>CM060444.1:72187665-73602602 GCA_030545235.1 Helianthus tuberosus
CAGTGTCAATGACAATATTTTTTTTTTGTGTTCCGGGTAGAGTCCGGTTGTTCGGTTCGAAACTGTTCCGTTAAACTGCTTAATTAATCCGTAAAGCGTCCTACATATATATTTTTGCAACGTTTTTAATTTTTAACACTCAGGAAATCATAACGGACTATTTAATGACTTTTCTGTACATTACTAGTGTGTTAACAGGCGCATGTAAATATAACACAGATATCAGAAAGCAGTTACGTAATTCCACACAGTCGTCAAGCACTTTAATTATCAATAATAAATTGTACGGAATACATGGGATTTTGAGGGTTGTCACATTCTCCCCCTGTTAAGAGAAGTTCGTCCCGAAATTTAGCGCGTGGTTTCTGAGGAAGCTAGTTAAGTTGCGTTGTTTTCCTGATTTTCCTGGGGTGTCACATCATCCCCCCGTTGATTTGGAATTTCGTCCCGAAATTCTGCAGTAGCTTCAGCCTCAGTAGTGGTTGCGTTTTTCTTAAACAGTTGGGGATACTTGAGTTTCATTTGGTCTTCTCGTTCCCAGGTATACTCTGGGCCACGACGAGCATTCCAACGAACTCGGACCAGAGGTATCCTGGTATACTTGAGGATCTTAACATCTCGATCCGTAATCTCTACTGGTTCCTCGACAAATCGCAGCTGGTCGTCGATAGTGAGTTCCTTGAGAGGAACTATGAGGGTCTCATCTGACAGACACTTCTTCAGATTCGACACATGGAATACGTCGTGAACTACGCTGAGTTCTTCGGGTAGATTCAACCTGTAGGCGACTTTGCCAATTTTCTCGGTGACTTCGAATGGTCCGAAATAACGCGGATTGAGTTTGCCTCGTTTGCCAAACCGGACTACACCTTTCCAAGGTGAGACTTTGAGTAGCACTCGATCCCCAACCTAGAGCTCGAATGGTTTTCTTCCCTTATCAGCATAGCTTTTCTGACGGTCACGAGCTGCCGCCATCCGCTGTCGTATCTGAGCAATTCTCTCGGTGGTATCTACCATAAGTTCTGGGCCAGTGATTTGGCTGTCACCAACTTCTGCCCAACAGAGAGGTGATCGGCATTTGCGTCCGTACAATGCCTCGAATGGAGCGGCCTGGATGTTGGTGTGGTAGCTGTTGTTATATGAGAACTCCACTAGCGGGAGGTGCTTTTCCCAGCCATTACCAAAATCGATTACACATGCCCTAAGCATGTCTTCAAGGGTTTGGATGGTGCGTTCAGATTGCCCATCCGTCTGTGGGTGATAAAGGGTGCTCATATCTAAACGTGAGCCAAAAGACTTATGCATTGCTTGCCACAGTTCTGAATTAAAACGTGTGTCACGATCAGATATGATAGAGGTTGGCACTCCGTGCCTTGATACCACTTCCTTTAGGCAAATGTCTGCAAGAGAAGAAAACTTATCCGTTTCTTTGATAGCCAGAAAATGTGCAGACTTGGTCAGTCGATCTACGATCACCCAAATGGTATCATTTCCGCGTTGAGATCTGGGCAGGCCGGTAACGAAATCCATGGAAATTTGCTCCCATTTCCATTTCGGGATCTCCGGTTGTTGAAGTAGGCCTGATGGTTTCTGATATTCATTCTTGACTCTCGCACAAGTCAAGCACTTACTGACGTAGGTTGCTATGTGGGCTTTCATGCCAGGCCACCAATACGTAGTCTTGAGGTCGTGGTACATTTTACCCGAACCAGGATGTACCGAATAACGAGACTTGTGTTCTCCGTCCATCACAAGCTCGCGTAAGTTTCCATAAAGTGGAACCCAGATGTGCCCTGTTACATAGTAAGCGCCGTCTTCCTTTTGTTCTAGCCGCTGCCTCGATCCTCGTAGGGATTCAGCCCTGATGTTCTCTGCTTTCAATGCTTCAACCTGAGCATCACGAATCTGAGCAGGAAGGTTAGATTGGATGGTAAGTTGTAAAGCACGTACACGCTTAGGTAGGGTATCCTTTCGACTGAGGGCGTCGGTCACCACATTGGCCTTGCCCGGATGATATTTGATAGCACATTCATAATCATTCAAGAGTTCGACCCATCGGCGTTGACGCATGTTTAACTCCTTTTGCTTGAAGATATGCTCGAGACTCCTGTGATCGGTGTAAATGGTGCACTTGGTACCGTACAGGTAATGTCTCCATATCTTAAGTGCAAAAACAACTGCTCCCAGCTCCAAGTCATGCGTAGTGTAGTTCCTTTCGTGAACTTTAAGTTGGCGCGATGCGTAGGCAATGACCTTGTCACGTTGCATCAATGCGCAACCAAGTCCTTGGATGGAAGCATCGCAATAAACCACAAAATCTTCTGTGCCTTCAGGCAATGAGAGGATAGGCGCGCTACAAAGTCTATCTTTCAAGTGCTGAAACGCAGATTCCTGTGCATCACCCCAGCGATAGGTGACACCCTTCTGAGTCAGTGAAGTGAGGGGTTGCGCAATCTTGGAGAAATCCTTTAGAAACCTTCTGTAATATCCGGCCAAACCCAAGAATTGGCGGATTTCTGTTGGTGTGCGAGGTACAGGCCAGTTCTTGATCGAGTCAACCTTGGATGGATCTACATGAATCCCATCCTTGTTTACCACATGGCCTAGAAAGTGGACTTCATGAAGCCAGAAGTCACATTTTGAAAACTTGGCATACAACTGCTCTTTTCGAAGAAGTTCCAGCATAAGTCGTAGATGCTGCTCGTGTTCCTCCTGGCTCTTAGAATAGATCAGGATATCGTCGATGAACACAATAACGAAATTATCCAGGTAAGGCTTGCACACTCGGTTCATGAGATCCATGAAGACCGCTGGTGCATTCGTCAGCCCGAATGGCATAACCAGAAACTCGTAATGGCCGTAACGAGTTCTGAATGTTGTTTTAGAGACGTCCTCCTCTCGGACTCTCAGCTGATGGTATCCCGATCTCAAATCAATCTTAGAGTAATAGCTCGACCCTTGCAGCTGGTCGAATAAGTCGTCAATAAGTGGAAGAGGATAACGATTCTTCATAGTAACCTTCTTAAGCTCGCGATAGTCAATACACATTCTGAAAGTACCATCTTTCTTCTTTACGAACAAGACTGGAGCTCCCTAGGGCGAAGAGCTAGGACGTATAAAACCCTTTTCCAAGAGTTCTTGTAGTTGTGTGGACAGTTCTTCGAGTTCTGATGGAGCTAGACGATATGGTGCTCGAGCTACTGGCGCTGCTCTAGGAGCTAGCTCGATTTGAAATTCAACTTGGCGGTGAGGCGGAAGACCAGGCAATTCCTCAGGAAATACATCAGGAAAATTGCGCACAATAGGGATGTCTTCAATTCTCTTCTCTTCCGTTGATGTGTCAGTAACGAGTACTAAAATGGTAGTGTGGCCCTTTCGCAAACATTTCTGGGCCTTAAGAAAAGAGATGATGCCTTCGACAGCGCCACTCTTGTCGCCACGAATCACGAGAGGTTCTTCACCAGAACAAGGAATGCGGACGATTTTCTCCTTGCAAACAATCTCCGCTTGATGATGAGATAGCCAATCCATCCCAATAACGATGTCGAAACTATCAAGTGTGATAGGAATAAGATCGATAGAGAAAGTCTGACCAGCTAAGACGAGGTTACAACCTTTAACTACGTGCGTGGCCTCAAGGCTTTTACCGTTAGCTAGTTCTACCGTGTGTTTGGTGTTCAGAAGTGTTGGAGTGCGCTTAAGCATTTGGCTAACTTTTAAGGACACATAACTAGTATCGGCACCCGAATCGAATAAAACAGTAACAAAGAAGTCATCCAGAAGAAACTTACCCATCACAATGTTGGGATCGTTCCTTGCTTCTCCCTGACCAATCACGAACACCCGACCTTGGGCGCCATTGCCATTATTGTTACCTCCATTGTTGCCTCCGTTGTTGTTTCCATTGTGGTTCCTATTTCTTTGGTTATTGTTCTGGTTTTGGTTCAGCTGGGGGCAGTTCCTCTTAAAGTGGCCTTCAGTGCCACACTGAAAGCATCCTTTATTGCCCTGTTGTTGTTGCTGCTGGTGGTTCTGTGGGGCTTGTTGTTGGCGATTCTGATTTGCTGGTCGGGCGCTCCTGTAATCCTTTGCTTCATGAACAAACTTGTTACACCTCAGGCAACGACCTTTGTTGCACTGCCCGCTGTGATGTTTGTTGCACCGGTTGCACTTGGGGTGGTTCCCTCGGTATCTACCCTGTCCTTGGTTACCAGAAGATTGCTGACCAGGACTCTGGTAGTCATCAGTCTTTCGCTGCTGAGACTGAACTGAAGTAGAACCCTTTCTGGAGTTCCCATCCCATTTTCGCTTGTTTTCGGTAGGTGCATCAGAAGTAGCTGTGGCACTGATTCGTTAGGGCAGTCTGTTTTGCTCCACCACCTGGTCGGTGAGACGATGAGCCAACTTGATAATTTGCTGAATGGTACCCAGGTTGGCTGAAGTCACGTGACTTTGAATCTCTGGTACAAGGCCCTTGAGATACAGCTCAATTCGTTTGATGGGAGGGTCCACCATGGTAGGGCACAAGATGGCCAGCTCATTTGACCTTTTTGTATACGTCTCAATCTCAGACCCCGTCATTTTCAGGTTGAAAAACTCCACTTCTAGCTTGTGGATGTCATCCCGACTACAGTACTCCTCCTTGATCAGCTCTTTGAAACCATTCCAGGGTGTGGCATTAGCAACTGCCAGTCCTAGTAGTTGAACCTGTGCCTTCCACCAGGGTGTGGCATTAGCAACTCCTTCAAGTGTTCCGGTAGCATATTTCACCCTACGGTCTTCGGGGCATTCGCACATCTCGAAAACTAACTCAAGCTTTTCAAACCAGTGAAGAAGGCCCACTGCTCCTTCGGTGCCACTGAAAGTAGTAGGTCGGCAGTCCATGAACGTTTTGAATGTGCACACAGGAGGTTGAGCATGTTGACCTGTTGTCTGAGAATAATAGACAAGGTTAAGCACGAGGGTTGGTTTGTGAAGGTAGGATCTAAACGTCCTAAGGTGAGTTGGTATAGCAGGTTATACCTCCTGCTGGGTTAGCCGCGAGTGCCTCGGCGACTTGTTCGTTGATCAATGCCGTCAACTGGGCTTGAGTGAGGTTGATACGTCATCCGCGTCCGCTCATGATCTTCATAGTGAAGCAACGTAAGTGAGGAAAGTGTCGCGAAAGTGCGTAAGTGTGGGACGACATTAGAGAGTAAGCACACAAGGTTTAAATAGCAATTATCACATTATCTAATGCATAGTGAGAACTATCTAACCGACAATATAACATAAATCATACCACTTATGGTGTCGAGTCATGCACGTGGAGAGAAGCGTCGTTGTGGATCGTTGAGCACTGTACTGGTTATAGTCTGGTTTTATCAAAAACTTTTCCCTTTTTTAAAAACCAAGTTCACTATAACCAATGGCTCTGATACCAATCTGTCACACCCCCAAAATCCACCATGCGGAGTACCACCGCTTGGAGGCGTGACGTGACCAGGATCGAGCCACCAATCATATTGGACATCGTAATTAAGTAAATAAGACCAACCACAATACGATTGGTGACCAAAGGTAGTTAACCATGTTTAGTTTAAACAGCGGAAGCATAAAAGTAATTCCAAAAGCACAAGTTCACAGTTTATAAGTTAAAGTTCAAAATGCAAGTTTAATAAGTTCATAAGGATTTAAATAATAAGTACGGAACATAACAGTCCGTACACCACAACGACTCCTTCCTCGTGCAAGCTCCAGGCGTTTAGTGACCTGTAAGGCATGTAACAACGAGTCAACAACAAAGTTGAGTGAGTTCACGTTTGATTGTTTAGTTTTAAGTTGTTTCTGAAAAACGTGGTTTGACTTTCATTGGCTTAATTGCCGTGGGGGTTACCCCGTAGTTGAAAGTATGTTTAACCAGTTCCTTTTTCATTACCCAAACCATAACCATAATCAGTGGGGGCTTTCCCCTTGTGAACTACTAGACGGTATGATATCGACTATTACGAACAATAGTTGTGCCCTACATCAGTGTCTATCATCACTGACAGTTTGCCATAGTCCATTAGTACACGCCCGTCCGACTGGCACGGTGTGAGGTTTGTTAAGCCTAATAGCGCTATTAACTAATGACCCGCTCGCCATTGGCCTCGGCGATTAAGTCAATATAAATTGAGGGACTTCATGATAGAGTTTTGTCTAGCTAGTTTTAAGGTTGTTGTCCTGCACCAGGAGGACGAACGTACGTATTCTGCACCAGAAGAATTCGTAGGATTAATATTGTCATCCTATCTATGGAGGATGGCCGTACATATCTTCCCAAGGGGATATGTAGATTTAGTTTTAAATTCTTTAACCCATTCCCAAACCACCGGGAATCCCATGCCTTGTAGAAAGTGTGAACTCACCTCGGTTAGATTCTCAAATATAGCTAACAGTCAAGGTCGGTCAATCACATCCTAGTATGATTTACCAGTTAGTCATTTAGTGATTTTCAAATAGAGCACAAAGTTTCTATACGTATCTATCACATAGCATGAATTACTTTAACTGCTTATGCCTATATATACTTCCCATCCATTCCCCACTCATAAGAAAACATACGATAGTGCACGTAACACATATAACATGTTAGATCATTCACAGATAGTATACTCGACATTTAGACACGCAAATCACAACTTATGTCATTTCCGTATTAATATTCAAAACCGGGCTGTTTTCGGACATTTTAATAAAATAGTTAAATTATTCCAAAAATTCCCAAATTTTTACAGAATGTCTTAAACGTTCCAAATTTTAGTGTGTAAAAATATCGGGGTCCGGTTCATTACCAATATTTTATAAAAATTCATTTTCCAGACTAAACTCAGATTTATATTTTTCTGACCTCAGTCCACGGGATAATTTATTTAAAATTCATCGAGCATCCAATTTATGAAATTCCAGTGGGGTAGTTACAAATACATTGGTGGTCATCTACAGTACAAGTTTCATGATCCAACTCTACATAGAACCCAAGTTATGACAGAAAACAAAACATATATTTTCAGCAGAAAAATGCAGATCTAGCTGCTGTTACAAAATGACGCTTTAAAAATAGTAAACGAAGTCCAAAAATTACGATTCCGGTGCCATTAGAACCGTATTTCATAATAACACATTTTAGACTCAAAATATCAGTTTTTTGTAGACTTTATGACTTGTTTACAGCCAACTGAAGTTGGCTGTAAAACTTGGACGAATTCTGTTTTCATTCTTTAATCTTCTAAGACGCGTTCGATTGATTCCGTTAGCATGATTAGTGATCGTAACAACATCAAACATCAATATTAACCAGCAACACATCAGATAATCAACCAAGAATCATAACAAAACAAGATCCAGGAGTTTTACACTAATATTTGCTCATTAACCACCATGTTCATCATTTTAGTAGACTTTAAACTTTGATCTTATATGTTCATGATTTTTATCCGACAAATCTCTTATTAACCACTTTAGACAAGATCAATAGGGTGTTTAGAGTCACTTACTACTTGCTCGTGGCTAGGGAAGAAACTTAGACGAAAAACGGGTGGTTAATAGCGTTGTGGTGAGGTCCTTGGCAATCCGTAAGCACCGAGCTTCCTTATACGTGATCCTTCACCTTTGAGTATACTTGGAAATGCAAGATCAAACTTGAAAATAATGGTGGGTGTGGGCTTGGTGGTCGGCCGAGAATCAAGAGAAGAAGAAAAGAGAGTGAAATTTTTGTATGGTCTTGTGAATGTTAAGTGTAATCTCAAGGGTATATTTATAAACCAATTAACTTGATTATCCAAGAGATATAGTGTCATCTAGATAATGGGCACAAGTGAATAAAATATTAAAATGTGTAAGGGTATGTCCCCTAAGGGGGACCGAAACGGTTACAAGGGGGGGGGGGGGTTTGGTTCAATTTCAACTAGATAATTAGGTGCTAGTTAGCTTAATTAGAAGGTTAAACTAATTGGTAGTGTGTTATGCATTATAGCGGGTGTTAGGGTATTCGGGGATCCTAACTGGCTCAGAAAAAAGAAAACAGTGTCAATGACAATATTTTTTTTTGTGTTCCTGGTAGAGTCCGGTTGTTCGGTTCGACACTGTTCTGTTAAACTGCTTAATTAATCCGTAAAGCGTCGTACATATATATTTTTGCAACGTTTTTAATTTTCAACACTCATGAAATCATAACGGACTATTTAATGACTTTTCTGTACATTACTAGTGTGTTAACAGGCGCATGTAAATATAACACAGATATCAGAAAGCAGTTACGTAATTCCACACAGTCGTCAAGCACTTTAATTATCAATAATAAATTGTACGGAATACATGGGATTTTGAGGGTTGTCACACATTAACAATTTACAAGCAATCATTCAAACATCATAATAAACTAAACAACACATGTAAAGTCTATTATTCCCGAAATTCGAGAGTAAAACATAATTATCATAAGCAAACCTTACATTCGAGATGATCCCTAACAAGATTAGCCACTCATGCCTTGGGAAATCATCATCCAACAAGTATCAATGTTCATGTGAATTAAAAGACCAAAACAATTTTTTAGAATAGTTGAAAACCCAGAAAGAACACCCAATTTCGCCTGAGAACTGCAGTGTAACAGAAAAGTAATGATTGGAGGTGAAAGACATCCTAAAAACTCACTAAAAGGGCAATTACATGATTCTCGCTGGCCATCGCCGTAACCTATGGCACCTGTCGTAGGCTACGGCACCATTAAAATTCCTACGGTGCATTGAGTCTGGACTATGGCAGCCAGAAACTTCCAAAGATCGCCGTAACCTATGGTAAGTGGCGTAGGCTACGGTGAAGCCTGAGATTTCTTCCTTTGTTTCTTTTTCACTTCCTTACTCTTCTAACTTTACTTTGCCAAGTCCGAGCTCCCATCCAAGCACCATAAAACCACTTGTTTGTGCTCCTTTGTTACTTCAAAGCCAATCGTACTGTAGTTATCACATTCCACAAATTAACCTAATTAAGTGTGAGATATTTATCATTTTATAGCATTTAAGGGTTATCCTATCGACCACCTGTCACTGCTAAACCCAAAAATTGCCTTACCTCCATTGGGGTCCTTGGGGCATTCCAGTTCTTTATGGCTTATATCTTAGATGGGTCAACATGTATTCCGTTCTCGTTCACCACGTGACCAAGAAATTGACCCTTGTGAATCCAAAATTCACAATTTTGAGAAGGTGGCATACAATTGTTCTTTCTTAAGCAGCTCCAGAATAGTTCTCAAGTGTTGTTCATGCTCTGCCTCGGTTCGTGAATATATCAATATGTCATCAATGAATACGATCACGAACCTTCTGAGATATGGCTTACATACCCGGTTCATTAAATCCATGAACACGGTGGGAGCGTTTGTTAAGCCAAAAGGCATAACAAGGAACTCGTAATGCCCATAGCAAATCCTAAACGCTGTTTTAGGAATGCTTTCCTCTTGAATTCTCAGCTAATGGTATCCAGATCTTAGATCAATCTTGGAACAAAAACTGGAACCTTGCAATTGATCGAACAAGCCGTCGATCCTTGGTAAAAGATACTGATTCTTGATGGTTAGTTTGTTTAGTTCCCTATAGTCGATGCACATCCGATAGGTTCCATACTTTTTCTTGAAAAATAGCGCCAGAGCTCCCCAAGGTGAGAAACTCGGTCTAATGAATCCTTTATTAAGAAATTCCTAAAGCTGAGTAGATAATTCATGCATCTCCGAGGGTGCCAGTCGATATGGAGCTTTCGCCACCAGTGCAGCTCCTGGCACTAGATCGATACAAAATTCAACTTGTCATTGTGGAGGCAGTCTCGGCAAGTCTTCTGGATAGACTTTGGGATATTCCCTTACCACAGGTATGTCCTCCACCTTGCACTCCTCGGCCTTCTTGTCAACCACATGGGTAAGAAAGGCCATGCATCCTTTTCTCAAACATTTTCGAGCCTTCATGCAATTAATGATTCGTAGCAGCGTGTCTTGCTTCTTCCCATGTGCTATCAAATGTTCTCTATCGGACAGGGGGATGCGAATGATACTCTCATGACATATGACTTCGGCTAGATTATCGGATAGCCAATCCATACCAATAATGGCATCGAAACTACCTAATGGAACCAGTAAGAGATTTATGTCGAACTTTCGTTCACCCAGTTCTAAGGTACATTTCTTTATGATTTCCCCCGATTCTACTAATTCCCTGTTAGCTAATTCAATCGAGTATGGAACATCTAAATTACTCGATTCTACCCCAAGTATATTTCTAAATTCATTAGAAATAAAACTAAAATCTGCTCCAGTATCGAAAAGAATAGATGCGAAGTGATTATTGATAGGGAACGTACCAGTGACCACATTCGGGTCCTGGCGAGCGTCCTTAGCTCCTATCACGAGAGCTCTTCCCCGAGCTTGGTTTTCCTTTGGGCAGTCCTTCTTGAAGTGCCCTTTGTCACAACAGTTAAAACAGCCTTGATCCTTGGTATTTGTTCCCTGGCACGCGTTAATGCGATGCCCAAACCTACCACATTTGCCACACTTGGGGCCTCGACACTCCTCGTAGTGGTGGAAGGGGCATTATTGCACTTTGGTGCATTCCTAGTATAAGGCTTCTTGTCAGTATTGTTTGTGGTGGTGGTAACATATGCCTTCGCCTCTTTGACTTCTTTCGTGTTTTGCCCTTTGTTATTGTTATTCTTACCCCGTGAACCCTTCTTAAAATGGGAGAACTTCCTTTTGTTGGAGCTCGAAGTATCCACAGTGGTTTCCTTTTTGTGCCCCCCAGATTTATCAAATTTTCCCTAATGCACAGCCTCCTCAGTAAGGCTTACAACCAAATCAATTGCTTCACCAATCTCTGTTGGCTTTGAAGAGGTAACCAGACTTAGAATTTCAGGGGCAAGTCCCTAGATGTACCTCTCGATCCTTTTGAACTCGGGTTCCACCACGTATGGAACCACACGGGACAAATCATGAAATCGTTGCGTGTATCCCGCGATATCCGAACCAATCATCTTCAAGTTCCAGAATTCCGTTTCCAACTTCTAGATTTCTGACCTCGAACAATACTTTTTCCTCATCAGTCCTTTGAGTTCATGCCAGGTCAGGCCTTATGCAGCATTTTTGCCCTTTGTTTGGACTTGGAGGTTCCACCAAGATAGTGTTCCATCAATGAAGAGTCCAGTGATATAAGTGATCCTTTATTCAGCAGGGCACCTGCTCATCCGAATGACCGAGTCAGTCTTCTCGATCCAGCGTACGAAAGAAACAGCACCTCCCGTACCATCAAAGTTCAGGGGTTTGTAGTCTAAGAACTGCTTGTAAGTGCGACCTGAAATCATCATATGCACAAATTCAAGGGTGAGTATCAAGAGCACGATCAGAATAGATGAGAGTATCGTGTAGGTTTACGAATAACCAAGCATTACCAGTCGAAGGGTTGCCTCCAGAAGTCGAAGGGTTGCCTCCAGAAGTACCTTCTGTTCCACCGCTATGCTTAGTGCGGTTGGCTTCGTATTGTGCGATTGCCTGGGAGATGCGTTCGTTCAACTCCTCGTGTGTCGTCGGTAGCGGTTTTGTGTTTGTTCTTCGTCGGCGGGGCGGCATTGTCTTCTCGTATAACATATCGATCGCCATTAGAAAAAAATTTAATAATAAATTTTGTCAAGTATATATATAAACACGTCGGGTTTATATAAATAAGAAAATATGTATATGTGTACATAACGTAACCACACAATCGCGAGCATGCATGAACACACAAATCATCACAATAATCATATAAACTCATCACGTAGGAAAACACCACAACATAAGCAAGACATCAACCATATGTTCACGATGTCATAACAATATCATCACATCACAATAGTATCAACCACAACATAAAAGAAATACAATGTGAAATACAGAAAACATAGTTTCATATATAATGACAACTTGTTACATTTTGTTCATGAAGATCAAAAGGACTTAGGGATATATAACCCTAGTGAGTACAAGTTTACAATACAAAAGTAAGATTTCTTCTACATTGTTTCTTCATGTCATCAAGTTGTCTTCAAAAGTTTGGATCTTTAAAAGTCTTTGTCTTCCAAAAGCGGGTAGTCTCCCCAAAAGATAACTACTAACATACTACTGAGGTGGTGAGGGCGGGGGTGGTGACTGTGGTAGTGGTGGTGGTGATGGAAGGGGTGATGATGGTAGGGGTGGTAGTGGTGATGGGGGTGGTGGTGCAATGATTGCGGCTCTGATTGCGGCTAGCTCAGTCTCAAGCTCTCTGACCCTATGAAAAAGTATAGAAATCTGAATGTCGTGAGATATCATCCTATCCTCCGTAGTGGCCGGAAGGAGGTGAGAGGGGCGATATGGGTCAGACGGGCGCATGCCCGGTGGAGGTATAGGGGTGTACATGTGATCAGTAGGTGGTGTAGAATATGTGGTATACATCTGGGGTGTTCCAACTGAGGATGAGGGTCCAGCAAAGTGAGAGGGTCCAGCAGCATAGGGGTCATGTACAAGGTCGTAGATCCTCCCATGGGAAACGAGGGTAACTATTCAGTGAAATGTGGGGTACCGCTCCAAGGGTAATGTCATGCAGGTCCAGGGATAGGGTTTCCAGTAGGAAAGGGGCCAACGGGCAGGTGAGACCGCAGGGGGGTGGGTTTATTGGTGAGGGTGGAGCTGGGGCGATAGAAGAGGCGTCATCCGACAAGTGCTTGCTCTCAGCAGTAGACGCGGATGACGAAATATCGACAACAGATATAACAGGGGATGGTAACTCAAGGATGGCTATGCCATCAATAACCTCGCTGTCCCCTAGCTCGTCCTCCAGATGGTCGACGTGGAATACAGGAATGTCATCATCATCATCATCATCATCATCATTATCATCATCATCCATGTCGATAACGAGAGGGACAATGGTTAAAAGTACTGCTAGGTGAACTATCACGTGCTCTCCCTCTGGGTGGCCATAGATAATCGCGTCACGCAGTGGTTGTGGGGCGTCGTCCACCACAGGGTCAGGGAGGACAAATGGCTGAAAGTCGTCTATGTCATCGTCATCTGGGACCTCGTGATCGGCCTCGTCATCATGTGGTATGGCCTCAGCGTCGGGGTCGTATCTGTCATCGGATATGTACTCCATGGGATCCTCCTCATAGCTCGACGAAGATGACATAGTCCTGGAAAATAATCTTTACAATATATATATATATATATAGAGAGAGAGAGAGAGAAAGTATAATGTACAAAAGTGATTAACGTACGTTAACGTATGCGACAGAATTATAACGTGCGTAATTATTATCCCATGCGTGATTATCAATTTTTTGTTCAACATAACTTGCGTAATTAAGATCCCATGCGTGATTAGGTCAAAAAAATTGATCCCATGCGTGATTAATGGCTCCAATGCGTGATTAACTGGCTCCCATGCGTGATTAACTGATCCATGCGTGATTTTTGGCCTGATCCAAGGGTTACGCGCGTCGCGTACATTTTGTACGATAAGCCTTTTTGTATGTTAACCTTTCCCTATATATATATGTTAGCAAATAAATTTTTATTTGTAATGTATTTCATGCAATCACTATATCTCATGTTGTTTTTGTTCTCATGTTTCATATGTAATTCCTAATGTTTTGAGTCTATTCCTTATAGACTAATCATGTATTGTAATGTGACACAATGAAAACCTATTGTCATTTTTGTCATACTTTTGAAATCATTTTTGTAATGTTGTCAACTTTGTTTTCATGTGATAGCCCTTAGTGATTGTAGACCAAACTTGTAAAAGTTTTTCCCCAGTTCACTACAATCGGAGCTCTGATACCAGTCTGTCACACTCTGCTAGTAGCGGAAGCGTATTGTGTGTGACTTAAGAAAGGTAATCATTGCATCCAATCAGGTAGACAATATAAACCAACAACAATGCCATAGATATATTGATTTCAACCAAAGTTTACAAGTTTCCAACATAGTTTCAAGTTTCAAAAACGTTCACAACGTTATCCAACATATAGATGTTAAGTTATTTTACACATAACAACAGATTGTTTTTGACATAAAACATATTGAGGTTTTGTCCCCTATATACCCATACGAAGTTGGGATATAAAAGACAAACCCTCCAAAAGCGGCAATCGTTGTCATGTCGTTCTCATATCCCAAAGTGTAGCACCGGCTTAAGACTTGTTTCCTGAAATACATGTAATTTAGAAAGTCAATGAAAGTTGAGTGACTTCATGCAGTTATTGTTATCATATGAAATCTCATGTTTGTAATCTTGTAATGAAATCATAGTATGTCATTAGCATTGATGGAGTTTAAGGATCTATAAGTGTGCCGCGAACACCCTGATATATGTAACATAAGTAAGTAACAAAACCAAGATAACTTTGACATCATTGGGATCACAAAAGCACTCCTAAGGTGTCCAACCAGGAGTGGAGCGCGTCTCAAACTCTATAGATCTATCTCTTTTGCACCTTGGTCACTAAATAATTAATGGTTACTATTGTCATCATCCTACTTAGGCACATTGATCATGCCATCATCAAAACCCATAGCTAACATACCGTTTGTTTGACATGTATTTCCTCTCGACTGTTTTAAAAACTAAACATCGAAATCATTGAAAGGAGAGACATGAACTCACAAGTTTGCATTCTGTGTATTCTACTACTGAGATTGAGCGTTCGTACGCGTGAGTAACCTACATGTGTAATAACTTTGTTAGACACTTAGGTCTTATAGGTCTTATTGGACCTCGTACAAGTTTTTCATCTTGAATTCTTTTTATGTTTTCATTTGCCATAATTAGAACAACTTCGTATTTTTGGAGTGTTGGTATTTTGTTCGTTCTATCATTATATATATATATATATATATAATTATTTCACAAGTGTATATATATATTTTATATGTATTAAATCGTGTCTGAATGGGCGTCGCCCTTCACATGTCCTCGTGCCTCGCATGCTTGTCCTTGGGCCTAGCCCATGTCATGTGTGTCATTGGTCTAGCCCATGTTTTTATGTCATTGGGCCTAGCCCATGTCTTTTATGTTATTGGGCTTTGCCCATGTCTTAATGTTATTAGGCCTTGCCCATGTTTTGATGTTATTGGGCCTAGCCCATATCTTTTATGTTATTGGGCCTAGCCCATGTCTTTATGTTATTGGGCCGTGACCATGTCTTAATATTATTGGGCCTTGCTCATGTCTTAATATTATTGGGCCTTGCCCATGTCTTAATATTATTGGGCCTTGCCTATATTTTAATGTTATTGGGCATTGCCCATGTTTTAATGTTATTGGGCCTTTGCCCATGTATTAATGTTATTGGGCCTTTGCCCATGTATTAGTGTTATTGGGCCTTTGCACATGTATTAATGTTATTGGGCCTAGCCATCTTGATTTTTATGAGCCCATATATTAGTATTCTTGCATTTTTTTTTGTAAAATTACTAAGTATAGAATTTTTATTGTGTTTATCTTCTCATAAAAGAACACTTAGTAATTTTTATAAGTTTCAACTTTTCAGATTTTGTCATCGGTAATATATATATATATATATATATATATATATATATAGGGTAAGGTTCATTTGAGAACCACCCTTATTGCGAGAACCGCAAGAACCAATGTGAACACAACATAAAATATAAAAAAAAATAAAAAAAAAACACTAAAAACACTAAAAAAAAATTTTAATATTTTTTTAAAAAAATCTCTATATTTCGTTAAAAAAAACTTTTTTTTTTGTGTAACAGTTATCCATGCAGATGTGCATATGTATCATTACTTCGACAAATTCCGTAATACATTATCAGTAATAAACATTTGCACTTTAATTTACAATACCATCCGTAATACACTACTTTTTACATGTGCATCATTGTGTATAACCATGATATAACGTGTTTTGGTACAAAAAATTTGTAATTTTGATTGGAGAAGTAGGCCCATATACATGTTTTTTGGTTAGTTATATCTAGTGGTTGATGGTTTGGTTATAGTTGTCAATTTATGATGTAATATGTTGATTGGATGGTATAAATGTTGTTTATATACATGCGATAAAGTGAAAATATTGGTAATGGTATTGTATTATGGATGTTAGGAGGTAATGGTATTGTATTATGGATGGTAGGAGCTAATGGTAGTCTATTATGGATGGTATGATAGATGAAAGGGAAAGTATATTCAAAGTAGTGTACCAAAACACATTATTTCATACTGATACATATAGATGCACATGTGCATTTCTAATATTGGCAATGTAAAAAGTAGTGTATCACATATGGTAGTGTAAATGAAAGTGCAATTGTCTAATATTTGTAATGAATTAAGGAATTTGTCAAAGAAATGAGAAAAATGCACATGTGCATGTTTGTGTATTATGGATGGAATGATAGATGAAAGAGAAAGCGTATTCAAAGTAGTGTACCAAAACACCTTATTTCATGTTGATACATCTAGATGCAGATGTGCATTTATAATATTGTTAACGTAAAAATCAGTGTATTACACGTGGTAGTGTAAATGAAAGTGCAATTGTCTAATATTTGTAATGAATTACAGAATTTGTCAAAGAAATGATACATATGCACATGTGCATGGATAACTGTTACTCGAAAATTTTTTTGTTATTGACGAAATATAGCGATTTTTCCAAAAAAAATAGTAAAAAAATTAAAAACAAATTTGGGTGTTTTTTAGATTTTTTTTAGGTATTACTATTTGTGTTCACACTGGTTCTCACGGTTCTCACAACAAAAGGGTGGTTCCTAACGGATCCTTATCCTGTGTATATATATATGTATGTATATATATATATAGGGTAAGGTTCATTTGAGAACCACCCTTATTGCGAGAACCGCGAACCAATGTGAACACAAAAAAATACCTAAAAAAATCCAAAAAACCCACAAATTTTTTTAATATTTTTCTAATAAAAGTCGCAAAATTTGTTACAAAAAAAAAACGTTTTTTTTCGAGTAACAGTTATGGATGCACATGTGCATATGTATCGTTTCTTGGACAAATTCCATAATATATTACCAGTAGTTGAAAAATGCACTTTCATTTACACTACCATATGTAATACGACTACTTTTTACATTACCAATATTAGAAATGCACATGTGTATCTATTTGTATCAACATGAAATAAGGTGTTTTGGTACAAAAAGTTTGTGATTTTAAATGACGAAGTAGGCCCATATACATGTGTTTTGGTTAGTTATATCTAGTGGTTGATGGTTTGATTATATTTGTCACTTTATGATGGAATATGTTGTTTGGATGGTATAAAGGGTGTTGATGTACATATAATAAAGTGAAATATTGGTAATAATATTGTATTATGGATGGTAAAAAGCAATGATATTGTATTACGGATGGTAGGAGGTAATGGTAGTGTAGTATGGATGGTATGATAGATGAAAGGGAATGTGTATTCAAAGTGGTGTACTAAGACACGTCATAACATGTTCATATATATAAATGCACATGTGCATTTCTAGTGTTGTTAATATTATAACAAGTTCATACATATAGATGCACATGTGCATTTCTATTATTGTTAATGTAAAAAGTAGTGTATTATGAATGGTAGTGTAAATGAAAGTGCAATTTTCTGATATTTGTAATGAATTACGGAATTTGTCAAAGAAATGATACAAATACACATGTGCATGGATAACTGTTACTCAAAAAAAATTTGAAATTTTTTTTTATTATTGACGAAATATAGCTATTTTTCCAAAAAAATTGGGTGTTTTTTAGATTTTTTTAGGTATTTTTTGGTTGTGTTCACATTCGTTCTCGCGGTTCTCGCAATAAAGGGTGGTTCCTAACGGATCATTCTCTTATATATATATATACGTATATATATATATATATACGTATATATATATATATATACGTATATATATAGGGTAGGGTTTAAATGAGAACGATAAATATCACGAGAACCGTGAGAACGAATGAAAAAACCACCAGAACTTGATCAAAAACAATTCAAATTCAAAATTTATTTTTACACTTATCATTATTATTTGAATACAATGTTAGAAATTAAATTTACACGTTTAAATTTTCGTGAATTCGTAAATAAAGAAAATTTACACATGTATAAGTTTACCATTTACACATGTGTAAATTTGTTATATTTACACATGTGTAAAAAATCTAGTAAGAGTGATTTTTGAGAGAAAAAATGAATTTTAATTTGTTTTTGCATTCGTTCTCACGGTTCTCGCAATATTTAGCGTTCTCAAGGTAACTATATATATATATAGGGGAATGTTCAAATGAAAAGCACTAGTTATTGTGAAAACTCGAAAACTAATTAAAAATGCCAAAAAAACATACCAAAAGATTTTTTTTTTTTTTTTGCATAACAATTTTCTCCATTTTTTAGATATAAGTAATTTAAAAAAAATTAAAATTTTGTACTGCACATGTGTATTATTACACATGTGTACTACAAATTTTATTTTATTTTTTTGAAATTTTTTTTATATAAAAAAACCTGCGATTTTTTATAAAAAAATTGAAAAAAAAAATTGGTGTGTTTTTTTGGCTTTTTTTAGTTAGTTTTCGAGTTTTTACAATAAAAGTGGTATATATATATATATATATATATACATATATATATATATATATATTCGTCAAGTGTCTAAAAATACATTATTTTTTAGACGTGTCGTCGTAGTCGTTTTATATATATATTTGCGTGTCATAAAATCTCCCAAGTGTCGTAGTAGCCTCTCGTGATGGCAATACAGTCGTTTTGTCATTGTCGTATGTTATATATTCCTTTATTGACCGATTTGTTTATATGTCGTGTTCGGTCGGTTGAAATATATTTTATTTCTTAGCAATATATTCTTGTAATTTTGTCTGTCGTCCGTATTGTCCGCTCGTCCGTTTCGTTTAGGGATAACATATAAGTAAGCTTTATGCATTCCATTAACTTAGCATTTCTTTGGAAATATGAGGATATTGGTATATATGTATTCATGTATGTTTTATACTTGTTTTGTTACAAGTATTTTCTCGGTATCATTTGTGTATTACTTAGATCACCATAATGTTATCTAAATACATACACTTAACACATAATATATACACCTTGGTGAGTTTCTAAGTATGTATGTATAGAATTAGGATCCTGTAAAAAATGCCCAAAGTGTGAGAAAGGTAAGAAAGAATCCCAACCATTAGATCTTTTGATATAATGGTTGAGATCAATAGGGACCAAAATGTAAAATATTTTTCTTAATTTGGACTGAATTGAAAATTATAGGGGTAATAAAGTCTTTATATCCATTCAAAATAGGAAACTGTAAATCAAAATTCCTATAATTCCGATCTCTCTCTCCAATTGATCGAACAGTTTCTCTCTCTCTCTACAATTTCTTCTATCTCTCTAATCGTTAGAACAGCGGCGACGACGAGGGGCGACGACGAGCGACAAGCGGCAGCGGCAGCGGTGACGGCGAGCGGGCAGCGGCAGTGGTTGTGCGGATCGGTAGCGGTGGTGCAGCAGTGGTGGTGCCGGAAGTGGCAGTGGTGGTGCCGGAAGTGGAGAAGATGATACAGAGGTGTTATTTTTTTTCTTTACTGAATGGTGTTATATCTTGTACTGAATGTTGTTATTTTGTGTACTGAATGGTGTTTTTTTTTATTTTCTGAATGGTGTTTTTTTCTTTTCTGGATGGTGTTATTTTTCTTTTCTTAATGGTGTTTTTTTACTGAATGGTGTTATATTCTTGTACTGAATGGTGTTTATTTTATTTACTACTGAATGGTGGTTTTTTTTGTGTTGAATGGTGTTATTTTTGTGCTGAATGATGTTCTTTTTTGTGCTGAATGGTGTTATATTTTGTGCTAAATGATGTTATTTTTGTGTGAATGGTGTTTTTTTTGTGCTGAATGGTGTTATGTTTTGTGCTGAATGATGTTATTTTTGTGTGAATGGTGTTTTTTTTGTGCTGAATGGTGTTATATTTGTGCTGAATGGTGTTATATTTTCTGAATGGTGTTATATTTAAAACACCATGTATGAACATGCTCTGAATGGTGTTATATTTATTGACGGTTATAAGTCCTTAAATCAAGCATTTTCTCTCTCCAAATCCTTAAATCAAGGATTACCATATTTGAATTTGTTAATGCATTTACAATTATACCCTTTCCAATTAATTTAGATCTAATGGTTGAGATTCTTTCTTACCTTTCTCACACTTTTGGTCTTTTTTACAATAACTTCACCCTGTATGTATATATATATATATATATAATGGACGTGTCTATAGAAAACCCTTATAACTTAGAAAACTTGGGAAACTCTTACCTCCCGAATTAAAAAAAAATTACACATGTTATATACATGTTTTTAAGGGTTTTGGGCAAAAAAAATCAAAAAAACGCTGAGTGGATATTTAAAAAAAAATAAACAAATTTCTGGGGTAACATATGTTAGACGAATGTAACATGTGTTACCCCAAAACTTGTTTATTTTTTTTTTAAATATCTACTCGGCGCTTTTTTGATTTTTTTTCCCAAAACCCTTAAAAACATGTACATAACATGTGTAAATTTAAAAAAAAAAAAAACTTCGGGAGCTTTGAGTTTCCAGGGTTTTCTAACCACAAGTGGTTTTCTATACATCCTTCCCATATATATATATATATATATATATATATATATATATATATATATATATATATTCAAATTTCCACTTTTAACTTATAAAAACTATTATAAGTATTTAAAAACTTACTTAAGTGTTTAACACTTAAACTTTTTACCAAAAAGTTTATCCAACCATGATTAAGATCCTTAAGTGCGATTAACCAATTTAATCACACTTTAACCCCCACTTAATCATGTTTATAATTTTAGAAAATTTCGCCATAGTTTCCACTAAACTATGACATTTCCCACGTTTTCAAAACGCGTTTAATCACCAAATCAAGTTTCCAAATCACTGCAATTAACCAAGTTTCACCAAATATCATTTTACCACAATAAACACACACTTATTCCTTCAAATATTCATGAGCATTACTTATGTTAAATTTCAAGACTTTAAATTTAACCACTTTTCAAGTTCATCCTTTACATAAACTTGATTATGTTTGTTTTACACTTTTAGAAATCCCCAAGTCTTAATTCTTACAAGTTTAATAAAAATACCAAGACTTTCTATATAACACTTTCTATAAGAAATTTTATATAAACTTGTTTCATGTAAAAACCAACTTACTAGTGTTTTAAAAGTCTAGTTTCAAGTCCTTTTTATGTTCTATCTTTCAAGAACACTAATCAAAGTCTCATGTATGTAATACTCATGAACTCGAAGGTGATGATCTTGTAGGATTTAAACATATATATGTTTAAATCACATTTTCAAGTTTATCATGGTAAGATTAACACCCATGTAAGTTACTATATGAAATAAATCACAAGTTCATCATAAAACTAGTCTTTAAACAACTAATCTCGACATAATCAACAAGATTACACTAACTAGTTACACTAATATACACAAATAACCACATAACAAGTGATGTTTAGTAGATTATTATGTTTGAGATTAGGGTTTTTTGTTGATTTTTTCTTAATTTTCAAGATAATCAACTTGTACTTTTGTAAACTACACTTAACAAGAAGCTTAAATGTGGGTAAAAGAGGGCTTACAACTTTGCACAAGCTAAACAAGAAGATTAAGAAGAGATTAAGCTCCCAAGAAGTTCCTTAATGAAGCTCCATACTTAATCCATGCTAGATGATCTTGAAACGCTTAGAAATTTAGTAATTTAGGGTGTTTAGTGGTAAATTATGGTGGGTATTCTGGGAAGTCTTGTAGCCGTGAACAAGGATGGGAAGATGGAAGATCATTTGCAACTTTGATGTGGTTAAAATGATGAAGAATAGTGGTAGTGATTTGTTATAATTTTCAATATCTATCTACTTTTCAAGTCCATTCCATCCATCATCCACCATACTTAAAATCTCAAATTTTTTCAACCAAATCATGTAGGGTGGGACCCACTTGAAACCGTCAATATGGAGGGGGGGGGGGTATAAGTATAATTTTTTATAAAAATTTGTTATAATCTAGATTTTTGGTGAAAATTCAAAGTATCGTGATTAGGGGTTTAATTTCACCATTAGGGGGTAATTAGGGATTCGGAATGTTAATCGTCATTAACTAGTTCACTATACTAGTAAAAACTGTATGTTGATACCTTAGATGGCTTCCGTATATGTGTCGGCTAGTTAACGACACTTTTATTCCTTACCGACGAAGGTTTTCCGCGAGTTTTTATTCCGCGGCCATAAGATGTATGAAGTGATTTCGAGTTCCAAAACAAGCTTAACTAGTTCACCAAGTTGTCCGTTTCGTTGTTTTGGTGAAGAAAATATGGTTTACTAGCTTGTCGGCTCAATAACGGACAAGTTATGGGGGTTGCGACGTAGCGCCGGAAGCTTATGTTTCGGACACCCCACTAATATCCTCATATTGTTTTCATGTGTTTGTCATCATTTGTCATAATTCCGGTGTCTCAGAAATGCTAAATTATTAGTTTGGACGAATTAGAATTGTTATATTTTTAGCCGAACGGACGATTTTGTGATTAGGGCTTTGTATCGGAAAGTTATGTAATATTGCAAGATGTGTTTCCACATTAGTGTTTTCATATATATATGGACTCAGTTATGTCATTCGTATGTCATTTTTCATTGTTCGTTTTGTTTTCGTAGTTTTGCTGTAATGAACAGGGTGACCGTGAATAGTGCACGCAACACTTTCTACCAACACTTTTGGGACATAGTTTGATTGGTTTCGAGACACGACGAAAACCAACATATGTTAAAGCATTGTTTTCTTGTCCTAACACTGTTATCTAATGTACGTCACATTTACGTAATTAATTATGATAAATGCATGAGATTATGAAATAAAAATAGTGATTAGTTTGTACTGAATTACTGGTTATTTGCCATTTGTCACAATTTTTGTTTTGAGGTATGAAAAGCTTCCTCTTGTTTGGGTCCCCACTCAAAAGGATTATTCTTTTGAGTTAAAGTAGTGAGGAGAACCGCGACCTTTGAGATGTTTGCGATGAATCGATGATAATATCCAGCAAGTCCGAGAAATGAGCGAACTTTTGTGGGAGTAATGGGTGTACTCCAATCCTTAATCGCAGTGATTTTGGAAGGATCCACATGTATCCCTTGCTCGTTGACTATGTGTCCCAAGAACTGAACTTCCTTAAGCCAAAATTCACACGTGGAGAACTTGGCAAAAAGTTGTTCTTTCTTTAGGAGTTCCATCGTTAGACGAAGATGTTGTTCGTGATCGGCTCGAGACTTCGAATAAATCAAGATGTCGTCGATGAAAACAATAATGAACTTGTCTAAATAAGGTTTACAAACCGTATTCATAAAGTCCATGAAGACGGATGGAGCATTTTCCAAACCAAAACGCATGACAGTGAACTCGTAGTGGCCGTATCACATACGGAAAGCTGTCTTGGGAATATCTTCTTCGAGTACAGGAAACTGATGATACCCAGAACGCAGATCAATCTTCGAAAAGCATGTAGCACCTTGTAGCTGATCAAAGAGATCATCAATGCGAGGTAGGGGATATCGATTCTTGATCGTGAGTTTGTTGAGCTCACGATAATCGATACACATACGGAAGGATCCGTCATTCTTCTTCACGAATAGAACAGGAGCGCCCCAAGGTGAAAAACTTGGACGAATGAATCCTTTGTCAGATAACTCCTAGAGTTGTTTCGATAATTCTTGCATCTCAGACGGTGCAAGACGGTAAGGTGATTTGGCTATAGGACCTGGTACAAGATCTATTTGAAACACGACTTGACGTGCTGGAGGTAAACCAAGAAGTTCTTCAGGAAACAACTCAGGATAATATTGAAAATAGGGATCTCTTGAATAGTTTTACCCTTATGTATTAATAAAACTTTGGTTTGCACCAGAGTCAAATAATACTTTAGCAAAGATATCATTAACTAAAAACGTACCAGCAATGACATCTGGAATCATCTTGGCTTCATCTGCAGTCAGAACAATTGCTCTCGCATTTTTAGTACTCTTGTTGTTTGTAGCTGGAGCTAATTTCGGACAGTTTGGCCTGATATGACCTTTTTCTCCACAGTTGTAGCATAATCCATTACTGGATTTCCTCTTGCAATTTTCTTCCTTGTGTCCTAGAATCTTGCAATAATTGCAGAGAGTGGAGCATTTTCCCGAATGCTTTTTCTTGCAGACCTTGCAGTATGGTGCAGAGGTAGAACCCATATTCCTACGATTAAAATTTCCAGAACGAAATTCTTGAGTAAGCCTTTGGGTTAGGTTTCTCCTCTCGTCTGCTTCTCTAGTACGTATAAACTCATCTGTCAAGGTAATTGCTAGTTCTACAGCTTCTTCTATAGTTTGAGGTCTAGCTGCCTTGACTATATGTCTAATCTCTCCAACTAATCCCCAGATATAACGGGAGATTAACACCGGTTCTGGTGAAGCAAGGGTTGGCACCATTCTAGCATATTCAAATAATAACTTCGTGTACCCCTTACTATCCACTCCATTCATCCTAAGATTTAGGAATTTGTTTGCTATCTGTTCCTTTTCATTAGGAGGGTAGAATTTCCTTTCTACCATATTCCTAAATTCTTCCCAATCCATATTATAAACCCTATCACTTCCTCTAGACTGAAGGATAGTGTTCCACCATTCTAAGGCTGCATTCTTAAATAGATTGGAAGCAAACATTATCTTGTCCTCTTCCGCACATTTACTTATTTTCAGAACAGCCTCAGTCTTTTCTATCCAACGTAGAGCTACAATAGGTTCTTCATTGCCCGAGAATTCTGTTGGTTTACAGGACAAGAATTCTTTATATGAACAACCGTAAGGCACGGTTCTTCTTCTTTTGGGAATGGGCAATTGAAGTATTGGTCCATTGTTCACGCTATGTTCTGGTTCAATTATTCGCTTACTACTATGTTTACTTTTATTATTCGCTTCTTGAACCGTTTGAAGAATAAATGGCATTGCATCTATAATTCCTTGTGCCATTATATGTTGGATAGCACTATTATCCATCTGGTTTCCATTGTAATGGATGCTTGGGATTTCATTAACCACGTTAATGTTACTCTGGTTATCGTTATTCAGATTTCCTTGATTTTCTTCGTAGAAAGACCTCTACAAATTGAACAACTCAAGTTTGTAGAAAGACCTCTACAAATTGAAGACCGGAAAGTCAAGAATCTCAAACGCAAGAGACAAGTTCTAGTCAAAGTGAAGTGGGACTCCAAAAGAGGACCAGAGTACATATGGGAACTTGAATTAGAAATGCAAAAGAAATACCCGCATTTGTTTCAATAGATCTCGAGGACGAGCTCTAAAACAAGGTGGGGAGAATGTAACAACCCTCAGTAAAACCAACACCCTCATAATATTTCCGGCACCTTAGTATACAGTAAAATGTCCCATTATGTCTTATAATACACCCCGTATGTAAAAACCGAGCCTGAAATATATTATAGCATATAAAATAAATAAAAATATGAAAATGTTAAGTTAAGGCGGGCCGCGTAGACTCACCCCAACATTTCACGCGGGCGGTATCAAGGTTGAGACCGGACTTCACTAATTTCTTAAGTTGATACGGGCCGCGTAAGCTTTAGCTTACTCTTACGCAGGCCGCTAGAGATCATTAAACGCGGAGACATCCTAGGCCGACACGTGTCGACATCGTGGCTAGTATACTTGGTGACCGGGACAAGCTACACGTTGACCACATGTTGACGCGGGCCGCGTAGCCTTATGGCTACTCTTACGCGGGCCGCCTGAGAGCCGATTTCAGTAACTATAAATAGAACGCATCAGTTTTCGTTTTCCGTCGCTCACAATTCATTCTCAATCTCGAAATTCTGTAGAAGAAACATTATAGTCTGGTATTATATCCCCTTAATTAGCGAAGTTCTGCTCTGTTGTAAGTATTATAACCCCAGTTTCATAATAGATACGCTGCCCGAATGATTTAGGGTTCCGTAACAACTGTCGTGGTTCTGCCCGACGTAGTTGTTGGAATGCCGTCTCGGGGAGGATATCATTAATATTTTCAAAGGGTTATGATACTAACCAATGTACATTTGTATAAATTATAGATTATATCCAGGAAACCCTTCAAAGTGAGTAATCTCCATTTTTTTAACAGTTTTTACAAAACCTTAACTATTTTACAATGCAATTTAGCAGTGATTGAGTCTTTGTAGTTCTTCAATTACTTCCGGTATGTTGGGGTTTTGTATACAAAATTTACTACACTGTGAGTAGTAAGTCAAGGTTGACAGTACGTTACCATTGGACAATGAGTTAGCCAATGTGTAATATGACCGACTAGTCAGTGGATTGATAGTACCAAATGGAGTAATTGTGTAGACATAAACAATGTGATCGCTCTCAATACTGTTTTAATTGATAAAATGTTTCTTGATTAAACTGGGATTCACTCACCAGTATTTCCGACTGACAAATGTTTTTAAAACGCGTTTCAGGTAACCCAATGTGATAGCCAATTAGTAAAAAGCCAGCTGGAGAGCACTGAAGGCTTGGGAAAAATGTGGCTATAAAAGTTACCCAATAAACGATGTTTTAAATTCAATAAAATAGGGTTTATCTCTATAAATGTATTGTAATAAGAAACTTGGGTTTTGCCCATGTCATTATTAATATCAAATATGGTGGTTTTACTCTGATAAACATTTCCTAACTACGGTTCTGATGAAAAATTCCGCTGCCAAATTAGACACTACGCGATACCACCGAAACTGGCTCGCGGCCTCCCGTTCCCGGGACTCAGGGATCGGGGGTGGCGACAGAAGGTGGTATCTGAGCCTAGCCACTGGTCTGAGCCAAAGAAGTGTTCTGCTGACACTTAAATTCTTAATTTTGTGTTAGGAAATAATGAAAATACGTGCATAACTGTATTTAATTGTTATGTGTTATTTGACTATCTGTTAGTTTACAGTATGAGTGATCAAGGACCCTCAGACATAAATTGTCAGTTGTCTGAATCACCTTGGAGTGAAGGTACCTCTTCA
Organism: Helianthus tuberosus; assembly: GCA_030545235.1. Lineage (NCBI taxonomy): Eukaryota > Viridiplantae > Streptophyta > Magnoliopsida > Asterales > Asteraceae > Helianthus > Helianthus tuberosus. The sequence goes on from CM060444.1 coordinate 72,214,850, forward strand.
CAACCTGCCCTTACTAGGTATTCTTCTGATCAGGAAGAAGGAGTGTTTGCTTTTAAAGCTCAGTCAGAAGAACCATTCCCTCATATGAAACGAGGATGGTTCAGTAAGGAAGCCTTTGCTCGTAGGAAGAGAATGTGAAAGTTGCAACAGCAAAGAGTTTTAGCAGCTGCTAAGCGAGAGTCAGATGCCCATACACAGGATATGCTTAATAGAAGCCTAGCCAATTTCCATATCCTAGCTACAACTGCTGCTGACCCGAGTCTGGAACAACTAGTAGCCCCACAACCACAAAACCCAGAACAACCCATGGAGATAGAAAATTTTGACAACCAAGTGGAGATGCATGACTTTAACCCAGAAGAAATTCCTAGGGTACCTGCACCAAACCCCCTAGACCCAAATTACGACCCCTGGTGGGACGATAATAGGGACTTTGTGCAACGTTACCCTATCCAGGAATACCCACCCATACAGAACTTAGAAGCCTACCCATGTATGGACCCTTTAGATCCCTATTACCATAATAACTACATTAGGGATATCTTAGAGGATCCTTACCAATTTCAGGAACTTTCACCCCCATATCAGGAACCCGCACCTCAGATTCCAAACCCAGTCTGAGAACCTGCACCCCCAATGAGTGCAGAAAACGTGCAAGAACTTAGGACTTTTGGGGAGGAGATTTTAGAAAGCAGTGAGAGAATACGTCAGGTGGGAGAGCGTCTCGTATGGAAATACGATGAACGCAATATGGATTTTTGGATAAATCCATATCCTTGAATGTGAGAATGGAGGAAATAGTAGTAATAATAATAATAATATAATAAAATATGTGTGTACGGATGCATAGTACTATTAGTGTAATTTTCTTTCTGTTGGTATTGTAATCTTTATTTCAGTACTAGTGTGTAATAGACGCATAGTATATGAAAATAGAGTACAAGTCGCAATGATCGACGTTTCTGGCTAGATTGCGTGCCATGTGAATTATGATATTACTTATTATCTTGTGATATTAATATGGGGTAAATGTTTAAAATTCAGATGGCCGACGAAGAAAATCAAGGAAATCTGAATAACGATAACCAGAGTAACATTAACGTGGTTAATGAAAATCCAAGCATCCATAACAATGGAAACTAGATGGATAATAGTGCTATCCAACATATAGTGGCACAAGGAATTATAGATGCAATGCCATTTATTCTTCAAACGGTTCAAGAAGCGAATAATAAAAGTAAACATAGTAGTAAGCGACCAATTGAACCAGAACACAGCGTGAACAATGGACCAATACTTCAATTGCTCATTCCCAAAAGAAGAAGAACCGTGCGTTACGGTTGTTCATATAAAGAATTCTGGTCCTGTAAACCAATAGAATTCTCGGGCAATGAAGAACCTATTGCAGCTCTACGCTGGATAGAAAAGACTGAGGCTGTTCTGAAAATAAGTAAATGTGCGGAAGAGGACAAGATAATGTTTGCTTCCAATCTATTTAAGAATGCAGCCTTAGAATGGTGGAACACTATCCTTCAGTCTAGAGGAAGTGATATGGTTTATAGTATGGATTGGGAAGAATTTAGGAATATGGTAGAAAGGAAATTCTGCCCTCCTAATGAAAAGGAACAGATAGCAAACAAATTCCTAAATCTTAGGATGAATGGAGTGGATAGTAAGGGGTACACGAAGTTATTCTTTGAATATGCTAGAATAGTGCCAACCCTTGCTTCACCAGAACCGGTGTTAATCTCCCGTTATATCTGGCGATTAATTGGAGACATTAGACATGTAGTCAATGCAGCTAGACCTCAAACTATAGAAGAAACTGTAGAACTAGCAAATACCTTGACAGATGAGTTAATATGTACTAGAGAAGAAGACCAGAGGAGAAACCTAACCCAAAGGCTTACTCAAGAATTTCGTTCTGGAAATTTTAATCGTAGGAATATGGGTTCTACCTCTGCACCATACTGCATGGTCTGCAAGAAAAAGTATTCGGGAAAATGCTCCACTCTCTGCAATTATTGCAAGATGCCAGGACACAAGGACGAAAATTGCAAGAGGAAATCCAGTAATGGATTATGCTACAACTGTGGAGAAAAAGGTCATATCAGGCCAAACTGTCCGAAATTAGCTCCAGCTACAAAAAACAAGAGTACTAAAAATGCGAGAGCATTTGTTCTGACTGCGGATGAAGCCAAGATGATTCCAGATGTCATAGCTGGTACGTTTTTAGTTAATGATATCTTTGCTAAAGTATTATTTGACTCTGGTGCAAACCAAATTTTTATTAATACATCATTTTGCAAAATTCTAAATCAGTCATTAACTAAACTACCACTAGAATGCCTAGTAGAGACAACCAATGGAGAAACCGTTAGGATTTCTGAAATCTTGCAGGGAGCAAGAATAGAAATTTTAAATCAGAATTTTATTGCAAATCTTTATCCCATGAATCTGGCAGGATTTGATGTTGTTTTAGGAATGGATTGGTTAATAGCCAATAAAGCCAGTATTTTATGTGATCAAAAGTTAATACAAGTAAATTCACCAAAAGGTAAAACGATCACAATTAAAGGAGATAAGCCCTCTAGATCCACAAAATTCATCTCTGTGATGAAAACTGCAAGCTATATAAGAAAAGGTTCTATAGTGTATTTGATTTCTATAATCACTAACACTAAAGGAAAAGAACTAAAAGACATTCCAGTAGTGTCACAGTTTTCAGATATCTTTCCAGAAGAATTACCCGGACTACCTCCAGACAAAGAAGTTGAATTCAGAATTGACCTGATACCAGGAACATCACCAATTGCCAAAGCACCTTATCGTTTGGCACCTGCAGAAATGCAAGAATTGAAGAAACAATTAGATGAATTGTTAGAGAAAGGATTTATACAGCCAAGTTCGTCGCCATGGGGAACGCTGATACTGTTCGTTAAAAAGAAAGACGGGTCAATGCGTATGTGCATTGACTACCGTGAATTGAACAAGGTCACGATTAAGGTCAGGATATCATCAGTTAAAGGTACAGGAAGAGGACATTCCTAAAACCGCTTTCAGAACAAGGTATGGCCATTATGAATTTATTGTCATGCCATTTGGTTTAACCAATGCCCCAGCTGCATTTATGGACATGATGAACCGAATATGTAAGCCATATTTGGATAATTTCATAATTGCCTTCATAGATGATATTCTAATTTACTCTAAGAATAAAGAGGATCATGCAAAACATTTGCACGCACTTTTAAGTCTATTAAGAAAGGAAAAGCTTTATGCTAAATTTTCTAAGTGCGAATTTTGGTTAGAACAGGTACAATTCCTTGGACACCTAGTCAATCATGAAGGAATTCATGTAGATCCAACAAAGATCGAGGCAATTACTAAATGGAAAACCCCTGAGTCACCAACCGAGGTTAGAAGTTTCTTAGGATTGGCCGGTTATTATAGAAGATTTATTCGAGATTTCTCTCGAATAGCCATTCCCTTAACTAAGTTAACCTGTAAATCTGTTAAGTTAGAATGGGGATTAAAACAAGAAGAAGCATTTAGAATTCTTAAGCAAAGATTAACTCATACACCCATATTAGCAATACCAGAAGGAGGTGAAGACTTTGTAGTCTACTGTGATGCTTCCAAATTAGGTTATGGATGTGTATTGATGCAACCACAAAAGGTTATAGCTTACGCATCTAGACAACTTAAGAATCATGAAGAGAATTATTCAACTCATGATTTAGAATTAGGAGCTATAATTTTTGCTCTTAAGATTTGGAGACGTTGCCTTTATGGTAGTAAGTTTACCATATTCACTGATCATAAGAGTTTAAGGTATATATTCAAGCAAAAGGAGTTGAATATGAGACAAAGACGCTGGATGGAGATGCTTTAATGACTATGATTGTGATATACAGTATCATGAAGGAAAAGCAAATGTAGTGGCAGATGCTTTAAGCCGAAAGTATCATGAAAAGCCAAGAAGGGTACGTTCTCTTAAATTAAATCTACAAGTAGATTTAAATGAGCAAATAAGAGAAGCACAAGAATCAGTAATCAAGGATGATTCTGAAAAATTAAAAGGTACGTTAAAGGAATTAAAACGAGGAACAGATGGAATTCGGAGATTCCATGAAAAGAAAATGTGGATACCTAAATTAGGAAACCTACGTCATCGTATATTAGATGAAGCCCATAAATCTAAGTATACGATGCATCCAGGGAGTGATAAAATGTACCAGGATTTAAGGAAAATTTTATGGTGGATAGGAATGAAGAAAGACATAGCAACCTATGTTTCTAAATGTCTAACCTGTTCACAAGTCAAAGCTGAACACTAGAAACCCTCAGGTTTGTTACAACAATTAGAAATGCCGGTGTGTAAATGGGAATTGATAACAATGGGTTTTGTTACTAAATTACCCAAAACAAAGAAAGGAAATGATACAATCTGGGTGATTGTAGATAGGCTAACTAAGTCAGCTCATTTCCTACCAATGAAAGAAACTTTTAGTATGGAACAATTAGCTAAATTGTATATAGATGAAATTGTTTCTTTACATGGCATTCCTTTATCAATTGTTTCTGATAGGGATAGCCGATTTACCTCTCATTTTTGGTCAAGTTTCCAAAAGGCAATGGGAACCAAGCTAAAACTAAGCACAGCTTATCATCCTCAAACAGACGGACAAAGCGAAAGGACAATTCAGACAATGGAAGATATGCTTAGATCTTGTGTAATTGATTTTGGAGGTAATTGGGACGATCACTTACCTTTAATAGAATTTTCTTATAATAATAGTTATCACACAAGTATCAATGCTGCACCATTCGAAGCACTTTATGGAAGAAAGTGTCGAACCCTAGTCTGTTGGGCAGAAATTGGGGAAAAGAAACTATCTGGACCTGAGATAGTACAAGAAACAACTGACAAGATTATTCAAGTCAAGGAACGACTGAAAGCAGCACGTGATCGACAAAAGAGTTATACCGATAACCGACGCAAGCCATTGGAGTTTCAAGTAGGAGATAAAGTATTGTTGAAGGTCTCTCCTTGGAAAGGAGTGGTAAGATTCATCAAAAGAGGAAAGCTAAGTCCCAGGTATATTGGACCTTTTGAGATTATTAGAAGAATAGGACCTGTAGCCTATCAGCTACAACTACCAGAGGAAATGGCAGGAATACATGATGTTTTTCATGTATCTAATCTCAAAAAGTGTTTAGCTGATAAATCATTGATAGTACCTCTTAAGGATATAGAGGTAAATGAACAACTCAAGTTTGTAGAAAGACCTCTACAAATTAAAGACAGGAAAGTCAAGAATCTCAAACGCATGAGACTAGTTCTAGTCAAAGTGAAGTGGGACTCCAAAAGAGGACCAGAGTACACAATAGATCTCAAGGACGAGCTCTAAAACAAGGTGGGGAGAATGTAACAACCCTCGGTAAAACCAACACCCTCATAATATTTTTGACACCTTAGTATACAATAAAATGTCCCATTATGTCTTATAATACACCCCGTATGTAAAAACCGAGCCCGAAATATATTATAGCATATAAAATAAATAAAAATATGAAAATGTTAAGTTAAGGCGGGCCGCGTAGACCAACCCCAACATTTCACGCGTGCGGTATCAAGGTTGAGACCGGACTTCACTGTTTTTTTAAGTTGATACGGGCCGCGTAAGCTTTAGCTTACTCTTACGCGGGCCGCTAGAGATCATTAAACGCGGAGACATCCTAGGCTGACACATGTCGACATCGTGGCGGGTCTACTTGGTGACCGGGACAAGCTACACGTTGACCACATGTTGACGCGGGCCACGTAGCCATATGGCTACTCTTACGCGGGCCGCCTGAGAGTCGATTTTAGCAACTATAAATAGAACGCATCAGTTTTCGTTTTCCGTCGCTCACAATTCATTCTTAATCTCGAAATTCTGTAGAAGAAACATTATAGTCGGGTATTATATCCCCCTAATTAGCGAAGTTCTGCTCCGTTGTAAGTATTATAACCCTAGTTTCATAATAGATACGCTGCCCAATTGATTTAGGGTTCCGTACCAACTGTCGTGGTTCTGCCCGACGTAGTTGTTGGAATGCCGTCTCGGGGAGGATATCATTAATATTTTCAAAGGGTTATGATACTAACCAATGTACATTTGTATAAATTATAGATTATATCCAGGAAACCCTTACGAGAAGCCTAAGATAGCAAAGTGAGTAATCTCCTTTTTTTTAACAGTTTTTACAAAACCTTAACTATTTTACAATGCAATTTAGCAGTGATTGAGTCTTTGTAGTTCTTCAATTACTGCCGGTATGTTGGAGTTTTGTATATAAAATTTACTACACTGTGAGTAGTAAGTCAAGGTTGACAGTACGTTACCATTGGACAATGAGTTAGCCAATGTGTAATATGACCCACAAGTCAGTGGATTGATAGTACCAAATGGAGTAATTGTGTAGACATAAACAATGTGATTGCTCTCAATACTGTTTTAATTGATAAAATGTTTCTTGATTAAACTGGGATTCACTCACCAGTATTTCCGACTGACAAATGTGTTTAAAACGCGTTTCAGGTAACCCAATGTGATAGCCAATTAGTAAAAAGCCAGCTGAAGAGCACTGAAAGCTTGGGAAAAATGTGGCTATAAAAGTTACCCAATAAACGATGTTTTAAATTCAATAAAATAGGGTTTATCTCTATAAATGTATTGTAATAAGAAACTTGGGTCTTGCCCATGTCATTATTAATATCAAATATGGTGGTTTTACTCTGATAAACATTTCCTAACTACGGTTCTGATGAAAACTTCCGCTGCCAAATTAGACAGGTAACCCAATGTAATATCAAACGCATTTCAGGTAACCCAATGTGATAGCCAATTAGTAAAAAGTCAGAAGAACCATTCCCTCATAAGAAACGAGGATGGTTCAGTAAGGAAGCCTTTTCTCGTAGGAAGAGAATGCGAAAGTTGCAACAGCAAAGAGTTTTAGCAGCTGCTAAGCGAGAGTCAGATGCCCAGACACAGGATATGCTTAATAGAAGCCTAGCCAATTTCCATATCCTAGCTACAACTGCTGCTGACCTGAGTCTGGAACAACTAGTAGCCCCACAACCACAAAACCCAGAACAACCCATGGAGATAGAAAATTTTGACAACCAAGTGGAGATGCATGACTTTAACCCAGAAGAAATTCCTAGGGTACCTGCACCAAACCCCCTAGACCCAAATTACGACCCCTGGTGGGACGATAATAGGGACTTTGTGCAACGTTACCCTATCCAGGAATACCCACCCATACAGAACTTAGAAGCCTACCCAGGTATGGACCCTTTAGATCCCTATTACCATAATAACTACATTAGGGAGATCTTAGAGGATCCTTACCAATTTCAGGAACTTTCACCCCCATATCAGGAACCCTCACCTTAGATTCCAAACCCAGTCCGAGAACCTGCACCCCCAATGAGTGCAGAAAACGTGCAAGAACTTAGGACTTTTGGGGAGGAGATTTTAGAAAGCAGTGAGAGAATACGTCAGGTGGGAGAGCGTCTCCTATGGAAATACGATGAACGCAATATGGATTTTTGGATAAATCCATATCCTTGAATGTGAGAATGGAGGAAATAGTAGTAATAATAATAATATAATAAAATATGTGTGTACGGATGCATAGTACTATTAGTGTAATTTTCTTTCTGTTGGTATTGTAATCTTTATTTCAGTACTAGTGTGTAATAGACGCATAGTATATGAAAATAGAGTAAAAGTCGCAATGATCGACGTTTCTGGCTAGATTGCGTGTCATGTGAATTATGATATTACTTATTATCTTGTGATATTAATATCGAGTAAATGTTTAAAATTCAGATGGCCGACGAAGAAAATCAAGGAAATCTGAATAACGATAACCAGAGTAACATTAACGTGGTTAATGAAAATCCAAGCATCCATAACAATGGAAACCAGATGGATAATAGTGCTATCCAACATATAGTGCCACAAGGAATTATAGATGCAATGCCATTTATTCTTCAAACGGTTCAAGAAGCGAATAATAAAAGTAAACATAGTAGTAAGAGGCCAATTGAGCCAGAACACAGCGTGAACAATGGACCAATACATTAATTGCACATTACCAAAAGAAGAAGAACCGTGCCTTACGGTTGTTCATATAAAGAATTTTGGTCCTGTAAACCAATAGAATTCTCGGGCAATGAAGAACCTATTGCAGCTCTACGCTGGATAGAAAAGACTGAGGCTGTTCTGAAAATAAGTAAATGTGCGGAAGAGGACAAGATAATGTTTGCTTCCAATCTATTTAAGAATGCAGCCTTAGAATGGTGGAACACTATCCTTCAGTCTAGAGGAAGTGATAGGGTTTATAATATGGATTGGGAAGAATTTTGGAATATGGTAGAAAGGAAATTCTGCCCTCCTAATGAAAAGGAACAGATAGCAAACAAATTCCTAAATCTTAGGATGAATGGAGTGGATAGTAAGGGGTACACGAAGTTATTCTTTGAATATGCTAGAATAGTGCCAACCCTTGCTTCACCAGAACCGGTGTTAATCTCCCGTTATATCTGGGGATTAATTGGAGAGATTAGACATGTAGTCAAGTCAGCTAGACCTCAAACTATAGAAGAAGCTGTAGAACTAGCAAATACCTTGACAGATGAGTTAATACGTACTAGAGAAGAAGACCAGAGGAGAAACCTAACCCAAAGGCTTACTCAAGAATTTTGTTCTGGAAATTTTAATCGTAGGAATATGGGTTCTACCTCTGCACCGTACTGCAATGTCTGCAAGAAAAAGCATTCGGGGAAATGCTCCACTCTCTGCAATTATTGCAAGATACCAGGACACAAGGAAGAAAATTGCAAGAGGAAATCCAGTAATGGATTATGCTACAACTGTGGAGAAAAAGGTCATATCAGGCCAAACTGTCCGAAATTAGCTCCAGCTACAAAAAAACAAGAGTACTAAAAATACGAGAGCATTTGTTCTGACTGCAGATGAAGCCAAGATGATTCCAGATGTCATAGCTGGTACGTTTTTAGTTAATGATATCTTTGCTAAAGTATTATTTGACTCTGGTGCAAACCAAAGTTTTATTAATACATCATTTTGCAAAATTCTAAATCAGTCATTAACTAAACTACCACTAGAATGCCTAGTAGAGACAACCAATGGAGAAACCGTTAGGAATTCTAAAATCTTGCAGGGAGCAAGAATAGAAATTTTAAATCAGAAATTTATTGCAAATCTTTATCCCATGAATCTGGCAGGATTTGATGTTGTTTTACGAATGGATTGGTTAATAGCCAATAAAGCCAGTATTTTATGTGATCAAAAGTTAATACAAGTAAATTCACCAAAAGGTAAAACGATCACAATTAAAGGAGATAAGCCCTCTAGATCCACAAAATTCATCTCTGTGATGAAAACTGCAAGCTATATAAGAAAAGGTTCTATAGTGTATTTGATTTCTATAATCACTAACACTAAAGGAAAAGAACTAAAAAACATTCCAGTAGTGTCACAGTTTTCAGATATCTTTCCAGAAGAATTACCAGGACTACCTCCAGACAGAGAAGTTGAATTCAGAATTGACCTGATACGAGGAACATCACCAATTGCCAAAGCACCTTATCGTTTGGCACCTGCAGAAATGCAAGAATTGAAGAAACAATTAGATGAATTGTTAGAGAAAGGATTTATACAACTAAGTTCGTCGCCATGGGGAGCGCTGATACTGTTCGTTAAAAAGAAAGACGGATCAATGCGTATGTGCATTGACTACCGTGAATTGAACAAGGTCACGATTAAGAATCAGTACCCATTACCGAGAATCGATGATTTGTTTGATCAACTACAAGGAGCTCGATTTTTCTCTAAAATCGATTTAAGGTCAGGATATCATCAGTTAAAGGTACAGGAAGAGGACATTCCTAAAACCGCTTTCAGAACAAGGTATGGCCATTATGAATTTACTGTCATGCCATTTGGTTTAACCAATGCTCCCGCTGCATTTATGGACATGATGAACCAAATATGTAAGCCATATTTGGATAAATTCATAATTATCTTCATAGATGATATTCTAATTTACTCTAAGAATAAAGAGGATCATGCAAAACATTTGCACGCACTTTTAAGTGTATTAAGAAAGGAAAAGCTTTATGCTAAATTTTCTAAGTGCGAATTTTGGTTAGAACAGGTACAATTCCTTGGACACCTAGTCAATCATGAAGGAATTCGTGTAGACCCAACAAAGATCGAGGCAATTACTAAATGGAAAACCCCTGAGTCACCAACCGAGGTTAGAAGTTTCTTAGGATTGGCCGGTTATTATAGAAGATTTATTCGAGATTTCTCTAGAATAGCCATTCCCTTAACTAAGTTAACCTGTAAATCTGTTAAGTTTGAATGGGGATTAAAACAAGAAGAAGCATTTAGAATTCTTAAGCAAAGATTAACTCATACACCCATATTAGCATTACCAGAAGGAGCTTAAGACTTTGTAGTCTACTGTGATGCTTCCAGATTAGGTTATGGATGTGTATTGATGTAACTACAAAATGTTATAGCTTACGCATCTAGAGAACTTAAGAATCATGAAGAGAATTATTCAACTCATGATTTAGAAATAGGAGCTATAATTTTTGCTCTTAAGATTTGGAGACATTACCTTTATGGTAGTAAGTTTACCATATTCACTGATCATAAGAGTTTAAGGTATATCTTCAAGCAAAAGGAGTTGAATATGAGACAAAGACGCTGGATGGAGATGCTTAGTGACTATGATTGTGATATCCAGTATCATGAAGGAAAAGAAAATGTAGTGGCAGATGCTTTAAGCCAAAAGTATCATGAAAAGCCAAGAAGGGTACGTTCTCTTAAATTAAATCTACAAGTAGATTTAAATGAGCAAATAAAAGAAGCACAAGAATTAGTAATCAAGGATGATTCTGAAAATTTAAAAGGTATGTTAAAGGAATTAAAACAAGGAACAGATGGAATTTGGAGATTCCATGAAAAGAAAATGTGGATACCTAAATTAGGAAACCTACGTCATCGTATATTAGAAGAAGACCATAAATCTAAATATACGATGCATCTAGGGAGTGATAAAATGTACCAGGATTTAAGGAAAAATTTCTGGTGGATAGGAATGAAGAAAGACATAGCAACCTATGTTTCTAAATGTCTAACCTGTTCACAAGTCAAAGCTGAACACCAGAAACCCTCAGGTTTGTTACAGCAATTAGAAATGCCGGTGTGGAAATGGGAATTGATAACAATGGATTTTGTTACTAAATTACCCAAAACAATGAAAGGAAATGATACAATCTGGGTGATTGTAGATAGGCTAACTAAGTTAGCTCATTTCCTACCAATGAAAGAAACTTTTAGTATGGAACAATTAGCTAAATTGTATGTAAATGAAATTGTTTCTTTACATGGCATTCCTTTATCAATTGTTTCTGATAGGGATAGCCGATTTACCTCTCATTTTTGGTCAAGTTTCCAAAAGGCAATGGGAAACAAGCTAAAACTAAGCACAGCTTATCATCCTCAAACGGACGGACAAAGCGAAAGGACAATTCAGACAATGGAAGATATGCTTAGATCTTGTGTAATTGATTTTGGAGGTAATTGGGACGATCACTTACCTTTAATAGAATTTTCTTATAATAATAGTTATCACACAAGTATCAATGCTGCACCATTCGAAGCACTTTATGGAAGAACATGTCGAACCCCAGTCTGTTGGGCAGAAATTGGGGAAAAGCAACTATCTGGACGTGAGATAGTGCAAGAAACAACTGACAAGATTATTCAAGTCAAGGAACGACTGAAAGCAGCACGTGATCGACAAAAGAGTTATGCCGATAACCGACGCAAGCCATTGGAGTTTCAAGTAGGAGATAAAGTATTGTTGAAGGTCTCTCCTTGGAAAGGAGTGGTAAGATTCATCAAAAGAGGAAAGCTAAGTCCCAGGTATATTGGACCTTTTGATATTATTAGAAGAATAGTACCAGTAGCCTATCAGCTACAACTGCCAGAGGAAATGACAGGAATACATGATGTTTTTCAAGTATCTAATCTCAAAAAGTGTTTTGCTGATAAATCATTGATAGTACCTCTTAAGGATATAGAGGTAAATGAACAACTCAAGTTTGTAGAAAGACCTCTACAAATTGAAGACAGAAAAGTCAAGAAATTCAAACGCAAGAGACTAGTTCTAGTCAAAGTGAAGTGGGACTCCAAAAGAGGACCAGAGTACACATGGGAACTTGAATCAGAAATGCAAAAGAAATACCCGCATTTGTTTCAATAGATCTCGAGGACGAGCTCTAAAACAAGGTGGGGAGAATGTAACAACCCGTATGTAAAATGTCCCATTATGTCTTATAATACACCCCGTATGTAAAAACCGAGCCCGAAATATATTATAGCGTATAAAATAAATAAAAATCTGAAAATGTTAAGTTAAGGCGGGCCGTGTAGACCCACCCCAACATTTCACGCGGGGGTATCAAGGTTGAGACCGGACTTTACTGATTTCTTAAGTTGAAACAGGTCGCGTAAGCTTTAGCTTACTCTTACGCGGGCCGCTAGAGATCATTAAACGCGGAGACATCCTAGGCCGACACGTGTCGACATCGTGGCGGGTCTACTTGGTGACCGGGACAAGCTACACGCTGACCACATGTTAACGCGGGCTGCGTAGCCTTATGGCTACTCTTACGCAGGACGCCTGAGTGTCGATTTCAGCAACTATAAATAGAAAGCATCAGTTTTCGTTTCCGTCGCTCACAATTCATTCTCAATCTCGAAATTCGGTAGAAGAAACATTATAGTCGGGTATTATATCCCCCTAATTAGCGAAGTTCTGCTCCGTTATAAGTATTATAACCCCATTTTTATAATAGATACGCTGCCCGATTGATTTAGGGTTCCGTAACAACTGTCGTGGTTCTGCCCGACGTAGTTGTTGGAATGCAGTATCGGGGAGGATATCATTAATATTTTCAAAGGGTTATGATACTAACCAATGTACATTTGTATAAATTATAGATTATATCCAGGAAACCCTTACGAGAAGCCTAAGATAGCAAAGTGAGTAATCTCCTTTTTTTTAACAGTTTTTACAAAACCTTAACTATTTTACAATGCAATTTAGCAGTGATTGAGTCTTTGTAGTTCTTCAATTACTGCCAGTATGTTGGGGTTTTGTATACAAAATTTACTACACTGTGAGTAGTAAGTCAAGGTTGACAGTACGTTACCATTGGACAATGAGTTAGCCAATGTGTAATATGACCCACACGTCAGTGGATTGATAGTACCAATTGAAGTAATTGTATAGACATAAACAATGTGATTGCTCTCAATACTGTTTTAATTGATAAAATGTTTCTTGATTAAACTGGGATTCACTCACAAGTATTTTCGACTGACAAAAGTTTTTAAAACGCATTTCAGGTAACCCAATGTGATAGCCAATTAGTAAAAAGCCAGCTGGAGAGCACTGAAGGCTTGGGAAAAATGTGGCTATAAAAGTTACCCAATAAACGATGTTTTAAATTCAATAAAATAGGGTTTATCTCTATAAATGTATTGTAATAAGAAACTTGGGTTTTGCCCATGTCATTATTAATATCAAATATGGTGGTTTTACTCTGATAAACATTTCCTAACTACGGTTCTGATGAAAAGTTCCGCTGCCAAATTAGACACTACGTGATACCACCAAAAATGGCTCGCGGCTGCCCGTTCTCGGGACTCAGGGATCGGTGGTGGCGACAGAAGGTCATAGGTATTTTTGGGCTTGGGTACAAGTCATGAGTTTAAGGCTACTAGTGGGTTTCTCTCCACGAACCTCTAAGATTTCACCAGAAGAAAGAGGTATGCGAACAATCTTGTCGAAACAGATCACTTTAGCAAGGTGTTTGGTTAACCAATCACTTCCTATGATGATGTCAAAACTCCCAAGTTGCATTGGCGTGAAGTCAATGTGAAAAGGTGGTTATCAAGGTTCAATTGGCAACTACGAATGACAGAGTCGAGCGCAAGGGGTTCACCACTAGATATTTCCACCATTAAGAGCTTTCATAGTTTAGTTCTAGGCATCGAAAGCAAAGTTTCAAAGGAGAGGAATATAAACCTTCTATCGACACCTGAATAAAAAAAACAGAAGCAAGCTGATTGTTAACAATGAACGTACCATTAACTACTTTGTTATTAGCACGAGCCTCGTTAGCGTTAGCATTGATGTTGAATGCGCGTCCACGAGTTGGATTTGCATTTGCAAGTTTCAGGCAATTGTCTCTAAAGTGATCCATCTTGCCACAGTTGTAGCAAGAACCAGGTGGGAATGGAGGTCTAGCAGGGTTTCCTTGAGGTTGAACGGGGTTTGGAAAAGCTTGGTTTGCAATAGGAGCAGAACGACAAACATTTACCACATGATCAAATCGTCCACATGAAGTGCATTGACGACATTGTAGGTGAGCTTGAGGATGACCATTACACCGGTTACATAATGGTGTTGTACCAACATAGGGTTTCCTTGCAGGAGGTTGAGCTGGTTGGTTTTAAGTGGCTTGATTGGGTTGAGTAACCACAACAAAGTTTTGTGAAGCCTTACGCTTCCTCGATTTCTTGGAAGGTTCGGCTTTGCTATCCTTGGTTTTCTCTTGAGTGGTCTTAGCTTCTTGTTTCTTGTCGCCTTTGCGAGACAGTTTCCCCTTTCTAACTTGAGATTCAGTTAGGGTAGCAGCTAATTCGATAGCCTGTCTAACAATGGTAGGATTGCTACCAGTATTAATGTCCTGAACTGGGTCAGGCAAGCCATCAATGTACCTCTCGATTGCTTTATCCAACGGTGTGACCATGGTGGGACATAGCAGGCTCAACTCTTTGTATATGTCGGTATAGGCACGATGCTGTCCACTATCTTGTTTTAGATCGTGGAATTCATTTCTAGTGCCCATTGTTCGTGACGTGGGCAGAATTCCTTCATCATAAGAGCGCTAAGCTCTTCCCACGTTTGAGCCATTGCCACATCGGCACCCCTATCTCTCATCACTCCGTTCCGCCACGTGAGTGCTCTTTTTTGGAATACACTCGATGCAAACTCAACCTTATGCTCGTTCAGACATTGAACATGAGAATGTGCTCTTGAGACTCTCAAACCACTGTAGGAGTCTAGTAACTCCTTCATACCCAGTAAACTAGAGTGGTTTAGCTGAATTGAATTGTTTATAGTTGCACAAAGCAGGTGCATTGTTGTTGTTATTGTTGTTATTTTCTTTGTTTAGTTGGGTCACTAGGTTTGGGAGTACAACAACTATTTGCTGAGCGATCGTAGCCGCCATGTCGGCGTCTTGAGTTGTATTACGTTGAGGAGGCATTCTAAAAGAGAAGGAAATATGAGAGAAAACATGTGAGAATGACATTGGATAATCAAAAGAGATGTTAAAAATATCGACGAAACATAAGGATGGTGGTCATTTGTTCGTTACTTAAAACAAACAAACGTCACACAGTGACTAATGAAAGTAAATGGGTCTTTATAATGTAGCTCGAAGACATGCTTTAGCCTGTAAGTGGACACTCTCCCCAAGAGGTTCTAGATAAGAGTGACTAGTCCGATAATGCGGATTTGTATGAACACTCTAGCCTTAGACAAAAAAACTCAGTGTGTAGGCATCCACCTTTCCACATTGCACGTGTTCACATTAATAAGACCCAAACTTTGACAACATTTTGAAAACTTTGAAGGCTTAAAGCCTTAAAACAAATCATCTATGAATAGATGATTGATTTTCTAAACGAATTAGTAACTTGTATATTTGTTTAGGTAATCACCAAAGGATAGTGTGACAACTGGCAAAAATAATGGTAATTCCGTACAACTTAAACACTCGATTTAACGCTTAATTTCTCTCATTACGATTTAATTACTGCATGATTAGGTCGTATAAGATCTAGCAATCATAGGACATGGTTAAAATGCTAAACAATATTAACTCAATCGCCTTGTCGCGAGAAAACCGCAAACTATGTCCTAATATGTTGGCAAAATGCTGAAAACACTATTCACCGGATCACACTATTCATGCCAGCTAGTTCTAAAAACTGTCCGAACAAGCAACGAATGGCATGATAGAATATTATAGTTGGAATATAAATAAAAACCCCTAACTAGGGGCACCAAATGATAAAACATATAAACTTTCAAAAAAAATGTGTATATTTTTAAGTTGTTCGTTCTGCGCCAAACTGTAACAAAATAACATGTCCGCGACACTAAAATTTAGCATTTGAATGTCCGTAGGACTTGTTAATAATATATTACACCCTAAACAAGCTTGGGGATATCAATGGGATGTCCGAAATACAAGCTCCCAATGCTACGCCGCAACTTTCACACATTGCTCAAGTTCGAGCCGATAGGTGAATAAGTTATATTCATACCATCCAATTTACTAAACTAAAAGGCTAGCGAACTAGTTAGCCATATTTTGGCGTCGCCAACGCCTTGAATAAACGCTATAGCGTTGATGGTAAATTAAAAGCATAGCTCCTGGTATTACACTATAACTTTTGTATATCACCCTAAATCGAACGGGTGAGCGAACTAGTGGTATTTTTACCATTCAAAACTTATACCCACTTAACTAGTAAACTAATTAGAGGTCATTTAAAACTCAAAGCTATCATTAACACCCTAATTACCCTAATTAAATTAATTACCTAAATATCTAATATAACATATTAGTATATCTATATATATATATGTAAAAAAATGAAGACCTTACACCTCTTTCCCCAAGTCGGTCAACATACTGGCCCCCAAATATCAACCTACAATATATTGAGAATGGCTAAAATCTTTGAAAGTATGGCCTTGAGAAATTGTTTAATAACACCATCCTTATAATCATTTATCTTTACATCTTTCACTTATCCTTTCCATCAAAAATCAACAACCAACAACCTTCTTCCCTCTCCTCTTGATCTCGGCAGCCACAACACCCCCCCTAAACCCATCTTTTGATCCATTAAACTCACCAATTTAACCATAAAAATCTCATTTCAAGATCATCCATGGAAGGTGCAAGCATGGAGGACATTTAGGGCTTCATTTGGAGCTTAATCTTTTCTTAATCTTCACTATAATCTTGCAAAGTTGTAAGACTTCATTCCATACATTTTAATTTTTTTATACTATGTAGTTTAGTATAAAATACGTTGATCATCTTGAACAAACCAATAATCAAAGATTAAAACTCTAGCACCACCATAAAAGTCTACTAAATATAACGTATAATGTGTTGATTATACTATTATTTGCTTGATGATGCTTTTACAGGTGTTGATCTTGCTAAAGTAGGATGTTTATGTATATGATCTTGCATGTTTAAGAACAAAAATAAAGATTTAAACATTTTTTATGTTTAAATCTAAACAAGAGCATCAGTCTTATGAGCCATGAACTTTACTACAACATAAAGATGATTTATTTCGAATGTGACTTTTCTTAAAGATTAAAAACCATGATTTAAATTATAATAGTCTTGAAAAGTGAGTTGTCACACCCCGACCACGTAGAACAACCGGACGTGGCGGAAACGTCGGGGAGTGTTGTAACAGAATCATTGTTTCGTAACCATGGAATAAATAATTTTGTTTTATTGAATAAATGAACTCATTGTTTTAATACAATAAAATAAGTACAACTATGATCTTCCAAGTTTTAAAGTCGCTAAGGCACGAGTCCATCCTAAATGTAGCATGTATCAACAATCATCTTAAGACAGCACCTGAAACATGTGTAAAAATAGGTACGTCAGCATAAAAATGCCTGTGAGATACATAGGTTTTGTGAATATAGGATTCATGAATTATAAGTTTAGAAAGAGTTGTTTAACAAAAGTCAGTCATGATCCTTGTAAAATGTTTTGTTTTATAAATCATTCGAAAAGTGATGATAAAGTAGATGATACGTAAAAGAGTAATTTAAGGTTAATTGAATAACCAAGTAAAAATGAATTTGTATAAGATAAGTTGTTGTAAAACAATGTCTTATGAAAAGTATGTTATTTGTATAGAATGTTATATGACTTAAATTGAAATGATTCAAATAACGCTACGATATGTAATACCATACAAACACTTATATATAGGAAGTACCAGCGGCGTATCCACCATGCTTGTATCATATTACACACGCCTCGTTACTTAAGTCACTTACTCAAACCAAACCACCAATATAGAATGTTCATGTTTAAACCAATAGTCCGATGTTATTGTATAACTCAAGTTAAATGTAACCATGTAATGTGTAAACAAAAGTTATGTATGGCAAGTAAAATGAGATTTCTTAAACCACAAGTAAAAATGTACAAAACAAAGTGTTTGAATAAATCAAAAGTTATGCTTTGTAAAATAATGTAACGTTAAATGAATAACCTTATAGTAGCATATTAAAAGTATACTTTGAATTTGTAAATAACATATTAAAAATATGTTTTGGTTTGTTGATAAAATATATATGTTGGTTCTGTACAATACCACACATGAGAGTATATCAAACTATACTTTTGGGAGTATATCAAAATATACTTTAAATGTGTGATTTAAGAATTCATTCAGACCTAGTGTATCAAACTACACCTTTGAGACTATAAGGATACCACAAAGGCAATCCCTATTTGGATGGAGAAACAAATTGGTTTCAGACATTCCATGACAACAGGAATGGGGTGTCTAATCCTATAGCGCTATATCATACTACCAATCGGTCTGGTGAACATAAAATAAGTACAATTCAACATTTTATTTTATGTTCTTTGAGAAATCAGTGTTTAAACCATAGATAGTCATTTATTTTGTCAAATGATAAGTAATAACATGTATAATCAATTATACTTTGAAATCATGAAAATAACACATAGGTACACATGCTTCACCCCAAAACAGTTTGGAAAACAGTAAAATAGGGGAACTATGTACTCACTTGAGATTGCTCAGAAGTCCTAAGATAACCACCAAGCAATGCTAGAGATCTCGGAATCAAACGGCACCTAATATAGGTAACTATGTTAATAAACCGGACCTATATCGGAGGATTGGATAGATTGAGGGTTCGTAAACCAAACGAGTACAGAGACTCATGTCATATGGTTTAACAAAGCCTACATACTAAATGAAACCTAACATAAGTGCTTATGACCCATTACGACCAGTTTAGGTAGCTTATGCTACTTTAACGCGTCGTTCGCGTAAAACGCGTTCGGAACGCCTAACTAGTCCTATGACAAGTAAAATATGCCTTAACATGTCTAATATTGTTGATAAATCAGTTTAGAGGTCATAGGTTATGTTACGTAATTTTAAAATGAATTTTGGCATCAAAGGGGTATTTTGGTAATTTACCTAAGGCATATAAACTACCTATCATACAACTACTTAAACGAAGCGACCATAAGGTATAACCTCGGAAGGTTATTCCCTATATACTATGGTCACCTAATGTGTTTGGTCGGATCTTAATGATCGACCAAATGGGTCGGGTTCGAAAGTATAAGCGATTGTTTAGATCGCTTACCTTACGACCCTATACAACGTGGTAATCAGTAGGCATAGTCACAAGGGACTATAACCATCGTGATTACGCTCACGTTGCGAAGTTCAAACGAACTTCGCATTGACCATATACTGGTCAATGCAGAAAGTCAAACAAAGTTTGACTTTTGGACTCGAAAAGCAATAAAAGAACGAAGGAATACTTACAAAGGGTCCCTGAATGCTAATCTTAATTCAAGTAGCTCAGGTATGAAACAATGGTTTCAACTTAGAGCTTCTCAAATCAGATTCTTATGGGTTTTGCAATGGGGATGGATGGGTATTTATAGATTTCGGTTCACCGTTAGGATCGTTTCATGGATAACGTGCCTTGATCTCGCCCGTACACTTGTCGGAATGTTGTGGTAACTCATTTTGCCCCCACCACAAGAGTTTGACACATGGCATTGGCCTTTGGGGGGTTAAAAGGCTGGAAACAAGCTGTTAAAAACAAGTTTCTGCATCTGACCCCTGCTTGCGCACCGTAACACTTAGAGTGTTGAGGTGCGCAAGGACCTGCAGACCAGAAAGTTTGAAAAATGGCAGAACAGGCCCCTGAAGCTCCAAATTTGCTATTTGATGCATTTTTGACACGTTTAAGCCCCGTTAACCCCATTTCAAAGCTCTAAAATGAAGTTAAAGTATAGGGAACTTAAAATGTGCTAAAAAATATCTCAGATGTCGGTTCATTTGGTCGTACGATTGTGTTGTTCGGTTAATTACGACGGAATGCGCATAAGCGCGAAAAACGATCCAAATGGCGTGACGAATGGATTTTTCTTATCCCAAACACTAAAATAAAATATTTTAGTGCTTACATAAATTTTTGGATGTCCGGATGTATTCAGAACGTAAGTTATGCGCGAAAGTGCAAACTTGTGCACTTTTTGACGCTTTTAGTCCCTGAAAGACCCATAAGTTTATTTTAGCACACCGAACCCCTCAAAGCCTATTTCTAAGCTATGTAAAGGATATTTATGGTATGTTTAACTTATGTTCATGTTCCGGAATGTCTGTTACAGTTCAAATTGGCATACTTTCGCAGTTTGTCAAGTTAAGTCCATGTAAGCGAATTAACTTGTTTTTGCCATACCAAAGCCTTTAAAACTTATTTCTAAGTTATGTAGAGGTTATTTAAGGTATTTAAAGCCTATTTCACTATTCCGGAGTGTTCGTTGGATTAAACTGGTTATATTTACGCATCGGAGCGCGTATAACCCTCCAGAAAGCGATTTAAAGCTTAAAATCGAACAAGAGTTGATATGTGCAAACGATACACATATTTTTACAAATCCCAAGTATGAAATACAATATTTCATTGGTTTGGAATTTGTTTGATGGTTGAAGTGACACAGGTGTCACAGTCTCCCCTACTTTAGGAAATTTCGTCCCGAAATTTAATTCTAGAGGAAACTTGTGAAGACAGCTGTGACGGTTTCGCCTTCCAATAGATCCATTGAACCCTTAAGTAAAACTCTGGGCCATGTTAGGACTCTTAGCGAATTTGTTAACCCTCAAAGTGAATTCCTTGTAATAGTAAAATATGGAATTTTGAACTACGGACAGAAGAACGTTTCTTATGAAGACTTATCATAGGAAACTTGGTGTGTGATTAAGATCAGAATTGGGGAGTGTGAGAATAAATGACATTGGTCGAGGTCCAAGACTTCTCCCGTATCATTATTCTTGTCACTATAGGTCTTAACACATGACAAAGCTTCATGTGGTTTCTGTGCACTGAATTCCATAATTATGTAGGCCTCCATAATTACATAATTCCTTGCACAGTCCTCACAGTTCATTTCATAAAGCGTAGGAAAAAAAATCACTTGAATAAACATGAAGCGACCCGACTAGACCACCAAAGGGTCCTTTCAATTAGATCAACGAACAATCTTTTTAACTAGATCAACACATGATCTTCTTAACTAGACCGTCGTACGATCTCCTTAAATAGGCCACTTAAGGGATCTTTTTAATTATATCATCACATGATATTTCAAATCAGATTTTCAAAATCAATCTGTTTAACCAGACCATTCAAGAGGTCCAATTATGGCGAAATTTTTTAAAATCTTAATCGAGATTAAAATGGGATTAACTGGGTGATTAGCGTGGTTAATCGTGATTAGTAACCTTAATAGTGATTAGACGAACCCTAATGACAAGGGTTAAGTATTAACTATCCAAGAGTTTATTTAAACACTAAAAGTTATTTTTATTAAATAAACATGGGGAAAATTGTAAGCATACCAATAAATATAATTTTTGGAGAAAATTATATATACGATTTAAATACCTTATTTGGTGTATAATACGTGCGTATTATGTGTATGTATTAGTGATAGGAAATACAAACCAAACGCATAAATACCTTTCACAAAAGCAATACATGAATATTTGAAAATACACCAAATACATATACATGAACCACACATATATCACAACCACGAACGAACAACCGTACAAAGGATAAGCGGGCGAACGGATATCGGACGACTTAACCTATAACCATATGTACTAACATGACAATATATATATATATATATATATATATATAAATATTGGAACCGACACAAAATATATAATAAACGCTCTATCGTATGAAGCACGTCGTCATCGGCAACGATCACCCTAGTGTCTCGACACGGAGCGTGCACACACCACGGACAACATATTGTCACTTCCGACACGAAAACACACATACTTGGCACTACCACGAAACTCTTAAAAATAATATATATTTATAGACAAGAGAAATATAAATATATGTTAACACTTATAAAAATCCGGAAAGTATAAAATGAATATTACTAAGTGTACATATACATGTGAGTATACAAGTATAGTAATACGTGTAAAATACGCTCAAAATACACTTGTAAAAGTATAAAAATACTTGGGCTAAATTATATAACTTTGGGCTTTTAAAATTAATTTTGGGCTTAGGATAACAAAAATATTGGGCTAAGCCCAATACCTTAAATACACGGGCAAAGGCCCATTTCCTAAAAAAAATATACTTATAAAAGCCCACTTACAATACTAACATGGGCTAGGCCTAATAACTTATAGGACTTGGGCTAGGCCCAAACGCCATAAAATATGGATGAAGCCCAAATCACTAAATTGTGGGCTAAGCCTAAAGTAAAATACATGTGTATTTTTATAAAAATATATTGTACAAGTACGTTTTAAATACGGTATACCTACACGTATAATACGGTATACCTACGCGTATAATACGGTATACCTACACATATAATACGGTGTACGTACACATATAAATACGGTATATGTATATATATAAAAGACTCTAGAACATGATGATATACTCACATACACTGTCTGTTACAACAGTAGGCCTTTCAACCTGTTCACGTTGTTTTACTGTTCAAAGAACTCTTCATTGGATTTTTTTCTAAATTGACTTTCCTTCTCACTTTCTGAATTTGTTTCAGACACAAAAGTCAATTTCTTTAGCAAACTTTGATATTCCAAACTTGTTATAGTTTTTCTTACCATACCCTGAAATGTTGCTCCCATAGTAATAATTTCTCTGTTGATTATTAAAGTAGGAACTTTTTGATTTAGAATAGTAAGATTGTTCTCTTTTGAAGTTAGGATAACCTTGATCACTTGACAAATTATAAATTTCAGACATCTCGACTTCAACTAATTTGAAAACCTTTTCGACTTTATTCATATTCACATTCTGAATCGGAAATTCTGTATCAGAATATAGTGTCATATCCACACATTTTGTACATGATAACATTTGGATCATCACTCAAACTATGTACTGATTTAGGAATGTAATGTTTATGAAAACTTTCGTCACTTTCAGATTGTGAACTAGAACTCTTTTTGCTAAATTTTTTTAACGGTTTCAAATTCAGTTTTATCGGTTTCACTATCAAAAACTTTCTCAACAACATCGTTTACCACATCTAATTCACAGTCTGATTCAGATTTGGTATAAGTCAAATCGAAATTATCAGGCATTTGATCTTTTTGTTCAGTTTTAAGTTCAACGCCTTATCCACCTCATCTGTTTCTTTTTAGAGTAACTATTCCACATTGGGGGTGGAACTCAGTGTTAACAAACTCCCTTGTTGTGATAACCAAACACATGTTCCCCTGATTCGTCCTTCCCAGTCGGCTTGGGAAGTATCTGGTCTAGGACATAGGATGTTGCGAAGTAACTTATCAACTTTTTATCAACCCGCTCAGCTTTGATCCTAGCGGTTTCTAGCTCTTGTTTTGACTTCGCAATCGTGTCGATATGATTATTAATTGTTGTTTGCTTATCTAAAATAGTATGTTTGAGCATAGAAATTGTTCCATCATTTTCATTATTAGCTACTCGAAACTGGTTGATTGATTTGTTTAGTTTATCATAAGCTTCTTTCATACTTTTTAAGTCATACGTCAAATCATCCATATGTTTTTTCAACACTTTATAGTTTTCATATGTTTCAATGCATAACTTGCAAGGTTCTGTGCAATTTGTGTATTGAAAAGATGTTTATTTTTAATTTCTTTATCACTTCTAACCTCTTTTACCACTGACTCGGTCACAACTGTCTGTTCTTCTTCAGAGGTGTTCACTACCTCTTTCAGTTGAGCCATCATGGCTTTTTCAACAATCTCAGTCAGATTTTCAGCATTTATTTCCTTAGTTACATCAATGATCTCTTCTATAGGTTCTTTCTTTTCTTCATCGAAGTATAGATCACTATAGTTTCCCTCCTCACCAAAGAAACCAGCAAAAGATTTAAAAACATCAGGAGGTATAATAGATTTGAATGCATTAATAATAACCTCTTTTATTGGAATATGGAATTTTTCAGTATCCAACATTGATGTTTCAGTCTCCTAATAATCTTCTGAACTTTCATCAAATTTAGCTTCAGCACAAACTTCTTTAGTAACTTCTCAACCTTCTCTTTATCCACAATATGTTCAGGTTCACCCAATTCAACAGTCTCAGCCATTAGTGCAAGGCTGTTGGTTCTAGGAATAAGATTATTCCAGTTGAACCCTTCACCTTCTTGAGTTACAACCAATGCCTTAACATTGGATTTTGATGATCCATCCTCGATCGGGATCGGCCTTGACATACTTGGCGGATGTTGAGATTTATTGTGACAGATTGCCTTTTTGTAGAAGTCACCACCAAAAGTATTACTGTTTTTGTTGACCTCTCTGTTTGTGCATTCGTGTTTGAAGTGGTCATTTTCTTTGCATTTAAAACATGTCACCTTAGATTTATTAAAACCTCACTTTGAATCTGACCCTCTGATACTATTCCTCCGTGTAATCTCCATAAATTGTTGTGCTCTACGTACCATGCTTGCCATGCACCATTTGATGTCGATCAGTTCCATTTCTTCTGGATCTATCTGCTCATAATCCTTTTTGGTCATGTTCGAATTTCCAATCCTTCCTGCGATTAGATACTCGTATGACTCAAGGATTGATGCAAGAAACGTCATGTGCTCCTTTGCTGTCACTTCATTTAAACTTTGAGTGTTTTGCAGGTTAACAACAATATTGCACTAAATAACGTGGGGGTTCGAATTATTCTAACTTGAATAATTGTATGAGCTTTGCGAGGATAGAGGACTTTGTACTGGAGTGTTCGATTTAAAATTTAGGTATGAAGAAAAACCACCACCACTACTTGTATTGTTTGATGAAGTTCTAGAGGATGTGCCTATGTGACACCTGGCAATTTAGAGTTGTACCGTACAAATGAAACACGTGTCATGAATAAATAAAAGGCTATATTTTATTGATATTGGTGTTTATATGTGATATTTGATGTCTTGGTAAATCCAAACTTGATTAAAAATTATGTTGGCAATAACAAGATAAACATTTATCGCGTAACGAACAAAATGCGAAACGAATGTCGGTGATCCCCCGATTAATGTTAAAATCCTAAAAATAATTTGTTATGATTAAAATGGTATTTTTAATCATGTTCGGAAGGAATAATAAATTAAAACGCTAAGAAACTCTATTTTTCGAGTTTAAGCGCGTACCGCCCAATACTGCGTGTATCTGACAAAATACTGTCCATGCAGCCAGTCAAGGCAACTGATAATTATTTCTATAATAAATTGGGGAGTTTATTTTTATAGAGTGATAAAAATAATTTAAAACGCCATAAAACGAGATTAACACGCTAGATAAAATACCCGGTATCTAGTAAAATACCAGTTTTTGAGCTAATATACATATATTATATGTATGCAAATATGATAGATGTGAGTGTTGAGGGCATGTGGCGGCCGTGGAAGGTCTTCTCTCTCCTCTCTCTTACACTTGTTGGCCTAGGAGATTGCATATGATGATAATACCTTTTCATATCTTCTCAAATCTTCCATAATCCAAGACACAATCACAAACAAATCACACTCTCACTCTCTCCCTCTCTCTAACATACACGGCCGAACACCCCTCTACTTCACCTGTTTTCAAATTTTCAACTTTGTTCTTTGAGATTCAAATCCATTTCAATGTGATTTCAAGTCCATTTGAAGATTCAAAGGTGATTCCAAGGAGTTTCAAGCAAGAACCAAGCTTCATATCATCATTTTTATCAAAAACCCACTTGAATCTTGAAGGTATAAAAGCATTTCTTTTAAGCATGTTCTTGATTCTTGGTGATGAAGATGATAGTGGAAGGTTTCTCTTGTTCTTGGATTTAAACACAAACTTGAAACTAAAGCAAACGGGTTTTTAAAGAAAAATAAAAATGGACGAGTATGTATGTATATGTGTGGCCGTATGTATCAATATATACATGTATGAGATTTGAGTTTTGACTTTTCATTGAATCTTGTTAGATATGATGCTTGAAAAGTAATGCATGTGTAATTTAGAGAATGTTCTAAAGGGTTTTGGTCATTGAAATGGACATGTAAAAGTAGAAATTTGGAATCACGTGTGTATATATATGTGTCTGCCATGTGTGTATGTATGTATGTATATATGTATGTATGTATGTATGTATGCATGCATGCATGCATGCCTGCATGCATCATGTATGCATGTATGTATGCATGCATGCATGCATGTAAATTTTTGTTGTTAGATCTTAAATGTGTAGAAAGTATATAAGTCTTGCATTTATGACAGATGATAAGGTGATGATCATATGAAGATTGTTATGTTCTTGATTATTTGAACATGAGTTAAATGAATATTTGGATGCATTTAAGTTCATGCAAGATGATAATGATGTGATATGGATGCATTAGATGCTTGTACTTAAGCATGCATGTTGATTTATGGTCATGAAATGATAAAAATGATATGGTATGATAAAGATGATTTTTAATCAGATTATAAACACTAAAAGTATTAATATTTGAAGTGTTATAATAGCATGAAACTTGGTCATATTATTGGTAGCTTTACATGTGGTACATGTAGCATAAAAAGTTGTAAAATATGTGAAAGCGTATGATTTATGTGGCTTACATATAAACTGAACTAACCTGATTATAAACATCATTTAATCATTAAATAACATGGATTATGTTAAAATATCAAGTCGTTACGATTTGGGATGGTTATGGTAACGTATGATGCAAAACTATGCGGTAAAACGGTTAAAAATCGGCTTTTCGAAGGATTTTTACAAACCTGTTTTAGATCAGTAAGTAAACTGATATTTTTGGTATAAATATAATTATTTTAACTTATAAAAAGTCTACTTGGTGTTTGGTTAGTCATACGTGACTTTTGACGTCCGAAAACGTTACCGAAACACTAAAATACGCGTTTTACAATATACACTAGAGTGGGTTATTCATGGGTGAACCTTATGTGATAAAATGTGTTATGTTATTTATATATGTGTATATGATAGTATGTTAAGTGTTGACATGATAGCGGGAATTTAGACTATGCATGTACACTTGTATGTTTAAAGCGGTAAAATCGCGTTACATGTGTAACTTATTTGTCAAGCATGAAAATTGATGCATAGGTTAAGTTGATAAGTTATTTCATGTATAAATGATTTAAAAATGATAAAGTGTACAAGTTAACGAGATTTTATGTGTTATGATATTGAGTATATATGCACGTTTATGTATATAATTATGACGCGCAAATCATAAATATATTACATATAAACGGGAGTGTTAATGGTAACAACTGTGCTTGTAATCACTATGAACAGTTCTATTATCAATAAAACAATGTTATTTGATCACAATGTTTGTTTTGTTATGTTTTACATTTTTCATGTTTTGACTTTTATGTAATTTCAAACTCTACATCACTTTCTGGAGAGTTATACGCAAACTAGTGCGTAAATGTACTAAGTTTAATGCGAGAAATACTCTGGAACATCAACATATACTCAACATACCTTAAATAACCTTTACATAACTTAGAAATAAGTTTTGAAGGCTTTGGTATGGCAAAAACAAGTTAATTCGTTTACAGGGACTAAATATGACAAACTGCGAAAGTATGTCAATTTGAACTGTAACGAACATTCCGGAACATAACCATAAGTTAAACACACCTTAAATATCCTTTACATAGCTTAGAAATAGGCTTTGAGGGGTTCGGTGTGCTAAAATAAAACTTTTGGGTCATTCAGGGACTAAAAGTGTCAAAAAGTGCACAAGTTTGCATTTTCGCGCATAACTTACGTTCTGAATACAACCGGGCATCCAAAAAATTTATGTGAGCATGACTATATTATATTTTAGTGTTCGCCTTAAGAAAAATCCATTCGTCGCGTCATTTGGATCGTTTTTCGCGCTTATGCGCATTTCGTCGTAATTAAGCGAACATCGCGTTCGTACGACCAAACGAACCATCACCCGGCATAATTTTTAGCATGTTTCATGTCCACAATGTTTAGGCAACATTTTAGGGCCTTAAAGTTGGCTTTACGGGCCTTAGAAGTGTCGGAAAAAGGCCTTAAACACGTGCAGGGACCTAAACTGTCATTTTTGAAAGTTGTTTCTGATCTGACATGCTCAGGCGGCCCGCATTGTGTTTGGCTGATCCTAAAGCGGGCCGCTTCCCACCTTCTGACCAGATTAAATGTTTTTAATCACAAGTTGCAGCCATTTAATCCTCCACCACATGTTCTCCATTGCCTAGTCACTAGATAAGGATGGAATTAAGCTTCCATAACCTTGCAACAAGTGTACGGCCTTGATCGTTTCCCCTTTTCCAAGAAACGATCTCAACGGTGGACCGAATACTATAAATAACCCACCCCCCTTTGTTCAAAATCACTAGAAATTCACTTTGAGAAACTCTAAGTTGAAACATTTGTTTCATACCTGAGATTTTCGAATTGAGTTTAGCATTCGGGGACCCTGGGTTAGTATTCTTTCGTTCTTTTCCTTATTTTACTGCTTTTCGAGTCAGAAAGTCAAACTTTGTTTGACTTTCAGCGTTGACCAGTAATGGTCAATGCGAAGTTCGTTTGAACTTCGCAACGTGAGTGTAATCACGTTGGTCATAGTCCTTTGGGACTATGCCCACTGATTACCACGTTGTCTAGAGTCGTAGGGTAGGCGATCTAATAAATCGCCTATACCTTCGAACTCGACCCATTTGGTCGATCATTAGGATCCGACCAAATACATTAGGTGACCATAGTAGGTAGGGAATAACCTTCCGAGGTTAAACCCTATGGTCACATCGTTTAAGTAGTTGTATGATAGGTAGTTTATATGCCTTAGGTAAATTACCAGAATACCCTTTTCATACATAATTGGTAATTTAGCATATGTAACCTAAACTTTTGCCACATAACTGATTATGTAACATGTTTAGGCATATAACACTTGTCATAGGGCTGGTTAGGCGTTCCGAACGCGTTTCACGCGCACGATGCGTTAAAGTAGCATAAGCTACCTAAACGGATCGTAAAGGGTCGATAAGACTTAGGTCAAGTTTCATTTAGCATGTAGGCTTTGTTAAACCATATCACATGAGTTCCTACACTCATTTGGTTTACAAACCCTAATGCTACCCAGTCTTCCGATTTAGGTCCGGTTTATTAACATAGTTACCTATATTAGGTGCCGTTTGATTCCGTGATCTATAGCATTACTCAGTGGTTATCTTTAGACAACTGAGCAATCTCAAGTGAGTACATAGACCCCTCTTTTACTGTTTTCCAAACTGTTTTGGGGTGGAACACATGTGCCTACTTGTTACTTTAATGCTTTCTGTTTTCACATCATATACACGCTATGTTCGTTAGTACATTATAGTACATTGATTTCATTACATTTCATGCTAGGTGTGCCCATTGTGTGCATTACTTAGTACATTGTTTTACATGACATTTCATGCTAGGTGTGCCCATTGTGTGCATTACTTAGTACATTGTTTTACATGACATTTCATGCTAGGTGTGCCCATTGTGTGCATTACTTAGTACATTGTTTTACATTACATTTCATGCTAGGTGTGCCCATTGTGTGCATTACTTGGTACATTGTTTTACATTACATTTCATGCTAGGTGTGCCCATTGTGTGTATTACTTAGTACATCGTTTTACATTACATTTTCACGCTATGTATGTTCATTTGATTACATACTTAGTGCATCACATGCTTCCATTTTTGGTATAACATTTGGTTTGTTTAACATGGGACAATACATTCATTAACATTGATCATGCCATTCGTTAGTAGGTAGTGGTACCATAGGAATTGACAACTCCCATTCCGGACATCCCAGGGAAAGGGGACAGAAAGGAATGACCGAATTCGATATACATAATTTAGATAAATCTTTAATTTGTTTAAGGGTTTATCGCCTCAGTCTCAAGGCTTGGATGTATGCATATTAACAATACCGCATAAATGTTTGTATCAGTATAGCATGCATTTGTTACACACATCATGACTTTGATTTAAACTGTGTTTTACTTCAATACCTTGTTGTTGTGCATTTTACATATGGTTTAGTTGATACATTTCACTTACCATACATGACATTTTGGTTACACATTACATGATCTACATTGAACATAAACATTTTGACATTGATATACACATTTGGTGGTTTACATTGGACATAGACATTTTGACATGGGTTACACAATAACACTTGACAATTGGTTTATACATGAACATTTTACATCTTGATGGTTTGGTTTGATTAAGTGATTAAGTAACGATACGTGTGTAATATGATACAAACATGGTGGATACGCCGCTGGTACTTCCTATATATAAGTGTTTGTATAATATTACATAGCGTAACGTTATTTGAATCATTTCAGTTTGATACATATAACATTTTATACAAATAACATACTTTTCATAAGACATTGTTTTACAATCAACTTATCTTATACAAACTCATTTTACATGGTTATTCATTTAACCTTACATTTACTTATACATATCAACTGATCTTATCGTTTTTCAAATGATTTACAAGACAAAGCAAATTACAAGGTTCATGACTAAACATTTTCTCAAATACAAGTCATGAATCCTATTTTCACAAACCTATGTATCTCACAGGCATTTTTATGCTGACGTACCTATTTTCACATGTGTTTTCAGGTGCTTTTCCGTAGGATGTTGATCACAATACTAGGGCGGACCTGTGCCTTAGAGACATAAAATGGAGCTAGACTATGTTTAATTATGTTATAAACTCTGTTTTTCCTGTTTAAAACAATGTAATATCCTTGTTTAATAAATAAATAAAACTTTGTATGCCATGGTTATGAAACAATTAATTCTGTCGCGATCACTCCCCGGCGTTTCCGCCGCGGTCCGTTGTTATACGCGGTCGGGGTGTGACAGAAGAGTTGGTATCAGAGCCAATGGTTATAGGGAATTAGGTTATTAGTAATGCTTTGACCTAGACTATAACTTTTCTAGGACCCTAACACAAATTATTTGTGTTTAGATCTTAAAACATACACATCACCTATCCTTAGGTGATTATCAGAACAAAAGCCAAAAATTTTTCCGAAACGATTTTTGAAAAACAATCATCTGTTTTTGAATAATTTATTACAAGGTTTTGAACCCTCAATTGTAAGGTTTTGAACCCTCTGTTATATGGTTTTGAACCCTTTTCAGTTTGGTTTTTGGCCTTGTGCCTTCAAATTTTCAAAATCCCGTCAAACGTTTTGGGTTTTAAATAATGTGAACATGTGCAAACTGGAAGGGTGAATGCCTGTATTCTGGGATTTCTGTCTAGGCAAGCACTTCGTATACATCTCATCAGACGCGAGACCAGTTGTGCTTACCTGGGAATTCCTGGGATGAGTGTTCACTTATAGGCGAGCATGTCTTCATTATACATTATTTTTAATCCATTTACTTTGATTAGTCACTGTGTGTCGTTGGTTTGCTTTGTGATACGGACGAATGACCACCATCTTTGCTTTTGTTGATTTTGTTTCATCTCATTCTTTTCATCCAATCATCTCACTCGTTTCCTTTCATGTTTTCCTCTTTTAGAATGCCTCCTCGACGCGACAATCTGATAGCAAATGCTGAGCTGGCGGAGATTATTGCGCAGCAGATGGCTGCTCAATTTCCAAATCTCTTTGCTCAATGGAACCAAGCCAACAACAACAAAAATGTTCCATGCAAATACAAGGATTTTAATCAGGCTAAACCACTCAAGTTTTGTGGTTCTGAAGGAGCGACTGGACTTCTTCAGTGGTTCGAGAGCAGTGAGAATACTTTCCGCCACGTGCAATGTCCGGATAATCGCAAGGTCGAGTTTGCTTCGAGCGTATTTCAGAAGAGGGCTTTGACATGGTGGAACGGGATTATGAGAGACAGGGGTGCAGAAGTTGCTCTTGCACAGACATGGGCTGAACTTAGAGCCCTTATGATGAGGGAATTCTGTCCTCGTCATGAGCAGAGAGCTTTGGAGAAGGAATTTGATGATTTGAAGCAAGATAGTGGTGAGCACAGGGCTTATACTGATCGGTTTGAAGAGTTGAGTCTGCTTTGCCCGACTATGGTTACCCCACTCGACAAGGCTATCGAGAGATACATCGACGGCCTACCTGACTCGGTACAAGACATTCTTACTGGTAGTAACCCTGCCACACTCCGTCAGGCAATCGAGTTATCAGCGACGCTGACTGAGTCGCAGATCAGGAAGAACAAGTTACACAGGAAGGGTGATAAGGGCAAGAAACAGTCGGCTGACAAGGGGGATAGCAAGAAAGGTCAAAACTTGAATGGGAAGAACTCTGGTTCTTCGAAGAGGTCAAGGAAGCGTAAGGCTTCCCAAAATTTTGCTATCACTGCCCAAGCTAACCAGGCAGCTCCCAACCAACCCGCACAGCTTCCAGCAAAGAAACCCTATACAGGGAATGCACCTTTGTGCAATAGATGCAACAGTCACCATCAGCCGCAACATCAGTGCCGTTTCTGTACTAGCTGTGGGAAGTCAGGTCATCTTGCCGAGGTTTGTCGGTTTGCTCAGAATCGCGCAGTTCAAAACCCGGCTCAACAAGTTGCACAGCCTCCTGCTCAGCAACAGGGTCAAGCTGCACGACCACAATACCCACCAGGTGCTTGTTACAATTGTGGGGATCTGACCCACTATAGGAATCGATGCCCAAGACTGGCAAACCAGAACCAGAACCAGAATCAGGCTCCGGCTCGAGGCCGAGTCTTTAACATGAATGCCCAAGAGGCGCAGGCGGATGAAAATGTGGTGAACGGTACGTTCTTTATTAATAATCAGCCTGCATCTGTTCTTTTCGATTCTGGTGCCGATAAGAGTTTTGTGTCTTTGTCTTTTGAGCCGATGCTTCGCGTGTCTAGAACAAAACTAGGCAAATCTTTGACAGTAGAGGTTGCTAGTGGTGAACCCATTATTCTTGATTATGTTCTTCGCAACTGCCAGTTGAACCTTAACGACCATCTTTTTCCTATTGACCTCGCGCCTATGCAACTTGGAAGCTTCGACGTTATTGTGGGAATGGATTGGTTATCCAAGCATCACGCAGAGATAGTTTGTTCTAAGAAGATTGTTCGTGTGCCGCTTTCGACAGGCGAGATCCTGCAGGTTCAAGGTGAGAAGCCTACCGTTGGTCTCAAACTCATGTCTTGTTTTAAAGCTCGGAAGTATCTGCAGAAGAACTATGTGGCTTTCTTAGCACATGTTACAGAAGATAAAGGCAAGGGTAAGTCTATTTCAGATATTCCTGTCGTTCGGGATTATTCTGAAGTGTTCCCTGAAGATTTACCTGGTCTACCTCCAGCACGCCAAGTCGAGTTCCGCATTGATCTCGTACCTGGTGCAAATCCCATTGCCAGAGCTCCATATCGTCTTGCACCATCTGAGATGCAAGAGTTGTCTAAACAGCTTCAGGAGCTCTCTGACAAAGGCTTTATCCGTCCCAGTTTTTCACCTTGGGGTGCTCCCGTTCTTTTTGTCAAGAAGAAGGATGGATCCTTTAGGATGTGTATCGATTATCGTGAGCTTAACAAGCTTACCATCAAGAATCGATATCCCCTACCTCGCATCGATGATCTCTTTGATCAGTTACAAGGCGCTTCTTATTTTTCGAAGATTGATCTACGTTCAGGGTATCATCAACTTCGGGTGCAAGAAGAAGACATTTCGAAGACAGCGTTCCGTACTCGTTATGGGCATTATGAATTCACAGTCATGCCATTCGGTTTGACTAATGCTCCTGCTGTTTTCATGGACTTAATGAATAGGGTCTGCAAACCTTATTTGGATCAGTTCGTCATTGTTTTTATTGATGACATCTTGATATACTCTAAGACGCAAGCTGAGCACGAGCAACATCTTCGTCTTACCCTTGAACTCCTAAAGAAAGAGCAACTTTTCGCCAAATTCTCCAAGTGCGAATTTTGGCTTAAAGAAGTTCAATTTTTGGGGCATGTTATCAACGAACAGGGTATTCATGTAGATCCCTCCAAGATCAGTGCGATTAAGGATTGGGATACACCTTCTACTCCTACTGAAGTTCGTTCTTTTCTTGGTCTAGCGGGTTATTACCGCCGCTTCATAGAAAACTTCTCAAAGATTGCAGTTCCTCTAACTGCTCTAACTCAGAAGAAAATGCCCTTTTATTGGGGAATCAAACAAGAGGAAGCTTTTCAACATTTGAAGCAGAAGCTTTGCGATGCGCCTGTTCTATCATTGCCTGAGGGTGATGATGATTTTGTCGTGTTTTGTGATGCATCGAAATTGGGTCTTGGCTGTGTTCTAATGCAAAGGAACAAAGTCATAGCTTATGCATCGAGGCAGTTGAAGATTCATGAGAAGAACTACACCACTCATGATCTTGAGTTGGGTGCAGTTATCTTTGCTCTCAAGATCTGGAGACATTATTTGTACGGTACAAAATGTGTGGTTTTCACTGATCACAAAAGTCTTCAACATATCTTCAACCAGAAGGAACTCAACATGAGACAGCGACGTTGGGTTGAGCTATTAAACGACTATGACTGCGAAATTCGCTACCATCCTGGTAAGGCGAATGTCGTAGCTGATGCATTGAGTCGTAAGGAACGTACTAAGCTTCATTGTGTACGTGTTCAATCTGTTATCCAAGCTCGATCTGATATTCAAGCACGCATTTCTCAAGCTCAACAATCTTGTGTTTCACAAGGATTAATGGATAAGGAATTTCCCTATCACATAACACCTGCTCTGGAACTGAAGGACAATGGATCATATTACTTCATGGACCGTTTGTGGGTCCCAAGCCAGGATGATCTTCGTACCTTGCTTATGGATGAAGCCCATAAGTCTCGCTATTCTATTCATCCGGGCTCAGATAAAATGTATAAGGATCTTCGTATTCACTATTGGTGGCCTGGTATGAAGAAAGACATTGCCTTATATGTATCCAAATGCCTTACTTGTCTTAAGGTTAAGGCTGAACATCAGCGTCCATCTGGTTTATTGGAACAACCAGAGATCCCAGTTTGGAAATGGGAAAACATTACTATGGATCTTGTTACCAAACTTCCACGCACAAAGAAAGGTCATGATGCCATCTGGGTAGTCGTTGATCGTCTTACAAAGTCAGCACATTTCTTGCCAATCCGTGAGGATTTTCCTGCTGACAGACTTGCTCAAATCTATGTGGATGAAATTGTGGCTAGACATGGTGTTCCTTTGAACATCATTTCTGACAGAGATGCTCGTTTCACTTCTCATTTTTGGAGAACCATGCAATCTGCTATGGGGACCCAACTTAATCTGAGCACAGCTTATCATCCGCAAACGGATGGTCAATCTGAGAGAACAATCCAGACTCTGGAGGATATGCTTAGAGCTTGTGTGATCGATTTTGGTGGTAGCTGGGATTCACATCTTAAATTGATTGAATTCTCCTACAACAACAGTTATCACACTAGCATCAAAATGGCTCCTTTCGAGGCTCTCTATGGTCGAAAATGTCGTTCACCAGTCTGCTGGAATGAGATTGGCGAGGCTCAAATTACTGGACCTGCCCTCATTTTAGAGACAACTGACAAGGTCAAGAAAGTTCGTGATAACCTTCAGGCAGCTAGAAGCCGTCAGAAGATTTACGCGGACCCAAAACGCAAACCCTTGGAATTTCAAGTCGGTGATCGTGTATTACTTAAGGTCTCACCTTGGAAAGGTGTGATCAGATTTGGAAAGAAAGGAAAACTTGCACCTAGATACGTAGGACCATTCAAGATCGTCGAAAGAATCGGAAAGGTAGCCTACAGACTTGAGTTACCTCCTGAACTTGGAAATGTTCATCCAACTTTTCACGTGTCCAATCTCAAGAAGTGTTCAGCTGATGAAAACTTCTCCATACCGCTTGACGAAATTCGTGTTGGCAAAACACTGAAATTTGTTGAGAAACCAGTGGAAATCATGGAACGTGAAGTCAAGTGGCTTAAACGCAAGCGCATTCCTTTGGTCAAAGTTCGCTGGGAAGCTAAACGTGGACCTGAGTTTACTTGGGAACGCGAAGATCAAATGAAGGCGAAATATCCACATCTTTTTCCTCGAGTTTCCTCTAAATAAATTTCGGGACGAAATTTCCACAAGTAGGGGAGACTGTAACAACTGTGCTTGTAATCACTATGAACAGTTCTATTATCAATAAAACAATGTTATTTGATCACAATGTTTGTTTTGTTATGTTTTACATTTTTCATGTTTTGACTTTTATGTAATTTCAAACTCTACATCACTTTCTGGAGAGTTATACGCAAACTAGTGCGTAAATGTACTAAGTTTAATGCGAGAAATACTCTGGAACATCAACATATACTCAACATACCTTAAATAACCTTTACATAACTTAGAAATAAGTTTTGAAGGCTTTGGTATGGCAAAAACAAGTTAATTCGTTTACAGGGACTAAATATGACAAACTGCGAAAGTATGTCAATTTGAACTGTAACGAACATTCCGGAACATAACCATAAGTTAAACACACCTTAAATATCCTTTACATAGCTTAGAAATAGGCTTTGAGGGGTTCGGTGTGCTAAAATAAAACTTTTGGGTCATTCAGGGACTAAAAGTGTCAAAAAGTGCACAAGTTTGCATTTTCGCGCATAACTTACGTTCTGAATACAACCGGGCATCCAAAAAATTTATGTGAGCATGACTATATTATATTTTAGTGTTCGCCTTAAGAAAAATCCATTCGTCGCGTCATTTGGATCGTTTTTCGCGCTTATGCGCATTTCGTCGTAATTAAGCGAACATCGCGTTCGTACGACCAAACGAACCATCACCCGGCATAATTTTTAGCATGTTTCATGTCCACAATGTTTAGGCAACATTTTAGGGCCTTAAAGTTGGCTTTACGGGCCTTAGAAGTGTCGGAAAAAGGCCTTAAACACGTGCAGGGACCTAAACTGTCATTTTTGAAAGTTGTTTCTGATCTGACATGCTCAGGCGGCCCGCATTGTGTTTGGCTGATCCTAAAGCGGGCCGCTTCCCACCTTCTGACCAGATTAAATGTTTTTAATCACAAGTTGCAGCCATTTAATCCTCCACCACATGTTCTCCATTGCCTAGTCACTAGATAAGGATGGAATTAAGCTTCCATAACCTTGCAACAAGTGTACGGCCTTGATCGTTTCCCCTTTTCCAAGAAACGATCTCAACGGTGGACCGAATACTATAAATAACCCACCCCCCTTTGTTCAAAATCACTAGAAATTCACTTTGAGAAACTCTAAGTTGAAACATTTGTTTCATACCTGAGATTTTCGAATTGAGTTTAGCATTCGGGGACCCTGGGTTAGTATTCTTTCGTTCTTTTCCTTATTTTACTGCTTTTCGAGTCAGAAAGTCAAACTTTGTTTGACTTTCAGCGTTGACCAGTAATGGTCAATGCGAAGTTCGTTTGAACTTCGCAACGTGAGTGTAATCACGTTGGTCATAGTCCTTTGGGACTATGCCCACTGATTACCACGTTGTCTAGAGTCGTAGGGTAGGCGATCTAATAAATCGCCTATACCTTCGAACTCGACCCATTTGGTCGATCATTAGGATCCGACCAAATACATTAGGTGACCATAGTAGGTAGGGAATAACCTTCCGAGGTTAAACCCTATGGTCACATCGTTTAAGTAGTTGTATGATAGGTAGTTTATATGCCTTAGGTAAATTACCAGAATACCCTTTTCATACATAATTGGTAATTTAGCATATGTAACCTAAACTTTTGCCACATAACTGATTATGTAACATGTTTAGGCATATAACACTTGTCATAGGGCTGGTTAGGCGTTCCGAACGCGTTTCACGCGCACGATGCGTTAAAGTAGCATAAGCTACCTAAACGGATCGTAAAGGGTCGATAAGACTTAGGTCAAGTTTCATTTAGCATGTAGGCTTTGTTAAACCATATCACATGAGTTCCTACACTCATTTGGTTTACAAACCCTAATGCTACCCAGTCTTCCGATTTAGGTCCGGTTTATTAACATAGTTACCTATATTAGGTGCCGTTTGATTCCGTGATCTATAGCATTACTCGGTGGTTATCTTTAGACAACTGAGCAATCTCAAGTGAGTACATAGACCCCTCTTTTACTGTTTTCCAAACTGTTTTGGGGTGGAACACATGTGCCTACTTGTTACTTTAATGCTTTCTGTTTTCACATCATATACACGCTATGTTCGTTAGTACATTATAGTACATTGATTTCATTACATTTCATGCTAGGTGTGCCCATTGTGTGCATTACTTAGTACATTGTTTTACATGACATTTCATGCTAGGTGTGCCCATTGTGTGCATTACTTAGTACATTGTTTTACATGACATTTCATGCTAGGTGTGCCCATTGTGTGCATTACTTAGTACATTGTTTTACATTACATTTCATGCTAGGTGTGCCCATTGTGTGCATTACTTGGTACATTGTTTTACATTACATTTCATGCTAGGTGTGCCCATTGTGTGCATTACTTAGTACATCGTTTTACATTACATTTTCACGCTATGTATGTTCATTTGATTACATACTTAGTGCATCACATGCTTCCATTTTTGGTATAACATTTGGTTTGTTTAACATGGGACAATACATTCATTAACATTGATCATGCCATTCGTTAGTAGGTAGTGGTACCATAGGAATTGACAACTCCCATTCCGGACATCCCAGGGAAAGGGGACAGAAAGGAATGACCGAATTCGATATACATAATTTAGATAAATCTTTAATTTGTTTAAGGGTTTATCGCCTCAGTCTCAAGGCTTGGATGTATGCATATTAACAATACCGCATAAATGTTTGTATCAGTATAGCATGCATTTGTTACACACATCATGACTTTGATTTAAACTGTGTTTTACTTCAATACCTTGTTGTTGTGCATTTTACATATGGTTTAGTTGATACATTTCACTTACCATACATGACATTTTGGTTACACATTACATGATCTACATTGAACATAAACATTTTGACATTGATATACACATTTGGTGGTTTACATTGGACATAGACATTTTGACATGGGTTACACAATAACACTTGACAATTGGTTTATACGTGAACATTTTACATCTTGATGGTTTGGTTTGATTAAGTGATTAAGTAACGATACGTGTGTAATATGATACAAACATGGTGGATACGCCGCTGGTACTTCCTATATATAAGTGTTTGTATAATATTACATAGCGTAACGTTATTTGAATCATTTCAGTTTGATACATATAACATTTTATACAAATAAAATACTTTTCATAAGACATTGTTTTACAATCAACTTATCTTATACAAACTCATTTTACATGGTTATTCATTTAACCTTACATTTACTTATACATATCAACTGATCTTATCGTTTTTCAAATGATTTACAAGACAAAGCAAATTACAAGGTTCATGACTAAACATTTTCTCAAATACAAGTCATGAATCCTATTTTCACAAACCTATGTATCTCACATGCATTTTTATGCTGACGTACCTATTTTCACATGTGTTTTCAGGTGCTTTTCCGTAGGATGTTGATCACAATACTAGGGCGGACCTGTGCCTTAGAGACATAAAATGGAGCTAGACTATGTTTAATTATGTTATAAACTCTGTTTTTCCTGTTTAAAACAATGTAATATCCTTGTTTAATAAATAAATAAAACTTTGTATGCCATGGTTATGAAACAATTAATTCTGTCGCGATCACTCCCCGGCGTTTCCGCCGCGGTCCGTTGTTATACGCGGTCGGGGTGTGACAGATATAACATATTAAGGGTCACCAATAAAATCGTTCAAGTCGCACGATCTTAATATATATATATATATATATATATATATATATATATATATATATATATATATATATATATATATATATATATATATATATATATATATGAACTCATATATATGTTAATATGCCAACATAATAAAAAATAATGACTTTTGGAGAAAATCTCAAAATTATGTGAAAATTCTAAGATTTGGAGAAACTTAGGAATTTTATGAAATATTGATTGATAAATCGTTCCTACATATATTAGGACGTGTAGAATCGAATCAATTTGTGGGATTGCGCTATTATAATATGCACCCAAATGTGAGTGTCAATAACCCCCTCTTTTTACTGTTTTGTATATGTTTTGGGGGAAGAACGCACCTTAAAAGGATTAAACATGTTTTTGAATAAAACATACCTTTTGTTTCGAGTAGAAACGGTTTTGTTGAATAAATATGTTTCGGGGAGAAACGATAATTATTACGGTGATTTGGAGAAAACGACCGTGTAGATTTAAAATTGCTTAAATCTAAAGTTGGGACGAATTTGCTTGATCTCAAGAGAATAAGTATCAGATATTGGCTTATGTCTCGATGGGGACTTCGGGGAATTTGTACAACATGATATATTAAATTTATCATATTAGTAGGATATATATATTGTTCATGAGGCAAGCAGTATAGATGGCCCGTTATGGGCGCATGCGCAAATATTGTTGTTTAATCATTTAAGTATTGCACGCGTGGAATTGTTGGTAGATCTATCGGTTTGACCACCCCGTCGTGACCGGTAGCTTCGTGATGTGCTCTAAAATATACATATTTTATATAATTATTTCTACACTTTTGAGTGGCTTTATGGTTGTTTTTTATTAAAATCCACTCGTAGTTGGTTCGTAGCTGAAGTTTGATGATTTTTAGTGGAAACAAGCTAAAATGATTCAGTTAAGCGAAATAGGATAAGAATGATGTGTTTCTAATTAACAGTTGAGCATCATGTCGTTTATATAATTATAATTATAATTATAATTTCAGGTCTTAATTAATAAATATAAATAAATATGAGAATAGGAAATAAATACATAAAAACTAAATGCTACTGATATAGCTTTAGTTGACATGAAATTGATTTTCGGATGAATTAATATTGTGCAATAATATTGTGGAGATATAAATATGATACATCTATTTGGTGCAGGAAAAAAAATGCGTAATGGTGATCTCAATTAAGTGTTTGAAGAGGGCTAACTTAATTATCTCTTGAGATGGGCTTGAGGGAGTATGTCAACGAGATTGTTTAAAAAAGAGTTTGAGGAACTTGATACGTTTATAGTATTAATAACCCGGAAATTTTCCGGGTAGGAAAATTTAATATACAATAAATAAAAGTATAAAAATAACACTTTTAACATCTAAAGTATCCTCTTTCTCTTTTCTCCATCATAAATTTTTAATTGGTTTCTTAAACTTTTTCTTGTTATAAAGAGCCATAAAAACATATAAAAGCAAAAATGTAGAGTACACGTCTATATTTAGAGAATTTACATTGGAACCCCTATTCTATATTATATAGAGAAAATAATAGAGGAAACAACAAAAATACCATCACATAGGAATTTCTATAATAGAAAAAAAATTAAAAGTAAAGTACACCTCTATATTTATAGGGTCACATACTCACATTCAACCCTCAATATTATTATTCTGAGTCTGTAATAATCTAATATGATTTTGAAAAACTTCATTTATACCACAGCCTAACAATTTTGAAAAGACCCATTTTAAAAAAAGACTCATTTCATCACAACCTGTTTTAATCGAGTCAATCACACCACTTACCAAAGGTGAAGCCTTCTGGTTATCCTCTAAATATCTTTTGACATCTATACATAAAATAAATACAAACAAACTAATCATAAGTCTGTCTTTAAACAATTTTTCAAAGTTTACCTACTTGAGCAATTAGAGATAAATATAAAGCAAATCACCCGTTAGCTAAAAACGGTTGAAATTTCTTTTTTTTTTCCAGCAAACCAAACTTTATTAATTACCAAAAGAGGCATACAAACAACAATTAAGCTGCCAAAAAAAACACACTAAGATATATCCAAAATACTCTTACCCCATTACACATCCAATCACTTTAAAACAATTATCTATAGACATACACTAACCAAAGTCTAAACCAGAGAAAGCGAACCAGATTGAGAGATTGATGCCTATCGATCTGTTAATCATCCACGAGAGAGTAGCCTCCTTAATGTCTTGCACTATTTTAGTTTGAAAAGCATCGAGCCCTTTGAAGATCTTATCATTTATCCTTAACCATAGCCTTCATACTGTCATGAGAAATACAATATAAATCGGCATTTTGTTTTTCGTGGGCGTATCCAGACTAATTCTCCATACACAAACCCTCCAACATATTGATTTAGCGAAGATAGAACAAAAGACAGGAAGAGCAGCTTTTATATTTTTTTATCATACCTATAATCATTTTATAAATAATGCTATACAAAATTATTATAGTTATTTTTTTTATAATATCAATCATAATGCTATACACACCTTGTCGTAGCTTAAACACATTTCTTCATATTAAGGCCCAATTTGATCAGATTCTAAAAAAACGAAGAAAGATTATCATGAGATACTGTAAAACTGGGGTTTAGGATGTAAAGCAAGATAGAGAACCTTCCAAAATTTGATGATGAACTACTACTCTGTCTCGACAACAATCACAAAGACCGTAATCACCACCGCGTAACATCATTTTCTATTTCTTCAACTGCAGCCATATAATATTTTCATAAGTTCCTAAAAATGCACACACACTACATAATCAATGTGAAATACCAGGGTTGGAACTTTTGAAACCAACTAATTTGCGCCCTCAAAAGAGACCGAAACAGTCAGTTTTGGTTTCAATCTTTCCATTATTAAAAAAACGAAAAACGAAAAACGAAAAACGAAAGACGAAAATTGAAAAAAAAGTGTTAAAAGAGAGCCAACCCAACCTAAATTAGTTTGGTTTGATGAATATTTGTTTTGACATTAACCCATTTCATATTCCATTATTAAAAAAAAACGAAAAACGAAAGACGAAAATTGAAAAAAAAAAAAAAGTGTTAAAAGAGAGCCAACCCAACCTAAATTAGTTTGGTTTGATGAATATTTGTTTTGACATTAACCCATTTCATTTACAAAATTGAATTGGTGATATAAATTACATTGTCATTCCTTCTACTTCATATTTAGAAAACACACATTACATATTTTACATGTTTTCCTTGGAGAAAAAAAGGAAAAAATCATTTGAAAAGTACATTAATAAGCCAAGGCACGAGATGTCGCATTTGGAAAACAAAGATTTAATTGCTTGGCCTTCCAATATATCACCTGATTAACAATAAAATTCATAAATTTTACATATCTCTAATAATGATTAACAGATGGTCCATAAAAATATGTTTTTTTTGTAAAAAGTAATGAATCTTCTAATACCAAACCATGTCAATATTTAGGTAAGATAATTGATTAACAACTGAACTGACGAACTTGTAACCCAAATCTGCAACAAACAACGAATAAAGGGAACAATTGCCAAATGTTAACGTACTTCGACAAAAAAAAAACACACAAAGAATGAGAATATCATATTAGGGATGAAAGAAATCAATGATTCGGAGCATACCTTGGAAACCCTAACAACACAGGCAGCCACCACCAGAACCATTGCTAATATGATATTCTCATTCTTTCACACAAACCCAATTCCATCAATCCATTCAAAACTATACAACATCACATAACAATAATGAAACTCGAAACCCCAAATGTGCAGAAATAAACAAAAAAACAGAGCAAAGATTATAACTGAAAATACAAAAGAATGTATGAAACATTAGATAAATAAAATAATAAGTAAACTGGTCAGTAGAAAGAGACCTGATTGTTGGTACACGATGTCTATCGCCTACGTCAACAGTCTAGGTCATGTCTAGTAGTTTGTAAAAGGCATCTAATGTGTAAAAGTTAAGTTTATTTGTGTTTAGTGCCATTTCGCACGAAATGAGTTTTGTAAGTTCATTTCGCACGAAATAAAGTTTACCATTTCGTGCGGAATGGAACATGTGATTTCGTGCGAAATGAAACTCCTATATATAGGGGTGTTGGGTTTTTCATTTGGTACGAATTGGTGAAGTCTGTAACGAAGTGCTGTCAGTTTCCCACGGTGTATTATCGTCTAAAATCAATGGAAAACCAGTTTAAAGTGAATATCTCTGTTTCTACTTACATTCTAACACCGATTCTCAGTTACTAGTTTGTTTCCGCCTCTCTAGTAGCTTTGATTTGACTCAAACCGACTCATTCAGGTCGTATATCGATCCTACAAGTGGTATCAGAGCTCAGGATGAGTCAAATCGG
Source organism: Helianthus tuberosus (assembly GCA_030545235.1). Lineage (NCBI taxonomy): Eukaryota > Viridiplantae > Streptophyta > Magnoliopsida > Asterales > Asteraceae > Helianthus > Helianthus tuberosus. The sequence goes on from CM060444.1 coordinate 72,259,682, forward strand.
CTGAATCAGTGCTTAGAACTCTATACTTCTACTCATTCTTGAATTTTCGAACAATTCCAGGGACAAAATGGACTGATCTTTTGATATAACGTGTAAAACACCTGTTTAATCAATCCTTGAAAGTTTCAGAACTAAATTCGGACTAAAATTGATCAAAATTTGCTAAAAACATCATTTCGTGTGAACGAGTAGCATTTTGTTTGAAAAATTGAGTTCATTCCGTACGAAATGAACTATTTCCTGTGAGCTGTTACCATTTCGTATGAAAAACCTTTTCATTTCGCACGAAATGAACTATTTCATTTGAAAAACATATTTTTTCTGATCATTTCGCACGAAAAGGAGTTTTTAATCATTTCGCACGAAATGACATTTCAATTCGCTTGAAAGTGTCATTTCGCTTGAAAATCCATTTCGTTTGTGTGTCCATTCCGTTTGAAAGTTCATTCCGTGTGGAAGTATTTTCGTTTGAAAAGTAAAGTTTTCAAAAAGTTAGAAATTTTTTTCGAAACTGATTTCATTATAAAATGGATAACCAAGAATTTTATAACATGTTTTCCGGAGGTGGAATGACAGCAGTACAAACTCCAGCTAGTATTGTGAACATGGAAAACGATCTTGGTACAATGCAAAAGCCGCCAAAGTTAATGAACATTGATGAATATTCAGGGTGGTCAGAAAGGTTTAAAACCTGGGTACAGGCAAATCATTTTGAATGTTGGATGAAAATTGAGCCAGGGTATGAACCTCCGACGAATGGAGCGGGTATTGAGAAAGCACTTCATCAGTTAACTCCGCTTGAACAGGATAGTTTCAAAGCCGAGAAAAAAATGATGAGTATCTTGCAACAAGCAATCAAAGAAGTTATTTTAGTTCTGCTACAACATCAGGATAACTCGCGGTCTGTCTGGAATGCATTGAAAGTGAAGTTTCTTGGAAGTGTTTCGATGATAAAGAGCAAAACGGCATTGCTGAAAAAGGAATTTGATATTTTTACCGGAATCAAAGGTGAATCAACAAAACAGTTGATCGAGAGATATTGCCATCTGGTTGTAGAGATGAAGCGTTTAAGCATTGAAAAAACAAATGAAGAATGGGTTGAGAAGCTGGCAGATGCTTTACCATATGATGAGTGGGGAACATATTTGTTGGTTTTGAAAAATAAATTGGAGTATGTTGGGATGAATCTTAGCATGTTTATCGAGAAAATTGAATCGCATGAGCTTAAAAAGATCAGAAAAATGAAAGCTTCTAGTGTACAAGAAGATGTTTCAATGTACTACAAAGGAAGCTCATCAGCAGCATCTAATCTAAGTCCAAAAATTCAAACAACATTCAGTGCTGAGCCTACATCTGGAGTTTCTCAAAGCACACCGAACAACAAATATTCACCATTCACAAGTTATGAACCAAATCCGAAGGTTCAAGAACAAGTGTCTCCTCAAAGTTCATCAAGTTCAAATAATCAAAGTCACGGTCAAGGAATTCTGTGCAATATAGCTGTGAACATCAAGAATGGTCAAGAGTTTACAGAATCATCAGAAAAACATCATATATCACTACTTGCTTTAGTACTTGAGTCCTATGAAAGTCTTGTTGCAGGGAAAATTGGAAATCCTGACATGACAAAAGAAGACTACGATCAGATCGATCCAGAGGAGTTGAAACTCATAGATATCAAGTGGGGTATGGCAAGCTTAGTGAGGAGAGCACAAAGATTTATGGAAATAACCCGACAAAACAGTCTCTCAGGACCTAATCAAAAGCTTGGATTTGATAAAGCAAAAGTAACTTGCTTCAAATGCAAAGAAAAAGGGCATTTCAAACGTGAGTGTCCAAATAGAGAAGTAAACAATCATCAGCATCCGTTCACAAATGATTATTACCGACAAACAATCTATCACAAAACTAGTCAGCAACCATTCAATTCAAGACCTCAAATTGAAAATAAACCAGAAAAAGCTCTTTTGGTTAATTAGGATGATGAGAAGGTTGCAGAAGGGTTTAGTTGGGATAAATATATTCCTGGTGAGGGTCTTGCTATGATGGAAGAGATTGTTGAAGAACCAGAATGTGTTGTTGAAACTGAGGAAGTCGGTGAAGTGATGAGTGAAGAGAGTTTGGCGAAACTTGAAGAGGCAGCAACAGAAGTTTATTATTATCAATCAGAACAGGAGATCATTGCTAGTTCTTTTAAATCTATAATGCCTCCTAACATGTTTGATTCTTTTGCAGGATTCTTCAGCAAGCCAACTACAGGTTTTTGTCCACAATATGATGTCGAAAAAGCTCCGGTTGAAGAAATCATAGATGTTTCTAAAGAGATGAATGAAGAAACTTTGAAGGAGACAGCTAACAAGGCGTTGATGGGCAAGCTGAAAGAGCTAGACAAAACAAAAGAGTCTGAGTCTGTCGAAACGGAGTCTGTCGAAACATAGTCAATCGAAAAGGAGTTCGAGTTCAAATCAGAAAATCGGGATGTCAAATCAGGAGAAAAATCAGAGTCTGAGTCTGATGGGTTTGGTAAACTAGAAATTAAAACTGATAAAGAATAAAAGGTTTTTGAAAAAGTTGATCAAATTTATAAAACACCATGCGAAAATCTTTTAAAACCCTGCATGGATTGTCTTGAAAAAGACAAAAGATTTAAAGAATTGAAAAAATATACTGACGAAGTAAAATATGATCTTAATGATGTGAAAGAAGCTTATGACACTTTATCACGTTCAATCAAAATAATTCAAAAAGAAAGTATAGAAAATGGTAAGTCACTAATTTGTTCAAAGAAACTGTTATGGAAAAGCAGATGGAAATTAACATTCATTTGGACACAATTGCATTTTTGAAAATAGAACTTGAATTGATGCGCATTGAAAAAGAAAGAGTTGATAAGAAATTGATCAGTTATATTGCTTCATCTTATGTGATTGATCAGATTGTTCCAAAATTACCTGATGATAAATCTTCTTTCAACAATGTTCCACCCCCAATATGGAATCATTATACACAGAAATATCCAGATGGGGTGGAAGCAGCTTTGAATCTCAAGTTGAGAACTGTGGAGAATGAGTTACCTGAAAGCATTGATGTTACATTTTCTCCATCTAACACTGACAACGAGTCACAACTTGTGAAAACTGTTGTTGACCAAGTGTTGGATGAAGAAAGTGATAACTCAGATTTTGGAACGGTTAAAACTCATTTGGAGAATTCCAATTCTGATTCTGAAGATGACGGAAACTTTCTGGATAAATTCATACCAAAATCAAATAAAGTTGTGAATGACGATTCGATCATTGTGGCTTACACGATGACCGGAGCTGACAGACTATATACTGATTTTGAATTTCCAATTCAGAATGCAAAATTGGAAAATGTTGAAAAGGTGTTCAAACTTGTGGAAATTGACATTTTGGAGGTTAACAACAACGCATTTCTTTCAAAACCGAGAAAATATTTTGTGAAACAACAACCTTACAACCCGGGAAAGAAAGAATGGGTGGGTAAAGATGGTAACAACAAAAGACATGGTAACAATTTCAAAAGGAAAGGTGTTGGTTTTGAGAAGAAAATGGATAAGAAAGAGCATAAGCCAAAAGAAAAGTTAAGTGAAGTATTTGTTGTGGGAAAGAACACAGTTGCTGAAAAGGATTACATTTTTAGTCAGAAAGCAATTGACGATTTCAATGCAGCTCAAAAGTTGAAAAATGAGACCAACAGATCTACTTTTGTTGAGTACGACAAAAGAGTCTGTTATCGCTGCAATGAAATTGGTCACATGGCCAAACAGTGTGTTAAAAGGATTGAAAAAACAGTTTTCCAGAAACCCAAACCTAGAACTTCAAATGATGTTAAAGGAAAAACACCGATGGTTCCCCCTGTGCGTATTTTGAAACGCGGTGAATCTTTGAAGTCCGAGGACAAGCCAAAATCAACCTTTGAGATTGGTGAATCTTCAAAATCTCCAAAGACTTCAAAGGTTTATCCTAAAATGAAGATTTTTCCAAATTAATCATGGGTGGAGAAACCTAAACAATCGTTTGAAGAAAAGAAAAATGTTTTAAAATCTGAGCCAATGGTCGTTGAAACTAAAAATGAAAAATTTGAGTTTGAATTGGACAAACTGATTGAAGAATTCCCACCAATCAAGGAGGGAGATCTAAAATCAAAGACAAAACCTGTTGTTCCAAAAGTTGTCTTCAACATTCCAAAAGTTGACGTAGCTTGTGATCTTATTTTTGGTAGTGTTCCAAATGTGAAGAAATCTTGGGCATCATTGTTTGAGTGAATGTCTTTGATGTGTGCAGGGGCTTCCACGTTCTATCATTTCCAAGTGGATCATGGATAGCGGCGCCTCGAGGCATATGACTGGGATGCTAGCACTACTCTATGATGTCAAATAAATTAACGGAGGATATGTTGATTTGCGGGAAATCAGGGAGGAAGAATCGTTGGTGAAGGAATTATTACCAATGGAGTTGTAACGTTTGATAAAGTGAACTACATCGTTGAACTTGAAAACAATCTGTTGAGCATATCGCAGATTTATGACAAGTCGTTCACAATTCATTTTACAAAAAAATGAGTGTTTGATCATTAAACCTGGTTTTAAAATTCCAGAAGATATGGTGTTGATGCGAGCTCCACGTGAAAACGATTTGTATGTCCTAGACATGAGCGTCGCAACAACATCAGACCAAAAAGCAAAATGTTTTGTAAGTAAAACGAAAGCAACTGAAAAAGAATCAAGAATGTGGCATCGTAAGATGGGCCACATTCATGTGAGAAAAATGAATTTCTTAGTTCACAATGATCTTGTTGAAGGCGTTAATCTGAAAAAAATCTATCTGAATGATGATTGTGTAGAATGCAAAAAGGGAAAGCAAACGAAGAAGTCACATCCAAAGAAGCTCTTGAACTCCATCAGAGTACCACTAGAAAGACTCCACATGGATCTTTTTGGACCGGTAAATGTGAAGAGCGTAAGTGGAGATCTGTATTGTCTTGTGGTCACTGACGACTTTACAAGATTTTCATGGGTGATGTGTATCGAAAGAAAAGATCAAACATTTGATTCGTTGATGATTTTATTCAAAAAGATGGAGACACTGTACAAACTGCCGATCAGAAGAATTAGAAGCGTCAACGGAACAAAGTTCAAAAACAATCGTATGGAAGAATTCTGCAATGACAAAGGATTTCTTCATGAATTCAGCGCACCGTATACTCCCCAGCAAAATGGTGTCGCAGAACGAAAGAATCACACGCTGATTGAAACAGCTCGAACTATGCTAGCTGATTCCAAATTGTCGATATTCTTTTGGAGTGAAGCAGTTGCTGCAGCATGTTACACGTTAAATCGTGTTCTTACAGTAAAGAAGTACAAGAAAACCTGCTTCGAATTACTTCATCGCTATAAAACAAATCTGAAATTCTTAGAACCGTTTGGATTACCTTGTACATTTATTGATCCAGATGGTAAATTTGGTGCAAAAGTTAACGAAGGTTTCTTTGTAGGTTATGCGAGTCCGCTGAAGAGAGTATTTGTTCCATGCCTGGGGAAGATTATCCAAGTTCAGCATGTAGATTGTCAGAAGTTTACCGCTCCGGCATAACTTCCAGGAAAAAGATTGTTGTTTGACTACGACAAACTCTGGGAGTCATTCCAATTACCGACTGAGCCAAGTGAGGAGGAACTAGCATTACTATACCAATATCAGCAATCTATGTCACAAGAACAAGTGCCAAGACCGTTGGTAGTTTCCTCGCCCACCGAGGGTGAAAATGATCACGAGGCCAGTCCAAGTGGAACTGAACACGAACCCCCAGAAGAACCAGCTCCAACATTTGATCAATCTGATGACTCAGAATTGGAAGCCGATCCAATTTTTGACAAGGAACCAAATATTGAAACGTCAGAAGCTGTTGATCACACGGGTGATCAGGATATCACAAACTTGCAATTGGAAGTGAGCGTACCTGACACAGTCATGCCGAGAACTTTGTCTTATCATCCTTCAGAACAAATTATTGGAGATCTTCACAGTGGAGTGAAACCGCGGGATCAAATCAACAAAGCTCTTACATGTTTTTATTCTTTTGTAGCTCCTTTACAGGAAGAATTCTCATTGAAATGCTTTATTTCGTAGGTAGAGCCAAAGACATATAAATAAGCATTTATCGAGGAAAGCTGGGTAAATGCTATGCAGGAAGAGCTACTGCAGTTTGAGAAACTTGGAGTATGGAGATTAGTTGAACTCCCAGAAAATCAAAAGCTGATCAAGACCAAGTGGGTCTTCAAGTGTAAGCGGGATGATAGAGGGTTTATTGTTCGAAACAAAGCACGTTTGGTAGTACAAGGTTTCAGTCAACAAGAAGGCATCGTTTTCACTGAAGTGTATGCTCCTGTTGCTAGACTCGAAGCGATTAGAATCTTCCTGGCATTCGCGTCTTGGAAAGGATTCAAAGTCTACCAATTAGATGTTAAATCTGCATTCCTTTACGGAAAAATCAAAGAAGAAGTATACGTCGGACAACCACCGGGGTTTGCCGATCCAGTGCATAAAAACAAGGTCTATCTTCTCGACAAAGTGCTTTACGGATTACACCAGGCCCCGAGATCCTGGTACGAGACGCTTTCCCATCATCTGCTGGACAACGGGTTCATCAGGGGAACGGTCGATAGTACTTTATTTACAAAAGAGGTTGCAGGGCATCTACTCATCGTGCAGATTTACGTTGACGACATAATTTTTGGATCGACAAACGATAAGCTGTGCAAATAGTTTGAGAAGGTTATGAAAAAGAAGTTCGAAATGAGTTCGATGGGGGAGATGAAGTTCTTCCTAGGGCTTCAGGTTGAGCAAATGCCCGAAGGAATCTTCATTCATCAAACAAAATACGTGAATGACGTATTGGACAAATTCATCATGTCTGAATCATTTCCAATTTCAACCCCCTTAGCTCAAAATCATGGTATTTGTCCGGACGAAAGCGGAGAGAAAGTGGATGAGACGCACTATCGGTCGATCATTGGATCCTTAATGTATCTGACTGCGTCACGCCCGGACATCATGTATCCAACTTGCCTATGCGCTAGATATCAGTCTAGCCCAAGACAGTCACACATGATGATTGTGAAAAGAATCTTACGGTATCTTAAAGGTTGCCCAAGCACCGGCATGTGGTATCCTAAATCTGGTGACTTTTCTCTTACTGGTTATGCTGATTCTGATTTCGGAAGCTGTAAGCAAAATGCAAAGTCCACAACTGCTGGGTACCAGTTCTTTGGAACTCGGCTTGTTACCTGGTAGTGCAAGAAACAAAGCACAGTCGCTCTCTCGACCTGTGAGGCTGAATACATTTCGGTTTCCAGCTGTTGCTCTCAGATCCTCTGGATCTAGCAGTAGATGAGGGACTATGGTTTGCAGTTCTTGGATACTCCAATCTTTGTGGACAATGAGGCAGCTATAAACATCACTAAAAATCCGGTTCACCACTCTAAAACAAAACACATTGAAATTCGACATCACTTTATTCGCGATTGTTATGAGAAGAAATTGATTCGAATTGATCATATACACACCGATGATCAGAGAGCTGATTTTTACACAAAACCTTTTGATAAAAAGAGATTTAACTATCTTTTAAAATTAAACGGGTTGAAAATTTTGTTTTCTGGGAGGGTTTTTGAGTGTGAAGCCGAAGAGGACGACAATCAGAAGTGATCTACGTCTTATTGTCAAGTTTCTGTACAGTTTATTTTCTGCTTATGATAAAACCAAAAACACAAAAATATGTTTTTAATTTTAGGGGGAGAAAGTTTTCAGAAAATACAAAAACATGATAAAATTTCAAAATCCAAAAACATTGGAAAAGCAAAAAAGAATTTGTGTAAAAAGGGGAAATGATAGTACATCAGCTAGACAGTTGCAGTACGCTAGAGAAATGTAAAGTTTAAATGTGTTAAGCAGTCTCGCTGATGATGTGCCGATAGGTTTTTACACACTTAGTAAGTCTGTTCGGGATATAAACATAAATCATTTATTGCTTTTACGTGGGGAACATCTCTCGGATATATATGTAACCCCTGAAATCCTGTTTGAAAGGCTCTATTTCTGACATACTAGGTCTTTGTAAGTCTTGATATGGGGTATTATACCTGAACTTCTGATTTTGCCGGAGCAATAGCCTAGTCCTCGTATAATACTTTGCATTGCTTTATTCATAAAGCCTCCCCTCAGCATAAAAATGATGAAACATTGAAAAATGCTAATCATGTGCTGTTGTAAAAGAAGATCCCCAAGGGGGACCCACCTTAAAGTCGAGCCATCATCTCTCTGATTTTGCGGAAGCAATAGCCTGAGCTCTCATGGCCTCGCACTTAACCCAATTACAGATATCATTAGTGTGCACTCACCTGTAATACTGAATATAGTGGTCTGGATACGAGAGTATATTCTGAGGTGGTACACGCGTATAAGTTAAGCCCTTTAAAACACTAACTTCGTATCCTGAACATATTGAAATTTGTGTGAGAATTTAAGATGGATCAGTATATCGGCAATCACTGTGAATTGTTTGTAGGATCGATATTGACGATCAAATGAGTCAATCTAAGTCAAAATACCACTGTTTATGAGGCGGAATCACACAAACAGTTTGAATAAAAAGGAATTGAGTAGAAATAGACAGAATAACACTTTAAACACTCTTCTGATTGATATAACAATGATTACAATCAGGAATCAAACCGGCAGCACTTCGGTATGATTTTCAGCAACTGTTACAAATGAGACCGCTTGAATGGCTATATATAGATGTCAAGGTATCGCTTGAAAGTGACAAGACTCAGTTCAAGCGAAACCTCCTTGGTTGCTTTCACTTGAAACTGACATACTCTCTTTCAAGTGAAACCTATTCATTCAAGCTAAACCACTATATCTCCAATTACGTGCGCTGATCAAACATTCTACGCACAAGACTCGATATAAGACGAAGACGACAGATGTGTGCACCAACAGACTCTCCCTCAGATGTTGACGAGTCTTAAGTGTCGAGACTTTACAATCTTCAGTCTTTATCAGTCTGAACACACTCTGACATATCTTCACATTATAAGCATCCTCAAACTTTATCTCCTTCTTCTCTTCAGTATCAACAGACTTCCCACGAACAATCTCTACTCGGATGTCTTCAGACTCCCCCTTTCGATATGCTGGGATCGCAGTCTGGCATTGTTGAAATTACAAAGTCCTCAGGTATCGGAACCTATCTCTCTATCATCAGGTTCAAGATCGAAACCTGGCTACACCTGCACATTCTTAACCCAGAAATAAATTTCACAAATTATAACATTTAACAAATTTATAAACCCAGATTCTCTCTCACATTAAACCAGAATGATTTATCAATGATAAATTCTAATGAACCATTTGCAAAAATAATCATTTTTCTTTTCAAAACACATTCTCCCAAACCATTTGTTCATCATGTTTAGCACTTAGAATTTTGAAAATCAACTCTCCAACATCAGTTGTCGAAAATCTTTTTGGATTTTTCAAAAATTATGCTAAAACACACTGAAAATCTTTTTGGATTTTGAGATATAAAAAAAAATGCAGTAAAGAAATATTTACAGACAATATTTTTGTGAGATTTGTGTAAGAGGATCATATCGGTTTTTGACAAGTCACGAGTACCATTGAGCTTAGTTACACATTAAGAATTAAACAATTCACTAAGATTGCCGATATACTGATCCACTTAAATTTTCACACAAATTTCAACTGATTCAGGATATGATTTAGATGTTTTAAGGACTTAAACTTATTCATGTGTCCCACCTCTTGAATATACTACAGTATCCAGATCCCAATATTCAGTCTTACAGGTGAGTATACCACAGATGATATCTGTAAGGGGTTAAAAATTATAGAACAAAACCGTGAGAGCTCAGGTCAGAACTTCCGTTCAGCAGAGAGATGACGACTCGACTTTTGGTGTGTCCCCTTTAGAGGATCTTTTGTTTACAACAGCAATGACTATCAATTTTATTGTTTCATCAATTTGCTGAGGGTGGTGCTATGTTTCAAGCAAGGAGAAAGTGTTCTCCGGGGACTAGGCCATTGCTTCCGCAAAATTAGAAGTCCCGGGATAATACCCCAGATATCACTGAGCATAAAGACCTAGTATCTCAGAAAGAGGGACCTTTCAAACGAGATTTCAGGGTTACCTATATATCCGAGTAGTGTTCCCCACAAAATAAGCAAGTTTGAATTTTAGTTTATATCCCGAAAAAGCTTACTAACTGTGTAAAAACCTATTGGCATATCATCAGTGAGACAGTTTAACGCTATTTAAACAATACAATTCTTTAGCATACTGTAACTGTCTACTGATGTACTATCATTTCCTCTTCTTTGACACAAAAATTCATTTTTAATTTTATCATGTTTTTGTCTTTTTCAAATTTTCTAATGTTTTTGGATTTTCAGAAATTTCTACTCCCCCTAAAATGCAAACACATTTCAGAAAATTTGAAAACCAATTGTACAATAAAGTGACAACCGATATCAAATCGCTTCAATTCGCCATCCACTTGGCATAAACAATCCGAACTCCCCCTTACACAAAACTATTTTCTCATTATGATTTCAAAACACTTAAGTTTGTTTTAACCAAAATGATTTTTCCAGAAAATAAGTTTTGTTCATTTTACCATTTGTAAGTTAGGGGTTTGGTTCATCACACTGTCTTTCAAATACCACATGTAAGTTTGGTCCAATCAAGTTCAAGCTAATGACCTTGATTAACCACTTGTAGGAAAAACAAGTACAACTTAATGTCCTTGATTTACCACTTGTAGGTGTAAACCTTCATCAACCAACTTGTAGGAATATCACATCTACACAAATTCATTTTACCAACAAAGATGCCGATTCCTGCTTCACACTTAACAACCTGGAAGCTCCGACAATTCACATTTATCCTGTAAAAATTTAACTATTTAAAATTCAATCACACAATCAATTATTAAGAAAGATGCCGATTCCTGATCCGCGATTACAAACTTGGGATCTCCAGCATAGTCAGATGTTCAAGGGAAAAGAATTTCCACCCAAGTCTGACCAATCTTGGATGTTTTTAGCTCCTTTAGCTCTTGTTCAGTTGGGTTAAAAGTTGCTTTCTTTGTTGCGTAAAAATCTTTAACCCCTTTTACTTTTCCATCAAGCATTTTCCCAAAAATTTTCTTAACATTTCCATTAAAAACCTTTTCAACATCAAATTCCTTTTTATAAGAAAAGAATTGATTTGAAATCTCAACCTTACCAACTTTCTGTTTAACCTTTTCAAAATTCAGTGATGGAAATTCATCATCATTCACTGAAGATACAGAATTTACCTCTTTTAACTCACCTTGTGACTCTTCTGGCTTTGTGGAACCAGAATCATCGCCGACTTTTACATCACCCTTCTTGACAACCCACATTTGGTTATCTTTTGCTTTCTTTTTGTAAAAATTCTTTTTAGAACATTCACCAACTTCATAAGTTGAATTTTCAAACATTTTGAATTTCTCGGTTGGTGGTTCAACATCAACAACTATTTCTTTCAGTTTTTCAGAAACTCCCTGTTTAGTCTTAGCATTTTTCGGACAGTTCCATGCAATGTGACCAGCTTCATTGCATTTGAAACAGGTTCGAGTCTCTTTTGGATGAAACACTCCAGTTCCATTCATTTTCTTTTCAGCAAGAAACTCCTGGTTTGATTGTTTCTAGAACGGTTTCTTCTGTTCTTCTTCTGCACTTCCACCTGAAACAAATTCTGTTTTTGTTTTAGAATTTTTCTCATTTTTATAATTTTCTGGTGGAATAAAACCTAAACCTTTCTTTTTGTAGCTACCATTATGGTTTGGTTTCTTTTGAAAACCAGAACCAGAATTGTAACCCTTTTTCTTGTTTAATCGTTGTTGTACTCTTGAAGTGTATTTTTTAGGTTTTCCAATAAGATTTAAATCTTTTATTTCAGAAATCTTAATTTCTGTCATTTTGAAAACCTTTTTGATCATTTCAAATCTAACACTTCTTATTGGAAACTCTTTGTCAGAATATAATTTGTCAGAATCATTTAAAGTGTATGCTACTTCAAATGTTTCATCATCCAAATTTGCTTTTGATAACAAAAACTCTATACCGTAAGCCCTTTTAACCGACGACTTTGGACTGTTGACCGATGAACTTGAACCTCCAGACTCAGACTTTGACTCAGACTCCTCATCTGTATCCAACACCTGATCGACCACCTTTTTGATTAACTTAGACTCATGATCAGTGTCAGACGATGTAAAAATGACGTCAAAGTTTTCTGGTAATTCATCAGTTGTGTTGGTTTTTCACTTTATATTGACTGCTTTTTCAAGTTGCTCCTCATTCGGTTTTCTAGGAGAATACCCTTCCCATATTGGAGGCGGACACTTATTATACTGAACACTTGTTTTCTTACCAGTATCCTTCTTCTCCTTTGGCTTCTCATCATCTTTAAAGGCTTCAAAACCTGCAACAGTTGGATAAATTCGATCAATAAGATAATCAGAACTAGAATAACTCTGCAATAATCTTCTGATCCTCTCATTCTCAATTTACTCCTTCTCCAACTCTTGCTTCAATATAGCACATTCTTCGATATAATGATTTATAGCTTTTTGCTTCGACATCATCGTAGCATTCATCATCGTTAAAGCATCTTCTCTCTCAGAGTTAGTCTTTTGAAGACCAGTTACTGTTCTGTTTAAAACATCATAAGATTCTTTCACATAGTTAAGATTGAACAATAATTTTTCCTTCATCTTCTCTAACTCTACCATCTTCTCATCTTTAGCTGCACATTCCTTGCAAGATTCCAAACACTTCAAGCAAGGCTTGACAACCTCCACAGTCTTCTCTATTTCTATGATCTTTTCAACTTCATCCACCTTTTCTGTTTCATGTATTTTTTCTGGTTCATTAATCTCCTCAGAAACACTTTTTACTTCTTCATTCTGAACAGCTTCGTTTGTTTGATCACCACTTTCAGACTTCTGTTTCATTTGTTCTTTTGCAGCTTGTTTCTCTTTCAGTTTTTCCAAGTGATCTGCAAAATAAAAATGAAAACTTTCAGGAGAGAGATGAGTTTTAGCAACATTAATATGTCGTTCTTCTTCATCATCCCTACTATCATCAGTTGGTGTTTGATCAAAATCTACTGATTTGTCAGAATTATCATCCGAAGAACCAGAATCAACTAGTGTTTGATCAAAAACAACTTCCTTTTCTGAACTTTCATCACTTTGTGAACTTTCATCTGAGCTATGTGAGCTTTCTTCAGATGCAACAGACTCTTTCTCCACATTCTTCACCGTCTCACCAATAGACTTCATCCATGTGGTAAACATATCTGGTTCTTTCAAAATTTTAGCAATGAATGCTTTGAAATCTCCTTTATCATTCACAAACATATCCCAGCTAAAACCTTCAGGTAATTTTTCATCATCTTGAAAATTCCAGTTAAAGTTCTCTTGATTCCCAGACATGCTCTTTTTGAATCTTCTATCACCTTTCTACCATGAGCCACTTGTGGTTCTTGTAGTTGCTGTTGACCAACTTGCTGATATATGGCTTTCCGGTAATATTCATCTTTTTCGAATGGATTCTTTACATCACTAGCTTCTCTGTTCTTGCATTCTCTTTTAAAATGGCCTTTCTCCTTGCATCGAAAACAAGTAACTTTAGATTTATCAAAACCTAAAGTAGACACATGTGCATCAAGAAAGTCATTTCTTCCAGTAATCAGATTAAATTTTTCAGCTCGTCTAAGAACACTAGCTAGACACCATTTGATGTCCATAAGTTCCTTTTCTTCTGCGTCTATCTGATCGTAATCCTCCTTTGTGAGCATAGGATTCCCGATTCGCCCTGCGACCAAACCTTCATAAGAAAGTAGCACGGAACCAAGCAATGCCATGTGATCTTTCGCAATATCTTCAGAAAAACTTTGACCATCTGGAAGATTTAAAGCAATGTTGCATTGTATCACATAACCACTTCCAGTCTTTGTGCTTTGAGAATGAAAGCTTGATGTAGTATTTTTTGGATTGACACTCGGGTATGAAGAAAAACCACTGCTGTTTTTAGAACTTTGATCAACTTTTTCAGATGAATCTCCAGCACTAAATGCAGTTTGGATTTTCGGGCTTCTTTCAACTTCTGGAACACTGCCCTTGTAGTACATTTTTACATCCTGTTGACCACTTGGACTGGTCATCCTCGTGATCTTTTGCTGTTCCAAATCTTGACCCTCAATTTTCTCAATAAACTGAGAAATCGTTAACCCATCATAAACCCCAGTGTTCTTCAGAATCATCAAATATGTGCCCCATTCTTTTTGTGGTAAAGCGTCAGGTAACTTGTCTATCCATTCTTCAGGATCTTTTGTTATACTAAGCATCGACATAGATCGCACCAAGTGGCAGTATCTTTCAATTAGCTTCTTTGTATCTTCACCCGGTAAACTTGTGAATATATCAAATTCTTTCTTAAGCAGTGCCTTTTTACTCTTAATCATGTTCTCACTACCCTCAAATTTGATTCGAAGAGCATCCTAAATTGATTTCGAAGTTTTGTCATGCTAAAGCAGTATAAAGATGTCTTCTTTGATGGCTTGTTGAAGTAGGCTGATCATCATCTTTTCAGCTCTATACATTTCACATTCTTTGTCATTGAACTCTGAGATTTGTTTTATAACTTCCAGCTCAGTCCGTGGTAGAACATACTTCTTCAGAATACATTCCCATGATCTAAGATGGTTAGCTTGTACCCAGTTTTCGAACCTATCTTTCCAACCATAATACTCCTCAATACTCAATAGCTTCGGGGGTTTCTGAGTAGTTCCTGTTTCGTTTTCCAAATTCATGTTCTGAGCAATGACAACCGGAGTAGTCGGGGTAGCAAAGGCGTTGTAAAACTCGGGATCCATATTTTGGTTTATCAAAGTTCTCAAAAACACAAACTTTTCACAAAATCAGACGATCGAACAATATCATGAACACTATGGACTTTTCTGAGAAATCAACTATACACAAGCGAAAACAGTTTTCAAGATGAAAACACTTTTTAAGCGAACTGTGTGATTCAAGCGAAACCACAGCAAAATTCAAGCGAAACAGCTGGTTTCAAGCGAAACCACAATAATAGTCAGTTTCGCTTGAAATAACCTCACAAATTCAAGCGAAACGTGAAAATTCAAGCGAAAGCCTGTGTTTCACCTCAAACAGCAACACTTTTTCAAGCGAAACCCAAATGTTCGTTCAAGCGAAACCAGGTTTTCAGGCCATTTTTACAAGTTTTACTTCGAATTTTAAGCTGATATTCTCAAGGGTTTGTTAAAACTCAGTTTCACACACACTGTCCAAAATTCAGTCCATTTTGTCCGTGTAAAAGTCCAGAAATCAGATTTTGTGTAGAAAAACGCTTTGATTCAGGTATATTGGCTCATGACTGGCTCTGATACCAATTGTAGGTTCGATATTGACGATCAAATGAGTCAATCTAAGTCAAAATACCACTGTTTATGAGGCGGAATCACACAAACAGTTTGAATAAAAAAGAATTGAGTAGAAATAGACAGAATAACACTTAAACATTCTTCTGATTGATATAACAATGATTACAATCAGGAATCAAACCGGCAGCACTTCGGTATGATTTTCAGCAACTGATACAAATGAGACCGCTTGAATGGCTATATATAGATGTCAAGGTATCGCTTGAAAGTGACAAGACTCAGTTCAAGCAAAACCTCCTTGGTTGCTTTCGCTTGAAACTGACATACTCTCTTTCAAGCGAAACCTATTGATTCAAGCTAAACCACTATATCTCGAATTACGTGCACTGATCAAACATTCTACGCACAAGACTCGATATAAGATGAAGACAACAGATGTGTGCACCAACATTGTTTAATGCTTAGTATGAAATCAAAGCTTAAAGGTGCTTATAGCTTGTCAGCAGCTGATATGATCCTATAAAACGCTCACCAAAAAGTTGTTTGTAAATATGTTCGTATATAGTCTTCATTTACTGCATTTCATTCTTTCCAATTCCTTAAAATCCAAAAAGATTTGTTATTTCATCTTATTTTCGACAACGGACGTTGGGGATCTGATGATCAAAGTCTTAATGTGCTAAACAAGTTGGATCATGAGGGTTGGATAAGCAAAAGTTTGTGAAAAGGTGTTGGTAATTGCTCAAAAAGATTAAAAGTTCATTAATTTGAACTTAAACCTGTTTAAAAAAAATCAGCAAGTTCATAAATTGGTCAGCCAAGGTCATTAACTTGGACTTGGTTAACTGGGTATGATGGTAAAAAGTTAAAAATTATCAAAAAGGTAAAAATTTTTGAAAAAATTTGAAAACTTGTAATTTCATACGAAATGACCATTTCGTACGAAATGGTCATATCGTTTCAAATGATTTCGCTTGAAAATGTTACACCACCTCAAATGTTCATTTCGCACGAAATGAACAAGTCTATATAAATGACTTGATTTCGCTTGAACCGTCATTTCCACCATTTCGTGTCAAAACTCTGTCAAAGCGATTTCAAACGAAACACTGATTTCATGTGACTCAATCCAGATTCTTGCTAGTTTGATTGTTTGTAATCCGTGTTTAAGTTGGTTTACACAACTTAGATCATGGGAAAGGTGAGATTGACAGTCTATTGTACCAGATCTGATGTATTCTAGATGAACAGACTTTTGAAACTTAGATCTAGGGTTTGGTTATGGTACAAATTGAACGAAATAAACTTCATTGTGTTCGGAATTTGTTGTAGTTTAGATCTAGGGCTTAAATTTGAAACATATATCCTGATTTCGCATGAACACGGTAGAACTGATCTTTGAAACATAGATCTAGGATGTATTTGTGGGTCAAAATGAACAATAAACATACCTATGTACTCGGAATATGTCATAGAATATTCCTAGGGATTCAATTTCATCATCTGATCATGTTGTAATCGTCTGTAATTTTACTATTCATAGATCTGATTTCAAATGAAATGATGATTCATTTCGTATGAAATGATACATTGGTTATTGTTACTGATTCAAACGAAATGGCCATTTCGCTTTAGACACCATTTCGTTTCAGACTTCATTTCGCCTCAAATAACCATTTCGTTTCAAATTTCATTTCGCTTCAAACACTATTCCGTTTGAAACTGGCCATTCCGCTTGAAACACTTTTCGTTTGAATGATGAGTGTTTTGAAAATTGTTCAAAGTGGTTAATTTGAATTTCTGTTGTATATTTTAGGCTTCGGATGTGCAGTTTGATCCATTACACAACATTTGTTGTGTTTATGATGAGAAGCTTCCAAAGATGGCAACATTCAAAGAGATTTTGGAATTCATGAAGCGTCTACCAATCCAGAAGGCATTGACTAATCAACATAATGTCTTCAGATCTCATATTGAACGTTTCTGGGAGAATGCCACTTATAATGAAGAAAGCAAAGTGATCAATTCATTTGTTAAACTAAATGGTGAAGATAAACCAATTATCATCTCAGAGGCACTTGTCCGTGAAGTGTTAAACTTTCCTGATGATGAAAATTCACCGACGAAGTTTCCAGAGAGAATGGTTAAGGGATGTATGTTAAGGATGGGGTATAATGGAGAGTTCAACGTTGCAAACTATTTGAAATCAAATTTCTCAAAACCTTAAGGAGAACATTTTTGAAAGATTTTTTTTCACTACATGAAGGAGAACATTACGACAGGCAGCAAAACATGGATTTATCCAAGATTTATACAGATGATACTTGATCATGCTTATCCGAATCTAGAGAAAGATGAAAATAATGATTTGTTGGTATTATTTCATATGGATAACGAGACTTTGATTGTCTTAAACAGGTATCACAAAAATCATCCAGAACCGATGACAAAAGCAGAATTCTTTGGATTTATTAAAAGTGCTAACTATGTAGATCCAGATCCTGTTAATCATCTCAAGTGGAGGAACGATGAACAGATGAAAGAGAAGAATGTTGCAGAGGAATTGAAAAACTTAGCAAAATTCAAAAAAACAAGAAGTGAGTGGTTCTTGAAAGATGTAAAAGAAAAGAAGACAAGAGGAGGTAAGAGAACTCCTAACGTACAAGCAGAAGAAGGCTCATCATCACAACCAAAGAAAAAGCGTCAAAGGAAAGTTGTTGAGACATTACTGGTCGATGGACCAGAGGAAGATGAAGCTGAAGCTGATGCTGAAAGAGATCCGGAACGTTTATCTCCTGAGTCTGCACAGTTATTGAAAGCTCTTAAAGAACGTTTTGCAGCTGAAAAAGCAGCAGGTGAGGAAGGTGATGATGAAGGAAAAAGTTCGTCCAGTTCTGAAGGAGAGGTTGATGAAACTGAACAATGGAAGAAAGTAGTTTCTGAGAAAGAAAAACAGAAGAAAAGAAAGAGGAGTGGAAATGATGATGATGATTATGTTCCGCCTCCAGAGAATGTTCAAGAAGTTATAACACCACCATCTGGAGGTCGAAAGAAAGAAACTACGAGAAAGCGTGTTGATTCTATTGCAGCTCGTAAATTGAAATTCAAGATTCCATTGAAACCACAACAACAACCACCAACAACAATAAAACAACCACCATCACCACCACCACGTCAATCACCACCACATCAATCTCCACCACAACCATCACCACCAAAATAGCCATCACCACCACATTCATCACCACAACCTCGTATCTCTACACCAACTCATGAACAACCTGTTATCACCTCACCACATATTTTACAAACAACTACAACCACACAATCACAAATTCAAACCACTCCTGGATCTTTTAGATTCAAAGATTTTCCAAACATTCCAAATATTCCTCTTGAAGATATTGGAGATTTTAGTTTTGTGAATGATTAGCTTGTGAAGAAGCTGCAACAGTAAGTGGATGAGGTGTTAGTTGAGAATAAGAAGTTGGTATATCGTGAAAAGAAGCTAGAAAAGCGTGTTAAGACAGTTGAATCTCAGAACTCATCTTTGTTAAAGAAGGTTGAAGCGGATCAAGCAGACATTGATATTCTAAAAGTTCGAATTACAGAGTTGGAAGAAGAAAAGTCTAGAAGAGATGAACAAAACAAGTGTTTTGAATTGAAAAACAAAGAATTGGACGCCAACAATGCTAGACGAGAACATGAAGATTATATGTTGAGAAAAGTAATAGAAGATTTGCTTGGCAAGCTAGTTGAACAGAGGTTCGAGGAGATACAGCTTGAGGAAGTTAGAGCGAAAAGAAAAGCTGAAATGGAAGCTGACATGAAAAATAAGGGAAAAGGTCTTGAAGGTGAAAAAGTTGTTGAAGTGTCAGAAAGGGCAATGGTTATGTCTGAGCCTATAGAAGATCCAATATCGTCTATTCTGCCAATATCTTCAGTGTCTGGTGAACATGATGAATATGATGAAGATGGTGAAGATGATGATGATGCTATGATAGATGATGCAGATGACGTTTATTCTGCAAGCAGTCATGATATTGATGATGGAAATGATGGTGATGATCAAGCTACTTCAGGCATCAAAGTTACTGAAGCGTCTACTGAGGAAAATGTTGATGATTATCTTCATGACGATGCTAATGAAGAACCAGAGAATGCTGAAAGTGAGGGGAGCATGTTGATGATAAGAATGTTGATGAAAGTGAAAAACTGATTCTTCGTCTTGAACCTGATATAGAAGAAGGTGAAATCAGGCATACTTATACTCTGGATGAAATCATCAAGATGACGCATATTGAAGATGTTAAGTTCAAGTTTGATTTTGAAGATGAACTGAATCGTTTTGATATCAATCAGCAGCCTGATTATCAGTATAAGTACGTTGAAGAAGCTGATAATTACGACAGGGTTGAAATTGAAGATTGGAGTGATGAGGATCAATCTGAAAGTGCTCATGTTGATACTTCTAACTTTCCTACGCTTGTTGAATTTTTCAGTCAAGCAAACATAGATGAGTTAAGAAGGAGAGTTGAAGAGTGTTTAAAGAATAAGAATTTTGATGGAACGTCGAAAGATGAACGTAGCGAAGAAAGAACGAAATGGTTTAGAAAAGACACTGAGAGAAAATTCAAAAGGCCACTGAAGTTTTACAAGAGAGACAGAGAAGTGTCTTTGGGTGATATTATCAGTTGGGGGTTTCTGCCGCAGGTTAATGCATATGCGATTCGAAGAGAGTTCGGAGTTCAATACTTCGAGTATATTCAGGATATCATGTCTTTGCCCTGGTGGGACGTTGAAGAACTTCCAAAAGTCAGAACGTTGAATTATCCTGTCAAAGAACATGATATGCCAACATGGGGTCTGATGAAATTTGAAGCTTTCAAAGACTTTAAACACTAGAAGCCACACCAACCGAAGAAAGTGAAGAGGGTGGATCCAGTAACTGGTATTGAAGAGACGATCTTGTAGATAAAGAAACCCAGGGTGATAAAGAATATTCCTCTGCCAAAGATGGAGCAAGATTTCCATAAAGGGTTTCTATGCTGGGTTTACAGCTGTTTGTCAACTGAAGTTGTGATCACATACAAGGTGGACAATGAAATTAGATACATTCACTTGTATGATCCTCTATGGATAGTCAACTGTTCAGCTAAAGATATCGAGTGTTTGTTCATTAACAAGATTGGTTACAAAGCTGAAGACAAAGATCAGGCGTTGCAGTTTCAGAAGGTGGCAACAATATGCTTTCAGAAAGGAATCAATTCTGAAAATTCATGGTCGTCTAAATGGAGAAAGATAGAGAAAGAAGAAGCTTTGAAAGCTGAGAAAGAAAGAAAGGCACGTGAAGAAAAAGACAAGATTTTAAGAAACACAGTTGTGCAAAGAATGGCTAAAGAGGAAAAGCAAGCGGTCGAAGAGAATGAGAAGCTTAGGAAGCTGTTACTGAGAAAGCCTAAGCCAAGGGAGGAAAAGTTTAAGTCTCTGTGAAGAAAGTGCTAAAGACAACCTGACTGAAGACTCTGACAATATCCAAGGGGGAGTTTGTTGGTACACGATGTCTATCGCCTACGTCAACAGTCTAGGTCATGTCTAGTAGCTTGTAATAGGGGTCTAATGTGTAAAAGTTAAGTTTATTTGTGTTTAGTGCCATTTCGCACGAAATGAGTTTTGTAAGTTCATTTCGCACGAAATGGAGTTTACCATTTCGTGCGGAATGGAACATGTGATTTCGTGCGAAATGAAACTCCTATATATAGGGGTGTTGGGTTTTTCATTTGGTACGAATTGGTGAAGTCTGTAACGAAGTGCTGTCAGTTTCTCACCGTGTATTATCGTCTAAAATCAATGGAAAACCAGTTTAAAGTGAATATATTTGTTTCTACTTACATTCTAACACTGATTCTTAGTTAGTAGTTTGTTTCCGCCTCTCTAGTAGCTTTGATTTGACTCAGACCGACTCATTCAGGTCGTATATCGATCCTACACTGATTTGCATAATAATCCTTTGGAAGAGATCCTAACCGGAGTATTGTATAATAAAACCTACATTGATAATCAAAATTCTTTTTTATTCATTGGATGTTCACCCAAAACTTGAAAGAACAAAAATACCAAATATCAAAATGAAGAACTAAATTTAAACTCCAATAGAACCTACAGAACATTTGAACGACAACAAAGCTTACCTTAATGCATCGTCATAAATACCATATTCAGCTTCATACACCATTGATAAAAGCCATATTATAAAGCCTAAAAGCACAAATCACAAACAATATCGTAGATCAACAAAATGAATCAAAAGAATATCAAGATCTAACTTTACTGAAACAAAATACAATAGTAAACATATAATTTAGTGATTTTGTTACCAGTAGAGAGAAGCAATTTAACAGTTCCATAAATTTAGTGAAGCATGATAACAAATCAACAAAGCTGGTTACAAAAGATCCCTGTAACACAAAAATTGAGGTTCATCGCATCGCAAAAAGAAATCACACAAAGCTGAGAATGGGTATTGTAATCCGTTGGTCCAACATAAGACATAGAACTATTTATATTTATCTTAATATACCAAATAAAAACAGGTTAAAAGGGAATCAAGTCTGTGTATTACTCATGGAAACCAAATGATAAATATAATTTCTTAAAATTTATTGATTGTTAACACAAATTTATTGATTGTTAACAACCCTTATGCCAAGACGCAATCACCAGGCCACATATCTATTGTGTTAAAGCAAAATAATGAAACTCGAAACCCAAATGTGTTGAAATAAACAAAAAACAGAGCAAAGATTATAACTGAAAATGAAAAAGAATGTATGAAACAGTACATACATAAAATAATTAGTAAACTGGTCAGTAAAAAGAGACTTGATTTGCATAATAATCCTTTCGAAGAGATTCTAACCAGAGTTTTGTATAATAAAACCTACACTGATAATCAAAATTCTTTTTTATTCACTGGATGTTCACCTAAAACTTGAAACAACAAAAATACCAAATATCAAAATCAAGAACTAAATTTACACACCAATAGAACCTACAAAACATTTGAAATAAGTTTACACTCCAATAGAATCCAAATACCTGTTAGTTCATTAAAGCACTTATTTTGCAATCCAAATAAAAAAACCGATAAAATAAGTTTGAAATATAACTTCACATTATGTTTTATATCCAAGTCAAAACACAAAATAATACATTGAAAGAAATTATAAAGCAAGATGATTCAAGTAATAAAAAGATAGAATTTTGATGTTAATTACCTTAGCGCCATCCCTTGTAAGCCGAAGAGGATAATTAATTAACAAAGAAACCTTCTTAGAGCACTCCATCAATTCTGTCACATTAAAGATGAATTAAGTTATTTGAAAACAGAAATGGACTAAACGGGTGAAACACATTAATGGTTTACTTTCAAATTTAAATTAAAATAATGATTGACTTCCAAATTTAAAATCAAACACATTAATGGCAAACTTCCAAATTTAAATTTAGAATAATAATTGACTTCGAAATTGAAAATTTAAAATCAAACACAATAATGGTTTACTTCAAAATTTAAATTTAAAATAATAATTGACTTCAAAATTTAAAATTTAAAATTTAAAATTTAAAATCTAAAATCAAATCACTAATATCCAATCCCGTAAATCAAGCAAACTTATTAGGAAAGTCTAACCTTGCCAAGCAAAACCAACCGACCTGGTACCAATTTCCAGCCACAGCAACCACATCTCTGTCCAACATAGTGGCAGCCAAAAAATTCGGACCATCCAAAATAAACACCTAATGAATCAAAATAAAAACATATAAACCTTGAATATTACTCAATTTATGACTACTATCCCCCAAAACAAAACTTTGTCAACAAATTATACTAACTTATGTAATGGTAAACCATAAAAATAACAAATTAATTTAGATGATTAGCCTTGTAGAAAACCCAAATCGGGAAAGTTTACCTGAGTCGTTAAGGAAAAAAATCAGACTCAGATTGGGTTACTCAAGCGGATATTAGAAACAAAAAACAGAGCAAAGATTATAACTGAAAATGAAAAAGAATGTATCAAACAGTACATACATAAAATAATTAGTAAACTGGTCAATAATAAGAGACCAGATTTGCATAATAATCCTTTCGAAGAGATCCTAACCGGAGTTTTGTATAATAAAACCTACATTGATAATCAAAATTCTTTTTTATTCATTGGATGTTCACCTAAAACTTGAAAGAACAAAAATACCAAATATCAAGAACTAAATTTACACTCCAATAGAACCTACAGAACATTTGAAATAAGTTTACACTCCAATAGAATCCAAATACCTGTTAGTTCATTAAAGCACTTATTCTGCAATCCAAATAAAAAAAACCCGGTAAAATAAGTTTGAAATATACCTTCACATTATGTTTTATATCCAAGTCAAAACACAAAATAATACATTGAAAGAAATTATAAAGCAAGAGAATTCAAATAATAAAAAGATAGAATTTTGATGTTAATTACCTTAGCGCCATCCCTTGTAAGCCAAAGAGAAGAATTAACAAATAAAGAAACCTTCTTAGAGCACTCCATCAATTCTGTCACATTAAAGATGAATTAAGTTAATTGAAAAGAGGAATGGACTAAACTAGTGAAACACATTAATGGTTTACTTCCAAATTTAAATTAAAACAATGATTGACTTCCAAATTTAAAATCAAACACATTAATGACAAATTTCAAATTTAAATTTAAAATTATAATTGACTTCGAAATTGAAAATTTAAAATCAAACACAATAATGGTTTACTTCAAAATTTAAATTTAAAATAATGATTGACTTCAAAATTTAAAATTTAAAATCTGAAAATCAAATCACTAATATCCAATCCCGTAAATCAAGCAAACTTATTAGGAAAGTCTAACCTTGCCAAGCAAAACCAACCGACATGGTACCAAATTCCAGCTACAGCAACCATATCTCTGTCCAACATAGTTGCAGCCAAAAACTCCAGACCATCCAAAATAAACACCTAATGAATTAAAATAAAAACACATAAACCTTGAATATTACTCAATTTATGACTACTATCCCCCAGAAAAAAAACTTTGTCAACAAATTATACTAACTTATGCAATGGTAAACCATAAAAATAACAAATTAATTTAGATGATTAGCCTTGTAGAAAACCCAAATCGGGAAAGTTTACCTGAATCGTTAACGAAAAAATCATACTCAGATTGGGTTACTCAAGCGGATATTAATCACTGGAATCAGATCTGGTATCAAACATAAGAGCACACATGAGTTGATTAACGGAACAAAATGGTGAGGAGAAGAATATAAATCGGTGAATTGAATAGAGATCAATTTCCCATAGGATCCCATTCAAGATATATAGATATAGATAAAGAACGGTGCAAGATATACCTTTCCTTCAACTTCCCATAAGATCCCATTCAAGAGTTCCTTGTAGGGGAAGGAGTCTGAAAGAAGCTCATCACCTAAAATTACAAAACACAATTTAAATTAGATATGCAACTCGAGTACAAAAACAATAGTTGAAGACTCTAAGCATCCCTAAAATTACAAATAATATAGTTAAATCAACTCATAAAAAACATCAAGATTTCAAGGCATTTAATTAATCAAAGTGATAAAAACCATTGATTTAAGCAACTAATCACAAGACAAAAAATTCCGAAATTTTTAATTTTAATTTAAAGTAGTACTACTCCTTTTTCTCTGTTTGTGTTCATCCTAATCAACTCAAAATCTTTTATTAATTAATATTATCAATAGAAAAATGATATTAGTAAGAAATTATTCAATCCACTACATAACAATTAAGAGATAATAATTAATAAAACCGTAAATAAAACCTAAAATCAGCTAAAAAGATATAAAATTTCTTACAGATTCTACCAAAAAATTAAAGCTTCAAACATCAGTCACATGACAAATAATAAATGATTAAAACAAATTTACAAAATCTAAAAAAGCTAATAAAATACCATTACACAAAATAAACCTAAAAAACCAATCTTCAGATCTAAAAAACTTCACATCAAACAATAACCTAATAGATTATGTAACATATAGATCTAGACGATTACAGCCAAATTAAACCTAATCAATAACCAAAAATGATAAGATTCACAATCAAAGAGCTAATAAGACTAAATTCATAAATACCAAATATATGTGAGATTGAAAGGAAAAGATTACCAGTAATCAAATCTTGATAGACCAACATGATGATGCTTCTTGAAAACGGTGGAAACAAAGAGAGCATCGAATCGGATTACCATACCTGCAACTTATGTTTATGGATCTACAAAAAAAATAAGAACAAGGACAAACTTAGCATCAATCGAATCAGTTTGTAAAAAAAATCAACATCTATATAATCAAATAACACAAAGAAACCATGTTTAGCTTTGATTTGGTAGATTTACCTTTGAATTTGATTAATCTTGATAAAACCAGGAAGATGATGAAGAATTGTAGAAGAGAGAGAACAGAGAAATTTGTGGTATCGGTAGGTGAGATTTGCAAAAGAATAATTGAGACCTAATTTATATGATCCAAATTAGTTAAGTGGGTGTGTTTGGAAACCCAATAATCCGACCCGCATACATACGGATCCCGCGTCGAATGTGAGGAAAATTGTGAATTTAGAATTTTATAATGGATTCCCTCCCAAACTCACAAAACACCTCAACCATAGGTTGCCACATCATCAAAAAGCTCCAAAATCACATGCCACATGGCCCAAATCCATCTTATATATATATATATATAGATGTTGGACACGCTAAAGACTTAAGGAGAAGAAAGGATGCGGTAGATATTTAGAGAAAAAAAAGAAGATCACGAAGGAGGAGAAAAAGATTATACGGTTCAAGATTCAAAGCCGCGATTCAAGATTCGGGTTTGGTTTGCAATTTATTATTTTTTGGTTTTGCTAGACATTGTGTTTTACAAACTATTAAATATGATTTGTTTATCGTATGAAACTTGTTTCTTTTTAGTGGTTATGTTTCTTGGCTAGTTCGTTATGCTACCTAGGCCTAGATGAACTATGATTTAATGTTTTGATTATTTGGTTTTGACTAATGACTAAATTGTGATGATTTACATATTCCTGTTTTGTGATTGTTTATGAATTCGTATGTTGTCTTGGTTGTGATTGTTTGTTTGGTTAGGTGATCTTGTTAGTCTGGTGTGGAACTATTTAGATCATTCTAGGTTCGTTAATCTATTAGGTTTTCGGTCTAGAGCTTGAGATTAGAGATAATTTAAGTTTAACTTAATTAATTAAAAT
Source organism: Helianthus tuberosus (assembly GCA_030545235.1). Taxonomy (NCBI): domain Eukaryota; kingdom Viridiplantae; phylum Streptophyta; class Magnoliopsida; order Asterales; family Asteraceae; genus Helianthus; species Helianthus tuberosus. The sequence continues at coordinate 72,286,548 of CM060444.1, forward strand.
CAACTGAGTATAGTGTGCATCCTTTTCTTGCAAATCTAGCGACGAATCAGGATTGCTAGGTTATCAGCTAAGCGTTGTTTGGTAGTTTGGGTGGCCGATAGCTCGGGTCCGGCTACTTATTCACGTTTAGGGTTTCCTAGGTTTTTAGTTATTTACAGGTTTAGCTTCATGACCAGAGGATTTTAGCACCATAGTTGTTTTTAATCTAATAGTCGTGGGATTCGGTGTCGGTAGTGTGACAACTGGCACAAAACCGGCAATTTCCGTACAATTTAATTATTATTTAATAACTGCAATTATGTGCTTAAATGTCAACATTGCATGATTACATACTATACAAGTGAATTCATGCACGTTTTATACTACAAATATTGCTTTATGCATAAATGAATAGCATTGCGTCAGAAATACTAGTAAACTCACCGGTAAGACACATTGTGTCAACAATTCTGCAGAAAGCAGTCAGACAATAGAATTGGGGCCTAGGTGTAGGTCCAACGTCAAGAATACATTAAAACCCAAGAATGTGTACAAGGGTTAATATATAGACTTTTCGGAAGCTAAAATACGCACTGAAAAGCACCCGAAACACACTTTAAATGCTGAATTTTACATATTTCAGCAAAATTCAGCATTGTAACAAGATTGCACCATGCAAAAACATGACTAAATGGTCCTAAATGCTTTCCTAAGTGTCAGAAATTAAAAGCATCACAAAAGGGTACTTAAAAGACACCAAACGGTGCAATTTAGCACTTTAACGAACCGGTATTTAACCGAACAACCGGACATTACCCGAAACATCAAAATTATACTAGAAGCATTGTTTTAATGTTTCTGAACTAGTTATGGTCCCCGAACACCATAACACGCCTTATAACATACTAACACATTAAATTCCTAAACTTTATACTTGAAAACTAACTTATTTATGAAATTAGAGATTGGAAGTTACACTTTACCCCCCCCCCCCCCCTTAAGAGTGGACGGTCACAATTGGGGTGACCCCACCAAAATCTTGTTAAATCCTACATGATCTTTCTTGATCTTCTTGGATTCGTTTAGATATCAGAAGATCTCAATAGATACTATATGATCTTGTAAGATTCACTAGGAGATATCATCTTGTACTATAAGTATAACCACCATCAACATCTCACTTCACACAACACACTCTCCCTCTCCTCCTCTCCTTACGGCCGTGAGCCACCCCTACACCACCATCCTTTTCATCCTTTGATCATCCATTCCAAGATAGTCACAAGGTGCAAGAAGGTGTTTAAGAAGGTTTAGAGCTTGTGGATCTTGAAGGACCTTCTTCGTTTGCTTTTATCCAACACTATTGTCATCTACAACTTCTAGTATTCTTCCCTAGCCTTGTTGCTAGTGGTGAGGCCCTCATGATCTCTTATTACTTCATATTTTGATGATTAAAAGATGATAATTATTGTTAATCACAAGAACACTAAAGAACATGATCATGATACTTTAACATAAGCTTAAAAATATAAGGATACATGTTGAATGTGTTGATTTGCTTCTTGTTGATTGATTATTAGTGTTAGTGATGTTAGACATCATATGGAGCCTACTAGATTGTGATTAAACATATGATCTAGTAAGTTAAAGTGGTGATCTTGTGAAAGACCAAGATCATCATGCTTTATGTCTTCATGAACTTGAATAATGATAATGATCTTCATATGTAAAGATGGTTTAATAAAATACAAATCTTGTAAATAGCTTATTACAAGAATAATTTTCCCAAGAAACCAAGTTTATTTATGATATTTACAAAGTCATGGTTTCTAAATAAACTAACCATATTTTTACTGTTTAAACAAGATTAGAAACATGTTTGTAACAAGAAAAATACAAAAGAAATATTTTTAGAAAAATCATCTTACAAGTTGTAAATGACTAAATCTTTTAATAAAGTGATTTACAAACAAATAACCATGTTTTTAAGGGTAACTAAACCTACTAAATAACATGGTAAGTTACTACAAGTTTTTACAAAAACTTCCAGTTCATGATGTAGTGTAATTTACTTGATTTTGACACTCGGTAAGTGTTGAATGAGTTGATGATTGTTTGTGATGAGTTTAAAAGAAAATAAACACATGTTTTGAAAACATGGGAAACCTCCATTTTTAGGGGAAACTATGTCAAAATTTCTATAGAATTTTGACACTTAGAAAAATATAAGTTTTGGTGAAACTTATTCCCTAAAAATTCACCCAAAAATATTTACCAAGGTTTCACTAATTTTTATGTAAACTTCAAGTTAAGAAACGATGATTTCTTAAAGATAAAAATTGATATTAAGTATGTATATTTTTGAAGAAAATATATGTATTTATTGGTCAACAAATTTTGTGCTAAGTGTATGTAATATGGATTGTATGTGTTGAAAATACACTAAATACTCCCAAGGAGTAGAAATACAAAAATACACATACAACATGTATAGACAAATACAAGAGAATATATTAATGAAAATATATTTCTTAAAAGGTTACGTAACTTGGACAGGTTATGAACATGAAATGAAGTTTTGGACAAAATACATAACTCGGGTGAAAAATACAAGATACTTATATTTATTTTTGAGAAAATAATATAAGTAAGATACATAGTTAAAAATATAAGTTATTTTTAACACACAGAGAACAAATACATAAAGATGGTGACTTGTACTTGTGCGATACAAGTCTAGTGACTAACGTTAATAAAACACGTATAGGCCACGACTCTATATAAGCAAACCCGGTGAAGTTTACGGCGCAAGAACGCAAAGTTGTGAGTTCATGCTCCCCCCTTTTTTTAACTGTTTTCAGTTTTATAACTTCGAGGGTGAAGTACATGTTACTAAATGTTTACAGAAAAGTGAGTTCATGTCCCCACTTTTAATCTTTTACATACTTTTTAAACTTGGGGAAAATACATGTGTTACGGTATGCTGGATACAAGAACTAAGGAATGATACTTGAAATCGTGTCACGAAGAGGGTACCAAAAAGACCATTAATCGTGTACATACTAAGACCGCAGAACGAAAGGTTAGATCTAATGGGTTTTCGGGCAGCCACACTCTTGGTGATAACTAGTACCAAGCAGTGCTTTTGTGTCTCCGTCGTGAATCGACAACTAGAAAAATGCCTATGGTTTGGATGCTTCCTATGTCGTGTCACATGTTAATGGCCTTGCAACCCATTAACAATCTCGATACATACAGAAATACTTGATTTATACAAATTACATACCATGTTTTCATATAAAGTATACAAACGTTCAATACAAAAACTGCATGAATTCACACCAACATTATGTTGACGATTTTCCAAAAACTCACATGTATTTCAGGTAACTAAAGTGGATGTACGCGCGGTCTTACTCTTGCTCTTGGATGTTGTTTATGTTAATCTTTTAAATAAAGTTGTAAACTTTTCAGACAATGTCTTATGCTGCCTTGTGATGTAAACACTTAACCTATGTTTTCAGTTACGTAATGTTATTGGTATTTGAAGTTATTTTTACGAGCATGTAGTATGTTTACCATTCGTATGCAATGGGAACCTTTCATGATCACACCTCGTGCTTCCGCCTTAGAAAGTGGTGTGACAGATTGGTATCAGAGCTGCGATTGTAGTGAACCAGGATTCCTTCTCGAGTCTAAACTACAATCTTTAGGATCCTTTCACGAAAACAATTTTTCAAAAAGTTTTCATTGCATAAAACGTTCCGCGACATCCACTACCTGAAACTATTTTCAAATAGTCAAGAAAAGACACTACGAGACTTAGGGAGCACTGGAATAGCACTTGTCTTTTACTAGAAATTACTTGCAACTATGTGTGATAATTGATATATACATATACTAGAAATAGAATATCTCAGGTGCTCGTGACTTTACCTGAAAACGGTGGTCTATCTGAAGGAAGTGATACGAGGATGAAACGAACTGTGCGGACTGTGCAAGGAGTTACGTAATTATGGATGCATACATAATTATGGAATTCAGTGCACAGAAACCACAGCAAGTCTTGTCATGTGTCAAATGAGATTCCTTCAATACAAGAAAAGGTTAAACATGAATACCCTCACCCCTCCCCCAGCCGGTTAAATACTCTGTTGGAGTAATAATTTAGGGTACAAAGACAAGAACCGCCAATGTGAATAAAGATACTTTGTCCTTTACATATATAAAACTTGTACTTTGGGGAGATGTAACCCTTATGTATTTTGTTTACCTCACAAACAATGATGTAACAAGTTGTTCTGATATGTGTAAAGACGCGGTGAATATCTTATGACACATCAGTATTTATCTATTTATGCATGCTTGTTGCTGTATGAATTGATTTATACGTTTGGCGGATTGTTTGATGTCACTTATGTGGGTATATGTCTGTATATATACTATTACTGTCTCGTATGACGATATCAAACAAATGTCTAACCCTGTTGTGTTATGTTCCGACAGAACAAGGCACCTAGAAGAGCTGTGAACAATCAGTATTCTGATCAACCCCCTCCCCCTCTTCTGCCGAGGACTGCTGAAGAATTGAACGCCCTGCTGGAAGAAAGGATCTCCGCAGCTATCGCCTAATACGAGGCGAACCGCACCGAACAAAGTGGAGGACCAAGCAATGCAAGACGTAATGGGAATGGAGATTCATCTGGAGGAAACGCAGCTCAGGGCTTCACTTTCAAGCAGTTTCTCGACTGCAAACCACTGAACTACGATGGCACTGGGGTGCAGTGGCGTTTGTACGCTGGACGGAGAAGACTGATGCCACTATCCGTATAAGCAAGTGTACTGCGGATCAGCAAGTCACTTTTGCTACTGGGTTGTTTGTTGATGAAGCTTTGACTTGGTGGAATTTACAAGTCCAGACTCTGGGTGATGATGCTGTGTACGGCATGACGTGGGATGTACTAAAGGAATGAATGAGAGAGAAGTATTGCTCACGTGCTGAATTCCAAAGGTTGGAGACTGAGTTCTGGCACTTTGTTAGGTCCAGTTCGGGCTCAAAACAACTTCTTTTCACGTAATATGACAAGTGATTTCAGTAGATGTGAAAAAGATGTGTGGAAATGGAAATCAGACTTTCAAGAAACAAGACCTACAGAATTATCAAGTTTATATCACTTTGAAACAAAATGATTTACAAGGTGATTGTAAGATTATTATCTAATACAAACGAATCTTGAATTCTGTGGGGGAGAGAGCAATGGAGTTTAGATGTATGTGTGAATGCTAAGCTTCAAACTCACTTTGCTTCTCCTGGTTTAGCCTTCTATTTATAGACGGCTTGGTGTATGAATAAACAATAGTTTATTCATACAATAATTCCTGCAAAAAGTAGCCAATTGACATATTCATTGATTCCAACGTTCAAGTTGCCTTTTTCATCATGATATCATTAAATGTCAACTTGCTTCGGTAAGTGTGGCAGGACAGAGCCAATTTCAGACAAGTGGGTTATTTCATCAGAAATTCTGATAAACCACTTCATCAGAAATTCTGATGAACAAATCATCAGAAAATCCTTGATGATCAGAATCGTTAGATACTGATGATATTTCATCAGAAATATCATCAGATCCATTAGAAATGACCTCTTCTGATAATCCAATTCAGCTCTTGATCAATTTGTGATTCTTTGAAGTAGATGCTATGTATTCCGGTTGTCCCATCTGATCTTCTTTTTCTAGTTCGTGATCTTCAGGACTGTGATCTCTTCATAGATCCAGTGGATTGTGTTTTTCTTCAATACTTACAAATAAAGTTTCCTAACAGTTTCCCCCTAAGTATTGTAAGAAAATGAACTACCTCTATATCAAACATAAACAACTTTCTTTGAAAGAGAAATTCAAAAACAACTAAGTTCAGAAACATTGAACATAGTCAAACCAACTATAATTCAGACATTGATAAAATGTTGTTCATAATCAGGAAATTTAATCTTATTAAATCGTTAGTTGATCTTCACTCCACTTCTGTATTTGTATCTAGGTTTCAGCCTTTTCTTGTAGTCAATTGCTTTTAAGTTTCTTTGTACATTTCTTTATACCATCCTCTTGCTTCCATCCAATTTTCAATGCATTCTTCAATTGTTTTTCTCAGCTTTTCATTGTTCTTTCCCTTCTTTTTGAGCTGCTTTTGTTTTTCATTCATGTAGTTTTTTATATATTTCAGAGTTTGATTTGAATACCTGCATATATCACTGATTCTGAACAGAGCTTTCTCTTTATTAGCATCTTTGAAGACTACACTCATTTCTGGTTGATCAAAGATTGCTCCAGTTCTTAATAGTTTAGAAGCAATTTCAGCTGGAATTGAAGTGTTTGGAGGTGGTATTAGCACTTTGTTGCTGTACTCAAAATTGATACATAGATCAAAGTCTGCCAGTGCAGCCCTTTTGTATAACTTTGCTCATGCACTTTTGAGACTTTCAAGGGCTCTTCTGATTATAACTGAATTACCTTTCATTTCATCAATGATATTCTTCATTTTGACTATTCTGAATGGGTGAATATCATCAGCCAGATCTGCATCAGTAACCTTTTGTTGACTGTTGTCTTTTCTGATCATGGTATACTTGTTTTGTGCTTCATTACCTAGGATGCCTCCTCCAGTGGTCATTGTATCAATTCTTTCAATTGATACTATTGGATTGGTCATGTGCTTGTGTAAAATTACCCAACCTCCATTGTTTCTGTTTTCAACAATACCTTTGCTCATTGGAGAGAGTGGTCTCTTTGGGTTGTCTTCTGGACCTTTCCAATAGTAATTCTTTAGATGTTCTACAGGGTACATAATAGTGTGTAAATCACCTTTTGGCACTTCCATTTCTCTGATGTTCCCTTCTGAATCTTCTATCATTTCTTTTCTTGGCCTTTTTGAGGAAGTCACTTCATGTTCCATTCTTCTCTTTTCTTTTGTATCCATTATTATGCTCAACTCTGTTTCTCCTGTGATGGTTGTAGAAACTGGTTGTACTGGAACATGATCTTTCGGTTGTACCCTTGATGTGTCTGGCTTTGAGACATTTGGTGGAGTACCCATGAGTATCTTCTGTTTATCTTGAGGTGGACCCATGGGTTACTTCTGTTTTTGAGCTATTGAGGTTTCCGTTGGTTTGGTTTGATCTTGTTGAACAATTTCTGGTTGTTGTTGAGAAGTTTCTGATCTTCTTGCTTGTCTTTCTTGTGGAATTGGGGCTTTCAGTTCATGAAGATCAATATTTGCTAGTCTGGCAACATTATACTGCAATCTCTTAACTAACAGATGAACATTAGTAAGAGCTTAAGTATTTGTTTCCTCTTGTTTCTTCATTTTCTGGAACTCTTGATTTTCTTGATTTCTTTGTGCAGCTAATTCCATCAACAGTTTCTCAAAAGCCTCAGTCATGCTGCTGTTGTTGGCTCTGAGGAACTGTATTTCTTCAAGAAGCTTCCTTGAACTTGAGCTTTCTCCTGCAGTTGCACCCTCAACCATCTTTTTCTTGATATCATTCAGTTCCTTGATAGCTTTCTCAATTTCTGATGAGCTTTCTTTGTTTTCTGATGATTTTTGCAGTTTGTTGAGAGTTGCAGTATTGTCTTCAGTTTGCTTCTGCACAGCTTTGACAGTTTCTGAAAAAAACTTGATCTCTGACTTTTGATTTCTGATTTCTTCTAGTATTAGATAAAGTTTTTCTTCTGTTGCTGTTTTCACAGTAGCATCTTTATCTTCAGGTTCTTTTTGAAATTGTTTAGGTGACATAGATTGATGTTCTTGGGAAATTGGAAAAACAATAGATGTTTCTCTTCTAACAGCAGCAGAAAACACATTCTCTGCTGTTTTAAGGTTAAAAGGATTGGACGAATCCAAATTCCCTATATCCTCACCAGAAAATTGAAACAAATTCAAGTTCTGGATTTCCTCATATCCTTGAACCTTTTCAGGTTCTCCATGAGTTGTTGAGAAACCTTTTGTTTTCTCATCCAGGTTTCCTTGATCAGCAGGCTGATCTCCACCTGTTGTTACTACATTTTCCTCCTCAGAATCTGATTCAGAAAATGAGTGTTTTGTTTTATTCACATCTTGTTTTGAAGAAATAGTATCTCTAAATAAGATTTCATGTTTTCCTTGAATTGATTCATCAGAATCATTCTCAGAATCATAAAATATGTTTATTTTAGACTGTTGTGCACCTGTTTCTCCAATGTGTGAGTCTTCAGCATGATGTCCTTCAGCCACAGGATTCATATTTATATCTTTATCAGCTAGATGAGGATCAGATTCATCCTACTGTTCCATTCTTGGTGTGCTTGACTCCTGTGCATCATGCTCCATAGGGGACACTTGTTCAAAAACTCCTTTTCTTTCTGACTTTTTGTTCAACATTTTCAGGTATTCTGCTCTGTATGGTGATTCTTCTGGTATCATACTCATCATTTTTTCTGTCAGAGCAGGTACATCATAATCTGAGTTCCAAGACCCTGCAGCATTCCAAGGTTTCATAATTTCTGTCTTCCACATATTTTCTGATGCTGGTATTGCCATGTTTCTTTTCAGAAAAGCATCAGAAATTATGATAGATAGAAATCTTGGAAAGGGTAGATGTGAATCTATTCTACCATCTTTGGTCAGAATTGATCTCCTGATCAGAATAAATATTTCTGCTCCATAATCAATGTTCAATCCATTAATTAGACTGAACATGATTGTTAGAATGTTCATATTTATCTGATCTGTACCTCCAATCTTTGACGATAGACACTTGTTCAGAATTTCCATTAAGACTTGCCAGAAGGCAGGTAGCTTGTTTCTCTTGAATTTATTGATTGTTGAAATCTTTGTTTTGTATCCCTTTACAGCATCAAGTTGTGAAAACATATCTTCTCTTTCTGGTGACTTTTCAAAGTTCTGATGTAAGTGTAGCTCCAACCATTCCCTTATCTTTTCTGGTGAAATTTTAATGAAGATATTTCCCCATACATGTGCTGTTAGCTCAGTTTGACTTGAGATTTTGAGAGTTTTTACAACTTTTTGTATGAGTTCTTGTGGTACCTCTCTGGTCTTTGTAAGAGCTTGAGCTATCGGGCATCTTGTTAGAAATTCAATGAGAATTTGACACTTCATATCATATTCTTCGATGTTATCATTCATTGCTTCATTGTTGCTCTTTAATGGAAGAAATTCATCTTCAGTGATGAAATGAACTGAGTGTTTAATTTGAGGTATGTTGATGTTGACAGCAGCCATTGAGAATTTGGGTTTTGTTTTTTGTTTTTTGTTTTTGGAAAAGGGTTTTAGGGTTTTGAATTTGAAGGTTGAAGATGAAAGACTCTATTTTTGAATGAGGTATTTATAGGGTGTATCGACAAAGATTTTTAAGTGTTTCTCGTGGGTTGTTTGAGTTCAGGGTGATTAATGACACCTTTAAGATGTTTTAATCCTTTATGGAAACAACCGTTTTTGAAAAACCTTTGATTTATCTCTAATTTAATGTATATCCTTTTAAAGATACTTAGAGACTTCAAAGATTTTGCAGATAAACACTAGTTTCCAACTTGCACCTTTTCTCTATGTGGGACGCCTTTTTAAAAGGTCCATTCGAAACCCTTTGTGTGTCTCCCCAGATATTTCTCATAATGATATATATATATCATCAGAATTATTATTTTTTTTTGAGATGAGAGGGAATAAGTAGAGTTATGAGATTTTACTTACATTGTAGTCTTGCAGTTCTGAACTCCACACATTTGTTCTGATATACCAGAGGTATATTGGTTTTTTTTTATATAGCTTGTTCCAGTCCTCAGAAAAAAAAATTTAGAAAGAAACTTTTTCTTAAAAATTTGGATTTTCATAAATTCAATTAAATCTGATTAAAAGAATTGTTTTTCTGATGATATGTTAAACTTTCTGGTTTTTCAAAACAAAATATGATTTTCTGATTTGTTATCAGAATTTTCACAGTTTTCTGGTGAATGATCAATTTTTCTGATTGATCATCAGATTTTGAGTTCTACTAACTTCTGTCAGTATTCATGTGTAATCCACCAGATTTTCTTTGATTTTATCAGTCAAGTTGTGTTAGTTCCCCCTAGATCTATTTACCAAAAAAAATTTAAAACAAACCTGTTGAAAGAAAACATAAAACAAACATGTTAAACGAAAACAAAACATAAAACCAAAGACTGGTTACTCGTCCAGTGTGATTCGTTGATGGCGTCAAGGTGGCTTCACTAATGTTTTCTTGAAGTACCAGCTCAGCTCTTGAATAGCAGCTTCTCACTCCTCCAAAGTCCAGCTGACAAGTGATCACCTTGGTAACAAATCGAGGGTAAATCAGAAAGGGTTGACGGTCGTGGATGTTTGCTTCTAGGTCTCTCATTAGAAACTTAGCATAGTTGAAAGGTTTTTCTTGTATCACAGCATGCACCACTTCCATCATCCTATTCGACAGCTCATTGAAGTGTCCAATTTTCTTGGAAAAGCAGACTCTTAGCTGTTTTACCAAAAACTGGAAAGGTGGTATAAAACCAGACTTGCTAATGGCCCTTGACGAGTTGAGTGTGTGATAGCCCATTTCAATCAAGGTTTGTTGCATATTTGCCTTTTCCAGAAGTTGGATTTCATGATCATCTCCCAGTTTGTGGACATTTCTGATTGTTTCTTCTTTTAGAGTAATTTTTACTCCCATGACCTCATTTTCAATCCACATGGAAGTACCACCAAAAATGATTTGAGAGTTCCACCAGAACTCTTGGAGAAGTTCTGGATATATGGTGACATGTAATGACACAGCAAAGCCTAGAGGACTTCGCATGATCATATTGTACACAGACCTGCAGTCCTCCCATGCAGGTCCTTCCAAGTTGGATCTTAATCTAAGATTGTGAAGTCTGTGAAACGGAAGAGGGAATTGAGTGGCTTTCATCAATTTTGGGCGACCCATTTTTGATAAGGAAAAAAACTGTTGAAAAGCTTTTGAAGAGCTGGTTTTTGTTACAAATGTTCTTTTCATGTTGTTAATATTTATAGGTGAAAGTGATGTTAACAGCCAACCTTTTTCTCTTCAATTAAGAAGATATATGTCCCAGTGAATGTAACAGTGAATGTAAAAGTGAGTGTAACAGTGATTTTGACAGTCTATTAAGCCCCATGTGTGAGTAAGCATTTAATGACTAGGCATCTATTTTCATAGCTCCTAATGATTGTAGTGCCTACGTGTCACATTTAAGTTCCTTATGAAAAAAATGACGTTGCATGCAAAAAAAATGAAATTCAATAAACTGAAAAGAAAATGAGACGGTTGATTATTACAGCTGTATGGAACTCCATCAGTATGCATGTTACTTTTCCCCCTTTTTGTTTTTTTTAAATTAAAAAACAAAACAAAAAAAATACACGAAAATTAGTAATTACAATATGTGGAATGTGCATGAGGATGTATTTTTACAGATTATCCTGATGTTCCAATCATAATTTCTGATTTTATATCAGAACTTCTGGTACTTTTACCAGATATCCTGATATTTCTTCAGAATATCTGATAAACTATCATTTATTGATAGTTCATCAGATTTTCTTGTGTTCCATTAGATTGATGGATTGTTTTATCAGAAACTAGTTGATTTGTTCTATGAATATCAGAATTTTGATTTTCAACAAGTTGGTCTTCAATTTGTGTTTTTGAGTTTTCTGAGAAATCTTCATCATTTATATTAACCATGCCTAGTTTTCTGATTAAAAAATTGTGTCTCTTTTCATCAAGAGGTTTTGTAAAGATATCAGCAATTTGATTTTCAGTTGGAACAAAATACATTTCAATGTTACCTTTCTCCACATGATCTTTTATGAAGTGGTATCTGACATCTATGTGTTTGGTTCTTGAGTGATGAACATGATTTTCAGTTATTGCAATGGTTCTCTTTGAGTCACATAGAATTGGAATTCTTGTCAGAGTTACTCCATAATCTTTCAGTTGAGTTTGCATCCACAGCACTTGTGAACAGCAACTTGCTGCTGCTACATATTCTGATTCTGCTCTTGATGTGGCAACACAGTTTTGTTTCTTGCTCGCCCAACATACCAATGTTTCTCCCAAAAGTTGACAGGCACCAGATGTGCTTTTCCTGTCAATTTTGCACCCTGCATAATCTGCATCTGTGTATGCAATTAATTCAAGGTTTGTATCCTTTGGATACCAGAGACCAATTTCTGATGTGCCTTTGAGATATTTAGAAACCCTTTTTACAGGTTTCAGATGGGATTCTTTAGGATCACATTGATATCTGGCCAAAAAACATGTTGCAAACATGATATCTGGTCTGCTTGCAGTTAAATAAAGTAGTGATCCTATCATCCCTCTATAGGTTTTAATATCAACACTTATACCATTTTTATCAGAATCTAACTTGCTCCCTGTTGCCATGGGAGTTTTTGAAACAGAGCAGTTTTCAAGTGAGTATTTTTGTAGAATTGTTTTCACATATTTTGATTGACTCAAAAATATTCCATCAATTCTTTGTTTTACCTGTAACCCTAAGAAAAAGGTTAACTCACCCATCATACTCATTTCAAAGTGGCTGGTCATCAATTTTTGAAATTTGTCACAAAATTTTTTATTTGTTGATCCAAATATAATGTCATCAACATATATCTGGACCAGCAAAGTGTGACCTTTGTGTGTTTTGAGAAAAAGAGTGGTGTCAATAGTTCCTTTGGTAAACCCAGAATTGAGTAAGAAGTTTGATAAAGTTTCATACCAGGCTCTAGGAGCTTGCTTCAACCCATACAAGGCTTTGTTTAATCTATAAACATGATTTTGAAATTTTGGATCAACAAAGCCTTCTGGTTGATGCACATAAACTTCTTCCTCAATTTTAGCATTCAGAAAAGCTGATTTTACATCCATTTGATAAACTTTTAAATCCTTAGATGCAGCATAAGCAAGAAAAATTCTTACAGCTTCTAATCTAGCTATTGGTGCAAAGGTTTCGTCATAATCACTACCTTCTTGTTGACAGTAACCCTTGACCACTAACCTTGCTTTGTTCCTGGTGATTATGTCGTTCTCATCAGATTTGTTTCTGAACACCCATTTTGAGCCTATGACAGATTTGTCATTTGGCTTGGGTACCAGATCCCATACCTTGCTCCTTTGAAATTGATCAAGCTCTTCTTGCATGGCTTGAATCCAGTCTAGGTCATTTAGAGCTTCCTTGACAGATTTGGGTTCTATCTTGCTTAAGAACCCAGAGAATGCACACTCATGTGCAGTGGCAGATCTTGTTCTGACACCATCTGCAGGATTGCCTATGATGTCAGAATGAACATGTCCTTTGATCCATCTTAACTTGTTGTGAAATGTTGTTGGTTCTGATGGATTTGAAGTTTCCCCCTGATCAGGTGCTACATTTGTCTGAAAAGTATCAGAAATCTGGATTTCTGATGTACTACATACTTGATCTGCAGGGTTAGAACATGAATAATCTTTTGATTTATTTTTGTAGGCATTATCATGTTCTAGGAAATCTTCATTTAATATTTCAAAGAGATGTTCATAATTTTCTTGTTTGTCAGAAAAGTTTATTTCTTTTATGTACTCATCAGAAATCTCTTTTTCTGATGAGTCATCGAATGAGACATAGAAACTTTCTCTGATGGTCCTGGTGTTGAGAATAAAAACTCTGTATGCTTTTGAGGACAAAGAGTAACCAAGAAAAATGCCTTTTTCTGCTTTTCTGTCAAATTTTTCAAGGCTTTCAAAATCATTAAAAACAAAACATCTACAACCAAATGTATGCAAAAATTTTATAGTTGGTATTCTTCCATTTATAATGTTGTAAGGTGTTTTGTTGTGCCTTTTGTTGATTATGGATCTGTTTTGTGTAAAACATGCATTTGCTATAGCTTCTGCCCAAAAGTGAGTGGGCAATTTAGCATAAGCAAGCATGGTTCTGGCAGCTTCTACCAAGGTCCTATTCCTTCTTTCAACCACACCATTCTGTTGGGGTGTTCTTGGAGCAGAAAAATCATGAGAAATTCCTTTACTTACTAAGAAATTCTCAATTTTTTCATTTTTAAATTCTGTTCTATTGTCTGATCTGATCCTTCTCACTGTTAGTTTTAACAGATTTTCAATTTTCTTAATAAAATTAATGATCAGATCAGGAGTTTCACTTTTCTTTCTCAAAAATTCTACCCATGTGTACCTGGAGAAGTCATCCACTATTACTAGTATGTATTTCTTTTCAGAAAAACTTTCTGTACTTATGGGTCCACACAAATCCATGTGTAAAAGTTCCAAATTTTGTGAAATAGAAGACTCAGAAATTGATTTGTGTGAGCTTCTTTTGGATTTTCCCATTTCACATGCTTCACAAATTTTATCCTTCTTTGAGGATATCAAAGGTAATCCTTTTACCAGACCTTTGCTTGCTAATATGCTTAGGTTTTTGAAATTTAAATGAGCAAGCCTTTTGTGCCATAACCAACTACTACATTTGTTATGTTTTGAAAATAAACATAGTTTTGGATGTTCACTTTCTTCTTTGAAGTCAAAATAGTAGATTGATTTTCTTATCCTTTTCCCACTTAAATAAATTTTGTTATCATCTATACCTATTAACAAGCATTTTTCTGGTAAAAAGGTTACCTGAAAACCTTTGTCACGGAATTGACCACAACTCAGCAAATTATACTTTAAGCCTTCAACATAGGCTACTTTCTCTATGGTCAAACATCCATATTTTATGCAACCATATCCCATGATCCTCCCTTTTACTCCATTTCCAAAATTTACCATTCTACCCAGCTTTGAAACAAAGTTGCTGAGTAAGCTCCTGTCCCCAGTCATGTGCTTGGAGCTTCCTGAGTCGCAGTACCAGATCTGCTGCACATGATGGTCCTGAAATGAAATGATTAGAGGGTTTTTGGTACCCAGGCATGCTTGGGTACTGCTTCTGATGAAATTTGAAACATTTTATTTTTATTTCTTCTTGGTTTTGCATCAGAAACTCTGTTATATGCTGAGCCATTTTCAGATTTTACATTTTTCTTTTGAAGATGGTGTTGGACAAGCTTCAGTATGTCAACACACATACAAGAGTTATCATAATTTTCTGATAGTTCCTCTTGTGATGGAATGATTTGATAATTTTGAAAAGATGAGTGAACTGCTTATGGAGTTTTTTCAGATTCTTGACTGCATTCACTCTTGTTTGTTTTGAAGTTTGGTTTGTCAATAGAATATTCAGAACATATTGATTTGCAAGATTCAGATTCAGATTCTGATACTAAATTATCAGAAATCTGATGAGTTGCTTTTACAAAGATAGTGGGTTTATTTCTATTTGATCTTGTAGTACTTGTATAGCCTAAACCCTCTCGTTTGTTCTTTGGTGTGGACTCAATAAAATTTATGAATTTTTAGCCTGTTGAAAACCTCTTAAGTTGATTTCTTTGTCATTGATTTTCTTGTAAAGATCTTTTCTTTCATTTTCATAAAACTCAATTTTTGCTCTTTGATCTAAACTGTCCTCTATAAGATGTTGGTTTTCAAGAATGATTTTATTCAAATTCCTTTGCAACTCATCAGATTTTCTAATATCTGATTGATGTTTTTCTTGCAGATTTAGAAAATCTGACATGAGCTTGTTTAGTTTGTGTTCAAGATCAAGATTGTCTAAATTTACCTTTTGTTCTGAAGTTTCTGGTAGTCCTTCAGAGAGTGCCATGAGGCAAAAATTTGCCAATTCTTCTTCTTCATCATCAGAAGAATCATCAGATAACCATGTATCTGTTCCAGCAATTAAGCTTACTTGTTGCTGCTTCTTTGCCTCTTCAAGCTTTTTCTCATAATATGCAACATCCTTCAGCTTTTTGGTCTTGCATTCTGATGCATAATGACCTCTTTGCTTGCACTTGTAACACACAACTTCAGCCTTCCCTTTATCCTTAGATCTAAACTCTTCTTTAGATCTTCCATCCATCCTTCCTTTGTCACTCTTCTGGTATCTCTGGTTACTTCCCCTCAACCTCTGCTCAAATGTTTTGGTGAGCAGTGCTATTGCTTCAGCAAAAGCTGAAAAGTCTGATGATGCATCAGAAGTTTCAAGATTTTGACTGTTTGATGGTTGTGGATCATTTGTTGTTGTTGATCTTTGTGAGTTTGAGATTAGAGCTAAAGATCCCCCTCTTTGAATGGTTTCTTCAAATATTTCTTCCTCTTTGGGGATCAAGATGCTGTATAAGTCATGAAGACTCATGTTTCATAGTTCTAAGGTTGATGATAAAGTCATGGTTAGATTTCTCCATTCTCTAGGAAGGGCTTCAAGAAATTTTATGTTTCTTTCATCGTTTGATTTTGTTATACCAAATTTCTTTAGCTCGTTTAAAAGTTTTGTAAATCTTTGATATGTATCATTTAACCTTTCATTTGGCAAACTTTTAAAACTTTCATAAGATGAGACATTATTTGTTCTCTTGTTTCTTCTCATCCTTTCTCCTCCTTCACAAAGATTTTCCAACTGATCCCATATTTCCTTAGCTGATGCACATACATCAACTTGTGAAAATATGTCATTGGGGATGGCCATAATTAAAAGTGACTTTGCCCTTTCATCCCCAGCCACCAGGTCCTTGTCTTCCGCACTCCAGTTTATTTCACTTTTGGGAGCGCGGGAGGCAGGGATTGCTGGTGATTTGTCAGTTGCTGGAATAGCATGTATATCAGTCATTGGTGTATGTGGACCCCTTTCAATGGATTGAAACAGAGCTCGGTCATGACCATTAAGGAAATTGACCATCCTGATTTTCCACTGGGGGTATTCCTCTCTGACCAGAGTCGGAGGTTTAGACATAGAACCAATGTTAAAAGCATTATTCTAGGATTGAAAGCTGGCCATATTTAGAGAAAAGAAGATGAGCGATTGATCGTTTGAAAATAGTTTATTCGATCTGCTCTGATACCAATTGTTAGGCCCAGTTCAGGCTTAAAACAACTTCTTTTCACGTAATATGGCAAGTGATTTCAGTAGATGTGAAAAAGATGTGCGGAAATGGAAATCAAACTTTCAAGAAACAAGACGTACAGAATTATCAGGTTTATATCACTTTGAAACAAAATGGTTTACAAGGTGATTGTAAGATTATTATGTAATACAAACGAATCTTGAATTATGTGGGGGAGAGAGCAATGGAGTTTAGATGTATGTGTGAATGCTAAGCTTCAAACTCACTTTGCTTCTCCTGGTTTAGCCTTCTATTTATAGACGGCTTGGTGTATGAATAAACAATAGTTTATTCATACAATAATTCCTGCAAAAAGTAGCCAATTGACATATTCATTGATTCCAACATTCAAGTTGCCTTTTTCATCATGATATCATTAAATGTCAACTTGCTTCGGTAAGTGTGGCAGGACAGAGCCAATTTCAGACAAGTGGGTTATTTCATCAGAAATTCTGATAAACCACTTCATCAGAAATTCTGATGAACAAATCATCAGAAAATCCTTGATGATCAGAATCGTCAGATACTGATGATATTTCATCAGAAATATCATCAGATCCATCAGAAATGACCTCTTCTGATAATCCAATTCAGCTCTTGATCAACTTGTGATTCTTTGAAGTAGATGCTATGTATTCCGGTTGTCCCATCTGATCTTCTTTTTCTAGTTCGTGATCTTCAGGACTATGATCTCTTCATAGATCCAGTTGATTGTGTTTTTCTTCAATACTTACAAATAAAGTTTCCTAACACACTTGACCATGGAAGGTACTGACATTACTGGTTATACCCGAAGGTTCCACGATTTGTCTAGAGTAATCCCTTACATGGTGACTCCTGAATTTAAGCGCGTTGAACGCTACATTTGGGGACTGGCCCTAGAGTTTTGCAACATGGTAACTTCGGCCAAACCTGAAACGATCACATAGGCTGTGACTCTGGCTATCAGCCTTACTGAAGATGCTGTTCGTATGAAGAAGTTATCGCTAAACCCAACTGAAAAGACCGAGACGCATGCTGAGTCATCTGGTGACAAGAAGAGAAAGCATTCGAATCTGAACCAAGCAACCCGCAGCAACAACAAGGGTTCCAACAACAAGAAGCGAGACCCCAACCCGCCTCAGGAGGCGAAAACTCTTGCAACCATGAATGACGCTCCTGCCAAAAGATACCTGGGCACTCTGCCCATTTGCAACCAGTGCAAGCGTCATCACGAAGGAGTTTGTCGCATTCCAAAATGCGACAAGTGTGGAAAACTGGGTCACCATACTGAGGACTGTTGGGGGAAAAGGAAGGAATGGGAATGGAAACCGCAACGGTGCTGGTAATAGAAACGGTGGTGGAAATGGCAATGGTAACCGGAATGGTAATGGAACAGGGCAGAACCAGGGATGCTTTGGTTGTGGAAGCAAGGATCATTTCATAAAAGATTTCCCAAGGGGAAACAATGCTCAGGCTCGGGCATTTATGATTGGAGCAAGGAACGTACGCGAGGACCCTAATGTGGTTACCGGTACGTTTCTTGTTAACAATCACTTTGCATCCATATTATTTGACACTGGTGCCAATTATAGCTTCATGTCTGTGGAATTTAAATGTATGCTTGGAATAGAATCGAGTAGACTAGATATTCCTTATTCCATAGAACTAGCCAATGGTAAACATGTTGAATCGGGCGAAGTTGTTAGAGGTTGTACAATAGAACTTGGTGAGCGAAGATTTAGCATCGACCTCCTACCTATTCAATTGGGTAACTTCGATGTAGTGGTCGGAATGGACTGGCTGTCCAAGAACAAAGCTGAAGTTGTTTGTCATGAGAAAATCATTCGCATCCCTCTGGCGAATGATGAAACTCTCAGCATGCATGGAGAAAAGAGAGACGCGCCTCTGCGAATCATCAGTTGTATAAAAGCACAGAAGTGCTTAAGGAAAGGGTGTGTTGCTTTCCTGGCACACGTTGTAGATAGGAAGGCTGAGGAGCCGAA
This sequence comes from Helianthus tuberosus, assembly GCA_030545235.1. Taxonomy (NCBI): domain Eukaryota; kingdom Viridiplantae; phylum Streptophyta; class Magnoliopsida; order Asterales; family Asteraceae; genus Helianthus; species Helianthus tuberosus. The sequence goes on from CM060444.1 coordinate 72,305,552, forward strand.
ACTCGAAGACATTCCAGTGGTGAAGGAATTCCCTGATGTTTTTCCCGAAGATCTGCCAGGACTACCTCCTCAACGACAAGTCGAATTCCATATAGACTTGGTTCCAGGAGCCGCTCCTGTAGCCAAGGCACCCTATCGGCTTGCACCATCCGAGATGCAAGAATTATCTACACAACTCCAGGAGTTGTTGGATAAAGGATTCATAAGGCCAAGCTTCTCGCCTTGGGGAGCTCCAGTATTGTTCGTGAAGAAGAAGGATGGAACACTGCGAATGTGTATCGATTACAGAGAACTAAACAAGCTCACTATCAAGAATCGGTACCCACTACCGAGGATTGATGACTTATTTGATCAATTGCAAGGATCGAGCTACTATTCCAAGATCGACCTTCGATCTGGATACCATCAGTTAAGGATTCAAGAGGAAAGCGTACCAAAGACTGCATTCAGAACACGTTATGGGCATTACGAGTTCCTTGTGATGCCATTCGGACTGACGAACGCGCCAGCGGTATTTATGGATCTGATGAACCGCGTATGCAAACCATATCTAGATAAATTCGTGATTGTATTTATCGATGATATCCTGATTGACTCACGAACAAGAGAAGAGCACGAGCAACATCTCAGAACCATTTTGGAACTATCGAAGAAAGAGAAACTTTATGCAAAGTTTTCAAAGTGCGAATTCTGGATTCACGAAGTACAGTTTCTTGGTCACGTTGTGAATGAGAAGGGCATTCATGTAGACCCAGCCAAGATTGAAGCAATTAAGAATTGGGAAGCCCCTAAAACCCCAACTAAAGTTCAACAATTTTTGGGCTTAGCGGGCTATTACCGGCGATTCATCAAGAATTTCTCAAAGATAGCTCAACCACTGACTTCCCTTACGCAAAAAGACAAGAAGTACGACTGGGGTGATAAGCAGGAAGAAGCCTTCCAACTGCTCAAAAATAAGCTATGTGACGCACCGATACAATCCTTACCCGAAGGCACTGAAGACTTCGTGGTATACTGCGATGCTTCGCGTCAAGGTTTGGGTTGCGTGCTCATGAAACGCCAAAAAGTCATCGCTTACGCTTCAAGACAATTGAAGGTACATGAAAGGAATTATACCACTCATGACCTGGAGCTAGGCGTAGTGGTATTCGCCTTGAAGATCTGGCGACATTATTTATATGGTACTCAATGTACAATTTTCACGGATCACAAAATCCTACAACACATATTTGATCAGAAGGAATTAAACATGCGTCAGCGACGATGGGTCGAGCTGCTAAACGATTATGACTGTGAGATTAAGTACCATCCTGGAAAGGCAAACGTTGTAGCAGTCGCATTAAGCCGAAAGGAAAGGGTTAAAACCCTAAGGGTTCGAGCATTGGAAATGACTATTCGAACGAACCTCACTACACGTATTCATGATGCACAACAAGAAGCCCTTAAGGAAGAAAATCGTAGAGCTGAATACCTCCGAGGTATGCTGAAGAATTTGGCGGTTTTCGAGAAGTCATCCTTAATGAAGCTCACAAGTCAAGATACTCGATCCATCCAGGATCGGACAAAATGTATCAAGACTTGAAGGATTACTATTGGTTGCCAAGGCTTAAAAGCGATGTTGCTATGTATATTGGAAAATTCCTAACCTGTGCTAAGGTTAAGGCTGAATACCAGAAACCGTCTGGGCTACTGCAACAACCAGAGATACCCATGTGGAAGTGGGAGCAAATCTCGATGGACTTCATAACGAAATTACCCAGGACCCCTAGAGGGCACGATATGATATGGGTGATAGTCGATCGGTTAACAAAGTCTGTGCATTTCCTACCGATCCGAGTGAAGGATAGCACTGGAAAGCTTGCTGAGATATACTTAAAGGAAATCGTGGCAAGTCATGGAGTGCCTATCTCAATTATTTCAGACAGAGATGGACGCTTTGTCTCAAGAATCTGGCAATCCTTTCAGGAAGCCTTTGGATCTCAACTAGATCTAAGCACGGCCTTCCATTCGCAAACAGACGACCAAAGCGAACGAACCATACAAACACTGGAAGATATGCTTCGCGCATGTGTTATGGACCTAGGCGGCAGCTGGGATACTCATCTACCTTTAGTTGAGTTTTCCTACAATAACAGTTATCATACAAGCATAAAATCCGCACCGTTCGAAGCTCTGTATGGCCGTAAGTGCCGCTCGCCATTATGTTGGGCAGACGCTGGAGACAAACGTATAGTTGGTCCTGAACTTGTGCAAGAGATAACCGAAAAGATTATGCAGATCCGAGAGCGCATTAAGGCGGCTCGAGATCGACAAAAGAGCTACGCTGATCGAAGACGAAAACCATTAGAATTCGAGGTGGGAGACAAAGTTTTGTTGAAGGTCTCAATTTGGAAGGGCGTAGTAAGATTCTAAAAACGTGGAAAGCTGAATCCACGATACATTAGACCATTCAAAATCTTGGAAATAATTGGTACCGTGGCTTACAAGCTGGAATTACCGGAAGAACTTAACGGAGTACATGATACATTTCATGTATCCAACCTCAAGAAGAGTCCAACCCAAGAAACCGTGATCATCCCTGCGGATGAAGTACATATTGATGACACCCTCCGATTTACAGAACAGCCCGATGAGGTTACAGACTGGAAAGTCAACAAGACCAGGAGGAGCACTGTCAAACTTGTCAAAGTACGTTGGAACTCTAAGCACGGACCCGAGTACACGTTGGAACGTAAAGAACAATTTAAAGAAAAGTACCCCCACCTGTTCAAGAGAACTCCTGCGAGAATTAGCTCAGCCTGAATTTCGGGACGAAATTCTTTTAACAGGGGGAGACTGTGACAACTGGCACGAAACCGGTAATTTCCGTACAATTTAATTATTATTTAATAACTGCAATTATGTGCTTAAATGTCAACATTGCCTGATTACATACTATACAAGTGAATTCATGCACGTTTTATACTACAAATATTCCTTTATGCATAAATGAATAGCGTTGCATCAAAAATACTAGTAAACTCACCGGTAAGACACATTGTGTCAACAATTCTGCAGAAACCAGTCAGGCAATAGAATTGGGGCCTAGGTGTAGGTCTAATGTCGCACCCCGACCACGTAGAACATACAAAACGTGGCGGAAACATCGGGGAGTGTTGTAACAGAATTATTGTTTCACAACCATGGCATACAAAGTTATATTTTATTTATTAATCAAGAGTGTTATATTGTCTTTAAACGGGAAACAAAGAGTTCATAACATAATTAAACTAGTCTATCTTCATTTTTAGTCTCTAAGGCACAGGTCCGCCCTAGTGTTATGATCATCATCCTATGCAATAGCTCCTGAAAACACATGTGAAAATAGGTACGTCAACATAAAAATGCCTGTGAGATACATAGGATTTGTGAAAAGAGGATTCATGACTTATGAGTTTAGAAAAAGTTGTTTAACAAAAGTCAGTCATGAACCTTGTAAATTGTTTTGTTTTGTAAATCATTCAAAAAGTGATGATATATTTAAATAAGAGAATAATGTAAGGTTAAATGAATAACCAAGTAATATGAGTTTGTATAAGATAAGTTGTTTTGCAAATCAATGTCTTGTGAAAATAAGTTTTTTATGTAAAACGTAATATGTCAAATATTGAAATGATTTAAGTAACGCTACGACATGTAATGTCATACAAACACTTATATATAGGAAGTACTAGCGGCGTATCCACCATGCTTGTATCATATTACACACGCCTCGTTACCCAAATCACTTACTCAAACCAACCACCAATGTAAATTGTTTATGTATAAATGAATTGTCATGTGTTAATGTGTAAACCATATCGAAATGTCTATGTCCAATGTAAACCACTAAATGTGTATATCAATGTCAAAATGTTTATGTTTAATGTAGATCATGTAATGTGTACCCAAAAATATCATGTATGGTAAGTGAAATATATCAACTAAACCATATGTAAAATGCACAAAAACAAGGTATTGAAGTAAAACATGGTTTAAATCAAAGTTATGTTTTGTGGAACAAATGCATGCTATACTGATACAAACATTTATGCGGTATTGTGAAAATGCATACATCCAAGCCTTGAGACTGTGGTGATAAACCCTTAAACAAATTAAAGGTTTATCTAAGTTATGTGTATCGAATTCGGTCATTCCTTTCATCCAAACCTACCCAGGATGTCCGGAATGGGAGTTGTCAATTCCTATGGTACCACTACCTACTAACGAACGGCGTAGCTAATGTTAATGAATGTATTGTTCCATTTTAAACAACCCAAATGTCATATCAAAATGTAAACATGTGATGAAAACAACTGTACTAAGTATGCACACAATAGGTATACATAGCTTGAAATGTAATGTGAAACAATGTACTAAGTATGCACACAGTGGACATACATAGCATGAAATGTAATGTGAAACAATGTACTAAGTATGCACACAATGGACATACATAGCATGAAATGTAATGTGAAACAATGTACTAAGTATGCACACAATGGACATACATAGCATGAAATGTAATGTAAAACAATGTACTAAGTATGCACATAATGGACATACATAGCATGAACACAATGAAATCCTGTACTATAAATGTTCTAATGAACATAGCAAGTATATGATGTGAAAGCAGGAAAGCACGAAAGTAACAAGTAGGCACATGTGTTTCACCCAAAAATCTTTGGAAAACAGTAAAAGAGGGGTCTATGTACTCACTTGAGATTGCTCAGAAGTCCTAAGATAACCACCAAGCAAAGCTAGAGATCACGGAATCAAACGACACCTAATATAGGTAATTATGTTAATAAACCGGACCTAAATCGGATGATCGGATAGAATGAGGGTTCGTAAACCAAACGAGTATGGAGACTCATGTAATATGGTTTAACAAAGCCTACATACTAAATGAAACCTAACATAAGTGCTTACGACCCATTACGACCCGTTTAGGTAGCTTATGCAATTTTAACGCGTCGTTCGCGTGAAACGCGTTCGGACCGCCTAACTAGTCCTATGACAAGTAGAATATGGCTTAACATGCCTAATATTGTCGCCAAATCAGTTTAGATGTCAAAATTTATGTCACATATGTTTATAATGAATTTTGGCATCAAAGGGGTATTTTGGTAATTTACCTAAGGCATATAAACTACCTATCATACAACTACTTAAACGTCGTGACCATAAGGTATAACATCGGAAGGTTATTCCCTACCTACTATGGTCACCTAATGTATTTGGTCGGATCCTAACGATCGACCAAATGGGTCGGGTTCGAAGGTATAAGCGATTTATTAGATCGCTTACCCTTACGACCCTAGACAACGTGGTAATCAGTAGGCATAGTCACAAGGGACTATAACCATCGTGATTACAATCACGTTGCGAAGTTCAAACGAACTTCGCATTGACCATAGACTGGTCAATGCAGAAAGTCAAACAAAGTTTGACTTTCGGACTCGAAAAGCAATAAAAGAACGAAGGAACACTTACGAAGGGTCCCCGAATGCTAATCTTGATTCAAGTAGCTCAGGTATGAAACAAAGGTTTCAACTTAGAGCTTCTCAAATCAGATTCTAGTGAGTTTGAGTGAAGTTGAGGTGGGTATTTATAGTAAGACCAAGACCGTTAGGATTGTTTCTTGAAAAACGTGCTTCGATCTAGGCCGTCCAAGTGTTGAAATGTTGGGGTAACTTAATTTGCCCACCACAAGAGATTGACATGTGGAATTGGCCCTTTGGGGAGTGTTTAAGGGCTGTTAACAGCTGAGAAAAATGAGTTGCTGCATCTGGCCTCTGCTTGCGCACCTCAACACTCACATTGTTGAGGTGTGCAAGGGCCTAGTTTGGCAGATTTACAGTTTTGGTCCCTGTTGTGTTATTAGGTCATTTCCGACGCGTTTAAGGCCCGTTAACCCCATTTCAAAGCTCTAAAATGAAGTTAAAGTATAGGGAACTTAAAATGTGCTAAAAAATATCTCGGATGTCGGTTCGTTTAGCCGTACGGTTGCGATGTTCGCTTAATTATGACGGAATGCGCATAAGTGCGAAAAACGATCCAAATGACGCGACAAATGGATTTTTCTCAAGACAAACACTAAAATAAAATATTTTAGTGCTTACCTAAAATTTTGGATGTCCGGATGTATTCAGAACGTAAGTTAGGCGCGAAATTGCAAACTTGTGCACTTTTTGACGCTTTTAGTCCCTGAATGACCCAAAAGTTTATTTTAGCACACCGAACCCCTCAAAGCCTATTTCTAAGCTATGTAGAGGATATTTATGGTATGTTTAACTTATGGTCATGTTCCGAAATGTCTGTTTCAGTACGAATCGTCATACTTTTGCAGTTTGTCGAATTTAGTCCCTGTAGGCGATTAAACTTGTTTTTGCCACACCAAAGCCTTTAAAACTTATTTCTAAGTTATGTAAAGGTTATTTAAGGTATGTTACGTATATGTTGATGTTCCGGAGTATTTGTCGCATTAAACTGGTTACGTTTACGCACCAGTTTGCGTATAACTCTCCAGAAAGCGATATAGAGTTTGAAATTGAGTAAAAGTCAAAACATGAAAAATGTAAAACATAACCAAACAAACATTGGGATCAAATAACATTGTTTTATTGATAATTGAACTATTCACAATGATTACAAGCACAGATGTTACAGTCTCCCCTACTTGTGGAAATTTCGTCTCGAAATTTATTTAGAGGAAACTCGAGGGAAAAGATGCGGATATTTCGCCTTCATTTGATCTTCGCGTTCCCAAGTAAACTCGGGTCCATGTTTAGCTTCCCAGCGAACTTTGACCAAAGGAATGCGCTTGCGTTTGAGCCACTTGACTTCACGTTCCATGATTTCCACTGGCTTCTCAACAAATTTCAGTGTTTTATCAACACGAATTTCGTCAAGTGGTATGTGGAGGTTCTCATTAGCTAAACACCTCTTGAGATTGGACACGTGAAAAGTTGGATGAACATTTCCAAGTTCAGGAGGTAACTCAAGTCTGTAGGCTACCTTACCAATTCTTTCGACGATCTTGAATGGTCCAACGTATCTAGGTGCAAGTTTTCCTTTCTTTCCAAATCTGATCACACCTTTCCAAGGTGAGACCTTAAGTAATACTCGATCACCGACTTGAAATTCCAAGGGCTTGCGTTTTGGGTTCGCGTAACTCTTTTGACAGCTTCTAGCTGTCTGAAGGTTATCACGAACTTTCTTAATCTTGTCAGTTGTCTCTAAAATGAGGGCAGGTCCAGTAAGCTGAGCCTCGCCGATCTCATTCCAGCAGACTGGTGAACGACATTTTCGACCATAGAGAGCTTCGAAAGGAGCCATTTTGATGCTGGTGTGATAACTGTTGTTGTAGGAGAATTCAATTAACGGAAGATGTGAATCCCAACTACCACCAAAGTCGATCACACAAGCTCTGAGCATATCCTCCAGAGTCTGGATTGTTCTTTCAGATTGACCATCCGTTTGCGGATGATAAGCTGTGCTCAGATTAAGTTGGGTCCCCATAGCAGATTGCATGGTTCTCCAAAAATGAGAAGTGAAACGAGCATCTATGTCAGAAATGATGTTCAAAGGAACACCATGTTGAGCTACAATTTCATCCACGTAGATTTTAGCAAGTTTGTCAGCAGAAAAATCCTCACGGATTGGCAAGAAATGCGCTGACTTAGTAAGACGATCAACGACTACCCAGATGGCATCATGACCTTTCTTTGTGCGTGGAAGTTTGGTAACAAGATCCATAGTAATGTTTTCCCATTTCCAAATTGGGATCTCTGGTTGCACCAATAAACCCGAAGGACGTTGATGTTCAGCCTTAACCTTAAGACAAGTAAGCCATTTTGATACGTATAAGGCAATGTCTTTCTTCATACCAGGCCACCAATAGTGAATACGAAGATCCTTATACATCTTATCTGAGCCAGGATGAATAGAATAGCGAGACTTATGGGCTTCATCCATAAGCAAGGTACGAAGATTATCTTGGCTTGGGACCCACAAACGGTCCATGAAGTAATACGATCCATTGTCCTTCAGTTCCAGATCAGGTGTTATGTGATAGGGAAATTCCTTATCCATTAAACCTTGTGAAACACAAGATTGTTGAGCCTGAGAAATGCGTGCTTGGATATCGGATCGAGCTTGAATAACAGATTGAACACGAACACAATGAAGCTTAGTACGTTCCTTACGACTCAATGCATCGGCTACGACATTCGCCTTACCAGGATGGTAGGGAATTTCGCAGTCATAGTCGTTTAGAAGCTCGACCCAACGTCGTTGCCTCATGTTGAGTTCTTTCTGGCTGAAGATATGCTGAAGACTTTTGTGGTCCATGAAAACCACACATTTTGTACCGTACAAATAGTGTCTCCAAATCTTTAGAGCGAAAACAACTGCACCCAACTCAAGATCATGAGTGGTGTAGTTCTTCTCATGTATCTTCAACTACCTCGATGCATATGCTATGACTTTGTTCCTTTGCATCAGGACGCAGCCAAGACCCAATTTAGATGCATCACAATAAACGACGAAATCATCATTGCCCTCAGGCAAAGTCAGAACAGGCGCGTCGCAAAGCTTCTGCTTCATGTTTTGAAAAGCTTCCTCTTGTTTGAATCCCCAGTCAAAGGGCTTGTTCTTCTGAGTTAGAGCAGTTAGAGGAACTGCAATCTTTGAGAAGTTCTCAATGAAGCGGCGGTAATAACCCGCTAGACCAAGAAAAGAACGAACTTCAGTAGGAGTAGTAGGCGTATCCCAATCCTTAATCGCACTGATCTTGGAGGGATCTACATGAATGCCTTGTTCGTTGACAATATGTCCTAAAAATTGAACTTCTTTAAGCCAAAATTCACACTTGGAGAATTTGGCGAAAAGTTGCTCTTTCTTTAGGAGTTCCAAAGTAAGACGAAGATGTTGCTCGTGATCAGCTCGCGTCTTAGAGTATATCAAGATGTCATCAACAAAAACAATGACGAACTTATCCAAATAAGGCTTGCAGACCCTATTCATTAAGTCCATGAAAACAGCAGGAGCATTAGTCAAACCGAATGGCATGACTGTGAACTCATAATGCCCATAATGAGTGCGGAACGCTGTCTTGGGAATATCTTCTTCATGCACCTGAAGTTGATGATATCCAGATAGTAGATCAATCTTTGAAAAATAAGAAGCGCCCTGTAACTGATCAAAGAGATCATCAATACGAGGTAGGGGATATCGATTCTTGATGGTAAGCTTGTTAAGCTCACGATAATCGATACACATCCTAAAAGATCCATCCTTCTTCCTGACAAAAAGAACGGGAGCACCCCAAGGTGAAAAGCTAGGACGTATAAAACCTTTGTCAGAGAGCTCCTGAAGCTGCTTAGACAACTCTTGCATCTCAGATGGTGCAAGACGATATGGAGCTCTGGCAATGGGATTTGCACTAGGTACGAGATCAATGCGGAACTCAACTTGGCATGCTGGGGGTAGACCAGATAACTCTTCAGGGAAAACTTCAGAATAATCCCGAATGACAGGAATATCTGAAATAGACTTACCCTTGCCTTTATCTGCTGTAACATGTGCTAAGAAAGCCACATAGTTCTTCCGCAGATATTTCCGAGCTTTAAAACAAGACATGAGCTTGAGACCAACAGACGGTTTCTCACCTTGAATCTGTAGGATCTCGCCTGTCGAAAGCGGCACACGAACGATCTTCTCGAAACAAACTACTTCTGCATGATGCTTGGATAACCAGTCCATACCCACAATGACGTCGAAGCTTCCAAGTTGCATAGGCGTGAGGGTGATAGGAAAAAGATGGTCGTTAAGATTCAACTGGCAGTTGCGTAGAATAGAATCAAGAATAATGGGTTCACCACTAGCAACTTCTACTGTCAAGGGTTTTCCTAGTTTCATTCTAGACACGCGAAGCATTGGCTCAAAAGACAATGACACAAAACTCTTGTCGGCACCAGAATCGAAAAGAACAGATGCAGGCTGATTATTAATAAGGAACGTACCGTTCACCACATTATCGTCCGCCTGCGCCTCTTGAGCATTCATGTTGAAGACTCGACCTCGAGCCGGAGCCTGAGCTGGATTCGCATTCACCAATCTTGGACATTGGTTACAGTAGTGGGTAAGATCCCCACAGTTATAACAAGCACCTGGTGGGTAGTGTGGTCGTGCAGCTTGACCCTGTTGCTGAGCAGGAGGCTGAGCAACTTGTTGAGCCGAGTTCTGAACTGCCTGATTCTGAGCAAACCGACAAACATTGGCAAGATGACCCAACTTCCCACAGTTATTACAGAAACGACACTGATGTTGCAGCTGATGGTGACTGTTGCATCTATTGCACAAAGGTGCATTCCCTGAATAGGGCTTCTTCGCTAGAGGCTGTGCGGGTTGGTTGGGAGCTGCCTGGTTAGCTTAGGCAGTGACAGCATAGTTTTGGGAAGCCTTACGCTTCCTTGCCCTTTTTGATGAACCAGAATCCTTTCCATTCTTGTTTTGACCTTTCTTGCTATCTTCCTTATCAGACGACTGTTTCTTGCCCTTGTCACCCTTCCTGTGTAACTTATTCTTCCGAATCTGCGACTCAGTCAATGTCGCTGCTAACTCGATAGCCTGACGGAGTGTGGCAGGGTTACTACCAGTAATGATGTCTTGCACTGAGTTAGGTAGGCCGTCGATGTACCTTTCGATAGCCTTGTCGAGTGGGGTAACCATTGTTGGGCAAAGCAGACTCAATTCCTCAAATCTATCGGTATATGCCCTGTGCTCACCACTGTCTTGTTTCAAGTCATCGAACTCTCTCTCCAAAGCTCGCTGTTCATGACGAGGACAGAACTTCCTCATCATAAGGGTCCTAAGTTCAGCCCAAGTTTGTGCTAGAGCAACTTCTGCACCACGGTCTCTCATAACCCCGTTCCACCATGTGAGAGCCCTCTTCTGAAACACACTCGAAGAAAACTCGACCTTGCGATTGTCAGGACACTGCACGTGGCAAAAAGTATTCTCAATGCTCTCGAACCATTGAAGAAGCCCAGTCGCTCCTTCAGAACCACTAAACTTGAGTGGTTTAGCCGAGTTAAAATCCTTGTATTTGCATGGAGCATTGTTGTTGTTGTTGGCTTGGTTCCATTGAGCAAAGAGGTTTGGGAATTGAGCAGCCATTTGCTGCACAATGATTTCTGCCAGTTCGGCAGTCGCTATCTGGTTTTCGCGTCGAGGAGGCATTCTAAAAGAGGAAAACATGAAAGGGAACGAGTGAGATGATTGGATGAAGAGAATGAGATGAAACAAAATTAACAAAAGAAAAGATGGTGGTCATTTGTCCGCATTACCAAGCAAACAAACGACACACAGTGACTAATCAAAGTAAATGGGTGAAAAATAATGTATCGCGAAGACATGCTCGCCTATAAGTGAACACTCACCCCAAGAGTTCCCAGGTAAGAGTGACTGGTCCGATTATGTGGATTTGTACGAACACTCTAGCCTTAGACAGAAAACCCGGGGTACAGGCATTCACCCTTCCAGTTTGCACGTGTTCACATTATTTAAAACCCAAAACCTTGATGAGATTATGAAAACTCAAAGGGGTTCAAAACCATATAACAGAGGGTTCAAAATCTTACAATTGAGGGTTCAAAACCTTGTAATAATTCATTCAAAAACAGATGATTGACTTTCAAAAAAATCGTTTCGGAAAATTTGGTTTTTGTTTTGATAATCACCTAAGGATAGGTGATGTACATGTTTTAAGATCTAAACACAAGATAACTTGTGTTAGGGTCCTAGAAAGGTTATAGTCTAGGTCAAAGCATTACTAATAACCTAATTCCCTATAACCATTGGCTCTGATACCAACTCTTCTGTCACACCCCGACCACGTAGAACATACAAAACGTGGCGGAAACGTCGGGGAGTGTTGTAACAGAATTATTGTTTCACAACCATGGCATACAAAGTTATATTTTATTTATTAAACAAGAGTGTTATATTGTCTTAAAACAGGAAACAAAGAGTTCATAACATAATTAAACTGGTCTATCTTCATTTTTAGTCTCTAAGGCACAGGTCCGCCCTAGTGTCATGATCATCATCCTACACAATAGCTCCTGAAAACACATGTGAAAATAGGTACGTCAGCATAAAAATGCCTGTGAGATACATAGGATTTGTGAAAAGAGGATTCATGACTTATGAGTTTAGAAAAAGTTGTTTAATAAAAGTCAGTCATGAACCTTGTAAATTATTTTGTTTTGTAAATCATTCAAAAAGTGATGATATATATAAATAAGAGAATAATGTAAGGTTAAATGAATAACCAAGTAATATGAGTTTGTATAAGATATGTTGTTTTGTAAATCAATGTCTTGTGAAAATAAGTTGTTTATGTAAAACGTAATATGTCAAATATTGAAATGATTTAAGTAACGCTACGACATCTAATGTCATACAAACACTTATATATAGGAAGTACCAGCGGCGTATCCACCATGCTTGTATCATATTACACACGCCTCGTTACCCAAATCACTTACTCAAACCAACCACCAATGTAAATTGTTTATGTATAAATGAATTGTCATGTGTTAATGTGTAAACCATATCAAAATGTCTATGTCCAATGTAAACCACTAAATGTGTATATCAATGTCAAAATGTTTATGTTTAATGTAGATCATGTAATGTGTACCCAAAAATATCATGTATGGTAAGTGAAATATATCAACTAAACCATATGTAAAATGCACAAAAACAAGGTATTGAAGTAAAACATGGTTTAAATCAAAGTTATGTTTGGTGGAACAAATGCATGCTATACTGATACAAACATTTATGCGGTATTGTGAAAATGCATACATCCAAGCCTTGAGACTGTGGCGATAAACCCTTAAACAAATTAAAGGTTTATCTAAGTTATGTGTATCGAATTTGGTCATTCCTTTCATCCAAACCTACCCAGGATGTCCGGAACGGGAGTTGTCAATTCCTATGGTACCACTACCTACTAACGAACGGCGTAGCTAATGTTAATGAATGTATTGCTCCATTTTAAACAACCCAAATGTCATACCAAAATGTAAACATGTGATGAAAACAACTGTACTAAGTATGCACACAATGGGCATACATAGCATGAAATGTAATGTAAAACAATGTACTAAGTATGCACACAATGGACATACATTGCATGAAATGTAATGTGAAACAATGTACTAAGTATGCACACAATGGACATACATAGCATGAAATGTAATGTGAAACAATGTACTAAGTATGCACAAAATGGACATACATAGCATGAAATGTAATGTAAAACAATGTACTAAGTATGCACACAATGGACATACATAGCATGAACACAATGAAATCATGTACTATAAATGTACTAATGAACATAGCAAGTATATGATGTGAAAGCAGGAAAGCACGAAAGTAACAAGTAGGCACATGTGTTTCACCCCAAAATGTTTGGAAAACAGTAAAAGAGGGGTCTATGTACTCACTTGAGATTGCTCAGAAGTCCTAAGATAACCACCAAGCAAAGCTAGAGATCACGGAATCAAACGGCACCTAATATAGGTAACTATGTTAATAAACCGGACCTAAATCGGAGGATCGGATAGAATGAGGGTTCGTAAACCAAAAGAGTATGGAGACTCGTGTAATATGGTTTAACAAAGCCTACATACTAAATGAAACCTAACATAAGTGCTTACGACCCATTACGACCCGTTTAGGTAGCTTATGCTATTTTAACGCATCGTTCGTGTGAAACGCGTTCGGACCGCCTAACTAGTCCTATGACAAGTAGAATATGCCTTAACATGCCTAATATTGTCGCCAAATCATTTTAGATGTCAAAAGTTATGTCACATATGTTTATAATGAATTTTGGCATCAAAGGGGTATTTTGGTAATTTACCTAAGGCATATAAACTACCTATCATACAACTACTTAAACGTCGTGACCATAAGGTATAACCTCAGAAGGTTATTCCCTACCTACTATGGTCACCTAATGTATTTGGTCGGATCCTAACAATCGACCAAATGGGTCGGGTTTGAAGGTATAAGCGATTTATTAGATCGCTTACCCTTACGACCCTAGACAACGTGGTAATCAGTAGGCATAGTCACAAGGGACTATAACCATCGTGATTACAATCACGTTGCGAAGTTCAAACGAAGTTCGCATTGACCATAGACTGGTCAATGCAGAAAGTCAAACAAAGTTTGACTTTCGGACTCGAAAAGCAATAAAAGAACGAAGGAACACTTACGAAGGGTCCCCGAATGCTAATCTTGATTCAAGTAGCTCAGGTATGAAACAAAGGTTTCAACTTAGAGCTTCTCAAATCAGATTCTAGTGAGTTTGAGTGAAGTTGAGGTGGGTATTTATAGTAAAACCAAGACCGTTAGGATCGTTTCTTGAAAAACGTGCTTCGATCTAGGCCGTCCAAGTGTTGAAATGTTGGGGTAACTTAATTTGCCCACCACAAGAGATTGACATGTGGAATTGGCCCTTTGGGGAGTGTTTAAGGGCTGTTAACAGCTGAGAAAAACGAGTTGCTGCATCTGGCCCCTGCTTGCGCACCGCAACACTCACATTGTTGAGGTGCGCAAGGACCTAGTTTGGCAGATTTACAGTTTTGGTCCCTGTTGTGTTATTAGGTCATTTCTGACGCGTTTAAGGCCCGTTAACCCCATTTCAAAGCTATAAAATGAGGTTAAAGTATAGGAAACTTAAAATGTGCTCAAAAATATCTCGGATGTCGGTTCGTTTAGCCGTACGGTTGCGATGTTCGCTTAATTACGACGGAATGCGCATAAGCGCGAAAAACGATCCAAATGACGCGACGAATGGATTTTTCTCAAGCCAAACACTAAAATAAAATATTTTATTGCTTACCTAAATTTTTGGATGTCCGGATGTATTCAGAACGTAAGTTAGGCGCGAAAGTGCAAACTTGTGCACCTTTTGACGCTTTTAGTCCCTGAATGACCCAAAAGTTTATTTTAGCACACCGAACCCCTCAAAGCCTATTTCTAAGCTATGTAGAGGATATTTATGGTATGTTTAACTTATGGTCATGTTCCGGAATGTCTGTTTCAGTACGAATCGTCATACTTTTGCAGTTTGTCGAATTTAGTCCCTGTAGGCGATTAAACTTGTTTTTGCCACACCAAAGCCTTTAAAACTTATTTCTAAGTTATGTAAAGGTTATTTAAGGTATGTTACGTATATGTTGATGTTCCGGAGTATTTGTCGCATTAAACTGGTTACGTTTACGCACCAGTTTGCGTATAACTCTCCAGAAAGCGATATAGAGTTTAAAATTGAGTAAAAGTCAAAATATGAAAGATGTAAAACTTAACCAAACAAACATTGGGAGCAAATAACATTTTTTTATTGATAATTGAACTGTTTACAATGATTACAAGCACAGATGTTACATCCAACATCAAGAATACATTAAAACCCAAGAATGTGTACAAGGGTTAACATATAGACTTTTCGGAAGCTAAAATACGCACTGAAAAGCACCTGAAACACACTTTAAATGCTGAATTTTACATATTTCAGCAACATTCAGCATTGTAACAAGATTGTACCATCCAAAAACATGACTAAATGGTCCTAAAAGCTTTCCTAAGTGTCGGAAATTAAAAGCATCACAAAAGGGTACTCAAAAGACACTAAACGGTGCAATTTAGCACTTTAATGAACCGGTATTTAACCGAACAACCGGACATTACCCGAAACATCAAAATTATACTAGAAGCATTGTTTTTAATGTTTCTGAACTAGTTATGGTCCTCGAACACCATAACACCCCTTATAACATAATAACACATTAAATTCCTAAACTTTATACTTGAAAACTAACTTATTTATGAAATTAGAGATTGGAAGTTACACTTTACCCCCCCCCCCCTTAAGAGTGGACGGTCACAATGGGGGTGACCCCACCAAAATCTTGTTAAATCCTACATGATCTTTCTTGATCTTCTTGGATTCGTTTAGATATTGGAAGATCTCAATAGATACTATATGATCATGTAAGATTCACTAGGAGATATCATCTTGTACTATAAGTATAACCACCATCAACATCTCACTTCACAAAACACACTCTCCCTCTCCTCCTATCCTTACGGCCCGTGAGCCACCCCCCACACCACCATCCTTTTCATCCTTTGATCATCCATTCCAAGATAGTCAGAAGGTGCAAGAAGGTGTTTAAGAAGGTTTAGAGCTTGTGGATCTTGAAGGACCTTCGTCGTTTGCTTTTATCCAACACTATTGTCATCTACAACTTCTAGTATTCTTCCCTAGCCTTGTTGCTAGTGGTGAGGCCCTCATGATCTCTTATTACTTCATATTTTGATGATTAAAAGATTATAATTATTGTTAATCACAAGAACACTAAAGAACATGATCATGATAGTTTAACATAAGCTTAAAAATATAAGGATACATGTTGAATGTGTTGATTTGCTTCTTGTTGAGTGATTATTAGTGTTAGTGATGTTAGAGATCATATGGAGCCTACTAGATTGTGATTAAACACATGATCTAGTAAGTTAAAGTGGTGATCTTGTGAAAGACCAAGATCATCATGCTTTATGTGTTAATGAACTTGAATAATGAAAATGATCTTCATATGTAAAGATGGTTTAACAAAATACAAATCTTGTAAATAGGTGATTACAAGAATAATTTTCCCAAGAAACCAAGTTTATTTATGAGATTTACAAAGTCATGGTTTCTAAATAAACTAACCATATTTTTAGTGTTTAAACAAGACTAGAAACATGTTTGTAACAAGAAAAATACAAAAGAAATTTTTTTAGAAAAATCATCTTACAAGTTGTAAATGACTAAATCTTTTAATAAAGTGATTTACAAACAAATAACCATGTTTTTAAGGGTAACTAAACCTACTAAATAACATGGTAAGTTACTACAAGTTTTTACAAAAACTTCCAGTTCATGATGTAGTGTAATTTACTTGATTTTGACACTCGGTAAGTGTTGAATGAGTTGATGATTGTTTGTGATGAGTTTAAAAGAAAATAAACACATGTTTTCAAAACATGGGAAACCTCCATTTTTAGGGGAAACTATGTCAAAATTTCTATAGAATTTTGACACTTAGAAAAATATAAGTTTTGGTGAAACTTATTCCCTAAAAATTCACCCAAAAATATTTACCAAGGTTTCCCTAATTTTTATGTAAACTTCAAGTTAAGAAACGATGATTTCTTAAAGATAAAAATTGATATTAAGTATGTATATTTTTGAAGAAAATATATGTATTTATTGGTCACCAAATTTGTGCTAAGTGTATGTAATATGTATTGTATGTGATAGTGTATTAGGACTTGAAAATACACTAAATACTCCCAAGGAGTAGAAATACAAAAATACACATACAACATGCATAGACAAATACAAGAGAATATATTTATGAAAATATATTTCTTAAAAGGGTACATAACTTGGACAGGTTATGAACATGAAATGAAGTTTTGGACAAAATACATAACTCGGGTGAAAAATACAAGATACTTATATTTATTTTTGAGAAAATAATATACGTAAGATACATAGTTAAAAATATAAGTTATTTTTAACACACAAAGAACAAATACATAAAGATGGTGACTTGTACTTGTGCGATACAAGTCTAGTGACTAACATTAATAAAACACGTATAGATCACGACGCTATATAAGCAAACCCGGTGAAGTTTACGGTGCAAGAACGCAAAGTTGTGAGTTCCTGCTCCACTTTTTTTTTAACTGTTTTCAGTTTTAGAACCTCGGGGGTGAAGTACATGTTACTAAATGTTTACAGAAAAGTGAGTTCATGTCCCCACTTTTAATATTTTACATACTTTTTAAACTTGGGGAAAATACATGTGTTACGGTATGCTGGATACAAGAACTAAGGAATGATACTTGAAATCGTGTCACGAATAGGGTACCAGAAGCACCATTAATCGTGTACAAACTAAGACCGCAGAACAAAAGGTTAGATCTAATGTGTTTTCGGGCAGCCACACTCTTGGTGATAACTAGTACCAAGCAGTGCTTTTGTGTCTTCGTCGTGAATCGACAACTAGAAAAATGCCTATGGTTTGGATGCTTCCTATGTCGTGTCACATGTTAATGGCCTTGCAACCCATTAACAATCTCAATACATCCAGAAATACTTGATTTATACAAATTACATACAATGTTTTCATACAAAGTATACAAACATTCAATACAAAAACTGCATGAATTCATACCAACATTATGTTGACGATTTTCCAAAAACTCACATGTATCTCAGGTAACTAAAGTGGATGTGCGCGCGGTCTTACTCTTGCTCTTGGATGTTGTTTATGTTCATCTTTTAAATAAAGTTGTAAACTTTTCAGACAATGTCTTATGCTGTCTTGTGATGTAAACACTTAACCCATGTTTTCAGTTACGTAATGTTATTGGTATTTGAAGTTATTTTTACGAGCATGTAGTATGTTTACCATTCGTATGCAATGAGAACCTTTCATGATCACACCTCGTGCTTCCGCCTTAGAAAGGGGTGTGACATGTAGCTCGATTCGTTTCCAATTTAGCACTTCATCACTTTGTTCCATCTTCTATTTTGGTTTATCATCCTTTACAGGAGGTTTTTGGGTAGATTGGGAGCTTTAGCCATTGGTCAGGACTAGAGGTCATAGGTTGGTCATAGGGATTTGAAGCCTGGGTAGTTCTTTCTCATCGTTGTCTGCTTCCCGTCACTTCACCATCTTGCTTGCTTGCCCTGTTATCTTGTTTACCCGCTTTAGTAGAATTAGAAAAATCCAAAAAACATAAATTAAACCAGTTAAGTAATTAGTTGACTCAGAGTCTAGTTAGCATCGCTAGTGTCTCGTGGGTTCCATACTCGGACTTCATTAGGTTGTACTACGTACGATAGGTACACTTTCCTGTCATTGGTCTAGCATTTAGAGAGTCTTAGTTTATAAATTTAAAACTAGGGTGTCTAGATTAGGTTTAGTTTTTATAGACCGCATTTTGAACATCACTCCGTGTCAAGTCAAACGACGAATTGATATTCTGTTATAGTCTAGCTTTGATTATACCTTCATTGTTAATATATAGTTCGTAATGTCTTGCAAACTTACGAATCCAAACATGTGATGCAATCAATTTAATATGTAAACTTGGGAAGATGCTTTTGGTCGAAGGTTTTTGGGAAATGCTTGCGACGGTTGACCCTTGGATTTTTATTAAGGAAATAAATTGACTTTCATAAATTATATGGATGTTTTGATAATAAACACATACCCAGAAAGTTTTTCCTTGGATCAAATTATTTAAATTTGAATATGTGAACTCACCCTCCTTTGTGTTGACACTTGATTTTTAACGTGTTTTTCAGGTACTTGAGTTCGGTTTCGGGAATTATGGCGTATCTTGTGGTTGTTGATTCATGTTTGGTTTGATAATGTGTTGGACAAACTTTTAAAACTTTGTGACCTATGTAATAAGATCCTTAAGGATCAAAACAACTAAACTGTGATGTGGTTGTGACGTACTTTAAGACCTTATGTTTTAAAAACTATGTTTTAATTAAGTTGAATGTCCAACATTAACAATGCATCGTTCAACAAGATAATTATGGGCACCAACTTCCGTGACCACTACGTTTTATATTCCGCTGCGACGTTTTTGGGGTGTGACAGAAGTTGGTATCAGAGCCAACGGTTGTTAGTGAACTAGATGTTTTCTGGGGAAAACTCTAGACTTCAACCAAAGAATTTTGAGATTAAAGTCCAAAATTCGCAAAGCCATTAATTTTAAATAAACATGGATTTTGAATCATGTATGAAAACCATTGCGTGTTTGTGTGCATACGTGTTAATCTGTTTATTTGGGCCTTATGTGTTATTTTTCATTTGAACACACACTTACTTTGTACGGTTATATATGTCACAGATGTCGCACGAGCACGAGGTCATCGAGATTCATGACTCAGGTAGCGAGCCTGAATTCGAGACTTCAACTAGATCAGTCTTGCCAGAGATACCCCTCACTACTCCATAGATTGTTGATATGGCCGGATTTACTTCGTCCATCTATGTCGGCCCTGCTGCGTTCGCCAGCCAGGTTGACACCCGATATACTTTTACAAGCAACTGTTGGATCGACGACGATGATTCTGTTCCTCCCTCTATCTTCGAGACGGGACAATCATCAGGTACCATGCCAGTTATTGATGATGTGGATAGAGGTGTTCCATTGATCGGAGGATCTTTTTGTATTGCACCAGTAGTGGACGCTACCACTATTACGGCTCAACCATTAGACCCATTGGTCATCACACCTATTGTCACTGTCGAGCCCACTACTGAGATCCCTCCACCCGTTATTACTGAGTCATCTTTTCCATCGATCAAGTCGCGCATTACTACTGCACCTCTATTGGTCTACTTTTGACAGCATTAGACAGCATCTGCTTCGAAGAAGCAGAAAGGGGTTTGGGTTGATCGATGTTGTCACTACGACCGACAGTTCGCTACGTTACACGGAGACGACAGATGAAGAACTTAGGGGGACAGATGGACTGGTATGACAAGCTGAAGGATTTGGACGACAGTGCGATGGATCAGATGCACTGGAGGATAGTGATGGTTGTTTGTTGTTTGTGTTGTTTGTTTTGTATGTCTCATTTGGTGAACCCTTTTATGGCTTGCATGCCAAATTTTTGGATATTTAGGAGGAAATTTCATATACACTTGTTATTGGTGTTGGATTTTGACACACCAAATTTTGATTAGTCATTGTACTATGAACAAACTTTGTAATTTTTGTGATAAATTTCAAATGGGTTATTTTGGATTAAAATTATTCTCATTATTACATGGATGTGATTACATGCACGATGTTTGGTCCACTAGCATTTAATGATTGAATTATTTTGAATATAGTCTTATGTTGTTAATTTTGTTATAATAATAGAAATGACAAGATGCCACCAAAAGCGAGATAGGGTCCTGGACTACCTACCACCCCAGAGGAGTTGGCACAACTCATAGCCCAACACGTTAATATTGTCATTGAACAGCTCGATGCTAACCAGAATAATGGGCAAGGATGTGGACGTGGTGCTCATGCGAATGGTTTTGGTTTTGGTGGAGCACAAATTGGAAACCCGCAAGGTAATATAATGATCGGAAAAGTTTTAGTAGTTCCTATGTTATGATATAATCGGAGAGTAGTCTTGATTTTTCATTAACCTTGTGAATAGTGCATGGATGTACGTACAAAACATTTCAGGGTTGTAACCCACGATCATTTACCGGTGCTGAAGGACCTCTTGATATCACTAGATGGATCGAGAAGATGGAGTCTGTTATGGAAATCAGTGGATGTGTTGCTGATCAAAGGGTTATGTATGCTTCTTGTTCATTTCTTGACGAAGCTTTATCCTGGTGGAATGCACAAGTTCAGATATTGGGTGAAGTTGCTGCCTATGGTCTTACCTGGAATGAACTGAAAGAGATGCTTCAGAAGGAATACTGCCCGCGTAGAGAGATACAGAAGATTGAGACTGACTTCTAGAATCTGACCATGGAAGGCCTGAATGTCAGAGCTTATACGTCTCGGTTCAATGATTTGGCTAGGTTGGTTCCTCGGATGGTCACTCCTGATTACGTTAAGAAAGAGATGTATATTTGGGGGCTAGCGCCATGAATTCGCAGTATGGTCACATCAGCGAAACCCACTACCTATCTGGAAGCTACTACTCTGGGGAAATCATTAGCAGATGATGTTGCTCGCAAAAGTAGCGTTAACAAAAAGGAGGAGATTAGGAAGTCATCGGGAAAAGCCAATGCAGACGGGAAATCTGACCGATCGGAGCGTTCTGGGCCTAGATCTGGAGATTCGCGGAAGCGAAAGTCTGAGAGCTCGAAGAAGGATTCCGATGAGAAGCGTGAGAAGAAACGCGATTCGGGGAAAGCATATGTGGCTAACTCTAGTGGTTCAGAAAGGATAATGCCAGGGATGGCAAGAGTGGTTTAGTGAAGAAGACTCATGGTGATGAGCAAGGAAAGTGTACCAGGTGTGGTCGAAATGGGCATGTGACTAGCGAGTGATATGCTAAGAGTACGTCGGAGGGAGTTCAGCTTGAGGGATGCTAAAAGTGCGGAGAGCATGGACATTTCAAGAGAAACTATCCGAATGTGAAGGGTCAAAATGCAAGGGGCAGAGCTTTTGAGCTGAATGCTGGGAAGGCATGTGATGATTCTACAGTTGTTACCTGTACGTTCTTAATCAATAACCATTTTGCATTCGTACTGTTTGATACAGGGGCTGACTTGAGTTATGTTTAGAAAAAACTTTGAACCATTTCTGTGTTTTCAAACAACTAACGTAAGTAAAAATTACGCGATAGAATTAGCAAATGGTAAATTGATAGAGACTAACGAAGTCATTCGTGGTTGTAGTATTCGGTTACGTGATCATAGTTTTAGTATCACTTTGTTACCAGTGGAGCTGGTTAGTTTTGATGTAGTCGTTGGAATGGATTGGCTATCCAAGAATAAAGCTGAGATTATTTGTTCGGAGAAACAAGTGCGGATACCTCGTCCTGGTGGTGGTGAAACTATAGTTGTTCACGGTGACCGATCGAGTCGAGTATCAGGAGTTGTTAGTGTTATGAAGATGCACAAGATGTTGCGTAAAGGCTATCCTACGTTCTTGGTTAACATAGTTGATAAGAAGGTTGAAGGTGGGAAGATCGAAGAAATTCCTATAGTTCGTGATTATCCGGAATTTTCCCCCGAAGACTTGCCTGGATTGCCCCTGCAAGAGAGATCGAGTTTAGAATTGATCTTGTACCTGGTGCTGCACCGATTTTAAAATCTCCTTACAGATTAGCACCATCAGAAATGAAAGAGTTGTCGAATCAGCTTCAAGAGCTACTAGACAAAGGTTTCATTCGACCAAGCTTTTCGCCTTGGGGAGCACCTGTTTTGTTTGTGAAGAAGAAGGATGGTTCCTTCAGGGTGTGTATTGATTACAGAGAGCTGAACAAGTTGACTATCAAGAATCGGTACCCTCTACCGAGAATCGACGATTTGTTTTATCAGTTACAAGGATCCAGCTACTATTCGAAGATTGACTTGCGTTCAGGTTACCACTAGTTGAAGGTCGCTAACGAAGATGTTTCGAAGACTGCTTTTCGAACACGTTATGGCCATTATGAGTTTTTGGTTATGCCTTTTCGCTTAACTAATGCGCCAACAGTGTTCATGGATCTCATGAATAGGGTGTGCAAACCCTATTTGGATAAATTCATGATAGTATTCATTGATGATACACTTATCTATTTGCGAACCAAAGAAGATCATGAGCAACATCTGAAGATAATTCTGGAGATGCTAAAGAAAGAGAAGTTGTATGCCAAGTTTTCTAAGTGTGAATTTTGGATTCGAGAAGTTCATTTTCTCGGACATGTCATAAATAAGAAAGGTATACATGTGGATCCGTCGAAGATAGAGGCGATTAAGAATTGGGAAGCGCCAAGGACTCCGTTAGAGGTGCGACAATTCTTAGGACTTGCTGGGTATTATCAGAGATTCATAGAGAATTCTCCAGGTTAGCCCAACCATTGACGCTATTGACCGTGAAGGATAAGAAGTTTGATTGGACGGAAAAGCAGGAGGAAGCTTTTCGGTTGTTGAAGGAAAAGTTGTGTAGTGCGCCTATTCTTTCCCTTCCTTAAGGGAAACGACGATTTCGTTGTGTTTTGTGGTGCGTCACCTTTGGGCCTCGGATGCGTGCTTATGCAGAAGGACAAAGTGATAGCCTATGCATCCAGACAGCTGAAAGTGCACGAGAAGAACTATAGGACTCATGATTTGGAGTTGGGAGCCGTTGTGTTTGCCTTGAAGATTTGGAGATATTATTTGTATGGCATGAAGTGTATGATTTACACAGAGCATAAGAGCCTCCAGCATATCTTCGATTAGAAGGAACTCAACATGCGACAACGGCGTTGGGTAGAGTTACTCAATGATTACGAGTGTGATATTCACTATCACCCGGGAAAAGCAAATGTCGTTGCTGATGCGCTCAGTAGGAAAGAGCGGGAGAAGCCTCTACCTTTGGGTTTGACCATACAGACGGGTTTGACTGTTCGAATTCGTGATACATAGCGAGAAGCTCTAAAGGATGAGAACCTGAGAAGAGAAGGTTTGAGAGGTTTTGAATGTGAACTGATACCAAAAGCGGATGAAGTAATGTACTTCATGAACCGGATTTGGGTTCCGTTTTAAGGTAGCCTACGTGAACTGGTTATGAACGAGGCTCATAACTCAAGATATTCTATTCACCCGGGTTACACCAAGATGTATCAAAATATTAAGGAGATATACTGGTGGCCGTATATGAAGAAAGATACTGCGGTGTATGTGAGTAAATGTCTGGCATGCTCGAAGGTTAAGGCTGAACATCAGAAGTCGTCTGCATCAACCAGAGATTCCTAAGTGGAAATGGGAGCATCTTACAATGGAATTTATCACCAAATTACCCCGTACGTCACATGGACATGACACCATATGGGTAATTGTGGATCGATTGACAAAGTCTGCTCATTTCTTAGCTCTTAAGGAAACAGACAATACGGAGAAGATATCGCAGTTGTACCTTAATGAGATTATAGCCCGTCATGGAGTACCATTGTCAATTATCTCAGATAGAGACGAACAGTTTGACTCCCGGTTTTGGCGATCTCTTCAGGAGTCTCTAGGTTCTTGTTTGGACATGAGTACTGCATATCATCCTCAAACAGATGGTCAAGGTGAGAGAACCATTCAGAAGTTAGAGAATATGTTGAGAGTGTGTGCGATTGATATCGGTGGATGTTGGGATACTCATTTGCCGTTGGCTAAATTTTCTTACAACAATAGTTATCACAATAGTATCAAGGTGTCGCAACCCCCGACCCCTGCCCCGGGAGGCGGGCGGCCGCGAGCTACTCAGAGCTGGTGGTATCGGTGTTTATTAATTTGGCAGCGGAAATTTCATCAGGACCGTAGTTAGGAAATATTTTATCAGAGTAAAACACCAACATTTTTATAATTAATAAATACATGGGAAATTCCCAAGTTTCCATTACAAACATGTTTATAGGGATAAACCCTAATTTATTGAAATAAAACTTCTTCTTTATTTAGGTAACTTTTATAGCCACTTTTCCAAGCCTTCAGTGCTCTCCAGCTGGCTTCTATTTGGCTTTCACATTTTGTTACCTGAAACGCGTTTAAAACATTTTCTTAGCAAGAAATACTAGCGAGTAAATCCCAGTTTAATCAAAACATGTTTTATCATTTTACAGCATTGAGGGCAATCCAGCAATTACATTTGCTTACATCTACTTTAATTACTACCCATGGTACTGCCAATCCTGACTTGTGGTAATGTTACTGATCATAGTGTAGTAACAAATTTTGTATACAAAACCCCAACATACCGACGATAATTGTAGAATTACAAATACTCAATCACTGTTAATTATAAGGTAAAAACAATTGAGATTTTGTAAAACCACTTCGTGAATAGAGGAATCACTCACATTGCTAATTTAGGTATTTCCCTATGACTTCCTGGTTATTAACTATTAGATTAAACAATGCACACGCATTAGTATAATAACCCAAATTTACATTAGTTATACCCTCCCCGAGACAGAACTCCAACGACTGAATTAGGCAGAGCCTCGACAAGCGTTACGGAGCACTAGATCAATCGGGCAGCGTATCTAATACGTAACCGGGGGTTATGATACTTACATCGAGGCAGAGCTTTGCTATTTTAGTGGGTATAATACCCGGGAATTATTATTGCTATTCAGAATTGAGAGAGAAAGTTGTGTGATGAATGATTTGCAACTGAAGTGTAGGATCGATTTGACCGATCAAATGAGTCAATTTGAGTGTGTTAACACTATTTAGATGGCGGAAACATCTAAACAGCTTAGAATCAGATAGAAAAGAGTAGAAAACAGAATAGATTCACTTTTAACACTTGTTCTCTGTTATATATTCACTTGAAAAACTGGCAGCACTTCGTTACAACTTCTCGGAATGCGTACCAACTGAGAACACAACATGCCTATTTATAGGCAACTAGATTTCGCTTCAATATGTCTCAAGCGAAATCTCATCACTTGATTTCGCTTGAGGCTTACATCACATATCCTGAAGCGAAACCTTTACATGTGATTTCGCTTGAGACTTACACTACATCTCTTCAAGCGAAATCCTTAAACATAACCTTAACTTTTACATTTAGACCCCTATACTTCACATACTTGATATAAACAGACCCTAGACTTAAGACGTAGGCTTTAGACATCATGTACTAACAAACTCCCCCTTGGATACAGCCGGAGTCTTTAGTCTTTGTCTTCATGACTTCAGAGTTACTTGAACTCTCCTTCTCTAGACTTAGGCTTCTTCAGCAACTTCCTAAGCTTTTCTTTCTCTTTCGCAGGCTCCCCCTTTCATCAATCTTCTATGCTTTTGGGATCAACACCTGGATTACCAGCAACAAGTTTCCTTTTGCACCAAGCTCGTCTTCAGACTCCCCCTAAGAATTTGCTATAGGGATCTTAATCTGGAACTTTCACCTGCAAATCTCATACATTTATAAGAATAGACATTTTAAATGTCCAGAATTGATGATCTGGTTCTTTCACAATCCTATAAAGATTTGACTATAAAAAAAATCCAATCAACTAAACCTAACACTTTTCTGATTAAACACCGTCACACCCAGTCAACCAAGTCCAAGTTAATGACCTTGGTCAACTGACTAGTCTGCCAAGTCCAAATTAATGACCCTGGCTAATTAAACTATGAAGATACCGGATTTCTTGAAAAAATAAGTTCAAATTAATGAACTTTTGAATCATTTTAATCTTTCAAACTCTTTTTAATCAACAAACACTTGTACCAAACATTTTACTGCATCACAAGCTTACCCAATCCTCATCAATCTCTGACATGATCTGCACAAGACTTTGAACTTTCGATTCCCAATGTCAGTTGTCGAAAATAAAATGAGAAACTAAAATCTTTTTGTATTTTAAACTGAATAAGCTAAAACTATGTACACACAATCTTTTTGTGAGTGTGTTAAGGGATCATATCAGCTGCCGACGAAATACAAGTACCGTTAAGCTGTTATTTCATTTTAAGTATTAAACAATTCACGTAGATTGCCGATATACTGATCCTCTTAAATTCTCACAAAACTTTCAATCTGCTCGGGATACAGAATTAGTGTTTTAGGACTTAAACATCTACATGTGTCCCACCTCAGTATATACTCCCGTATCCAGACCCCAGTATTCAATCTTACAGGTGAGTATACCTAGATGATATCTGTCAGGGAATAAATTATAGTACGAGGGCCGTGAGAGCTCAGGTCGATCTTTCGATACGCAGAGAGATGACGGCTTCGACTTTTGGTGAGTCCCCTTTGGGGATCTTCTTTTCAACAGCACATGATTAACAATTTTGCAATGTGTTATCATTTTTTATGCTGAGGGGAGGCTTATATTTCAAAGCAGCGTAAAGTATTCTCCGGGGACTAGGCCATTGCTTCCGCAAAATCAGAAGTCCCGGGATAATACCCCAGATATCACTAAGCATAAAGACCTAGTATCTCAGAATATGGGACCCTTCAAACAGGATTTCAGGGGTTACCTATATATCCTGGAGGTGTTCCCCACGTAGATGCAAGTAAATTTTATGTTTATATCCCAAACTAATCTACTGATTTTGTGAAAATCTATCGGCACATCTTTAGCGAGACTGCTTAATTACATTTTATACATTCCAATTCTTTAGCGTACTGCACCTGTCTAGCTGATGTACTATCATTTCCCTTTTTATACACAAACTCATTTTTACTTTTTCAAATGTTTTTGGTTTTTATAGATTTTATCATGTTTTTGTATTTTTCTGCAAACTTTCTCCCCCTAAAAATAAAAACATATTTTTGTGTTTTTGTTTTTATCGAAAAGCAGAAAATAAACTGTACAAACAAAATTAACAACACGACAAAAGTTCACGTCAGATCGCCGTCCAATTCGGCATCACATTCAACAACCCTCCCAGATTGCAGATTTTTCATTCCATTCAATTTTAAAAGATAATAAAACCTCTTTTTATCAAATGGTTTGGTATAGAAATCCGCTTTCTGTTCATCGGTGTGCACATATTCAATTCGAATTAATTTTTTCTCATTACAATCTCGAATAAAATGGTGACGAATCTCAATGTGTTTTGTTTTTGAATGGTGAACCGGATTTTTAGTAATGTTAATTGCTGCTTCATTGTCCACGAAGATTGGAGTATCTAAGAATTGCAAACCAAAGTCACGCATTTGCTGTTGGATCCAAAGGATCTGTGAACAACAGCTGGAAGCTGAAACGTATTCAGCTTCACAAGTGGAAAGCGCTACAGTGGTTTGTTTCTTACACTGCCAGGTAACGAGTCGAGTTCCTAAGAACTGACACCCGGCAGTGGTGGACTTTGCGTTCTGTTTGCAGCTTCCGAAATCTGAATCAGCGAAACCAGATAAAGTAAAGTCACCCAATCTAGGATACCACAGGCCAAGGCTTGGGCAGCCTTTCAAATACCGTAGAATACGTTTCACTATTGTCAGGTGTGACTGCTTCGGATTCGACTGATATCTGGCACATAAACATGTCGGATACATGATATCCGGACGAGAAGCTGTGAGATACATTAAGGAACCAATGATTGATCGGTACAATGTTTCATCCATCTTCACTCCATTCTCATCTGGACAAATCCCATGATTCTGTGCAAGGGGAGTAGATGCTGGACTGCAATCTGTCATATCAAACTTGTCTAGCACATCCTTGACATACTTTGACTGATGAATGAAGATTCCGTCGGGCATTTGTTCTACCTGCAACCCGAGGAAAAACTTCATTTCGCCCATTGAGCTCATTTCAAACTTTTTCTTCATCACTAGCTCAAACTCTTTGCACATATCGTCGTTGGTAGATCCAAAAATGATATCGTCCACGTAAATCTGCACAGTCAACAAATGGTTTTCTTTTTCTCGTATAAACAAAGTACTATCTACTGTACCTCTTGTGAACCCGTTGTCCAACAAGTATGTCGAAAGCGTTTCATACCCGGCTCTCGGGGCCTGGTGAAGTCCGTATAACGCCTTGTCCAGTAGAAACACCTTGTTTTTGTGCTGTGGGTCTATGAAGCCTGGCGGTTGCCCCACATACACTTCCTCTTTGATAGTTCCATAGAGAAAAGCAGATTTCACGTCAAGTTGATATACTTTAAAGTTCTTCCATGATGCAAAGGCCAGAAAAATTCGAATTGCTTCTAGTCTTGCAACTGGTGCGTAGACTTCATCATAATCAATTCCTTCTTGTTGACTGAATCCTTGAACGACCAGTCTTGCTTTGTTTCTCACCACGACTCCTCTATCATCTCTTTTACATTTGAAAACCCACTTTGTCTTGATTAACTTCTGATTTGGTGGAAGATCAACAAGCTCCCAGACACCCAGCTTTTGAAACTGTTGTAGTTCCTCCTGCATTGCATTAACCCAACTCTCCTCGGTCAATGCTTCTCTGTATGTCTTGGGCTCTATCTGCGAGATAAAACATTTGAAAGAAAACTCTTTCTGCATGTCAGCAATAGATGAATAAAAACAAGTAAGAGCTTGATCTATTTGGTGTCGAGTTTTAACACCACTTTGCAAGTCGCCAATGATCTGTTCTGAGGGGTGATTGGATAATGTTCGTGGTATTGCACTGTCAGGCACACTAACTTCCGATTCCAAGCTTGTAATGTCAAGATCAATGATTTGATCTTCAGTTTCATTTGGATCCTCGTCAAAAGACGGACCGGGTTCCGCTTCTGAGTCGTCAGATTCGTCTAATGGTGAAACTTGATCCTCTGGTGGTTCATGAGTTGTTCCACTCGGTCCAGCTTCATCATTATGAGTACCCTCGGTGGATTGAGGAACTTCTAGTGAACTAGATTCTGGCTCTGGCAAATGACTTTGTTGATACAAGTACATGAGAGCAAGTTCCTCCTCACTTGGCTCGGACGGCAGATGAAACGATTCCCAGAGTTTATCGTTTTCAAATAGGAATCTTTGTCCGGGAAGTTGTGGTGACGGAGTATGCTTCTGACAATCCACATGAAGCACCTGAATCACCTTGCTCAGACATGGTACGAACACCCTTTTTAGTGGGCTGCCGTATCCTACAAAGAAACCTTCATTTGATTTTGCTCCAAACTTTCCGTCTTCATCAATGAACGTACACGGTGATCCGAAAGGTTCCAAGAACTCAAGATTCGGCTTGTAACGATGCAGCAAATCAAAACATGTCTTTCCATGCTTCTTGACAGTAAGAACTCTGTTCAGTGTATAACATGCTGCAGATACTGCTTCACTCCAGAAGAAAATAGGTAGCTTGGAATCTGCTAACATTGTACGTGCTGTCTCGATTAGGGTTCTATTCTTTCTTTCAGCTACGCCGTTTTGCTGAGGAGTATACGGTGCACTGAATTCATGAAGAATTCCCTTTTCATTACAAAACTCGTACATTCTGTTGTTTTTAAATTCAGTTCCATTGTCGCTTCTAATTCTCCGGATAGGCAGTTTGTATACAGTTTCCATCTTCTTGAAAAGTATCATCAAAGACTCAAACGTTTGATCTTTCCGTTCTAAGCACACAACCCAAGAAAATCTTGAAAAATCATCTGTAACCACCAAGCAATACAAATCCCTGCTGATGCTCTTAACATTGACAGGCCCGAAGAGATCCATGTGCAATCTCTCAAGAGGTAACCTGATCGAGTTCATGATTTTCAAAGGATGTGATTTCCGAACCTGTTTACCTTTCTTACACGCAATACAATCATCATTTAAATGAAAATTTTTCAAATTTACCCCCTCAACTAAATCATTATGAACCAAAAAGTTCATTTTGCGAACATGAATGTGGCCCATCTTACGATGCCACATGATAGAATCCTTTTCTGTCGCTTTGTTTTTAGTCACAAAACACTGTTTCTGATGAGATGTTGGCGTTGCTGTGCTCATGTCAAGATAATAGAGATCATTTTCTCGAGGTGCACGCAACAACACCATCTCATCAGGGATTTTAAACCCTGGTTTCAACACAACACATTCAGTTTTAGTAAAATGTACACTGAAATCTTTATCACAAATCTGTGAAATACTGAGTAGATTGTTTGTCAACTCCACTATGTAGTTTACTTTGTCAAACGATATCACACCATTTGTCAAAGTTCCTTGACCAACAATTCTTCCACCTTGACTCCCAGCAAATCCTACATGACCTCCATTGATGGATTTTACATCATATAGCAAAGCAAGCGTCCCAGTCATGTGCCTTGACGCACCACTATCCATGATCCATTTTGATAGAATTGACTTGGGCAGCCCCTGCATATATCATATCAAATTCATTCAAACAATGAACTCCATGACTTCTTAACTGATGACACACTTCCAAAAACTAAATCACATTTCTCATCAGTTTTAGGAAAGTTAAACATGACATTTGGAACAACAGATTCTACTTTTGATTTTAACATATTTTCTTTGATTGGAGGAAACTCTACAAGAAACTTATCAAGCTCAGATTCAAATACTTGTTTATCATTAGCACCCACTTTTGATGCATAAAATTCCTTTGTTCCTTTGACCTTTCTGTCAACCATTTTTCCAAAAATATTTTGAACAGTAGGATTAAAAGCTTTTGAATCAAACTTTAACTCATTCTCCATTTTCTTTACCTCAACTGATTGTGATTTGGTTTCAACAACTTTTGTTTCATTTTTTTAAAATGTTTTCCATCTTTTTCTCCTCAACCGATGGTTTTGATTTTACAACCCAAAATTGATTTTCAAAAGTTTTCGTTTTTGGATAAATCTTTGAAGTCATTTGGGACTTTGAAGATTCGCCAATCTCAAATATTGATTTCAACTTATCTTCCGACTTCAATGATTCACCCCTTTTCAAGATTCGAATTGGTGAAACCATCGGCTTTTTGCCCTTTGTGTTAACAGGTGACTTAGGTTGAAATTTTTTAACAAATGGTTTAATGACCAATTTTTCAAAAACTTTCTTGCATTGTTTTGCCATGTGTCCGATTTCATTGCAGCGAT
Organism: Helianthus tuberosus; assembly: GCA_030545235.1. Taxonomy (NCBI): domain Eukaryota; kingdom Viridiplantae; phylum Streptophyta; class Magnoliopsida; order Asterales; family Asteraceae; genus Helianthus; species Helianthus tuberosus. The sequence continues at coordinate 72,337,867 of CM060444.1, forward strand.
AGCAAACTCTTTTATCATATTCGACAAAAGTTGATTTGAATGACTCTTCTTTCAGTTTCTTTGCTGCATTGAAATCGTCAACTGCTTTTTGACTAAAAATGTATTCCTTTTCTTCATCAACACTTGGACCAACAACAAAAACATCATTCATTTTATCTTTTGGCTTGACAACCTTCTTAGCCAACTTTTTCTCAAAACCAATTCCTTTTTTAAAGTTGTTACCATTTTTCTTGTAACCATTACCTTCCCATTCCTTTTTCCCAAAGTTGTTGGCACGTGTTGTAACAAATGACTTTTTAGTTTTTGAAAAGAATTCTTTGTTATTAACCTCATCAATGTTCATTTCAACCAATTTGAAAACTTTCTCAACATTTTCAATTTTCACATTCTGAAGAGGATACTCGAAATCGGAATAAAGTTTGTCTGTTCCAATCATAGTATATACTACCATAATTGAATCATCATTCGCACTCTTGTCCGATTTCGGTATAAACCGTTCCAAGAAATTACTCTCATCTTCAGAATCTGTAATACTTTTCTCAGATTTTGACTTCTCAGAGTTATCAATCTCTTCATCTAACACCTGATCGACAACAGTTTTGATAACCTGTGATTCGTTGTCGGTGTCGGATGCAGAGAATGTAACATCAATGCTTTCAGGCAAATCATCCTTAATTGATCTCAATTTGAGATTCAAAGCAGCTTCCACCCCATCTGGATATTTCTGTGTGTAATGATTCCACATTGGGGGTGGAACACTGTTAAAGACTGGTGTTTCATCAGGTTGTTTTGGGACAATCTGTTCAAGGACATATGATGAAGCCACATAACTCATCAACTTCTTATCAATTCTTTCATTTTCAATTTTTGTTAACTCCAATTCCCTTTTTAATGAAGCAATGATGTCCAAATAAAAATTGACTTCCACTTGTTTATCAAAAAGTGTAGCTTTTGCTAATTTTGTGGCTTTATCATTTTCGACACTTTCCTCTTTAATCATTTTAACTGTTCTAGATAAAGTATCGTATGCTTCTTTGACTTGTCCAAGATCAAATTTAATCATGTCTGCATGATGTTTCAATTCCTGATACTTAGTATCTTTTTCAAAACACTCCGTGCATGGTTCTAAACACCGTTTGCACGTTGTTTCAGGGATTGAGACAACCTTTTCAACAACTTGCTCTACACAATTAGTTTTACCGACATTGTTTGACTCAGACTCAAACATTTTCTCAGATTTGACCTCCTCTCTTTTAGACTCCTCGACAGACTCCTTTTGTACTGACTCGGTTTCGACAGACTCTGGTTTAACAGATTCTGTGTCTACCTCTTTCAGTTTTGCCATTAGAGCTTTGTCAGCTATGTCTTTCAATATTTCTCCAGTCATCTCTTTCGACGCATCTATCAACTCTTCAACGACTTCTTTCTTCTCTTCAAATCTTGGACATGATCCGGTCTTTGGTTCTTCAAAGTAACCTGCAAAAGATTCAGAAATATTAGGAGACAATACAGATTTCATTAAATTTCCCAAAACCTCCTGTTCTGACTGATGATTATACACTTCAGCAACTATTTCTTCAACATCGATCACATTCTTAGTAAGAATCTCTTCAACAACTACAGACACATCTTCAGTAATTTTCTCTGCTTCAGAAACCATCTCAGATATCTCAACAACTTCTGCCATCATAGCTTTCTCATCACTACCGGGAATATACTTATTCCAGCTGAAACCTGCAGCAACCTTTTCATCATCTTGATTCACGATCATCGCCTTTTCTGGTTTATTCTCAATTTGTGGTCTTTGAACAGTAGGCTGTTGATTTGATCGATGATAGATTGCTTGCTTGTAGTAGTCGTTGGTGAACGGGTTTTGATGATTTTTTCCTTCACGATTCGGACATTCTCTCTTGAAATGACCACGTTCTTTACACTTGAAACATGTAACTTTCGATTTATCAAACCCTAACTTCTGATCAGGACCTGAGAGACTGTTTCTGCCTGTGATCTCCATAAACCGTTGTGCTCTTCTAACCAAACTCGCCATTCCCCATTTTATATCAATCAGTTCAAGCTCCTCCGGGTCGATCTGATCGTAATCCTCTTTGGTCATATCAGGATTACCAATCTTACCCGCCACTAAGCCTTCATAAGCCTCTAAAATGGAAGCAAGTACTGCAATATGTTGTCTTGCGGCAGTTTCAGTAATTTCATTTCCATTCTTAATATTCACCGCGATGTTACATTGCACCCCAGAAACATAAGCCTGATTATTTGAACTTGTAGAGCTTTGAGGTGAAGACTGCTCTTGAGCTTTGAAATTTGGATCATAGTTCACAAATGGTGAAGAATTTCCAGATTGTGGAGTGTTTGAAGAAAAACACTTGGAGTGTTATCAACGATGAACCCTGTTTGTATTTTTGGGCTTTGATTGTTTGAAGAAACACTTGGGTTGTTTTTGTAATACAACGATACATCCTGCTGCACACTCGCTGCGTTCATTTTCTTAATTTTTAGCAATTCCAACTCGTGAGCTTCAATCTTTTCTATGAACAAACTAAGATTGTAATTTGCAAAGTCTGAATTGTTCTTTAGCATCATCAGGTATGTACCCCACTCGTCATAAGGTAACGCATCAGCCAATTTGTCAATCCATTCTTCATCGGTCTTTTCAATTTTTAATCTATTCATCTCAAGTACCAAATGGCAATATCTTTCAATTAGTTGCCTTGTAGTTTCACCCTTTATACCGGTAAAAATATCAAATTCCTTCTTGAGTAGAGCCTTCTTGTTCTTGATCATGGATGCACTACCTTCAAACTTTGCTTTTAATGCAAACCACATAGATTGAGCATTATCTTCATACTGCAACAAAACTAAAATATCTTCTTTGATAGCCTGCTGGAGAATACTAGTCATCTTTTTCTCGGCTTTGAAATCATTCTGTTCTGATTCTGACAGGCTTTGAATATTCTTCTTATTATTTAAACCATCAACTGGTGGAACATACTTTGTCTCTATTTTCATCCAGCATTCAAAATGGTTAGCCTGAACCCAGTTCTTAAATCTACTTGACCATCCAGCATACTCATCTATGTTCATCAATTTGGGAGGCTTTTGCATTGTTCCCAATTCGTTCTCCATGTTGACGTTCTGTATAACACTACCCGAGGTTTGTCCTGCTACCATACCACTTCCCGAGAAGAAGTTATAAAACTCTTGGTTTTCCATTTTTAGAAATTTACCGAATAGTTTTAAAATTTTCACACACACTTTTCACAAAATCAGACTATCGAACAAGTTCACGAACACTATGGACTATCAGTAATCTCAAGCGAAATCACTCCAACTTCAAGTGAAATCACAGAAGATTTCAAGCGAAAACTCACAACACAAACACAGTATGATTTCGCTTCAATCAGCAAAATCTCAAGCGAAATCTATGGTTTCGCTTCAAACCAAATTTTAGCCAAACACAGACTCCTCAAGCGAAAAAGATGATATCGCTTCAAGCAAACAGAATTTTTCAAGCGAAATCCAAAGTTTCGCTTCAGAATACCAACAATCAAACTGCTCACTCAAGCGAAATCAGGTTTTCAAGTCATTTTTGTCAGTTTTAGTCCGAGTTTTAATCTGAAATTCTCAAGGATTTGTTAAAACACACTTTTACACACACTGTGAAAGTCTTAGTCCATTTTGTCCGTGTTTTCGTCCAGAAATCAGTTTTTGTGAGTAAAAATCAACTGATTCAAGTGAACACACTCATAACTGGCTCTGATACCAATTGTAGGATCGATTTGACCGATCAAATGAGTCAATTTGAGTGTGTTAACACTATTTAGATGGCGGAAACATCTAAACAGCTTAGAATCAGATAGAAAAGAGTAGAAAACAGAATAGATTCACTTTTAACACTTGTTCTCTATTATATATTCACTTGAAAAACTGGCAGCACTTCGTTACAACTTCTCGGAATGCGTACCAACTGAGAACACAACATGCCTATTTATAGGCAACTAGATTTCGCTTCAATATGTCTCAAGCGAAATCTCATCACTTGATTTCGCTTGAGGCTTACATCACATATCCTGAAGCGAAACCTTTAGATGTGATTTCGCTTGAGACTTACACTACATCTCTTCAAGCGAAATCCTTAAACATAACCTTAACTTTTACATTTAGACCCCTATACTTCACATACTTGATATAAACAGACCCTAGACTTAAGACGTAGGCTTTAGACATCATGTACTAACATGAAGCCGAAATCCCCTATTTATAGTGTCAGATCGACACTTTCTTGCGCCCCGCAAGAACTGAAGGCAAGGATTTCGTGGCACGCAAGCAAGGTAGGGTAGGCTTTAGCCTTGGCCAGTCACGGATGTAGGTTCAACACGACATAGACACGTGGTAGCCCAGGGTGCGGCCTGGTGGCCAAGCTGTCGCGCCCTGCGACAGCCTTACCTGAAGCTGCCGCGCTCCGCGAGCGCATTAAATATTGTTTTTTATTTGATTTTTGTTAAATTAAATGTATTCCGGGCCTATTCTTCGTATACGGAGTCTATTTTAGGACGTATTGGGATGTTTTAGGGATTTTAGGAGAGTTGTATATCCTCCCCACCTTGTTTTAGAACTTGTCCTCGAGGTCTACTGGAATAGGTGTGGATATTTTCTCTGCATCTCTGATTCGAGCTCCCAAGTGTACTCTGGTACTCTTTTGGAATCCCATTTCACTTTGACTAGCACTAATCTCTTGTGTTTGATATTCTTGATCTTTCTGTCTTCAATCTGTAGGGGTTTCTCTACAAACTTAAGTTTCTCATTCACCTCTATGTCCTTAAGAGGTACCATTAATGATTCATTTGCTAAACACTTCTTGAGATTACATACATGAAATACATCATGTATTCCTGCCATTTCTTCTGGCAATTGTAGATGGTAGGCTACGGGTCCAATTCTTCTAATAATCTCAAAAGGTTCAACATACATGGGGCTTAGCTTTCCCCTTTTGATGAATCTGACTATTCCTTTCCATGGAGAAACTTTTAATAATACTTTATCTCCCACTTAAAATTCCAATGGCTTTCGCCTGTTATCAGCATAACTCTTTTGTCGATCGCATGCTGCTTTTAGTCTTTCCTTGACTTGAATAATCTTGTCTATTGTTTCCTGTACTATTTCTGGTCCAGATAGTTGCTTTTCTCCAAATTCTGCCCAACAGACTGGAGTTCGGAACTTTCGTCCATAAAGTGCTTAAATGGTGCAGCATTGATACTGGTATGGTAGCTGTTATTATAGGAAAATTCTATTAATGGTAAATGATCATCCCAATTTCCTCGGAAATCAATTACACAAGCTTTAAACATATCTTCCATTGACTGAATTATCCTTTCGCTTTGTCCATCCGTTTGAGGATGATAAGTAGTGCTAAGATTTAACTTGGTTCCCATTGCATTTTGGAAACTAGTCCAAAAATGAGAAGTAAAACGGCTATCTCTATCAGAAACAATAGATAAAGGAATCCCATGTAATGAAACTATTTCATTTACATACAACTTGGCTAATTGAACCATGCTGAAAGTTTCCTTCATCGGTAAGAAATGAGTAGGTTTAGTTAATCTATCTACAATCACCCAGATTGTATCATTACCTTTTCGTGTCTTGGGTAATTTGGTAACAAAATCTATTGTTATCAATTCCCATTTCCATATTGGCATTTCTAATTGCTGCAATAAACCTGAAGGTTTCTGGTGTTCAACTTTAACTTGGGAACAGGTTAAACACTTGGCAACATAAGCTGCTATATCCTTTTTCATTCCTATCCACCAGATTCTTTCTTAAGTCTTGGTACATTTTATCACTTCCAGGATGTATCGTATACTTAGACTTATGGGCTTCTTCTAAAATTGGGTGGCGTAGGTTTCCTTGTTTGGGTATCCAAATTCTTTTCTTATGGAATCTCCAAATTCCATTTGTTCCTTGTTCTAATTCCTTAATCATTCCTTTCAATTTTTTATTATCATCCTTGATTACTGATCCCTGTACTTTCCTAATTTGCTCATTTAAATCTATCTGCATATTTAATTTAAGAGAACGTACTGTTTTTGGCTTTTCATGATACTTTCGACTTAAAGCATCGGCTACTACATTAGCCTTTCCAGCGTGATACTGGATATTACAATCATAATCACTAAGAATTTCCATCCAGCGTCTCTGCCTCATATTTAACTCCTTTTGCCCACAAACATGTTGGACTCTATATACCCAAGACACATATTAAATTGATGTGGCTAGTACATTATGATCCAAGTCAGGTCATACCCAATAACAAGCTAGATAAACACCTACAATATTTATTTATGATATGATCAAACAAATAAATATTAACACTAAGAATATTTAGAAATTGGTTTTCTAAATAATTGCACTTGAGAAACTAATAAATTATATGGATAATTTATTTTGAGAGAATATTTTATCTTGTTATTTAATGGGTTAAATAGCATTATAAAAGCTTGTGAGATATTATATATAAGTCTTATAACATATGATGTTATAATTTTATAAAAGTTATAAAATTAAACAAGATGAATATTTTAACAATTTTAACAATTTTTTTATAAAATCCCACAAGTGGGCCGCCCCCCATGTATAATCCCTAATTTTATTTTGGTCCAATAAGAAGACATGCATTTTGCATGGTTAGAGGACTTGTGATTGGGTGAAATGGGTGGCTCCATCTTTCATAATTTTAAATGCATTTTGTATGACAAAAATGAATGTAGATGAACCTAAAAAAGAACTTGAAAAATACTCTCTAGTATTTTCGGCCATAGTGGCAATTCAAGAAGAGTTTCAAGTTTAATAATTAAGTGCAAGAACTCAAATAACTCCTCTCAAAATCTCGGCCAAGGTGGTTGATCAAGAGGGATTTTCAAGTGAGTTTCAAGTGTACAAATCCTAGCAACATAAGGTGTTCGTTGGAAGCTTGGGGTATGTAAGCTTGCGGTCTTCTCCTTTGAAGATTTGTATTCAAGAATATCATGCTCTTCATATCTTCTAGCTCTTTGAATGGTAGTATTCTTCAACACCCTATGGTTGTGTTTTTTATAACATGCATGTTCATATATGGATCTGGGGATTGGGTTTTACATATAATATGGGTTTTATATCAAGAAAGTAACATGTTTTAAATAAATATTTCGCTGCGTTTTTAATTTATAAGGATAAAATAACTTTGATAAACATGTGAAAAACCCAACAATGGTATCAGAGCCGCTTATATGAGTGCATGCTTCAATAGATTTAAAATTTTCGGGTTTTGGGTTTGGTTAAACCCTATGGCCAAAATTTTTCATCTTGGTTCTCCTTTTGTTTTTCAAGATGTTAATTATTCATGCATAAAGGTATCTTGAAAAATTATATCATTTGTATGATTGTTTTGTTTGGACAAAACCCCACTTTTTTCGGTTTTTCATTCTTGACCGAAAATGGGTTATAAAGGGGGAACCATTTTTGCTTCTTGAATTTGGTATATGTGGATATATATTTTGGTGTTCATAACCTAGCCATGACCTTGTGTGAATATGTTGATTGTTTGTGTTTGTGATTTATATTTAATTATTTCAAAGGGTTGTAATAATTATTATCTTTGTTCTTCCATTTGTAAAAATATGTAATTTATTTATTTTTCATTTGGTATGTAAGTAAATAGATTAGGTGCATTTTATTTTACTAGAAAAATGTATTAGGATACCTTTTGTAAAAGAAGATGCACACAAAAATGCGTTTTTTGGTATTGGCTAATTTTGGGACTAAAGGACTTCACAGTACTTAACGGGATTTTAGCCCAATAACCAAAACACATTTTCAGAGCCCAAAGGAGTTTAATGCTGAATATAAAAGACATTTGGAAGCCCAAATAATGTGAAGAAATCACAACACATGAAGAAGACTTGAAGCATTTGGATGCGGGATCAAGTGGGAGTTCAACTACACATTATTTGTGTCAATATTCACCCTTTAGGAAGGACCTTTTGACACACTTGTTTCGGCTAACAAGTGTTGTCAAATATAGTTGGCTATGGTTATGCACCTATTGTTATGTATGTTGTGCTTGTGTGGTTGCTTATTTTATTGTTTGGATGATATTTGGATATGCATGCTTAACAAACTAATAATCAACAACAAACTTAAAATTGGTTCTTAACAAAATCATTAAAATGGATAAAAAAGGTTTTATTAAAAGTTAATGATTTTATAATAAAATGGGTTTTATTATAAGAACCTTGAAAATTGGTTTTCACTAAAGTACCAAGGATTTGAATGCATGCAAATGTATGGTACATAAAGTTTTCTAAACTAGAATTTTTGAAAACTCAAAATCCCTTTTATAAAACAAGTTAAACACCATCCTTTTATACAACACTCGAATCACTTGGGAACTCTTTTGTGGGATAAAGGTCACCTAACCACATTTGAGGGAACTTGTATGTTCGAGGTGGGGTTACAATGTTTGTGGGATAAAGGTCACCTAACCACTTATATGTGTAAACTCACACGAGTGTGTAAGTTGGACGATTTGATTTGGAAAGCATGAACTTAGGGTCACCGAAGCATGGGGAACAAAGGTGTTGATGGGATTAAACATGCCAACTAATCATAAAGATGTTAAACCGATCCCATATGGCTAGAAGTTGCAAAGGGTTGCAATCGTCAAACGTTGACTACCCTGTTAATTTAAATAATGGGATAAAGGTCACCTAACCAATATTTAAATGTAACTTTGGATTCTAGATTTTAATTATTAATTGTCTATGAGACATAAAAGGGTATTAATGATTAAAATATAATAATATCGAAAATATTAAAATTAAACCATGTAAAATTTTGTAGATGGCTGCTAACAATATTACGCAAACCGTCCGTAACCTATCACTAAAAACAATCCTTGAAAAGGATCGTCTCAACCATAACATTGCATGGATTCATATCGAAACTTAAGAATAGTTCTCAAGCAAGAGAAGATATCCTAAGTGTTGAACATCCTAAATTCCCGATGAACCTCTTGTGGAAGATGAGGATGCCTATAACGATTGGACTAAGTATTCCGAGGATACTAAACAAGCTTCTTGCCTCATGATCAGGAATTATAATTCCTGAGATTCAAAAGGATTTTGAACATCATGAGCATACGACATGATTACCCAATTGAAGGAAATGTTCCTACAACATAAAAGGGTAGAACGCATCAAAACGGTTTGAGCGCTTCATGCATGTCGAATGGAGGAAACCCAATCGGTCTCATCTTATGTCTTTAAGATGAAAAGACACATTGATCACATCGAAAGGCTCAATATGGGTAAAAGGGCTTTATCCATTCTAACGATCAATGAGGGTGGCAACAAGAAAGGGCATCACCCCAACTCCAAGGCAAGTGTTGCAAATGAAACGGGTAATTCAAAGGGAAATGAAAAGAAAGGTTAAAGCGGAACCACCGAAACCAAAAGTAGAGAAGGAAAAGGTTGCCACGAATGATCCATACTTTGAGTGTGGTGAGATAGGACATTTGAAAAGGAATTGTCTAACCTATCTCAAAGAGTTGAAAAATAAGAGGGATGCGGGGCAAACCTCAGGTACAATCTTTATGATACATATTGACCTTAATGTTATTTCTTAAAACACATGGGTATTAGATACCTGATGTGGAACTCATATTTACAATTCGTTGCAAGGGTTCAAAAGAAATAAGTATTACCAGAAGGGAGACATTAGTCTCTTCTTGGGCAAAGGAGGGAAAGTTCAAGTTGAAGCCCTAGGAGACTATGTTTTGAAACTTCCAAATGGTTTGGAAATTGTTTTAAAAATGTTTTGAATGCTCCTAGTTTTACTAGGAACATTAATCAAGTTTCCCTTATAAGACATGTTAGTGCATATGTCTGTCGACTTCGTCTTGTATCGAGTCTTTTATTAGATCAGATAGATCAAGGCACGTAAAACGAGAAAACATGTTAAAAGGTTAATTTCGCACGAAATAGGCAACAGCTATTTCGCACGAAATCAGTTGGTAATTTTGCATGAAATGACTATTTCGTGTGAACTTGATTTCGTGTGGACTATTCCGTGCGAAATACCCCAGCCTATAAATACCTGATGTGCCTTGTCATTTGTAACTTTCCAGTTTCAGTGCCGAACTGCTGCCGAAGTGTCAACTCGCTGTAAAACATTGTTATATTAATCAAAAGACAGTTTAAAGTGAATTGCAAGCTGAATTAACTCGATACGTTTGTTTCCGCCTCTCGTATTGAGGAAAAACTCTTCTGAACGACTCGTTTGGTCGTGAAAATGATCCTACAAGATAATATGTTTTTGATTTAAAGTTTGTAAACGATGACATTTATGTTTCGATGAATGATATGTTTTACTTTAAAGCTATGCTTTCAAATGGTATTTATGAATTGGTTCATAATAATACATAATTTGATAGTTCAATGTACCAAGCAATCACCAAGAAACTCAAAATGGATTTGAGTGAAACCTATCTTTGGCATTATCGCCTTGGTCATATAAATAGATGTCACATGTAAACACATCGAAAGAATGGTCTTTTGAAGACAAATGAAGTTGGTTCATTTGATACATGTGAATCTAGTTTACAAGGTAAAATAACTAAGAAACCCTTTAGTGGGAAAGGGCAAAAGATTTATTAGGTATCATACATTCGGATGTATGTAATCCTTTTAAGCCAATGACTAGGAATGGTGAAAGATACTTCATTACTTTTACCGACAACTATAGTAGTTATGGTTAAGTGTACTTGCTGAGACACAAAGTTGAAGTTTTGAAATGTTCAAAGCCTTCAAAAGGTGAAGTACAAAATCAACTCAATCAAAGTTCTTCGTTCTGATAGTGGAGGAATCGAACTCTATTTGGATATGATTCGATCTATGATGGCTAGGAGTGCATTATCTCTATCATTTTGGAGTTACGCTTTACTCTCCGTGGCCCGTACATTCAATGTGGCCCAAACCAAGAAAGTGGATAAGAAGCCTTTTGAAATATGGCATGGAAGGGCTCCATCAATATCATATTTAAAGGTATGGGTTGTGAAGCTTATGTGAAGCAATACACCCCAAACAAATTAGAAGTACGATCCACTAAGTGTATCTTTGTAGGATATCCTAAAGATGATATAGGATATTATTTCTACGATCCAACAGAGCAAAAGGTATTTGTTGCTCAAAAGGATGAGTTCTTGGAAACTAAGTTCCTTATGGAAGGAATTAGTAGAACAGTGGAACTTGATGAGGATCGAGAACCACAAGCCGATACACATTTGGTTGATACTAGCACTCAACAAGAGGTTGTTGAAAATGATCAAGTGGTTGATCAATACACACAAAAACGTTCGCAGATCTGGTAGAATTAGTAGTCCACCTAAAAGATATGGATTTTTCATGTATGGATGCTACGTGGTAGATTCAAGTGAACCTACTACATACCATGATCCAATGTCAAAATTTGATTGTGACAAATGGCTTGAAGCCATGAACGTAGAGATGCAATCCATGTATGACAACCAAGTATGGGAATTGGTTGTGCCGTCTCTTAACTCCAGAATAGTTGGAAGTAAGTGGGTTTTCAAGAAGAAAACTGATATGGATGGTAACTAGGATATTATTTGCCATACCTGCATAATATGATTATGAGACCTTCTCGCCCGTGGCGATGCTAAATTCAACTAGGATATTATTTGCCATACCTGCATAATATGATTATGAGATTTGGCAAATGGATGTCAAAACGGCTTTCCTTAATGGATATCTTGAGGAAGATGTCTATATGGTTTAGCCTGAAGGTTTTGTCAATCCAAAACATCCTAACAAAGTATGCAAGTTAAAGAAATCAATCTGTGGATTGAAACAAGCATCTAGAAGTTGGAATCACCGTCTTGATGAAGAGATTAGGGAATATGGATTCATCAAGAATGTCGATGAAGCATGTGTGTATAAGAAGGCTAGTGGGAGCATCATCACTTTCTTAGTATTGTATGTCTATGACATTCTACTATTTAGAAATGACATTCCAACCATGGAAGGTGTAAAAACCTGGCTTGGAAGTTTTTTTCCATTAAAGATCTTGGAGAAGCCGCCTATATTTTGGGAATAAAGATCTATAGGGATAGATCAAGGCACTTGATAGGTTCAAACCAAAGTGCATACATTGACAAAGTCTCGAAAAGGTTCAAGATAGAGGACTCTATGAAAGGTTTGGTACCTATTCAAGAGGAGACAATATTGAGTGCGTCTCAACGTCCAAGCTCAAAGGATGAGCAAGAAAGAATGAAAGGAATCCCATACGCGTCTGCTATAGGATCCATTATGTATGCAATGATATGCACTAGACCGGAAATGTCATGCGCTTTAAGCATGACGAGAAGATACCAGCGAATCCAAGTAACGGTCATTGGATGACTGTTAAAAGTATATTGAAATACATTAGAAGGACTAAGGATATATTCTAATATATGAATCTGGTGAAGAAGAACTCGTTGTAAAGGGTTACTGGGATGCGAGTTTCAGAACTCGTTGTAAAGGGTTACACAGACACGAGTTTCCAAACTGACCGAGATGATTCTTGATCATAATCAGGGTAGCATAGTCCACTACAGAATCAGAATACATCGCCACTTCATTGATCAAGATAATTCATATGGATCTACCACTTGAATTATTGCCGATCTAGGGGTAGTCCTTACCATTCAGGTTCCCTAGAGATCTTTGTGATAACGGTGGTGCGATTATTTAAATCAAGGAACCTCGTGTTCATCAAAAGTATAGGCACATTGAGCGGAGTTTCGACTACATAAGGGATGAAGTTGAAAAGGGAAAGATATGTATTCGCAAAGTTCACACTGATCAAAATATTGCAGATCCACTCACTAAGCTCCTTGAACGGGCAAAGCATGAGAGGGTCATACTTGTGCCTTAGGAATTCGATATTCTAGTGATTGGATTTGATCTATTTTGTCTTTGGATATTGGAACAATTGTTATTTTAACTCTTGATGGTATTTTGAGTTATGTTCCGTTTTAGCATGTTTAAATCCGTGAATAAGTTACTTATTCTGAATGTCCGTAGTCGATCATACTTGTGGGAACAAATATGAATGTAAGACTATTATGAACTTGGATTGGTGGATATTCATTAGGTATGAATATAGAGCAAAGTGTTGCTACCAAAGTTCATAAATATTTGTGGGATACAAATATTGGACTGACCCGCTCTCAAATTTTACTGCATGGAATCATTTGTGATTGATCATAAGTAAATTTGAGCAAAGGCGAATATCATAGTGTCCTCTGACTTGAGATACATATTGGGTCTTGATATTCACCAAATATTAAACCATGACTTAGTTCTTCGTTGTCTGTTATAAGACAGTACATAAGGCTAAGCTAAGGTGTGGTACAAGGTGATTGTGAGAGACGTATGTAGTCAAGAAGGGATTTGTTCATCTTATTCGTTGAGAGTAAGATGTCTAAAGCCTGCTAAAGTTAAATCAACAGAGAATGATCACACTATGTCTCTGGATTTGACATGGCATCTGTAACGAAAGGATAAATGATAGATTCACCTAAATCATGTTCAAGTAAGGGACTTAAAGGGGATGATGTTATTGAATGGCACTTCATCATAATTATTAGGGGTAATAAACCGTTGTTAGGCGTTATTTACTGCTTGGATCAATCTTCTATGTATCTTGTGCAAGGGGGAGATTGTTGGACTCTATATGCCCAAGACACATATTAAATTGATGTGGCTAGTACGTTATGATCCAAGTCGGGTCATACCCAATAACAAGCTAGACAAACACCTACAATATTTATTTATGATATGATCAAACAACTAAATATTAACACTTAGAATATTTAGAAATTGGTTTTCCAAATAATTGCACTTGGGAAACAAATAAATTATATGGATAATTTATTTTGAGAGAATATTTTATCTTGTTATTTAATGGGTTAAATAACATTATAAAAGCTTGTGAGATATTATATATAAGTCTTACAACATATGATGTTATAATTTTATAACAGTTATAAAATTAAACAAGACTTAAATTGTTTAAAGAATTTAACAATTTTTTTATAAAATCCGACAAGTGGGCCGCCCCCCATGTATAATCCCAAAGTTTATTTTGGTCCAATAAGAAGACATGCATTTTGCATGGTTAGAGGACTTGTGATTAGGTGAAATGGGTGGTTCCATCTTTCATAGTTTTAAATGCATTTTGTATGACAAAAATGAATGTAGATGAACTTGAAAAAGAACTTGAAAAATACTCTCTAGTATTTTTGGCCATAGTGGCTATTCAAGAAGAGTTTCAAGTTTAATAATCAAGTGCAAGAACTCAAAGAACTCCTCTCAAAATCTCGGACAAGGTGGTTGATCAAGAGGGATTTTCAAGTGAGTTTCAAGTGTACAAATCCTAGCAACATAAGGAGTTCGTTGGAAGCTTGGGGTATGCAAGCTTGAGGTCTTCTCCTTTGAAGATTTCTATTCAAGAATATCATCCTCTTCATATCTTCTAGCTCTTTGAATGGTAGTATTCTTCAACACCCTATGGTTGTGTTTTTGATAACATGCATGTTCATATATGGATCCGGGGATTGGGTTTTACATATAAAATGGGTTTTATATCAAGAAAGTTGTTAGTGCACTACGTCTATTGACTTCGTCTTGTATCATGTAATAGTATAGGATAGGATTTTCGGTGTCCGAGGTGCAAGAATCAAAGTTTAGTGGGTTTACATGAGGTTCCCTTTGAAAGTGACATGTGACATGTTCAAGGGAAACCAGATCAGACAGGTTTCGTTTGAACTTGTCATGGTTAGTTTCAAGAGAAACCTCCACCACTATATATAGGGCACTTGTCATTTCATTTGGTAACACTTCAGGATTTGTAACGAAGTGCTGCCGAAATCTGTTCAGGTTGTAATTAGTGTTATAATCAATCAAAGTGACAGATTTAAGAGTATCAAGCTGTTTTCACGTCCGTTTCACTGATTCCGCCTTTGAATCGGATTTAAAGCTCTTCTGATTGACTCGTTTGGGTTCAAGAACGATCCTACAAGTGGTATCAGAGCTCAGGACGAGGAGTTTATACCATAGCAGCTTGATTCTACCAGATTTTCTTATGTCTACTCACTTTTTCTCATACTTTTATGATTTGAACGAGTTCTAACGGTTGAAATGGCCTGATTTTTTCATATGTCGTGTAAAACATAGAATTAACAAATCCTACAAAGTATCAGATCAAAATTCAGATTAAAACTGATAAAAAAATGGCTTAAAACTAGGTTTCGTTTGAACTGTTCTTCGAACTTTCTCTTGAAGAATACAGCTTTCTCTTGAAAAACTCAATAGAAACCAGCTTTCTTTTGAACATCAGGTTTCTCTTGAAAATTCCATTAGGTTTCTTTTGAAAATCAGGTTTAGCTTGAATCAGGTTTCGCTTGAAAGTTAATCAGGTTTAGCTTGAATCAGGTTTCGCTTGAAAGTTAATCAGGTTTAGCTTGAATCAGGTTTAGTTTGAATCAGGTTTAGCTTGAATCAGGTTTAGCTTGAATCAGTGCTTTAGCTTGAATCAGGATTGGAGTGTTTTTTTGCTTAAAATCTCAGTTTGCTTGAAAGTGAAAATTCTGAGTTGAGATCATTTCACGACAACCAAGTGTCAGTGTATTTCAGATTATTGGATATAGTTTAAACTGATTGAGTTTGTTTGATTGTTCAGGTGATTGAAGATGTCAGGAAACGGTGAAGAGTTCTACAACACATTCTACAACGCGTTCACTTCTGAATCGTCAGATAGAAGATCTGAGATGAAAGAATATTCAAGAGAGATTTCGGAGAATTTGAAGTTTGAGAACATGTACGGAAGCCAACAGAAGCCACCAAAGCTAATGAAAGTGGAAGATTATCACTGGTGGAAAAACAGATTTGAGGGTTGGGTAAAAGCTTTCGCTCCTGAAAGCTGGTTAAAAATGACAGATGGATACACTGAACCAGTAAAAGAGGGAGGAGAGTTAATAGATCCAAAAGACTTCTCAGACATAGATGTAAAAAATGTTGTGGCTGAATATAAGATGATCACATTAATCAAACAGTCAGTGAGAGAGGATATTATCTCGTTACTTGAACAAGAGAAAACTTCAAAGAGTTTGTGGGAAGCGTTAGGGAGAAAGTGTGTAGGAAGTAATGAAATTGTCAAAAACAAAAAGAAATTGGTGCGTAAAGAGTTTGATTTATTCAGTTGTATGAAAAATGAATATGTTTGTAGAATGATTGAAAGATTTGGGCATCTGAAAATGGAGTTAGCCAGACATGAA
This sequence comes from Helianthus tuberosus, assembly GCA_030545235.1. Lineage (NCBI taxonomy): Eukaryota > Viridiplantae > Streptophyta > Magnoliopsida > Asterales > Asteraceae > Helianthus > Helianthus tuberosus. The sequence goes on from CM060444.1 coordinate 72,354,260, forward strand.
ATCACATATTCTGAAGAGGATTTGGTGGATAAATTGTTTGATTCATTGCCAAATGATCAAGAATGGCAATATTTCACTCTAATGTTGAAAAATACAATCAAGCCTGAAGATTTAAAAGTGAATTTGCTGATTGAAAGGCTTGAAAGTCATGAGTTGGAGATAAAAGGATCTAAAGTCAACAATCCAGCTTATCAGCAGAATGTAGAGCTTTACTACAGTGGAAATGTACCGCAGGCTGGGTCTCCAAGAACAGCATTTTCTGCAGAAAGTTCAAATTCAGTGAACAATGAAAGTCTTCAAAGTGGTTTTCACAGTGGATCTTCTTCAAACACTTCAAGTCAATCTGCTTCCAAGAGTTTGTTTCAGTGTAATATCGCAGTGGATCTGAAGAATGGGCAGAATTTCAGCGAAGAGTCGGCAAAACAACAGATGGTTTTCTTGGCATCTGTACTTGAATCGTATGAAAGCCTCGTTGCAGGGAAGATTGGCAATACCAATTTGACAAAAGAAGATTATGATCAATTAGACCCCGAGGAGATGGAACTAATGGATATAAGATGGTGCATGGCCAGTGCGGTTCATCGGGCACAGCGGTTCATGGAGATCACGGGGAGAAAGTCAATTGGTGGATCATCTACCAAATTGGGATTTGATAAATCAAAGGTGACATGTTTTAAATGTAAACAAAAAGGTCACTTTAAGCGCGAGTGCAGAAATGCGTATGCTGCTGATGATTCTGAAAACCCGTTCAACGAAGATTATTACAAGAAAGCGATTTACCATCAGAACAAGTCTGAGCCTCCAAGATTGAAACAGTCTGAAGAAAAATCAAGGGCTCTTGCAGTTATATATGATGATGAAGGTTACGACTGGAGTCAGGTTTGCCCTGAAGAAGATGCAGTTGGATATGCATTTGTGGCTGATGCTGATCCTAATAGATATTGGAAAGCAGATTATGCAAGATGGGAAATCGGAAAATTAAATGAACCATTCAAAGAAGCCCAGAGAGCAAAAAGATGGAATGAAGAGTTGGAATGTTACATGGATCCACGGGGTAATCCAGTTGTTGACCCATCAAAAGTGGATTTTGAAGCTGTAACAAATTTGGTTCCAAGGCAGGCTACTTTCAACACACGAAGGTTATCTGATAAAAACATATTTGCCTGATTTGGAGAAGAAGATTAGAGAAGTTTGTGAAGCAAGTCTACCGAAGGTGGTAGAGATGAAGAAGAGAAAAGAAGAAGAATTGAAGAAGATGATTGAAGAAGTAAAGGCTGTTGCGAAGACTGCTGCTGAAGAGGAACAGAAAGCTGAAGAAGAACAGAAGAATGAAGAAGCTCAGAAAGAAGAAAAGGAGGAAGATCAGAAAGTTGAGTCAGAAGAATCGGTGCTGAATGAGACTGAGGTTAGAAAATATTCTGAATTACCGAATGTTGAATTGGTTGATGAAAATGAAAACAAGTGCAGGAATTGCATAAAATGTGCAAAGCCTGTACTAAAAAAGATGACATTATAAAAGTAAAAGAAATTGAAGCAACCAAATTTGAAAATGTTTTCAAAATAAAATGTAAAGAAATGGTTGAAACAGAAGAAATGTTGAAATTAAAAGTCGAAAAGCTAACACAGAAGTGTCAAGATCTAGAAAAAGATAATGATGTTTATAGACAAATGTGTTCAGCAAAATGTGTCGATTGTGTTGAAAAAGAATCTAAATTTCAAGATTTACAAAAACAGTATGATTCTTTGAAGTGGTCGAATCAGAGAGTACAAGAAGCTTATGATACTTTGAAAAGCCAAGTCAAAAGTTTTGATCAAAGACTGTCAGAAACTTTAGTCACTAAAGAAATGTATGAAAGAAAGTTTAAAGAAAATCAAATTGAATTGAACAAGTGTGTTGATGAAATTGCAAATCTTAAACAAGTCTTGGCTGAAAAAGAAAAGGTTGTTACCAAACTTCAAAGTTATCATAACTCTTCGTACATTCTCGAACGCATTTTCAACATCACACCAGATGACAAAGATACTGAAAATTGCAAAAAGGGTATTGGTTCAGAATTTCATCAGGTACCACCACCATTGAGAAACAATTATACTTTTTATGATGAGGAAAAGGTGGCAAAGGGTTTGAACATAGCTGACCAGTTACCTGAAAGTATCGATGTGACTTACTCCAAATCTGATGATGCTAATGATTCAGAGGTGGTAAGTAAGGTTGTTGAAAGCGTTTTGAAAGATGAGTCTACAAAAGGTAAGTCTGAATCACACGATGAAGATGAAGGAAATCTTTATGATGGTTATCTGAAAAACACAAAATCCGAGAAAAATTTGAATGATGATTCAAAAGGATTGGTTTATACCATGATTGGATCGGACAAATTATTCTTAGATGTTGTATTCCCGATTCAGAATGTGATTTTAGAAAAGGTTGATAAAGTTTTCAAAATGGTTGAGATTGAGAAGTCTGAGATTCCAAAGTTTGCTGGTAAAGGTCATAAATCTTTTTATAACAAACCTGGTTTTAAGAAGAAAAACATGAAGGCTGGTTTGGGTTATAAAAAGAAACAGAATTGGAATCAAAGTAAAAAACCAAATTTGCAACAAAAGATGAGTTTTGTTCAAGGGAAAAGCTTGAAAGAAGAGGAAAAACTCAAAATTGGACAACAGTCTAATGAGGAGTTTGATGTTATGAAAAAGAAACAACAACAGGCCAAGGATGTTTCAAAGAATGTGTGTTTTAAATGTGATCAAATTGGACATGTTGCACGAAAGTGTCCAAATCCAAAGCCTGTTGATGTTGAAGAACAGAAATCTGAGGATGTGAAACCAAGGTCAACCAGATTTGATTCGAAACAAACTTGGAGGTACAATACAAACAAGTTTGTTTCAAATCAAAATTGGAAATCAAACCCGAACAGGTTTGATTCAAGACAGACCTGGAATTCTCACAAACCCAGATTGAGAACAACACAAAGTTGGAGAACATCTGTTGATATGACAAAACCTCAAGAGTTTTGGAAACCTAAAAATGTTATTCAAAATCAAAAGGTTCAAAAAGAGACAAATTTTTACACAAGAGGTACTCCGAAAGGTCACATGTGGAGTGCTAAGAAACAAGTAACGATGGTAAAAGATGAAAAAGTTGAAGTAAAAATTGAAAACGTTTTAAATGACAAAGAGTTTCCGAAATTAAATGAACATTATTGTGTTGAAATGCCTAAGGTCCAACAGACCTGGGCTAAGTTGTTCAAATGATTGATAAAGTTTGAATGTGCAGGTGCTCAACGAAGCTGAAGATTGTGAGAATGGTAGTAGGAGCAGTCTGGCACAGGAAGAGGTTGCAGGACCCTGGTTTGGTTGAACAGGGAGTTTAGTTTGAGTGATGTTTGTACATAAATAAACAATATTTTCAAAATCCTAAAAAATTGAAAAATTTAAAACCAAAAATATGTTTTTAGTTTGTTAAAATTTGAAAAACCAAAAATATGTTGTAAATCATGGGGGTATGTTATATTTTCTGCAAATCAGTGCATGTGAAGCAGAAAATGGATGGCGAGACAAAGCTATCAGTATTGGTTGTCAAATTTTCTTTAAATGGTTTTGCATTTTAGGGGGAGATATATTGTTGTTAGAAAATACAAAAACATTTGAAAATTTTGAAAAAGCCAAAAACATGATAAAATTTAAAAATTGAGTTTTGCGTAAAAAAAGGAAATGATAGTACATCAGTAGACAGTTACAGTACGCTAAAGAAATGGAAAGTTTAAATGTGTTAAACGATCTCACCGTGGATATGTCGATAGGTTTTTATACATTTAGTAAACTTTTTCGGGATATAAACTTAAAACTTACTTGCTTATTTCGTGGGGAACACTACTTGAATATATAGGTAACCCCTGAAATCTCGTTTGAAAGGTTTCGTATTCTGATATACAGGTTTTTATACTCAATGATGTCTGGGGTATTATTCTAGGACTTCTGCTGAACGGTAGTTCTGACCTAGTCCTCGAATAATACTTTCTGCAAATGCTTGAAACACAGCATCACCCTCAGCATATATGATAAGACAATAAAATTGCTTAGCAATGCTGTTGTAAAAAAGATCCTCTAAAGGGGACACACCCACGAGTTGAGTAATGATCTCTCTGCTGAACGGTAGTTCTGACCTGAGCTCTCATGATTCTTCATAATTTATTAACCCCTTACAGATATCATATGTGTTATAATTACCTGTAAGACTGAATATTGGGATCTGGATACGGGAGTATATTCAAGAGGTGGGACACATGAATGGGTTTAAGTTCTTAAAATACATAATTCGTATCCTGAATAAGTTGAAATTTGTATGAAAATTTAAGTGGACAAGTATATCGACAATCTAAGTGAATTGTTTAATTCTTAAAGTGAAATTAAGCTCAACGGTACTTGTGATTTGTCATAAACTGATATGATCCTCTGACGCATACTTAAAAAAATATTGTCTGTAAATATGTTTGTACATATTTCTTTACTGCTTTATATTTTCAGAAAATACAAAAAGATTTTGATTTCTGCTTTATTTTCGACAACCGATGTCTGAGTGTTGAGTTTCAAAATCTAAGTATGCTGATTGTGTTTCTGAAAATAAACAAGTTCATTAATTTGAAACTTGTATTAAAATCAAAATTCAAAAACAGTTTGTGATATCTTCAAGGTCATTAATTTGGACTTGGATGATTAACTGTGAGGGAGTTGGATTCTTTATTGCTGCTAAATCATTTAGTTTGTTGATAGGGGGAGTAGTTAAAGAGTTTAAAATTGCCAGGTTACGATTCCTGGATGTTCTAAATATTGTTACCTATAGATGTTTGAGTGTTTGCAGATAGTCCAGATTACGATCCCAAAAGCAGAGTCTAAGGGGGAGTCTGAAGACAAGCTTGAAGCAAGAGAAGCTTGTAGATGGATAGCTAGGTGTCGATCCCAAAGCACGGAAGCTTGACGAAAGGGGGAGCCTGAAGCTGATAGAAGAGAAGGATTGATGGATGCTTATAATGTTACAATTTGGATAAGAAGGCAGAATGATCAAGACCGAAGATGTGTCATACTGAAGACTAGACACTGAAGACTTCGTCAATATCCGAGGGGGAGTCTGTTAGTGCACTACGTCTATTGACTTCGTCTTGTATCATGTAATAGTATAGGATAGGATTTTCGGTGTCCGAGGTGCAAGAAACAAAGTTTAGTGGGTTTACATGAGGTTCCCTTTGAAAGTGACATGTGACATGTTCAAGGGAAACCAGATCAGACAGGTTTCGTTTGAACTTGTCATGGTCAGTTTCAAGAGAAACCTCCACCACTATATATAGGGCACTTGTCATTTCATTTGGTAACACTTCAGGATTTGTAACGAAGTGCTGCCGAAATCTGTCCAGGTTGTAATTAGTGTTATAATCAATCAAAGTGACAGATTTAAGAGTATCAAGCTGTTTTCACGTCCGTTTCACTGATTCCGCCTTTGAATCGGATTTAAAGCTCTTCTGATTGACTCGTTTGGGTTCAACAACGATCCTACAAAAGTAACATGTTTTAAATAAATATTCCACTGTGTTTTTATTTTATAAGGATAAAATAACTTTGATAAACATGTGAAAAACCCAACAAAACATATCTTAAACTCTTATGATCAGTGAAAATAGTAAACTTACTACCATAAAGGTAATGTCTCCAAATCTTAAGGGCAAAAATTATGGCTCCTAATTCTAAATCATGAGTTGTGTAGTTTTCTTCATGATTCTTATGTTGTCTAGAGGCATAGGCTATAACCTTTTGACGTTGCATCAACACACATCCGTAACCTAATTTAGACGCGTCACAATAGATTACAAAGTCATCAGTTCCTTCTGGTAATGCTAGTATGGGTGCGTTGGTTAATTTTTGCTTAAGAATTCTAAAGGCTTCTTCCTATTTTGGTCCCCATTCAAACTTAACTGATTTACAGGTCAGTTTTGTTAAAGGAATAGCTATTCTAGAAAAATCTCAGATAAACCGTCTATAATAACCTACTAGTCCTAGAAAACTTCTCACCTCCGCTGGTGATTCAGGGACTTTCCATTTAGTAATTGCCTCGATCTTTGTGGGATCTACATGAATTCCTTCATGATTAACTAAATGTCCAAGGAATCGCACTTCTTCTAACCAAAACTCACATTTCGAAAATTTAGCATAAAACTTTTATTTTCTCAGCAAATTCAAGAGTGTATGCAGATGCGCAGCATGTTCCTCTTTACTTTTAGAGTAAATGAGAATATCATCTATAAAGACAATTATGAATTTATCCAGATATGGTTTACATATTCTGTTCATCATGTCCATAAATGCAGCTGGGGCATTGGTTAAACCAAATGGCATGACTGTAAATTCATAATGGCCATACCTTGTGCTAAAAGCGGTTTTAGGAATGTCCTCTTCTTATACTTTCAATTGATGATATCCTGAGCGTAAGTCGATAGCTCCTTGCAGTTGATCAAACAGATCATCGATCCTCAGTAATGGGTACCGATTTTTAATCGTGACCTTGTTCAGTTCTCGGTAATCAATGCACATACGCATTGACCCGTCTTTCTTCTTGACAAACATGATTGGTGCTCCCTACGAAGATGAACTAGGATGTATGAATCCTTTTTCCAGAAGTTCATCTAATTGTTTCTTCGGTTCTTGCATCTCTGCGGGTGCCAAACGGTAAGGTGCTTTGGCAATTGGTGTTGTCCTTGGTAGCAGGTGAATTATGAATTCGACTTCCCTGTCCGGCGGTAGTCCCGGTAGCTCTTCTGGAAACACATCGGAGAATTGAGATACTACGGGAATATCCTTCAATTCCTTTCCTTTAGTGTTAATGATTATGGAAATCATATACACCAGTGACCCTTTTTTTCATAACTTGTTGTTTTCATCATAGAGATGAATTTCGTGGATCGAGATGGCTTATCTCCTTTAATCGTGATCTTTTCACCTTTTGGGGAATTTACTTGTATTGACTTTTGATCACATAGAATACTGGTTTTATGGGCTATTAACCAATCCATTCCTAACACGATATCAAATCTAGCCAGATTCATTGGGTAAAGATTAGCAATAAAGTTATGGTTTAAAATTTCTATTCTTGCTCCCTGCAAGATTTTAGTGATCTTAATGGATTCTCCATTTGCCGTTTCTACTAGACATTCTTGTTGGAGTTAAGTTAATGGTTGATTGAGAAGTTTGCAAAATAAAGTATTAATAAAACTTTGGTTTGCACTAGAGTCAAATAATACTTTAGCAAAAACATCATTAACTAAAAACGTACCGGCAATCACGTCTGGAATCATCTTTGCTTCTTCTGCAGTCAGAACAAATACTCTAGCATTCTTGGTAGTCTTGTTGTTCACTGCTGGAGCTAGTTTCAGACAGTTCGGATTGATATGCCCCTTTTCTCCACAATTGAAGCATACTCCATTACTGGGTTTCTTCCTACAGTCTTCTTCCTTTTGTCCCGGTATCTTGCAGAAGTTGTAGTATGTGGAACACATGTTGTGAATAGATAAAAGGCCATATTTGACTGATTATGATGTTTATATGTGGAATTTAATGAGTTGGTAAATTTAAACTTTGATAAAAATTATGTTGGCAATGGTAAGATAAACGCTTATCGCGTAACGGTTAAAATTCGAAACGAACGTCGGTGACCACCTGATCAGTGTTAAAATCCTAAAAATAGTCTGTTATGATTAGAATAGTAATTGTAATCATATTCGTGAGGAAAAATAAATTAAAACGCTAAGAAACTCTATTTTTCAAGTTTAAGGGTGTACCGCGCGATGCAGCGCGTATGTCGACAAAATACTGTCAACATAGCCTGTCAAGGCAACTGATAATCATTTTAATAATAATTTGATGAGTTTATTACAATAGAATGATAAAAAATATAAAAACGCTTAAATCCCATTTTTTGTGATTTTAAGCACGTACCGCGCAGCATAGCGCGCATACTGCCAAATACCGGTAACGTCGCCTGTCGCGGCAAACAAAATATTGTTCAATAATATTTTGGTGATTTTATTTTTATAGAGTGTTAAAAATAATTTAAAACGCACTAAAACGGGATTAAAACGCTAGATAAAATACCCGGTATCCAGTAAAATACGAGTTTTTGGCCAAACAACTCATATATATATATATATATATATATAGGGTGGGGTTCGGCTACAAAGTCTGTTTTTCCTACAAAGTGTACAAAGTCATAAAACACCACAATTTCAGCCATAAAACACACTCAAAACCCACGAATAACAAAGTGAAGATCACTAAAACACAATATCCAAACCCTATCAGTTCATAAAAACTTCAAACACACCATCGTAGAACTATGAATATAAAACAAAACAAGATAATCAATATAAAACACACTAATGTTACTCATTCGATAATCAAAGCATTATCATCTAAAACACAACACAAAACCCACAAATATGGCGTTTTAGTAATCTCCACTTTGTTATTCGTGGGTTTTGAGTGTGTTTTATAGCTGAAATTGTGGTGTTTTATGACTTTGTACACTTTGTAGGAAAAATGGACTTTGTAGCCAACTCTCACCCCATATATATATATATATATATATATATATGTATACATGCATGTGTGCGTGTGTATGATGAGATGTGGCAGCCCTATGTCACATTCTCTCTTCTCTTTCATTCATGCATTGGTCAAGAATGGAGGTGGTGATGATTAAGCTTTCATGAATCAATACAAAACTTCTAAAATACTTACACAATCCAAGAAATCCAATTTTCAAACTCACTTTTCTCTCTCTCACTAATAAGCTCGGCCGAAACCCCCTATATCCATATACATTCAAAATTTTCAAACTAATTCTTGAAGATCCAAGTTCATTTCAAGGTGTTTACAAGTCCATTAGAAGGTTTAAGGGTGATTCCATGGAGTTTAAAGCAAGAACCAAGCGTCGTATCATCTTTTTATTTAAAACCCCACTTGAATCTTGAAGGTACAAAAACTAATCTTTTGAAAATGTTATTGATTCTTGGTGATGTTGATGGTCATGGAAGGTTTCTCTTGATTCTTAAGATATTTCACAAAACTTAAAACTAAAACAAATGGGTTTTTGAAGAAAATAAAAATGGATATATATGTGTATGTATGTATGGCCGTAGATATGTATGTATATACATATATGAAAGTAGATTTTTGATTTGATTGATTTTTGTATGATTTAATTCCATGATCAAAAGGTAACTTATAAAAGTTTATATGATTAAAAGATGAACATGATAAAGTGAAGTTTTGGAAACATATGTGTATATGTATATGAGCCGTGTATGTATGTATAGGTATGCATGCATGTGAAATTTTGATGATTAAAGTCTTGAATGTGTAAGGATATAAACATATGTCTTGCTTTTATGAATAAATGAGTAGATGATGATGATGTGAAGTATGGAATGTTTGAATATTTGAACATGATTAAAATATATGTTAGATATATTGTAGGATCGTGATCTAACCCGAATGAGTCATTCAGAGGTGTTCCACTCAGTTTCAGGTGCGGAATAACAAGAAACCAAGGTAGAAATAACTGATTCTTCTCTTAATCTACTGATTGTATTGATTTGACAATAATTACAACTTGATCTTCACACCGGCAGAGCTTCGGTATGGAATACAAGGAGATCACCACCTGTGGTTTCGCTCATGGAGCCTTTATATAGGCTGATGGTTTCGCTTTTATGTACATGTACATATAAGCGAAACCTACATGTCCAAATAAGCTAAACCTCATGTACACATAAGCTAAACCTCTTCCTAAATGTCCCTATGAGCGAAACCTGCTCACTAAACACAACACTTTTCTTATTTTCTCGTAAAACATGCCCTAATCTTTATAATACAATGTAAGACTCGATCCAAGACAAAGTCGACAGATGTAGTGCACCAACAGACTCCCCCTCAGATGTTGACGAGTCGACTATCGAGTCACAACAATGCTGTGTCTTCACTTCTTCAGTCTTGATCTGTCTCTGGGCTTTTCTCTTTCTCTATCTTCATCAACAGACTCCCTTTAACTTTGAAAATCTTCAGACTCCCCCTAACGATTTGCTGGCATTCCTTTGTTCTTCAGCAACATCTGCTTCAGGATCTTTGTCTGGATTTCTTTGTCTTCAGAATCCGAAACTTGGCACTCTATAGAATCTTCAATTTCCAGGATCGAAACTTTGGCTAAACCTGCACATTCTTAACCCAGAAATGAATTTCTAAATTTAACAATTTGAGTGCACCAACACTCTGAAAAAATCAGACTACTCCCTCTCATAATCATATGTACCAACAATCACTCTCCCTTAGATCATACACATCTGATGAACCACTTGTTGATTTACAAAACACATTTTAACATTTTAAGACACACTCCTCCTCACAACAATGTCATCATGTTTAGCACTTGGAATTTTGAAAATCAGCTTTCCAATATCAGTTGTCGAAAATCTTTTTGACTTTTTCAAAAGTTTATGCTAAAACACACACAAAATCTTTTTGGATTTTTTTGAAAGAAAGTAAATGACACCACTTGTAAAGACAAAGACTAACACCAATTACATAAACAACAAAAATGCAGAAATGAAATATTTACAAACAATATTTTTGTGAGTTCGTGTAAGAGGATCATATCAGTTTTTGACAAGTCACAAGTACCGTTGAGCTTAGTTACACATTAAGAATTAAACAATTCACTTAGATTGCCAATATACTGATCCACTTAAATTTTCACACAAATTTCAACTGATTCAGGATATGAGTTAGATGTTTTAAGAACTTAACTCATTCATGTGTCCCACCTCTTGAATATACTCCCGTATCCAGATCCCAATATTCAGTCTTACAGGTGAGTATACCACAGATGATATATGTAAGGGGTTAAATTGCAAGGGCCGTGAGAGCTCAGGTCGATCTTTCGATACGCAGAGAGATGACGGCTTCGACTTTTGGTGGGTCCCCTTTAGAGGATCTTTTGTATTACAACAGCAATGACTATCAATTTTATTGTTTCATCAATTTGATGAGGGCTGCGCTATATTTCAAGCAAGCGGAAAGTATTCTTCGGGGACTAGGCCATTGCTTCCGCAAAATCAGAAATCCCGGGATAATACCCCAGATATCACTGAGCATAAAGACCTAGTACCTCAGAAAGAGGGACCTTTCAAACGAGATTTCAGGGGTTACCTATATATCCAAGTAGTGTTCCCCACGAAATAAGCAAGTTTGAAATTTAGTTTATATCCCGAAAAAGTTTACTAAATGTGTAAAAACCTATCGGCATATCATTAGTGAGACCGTTTAACGCTATTTAAACATTACATTTCTTTAGCATACTGTGACTGTCTACTGATGTACTATCATTTCCTCTTCTTTGACACAAAAACTCATTTTTGAATTTTATCATGTTTTTGTCTTTTTCAAATTTTATCATGTTTTTGGATTTTCAGAAATTACTACTCCCCCTAAAATGCAAACACATTAAAGAAATTTGAAAACTACTAGACTCTTGACCCACTTGAAACATAAAATGAACTGTACAAAAACTTGAGAACTGACATCAAATTGCATCAAATCGCCATTCACTATGCATAAACAATCAGAACTCCCCCTTTCAACAAACCATTTTCTCATTTAGATTTCAAAACACTTAAGTTTGTTTTAATCAAAATGATTTTTCCTGAAAATGAGTTTGTTTTTACCACTTGTAGGTTTACCACTTGTTAATTATGGGGATATGGTTCATCATCTTGTCAGTTTTTATCCAATGTAGTAAATCAAGTACAATTTAATGTCCCCGATTTACCGTTTGCAATTAAGCAACCTTTGTACCAATTGTAAGAATTACCACTTTTAGGATCACAAATAATACCACTTGTAGATATGACTAACCAATACCAACTGTTGGAATGTTACGTCTACATGCATCATTTTACCAATCAGGATGCCGATTCCTGCTTCGCACTTACCAACCTGGAAGCTCCGGTAATTCACACTTATCCTGTAAAATTCAAACATTTTTCAAATCTTTTCAAACAAAACTTTTCAAACACTAGAAAGATGCCGATTCCTAATCCACGATATAAACTTGGGATCTCCGGCATGGTCCTAAGACTTTACGGGAAACAAACTTCCATCCAAGTCTTTTCAGACTTGATGGCTTTCAACTCTTGCGCAGTAGGGTTGTAAGTTGCCTTTTTAGTTGCATAAAAATCCTTAACCCCCTTTGCTTTCCCATTCAACATTTTCCCAAAAATTTTCTTAACACTCCCATTGAATGTTTTCTCGACATCAAACTTAGTTTTCTCTGTTTAAAACTGATTTGAGATATCAACCTTACCAACTTTTTGTTTAACTTCTTCAAATTTCTGTGATGGAAACTCATCATCATTTACTGAAATTTTCATCTCAACCTGTGGCTCTTCTGGCTTTGTGGAACCAGATTCATCGCCGACGTTCTCATCAACTTTCTTAACAATCCACACTTGATTGTCTTTCTCTTTCTTTTTATAAAAATTCTTTTTAGAACACTCACCAACCTCATAAATTGAGTTTTCAAAAATTTTAAATTTTTCGATTGGTGGTTCAATATCAACAACTTTTCCTTTCAACTTGTTAGAAACTCCCTATTTTGACTTGGCATTTTTCAGACAGTTCCATGCAATATTACCAGCTTCATTGCATTTGTAACAAGTTCTAGTTTCTTTTGAGTAACAAACTTCAGTTCCATTCTTCTTCTTTTCAGCAAGAAACTCTTGATTTGACTGTCTCTAGAATGGTTTCATCTGTTCCTCTTCTGCACTTCCACCTGACATAAATTCTGTTTTTGTTTTTGAATTTTTCAAATTTTTATGATTTTCTGGTGGAATAAATCCAAGACCTTTCTTTTTGTAGCTACGATTTTGGTTAGGTTCTTTTGAAAACCAGAACCAGAATTGTAACCCTTTTTCTTGTTTAGACGTTGTTGAACTCTTGAAGTGTACTTTTTAGGTTTTTAGTAAGATTTAAATCTTTTATTTCAGAAATATTAATTTCTGTCATTTTGAAAACCTTTTTGATCATGTCAAAACGAACACTTCTTATTGGAAACTCTTTGTCAGAGTATAATTTGTCCGAATCATTTAAAGTGTATGCAACTTCAAATGTTTCATCATCCAAATTTGCTTTTGATAACAAAAATTCTTTACTGTAAGACCGTTTGACCGACAACTTTGGACTGTTGACTGACGAATTTGACCCTCCAGACTCAGACTTTGACTCGGATTCCTCCTCAGTATCCAACACCTGATCGACCACCTTTTTGATTAACTCAGACTCATGATCAGTATCGGACGAGGTAAACATGACATCAATGTTATCTGGTAAAACGTCAGTTGTGTCGGTTTTTAACTTTGTATTGACTGCTTTTTCAAGTTGCTCCTCGTTTGGTTTTCTAGGAGAGTACCCTTCCCAAACTGGAGGCGGACATTTGTTATAACTAACAGTCGGTTTCTTACCACTTTCTTTCTTTTTCTTCGGCTTCTCTTCTTGAAAAACTTCCATACCTGCAACAGTTGGGTAAATACGATCAATGAGATAATCAGAACTAGAATGACTTTGTAATAAACGTCTAATTCTCTCATTCTCAATCTTCTCTGTCTCCAACTCTTGCTTCCATTTAGCACTTTCTTCGATGTGAAAGTTGATGGCTTTCTGCTTTGTCATCATTACAGCATTCATCATCGTTAGTGCTTGTTCTCTTTCTGAATTTGTCTTTTGGAGATCAGTTACTGTTTTGTTCAATATATCATAAGATTCTTTCACATAGTTGAGATTGAACAGTAACTGCTATTTCTTTTTTTCATACTCAGCAATTATATCATCTTTAGCTGCACAACCCTTGCATACTTCCAAACACTTCTCGCAAGGCTTTACAACTTCAACAATCTTCTCAATCTCGATTGTCTTTACCATTTCAACAACTTTTTCTTCTTCAATCACCTTCTCTTCTACCTTCACTCACTTAGTTTCAACCATCTCCTCAGCAACACCTTCAACATTCTCTTTCTGAACAACATCTTCAGATTTCTTTAGTTGTTGTTCTTTAGCAGCTCGTTTCTCCTTCAGTTTCTTCATGCGATCTGCAAAATAGAAATGAAAACTTTCAGAAGAAAGATGAGATTTAGCAATATCAATATGTTTTTCTTCCTCATTATCACTATTGCTATCATCAAATGGTGACTGATCAAACTGTACAGATTTTTCAGAATCAGCATCTGATAAACCAAAATCTGACGGTGTTTGATCAAATACAACTTCCTTTTCTGAAGTAACATCCTTCTGTACACTCTCATCTGAACTTTGTAGACTTTCATCAGCACTTTCTGAACTTTCAACAGAAACAACAGACTCTTCATCCACACTCTTTACAGTCACTCCAATAGACTTCATCCATGTGGCAAACATGTCTGGTTCTCGGACAATCTTAGCAATAAAAGCTTTAAAATTCCCATTCTCATCTGCAAACATATTCCAGCTGAAGCCTTCAGGTAGCCTCTCATCATCTTGATCGACTATGCATGCTTTGCTATCAGGAGATATATAATTGTTCCAGTTAAAATCCATGACGCACGCTCTTTTTGAATCCTCGATTCTTCTACCATGAGCCGTCTGTGAATCTTGTGATTGACCAACCTGTTGATAAATGGCTTTCTGGTAATAATCATCTTTTCCAAACGGATTCTGAGCACCACTAGCTTCCCTGTTCTTGCATTCCCGTTTGAAATTACCTTTCTCCCTGCATCGAAAACAAGTAACTTTAGATTTATCAAAACCTAAAGTAGATACATGAGCATCAAGAAAGTTATTTCTCCCGGTAATCGTTTTGAACTTTTCAGCACGTCTAAGAACACTAGCAAGACACCATTTGATATCCATTAATTCCATCTCTTTGGCGTCTATTTGATCGTAATCCTCCTTTGTGAGCATAGGATTTCCGATTCGACCAGCCACTAGACCCTCATAAGATAACAACACAGAACCAAGTAGAGCCATGTGGTCTTTAGCAGTGTCTTCTGAAAAACTTTGACCTTCTGGAAGATTTAAAGCGATGTTGCACTGAATCACATAACCATTTCCTGTCTTGGTGCTTTGAGACTGAAAGCTTTCTGATGAACTTTTTGGATTAACACTCGGATATAGTGAGAAACCGCTACTGCTTTTGTTTGAACTTTGATCAGCTTTTTCTGATGAATCCCCAGCACTAAACGCAGTTTGAATTTTCGGACTTCTCTCAGCTTCTGGAACCGGAATACTACCTTTGTAGTACATCTTTACGTCCTGTTGACCACTTGGACTATTCATCCTCGCGATCTTCTGCTGTTCCAAATCTTGACCCTCAATCTTTTCGATAAACTGACCAATTGTTAACCCATCATAAACCCCTGTGTTTTTCAGGATCATCAAATAAGTTCCCCACTCTTTTTGCGGTAACGCATCAGCTAATTTGTCTACCCACTCTTCAGGATCCTTTTTTATACTAAGCATTGGCATAGATCGCACTAAATGGCAATAACGTTCAATCAGCTTATTTGTATCTTCACCCGGTAGACTGCTGAACAAATCGAACTCTTTCTTAAGCAACGCCTTTTTGCTCTTTATCATGTTCTCACTACCCTCAAATTTGACTTTAAGAGCATCCCAGATTGATTTAGCAATTTTGTCATGCTGTAGTAATATGAATATGTCTTCTTTTATGGCTTGCTGAAGCAGACTAATCATCATCTTTTCAGCTCTATACATATCACGTTCTTGATCACTAAATTCAGATATTCTTTTGTCAACTTTCAAATCAGTCTGTGGCAAAACATATTTCTTCAAAATACACTCCCATGATCTCAGATGGTTAGCCTGAACCCAGTTCTCGAATCTATCTTTCCACCCATAGTATTCTTCGATACTCATCAATTTCGGGGGCTTTTGGGTGGTTCCCGTCTCGTTTTCTAAACTCATAGTTTGAGCAATAGTGCCTGGACCAGACGGTGTTGCAAATGCGTTGTAGAACTCGGTATCCATGACGACTTAGCGAATTTTTCAAATTTAGTGACAAATGAGCGAAATCTCAGAAGTTCTTGATGACCTTATAAGCGAAATCTTATGATCTTAACTGCCTGACCAAATAAGTGAAATAGAATGTTGGATGAGCTATAAACCTTATAAGCGAAACTCAACCAATGTGCCTTAGGAGTGAAACCACTTGTGTACTAAAAGCGAAATATCAGATAGTCTTTTGGAGCAAAAAATGATGTTGTCACAATAAGCGAAACTCTGATTTGTCACAAGAGTGAAACCCTTATGATCCTAAAAGCGAAACCACTAAGTTCAAATGAGCGAAACTCTGATGTACTTTGAAGCGAAACTACCAATTTATGTGACACTTGGAGCGAAACCTTGATGCTCAAAGGAGCGAAATTACAATATGTCCGAATAAGCGGAACCAAGTCCGAAGGTAATTTCAACCATTTTTAGTCCGTAATTTGGTCCGAAACTTTCAAGGGTTTGTCTATGTTCAATTGCGCACAATCTGTGAAATTTTGAACGAATTCCGACCGGTAAAATTTTCTGAATTGATAAAAGAAGGTGTAGAAGTAATAAATCAAGATGAAATTCAGCTAATCTCTGCAGAACTCCTCCTCCTGAGCTCTGATACCACTTGTAGGATCGTGATCTGAACCGAATGAGTCATTCAGAGGTGTTCCACTCAGTTTCAGGTGCGGAATAACAAGAAACCAAGGTAGAAATAACTGATTCTTCTCTTAATCTACTGATTGTATTGATTTAACAATGATTACAGCTTGATCTTCACACCGGCAGAGCTTCGGTATGGAATACAAGGAGATCACCACCTGTGGTTTCGCTCATGGAGCCTTTATATAGGCTGATGGTTTCGCTTTTATGTACATGTACATATAAGCGAAACCTACATGTCCAAATAAGCTAAACCTCATGTCCACATAAGCTAAACCTCTTCCTAAATGTCCCTATGAGCGAAACCTGCTCACTAAACACAACACTTTTCCTATTTTCTCGTAAAACATGCCCTAATCTTTATAATACAATGTAAGACTCGATCCAAGACAAAGTCGACAGATGTAGTGCACCAACATATATATATTTTAGTTCGTATAAAATGATGATGATGTTATATAGATGCATTAGATGCATTTACTTGAATATGCATGATGATTTGTGATCATGAAATGATGATTTGGATATGATTTGATAAAAAATAATTTTAGATCAGATTCTAAACACTAAAATAATATTATTTTGAAGTGTTTAATAATATATAACTTTGTCATAATGTTTACTAGCCTTGCATGTTGTACTTGGTGCATTAAGAGTTGTAAAATACGTGAAATCGCATGATTTATTAGACTTACACAAAAACTGCACTAATCTGATTATGATCACTATTTTAATCAGTAAATAACAAGTATTGTGTTAAAATATCAAGTTATTCCGACTTGGGATGGTTATAGTAACTTTTAACGCAAAACTATGCGTTAAAACGGTCAAAAATCGGCTTTTCGAGTGTTTTTTATAAAACTGATTTAGATCAGTAAGTAAACAGATATTTTTAGTTTAAAAATGAGTATTTTAACTAATTTTAAGTTTACTTGCTATTTGGTTAGTCGTACCTGATTTCCGACGCCCGAAAACTTTACCGAATCGCTAAAATACGCCTTTTTCTAAGTACACTAGTATGGGTAAAATTTTGGGTAAACCTGAGAATGTGAAAATATGTTAAGTTTTAACATGATTTTAAATATTGGATTATGCATGTATATATTAGTGCGTTTTGTGCGGTAGAAACGGTAAAAATTGCGTTAAATGTGTAACTTGTTTGTTGAGCATGAAATTTGATATGTATGAGATATTTTATGTATATTGGCTTTAAAAATGACAAAATAGAAAATTTAACAAGATTTCACGTGTTTCGGTGTTAAATTATGTGAACGTATATGTATATATATTACGACGCGTAAATCGTAGATATATTGCGTATAAACCGGAGAGTTAACGGATTTACACATTAATGGTCACCAATAAAATCGTTCAAGTCGCATAATCATATATATATATATACATATATATATGGACTCATATATATATTAACGTGCCAACATAATCAAAAATGATAACTTTTCGAGAAAATCTCAAAGTTATGTGACAATTCTAAGAAAACAGAGAAACTTAGGATTTTTGTGATGTTATATTGATTTAAAATCGTTCCTATATATAATAGGACGTGTAGACATCAATCTCTGGGATTGCGCTATTTAAAATACCCACCCAAAGGTGAGTGTCACTAAAACCCTCTTTTTACTGCTTTGTATATATATTTTTTTGGTAGAACACGTCAATAAAAGGGTTTAAGAATGTTTTTGAAATAAAACATACCTTTTAATATAAAATATATATTTTCATTGAAAATATATGAAATTTGATAAGTCATACGTTTCGAAGTAAAACGTTTTTGATGAATGAATATTGAAAGTACGGTATTTTCCTAAGCGAAACACGACCGTACGGATTTGGGATGAATTCCAGACTGGGTCTCAACATTTGAGTGACAGGGGAATTCGTACAACATCGTGTATTAAATTGTCATATTAGTAGGATATATATATTGTACGTGAGGCAGACATCATATTGTTCTACGAGAAAGAACCATGTGCCCACGATGTCGTTTAATCATTTAAGTAATGTATGCGAGGAATTGTTGGTAGATCTATCGAGTCGACAACCCCGTCGTGACCGGTCGCCCCGTGTCAAGTCAAGCGATGAATTTTGATTCTGTTTATTGTCTAGCATTGATTATCCCTGCATGGTTAATATATAGTTCGTATAGTCTAGCTAACATACGAGTCTGAAAGTTGACGCAATAATTTAATATACAAAACCTGGACAATATATATTGCAGTTGTCGGATTGATGAAGCGACAGAAGGCCCATGGATTTTATTAAGGAAGTAAAATGGACTTTCTAAAATTATATGGATGTTTTCAAATAAACACCTAATCAGAAAGTTTTCCTTGGAATAAAATTGTTTGTAAGTGAATATTTGAACTCACCTTCCCTTGTGTTGACACATGATTTTAACGTGTTCTACAGGTACTTAAGTTCGGCTTCGAGACTCATGGCGTATCTTGTGTTTGTTGATGCATGTTTTGTCACTTAAAAATGTTGGACTAACCTTTAAACTTTCTGGGACATTGTAATAAGATCCGTGAGGATCAAAGACAACTTTATTATGTCATGCTTATGTCATGTTTTGGGACATTAAGATTAAAATCTATGTTTTAAATAAGTAATATTGTCCAACACTATAATGCATCAAACATCAAGATAGAAATGGGCACCAGCTTCCGTCACCACTTCGTTTTATATTCCGCTGCGACGTTTTTGGGGTGTGACAGAAGTTGGTATCAGAGCCATTGGTTGTTAGCGAACTAGAAGTTTTCGGAGGAGAACACTAGACTTCAACCGGAGAATTTTGAAATATAAAGTACAAAATTCTCGAAGCCAAGATTTTTAAATAAATATGGAAATTTTATCATGTATGAAAACCCTTATGTGGTTATGTGCATACGTGATTTTCTGTTTATTTAGGCCTTATGTGTTACTAATCACGTTGATCACACACTTACTTTGTACGGCTACGATGTGTCATGTCTCGACCTATAGAGCCATTAGTAGACCTACTCACTGATACTGTCAAGCCTACACTTGGGATTCCTTCGCCCGTCGTTACAAAATCGTTTGTTCTGCTATTCGAGTCACGTGTTTTGCTACACCTCTTTTCAGTCTACACTTGTCGTAGGAAGAGGACTCGACCCATTACAGAGATCGCATCGACTTCGAGAGTTGAGATAGCGTACTCTATGAAAAGGAAGAAAGGGGTTGGGTCAATCGCTCTTACTGTGATCGTCAGTTGGCCATGTTACGCGGAGGCATGGAGACGATAAAGGACTTAGAGGGACAGATGGACTGTTATGATGAACTAGAAGAGCTTGTTAGGAAGATGTTAGACTTCCAGGGATTGAAGCGTTAGTTGTTGGTTGTTTCTATTGTTTGTTTTGTATGTCTCATTTGATGAACCCTATTTATGGCTTGCATGCCAAATTTTCAGATATTTAGGAGGAAATTTCATATAGACTTGTTGCGGGTGTTGATGTAGACACGCCGAATTCTGATTAGTCTTTGTACTAAAAACAAGTTTTGTAAATTTCGGATATAAATCAAACGAGTTCCTTTTGGTTTAAATTTTTTTTTTCTCATTAATGTGTGGATATTATACATGTGCAATGTTTGGTCCACTAACATTTAATGATTGAATTATTTTTTGGGATATCGTCTTATGTTGATATTATGTTGTAATAATAGAAACGAGAAATGCCGCCAAAAGTGAGACAGGGTTCTGGACGACCTATTACCCCAGAGGAGTTGGCACAACTCATAGCCTAACACGTTAATATTTCCATGGAACAGAGCGATGCTAACCAAAATAAAGGCTAGGAACGTGGACGTGATGCTCATGGGCATGGTTTTGGTGGGACACAGAATTGGAAACCCTTCAGGTGATATAATGATCGGAAAGTTTTAGTAGTTCCTGTGTTATGATATAATCGGAGCGTAATTTTGATTTTTCATTAACTTTGTGAACAGTACGTAGATGTACACATAAACCAATCCAGGGTTGTAATCCAAGATCATTTACTGGTACCCTATGCAATGACGTGGCAACGGTATGCGTGATGTCGGGTCGTCAGAGCAGATCGACCATTCAAATAATTCCGCATTCCGAGCCTAGATCTGGGGATTCGCGAAAGCGAAAGTCTAAAAGTTTGAGGAAAGATACCGATGAGAAGCGTGGTGAGGAACGCAGATTTGAGAAAGCGTGTGTAGCTAACCCTAGAGAGTCGGGAAAGGATAATGCCAGGGATGGCAGGAGTAGTTCTGAGAGGAAGACTCACGAGGACGAGCGGAGAAAGTGCGCCAGATGTGGTCAGACTGGACATGTGACCCCCAAGTGTTACGCTAGGAGTACACTGGATAGAGTTATGCTCGAGGGATGCTACGTGTGTGGTGAACGAGGACACTACAAAAGAGATTGCCCGAAACCGAAGGGACAGGATGCTGTAGGAAAAGCCATTAAGGCAAGTGCTGGGAAGGCACGTGAGAATCCTGCTACTATTACTGGTATGTTTCGAATCAAAAACCAATCTATGTTCATACTTTTAATACCAAAGCTGACTTGAGTTTTGTTCGAGAAACTTTGAACCATTTTTGTGTTCACCTACAAGTAAGCTGAGTATAAAGTGCCCGATAGAACTAGAAATTGGTAAGTTGATGAAAACTAGTGAGGTCTCTTACGGTTATAGTATTTAGTTAGGAGATCGTAGTTCTAGAGTTGGTTTATTTCCACTGAAACTAGGGAGCTTTGACAAAGATGCAAGAATGGATTGATTTTCCGAGGATGAAGTAGGGACTATCGCTTGAAGAAGCTAGCTGGAATATCTCGTCCTGATGATGGTAGAAAGGTGGTAGTTGTTCACGAAGACCGACCGAGTCGAGTTTTGAATGTCGAGTGTTCATGGTTGAGAGTTGTCAGTTTTGTGAGGATGCTCAGGTGGTTGCAAAAGGGGCTATCATGCGTTCTTAGTTAACATGGTGGATACGAAAGCCGAGTGTAGGAATGTCCGGGAGATTTCTATCAATCGCAACTATCCGGAAGTCTTCCTAAAAAGACATACCTGGATCTCCCCTGCGAGATGGATCGAATTTCGAATCGATCTGGCTCACGGTGCTACACCCAATTGCATAATATCCTTATAGATTAAGCACCGCTTGAAATGATAGAAATGTCGAGTTAGTTTTAAGAGCTTTTAGAAAAGGGTTTTATTCGATCAAGCTTTTCGTTTTGAGGCGCATCTGTTTTGTGAGAAGGAAGGATGGATCCTTCAAGATGTGTGTTGATTTTAGAGAGCTGAACAAGTTGACTATTAAGAATTGGTACCCTTTACCGAGAATTGACGATTTGTTCAATCAAGCTACCGGGATCCAGCTGCTACACGAAGATCGATCTACGATTAGGATATCATCAGTTGAAGGTTGCTGATGAAGATATTCCGAGGACTACTTTTCGAACACGATATGGCCATTACGAGTTATTAGTCATGCCTTTTGACTAAATTAATGCGCCATTTATATTCATGGATCTCGTGAACAGGGTATGGAAACCCTAATTGGATGAATTCGTGATAATATTCATCGACGACATACTTGCTTACACGCGAGCCAAGGAAAATCAGGAGTAACATTTGAAGTTGAATATGGAGTTGTTGAGGAATAAGGAAGGCATGCATGTAGATCACTCTAAGATTAGAGCGATCGAATGATGAGAAGCGCCAAAAACCCCGTTGGGGTATGACGATTCATGAGATTAGCTGGGTACTACCGGAAATTTGTTAAGAATTTCCCTAAATTAGTGCAGCCTTCGACACTAATAACCCCAAAAAGAAAAGGGAAATTGATTGGACAGCAAGATAGTAGGAATCTTTTCGGACCTTTGTGTGACATCTGTGCCTCCACGCCATCAAACAAATACCAAACCAATGAAATATTGTATTTAATACTTGGTATTTGTACAAATATGTGTATCATTTGCACATATCAATTCTTGTTCGATTTCGGGCTCTGAATCGCTTTCCGGAAGGTTATACGCGCACTGATGCGTAAATATAACCAATTTAATGCAACGAACACTATGGAATAGTGAAATAGGCTTCACATACCTTAAATAACCTTTACATAACTTAGAAATAAGTTTTGAAGGCTTTGGTATGACAAAATCAGGTTTAATCGCTTATAGGGACTAAATTCGACAAACTGCGAAAGTATGCCGATTTGAACGGTAACAGACATTCTGGAACATGAACATGAGTTAAGCATACCATAAATATCCTTTACATAGCTTAGAAATAGGCTTTGAGGGGTTCGGTGTGCTAAAATAAACTTTTGGGTCATTCAGGGACTAAAAGCGTCAAAAAGTGCACAAGTTTGCATTTTCGCGCATAACTTGCCTTCCGAATACATCCGGACATCCAAAAATTTATGTAAGCACTAAAATATTCTATTTTAGTGTTTGGCATGAGAAAAATCCATTCGTCGCGCAATTTGGATCGTTTTTCGCGCTTATGCGCATTTCGTCGTAATTAAGCGAACATCGCGATCATACGACCAAACGAACCAACATCCGGCATACTTCTGAGCATGTTTCATGTCCACAATGTTTATGCATCATTTTAGGGCCTTAAAGTTGGCTTAACGGGCCTTAAACGTGTCGAAATGAGCCTTAAACACCAACAGGGACCAAAACTGTCATTTTTCAAAGTTGTTTGCTGATCAGACAAGTCAGGCGGGGCGCGTAAGGTTTGGCCATACCTTACGTGGGGCGCGAGGCCCTCTCAGATCATAAATACTTGTTTAAACTGCTGTTAACAGCTGTTATGCACCCAAAACTAAACTCCACATGTTGATACCTGATGGTGGGGGGCCAATTTGAGTACCCTTAATGCTCCAACACATGTACGGATGAGATCAAAGCACGGTATTCGAGGAACGATCCTAACGGTGGTCCAAATCCTATAAATACCCCTTTGATTCACAACTCAAAACCCACTAAATTTCTGAAAACTTCTCTAAGTTGAGGTGTAAAAACGCTTTATACCTGAGAAATATTTGGAAATCAAAGCTTTCGGGGACCCTTTGTAAGTGTTCCTTCGTTCTTTTATTCTTTTAGCATTAAAGTCAAACTTTGTTTGACTTTCTGCATTGACCAGTTTATGGTCAACGCGAAGTTCGTTTGAACTTCCTAACGTGAGCGTAATCACGATGGTTATAGTCCCTAGTGGCTATACCTACTGATTACCACGTTATCTAGGCTCAGTGACGAGTCGTAGTTTTGGCCAAAATGCGTATTCTTGCGTATTTTGTAACCAAACTACTCTTAGGTATCAAAATCGTTTGTTTTGATACCAAACCTGTTTTCTAAACTTAGTTAAGCATGTTTTAACATGCTTAGCTCGTCACTTTTAGTTTAGTGCTTATATAGGGTCGTAAGGTAAGCGATCTAAACAATCGCTTATACTTTCGAACCCGACCTGTTTGGTCGATCATTAGGATCCGACCAAACACATTAGGCGACCATAGTATATAGGGAATAACCTTCCGAGGTTATACCTTATGGCCGCTTCGTTAAGTAGTTGTATGATAGGTAGTTTATATGCCTTAGGTAAATTACCAAAATGCCCTTTTTACGTCAAAATTCATTTTAAGCATATGTAACATAAGTTTTAACATCTAAACTGATTTGGCAACAATATTAGACATGTTAAGGCATATTTTACTTGTCATAGGACTAGTTAGGCATTCCGAACGTGTTTTACGCGAACGACGCGTTAAAGTAGCATAAGCTACCTAAACGGGTCGTAATGGGTCGTAAGCACTTAGGTTAGGTTTCATTTTAGTATGTGGGCTTTGTTAAACCATATTACATGAGTTCCCATACTCATTTGGTTTACGAGCCCTCATTCTATCTGATCCTCCGATTTAGGTCCGGTTTATTAATGTAGTTACCTATATTAGGTACCGTTTGATTCCGTAATCTTCTAGCTTTGCTTGTTGGTTATCCTAGGACTATTGAGCAATCTCAAGTCAGTACATAGACCCCTCTTTTACTGTTTTCAAACTGTTTTGGGGTGAAACATATGTGCCAACTTGTTACTTTCATGCTTTCCATGTTTTCACATCATATACTTGCTATGTTCATTAGTACATTTATAGTACATTTTACATATGGTTTGGTTGATATATTTCACTTACCATACACGATATTTTGGATACACATTACATGATTTGCGTTAGACATAAACATTTTGACATTGATATACACAATTCATGATTTACATTAGACACAAACATTATGACATTGATATACACAATTCATGATTTACATTAGACATAAACATTTTGACATTGATATACACAATTCATGATTTACATTAGACATAGACATTAGACATGGTTTTCACACAAACATTTTGACATTTGATTATACATAAACATTTTACTTTGGTGGTTTGGTTTGAGTAAGTGATTTAAGTAACGAGGCGTGTGTAATATGATACAAGCATGGTGGATACGCCGCTGGTACTTCCTTTATATAAGTTCTTGTATGGTATTACATATCGTAGCGTTATTTGAATTATTTCAATTTAGACATATAACATTTTATACAAATAACATACTTTTCACAATACATTGTTTTACAAATAACTTATCTGATACAAAATCATTTTACTTGGTTATTCATTTAACCTTGTATTATTCTTTTATACATATATATCATTTGGTTTATTTATCACTTTTCAAATGATTTACAAGACAAAGCAAATTACAAGGTTCATGATTAAACATTTTCTAAAACATAAGTCATGAATTCTATTTTCACAAAACCTATGTATCTCACAGGCATTTTTATTCTGACGTACCTATTTTCACATGTATTTCAGGACATGATGCATAGGATTTATCAAGATACACTTAGGCGGACTTGGGCCTTAGCGACAATAAAAGATGCAAGACTAGTTATTTATGTTATGTTTCTTTGATTGTCAAGACATTGTAACTCTTTTAATCAATAAAACAATATTTCAGTTTCCACGTGTTATGAAACAATGATTCTGTTACAACACTCCCAGACGTTTCCGCCACGTTTTGTTGTTTTACGTGGTCGGGGTTTGACAGAAAAGTTGGTATCAGAGCTCATGGTTATAGGGAATTAGGTTATTAGTAATGCTTTGACCTAGTCTATAACCTTCCTAGGACCCTAACGCGAGTTTACTTCTGTTTAGTCGTAAAACAATACCGTCACCTATCCTTAAGTGACAACCACAACAAGAACACAAATTTCAAAACCACCTTGAAAACCAATCATCTGTTCTAGGATGATTGATTACTAGGTTTTGAACCCTCTTAGTTTTCAAAATCTCGTCAAAGTTTGGGTCTTATAATGTGAACACGTGCAAACTGGAAGAGTGAATGCCTGTACCCTGAGTTTTCTGTCAAAGGCTAGAGTGTTCGTACAAATCCGCAGTATCGGACCAGTCACTCTTACCTGGGAACTCTTGGGGTGAGTGTTCACTTATAGGCAAGCATGTCTTCAGTGATACATTAATATGACCCGCTTACTTTGAGTTGTCACCGTCTCATTCGTTTGCCTTAGGTTACAAACAAATGATCGCAAATTCTTATGCATTGCCATTCTGTTTTGTTTTATTTTCCAATAACATTTCATTGTTTCCTCCTATATCCTTCATTTCCTCCAGAATGTCTCTTCATCGCAACGATGCGCAGATATTCGAGCAAGCTACCAAATTTGCCCAGCGAATAGGTGAAGTAATCCTGAAGACTATTGAATTAGGCATTGCCATGTCTCATCTCAACAATGAAGCCATTCAAGAGCCACCAAAGGAAGCAGGAGTCAAGCCAGCACCACCAGCCAAGAAACCAATCGAGGAATCAAAGACCATGGATGAACAGACTGGATCCCCTAAGAAGTCAAAGAAACGAAAGGCTTCTCAGAACTTCGCCGTGATCGCTCACAATGGTCAAGCCATCCTCAACCAACCAGCTCAACCCCCTGCTAGGAAGCCATACAATGGAACTGCACCCTTGTGCAACCAATGTAACCTTCATCATCATGCTAGTGTGAAGTGCCACAAATGCCAAATTTGTGGACTTATAGGACATACAGCAAGGGTTTTCCCAACTGCAGCTGTACCAAATCAAGCAGGACCCATCTGGGTGGCAACACCACCTGCTAAGAACCAATACAAGGGAACGGCACCGATATGCGACAAATGTAATGGGCATCACCAAGCTCACTTACAGTGTCGTTTGTGTGTATCATGTGGGCGAGTTGGTCACCTGGCAAGTGCTTGTCGATGTAACCCAAACCAAGGTGGTCTAAATCAACCACAAGTCAACCCTGCTCAAGCTCGCTTCCCGCCTGGATCGTGCTACAACTGTGGCAAGATGGGTCATTTCGTGAATAAATGCCTGAAGCTTGCTAAGGCAAATCCAACCCACGGATGAGCAGTCGGCTGATTAGAAGATGTTGTTGTCTTATGCTTTTGTTTCTTCTATTTTTCTGTAATGTGAAACAATCTGTTTTGTTTATAAATAAATTGTTGTTCACAATTCTGATATACAAGTGTAGTTACATGAGTGTATGGCATTTCCCTATGATACCTACGACGAGGAACTACATTCTTACAAACTACTCTTGTGAATTTCCCATTCTTGTGTTTGCTCATGATTCCCTTGGAAAATTCTAAGTACTCGTTTCACTCTAAGAAACAAAGTACAGAAAGTAAAGTGACATTACGAGTGATTGTGCTTTTGCACATCTGTGCCTTTGAAATCCTTGGTTAGATAACTAAGGATATTTTCAAATCTCATACCCATTACGTTCTGATTTTTCAACATGCATAACATAAGTTTTCAAAACAACCTTCATGATTTCAAAATGTTATTAATACCGTATAATTACTTATATCAAGTGCGTAACTTCCAAAGCATCATTCATGTTTTCCAAAAATCTTATACATACTTTCAAAATTCAACTCATGATTTTAAAACATTTTATAAATATACCTACCTAGTACACCTACTTTATGATTTCAAAAGTATTATACATAAGGTTTCAGAAACATTGAACACATTTTTTTAAGAACCCCATGCATAGTTTTCAAAAATATTTTTCCTCATACATTGACTTAACTTTCAAATTCCGCTTCATATGTCGCCTTGGCATATCTAGCATCTCAACTTCATAAGCATTTTTTTACTTCATGTTTTGACTTAAGCACATCCAGTGCAAGGTTTCAAAACATCTTCAACTTCTAAAATCATTATGGGATCTTTTTATCATCACAATTAGACCCTTGTGGATGATTATCATTCAAATCAGAATCCTTAGTTGGATTCCTTGTGTACCTTAATTCGAACATCTCGGTTCCTTACAATCGAAATCGAATTTTCTCTTTAAAAATCTTTCTATCTTTATAGTTAGATTCTTGATAATGTTTAAAGTACCAAATGAAATCCATGGAATGGATTCCTAGTGTGCTTTAAATGCATGTGCACAATTAACAAAATGATAACAAATTAAAGATCAAGATAAACAATTGTGTGGTTATGTGTTTTTGTGTTACGTATTTCCTTTTGTGGTTTTATTTTCGTTATCCAAATCCTTGTAGAACCTTCCATATCTTCATATGAAGGATTCATAGTAGGATATCCAAAGGTACTACCTTAAATCCTTAATGGCCTTCTATGTAATAGTTAAGGCCCTTGGATTATATAGTACCATTCCTTGATTCATAAGAGACCCTTTTAGTGGTCTAGTCAAAAAGATTGATTCAAAAATCTGGTTAAGAATGACATGTGATGATATAAGCTGAAAAGACTCTTTGGTTGTCTATTAAAATCATTTATTGATTTAATAAAAGGGACCCTATGGTGGTCTAGTCACAATCATCACAGGCTCGTTCATTTGTTTTCTTCCCCTACACATTTTTAAGATGCACTACGTGACTATGCAAGGAATTACGTAATTATGGATGCATACATAATTACGAAGTTTAGTGCACGGAAACCGCAGTAAGATTTATTATGTGTAAAAAAAACCGATAGTGGCAACAATAACGAAATGTGAACAATGTACAGGAGGTACGGTGGACGCACCAATAACGCTTAATAGACTTGTATATAAGTGCCCCTCCTACATGGTAAGCATGATGTTATTTAAAGTTACTAGAGGTACAAGAACTCTAACCAGTGTTGTTCGATCTTTTCAACTTCATGTTTTAAACTCTCACAAGTTTCCTTTAAATAAAATTTCGGGACGAAATTTCCTAAAGTAGGGGAGACTGTGACATCTATGCCTCCACGGCCATCAAACAAATACCAAACCAATGAAATATTGTATTTCATACTTGGTATTTGTACAAATATGTGTATCCTTTGCACATATCAATTCTTGTTCGATTTCGGGCTCTGAATCGCTTTCTGGAAGGTTATACGCGCACTGATGCGTAAATATAACCAATTTAATGCAACGAACACTCCGGAATAGTGAAATAGGATTCACATACCTTAAATAACCTTTACATAACTTAGAAATAAGTTTTGAAGGATTTGGTATGACAAAATCAAGTTTAATCGCTTACAGGGACTAAATTCGACAAACTGCGAAAGTATGCCGATTTGAACTGTAACAGACATTCCGGAACATGACCATGAGTTAAACATACCATAAATATCCTTTACATAGAAATAGGCTTTGAGGGGTTCGGTGTGCTAAAATAAACTTTTGGGTCACTGAGGGACAAAAAGCGTCAAAAAGTGCACAAGTTTGCATTTTCGCGCATAACTTGCCTTCTGAATACATCCGAACATCCAAAAATTTATGTAATCACTAAAATATTTTATTTTAGTGTTTGGCATGAGAAAAATCCATTCGTCGCGCAATTTGGATCGTTTTTCGCGCTTATGCGCATTTCGTCGTAATTAAGCGAACATCGCGATCATACGACCAAACGAATCGGCATCCAGCATACTTCTGAGCATGTTTCATGTCCACAATTTTTAGGCATCATTTTAGGGCCTTAAAGTTGGCTTAACGGGCCTTAAACGTGTCGAAATGAGCCTTAAACACCAACAGGGACCAAAACTGTCATTTTTCAAAGTTGTTTGCTGATCAGACAAGCCAGGTGGGGCGCGTAAGGTTTGGCCATACCTTACGCGGGGCACGAATCCCTCCCAGATCAGAAATACTTGTTTAAACAGCTGTTAACAGCTGTTATGCACCCAAAACTAAACTCCACATGTTGATACCTGATGGTGGGGGGCCAATTTGAGTACCCTTAATGTTCCAACACATGTACGGATGAGATCAAAGCACGGTATTCGAGGAACGATCCTAACGGTGGTCCAAATCCTATAAATACCCCTTTGATTCACAACTCAAAACCCACTAAATTTCTGAAAACTTATCTAAGTTGAGGTGTAAAAACGCTTCATACCTGAGAAATATTTGGAAATCAAAGCTTTCGGGGACCCTTTCTAAGTGTTCCTTCGTTCTTTTATTCTTTTAGCGTTAAAGTCAAACTTTGTTTGACTTTCTGCATTGTCCAGTTTATGGTCAACGCGAAGTTCATTTGAACTTCCTAACGTGAGCGTAATCACGATGGTTATAGTCCCTAGTGGCTATACCTACTGATTACCACGTTATCTAGGCTCAGTGACGAGTCGTAGTTTCGGCCAAAATGCGTATTCTTGCGTATTTTGTAACCAAACTACTCTTAGGTATCAAAACCGTTTGTTTTGATAACAAACCTGTTTTCTAAACTTAGTTAAGCATGTTTTAACATGCTTAGCTCGTCACTTTTAGTTTAGTGCTTACATAGGGTCGTAAGGTAAGCGATCTAAACAATCACTTATACTTTCGAACCCGACCCGTTTGGTCGATCATTAGGATCCGACCAAACACATTAGGCGACCATAGTATATAGGGAATAACCTTCCGAGGTTATACCTTATGGTCGCTTCGTTAAGTAGTTGTATGATAGGTAGTTTATATGCCTTAGGTAAATTACCAAAATGCCCTTTTTACGCCAAAATTCATTTTAAGCATATGTAACATAACTTTTAACATCTAAACTGATTTGGCAACAATATTAGACATGTTAAGGCATATTTTACTTGTCATAGGACTTGTTAGGCATTCCGAACGTGTTTTACGCGAACGACGCGTTAAAGTAGCATAAGCTACCTAAACGGGTTGTAATGGGTCGTAAGCACTTAGGTTAGGTTTCATTTTAGTATGTGGGCTTTGTTAAACCATATTACATGAGTTCCCATAAGCATTTGGTTTACGAGCCCTCATTCTATCCGATCCTCCGATTTAGGTCCGGTTTATTAATGTAGTTACCTATATTAGGTACCGTTTGATTCCGTGATCTTCTAGCTTTTCTTGGTGGTTATCCTAGGACTATTGAGCAATCTTAAGTGAGTACATAGACCCCTATTTTACTGTTTTCAAACTGTTTTGGGGTGAAACACATGTGCCTACTTGTTACTTTCATGCTTTCCATGTTTTCACATCATATACTTGCTATGTTCATTAGTACATTTATAGTACATCGTTTTACACTACATTTCATGCTATGTATGTCCATTGTGTGCATACTTAGTATATTGTTTTACATTACATTTCACGCTATGTATGTTCATTTGATTACATACTTAGTGCATTGTTTTCACATGCTTACATTTTGGTATGACATTTGGTTTGTTTAAATGGGACAAAAATACATTCATTAACATTAGCTACGCCATTCGTTAGTAGGTAGTGGTACCGTAGGAATTGACAACTCCCGTTCCTAACATCCTAGGTATGTTTGGATGGAAGGAATGACCTAATTCGATAAACATAACACAGATAAACCTTTAATTTGTTTAAAGGTCTATCACCAGAGTCACAAGGCTTGAATGTATGCATTTTCACAATACCGCATAGATGTTTATATCAGTATAGCATGCATTTGTTCCACAAAACATAACTTTGTTCTAAACCATGTTTTACTTCAATACCTTGTTTTTGTGCATTTTACATATGGTTTGGTTGATATATTTCACTTACCATACACGATATTTTGGATACACATTACATGATTTGCGTTAGCATAAACATTTTGACATTGATATACACAATTCATGATTTACACAATTCATGATTTACATTAGACACAAACATTTTGACATTGATATACACAATTCATGATTTACATTAGACATAAACATTTTGACATTGATATACACAATTCATGATTTACATTAGACATAGACATTAGACATGGTTTTCACACAAACATTTTGACATTTGATTATACATAAACATTTTACTTTGGTGGTTTGGTTTGAGTAAGTGATTTAAGTAACGAGGCGTGTGTAATATGATACAAGCATGGTGGATACGCCGCTGGTACTTCCTTTATATAAGTGCTTGTATGGTATTACATATCGTAGCGTTATTTGAATTATTTCAATTTAGGCATATAACATTTTATACAAATAACATACTTTTCACAATACATTGTTTTACAAATAACTTATCTGATACAAACTCATTTTATTTGGTTATTCATTTAACCATGTATTATTCTTTTATACATATATATCATTTGGTTTATTTATCACTTTTCAAATGATTTACAAGACAAAGCAAATTACAAGGTTCATGATTAAACATTTTCTTAAACATAAGTCATGAATTCTATTTTCACAAAACCTATGTATCTCACAGGCATTTTTATGCTGACGTACCTATTTTCACATGTGTTTCAGGACATGATGCATAGGATTTATTAAGATACACTTAGGCGGACTTGGGCCTTAGCGACAATAAAAGATGCAAGACTAGTTATTTATGTTATGTTTTTTGATTGTCAAGACATTGTAACTCTTTTAATCAATAAAACAATATTTCAGTTTACATGTGTTATGAAACAATGATTCTGTTACAACACTCCCCGACGTTTCCGCCACGTTTTGTTGTTTTACGTGGTTGGGGTGTGACACTTTGAAAGAAAATTGGGAGCGTGTATGATGGACTCCGAAGGAAGTTAAGATACTCACATGCCCTTGGCAGAGTTATCTTACAATAATAATTAACACGCTAGTATTTAGGTTGCCCGGTTTGAAGCTTTGCATGGATGGAAGTTTTGGTCGTCACTTCGTGGAGCTAATGTGGCAAAGGACAATTAACTAGACCTTAGTTTATCTAGGAAACCAGCGACATGATTTTCCTGGATTGAGGGAAGGTTAAAAGTCGCCAATGGATCAGCAGAAGAAATACATGGACAATTGAAGGAACTGTTGCGATTCTAGATTGAAGATTTGGTTTTGTTAAAGGAGTCGTCTTGCAGAGATGCTATTAGGTTTAGTAGAGGAAAGAATAGCTGGGCCACATTGACTTGATCCTTTCAATAGCCCATCTTGAGTTGGATCAGCCGCTTATAGGCTCAAGCTACCATAAGGATTGAGTAATGTTCATGATGTATTGTTTGGGTCCAGTTTGAGAAAGTGTATAATGGATAATACACTGATTTTGTTCCTTGTAGAGGTTTTTGTGGAAGACAAACGGAAGTTTATCGAAGTGCCGTAGAAGCAGTACGTATAGTTAGAAGAGTTATGTTAATAACTGGACAGGCAATTACAGCATTCTAGTTAGAGTAAATTGCCATTTTAGTCCCTGAGTTTTGTCCAAATTTGCCATTTTGATCCAAATAGTTTTTTTTTTTGCATCTGGGTCCCTGACTTTTCACTTTACTGCCATTTTAGTCCCTGAGTTTTGTCCAAATTGCCATTTTAGTCCCTGAGTTTTGTCCAAATTTGCCATTTTGATCCAAACATTTTTAGTGGTTTGGATCAAAATGGCAATAAAAGTGAAAAGTCAGGGACCCAGATGCAAAAAAAAAAACTATTTGGATCAAAATGGCAAATTTGGACAAAACTCAGGGACTAAAATGGCAATTTACTCTTCTAGTTATATATGTGGTTTATTGAGTGTGTGATTTGTGGATATCCGTAATGAATGCAAGGAGGAAAGAAGACGAGTTTATGAGATTTGATTCTTTCGAGAGCCCATCTCAAGTTGGATCAATCGGCTGTAAACTCAGACTATCTTAGGTACGGGGTAATGTATATGTAAATATACGTACGTAGAAACCGAATTGGTGGAATTTTGACATAATCTTCTTGATTAAGTGCTTGTAAATGTTGAACCTTGTAAAGGGTGGAGAGCGTTGAGATGTGAGATTAGGGATTGAGAGTGTATGTAATATAGGTCTACGAAGATTCTTTATAAGAATCAAAGTTTCTCGCAGAAACTATAAGACTATATTCATTAAACCTGTTTTTGCTATTTCCACCCAGTGCAAAAACAAAACCTGTAGAGTAAAAATTTCGGGGACGGAATTTCCTAAACAGGGGGAGACTGTGACACCCGGCTTTTCAGGCCGTACCGTACAATTGTAACGCATGTTGTGAAAGATAAAAGGCCATATTTGACTGATTATGATGTTTATATGTGGAATTTAATGATTTGGTAAATTTAAACTTTGATAAAAAATTATGTTGGTAATGGTAAGATAAACGCTTATCACGTAACGGTTAAAATGCGAAACGAACGTCGGTGACCACCCGATCAGTGTTAAGATCCTAAAAATAGTCTGTTATGATTAGAATAGTAATTTTAATCATATTCGTGAGGAAAAATAAATTAAAACGTTAAGAAACTCTATTTTTCGAGTTTAAGCGCGTACCGCGCGATGCAGCGCGTATATCGACAAAATACTGTCAACATAGCCTGTCAAGGTAACTGATAATCATTTTAATAATAATTTGATGAGTTTATTACTATAGAATGGTAAAAAAATATAAAAACGCTTAAATCCCAATTTTTGCGATTTTAAGCGCGTACCGCACACCATAGCGCGTATACTGCCAAATACCGGCAACGTCGCCAGTCCCGGCAAACAAAATATTGTTCAATAATATTTTGGTGAGTTTAATTTTAGAGAATGTTAAAAATAATTTAAAACGCACTAAAACGGGATTAAAACGCTAGATAAAATACTCGGTTTCTAGTAAAATACCAGTTTTTGGCCAAACAACTCATATGTATATATATATATATATATATATATATATATATATATATATATATATATATATATATATATATGTATACATGCATGTGTGCGTGTGTATGATGAGGTGTGGCAGCCCTATGTCACATTCTCTCCCTCTTTCATTCATGCATTGGTCAAGAATGGAGGTGGTGATGATTAAGCTTTCATGAATCAATACAAAACTTCTAAAATACTTACACAATCCAAGAAATCCAACTTTCAAACTCACTTTTCTCTCTCTCTCTCACTAATAAGCTCGGCCGAAACCCCCTATATCCATATACATTCAAATTTTTCAAACTAATTCTTGAAGATCCAAGTTCATTTCAAGGTGTTTACAAGTCCATTTGAAGGTTTAAGGGTGATTCCATGGAGTTTAAAGCAAGAACCAAGCATCATATCATCTTTTTATTCAAAAACCCCTTTGAATCTTGAAGGTATAAAAACTAATCTTTTGAAAATGTTCTTGATTCTTGGTGATGTTGATGGTCATGGAAAGTTTCTCTTGATTCTTAAGATATTTCACAAAACTTAAAACTAAAACAAATGGGTTTTTGAAGAAAATAAAAATGGATATATATATGTGTATGTATGTATGGCTATAGATATGTATGTATATACATATATGAAAGTTGTGTTTTGATTTGATTGATTTTTGTATGATTTAATTCTTGAAAGTGAAATGCATGCATGATCGAAAGGTAACTTATAAAAGTTTATATGATTAAAAGATGAACATGATAAAGTGAAGTTTTGGAAACATATGTGTGTACGTATATGAGCCGTGTATGTATGTATGTATAGGTATGCATGCATGTGAAATTTTGATGATTAAAGTCTTGAATTTGTAAGGATATAAACATATGTCTTGCTTTTATGAATAAATGAGTAGATGATGATGATGTGAAGTATGGAATGTTTGAATATTTGAACATGATTAAAATATATGTTAGATATATATATATATATATATATATATTAGTTCATATAAAATGATGATGATGTAATATGGATGCATTAGATGCATTTACTTGAACATGCATGATGATTTGCGATCATGAAATGATGATTTAGATATGATTTGATAAAAAATAATTTTAGATCAGATTCTAAACACTAAAATAAGATTATTTTGAAGTGTTTAATAATATATAACTTTGTCATAATGTTTACTAGCCTTGCATGTTGTACTTGGTGCATTAAGAGTTGTAAAATATGTGAAATCGCATGAGTTATGAGACTTACACAAAAACTGCACAAATCTGATTATGATCACTATTTTAATCAGTAAATAAAAAGTATTGTTTTAAAATATCAATTCATTCCGAGTTGGGATGGTTATAGTAACGTTTAACCCAAAACTATGCGTTAAAACGGTCAAAAATCGGCTTTTCGAGTGATTTTTATAAAACTGATTTAGATCAGTAAGTAAATTGATATTTTTTAGTTTAAAAATGAGTATTTTAACTAATTTTAAGTTTACTTGGTGTTTGGTTAGTCGTACGTGACTTCCGACGCCCGAAAACGTTACTGAATCGCTAAAATACGCATTTTTCTAAGTACACTAGTATGGGTAAAATTTTGGGTAAACCTTATGTGTTAAAATGTGTTATGTGATTTAAACATGAGAATGTGAAAATATGTTAAGTTTTAACATGATTTTAAATATTGGATTATGCATGTATATATTAATGCATTTTGTGCGGTAGAAACGGTAAAAATTGCGTTAAATGTGTAACTTGTTTGTCGAGCATGAAATTTGATATGTATGAGATATTTTATGTATATTGGCTTTAAAAATGACAAAATAGATAAGTTAACAATATTTCGCGTGTTTCGGTGTTAAATTATGTGAACGTATATGTATATATATTACGACGCGCAAATCGTAGATATATTGCGTATAAACGGGAGAGTTAACGGATTTACACAATAATGGTCAGCAATAAAACCGTTCAAGTCACAAAATCATAAATATATATATATAGGGAGAAGATCATGCGAGAACCACCTCTTATTGCGAGAACCGCGAGAACCAATGTGAACACAACCAAAAATAGCTAAAAATCACACAAATTTTTTTTTAAATATTTTTTATATAAAAATCGCTACTTTTCGAAGCCAACAAAAAAATAATTTTTTTTTGCCACCAAAAGTAGCGATTTGAGCATAAAAAATATTAAAAAAAATTTAGATTTTTTTTTTATTTTTTTAGATTTTTTTAGGTTTTTTGGGGGTTTAGTTTTTAGCATTTTAGCTTGGGGGGGGGGGGTTTAGGTTTTTGGGGGGTGGGGGAGGGGGGTTTAGGTTTTGGGGGGGGGGGGTTGGGGTTTTTTTTAGGGGGGGGGGTGGGGGGTTTTGTTTTTTTTTTGGGGGGGGGGGGGAGGGTGGGGGTTAGGTTTTTTTTAGCTCTTTTAGGTTGTGTTCACATTGGTTCTCGCAGGAACTCCTCCCTATATATATATATATATATATATATATGGACTCATATATATATATATTAACGTGCCAACATAATAAAAAAATGATAACTTTTCGGGAAAATCTCAAAGTTATGTGACAATTCTAAGAAAACAGAGAAACTTAGGATTTTTGTAATGTTATATTGATTTAAAATCGTTCCTATATATAATAGGACGTGTAGAAATCAATCTCTGGGATTGTGCTATTTAAAATACGCACCCAAAGGTGAGTGTTACTAAACCCCTTTTTTACTGCTTTGTATATATATTTTGGGGGTAGAACACGTCAATAAAAGGGTTTAAGAATGTTTTTGAAATAAAACATACCTTTTAATATAAAATATATATTTTCGTTGAAAATATATGAAATTTGATAAGTCATACGTTTCGAAGTAAAACGTTTTTGATGAATGAATATTGAAAGTACGGTATTTTCCTAAGCGAAACACGACCGTATGGATTGGGGATGAATTCCAGACTGGGTCTCAACATTTGAGTAACAGGGGAATTCGTACAACATCGTGTATTAAATTGTCATACTAGTAGGATATATATATATTGTATGTGAGGCAGATATCATATTGTTCTTCGAGAAAGAACCCTGCGCCCATGATGTCGTTTAATCATTTAAATAATGTACGTGAGGAATTATTGGTAGATCTATCGGGTTGACAACCCTGTCGTGACCGTTCGCCCCGTGTCAAGTCAAGCGACGAATTTTGATTCTGTTTATTGTCTAGCATTGATTATCCCTACATGGTTAATATATAGTTCGTATCGTCTAGCTAACATACGAGTCTGAAAGTTGACGCAATAATTTAATATACAAAACATGGGCAACATATATTGCAGTTGTTGGATTGATGAACCGACGGAAAGACCATGGATTTTATTAAGGAAGTAAAATGGACTTTCTAAAATTATATGGATGTTTTCAAATAAACACCTAATCAGAAAGTTTTCCTTGGAATAAAATTGTTTGTAAGTGAATATGTGAACTCACCTTCCTTTGTGTTGACACTTGATTTTAACGTGTTCTACATGTACTTAAGTTCAGCTTTCGGGAATCATGGCGTATCTTGTGTTTGTTGATGCATGTTTTGTCACTTAAAAATGTTGGACTAACCTTTAAACTTTCTTGGACAATGTAATAAGATCCGTGAGGATCAAAGACAACTTTATTATGTCATGTTTTGGGACATTAAGATTAAAATCTATGTTTTAAATAAGTAATATTGTCCAACACTATAATGCATCAAACATCATGATAGAAATGGGCACCAACTTCCGTCACCACTACATTTTATATTCCGCTGCGACGTTTTTGGGGTGTGACAGAACATCTCCTTGAATGCTTTTTCTTGCAGGACTTACAGTAAGGTGTAGAGGTATAACCTATGTTTTTCCCAAGGTTGGAATTACCATAGCGGAATTCCTGGGTAAGCTTTTGAGCTAGGTTCTTCCTCTGGTTTTCTTCTTGTGTACGTACTACTTCATCAGTCAAGGTATTGGCTAGTTCTACAGCTTCTTCTATGGTTTGTGGTCTAGCTGCCTTGACTACATGTCTAATCTCGCTGATTAATCCCCAAATGTAACGGAGATTAATACTGGTTCTGGTGAGGCTAGGGTCGGCACTATTCTAGCATATTCAAAGAATACGGTAGCGTAACCCTTACAGTCTACTCCAGTCATTCTAAGGTTTAAGAACTTATTAGAAATTTGATCTTTTTCATTGGGAGGACATAATTTCCTTTCAATCATATTCTTAAACTCAGTCCATTCCATATTATAGACTCTGTCACTCCCCCTAGACTGGAGAATAATCTTCCACCATTCTAGAGCTGCATTCTTAAAAAGATTGGAGGCAACATGATTTTATCCTCTTCTGCACACTTGCTTATTTTTAAGACTACCTCAGTCTTTTCTATCCATCGTAGAGCTGCAATGGCTCCTTCATTGCCTGAGAATTCCATTGGTTTACAAGACCAGAATTCTTTGTAAGAACAACCATAAGACATGGTTCTTCTTCTTTTTGGAATAGGCAATTGAAGTAGTGGTGCATTGTTTACGCTGTGACTGGGCTCAGTAGGTGGTCGTTTACTTCCACTGTTTGTTTTATTATTTTCCGCTTCCTTAATTGTTTTGATAATATATGGCATAACGTCTATAATCCCTTGTGCCACTATGTGTTGGATGGCACTGTTATCTAATTGGTTCCCGTTATTATCATTATTCGGGTTTTCGTGATTCAATTTGTTGTCCATCTGGATTATAAATATTTACCAAGTATTAATATCACAGGACTAGATTTAATGCGAGCAATCACACAAACAAACATATTGATCAAAATCGTCGTGCATTGCGACATTTACTCTATTTCATATATTTATATACTACAAGCTGCAACTGAAATTGAAATTATACTACTAGTTATGCATCAGTAGGTATTGGATTATCTATTTTAGTTGATTTTTTGTTCAAACTACATGCACACACACACACACACATATATATATATATATTTACTATTATTATTGTTATTATTATTATTATTACTACTACTACTACTACTACTACTAAGGGTTCATCCAGTACTTCATGTTTCGCTCGTCGTACTTCCAAACGAGCCTTTCCCCTATCTGTCTGATTCTTTCTCCCTCATCTACTCACTCCTCACCAAAAGTACGGAGTTCCTGCACGTTCTCGGTACTCATGGGTGGCGGTGGTGCTGGTATTGGGTCTTGGTACGGTGGTACTGGTTCTCCATATGGGTATGGGTTTTCTAGTATTTCCCGAACATACTGATCATCATCCCAGTTGGATCTAGAGGGTCAAGGTTGGGGTATGGTGCTACAGGGTTTGGTATGGGTTCCTCCGGTGGGTAGGGTTCTCCATAATCCTTATGTTCATCATTCCATGGGTCATAAGCTAGAGGGTTTCGCGCTGGGATTCTAGGGATTTCGTTTGGGTCGAAGGCGGGTATGGGAATCTGGTCTCCTGGATTAGGTTCTGTTTCCATGGGTTGAGTTGGGAACAATGGTAGCGGCTGTGGTGCAATGATTTGTTCTAAGTTTGGGTCTACGGCAGTGGTAGCTAATATGTGAAAGTTGGCTAATCGTCTATTGATTATGTCTTGAGTCTGGGCATTCATCTCTCTATTTGCTGCTGCTAAAGCCCGTTGTTGTTGCAACTTTCTCATTCTCTTCCTACGCACGTGTGCTCCCCAACTGAACCAGCCTCTCTTTTTGGTAGGGAATGGTTCTTCGGATTGCGCCTTAAATATGAAAATCCACTCTTCTGTATCAGCTGAGTACCCCAAAGGAGTAGGCTGGGAAGAAGTTCCTTCATCTCTAGGAGAACTAGATAATTGACGATAGGCGTCTGAAGGTCGTTGATCACTCAAATTGTAAACTAACAAATTGTCAAATAACACAAAACAATAATATACAGATATGCACGTAATCCCATAGATTATTTCCTAACATAATGGATAAAATTTTGGTGTCAGCAGAATACTTCTTGGCTGAAATTAGTGGCTGTAGCTCTGATACCACCTTCTGTCGCAACCCCCGACCCCTGCCCCGGGAGGCGGGCGGCCGCGAGCTACTCAGAGCTGGTGGTATCGGTGTTTATTAATTTGGCAGCGGAAATTTCACCAGGACAGTAGTTAGGAAATATTTTATCAGAGTAAAACACCAACATTTTTATAATTAATAAATACATGGGTAATTCCCAAGTTTCCATTACAAACATGTTTATAGGGATAAACCCTAATTTATTGAAATAAAACTTCTTCTTTATTTAGGTAACTTTTATAGCCACTTTTCCAAGCCTTCAGTGTTCTCCAGCTGGCTTCTATTTGGCTTTCACATTTTGTTACCTGAAACGCATTTAAAACATTTAATCAGTAAGAAATACTGGCGAGTGAATCCCAGTTTAATCAAAGCAGGTTTTATCATTTTACAGCATTGAGGGCAATCCAGCAATTACATTTGCTTACATCTACTTTAATTACCACCCACGGTACTGCCAATCCTGACTTGTGGTAATGTTACTACTCACAGTGTAGTAACAAATTTTGTATACAAAACCCCAACACACTGACGATAATTGTAGAATTACAAATACTCAATCACTGTTAATTATAAAATAAAAACAATTGAGGTTTTCTAAAAACACTTGGTGAAAACAGGAATCACTCATATTGCTAATTTAGTTATTTCCCTGTGACTTCCTGGTTATTGTCTATTAGATTAAACAATGCACACGCGTTAGTATAATAATCCAAATTTACATTAGTTATACCCTCCTCGAGACAGAACTCCAACGACCGAGTCAGGCAGAGCCTCGACATGCGTTACGGAGCACTAGATCAATCGGGCAGCGTATCTAATATGTAACCAGGTGTTATGATACTTACATCGAGGTAGAGCTTTGCTATTTTAGTGGGTATAATACCCGAGAATTATTATTGCTATTTAGAATTGAGAGAGAAAGTTGTGTGATGAACGATTTGCAACTGAAGCCGAAATCCCCTATTTATACTGTCTGATCAACACTTTCTCGCGCCCCGCGAGCAAGGTAGGGTAGGCTTTAGCCTTGGCCAGTCACGGGTGTAGGTTCAACACGACATGGACACGTGGCAGCCCAGGGTGTGGCCTGGTGGCCAAGCTGTCGCGCCCCGCGATAGCCTTACCTGAAGCTGTCACGCCCCGCGAGCGCATTAAATATTGTTTTCTTATTTGATTTTTGTTAAACTAAATGTATTCCGGGCCTATTCTTCGTATACGGAGTGTATTTTAGGACGTATAGGGATGTTTTAAGGATTTTATGAGAGTTGTTATACAAGGCCGCTCCGTTTGAAGCTTTATACAGAAGGAAGTGTCGATCACCTCTTTATTGGGCTAAAATCGGCGAAAAGCAATTGACCGGACCCGAGCTTATCCAGGAAACCACCGATAAGGTTGTCCAGATCAAAGGGAGGTTGAAAGCTGTCGCGGATTAACAGAAGAGTTATGCGGACAACCGAAGGAAACCGTTGCAGTTTCAGGTTGGTGATCGTGTCATGTTGAAGGTGCCACCTTGGAAAGGTGTTGTGAGATTCAGAAAAGGGGGAAGCTGAGCCCGCGTTATATAGGACCTTTCGAAATCGCATCTCGAGTTGGATCAGTCGTGTATTGGCTCAAACTGCCACAAGAATTAAGTGGAGTTCATGACGTGTTTCATGTTTCCAACTTGAAAAAGTGTCTGTCGGATGAGACACTGATTATACCCCCTGGTGAAGTTCGTGTGGACGATAAACTGAGATTT
Organism: Helianthus tuberosus; assembly: GCA_030545235.1. Classification (NCBI taxonomy): domain Eukaryota; kingdom Viridiplantae; phylum Streptophyta; class Magnoliopsida; order Asterales; family Asteraceae; genus Helianthus; species Helianthus tuberosus. Next base: position 72,396,957 of record CM060444.1, read on the forward strand.
ATCGAAGAACCGATAGAAGTTCTGGATTGGAAAATTCAGAAGCTCAGGAGGAGTAGGATTAAGTTGGTCATGGTTCGCTGGAATTCTATGGACCTGAGTTCACTTGAGAACGACAGGACCAGATGCAACAGACATATCCTCATCTCTTCCCACCTAGTGCAAAAACGAAACCTGTAGAGTATAGTTTCGAGGATGAAATTTCCTAAACAGGAGGAGACTGTCACACCCGACAATTTAGAGTTGTACCATACAAATGTAACACGTGTCCTGAATAAATAAAAAGCTATATTTTATTGATATTGGTGTTTATATGTGATATTTGATGTGTTGGTAAATCCAAAGCTGATTAAAAATTATGTTGCCAACGCTTATCGTGTAACGAACAAAATGCGAAACGAACGTCGGTGACCGCCCGATTAATGTTAAAATCCTAAAAATAATTCTTTATGATTACATTGGTATTTTTAATCATGTTTGGAAGGAAAAATAAATTAAAACGCTAAGAAACTCTATTTTTCGAGTTTAAGCGCATACCGCGCGATACTACTGCGCGTATCTGACAAAATACTGTCAACGCAGCCAGTCAAGGCAACAGATAATTATTTCAGTAATAATTTGGCGAGTTTATTTTTATAGAGTGATAAAAATAATTTAAAACGCCATAAAACGAGTTTAAAACGCTAGATAAAATACCCAGTGTCCAGTAAAATACCCGTTTTTGAGCTAATATACATGTATTATATGTATGTAAATATGAAAGATGTGAGTGTTGAGTGCATGTGGTGGCCATGGAAGGTCTTCTCTCTCCTCTCTCTTACACTTGTTGGCCTAGGATATTGCATATGATGATAATACCTTTTCATATCTTCTCAAATTTTCCATAATCCAAGACACAATCACAAACAAATCACACTCTCTCTAACATACACAGCCGAACACCCCTCTACTTCATCCATTTTCAAATTTTCAACTTTGTTCTTGGAGATTCAAATCCATTTCAAGGTGATTTCAAGTCCATTTGAAGATTCAAAGGTGATTCCAAGGAGTTTCAAGCAAGAACCAAGCTTCATATCATCATTTTTATAAAAAATCCACTTGAATCTTGAAGGTATAAAATCATTTCTTTTAAGCATGTTCTTGATTCTTGGTGATGAAGATGATAGTGGAAGTTTTCTCTTGTTCTTGGATTTAAATACAAACTTGAAACTAAAACAAACGGGTTTTTAAAGAAAAATAAAAATGGATGTGTATGTATGTATATGTGTGGCCGTATGTATGTATATACATGTATGAGATTTGAGTTTTGACTTTTGATTGAATCTTGTTAGTTATGATGCTTAAAATGTAATGCGTGTGTAATTTAGAGAATGTTCTAAAGGGTTTTGGTCATTGAAATGGACATGTAAAAGTAGAAATTTGGAATCATGTGTGTATATATATGTGACAATTGGCACTTTTTGAGTAATTTCCGTACAATGTGAACAGTGTTTAACATTATGTGGTTGTGTATTTTGAACGTTTGATGTGCATGATTTCATGGCATACATTTAAAGAACTCACAAAAAAAAAACATTTCATGATGCATGATACTTATTTTTATTGGTCGCGACTTGAAACAGTTTAGACAGTGCATAGAAATAAGTAGAACACTTATCAGAAAAACTAGTAGTGCTGACAGGAGTTTAGTACTCAGACAAACAACATATTTAGGACACAGATTGAGTCCCGGAGCCATTTTTACATTAAACCTCGTGTGAGAAAGTATGGGATTATGTTACTGCTTTCCGAGAGACAAACGAACACTAGAAACTGCCTAAAACTAGCTAAAACTAGCCAAAACAGCATAATTCAGCAAAATTCAGCCTTTTATAGCTTATGTAATAATCAGAAATAACGCCAGAATGTTCAGAACAACTTAAAAAGTGTTGGGAACATCATCCTAACATAATAACATATCACACCATACAAGTTACCAAAAATAGATCATTTAAGCGATCCGATAACTAAACGAACACCCGAACATATCTAGAAGCATCATGTGAACTAGTTAGCAATATTTTCATGACATGAAGCTAGTTATGGTCTTAAACACCATGTTATGTATCAAGAACATATAAACATCTAATAATCCAACCAACCATACCTATTACCATTATTATAACACTTAATCAATTTTAAGCAAACTTGGTACCCCCCCCCCCCATGGTAACCGTCCCCTAAGGGACCCACCCCACTAATCATGTTGACTAACAACATTGTTAGTCAAAGATGCTAGATTTTGAACCTAAGGTTAATGGAGTGGAGGATGTTAATGACCAAGGGGTTTAACTCCTTATCTACAACTCATCACCATCATTTTCATTATCACAAAAAAATCACCATCACTCTCTTCTCCTCTCCCACACTCTCGGTCGTAAGTACACCCCCTAATCATCATCTTCCACTAAATTCAAGCTCATCCAAGGTTAACACAAGGTATCTCATGGTGAACTAAGAAGGTATCAAGACTTGGAATGTGACAACCTGTGTCTTCGAGGTCTTTCCTTTACACGTTACTGGTTTGCAATACGTCTTTGTATTTTGCGTGGTGTGTAGCTTGTGCATGGATTAGTGACATATCTTTGTATATAATCCTTATGTATGGATTATTATTAAATAGCTTACTACTAATATGTGTTTATCATAATAAAGAAAAGTCAAGCACTCAACCTCGATGAAACATAGAGTTTCGTCCATTAACCCCCACTCGACGAAACATAGAGTTTCGCCAAAAGGATCTTTCGTCGAGCCCAGGATCACTCGAAGCCTAGTAAGGGCCCAATTCATTTACTCGCATATATTATGTCACACAACTGATTGATCTGTAAACCCTAGTTCTTTTCTTCCCTCTCAAACAACCCGTCGGTAACTTCTCTCTCTTTCTCTCGAAGGCTTTGCTGATTATTGTTTTGTCCACTCGGTTAGTAGATCATTACTCTTATCACTTGATAAACTTGGTAGTATTGATACAAGAGGTTACGGTTGTTATGTCCTTGCTTGATGATATGGCTTAGGATCACATGTTAGTAGCATTGTTAATGAACAAGTTCATAATAGTTAACTGCTAGAAGGAGTTGTATGATATTGATTTATGATCTAGTGTTTGGATGTAATAGGGTTTGATTGTTTTGCATATGGTAATAAATTGTGGATTGAGTGAACATGAGTCGAGATTATGATTGATATTGATAGATCGATTGAATTTTAGAGTCTTACTGAAATGTATTGGTAATACTGATGACGACAATTAAATGTATTGTTAATTTGTTTAGAAATTGAATCATGCTGAAACTGATAGGCCACGATCAGATATCATGAACACTTTGATTTCTATGTGTGTTAGTAACGGATGCCGGTTAGGGTTTATGTGAATCTAGAAGGAATTCAGGATTTTCTGGGTGCAGCGACGAAACTTCAAGCTGACGAAACATGGGTGTTTCGTCGGCTGAGTGTTTGGTTTTTCCAAGCCGATGAAACATGGGTGTTTCGTCGGATGAGTGTTGGGATTTTCGTCAAATGATTATGGGGACTTTCGTCGACTAGGCTGTGGGTTGTTTCGTCAAGACAGTAAGTAAACCAATTGAACAGTGTATGATGCTTATAATGATAGATGTTATACTTATGAAATAGTGTTCTTGCATGTTAATAAGATTGAGAGAGAAACCTAGTTTGTATTGTGAGTATAAAACCTACCTAATATATGTTGTTATGACCTACTCATGGAATGTAGACTTGTTTGGGAACCGAATGCCTGATATGTGATATATGATATATGGTGGTCTTAGCAGCAATTGCAAACTGTGAAAACACATGTACTGTTAGGTGATTTATTTGCATGTGAAACCCATACGCCTGTTGTCACACCCCGACCACGTAAAACAACAAAGCGTGGCGGAAACGTCGGGGAGTGTTGTAACAGAATTATCGTTTCATAACCATGGATACAAAAAGTGTTTCGTTTTATTGATAATATTAAACATTAACATTGTCTTAACACATAACAAACAAGTTTTATATCGACTATCATTGTTTTATATCACTGAGGCCTCGACCAGATCCTATGTGACGCATGCATCCTAGAACGTCAACCAAGCAACAACACCTGAAACATATGTAAAAACAAAGTCAGCAAAGAAATGCTGGCGAGTACATAGGTTTTATAAGAGTATCAGAATCATGGCTTGTTTACATATATTGCAGTACCTCGAAGACCTTGTTTTTAAAAAGTGTATAATATTGCAACATGATTAACCAACTCAAATCAAGCGGGTTATCGTTTATAAAACCTTGTGGCCATGATTCTTAACCCAAAAGCTTTTGTTTTAGAAAACCATCTTGTAAAACATCTCGTATCAACTCATTAATAAAACTCGTATATTATTTCGAAAACATCGTTGAGTGACATCGTTTCAGTATCGTTTACCAAAGTGAACTAAAAAACGCCACGGTATGTAATATGTTGAAAACACTTATATATAAGAAGTACCAGCGGCGTATCTACCATGTTTTCACCACATTACACCCGTCCCGTTATCTAAACACTAGCCAAAAACCAATCGTTTACCCAGATCGTTTAATATCGTTTCCAAATCGTTCCCAAATCGTTTCCAAATCGTTTACTCGTTTAGATCGTTTAAATCGTCCTCGTTTTAATTGTGATAACTTATATATGGTCGTCTCGTTAATAACATTCAAACCTTTGTGACTCGTTCATCGTTCAACTCGTTCTTGCATTAACATACCTCTAAAGGGTAAGTTAACAATCATCAGATTCAGTCGTTACCCACAACACCCACACATAACCATGGGTATAGTGAAATAACGGGATTTGTCATATCCTATGGTACCATAACCTAATACTGGTCGGCTTGATCAATGCTAATGAATGTCGTTCGTTATGTAATTACAACCAACAAGTTCGTTCACATTATCGAAATCGTTAATAGTTTAGTATAAATCGTTCTATTCGTTTTTGAAATCATCGTTTAAACCTTGAAAACATTTTGTACATATGAATCACCCCAAAACAATTGAAAGTAGTAAAATAGGGGAACTATGTACTCACATGTAGTGCAAGGTATCCTCAATCAATAGTACTTCAACAAACTCGAGTAACCAAGAGAAATCAAGCAGCCCCTAGTAATTGAATCACTAGTCAAACAATAGACGCCTAAATCGGAAGATCGGACAGAATGAGGTCCTGGAAACCAAATGAGTGTTGGAACTCATGTGATATGGTTTAACAAAGCCTACATCCTAAATGAAACCTAACCTAAGTGCTTTCGACCCATCGCGACCCGTTAAGGTAGCTTATGCTACGTTAACGCGTCGTGCGCGCAAACGCGCATTCGAGACGTCTAACTAGTCCTATGACAAGTATTATATGCCTATACAAGTTTAATCATGTTGTATAATCAGTTATGTGACAAAAGTTTAGGTTACATAAGCTTAATTACCAATTATACATGAAAAAGGGTATTTTGGTAATTTACCTAAGGCATATAAACTACTTATCATACAACTACCTCAACTAGGTGACCATAAGATATAACCTCGGAAGGTTATTCCCTATGCAACTATGGTCACTAACCATGTTTGCTCGGATCCTAATGATCGACCAAACGGGTCGTGTTCGAAAGTCTAAGCGGGTGTTTAGTCCGCTTGACTTACGACCCTACACAAGCACTAAACTAAAAAGTGACGAGCTAAGCATGTTAAAACATGCTTAACTAAGTTTAGAAAACAGGTTTGGTATCAAAACAAACGGTTTTGATACCCACAAGTAGTTTGGTTACAAAATACGTAAGAATACGTATTTTGGCCGAAACTACGACTCGTCACTGAGCCTAGATAACGTGGTAATCAGTAGGTATAGTCACAAGGGACTATGACCATCGTGATTACGCTCACGTTATGAAGTTCAAATGAACTTCACATTGACCATAAACTGGTCAATGCAGAAAGTCAAACACAGTTTGACTTTAACGCTAAAACGAATGAAAAAGAACGAAAGAACACTTACAACGGGTCCCCGCAAGTATTTGATTTTCAAGTAATCTCAGGTAGGAAGTGTAGAAACACAACCACTTAGAGAAAAACTCAGATTTCAAGTGGGTTTTGCAAGTGAAGGGTGGGGGTATTTATAGGATTACTAGGACCGTTAGGATCGTTTATCGAAAATCGTGCTTCAATCTCACCCCTACACTTGTTGAAATTTCCATGGAACACCAAAATGGCCCCTCATTATCAGGAAGAGGCAAGTGCAATTGGGTTTTGAGTGTACGACAGCTGGAAGGAAGGTTCTAATCAGCTGGGAGGTCCTTACGGACCGTAAGGGTGAGGGCTTACGGTCCTTAAGCCATCAACTTTTTGACGCTTTTAGTCCCTGAATGAGCATAAAGTTTATTTTAGCATACCGAACCCCTCAAAGCCTATTTCTAAGCTATGTAAAGGTTATTTAGGGTATGTTTAACTTATGATCAAGTTCCGGAATGTTCGTTACTATACAAATCGGCATAGTTTCGTAGTTTGACACAAATAGTCCCTACGATCGAACAAAGTTGATTTCGACACACCAAACCATTCAAAACTTATTTCTAAGTTATGTGGAGGTTATTTAAGGTATGATAAGCCTATGTCACTATTTCGGAGTGTTTTTCGCGTTATACTGACTGCGTTTAAGCACCAGTTTGCGTATAACCTTCCAGAAAGCGATTTAGAGCTTGAAATTGGAATCGAATCAAATTGTAAAATCACTAAACACAATTGCACACACAATAACATCAAAACACATATAATAACACCAAAGCACATTGTTTTATTAATAATCATCATTGTTTTACATCATACATCGATTATAGAACACAGTTGTCACAGTCTCCCCTACTTCAGGAAATTTCGTCCCGAAATTTTAACTAGAGGAAGCTTGTGAAAACAAATGCGGATATTTCATCTTCATCTGGTCCTCACGTTCCCAAGTAAACTCTGGGCCACGTTTGGATTCCCAGCGAACTTTAACATAATGAATCCGTTTGTTCTTCAACTTTTTGTATGTACGTTCCACTATCTCCACCGGTTTCTCGACAAAGTGCATTGTTTCATCAATTCGAATCTCATCGAGAGGAATGTGTAGATCAGCGTCAGCTAAAAACTTTCGTAGATTGGACACATGAAAATTCGGGTGAATGTTTCCAAGCTCTGGAGGTAGCTCCAATCGATAGGCAACCTTTCCAACCCTTTCCACAATCTTAAATGGTCCCACATATTGAGGTGCAAGTTTTCCTTTTTTTCCAAATCTCACCACTCCCTTTCAAGGTGAAACCTTGAGTAGGACACGATTTCCGACTTGAAATTCTAAGGGCTTGCGTCCCAAATCCGCATATCTCTTTTGACGGTTTCGAGCTGTCACAAGATTATCGCGGATTTTCTTGATTTTGTCTGTTGTTTCCAGAACGAGCTCAGGTCCAGTAAGCTGAGCTTCACCGGTCTCGTTCCAACAGACAGGTGAACGACATTTTCGACCGTAGAGAGCTTCGAATGGTGCCATATTAATGCTAGTATGATAACTATTATTGTAAGAGAACCCGATCAACGGCAGATGAGAGTCCCAATTACCACCAAAGTATATCACGCATGCTCTAAGCATATCCTCCAAAGTTTGAATCGTTCTCTCAGATTGGCCATCTGTTTGGGGATGATAAGCAGTGCTTAGATTCAGTTGGGTTCCCAAAGCAGATTGCATGGCCTTCCAGAAATGAGATGAAAATCGAGCATCACGATCAGAGATGATATCCAAGGGCTCACCATGTCGTGTCACAATCTCATCAACATAAATCTTTGCAAGTTTATCAGCAGATAGATCCTCGCGAATCGGAATGAAATGAGCTGATTTCGTTAATCGATCGACAATAACCCAGATAGCATCATGACCTTTAGACGTACGCGGTAACTTAGTGATGAGATCCATCGCAATGTTCTCCCACTTCCAAACCGGTATCTCTGGTTGTACAAGCAAGCCAGAAGGTCGTTGATGTTCGGCCTTGACTTTGAGACAAGTTAGGCATTTCGATACATACAAGGCAACATCCTTCTTCATACCAGGCCACCAGCACCGAGTATGAAGATCCTTGTACATTTTATCAGCACCAGGATGGATAGAATATTGAGACTTATGAGCTTCGTCCATTACCAAGGTGCGAAGATCGTCTTGTTTCAGAATCCACAATCGATCAATAAAATAGAGCAAACCATCGTCTTTCGCTTCGAGCATAAGCTCAAGTTGACATGGTAATTCCGTACCCATCAAATTTTGTGAAACACAAAATTGTTGAGCTTGAAGGACACGAGATTGAAGATCAGATAGAGTTCGAACTGAATGAAGCTTGACTTGTTCTTTTCGACTAAGCGCATCAGCTACGACATTCGCCTTACCAGGATGGTAGCGAATCTCGCAATCATAGTCGTTCAAGAGTTCAACCCAACGTCGTTGCCTCATATTCAGCTCTTTCTGATTAAGAATATGCTGGAGACTTTTGTGGTCTGTGAAAACCACACACTTTGTTCCGTAGAGGTAGTGTCTCCAGATTTTAAGCGCGAAAACCACAGCTCCTAACTCAAGATCATGAGTCGTGTAGTTCTTCTCGTGAACTTTTAGCTGTCTAGATGCATATGCAATAACCTTACCTTGTTGCATAAGAACGCAACCAAGGCCTAAGTTGGACGCATCGCAATAGACAATGAAATCATCGCTTCCCTTGGGCAGAGATAGAACAGGAGCATTACATAACCTCTGCTTCAGCGTTTGGAACGCTTCTTCTTGCTTGGGTCCCCACTCAAAAGGCTTATTCTTCTGAGTCAAAGCAGTGAGTGGAACCGCAATCTTCGAGAAATTTGAAATGAAACGACGATAATAACCAGCACGACCAAGGAAAGATCGAATCTCTGTAGGCGTCGTCGGTGTACTCCAATCCTTAATACCAGCAATCTTGGATGGATCCACATGAATACCCTGCTTATTGACTATATGACCCAAGAATTGAACTTCTTTAAGCCAGAATTCACACTTGGAGAATTTAGCAAAAAGTTGTTCCTTCTTCAGGAGTTCCAATGTTAAGCGAAGGTGTTGTTCATGCTCGGCTCGAGACTTTGAATAAATCAAGATGTCATCAATAAAAACAATGATGAACTGATCCAAATAAGGCTTGCAGACCCTATTCATTAAGTCCATAAAGATAGCTGGAGCATTCGTCAAACCAAAAGGCATGACAGTAAACTCGTAATGTTCATATCTTGTGCGGAAAGCAGTTTTGGGAATATCTTCTTCGAGAACACGAAGTTGATGATACCCAGAATGCAAATCGATCTTGGAAAAGCATGAAGCACCCTGCAGCTGGTCGAAGAGGTCATCAATTCGAGGTAAAGGATATCGATTCTTGATGGTGAGCTTATTAAGCTCACAATAATCGATACACATTCGAAAAGATCCATCTTTCTTTTTCACGAAGAGGACAGGAGCTCCCCAAGGTGAAAAGCTCGGTCTGATGAATCCTTTATCAGATAACTCTTGAAGCTGTTTTGATAACTCTTGCATCTCCGCCGGTGCAAGACGATAAGGTGCTTTTGCAATCGGGTTGGCATTGGGCACAAGGTCAATATGAAACTCAACTTGACGAACTGGAGGCAAACCAGGCAGTTCATCAGGAAACACCTCTGGATAATCCCGAACAATCGGAATATCCTGAATACTTTTGCTCTTGTCTTTCTCCTCGGTGACATGTGCCAGAAAAGCAACATATCCTTTTCGCAAATAACTTTGGGCCTTTGTACACGACATAAGCTTCAATCCACCTGAAGGTTTCTCGCCACGAACCTCCAGAACATCGCCAGAAGACAAAGGAATACGAACAATTTTATCGAAACAAACCGCCTCAGCGTGGTGTTTGGTTAACCAATCCATTCCCACGATAATATCGAAACTCCCAAGTTACATCGGTGTGAGGTCAATAGGAAAAAGATGGTTATCAAGGTTCAACTGACAATTACGAATAATAGAATCGAGAAAAAGAGGTTTACCAGTGGCAACTTCAACAGATAAGGGTTTCCTCAGTTTAGTTCTAGGTATCGCAAGCAAGGGCTCAAATGACAACGAAACAAAACTTCTATCGGCACCGGAATTAAAAAGAATAGATGCAGGTTGATTGTTAACAAGAAACGTACCATTGACAAGGAACGTACTATTGACAACGAGGTTGTCAGCTCGAGCCTCATTTGCATTCAGATTGAATGCTCATCCATGAGCGGAATTCACATTCGCGTTTGCATTCGGATTTGCATTCGCGTTTACCAACCTTGGGCAGTTGATGCGGAAATGACCCATTTCACCGCAGTTGTAACATGAACCAGGTGGGAATCTAGCAGCATTCCCCTAAACTTGTGCTGGACTCTACGCAGTGACAACAAAATTTTGGGAAGCCTTGCGCTTCCTCGACTTCCTTGAAGACTCGCCCTTCTTCTTTCCCTTACCTTTACCCTTGTCTTGAACGGAAGCGGCTGACGGCTTCTTCTCACCCTTGTGGGTAAGTTTACCCTTCCTGACTTGAGACTCAGTCAGGGTTGCAACCAAATCAATCGCTTGACGCACAACGACAAATCAAAGCAAATGGGTCAATATAGTGTATCGCAGAAGACATGCTCGCCTATAAGTGAACACTAACCCCAAGAGTTCCCAGGTAAGAGTGACTGGTCCGATTATGTGGATTTATACGAACACTCTAGCCTTTGACAGAAAACTCAGAGTACATGCACTCACTCTTCCAGTTTGCACGTGTTCACACTATTTAGACCCAAACTTTGAAGAGATTTGAAAACTTAAAGGGTTCAAAACCTTATAATAGAGGGTTCAAAATCTAGTAATCAATCATCCTAGAATGGATGATTAGTTTTCAAAGTGGATTCGAAAATTGTGTTCTCATTGTGGTTATCACCTAAGGATAGGTGACGATTTTGTTTTAAAAATCTAAACGCAAAGTTTACTTGCGTTGGGGTCCTAGAAGTTATAGTCTAGGTCAAAGCATTACTAATAACCTAATTCCCAATAACCATTGGCTCTGATACCAACTCTTCTGTCACACCCCGACCACGTAAAACAACAAAGCGTGGCGGAAACGTCGGGGAGTGTTGTAACAAAATTATCGTTTCATAACCATGGATACAAAAAGTGTTTCATTTTATTGATAATATTAAACATTAACATTGTCTTAACACATAACAAACAAGTTTTATATCGACTATCATCATTTTATGTCACTAAGGCCTCGTCCAGATCCTATGTGACGCATGCATCCTAGAACGTCAATCAAGCAACAACACCTGAAACATATGTAAAAACAAAGTCAGCAAAGAAATGTTGGCGAGTACATAAGTTTTATAAGAGTATCGGAATCATGGCTTGTTTACATATATTGCAATACCTTGAAAACCTTGTTTTGAAAAGAGTATGACATTGCAACTTAATTAACCAACTCAAATCAAGCGGGTTATAGTTTATAAAACCTCGTGGCCATGATTCTTAACCCAAAAGATTTTGTTTTAGAAAACCATCTTGTAAAACATCTCGTATCAACTCGTTAATAAAACTCGTATATTATTTCGAAAACATCGTTGAGTGACATCATTTCAATATCGTTTACCCAGGTGAACTAAATAACGCCACGGTATATAATATGTTGAAAACACTTATATATAAGAAGTACCAGCGGCGTATCTACCATGTTTTCACCACATTACACCCGTCCCGTTATCTAAACACTAGCTAAAAACTAATCGTTTACCCAGATCGTTTAATATCGTTTCCAAATCATTCCCAAATCGTTTTCAAATCGTTTACAAATCGTTTCCAAATCGTTTACTCGTTTAGATCGTTTAAATCGTCCTCCTTTTAATTGTGATAACTTATATATGGTCGTCTCGTTAATAACATTCAAACCTTTGTGACTCGTTCATCGTTCAACTCGTTCTCGCATTAACATACCTCCAAAGGGTAAGTAAACAATCATCAAATTCAGTCGTTACCCACAACACCCACACATAATCATGGGTATAGTGAAATAACGGGATTCGTCATATCCTATGTGTTGGTGCACTGAATGTCTGTTAACTACGTCTTATCGAATCTTATGTCTAGATAGGTTATATGAGTGCATAACAGTGTTGGAATTAGGGTTTAATCTTGTTTTTAAGGGCCTGACCATTTGAAAAAGGTCTGACCGTTTGAAGAAGGCCTGACCGTTTGAAAATGGCCTGACCGTTTGAAAATGGCCTGACCGTTTGAACATGGTCTGACCGTTTGAACATGGCCTGACCGTTTGAAGCGGTTGTTCGTTTGAAGCAGCTGTGACATCTTCAAACGGTTAGGGAATAGCCTATATATATGTGTTGTGCATGCTCATTTGAAACGGTCATGTATGTGTGTGTGAGCGAAGGTGCTGCCGGATTTTTGTCAGAATACATTGTAAAAGCTCACAATCATTAATAGAAAGGATACAAGCTGTTTTTGACTTCGTTTACGTTGATTCCGCCCTCGTATTTGAAGATGAACTGCCTTAACTGACTTTAGGGTCACCGAACACGATCCAACAAGTGGTATCAGAGCTCAGGACAAGGAGTTCATACCAAATTCAGCTTGATTCTACCGGATTTTCTAACTTCTACTCACTTTCTCTCATATTTTTCTGATTCGGACATATTTCACGGTTGAAATGGCTTGAAAACTTCACATATTAAACGAAACTCTATATTAACTAATCCTTGAAAATTTGAGACCAAAATACGGCTTAAAACTGATCGAAATCATCTTGACCGTTTGAAAATGTTCGTTAAAAGTTGACATCATCCGTTTGATCGTAGCCGTGTCCGTTTGAAAGTGACCGTGTCCATTTGAAAGTGACCCTGTCCGTTTGAAACTGACCTATCCGTTTGAAAGTGGTCGTTTGAAAGTTGTCACAACCGTTTGAAATTGGTATCACGTTTGAAAGTTTACGTTTGAACAAGGTTTCGTTTGAAACTAAGTTTGAACTATACCGTTTGAACCATTACGCTTGAACAGATTCCGTTTGAATCTGTCATTTTACAAAACCAAGAATTTTCTAAGTTTTTGTTAATCGTTTTAGGTACAAGATGGATGATTTTAATTCGTTTTATGATATCTTTGCGTTTGCTGGAAATGGTGGAGACGATACTTCTTCGAACAACACTAATGAGACCACGCCGAATCCAAAGAAAAAGTTATCGGATGCATTGGAGGTTGAAAGTGCTTTCGGAACTTACAACAAACCCCCGAAGTTGATGGCTATAGAAGAATACAGTCGGTGGGCAAAGAAGTTTGAAGATTGGTTGAGAGCTTTTGCTTTTCCCAGCTGGAAGAGTCTCATAAATGGTTATGATGATGGAGGCAAAAGTGGCGAAACCTTAACAACAACTGAAGAAATAGAATCATTTGTTGCTGAGCAAAAATGTATTGCGTTGCTGTTTCAATCCGTCAGAGAAGATATAATTTCTTTGATCGAATATTCTAGTGCTACAGATCTCTGGGAAAAGTTGAAAAACAAATATTTAGGAAGCAAAGAAATTGTGAAAAACAAAAGGAAACTACTTAGAAAAGAGGTTGATTTGTTTGGGTGTTTAAAGAATGAATCAGTTTGTAAAATGATAGAGAGGTTTGGGCATCTGAAACTGGAACTGGCGAGACATGATATTCGCTATACTCAAGAAGAGCTAGTCGACAAATTGTTCGATGCATTATCAGAAGAGATGGATTGGCAATATTATGCGTTGATGCTAAAGAATACTATCAAGCCAGAAGATTTAACAGTTGACTTGTTGATTGAGAGATTAGAAAGTCACGAGTTGGAATTGAAGAAGACATACAAAGTCAATCACTCATCATATCAGCAGAATTTGGATTTGTATTATCCAAAGAGCATGATACCGAAGAATACATCTCCCAAGACTGCGTTTTCTGCTGAGAATGTTTCTACAACAAGCAAAGAAAGTCAAAGCAGTGGTTATCACAGTGGATATCACAGTGGGTCTTCATCAAATTCAAACCAATCTGATGCAAAGAACTTATTTCAATGCGACATCGCTGTAGACTTAAAGAACGCTCAGAACTTCAGCGAGGAGTCTGCCAAACAACAGATGGTTTTCTTAGCATCTGTGCTAGAATCCTATGAAAGTCTTGTAGCAGGGAAGATAGGCAACACCAACCTGACGAAAGAAGACTATGATCAGATTGATCCTGAGGAGATGGAACTGATTGACATAAGGTGGTGTATGGCCAGTGCAGTTCGTCGAGCACAGCGTTTCATGGAGATAACAGGGAGAAAGTCAATTGGTGGACCATCTACCAAGTTGGGCTTTGATAAGTCTAAGGTGACGTGCTTCAAATGCAAACAGAAAGGTCACTTTAAGCGTGAATGCCGAAATGCGTATGCTGATGAATCTGAGAACCCGTTCAGAGAAGATTACTACAAGAAAGCGATTTATCATCAGAACAAATCGGAGCCACCAAGAATGAAGCAGATTGAAGATAACAAAGAAAAATCTAGAGCTCTTGCGGTGATTCACGATGATGAAGGTTTTGACTGGAGCGAGTTGTTACCTAAGGAGGATGCGGTTGGATATGCATTCATGGCAAATTCTGAACCTAAACCTTGGAAAGACAACAGAACTGAAGAACAGAAGTATAAACACAAAAAGATGTTGGCCACGAATAAATTGATCAGAATATCTGGTATTTTTTCTGAAGCAAAAAGAGCAAAAAGATGGGATCCAGACAGAGAATGTTATCTTGACCCCTATGGAAATATTGCTATTGATCATAACACTCTTGATATAGAAACCAAAATCAAAGAGTATAAAGTTGAAGATGATTATTGGCAGAAGAAATGGTGGGGAAGTGGTGAAGATGAAGAGAAAGAAAAGGAGGAAAAAGAGAGAGAGAAGTCAAAGAAGATTGACACTGGGATTATTGACACGGCACAGGAGTTGAATGATGAAAACATGGGAAAGATGGCTGACAAGGTGCTGGCTGCTAAGGCACTTGAGGTAGATTCTAAATCCGTTTCTGAGTCTAAAAGCCAAGTCAGTTCAAATGCGTCAACGACTGAGTCAGGTAAGAAGGTCAGTGGTAATGTTGACTGCAAAAATTGCATCAAAGAATGCAAGGTTTGTAGTACAAACACTTATCTCAAAGGTAAGAAGATTGAGGATCTGACTGCTAAAGTCAGAAGTGTTGAGTATCAAATCCTTGATCGTGACAAAATGGTGAAAGCTTCAACTGAACGATTAAAGGAATTAACTAACAAAATTGAAATTGATAAAATTGATCAAGAAAAGGTTAGGAAAGAAAATGAAAGGTTAGTTCTTGAAAATCGTCAGATCACTGAAAAATTTGAAAAGCTTAAAAGCACGATTAAAGATAATGATGATAGAAATGGTAAAACTTACAAAGAGAATTGCCAATTGCAATGTGTTTTGAGAATCAAAGAAGAAGTAATCAACAAACAATTGGATGAAATTGCTAAATTGAAACTTTAGTTTGAAGAAGCCAAGATTGAGAATGAACGGATCAATTTGAAATTGAACAGTTACAGCTAGGCAAGCTTTATTTTGCAACACATTATTCCCAAACCCATTGGGAAAGACAAAGCAGGCGAAGATGTATACTGTGACGGAACTGGGGTTGGGTTTCATCAAGTTCCTCCACCAGTTCTAGACAATTATTCGAAAAAGCAATCTGGGTTGGTTAATCTTGAAGATGAAAATGAAGTGAAACTTCCTGATTCAATTGATGTGACATTTTCTTCATCATCATCTGATGATAGTGTTCAAACTGAGATTGTTAAAGGCATGGCTGAAAGTGTTTTGGATAGTGATTCAGCTGAGGAAGAAAAATGTTTTCTGGACAAATACATTTCGAAACAAAAGTCCAAAAACAACTTAGGTGATGAACCGGGTCTTGTGATGTACAAGATGGCTGGATCTGATAAGTTGTATTCGGATTCTGAGTTTCCCATTGAGAATGTTAATATGAACAAGTTGACAAATGTTTTCAAATTGGTTGAAGTTGAGTTGTCAGAAGTGAACAGTTTGAGTCAAACAAAGAGACAAATGAATTTTGAGAAAGATAAAGCTTACTACAAGAAACCTATAGTTCCACCGCGTTTTTATAATAACAATCGAAACAAGTGGTTGGGTGGTTATCAGGGTGGTATGAGTTATCAAAAGAGAAATGTTCAAAACAAGAAGTTTGCTGAGAAGAGAGTGTTTGTGAACAGTTCAAGTTCACTTTCTGATGAGGAAAATGAAATCTTTTCAAAATCAAATGAAGAGTTCTTTGAGAAGAGGGCTTCACAACCTCAGTCTGAAGGCAAAAGTCGAGTAGTTGATACTCGTATATGTTTTAGATGTAACAAAGTTGGTCACATTGCAAGAAATTGCACCAACTCCAAGCCTAAGACTGAAGTTGTTGAAAGTCATAAGAAGAAGGTTGATACTAAAGGCAAAGCTCCAATGGTTGTTGAGAAAATTTTGAAAAATGAGAAATCAAAAATCAAAATTGAACCTGTTAAGAATGTGGTAACTAAAAATGATAAATTTTACAAACGAGTTGCATCAACTCAACAAACATGGAAGCCAAAAGTTGTTGATAGACCAAAGGTTTCAGTGTCGGAAAAACAATTATCTTCTACCACACCGGTAAAGATGGATGTTCCTTTGGATTATTATGAAAAATTGGAGAAACAATCTTTTACTCCATCAGAGAAGACGAATGTTCAAAAGAAGAATCAACCAACCGGTCAACTTAAAATAAATGAGTTTTTCTTATACAAAAAGGTTGAGGTTGGATCAGATGAAAACTTGAAAATGAATGATAAAAATTTTCCACTACTTTACACTGCTAAAACTCACTTTAAAGTCAAGTTACCCGAGTCAAAAGAGGCTTGGGTGGCATCAAAATCTCACTAAAGATTTTGGACTTGCCGGAGCTTCCTAGTTGGTTATCGTGAAGCATGAATCGGCATCTTTATTGAATTATTTGTGATATGTGCAGGATCTTCCGAGAGCTATTTCAAGATGGATTATGGATAGTGGAGCGTCTCGACATATGACAGGGAAAACTGCGTTGTTGTATGATGTTAGAAATATCAATGGTGGTTATGTGGGATTTGCAGGACACGAAGGTGGTAGAATTATTGGTGAAGGAACGTTATCCAATGGGATTGTTATGTTTGAAAGATTTAACTACATTACTGAGCTGGAGAACAATCTGTTGAGTATCTCGCAGATTTGTGATAATATGTATACCACTCACTTCACAGACAAAGAATGTTTGATCTTGAAACCAGGATTTGTTATCCCTGAAGGATGGATTATCATGAGGGCACCTAGAGTGAATGATCTATATGTATTAGACATGAGTGTAGCAACTACAACTACTGGTCAAGCACATTGTTTTGTGTCTAGAGAAACAGAGAAAGAATCGAAGTTGTGGCACCGGAAGATGGGGCATATACATCTTAGAAAAATGAATCACTTGGTGTACAATGATTTAGTTCTTGGTGTTAATATCAAAGGTTTTCATCTGGAAGGGGAGTGCATTAGCTGCGTCAAAGGCAAGCAGAAGAAACAGTCACACCCTAAAAAGAAAGTCAATTCAGTTTCCAGACCGTTAAAGAGACTACATATGGATCTGTTTGGTCCAGTAAACGTTAAAAGTATTACATGGGATCTCTACTGTCTTGTGGTTACTGATGATTATTCCAGATTTTCATGGGTATCATTCTTGAAGTCGAAAGATGAAACGTTTGAAAGTTTAATGGCGTTGTTCAGAAAGATTGAAAATTTGTACCAAAGGCGTATCAGAAGAATTAGAAGTGATAATGGTACTGAGTTCAAGAACAACAAGATGGAAGAATTTTGTGATGAAAAAGGTATATTGCATGAGTTTAGTGCTCCGTACACTCCGCAGCAGAATGGAGTTGCAGAACGTAAAAACAGGACGCTAATCGAAACGGCCAGAACAATGCTTGCTGATTCAAAGCTACCGATAAATTTTTGGGCAGAAGCAGTTTCCGCCGCATGCTATACGCTCAACAGGGTTCTCACTGTCAAGAAATTCAACAAAACATGCTTTGAGTTGATCAATAACCGCAAACCAAATCTGAAGTATCTTGAACCGTTCGGGTCACCCTGTACTGTTCTAGAACCTTTTGGAAAGTTTGGTCCGAAGAGTATTGAAGGGATATTCATAGGTTATGCAAGTCCATTACGACGAGTCTTCGTTCCAAGCTTGAAGCGGATTATTGAAGCTCCAAATGTTGAGTGTCAAGGGTATACTATGCCGCCTCAGAACCCCGGTGTAGGATCGTGTATTGACCCGAACGAGTCGTTCAGATGAGTTTAACTTCGTTTCAGAGGCGGAAACTAAGAAACAAAGGTAGAAACAGCTTTATCTTCACCTTAAAACACTGATTGTATTGAATAAACGTTGTGTACAATCGATCGTCACACCGGCAGCACTTCGGTATGGAATACAAGGGACTCACTTCTGTTTTCGCTCATAGAAACCCTATATATACTAACCAGATTTCGCTCATATGTACACATGACCATAAGAGCGAAATTAGTCATGGTCAAATAAGCGAAATCATTAGCTATTTGTCCTTATGAGCGAAATCAGATTCTATTCTCAAATACAATTCTATCTCAAAACATGTAAACTAATTTTGTCTTCTTATAATATTCACGTGCATATGTTGTTGATGATGCATGCATTTAGTCACTTGGATGATGTCATCATCAAGAATGATGACCTCATTCTTGTTCCGAACCGCAACGAACCCAAGACTCGATGTAAGACGAAGACGACAGATGTGTGCACCAACAGACTCCCCCTCAGATGTTGACGAGTCTCACATGTCGAGTCTTTGCATCTTCAGTCTTGATCAGTCTTTGAGCTTCATTCTTTCTCTCAAAATTAACAGACTCCCCCTTGCAATGTACTGGCATTCTGTTAGTTCTTCAGCATCATCTGCTTCAGGATCGTAATCTTGCTGACTCTTTCTGAGGTTGTTCCAAGATCATAACCTGGCTCTCGATCTGCTCAGGATTGTCACCTAGCTCAAACTTAAACCTGCACAATCTCTACCTCAAAGTAAATTTCACACATTTAACAATTCAATGTATGCACTAACACTGACTCTCCCTAAAAAATAACTCAATAAACTTGATGAATCATTTTAAAATTTGATCATTTTTCTTTTCAAAACACATTTTCCCAAACCATTTGTTCATCATGTCTAGCACTTGGAATTTTGACAATCAGCTCTCCAACATCAGTTGTCGAAAATCTTTTTGAATTTTTCAAAAGTTTATGCTAAAACACACCGAAAATCTTTTTGTATTTTTGAATGTAAAGAAATGCAGTAAAGAAATATTTACAGAAAATATTTTTGTGAGTTTTGTGTAAGAGGATCATATCAGATTTTGACAAGTCACAAGTACCGTTGAGCTTAGTTACACATTAAGAATTAAACAATTCACTTAGATTGCCAATATACTGATCCACTTAAATTCTCACACAAATTTCAACTAATTTAGGATATGAGTTAGGTGTGTTAAGGACTTAAACTTATTCATGTGTCCCACCTCTTGAATATACTCCCGTATCCAGATCCCAATATTCAGTCTTACAGGTGAGTATACTACAGATGATATCTGTCAGGGGTTAAATTGCGAGGGTCGTGAGAGCTCAGGTCGATCTTTCGATACGCAGAGAGATGACGGCTTCGACTTTTGGTGGGTCCCCTTTAGAGATCTTTTGAAATACAACAGCAATGACTATCAATTTTATTGTTTCATCAATTTGCTGAGGGCGGCGCTATATTTCAAGCAAGCAGAAAGTATTCTCCAGGGACTAGGCCATTGCTTCCGCAAAATCAGAAGTCCCGGGATAATACCCCAGATATCACTGAGCATAAAGACCTAGTATCTCAGAAAGAGGGACCTTTCAAACGAGATTTCAGGGGTTACCTATATATCCAAATAGTGTTCCCCACGAAATAAGCAAGTTTGAATTTATGTTTATATCCCGAAAAAGCTTACTAAATGTGTAAAAACCTATCGGCATATCATCAGTGAGACTGTTTAACGCTATTTAAACATTACATTTCTTTAGCATACTGTGACCATCTACTGATGTACTATCATTTCCTCTTCTTTGACACAAAAACTCATTTTTGATTTTATCATGTTTTTGCCTTTTTCAAATTTTCTAATGTTTTTGGATTTTCAGAAATTTCTACTCCCCCAAAAATGCAAACACATTAAAGGAAAATTTGAAAATAAACTGTACAACAAACTTGACAACCGATATCAAATCGCATCAAATCGCCATCCACTTAGCATAAACAATCAGAACTCCCCCTTTCACAAAACTATTTTCTCATAATGATTTCAAAACACTTAAGTTTGTTTTAATCAGAATGATTTTTCTGGAAAATAAGTTTTGTTGGTTTTACCACTTGTAAAGTTAGGGGTTTGGTTCATCTTTTTGTCCATTCAATCTCTTGTATCAGGATTACATCAAGTTCAATCTAATGACCTTGAGTAATCACTCTGTCAGAATCAACCTCTTACCACTTGTAAGAATATCCAACATTTAAAACACATGTAGAAATAAACCATCTACACAAACCATTTTACCAATAAAAATGCCGATTCCTGCTTCGCACTTACCAACCTGGAAGCTCCGGCGAATCACACTTAACCTGTAAAAATTTAAACTTTAAAAGATTCATTCATAAGCATCAATTTTCAAGAAAGATGCCGATTCCTGATCCGCAATTACAAACTTGGGATCTCCGGCAAGTCATCCATTGTTAAATCAGAATTCTCCGGCAAGTCATCCATTGTTAAATCAGAATTCTCAATTTTTGAATTCTTGTTTAACAATGGTGGAAAATTTGCATCATCCATTGTTAAATCAGAATTCTCAATTTTTACCTCAACCAAAGGCTCCTCTGGCTTTGACGAACCAGAATCATTGCTTGCACATGGCTTGTCTGACTTTGAAGAGCCAGATTCATCGCCTGAAGGTGGCTTGTCTGACTTTAACATGTCAGATTCATCGCCGACCATTTTCTTTTTCCTCTTTTCTTCTTTCGTCCTCATATTTGTATCCAATGAATTCGTCTTGCTTGACTTTGCCATCGAGGGAGTCGATTCATTAGAACTCTTATTTTTACCAACAGATGAACCCGAGAACAAAATCTTCTCGAGGTACTCTCTTGCCTTCTTCCTCTTCTTCCTCAGTCTGTCTTTCTGCCCCTGTGAAAGTTTAACTTTCTTTTCTTGAATTGTCTGTTCTTGAACTTTAGGTTTTAGAACCTTCTGTTCATGGGGCTTGACATTGACTGGAATCTTTGCCAATTTTTGAGAATTAGCCCCCAATCTGTCATTCGATCTCCTTGGGCAATCTCTGGCAATGTGACCTCTGATGTTGCAGTTAAAGCATCTTCTCATCTCATAATTCCAACTTTGGCAGTTAACAGCAATGTGTCCTTGATAACCACATCGGTAACACACTCTGTTATCGTACCATTCATCACTTTCACACCAAACACTCAGATCATAGCATTGTCTGGCTTTGTGATGATCATCATCCCTCCTCTTGTTTGCTAGATTTGGCCTTTGAGCTCTGTGGTCCGACCTGCACCACTTATTACCAACAGTTTTTGAGTTTTCATTTTTCAATTTTTGTGATTTTTGATCTTGATTGGATGATTGAACTGATGAGCTTTTATTTTCTTTTTGAACATTTTTCGGTTTTTTATCTTTTTGTTTTTGTTCCATATTCTTCTTTACAGGTTTTTGCGTTGAGCATTCACCTTTTTCAGTAGAATGTAGAACAGTTTCTCGAAACATTTCTTTTAATTTCAAAAATGTTTTCTTTTTCTCATCATCATCATCAGTTTTCTCATCACAATCTTCAACTTTGACATTGTCAAAGTTTGTGACATTGTCACTTATTAGAACAGAATTGATCGGTTTTGGACAAGGATAATCTGGTGTTGATGACGAAGTATCAAAACCTTTCAATTTTTCTTCAAGCTCTTTGATTTTAATCCGAGCTTTTTCAGCTTTATTTTCAAGCCGAATGATTTTCTGAAGATGAGAGTTTATTTCAATCTGTTTTTCAAGATTATTTTTAAAAATAGCAGATTTCTCATCTTCTAAAATCTTCATTTGACTTTGAAAATCTTTTTCAAATTTCAATTTTTCATTTTCAAATTCTTTTTTCTTTTCTTTCAAAATCTCGTTTTCTAATGTCAAACTGTTTAAATCATTTAACAGTTTGTCATTTTCATATTTCAACCTCTCACAATTTTCTTGCAAATCAAAAATATGTTTCTTATCAGCTTTCTTCTCGTCTTTCAAAACTGAAATTTCTTCAGTCTGTTCCTCTCCCACTTGAACACCTTTACTCTTACTCTTCTTTAATATTGATTTTCCACTTTGACTTTTCTTCTTCTCAGCATTTCTCTCCATCTGTTCTTCAATCTTTTTAATGAGTGGACAAATTGTCAGTTGGGAAAATTCTCCAGAAATCTTCAAGTTTAAGATATAATTTTCCCATTCTTCTTGAGGTAAAGCACTGACAAATTTTTCAACCCATTCTTCTGATTCTTTTTTAATACCCTTCTCAGACATTGAGCGAACAAGATGGCTATACCTCTCAATGATACTCTTTGTACTTTCTCCTGGACAACCTGAAAATGAATCAAATTCTTTATTTAATACATTTATTCTATCAAATGTTTCTTTTGTCATATTAAAGAAATTGATATCCATGATTCTTGTAGTTCAAGCGGAATAGCAACCTTTCTTTCAAGCGGAATACCTAAAACAAACAAACAAACGATCAGTTTAAACAAATTGAAAATATGAATGTATGTGTCGTTTAAATCGATCTAGAACTCGTGTCGAAGACTTGGATGAGTGAAATTTAGACAAACAATTCACTTCTTGTTTGGCTTCACAAATCAATAAGCCAGTTGTAATATGATTGGGCCGAATCTTTTGATAGTTCACATACAACGAATTGTATATAATGGGTCAACAATATCCTGATGGGCCTCCGATAACTTCAATTATATCAAGACACTTTAATATATCCAAACTTTGATTGGGCCGCTGAATCTGACTTCACATGCAATTCTTGGAACAAATCAAAACAACCAATTACTTTGTATGTTCACAAAAACGATTCACGTGATCCTGACACACATCCACTTAGCCGACAAACATCAAAAATCACATGCACATCAAATGGTTCTGATCACCTCATGCAAACGACACAATATACGATGCACTTTCCAGAAATTACCTCGTTACATGAAACAAATCACATGGGTTGATGACAACTTGGGCTGACAATAATGATATAAACCAACAACTGATTGGGCCAACAAAAACTCAGCAACTCGACAACAATTTTAATTGGACCTCACAATCCACTAATTAAAATGTTGATTGAACCTAGATGTGTTTCAAATGTCTTGGGCCAATAACAGTTTCTGATTGGGCCGATATACTTATATACACGTGATTTCTGACTATTCCATTAATATCTTTCACATGCAAACACTTATATCAAGACTTGATAACTATGAGTGGAATCAGACTTTGAGCACTATGAGCTGTATCAAACTGTTCACATGAGCGGAATCAAACTGTTGATGTACAAATGAGCGAAACCTCAAATAAGGGTGACACAAGAGCGAACCTAGTTGTACTTATCAGCGAAACCCTCAATTATGTGTCACAAGAGCGAAATATGATGTACGCAAGAGCGAAATCCAATGACCTTTGGAACGAAATCAGAGTGTCAAATAAGCAAAATCATGAACTATCCGTAAGAGCGAAACCTAGTCCGAATGTAATTTGACCCATTTTTAGTCCGTATTTTGGTTCGAAACTTTCCAGGATTTGTTTATGTCCAATTACGCACAGTCTGTGAAATTTTGAGCGGATTCCGACCGTTAAATCTCGTTGAACTGATGAAAGAAAGTGTAGAAGATAGAAATCTCAATGAATTAAGGCTGTAATCTGCAAAACTTCTCCAACTGGCTCTGATACCAATTGTAGGATCGTGTATTGACCCGAACGAGTCATTCAGAGGAGTTTAACTTCGTTTCAGAGGTGGAAACTAAGAAACAAAGGTAGAAACAGCTTTATCTTCACCTTAAAACACTGATTGTATTGAATAAATGTTGTGTACAATCGATCTTCACACCGGCAGCACTTTGGTATGGAATACAAGGGACTCACTTCTGTTTTCGCTCATAGAACCCCTATATATACTAACCAGATTTCGCTCATATGTACACATGACCATAAGAGCGAAATCAGTCATGGTCAAATAAGCGAAATCATTAGCTATTTGTCCTTATGAGCGAAATCAGATTCTATTCTCAAATACAATTCTATCTCAAAACATGTAAACTAATTTTGTCTTCTTATAATATTCACGCGCATATGTTGTTGATGATGCATGCATTTAGTCACTTGGATGATGTCATTATCAAGAATGATGACATCATTCTTGTTCTGAACCGCAACGAACCCAAGACTCGATGTAAGACGAAGACGACAGATGTGTGCACCAACACCCGGTGACTCATGGCATTTTAATTACGATAAATTGTGGGATTCGTTTGACATGGAAGAAGAAAAGGATGAAGAAGAAGATTTCTTTGACGAGTTGGATATTTTAAGAGAGTATGAAGAATCGCAGAAAAGGTTTCCAGCTGAGTATTTAAGAAGACCACAAAGAGCTTCAAATGATGATGAAGCAGGTCCAAGCAATGCTGGTGAACATGATGATATCCAACAAAATGAAGTTGCTCAAGATAATCAGACGGCACAGAATGATAATCAAGAATCTGAGAACATGCCAATATTTGATCGTGGTGATTCAGATTCTGAGGGGGAGCAAATTCAGATCTCAAGTCAAACAAACCCAGTCAGTAAACAAGATGCAAATCAGAATGTTACTAATCTGGAAGGCGATGTAGATGTTTCAGGCGAAGTAATGCCACGAACTCTTTCATTTCATCCGGAGGAGTTGATCATTGGAGAACTGCAGACAGGCGTTCGCACTCGAAGACAAATTGATAAAGGGCTTACATGTTTTTATACAACAGTTGCTCCTTTGCAAACTGAATTCTCATTGAGTTGTTCTATCTCGCAGGTTGAACCAAGAACTTACAAAGAGGCGCTTACTGAAGATTCTTGGGTCAATGCAATGCAGGAGGAACTGAGTCAATTCGAAAAGTTGGGAGTGTGGAAGTTAGTGGATTTGCCAGATGGTCAGAGGAAGATAAACACCAAGTGGGTGTTCAAGTGTAAGAGAGATGATAGAGGAGTTGTGGTTCGCAACAAAGCTCGACTCGTAGTTCAGGGTTTCAGTCAGTAGGAGGGGATAGATTTCACTGAAGTATATGCTCCGGTTGCTTGACTAGAAGCGATCAGAATCTTTCTTGCATTTGCGTCTTGGAAAAACTTCAAAGTTTATCAGTTAGATGTGAAATCGGCTTTTCTCTACGGGAAGGTAAAAGAGGAGGTTTATGTCGGTCAGCCACCGGGCTTTACCGATCCACATCACAAAGATAAGGTCTACTTGTTAGACAAAGCGCTGTATGGTTTACACCAGGCCCCGAGAGCTTGGTACGAGACATTGTCTCAACACCTACTAGCCAACAATTTCATTAGTGGAAAAGTTGATGCCACTCTCTTCACCAAAGAGGTCGACGGTCATCTTCTGATTGTTCAGATTTATGTGGATGATATTATATTTGGGTCAACAAATGAGAATCTATGCAAAGATTTTGAACGAGTCATGAAGCAGAAATTCGAAATGTCATCGATGGGTGAGATGAAATTCTTCTTGGGATTGCAGGTTGATCAACTACCCAAAGGAATTTTCATACATCAAACGAAGTACGTTCATGATATCTTGGAGAAATTTGGGATGTCAGGTTCTACTCTAGCAGCCACCCCATTAGCAACGAATCATGGGATAAACCCTGATCTCACCGAAGAGAAGGTAGATGAAACGATGTATCATTCCATGATTGGATCGCTGATGTATTTGACAGCTTCAAGACCCGATACTATGTACCCAACCTGCCTCGCAGCAAGATTTCAATCTAACCCGAGAGCTTCGCATATGGTGATTGTGAAAAGGATATTACGCTACTTGAAAGGAACTCCATCATTGGGGTTGTGGTATCCAAGAGAAGGCGATTTCACGCTCTAAGGGTATTCCGATTCCGATTTCGGATGCTGCAAAGTTAATGCTAAATCAACAACAGCAGGGTGCCAGTTTTTCGGATCAAGATTGGTCACCTGGCAATGCAAAAAGCAAACCTCTGTGGCTTTATCCACATGTGAAGCGGAGTATATATCTGCTAGCAGTTGCTGCTCACAGATCTTGTGGATCCAGCAACAGATGCGCGACTACGGTTTGCAATTTCTAAACACCCCTATCTTTGTTGATAATGAGGCAGCGATTAACATTACTAAAAATCCAGTTCATCACGCTAAAACCAAACATATTGAGATTCGTCATCACTTTATTCGAGATTGTTTCGAGAAGAAGTTGATACGAATTGAGAAAATCCACACTGACGAACAAAAAGCTGATTTACATACAAAAGCTTTTGATAAAATACGTTTTCAATATTTGCTAAAATTGAATGGTATGAAGCTTTTATCGGTGTTGGAGGAGATTATTGGCGTTGATGAAGGAGACATTGTAGATGATATTGAGAAGCAATCTGCAATGGTTTGTCTATTTTTTACCTGTTTTGGTATTTAGGGGGAGGTATAGGGTAAATATTTCAGAAAATACAAAAACAATAAAAAATGACAAAAATACAAAAACATGAGATATAAAGAGCTTGTGTAAAAAGGGAAAATGATAGTACATCGGCTTGAAAGTTAAAGTATGCTAAAGAAATTGAATGTTTAAATGCGTTAAACAGTCTCGCTGATGATGTGTCGATAGGTTTTTACACATTTAGTAGGTTTGTTCGGGATATAAACTTAAATCTTACTTGCTTATTTCGTGGGGAACACTACTTGGATATATAGGTAACCCCTGAAATCTCGTTTGAAAGATTCCTTTTTCTGATATACTAGGTCTTTATACTCAGTGATATCTGGGGTATTATTCCGGGACTTCTGCTGAATGGAAGTTCTGACCTAGTCCTTGAATAATACTTTCTGCAATGCTTGAAACATAGCATCACCCTCAGCATATATGATAAGACAATAAAATTGCTTAGCAATGCTGTTGTAAAAAAGATCCTCTAAAGGGGACACACCTAAAGGTTAAGTCATGATCTCTCTACTGAACGGTAGTTCTGACCTGAGCTCTCATGATTCTTCATAATTTATAACCCCTTACAGATATCATTTGTATTATACTCACCTGTAACACTGAACATTGGGATCTGGATACGGGAGTATATTCAAGAGGTGGGACACACGTATAAGTTCATGTCTCTAAAACACTAAATACGTATCCTGGACAGATTGAAAATTGTGTGAAAATTTAAAGTGGATCAGTATATCGACAATCTAAGCGAATTGTTTAATTCTGAATATGTAATTGAAGCTTAATGGTACTTGTGACTTGTCGGATAGCTGATATGATTCCCTAACACGCTCAACCAAAAATATGTTTGTAAATAGTTTACATTTACTGCATTTTAGTTCGGTATTTCATTTCTAGTTTAGAAGCTTTATTAAAAATCCAAAAAGATTTTTCACTTCTGCTTTATTTTTGACAAACCAAAGTGGAGAGTTGATCTTCGGATTCGAATTCTGAAAGTTGAAAGCAGATGCAGGAGGTTTCTGGACTGGATGATGAGTTATGAGCTAATCTAGATAAGTTGAGAAGTTGAAACATTGAAGCAAGTTCATTAATTTGAAACTTGTAATTTTTAGAAAAACAAATTGTACTGAATGTCAGTGTGAATTGTCTCTGATCAACCAAGGTCATTAAGTTGGACTTGGTAGATAAATTGAGTAATCAGGGTCATTAACTTGGACCTGAATACTTAAGTGGATTTCTAACACTAAAGGTTGAAAGGTAAGTTTTGGATTAAAACTGTTATTGTCATATATCTTATATTTGGGTAGAGATTTTACAGGTTGTAGATTTCATAATCCCCATGGCATCAAATCGTCAAAGTTTGAATCGGAATTTCAAGTCCCAGCATTTCGAGAGGGGGAGTCTGTGAAAGGGGGAGTCAGAATTCTGGATCAACAATCAAAAGGGAGATTGAAGAAGGATCTTTACAATGACAAAATCTGGAGAGAGACAAAGACTAAAGACTTGATGCCGAAGACTTCGTCAACATCCAAGGGGGAGTCTGTTGGTGTAATGAATGTCTGTTAACTACGTCTTATCGAGTCTTATGTCTAGATAGGTTATATGAGTGCATAACAGTGTTGGAATTAGGGTTTAATCATGTTTTTAAGGGCCTGACCGTTTGAAAAAGGTCTGACCGTTTGAAGAAGGTCTGACCGTTTGAAGAAGGCCTGACCGTTTGAAAATGGCCTGACCGTTTGAACATGGTCTGACCGTTTGAACATGACCTGACCGTTTGAAGCAGCTGTCCATTTGAAGCAGCTGTGACATCTTCAAACGGTCAGGGGTGTAGCCTATATATATGTGTTGTGCATGCTCATTTGAAACGGTCATGTATGTGTGTGTGAGCGAAGGTGCTGCCGGATTTTTGTCAGAATACATTGTAAAAGCTCACAATCAGTAATAGAAAGAAAGTTAAAAGGATACAAGCTGTTTTGACTTTGTTTACATTGATTCCGCCCTCGTATTTGAAGATGAACTGCCTTAACTGACTTTAGGGTCACCGAACATGATCCAACACTATGGTACCATAACCTAATACTGGTCGGCTTGATCAATGCTAATGAATGTCGTTCGTTATGTAATTACAACCAACAATTTCGTTCACATTATCGAAATCGTTAATAGTTTAGTATAAATCGTTCTATTCGTTTTTGAAATCATCGTTTAAACCTTGAAAACATTTTGTACATATTAATCACCCCAAAACAATTGAAAGTAGTAAAATAGGGGAACTATGTACTCACATGTAGTGCAAGGTATCCTCAATCAATAGTACTTCAAGAAACTCGAGTAACCCAGAGAAATCAAGCAGCCCCTAGTAATTGAATCACTAGTCAAACAATAGACGCCTAAATCGGAAGATCGGACAGAATGAGGTCTTGTAAACCAAATGAGTGTTGGAACTCATGTGATATGGTTTAACAAAGCCTATATCCTAAATGAAACCTAACCTAAGTGCTTTCGACCCATCGCGACCCATTAAGGTAGCTTATGCTACTTTAACGCGTCATGCGCGCAAACGCGCATTCGAGACGTCTAACTAGTCCTATGACAAGTATTATATGCCTATACAAGTTTAATCATGTTGTATAATCAGTTATGTGATAAAAGTTTAGGTTACATAAGCTTAGTTACCAATTATACATGAAAAGGGTATTTTGGTAATTTACCTAAGGCATATAAACTACTTATCATACAACTACCTAAACTAGGTGACCATAAGGTATAACCTCTTAAGGTTATTCCCTATGCAACTATGGTCACTAACCATGTTTGGTCGGATCCTAATGATCGACCAAACGGGTCGTGTTCGAAAGTCTAAGCGGGTGTTTAGTCCGCTTGACTTACGAGCCTACACAAGCACTAAACTAAAAAGTGACGAGCTAAGCATGTTAAAACATGCTTACCTAAGTTTAGAAAACAGGTTTGGTATCAAAACAAATGGTTTTGATAGCCACAAGTAGTTTGGTTACAAAATACGTAAGAATACATATTTTGGCCGAAACTACGACTCGTCACTGAGCCTAGATAACGTGGTAATCAGTAGGTATAGTCACAAGGGACTATAACCATCGTGATTACGCTCACGTTATGAAGTTCAAACGAACGTCACATTGACCATAAACTGGTCAATGCAGAAAGTCAAACACAGTTTGACTTTAACGCTAAAATGAATGAAAAAGAACGAAAGAACACTTACAACGGGTCCCCGCAAGTATTTGATTTCCAAGTAATCTCAGGTAGGAAGTGTATAAACACAACCACTTAGAGAAAAACTCATATTTCAAGTGGGTTTTGCAAGTGAAGGGTGGGGGTATTTATAGGATTACTAGGAGCGTTAGGATCGTTTATCGAAAATCGTGCTTCAATCTCACCCGTACACTTGTTGAAATTTCCATGGAACACAAAAATGGCCCCTCATTATCAGGAAGAGGCAAGTGCAATTGGGTTTTGAGTGTGCGACAGCTGGAAACAGGCTGGAAGGAAGGTTCTGATCAGCTGGGAGGTCCTTACGGACCGTAAGGGTGAGGGCTTACGGTCCGTAAGCCATCAACTTTGCTGAATTGACAGTTTTGGTCCCTACAGCTCCAAACTTGGTTTTCGATGCATTTTTTACACGTTTAAGCCCCGTTAACCTTATTTCAAAGATCTAAAATGAAGTTAAAGTATAGGGAGCTTAGAATGTGCTCAAAAATATCTCGGATGTCGGTTCGTTTGGCCGTACGGTTGCGTTGTTCGGTTAATTACGACGGAAGTCGTAACGAACGCAAAAACGATCCAAATTAAGCGACGAATGGAATTTTATCATGCCAAACACTAAAATAAAATATTTTAATGCTTACATAAATTTTTGGATGTCCGGATGTATTCAGAACGTACGATATGCGTGAAAGTGCAAACTTGTGCACTTTTTGACGCTTTTAGTCCTTGAATGAGCATAAAGTTTATTTTATCATACCGAACCCCTCAAAGCATATTTCTAAGCTATGTAAAGGTTACTTAGGGTATGTTTAACTTATGATCAAGTTCTGGAATGTTCGTTATTATACAAATCGGCATAGTTTCGTAGTTTGACACAAATAGTCCCTGCGATCGAACAAAGTTGATTTCGACACACCAAACCATTCAAAACTTATTTCTAAGTTATGTGGAGGTTATTTAAGGTATGATAAGCCTATGTCACTATTCCGGAGTGTTTGTCGCATTATACTGACTGCGTTTAAGCACCAGTTTGCGTATAACCTTCCAGAAAGCGATTTAGAGCTTGAAATTGGAATCGAATCAAATTGTAAAATCACAAAACACATTTGCACACACAATAACATCAAAACACATATAATAACACCAAAGCACATTGTTTTATTAATAATCATCATTGTTTTGCATCGCACATCGATTACAGAACACAGTTGTCACACCTGTGAGGTGAATTCACGATAAAAGTTATAGATCAATGAGTTGCATGTTTAACAGTTATGATGCATATAAGGACGTGTGACTTATTGGTCTGCTACTTGTGCAACATGTATGATAGACATGTGTTATGTGTGAACATTATACTAACTGTCCTTGGTAACCACGGTAGGGTTTGGTTGATTAACGGGAACGGGTAATGTATCGAAACATACCGAGCATATCTAAGGTGAGTTCACTGCTCTTTTTCCAAGCATGCGTCCCAGGGAAGGACATCTGGTAAATGTTCCGGGGAGGAATGTCGGGTAATGGGCTTGACTGGAATGTTAAACCTGGGTTGTTGGTTAATACACGTCTATATCTATCACTCAAGTCCCTCCTACCGATTGTTGCTGTCACACCATGGAAAACCCTGCTAGGTGTATGACGTACCAACAACGAGCCACTAATCATGTTTAACCAATCACAAGTTTAAAAATGAAATTGCCAATTAATAATGAAAAGTACTATCAATAAGTTTAAATGAAAACCAACATGTTCTGCGGAAGCAAATAGTAAACCAAAGTTAAACTGTTTCAAAACCAATGTATAATGTCAATAATCTAATCACATGAATCCACCCAGTTCGACCCATGACCACTCCAGCTACACCAGACAACAAGTTTTAATCCAAGACATCTAACGACGTGCGAGCATGCAACAAGTGTATTAGACAACGCTGGTGAGTTCATAGTTTGTGAAAACGTTAGTTACCAAGTGTTTAGTTTAATTCATAGTTTGTAATGTAGATAATAACCCGAGTACCGTATAATATGGCTACCAGATTGTTTTGCCCGTCCCCATTGCCCCAGATCTAAGCAATGGTCATGATTTATGGTCATTAGTTCATGCCCGTCCTCTCAGGTATGGTGTGAGGTTGCCAAGCCTAATAGCGCTATCAACTAATACCCCGTTACCTCTCAGGTAACTATTCGGTATAAGATGGGACTTAAATGATAGGAAAGAGTGTATTATCTAACATTCCAGTTTAACTCACAAGACGTATTCCGCTCAGGAATACCCGATTGATTTACCCAAAACCCATCCCTCTCAGGGATACCCAAAGACTGTCCCAACCACCGGGACGCATGCTCAAGAGATGAACTCACCTTTGGTTTGCTCGGTAAGACTAGTTACTTAACCACACTCAGTTAATCAAAGCCTATAAGGTTCATATATAGCAATCAGTTTGCATCCATGTTGATCACGTTGTCACGCAAGAAGTTACTATAAAACATGTACAATGTATCCTTGGTTCATCCACTACTCATCAGTTAAACATATCATGAAATCTTACACATAATTAACACACACATCCATAACGGGCTCGGCTCCCTACCACAACCTAAGACTTAATACTCGAAGGGTGTGGCCTAAAGAAGTATTCGACCCAACCAAGAGTTTTGCGGCCCAAACAACATACTAGTCATGGTGGGATGTCGCGAGTAAAATAAAATATTTTAATGATTACATAAAGTTTTGAATGTCCGGATGTATTCAGAACGTAAGATATGCGCGAAAATGCCAACTTATGCACTTTTTGACGCTTTTAATCCATGAATGACCAAAAAGTTTATTTTAGCACACCGAACCCCTCAAAGCCTATTTCTAAGCTATGTAAAGGATATTTAGGGTATGTTTAACTTAAGGTCATGTTCCAGATTGTTCGTTACAGTACAAATCGGCATACTTTTGTAGTTTGTCGAATTTAGTCCTTGTAAGCGAATAAACTTGATTTCGGCATACCAAACCCTTCAAAACTTATATCTAAGTTATGTAAAGGTTATTTAAGGTATGTTAAGCCTATGTAACTATTCCGGAGTGTTTGTTGCGTTAAACTGACTGCGTTTACGCACCAGTTCGCGTATAGCTTCCCAGAAAGCGATTTAGAGCTCGAAGTCGAACAAGAATTGATATGTGCAATTGATACACATATTTATACAAATCCCAAGTATGAAATACAATATTTCATTGATTTGGTGTTTGTTTGACGGTCGTGGAGGCACAGGTGTCACAACGAGTCTCGAGGTGTTAATAAAGTCGATACAGATGAAGTCTAAGGAAGAATTTGAAAGTTTCCTCATAACGTAAGGTTAAGATGAGCATGTTAACCAACATTGCAAGGAGGTTTAGATTTAAACGTTTTAAAAGAATTTGAAAATGAAAACTGGAGTTCAGAAAACTCTCCTATGACATGGGTTCAAGCCGAACTCGATGTTGAACCAACGTCTTAAGAAAGATTTCGTTTTGATGTTGCAAAAGTTTTTAAGAAGAAAAGTTGATAATTTTCTTATAACGTAGGGTCCAACTGAGTCGATGTCAACCAACGTTGTAAGAAAGTTTGTTTTAGACATTTAAAAAGGAATTTGGGAAGGAAAGCTCGTTTTTAAGAAGACTTCCTCATGACTTGGTTTCAAGCTGAACGCGATGTTGAACCAACGTCTTAAGAAGATCTTATTTTGATATTTCAAGGGTTTTAAGGAAAAAATGGACTCATGACAACTTTCTTTGAGAACGGAGTTAAGCTGAGTCGATGTTACCCCATGTTGTGAGGAAATTTCCATTTATCCATCGATTTTAATTAAAAATTCTCGTTTATTTTCAAAGCCGTAATAAGCAAGTTTTATCAAAAAGGTAATAATCATCAAACCCCACTTGGCACTTTCCCACGAAAGTTTATTAATATGATTAAAACACTTATATATAGGAAGTACCAGCGGCGTATCCACCATGTTTTGCCCATATTACTTCCGTTTCGTGAGGCGGTGTCATGTGTGTCGATAGGGCACAGATAGAATTGCGTTCCCTCAGCCCAATCGATAGGAGGTTGGTCCAAGTTGAGAATAGGATCGAATAGATTAAACAACGAATTGGATTGCGAACATAGCGATGACAGCATGTGTGAGTAGCTTGATGAAACAGATGTGGCG
The DNA here is from genome assembly GCA_030545235.1 of Helianthus tuberosus. Taxonomy (NCBI): domain Eukaryota; kingdom Viridiplantae; phylum Streptophyta; class Magnoliopsida; order Asterales; family Asteraceae; genus Helianthus; species Helianthus tuberosus. The sequence continues at coordinate 72,431,382 of CM060444.1, forward strand.
TGTCTGGATAAGCGACGAGTGGTACGCGATAAGCGAATAGCGTGATTACGATTTGTTTCCACATTAAACCCACATGGCACGTTTCCATGAGAGTTCGTTGATATGGCAAAAACACTTATATATAGGAAGCACCAGCGGGGTATCCACCATGTTCTGGCCATATCGGTTTGTCCCGAGAAACGATGTCGTGTATACTAATACAACACAAATTGCGATGAGTACCATGCGATGAGCGATGATTGATATGCGATAAACGAGTAAGCAAGTAACCGACGAGTGACAAGTGATAAGCGTTACACAATAAGCGATAAGCGATGCACGAGAAGCAAGATGCGATAGCGATAATCGAGTAGTGCGGTTTGATTAGTCTCCATAGTTCCACAAGTGTAACCAACGTTAAGCCCCACATGGCATATTTTCACAAAAGTTTCCTAATATGGCTAAAACACTTATATATAGGAAGTACCAGCGGCGTATCCACCATGCTTTGACCATATTAGTTTCATTTCATGAATCAATGTCATGTGTGCCAACATAGCATAGACAACAATAAGCGTTAGAAGCGATAAGCGATGCGAGTATCGAAGCGATGAGATTGATAGATGCATTAAGCGTTTAAGCGTTGCGAGATCGATGTGCGTTAGATTTCAACAAAATTGTGATTGAGTTGCGATATAGACTCATGACCAGTCTTGCATCGCTGCAATTGCCTTGCGGGAGTAGACTTATCAAAGTCCATCGATGAGGCGATTGCGTTGCGTTTGCAGACTTACGAAAAGTCTCGCAGTGATGCAATTTAATTGTTACGCCTTGCAAATTAGTTTAGTGTGTTGAAAATAACCACAATAATATAATAGGTCTAATAACGTTCAACTCCATGTGGCACTTTCTTCACGAACTTCGCTAGTATGATAAAGCACACCTTGCTTGACCCCTACTACTTACATCGCGTGAATAGATGTCACCCTTTGTCGACATGGTCAAGACGCTTATATATAGGAAGTGCCAGCGGCGTATCCACCACTCTCGACCATGCTCTTAACGTTATGGCACCATTAGAATTCACTACGATCTCTGTGCACTGACCCAAATAATCCCGTGTGCACCCGTGATTAATTGTTCCTTGCACGTTTATCGTACCTTATTCTAAGAGTGCAGTGAGGGTAAAACACATTATATCGTATATAGTGCTAGCATATAGATTGCGTGTAAGTGCGAGATAGAGAGAGGGAGGTACAACACGGCATAATAAAAATGATTGTCGGATAAATGTAGCATTACAACATCGATAGAAGACTGGCTGATGTCGTAGAAGACTTCTGCAGTGACTGCGGTTGTTGCTGAAGTTCCTCAATTTCTTGACCTTGTGCAACAGTTGTGGGTAAGGTGACCATGACCGTTGCAATGTGCGCAAAAGCGGCAAATGACTCCTGTCGGGTGGTGGTAGGTACAATTCAAACACAGAGGGTGCGGTCCAAGATAGGCACGCTTTGAGTGAACTGGAACTGATTGGAGGGGTTCTGGTTGTGATAGTTTGTTTGTTGAAGAGCTTGAGCTTGGGGTCTTTTGCTTACGACTGGGTTGGTCGGTATCTTGAGCTTGGGGTCTTTTGTTGAAGAGCTTGAGCTTGGGGTCAAATACGTCGGTGGTGTCGTCAGTCAAGTCCGCAGCTTCATCGGATGAATCGGTAGAATAGTCGGATGATTCCTCAGACGACACGGTAGTGTCATCAGATGATACAGCGAGAACTTGACAAGCCTTCGTAGTCAGATTCTTGGAGAAAAACCCTTCCAGGATTCGTTTGTCATTGATTTCGGCAGCTAAACGGTAGGCTTCTTCAGAGGTGGCAGGTCTCGCAGCTTCGACAAAATCGCCCACACACTCAGGCAAACCACGAATGTATTTCTGGTTAGCTTTCACTGAGGTGTCAACTTGAGTTGGGCAGATAATGCTAAGCTGTTTGAACCATACTGTGTAGCCAGCATTGTTACCTTCGATTTGCTTGATTCCCCAAAATTCGTCTTCTAGTTTCTGGACTTCGTGAGGAGGTGTGACAACTGTGTTCTGTAATCGATGTACGATGTAAAACAATGATGATTATTAATAAAACAATGTGCTTTGGTGTTACTATATGTGTTTTGGTGTTATTATATGTGTAATTGTGTTTGGTGATTTTACAATTTGATTCGATTCCAATTTCAAGCTTTAAATCGCTTTCTGGAAGGTTATACGCAAACTGGTGCATAAACGCAGTCAGTATAACGTGACAAACACTCCGGAATAGTGACATAGGCTAAACATACCTTAAATAACCTTTACATAACTTAGAAATAAGTTTTGAAGGCTTTGGTATGGCAAAATCAAGTTAATTCGCTTACATGGACTAAATTTGACAAACTGCGAAAGTATGCCAATTTTAACTGTAACGAACATTCCGGAACATTACCATAAGTTAAACATACCCTAAATATACTTTACATAGCTTAGAAATAGGCTTTGAGGGATTCGGTGTGCTAAAATAAACTTTTGGGTCATTCAGGGACTAAAAGCGTCAAAAAGTGCACAAGTTTGCATTTTCGCGCATTACTTACATTCTGAATACATTCCGGACCTCCAAAAATTTATGTAAGCATTAAAATACTTTATTTTAGTGTTTGGCATAAGAAAAATCCATTCGTCGCACAATTTGGACCGTTTTTGCGTCCGTTACGACTTCCGTCGTAATTAACCGAACAACGCAACCGTACGGCCAACCAAACCGACATCTGAGGTAATTTTGAGCATGTTTCATGTTCCCTATGCTTTAACATCCTTTTGAAGCTTAAAAATGGGCTTGACGGGTGTTAGAAGTGCCAAAACACGACCATACGCGCACAGGGACCAAAACTGCCAAAACTGAAACTTGCTGGTCTACAGGGTCCTTACGGACCGTAAGGGTGAGGACCATACGGTCCGTAAGCATGTGCTAGAACATCAGAAACTTCTTTCCAGCCTATTTTCAGCTGTCAAACACTCAAAACCCAATTCCACATGTTACTTCCTGATGCTAGGGGGCCATTTTGATGTATCCTTAGTATTGTAACACATGTATGGATGAGATTGAATCACGGTTTACGATAAACGATCTTAACCGCTCTCCGAACACTATATATACCCCATCCATTTCACTTCAAAACCCACAATTTGAAATCTGATTTATGCTCTCTAAGTGGAAGTATATGCTTCCTACCTGAAAGAAAATCGGAATCAAATTTTGCGGGGACCTTCTGTAAGTGTTCTTTCGTTCTTTTCATTCGTTTTAGCGTTAAAGTCAAACTACGTTTGACTTTTTGCATTGACCAGTTTATGGTCAATGTGAAGTTCATTTGAACTTCATAACGTGAGTGTAATCACGATGGTTATAGCCCCTAGTGACTATACCGACTGATTACCACGTTATCTAGGCTCAGTGACGAGTCGAAGTTTCGGCCAAAATGAGCATTTACACGTATTTTGTAACCAAACTACTTTAGGAAATCAAAACCGTTTGTTTTGATATCAAAACCTGTTTTCTAACTTAGGTAAGCATGTTTTAACATGCTTAGCTCGTCACTCTTTATATAGGGTCGTAAAGGTAAGCGATCTAATCAATCGCTTATACTTTCAAACCCGACCCGTTTGGTCGATCATTAGGATCCGACCAAACACATTAGGTGACCATAGTAGCATAGGGAATAACCTTCCGAGGTTATAACTTATGGTCACCTAGTTTAGATGGTTGTATGATAAGTAGTTTATATGCCTTAGGTAAATGACCAAAATGCCCTTTTCATGCATAATTGGTAATTAAGCATATGTAACCTAAACTTTTGTCACATAACTGATTATACAACATGATTAATCTTGTATAGGCATATAATACTTGTCATAGGACTAGTTAGACGTCTCGAACGCGCGTTTGCGCGCACGACGCGTTAAAGTGGCGTAAGCTACCTTAATGGGTCGCGATGGGTCGAAAGCACTTAGGTTAGGTTCCGATTTAGAATGTAGGCTTTGTTAAACCATATCACATGAGTTCCAACACTCATTGGGTTTGCAAGACCTCATTCTGTCCGATCTTTCGATTTAGGCGTCTATTGTTTGACTAGTGGTTCGATTACTAGGTGCTGCTTGATTTCTCTGGTTTACTCGAGTTTGTTGAAGTACTATTGATTGAGGATACCTTGCACTACATGTGAGTACATAGTTCCCCTATTTTACTGTTTCAATTGTTTTGGGGTGATTCATAAGTACAAAATGTTTTCAAGGTTTAAACGATGATTTCAAAAACGAATAGAACGATTTATACTAAACTAATAACGATTTCGATAATGTGAACGAACATGTTGGTTGTAGTTATATAACGAATGACTTTCATTAATTTTGGCCGAACCGACCAGTATTAGGTAATGGTACCATAGGATCTGACAAATCCCGTTATTTCACTAGACCCATGGTTGTGTGTGGGTGTTGTGGGTAACGACTGAATCTGTAATTATTAACTTACCTTTGGGGTTTTGTTAATACGAGAAGCGAGGAACGAGGTAGTCGAGTCACGAAGGTTTGAATGTTATTAGCGAGACGACTATATATAAGTTTTCACAATTAAAACGAGGATGATTTAAACGAGTAAACGATTTGGAAACGATGTTAAACAATTTGGGTAAACGATTGGTTTTTGGCTAGTGTTTAGATAACGGGACGGGTGTAATGTGGTGAAAACATGGTAGATACGCCGCTGGTACTTCTTATATATAAGTGTTTTCAACATATTATATACCGTGGCGTTATTTAGTTCACTTGGGTAAACGATATTGAAACGATGTCACACAACGATGATTTCGAAATAACATACGAAGTTTTATTAACGAGTTTATACGAGATGTTTTTACAAGATGGTTTTCTAAAACAAAAAGCTTTTGGGTTAAGAATCATGGCTACAAAATTTTATAAATTATAACCATCATGATTTTAGTTGGTTAATCATGTTGCAATATTATACACTTTTTAAAAACAAGGTCTTCGAGGTACTGCAATATATGTAAACAAGCCATGATTCTGATACTCTTATAAAACCTATGTACTCGCCAGCATTTCTTTGCTGACTTTGTTTTTACATATGTTTAAGGTGTTGTTGCTTGATTGACGTTCTAGGATGCATGCGTCACATAGGATCTGGACGAGGCCTTAGCGACATAAAACAATGATAGTTGATATAAAACTTGTTTGTTATGTGTTAAAACAATGTTAATGCTTAATATTATCAATAAAACAAAACACTTTTTGTATCCACGGTTATGAAACAATAATTCTGTTACAACACTCCCCGACATTTCCGCCACGCTTTGTTGTTTTACGTGGTCGGGATGTGACAGGAGGGCAGTACTCTTTCTTCATGAGCTCTTTCAGCTCATCCCATGAGAGAGCATAAGCTGCGCTAATTCCATGTTTGTTACGTTAGGCTGTCCACCAGTCGAGTACTTGCGATTGAAATACTCCGGTAGCGCAAGTAGTACGAAAATGCTCGGGTGTCACACCCCGACCACAAAAAACAACAAAGCGTGGCAGAAACGTCGGGGAGTGTTGTAACAGAATCATTGTTTCACAACCATGGATCAAATAATTTTGTTTTATTGAATAAATGAACTCATTTTTTTAATACAATCAAATAAGTGCAACTATTATTTTTCAAGTTTTAAAGTTGCTAAGGCACGAGTCCATCCTAAGTGTAGCATATATCATCAATCATCACAAAGCAGTACCTGAAACATATGTAAAAATAGGTACGTCAGCATAAAAATGCCTGTGAGATACATAGGTTTTGTGAAAATAGGATTCATGACTTAAGTTTAAAGAAGATGTTTAATAAAAATTAGTCATGAATGTTGTTAAGTGTTTTCTTTCATAAATCATTTGAAAAGTGATAAATAAACCAAATGATATATATGTATTAAAGGATAATGTATGGTTAAGTGAATAACCATGTAAAATGAGTTTGTATAAAACAATGTTTTGATAAAAAGGTTTATGGTATATATATAAAAATATACTTTGTTTTTAAGAAAATTGAATAAGTAAGATATATTAAAATATCTTTTAGTTCCAAGTTCGTTAAATATTTAGTATATTAAATATACTTTAGTTGTTAGCAACAATAACCTTCAGTAGTATATCAACGGTATACTTTGGATTTATAAATAACATATTTAAACTATGCTTTGGTTATGAAAACAACATATTAAACTATGCTTTAGTTAAGAAAATAGCATGTTAAACTATGCTTTAAGGATTAATAAAATACATGGTGGTTTCATACAGTATCACATATGGGAGTATATCAAACTATACCTTCGGGAGTATAATTAAATACACAAAAATAATGTGATTTAAGAATTCATTCAGACCTGTTGGTGCATGTTTTGTGACAACAGCTTAATAGTTTGTTTATTTAGTCTTTGGATATTTTGTATTGGGCTTAGCATATTGGTTAGGGAGTTATTTGTTGTAATGGGCTTGGAGAATGGCCTAGCCCATGAGCAAAGCTTGTCCTATATGAACAAGGCTTGGCATAAGGGTTTAGGTTACACACTTAGAGACATTTGAGACATTTGGAGAAATCTATAGAGAGTGGCTAGCAGATTTCTTGTGGGTCTTGAATTGATTGTAAACTTCATGTTGGATAATCAATAGAAGACAGGATTGAAAGTGTATCGTGTTCTTGTTTCTATTTCTACTCGTTTTCTGTGAAATCTGATCTAGGGGATTCCGCACTCTAGGTTAGATCGACGATTCTGTTACGATCCATACGGCTCACGGGACCTACAATTGGTATCAGAGCATTAGGCTCTTGATTTGCTCGGTTCAGAATTGTTTTCTGCAGAAAATTGAAGTTTTGGAAGTGTTTTGACGGCTGTTCTAGGGTTAGCTGCTGATTTCGGACAAAAATCAAGGATTTCGGATAGGAATATTGCATTTCGGATTGATTTCGGACAGGAAATCAGTCATTTCGGATTAAACAGCTTCAATTTCGGACTATTTCTGATAGAAGTCATTGATTTCGGATCATCTCGGATCAATAGGCTGCATTTCGGACCAGTAAACTTGCAATTCGGATTAAAACTGTTGCATTTCGGACCAGTTAAGCTTGATTTCGGATCAGACTGGTTCATTACGGATCGGAGGGTCTCATTTCGGATCTGATTAATTCATTTCGGACCAGAAGGTGCTAATTTCAGATCACTTCTGATCATTTCAGATCGTCATTTCGGATTTAGGACCATTTCGAACGATTTCGGACCTTTTCTGATCATTTCGGACAAGGTGGAATTTTTCTTGGCTTGTGTGAGAAAAATTGCACTGTTTCGCGTTTAGAAAATCATCCGAAACTGATCTTAGAAATCCGTTTGCACCGTTGGAATCCTGGAAAATCCGGAAATAGGATTTTGACAATATATATCATTGGAATCGTAATTTCGAGACGAATCTAACGGTATAATTTGTTAAAAACAGTTTTCGGATAACTTTTGTACGATTTTATCAGTTCGCTTATGGGAAAAGCTTGAAAAGGACCAGTAGAGAAGTTAGATTTGGATTTTGATTCAGGTTACCAAAATTCATTTAAACTTTTACGCTGCGTGATGGATAATAATGGAAGTGAGGTTATTAAGAACTGGCCAAAGCTTATAAATGTCAATGAATATGCTGAATGGAAAAAGAAGGTTGAGGCATATGTTCAGCGTAAGGATACGAGAATGTGAAACTGTATGATTGATGGATACGTTACTCCCATACGTCGTGTTGAAGGAAGGGTAAAAGTAATTTCTTATGAGAAGATGGATGAATCTGAGAAACAGTTGGTTGATGCTGAGAAGAGAGCTTTAGCAGTGATCAAGCAATCCTTACCTGAGGGCATTAAGCATACCTTCAAGAACTATGGGAATTCTAGAGATCTGTGGGAAGCTTTAGAAAAACGTTATCAGAGTTCATCAAGCCAGAGTGTAGGAGATCGTGCTTTAGGTAAAGAGCTTGAAGGTTGTGAACGGACTTACAGCAGAGGTAAATGTATCATCAGAATCTATAAGTCATACATGTCTTAATTGCACTGAACTACAGGGTAAAGTTGACAGACTATCGGAGCAAAACAAAACTTTTTTAGGTGATTTGGAAAACCGAAAAAAGTTAAATGTTCTTTTGATTAAAAGAGAGTCAAATTGTTTAGATAAACTCAAATCAAATGAACTAGAAATCAGTAGTTTAACAAGCAAAGTCAATGAACAGTTACAGATCATTGATTTGGCTCGTGAAACTCTGAAAGAAAAGACTAACGAGCTTTCAGAAAAGTGCACAGAATTGGCTGATGCACAAGCCAAAATTGTTGAACTTCAGGGGAAGTTAAACAATTTTGGAAATTCTTCGTTAGTCAGGACTCAAATTCAAAAAGGTTTAAAAAGGAGTAATGATAAAACAAGGGTGGGGTTTACTAAAGTTTCATCTTCTGAAAATCAAGACTACCCTTTTCTACCAACTGAAGATGAGCTAACTGATTTTGTAACCACTGCACAAGTAGTAGTGGATCCGATAGCTGTGGACTTGCCAAATAGTCCAGTTTCTTTGAAAGAATCTGTTGGGTCTAACAGTACACCTCATAAAGTGGATGAGGATACTGAAGACAAAAAGGCCAAAACATTTAAAAAGGGATCAAACAAAAAGAAAACTTATAAGAAACGATCCTATTTTAAATGTCACAACAAAGGGCACGTGGCAAGTTGTTGTCCTTTGAAGAAAGGTAAACAAAAAGTTGATGAGGTTAAAGACGGGAATCAGGTTGGGTCAAGCAATAATGTAAAATCAAGTTGTCAGACAAAGAAACCTGAATCTCAATCAAAACCCTCAACTTCGAAACGTTTTGATAGACCAAGAAGTATTTCTCCACAATTTAGTCAATATAGTGGTAAATCAAATCGTTTTCAAAGTCAAAATAAAAATTTTGGATATCAAAATCGATACCAAACTACTGGTAATCGAAATCTTCAACAAAGAAATGGACATGGGGGTTTTAGTAACTCAAATGTTCAAAAACATCAAAAATTTTTCCAAAATTCATGGTATAATAATGGGAGAAGAAGGTATCAAGATAATAATTTCCAAAGGTCAGAAAATTCGAGAGGTTATTGGAACTCTCGTATTCAAAGGCCTAATGGAAATTATCAATCTTGTTCAATAACGGGTAAGCAATCCAAGACTCCACTGAGGAGTGATGGATATTGGATGGATGTTCCTTTAATGGATGAATTTGGAAAACCCAAGACTATCAGGGCTTGGGTTCTCAAGTCTAACTAAGTTGTTGAGTGATTGCAGGATGACCAAGAAGGACTATTGATGTGTTCGACAGTGGTTATTCCTGTAAAGCATCTGAGGTGAATAGTAGGTTAACATGGGTAACGAACTATTTACTTCTGTGATCATTTTGATTGTTTTTAAACTTAAAACATGAAAAACTGTAGTCAGGTTAAGGTGGGAGTTTGTTTGTGTTTTTAAATTTATGTTTTTAAAACTTACTCCATGAAAACAAAAATTTAGGGGGAGAAATTCCTCTAAGCCAAAAGAATTCAGGGGGAGTAAGTTATAAAATTTTAAAAATTCAAAAACATAAAAAAAAATAGAAAAACAAAAATGAGTTATTTCTGTGTGAAAAAGAAGAAATGATAGTACATCAGCGAGTTAGACTGTCACACTGAAACTGAATTAAATTGCTTAAGTGTGATAGCAGCTTCATCATATGATGTACCAGTAGGCAAAAAGCATGAAATAATCAACTTACCAATGTGATATAAACCTAAATTAACTGTGTATGAGTGGGGAACACATCAGTGGTGTATGGTTTAATGACCTTAAATCTTGCGTTGATCGATTGCCAAAATCTGAAGTTTTGGGTCTTTATACTGTTATTTCATCTGGGATATCAGGGGTGTCCTTCTGCTACATCCAAATACATAAATGAAGAAGCTCTCATAGAGAGTCATTCAAAAATGCAAAATGCATAAATCGTACCAAAAATGGTATTTGTCTTAGCCCTCGTTAGATATTTTGGTCTCTCTGCTGTACGGAAGTACTGACCTGTTCACCAAGTATCTAAACGTTGAAAAACAAAACGGATGAATTCAGTATACTCACCTACAACGATGAATCTTTGTGCATACCTTGATCGCGGGGGTATATCCTGAAGTGGTACACGCTAATATATCAGAATTAATATTACCTTAACGTATCATATGGTAATGGTACTTGAAATGTTCATGCATTTTGTTTAGGTGGACAAACATACTGGTAATCGTCTTGAACTGCTTTTCACGAAAATCATATAAAGAATTATCTAATAGTGTGAAAACAGTTTTATTTTGCTGATATGATCTTCTTGCACATGATACTCACAAAAAGAAGTATTGTAAATATTTTTGAGTTTAGTTTAGTTTGTTTAGTTGTTTTGAAAAATATTAAAAAAATACCAAAAATATGTCCTTTTAAAAGATCTCCCATTTTGAACTGACAGGTAGTTGTTTTTGCATGATAAGATAAAATATTGGTTTATCTTTTAAATGTGAAAAAGGCTAATGGTTTTTCGAGATACTTGCTTGTGTTGCTAAACAGATTGATGCAGTTATCAAAGTGAAGTGCAGAATACAAGTAAAGTGCAGATTGAGAGTGAAGTGAAGAACGTGTGAAGATGCATGGTAGGATACTTCTACTACATTGCAGAAAGAGATATGAAAGAGTTGAAGTTTACTTGTTTAACCAAAGATTGCCAGTTCGCTGATCTACGACAAATGAAAGTTTTGGAGATTGGAAGCATCAGCTAAGGGGGAGTTTGTTGATGTCAGAAACTGTGTAGCTAACGCTATCCAAAGACCAAAAGACTGCAAGATGTTTGAAGACAAAGTTACACTATGAAGCTATTGTCAAGGGGGGGTTTGTTGGTGCATGTTTTGTGACAACAGCTTAATAGTTGAGTAATTTGGTCTTTGGATATTTTGTATTGGGCTTAGCATATTGGTTAGGGAGTTATTTGTTGTAATGGGCTTGGAGAATGGCCTAGCCCAGACCAAAGCCCATGATCAAAGCTTGTCCTATATAAACAAGGCTTGGCTTTAGGGTTTAGGTTAGACACTTAGAGACAAAAGACATTTGGAGGAATTGAGAGAGAGTTAGAGAAATATATAGAGAGTGGCTGAGAGATTTCTTGTGGGTCTTGAATTGATTGTAAACTTCATGTTGGATAATCAATAGAAGACCGGATTGAAAGTGTATCGTGTTCTTGTTTCTATTTCTACTCGTTTTCTTTGAAATCTGATCTAGGGGATTCCGCACTCTAGGTTAGATCGACGATTCTGTTACGACCCATACGGCTAACGGGACCTACAAATACACCTTTGTGACTATATGGATACCACAAAGGAATTCCCTATTTGGATGGAGAAACAAATTGGTTTAAGACATTCCATGACAACAGGAATGGGGTGTCAAATCCTATAGCGCTATATCATACTACCAACCGGTATGGTGAACAAAAATAAGTACAATTCAACAATTAATTTTATAATCTTTGAAAAATCAGTGTTTAAACCATAGATAGTCATTTAGTTTGTCAACAGATAAGTACTAACATGTATAATCAATTATACTTTGAAATCATGAAAATAACAGATAAGTACACATGCTTCACCCCAAAACAGTTGAAAATAGTAAAAGAGGGGACTATGTACTCACTTGAGATTGCCTATGAGTCCTTGAGTAACAACCAAACAATGCTAGAGATCACGGAAATCAAACGGCACCTAATATAGGTAACTATGTTAATAAACCAGACCTAAATCGGAGGATCGGATAGAATTAGGGTTCGTAAACCAAATGAGTATGGAAACTCATGTAATATGGTTTAACAAAGCCTACATACTAAAAATGAAACCTAACCTAAGTGCTTCTGACCCATTACGACCCTTTTAGGTAGCTTATGCTACTTTAACGCGTCGTTCGCGTAAAACGCGTTTGGACTGCCTAACTAGTCCTATGACAAGTAAAATATGCCTTAACATGTTTAATATTGTTTCCAAATCAGTTTAGATATCAAAAGTTATGTTACATATGCTTAAAATGAATTTTGGCGTAAAAAGGGCATTTTGGTAATTTACCTAAGGCATATAAACTACCTATCATACAACTACTTAAACGAAGCGACCATAAGGTATAACCTCGGAAGGTTATTCCCTATATACTATGGTCACCTAATGAGTTTAGTCGGATCCTAATGATCGACCAAATGGGTCGGGTTCGAAAGTATAAGCGATTGATTAGATTGCTTACCTTACGACCCTATATAAGCACTAAACTAAAAGTGACGAGCTAAGCATGTTAAAACATAACATGCTTAACTAAGTTAGAAAACAAGTTTGGTATCAAAACAAACGGTTTTGATACCTAAGAGTTGTTTGGTTACAATATACGCAAGAATGCGCATTTTGGCCGAAACTACGACTCGTCACTGAGCCTAGATAACATGGTAATCAGTAGGTATAGTCACTAGGGACTATAACCATCGTGATTACGCTCACGTTATGAAGTTCAAACGAACTTCGCATTGAACATAAACTGGTCAATGCAGAAAGTCAAACAAAGTTTGACTTTAACGCTAAAACGAATGAAAAGAATGAAAGAACACTTACAAAGGGTCCCAGCAAGATTTGATTCCAAGTAATCTCAGGTAGGAAGTGAATAATCACAACCACTTAGAGAAAAAACTTAGATCAAATGTGGGTTTGCAAGAAGTGGGGGTTGGGTATTTATAGGAATGTTGGAACCGTTAAGATCGTTTATTGAATAACGTGCTTCAATCTCATCCCTACATTTGTTGCAACACCTTGGTACCCAAATTGGCCCCCCATCATCAGGGATTAACATGTGGCATTGGGTTTGGGAGTGCTTAACAACTATTAACAGCTATTTTAGAAGTTTCTGATGAGCTGGGAGTCCCTTACGAACCGTAAGGTTGAGGGCTTACGGTCCGTAAGCCAGCAACTTTGCTGAAATGATAGTTTTGGTCCCTGTTGGTGTTTAATGCTTATTTCATCATGTTTAAGGCCCATTAAGCCAACTTTAAGGCCCTAAAATAATGCCTAAACATTGTGGACATGAAACATGTTCAAAAATATGCCGGATGTCGGTTCGTTTGGCCGTACGATTGCGTTGTTCGGTTAATTACGACGGAATTCGTAACGGACGCAAAAACGATCCAAATTACGCGAAGAATGGATTTTTCTTATGCCAAACACTAAAATAAAATATTTTAGTGATTACATAAATTTTTGGATGTCTGGATGTATTCAGAACGTCAGATATGCGCGAAAATGCAAACTTGTGCACTTTTTGACGCTTTTAGTCCCTGAATGACCCAAAAGTTTATTTTAGCACACCGAACCCCTCAAAGCCTATTTGTAAGCTATGTAAAGGATATTTATGGTATGTTTAACTTATGGTCATGTTCCGGAATGTATGTTCTAGTACGAATCATCATACTTTCGCAGTTTGTTGAATTAAGTCCCTGTAAGCGAATAAACTTGATTTTGCCATACCAAAGCCTTCAAAACTTATTTCTAAGTTATGTAAAGGTTATTTAAGGTATGTTAATCTTGTGTCACTATTCCAGAGTGTTTGTTGCATTAAACTGGTTATATTTACGCATCAGTGCGCGTATAACCTTCCAGAAAGCGATTTAAGGCTTGAAATTGAACAAGAATTGATATGTGCAAATGATACATATATTTATACAAATCCCAAGTATGAAATATAATATTTTATTGGTTTGGTCTTTGTTTGATGGTTGAAGTGACACAGGTGTCACAGTCTCCCCTACTTTAGGAAATTTCATCCCGAAATTTAATTCTAGAGGAAACTTGTGAAGACAGCTGTGACAGTTTCACCTTCAAATAGATCCATTGAACCCTTTAGTAAAACTCTGGGCCATGTTAGGATTCTTAGCGAATTTGTTAACCCTCAAAGTGAAGTCCTTGTAGTAACAAAACATGGGATTTTGAATTACGGACAAAAGAACATTTCTCCTGAAGACTTATCATAGGGAACTTGTGTATGCTCGAAATCAGAATTGGGGAGTGTAAGAATAAATGACATTGGTCGAGGTCCAAGACTTCTCCCATATCATTACTCTTATCACGATAGGTCTTAACACACGACAAAACTTCTCGTGGTTTCTGTGCACTGAATTCCATAATTATGTAGGCCTCCATAATTATGTAATTCCTTGCACAGTCCGCACAATTCATTTCATAATGCGTAGGAAAAAAAAATTAATTGAGTAAACATGAGGCGAGTTGACTAGACCGCCAAAGGATCTTTTTAACTAGATCAGCGAACGACCCTTTTAACTAGATCAACACATGATCTTCTTAACTAGGTCGTCGTATGATCTCCTTAAATAGACCACTTAAGGGATCTTTTCGATTATATCATCACATGATATTTCTAACCAGATTTTTGAAACAAGAAGTTTAACTAGACCTCTCAAGGGGCCCAATTATAGAATAGTACTTCATAACCCAAGGGACTTAATTACAACGTAAAAGTCCGTTAAGGATTTAAGGTAGTACCTTTGGATATCCTACTATGAATCCCTCATATGAGATATGGAAGATTCTACGAGGATTTGGATGGATCACAAAACATAAATGAAAACACATAAGCACATAATCACATAATTAGTTAGCTTGATTCTTTAATTTGTTATCTTTGGATACGGGTATTTAAAGCACACCAGGAATCCAATCCGTGGATTTCATTTGGCACTTTAAACACAAGAATCTAACTATGGAGATAGAAAGATCTTAAGAGGAATTTTGGCTTTGTTTCTTAAAAGAAATGAGTATTTAAGAATTCTTGGGGAGATCACAAGTGATCATAAAAATGACAGAACCACACGAGTAGTTTGTATTTGTGTTGGCATCATAAGGTTGTATCAAACATTCACACAATCGTATTAGTTTTGCAAAATAAAGATGACGAATTTTTATTTATATAACAACTGACTTGTCTTTAAATGTCAAAAGATAACAATCAAAGGAAATAACAAAACACTAGTTGTTCACTGCTGCATCATTGTTCACGTTTGCCTCATTGATGTTAAACACTCGTCCACGCGCTAGAGGTATGTTAACAAATCTTGGGCAATTGTTTCTGTAGTGAGTAAGGTCACCACAGTTATAACATGACCCCGGAGGGAACCGTGCTTGAACAGCAGCAGGGTTTGCGGCAGCTTGATTTGCATAACGGCAAACATTGATCAAATGTCCCAACCGCCCACAGTGGGTACATTTGTGGCATTGCTCTTGCTCCAGATGATGACAGTTGCATTTATTGCACAAAGGTGCGGTACCAACATAGTTTTGCCTTTTGTGAGGTTGTGCTGGCTGGTTTGGTGCAACCTGTTTATCTTGAGCAGTTATGGCGCAATTTTGAGAGGCTTTGCGCTTCTTCTTCTTGGAAACTTCAGCCTGTTTTTCCTTTGGCTCAGCTTGAGCAGCCTTGTCAAATGGTATTGGGTCGCCTTTTCGAAAAAAACTTACCCTTCCTTATGTGGGATTCAGTTAGGGTGCCCGACAGTTCAATGGCTTGTCTGACAGTAGTATGGTTACTGCCAGTAACAATATCCTGAACTAGGTCAGGAAGACCATCAATATATTTCTCGATCACCTTATCTACAGGAGTAACCATAGCAGGACACAACAGGCTCAATTCTTTATAACGGTTAGTATAGGCTCGATGTTCACCACTGTCTTGCTTCAGGTCATCGAATTCCCTTTTTAAAGCTCTCAATTCATGACGAGGACAAAACTCCTTAATCATAAGAGCCCTAAGCTCAGCCCAAGTCTGTGCTAATGCAACCTTAGCACCACGCTCCCTCATAACTCTGTTCCAACACGTAAGAGCCCTCTTCTGAAATACACTGGAGGCAAACTCGACTTTCCGATTTTCAGGACATTGAACGTGACGAAATGTACTCTCAATGCCCTCGAACCACTGTAGGAGCCCAGTTACTCCTTCAGAACCTCTAAACTTGAGTGGGTTAGCTGAATTGAAGCTTTTGAAATTGCATGGAGCATTCTGGTTATTGATGGCTTGATTCATTTGAGCAAAAATATCTGGGAGTACAGCAGCCATATGTTGTGCCATAATATGTGCCATTTCGGCATTTGGGAGTGGATTTTCGCGTCGAGGAGGCATTTTTAAAGGGAAAATAGGAAGGAAAACAAGTGAAAGGATTAGACGAAAAGAATGAAATGAGATAAAATTTGATGAAAGCAAAGATGGTGGTCATTTGTTTGTTACCACGAAGCAACAAACAACGATTAATCAAAGTAAATGGGTCAAAAATAATGTATCGCAAAGACATGCTCACCTATAAGTGGACACTCACCCCAAGAGTTCCCAGGTAAGAGTGACTGGTCCGATATTGAGGATTTGTACGAACACTCTAGCCTTTGACAGAAAGCTCAGGGTACAGGCACCCACCCTTCCAGTTTGCACGTGTTCACATTATTTAGACCAAACTTTGACGGGATTTCGAAAACTTAGAGGGTTCAAAACCTTACAATCAGTTATCCTAGAATAGACGATTAGTTTTCAAAGCGGGATTGAAATTTGTGTTCTTATTGTGGTTGTCACCTAAGAATAAGTGACGGTATTGTTTTAAAACTAAACCCAAGAAAACTTGTGTTAGGGTCCTAGGAAGGTTATAGTCTAGGTCAAAGCATTACTAATAACCTAATTCCCTATAACCATTGGCTCTGATACAAACTTTTCTGTCACACCCCGACCACGAAAAACAACAAAGCGTGGCGGAAACGTCGGGGAGTGTTGTAACAGAATCATTGTTTCACAACCATGGATCAAATAATTTTGTTTTATTGAATAAATGAACTCATTGTTTTAATACAATCAAATAAGTACAACTATTATCTTTCAAGTTTTAAAGTTGCTAAGGCACGAGTCCATCCTAAGTGTAGCATATATCATCAATCATCACAAAGCAGTACCTGAAACATATGTAAAAATAGGTACGTCAGCATAAAAATGCCTGTGAGATACATAGATTTTGTGAAAATAGGATTCATGACTTAAGTTTAAAGAAGATGTTTAATAAAAATTAGTCATGAATCTTGTTAAGTGTTTTCTTTCATAAATCATTTGAAAAGTGATAAATAAACCAAATGATATATATGTATAAAAGGATAATGTATGGTTAAGTGAATAACCATGTAAAATGAGTTTGTATAAAACAATGTTTTGATAAAAAGGTTTATGGTATATATATAAAAATATACTTTGTTTTTAAGAAAATTGAATAAGTAAGATATATTAAAATATATTTCAGTTCCAAGTTCGTTAACCCAAGTGTACTAAATAACGCCACGGTAAGTAATATGATAAAAACACTTATATATAAGATGTACCAGCGGCGTATCTACCATGTTTCCATCATATTTCACCCGTCCCGTTATTTAAACACTTAACCAAAAATTAGTCGTTAAATAATTAGTATATTAAATATACTTTAGTTGTTAGCAACAATAACCTTCAGTAGTATATCAACGGTATACTTTGGATTTATAAATAACATATTTAAACTATGCTTTGGTTATGAAAACAACATATTAAACAATGCTTTAGTTAAGAAAATAGCATATTAAACTATGCTTTAAGGATTAATAAAATACATGTTGGTTTCGTGCAGTATCACATATGGGAGTATATCAAACTATACCTTCGGGAGTATAATTAAATACACAAAAATAATGTGATTTAAGAATTCATTCAGACCTAGTGCATCAAAATACACCTTTGTGACTATATGGATACCACAAAGGAAATCCCTATTTGGATGTAGAAACAAATTGGTTTCAGACATTCCATGACAACAAGAATGGGGTGTCAAATCCTATAGCGCTATATCATACTACCAACCGGTCTGGTGAACAAAAATAAGTACAATTCAACAATTAATTTTATAATTTTTGAAAAATCAGTGTTTAAACCATAGATAGTCATTTAGTTTGTCAACAGATAAGTACTAACATGTATAATCAATTATACTTTGAAATCATGAAAATAACAGATAACTACACATGCTTCACCCCAAAACAGTTGAAAATAGTAAAAGAGGGGACTATGTACTCACTTGAGATTGCCTATGAGTCCTTGAGTAATAACCAAACAATGCTAGAGATCACGGAAATCAAACGGCACCTAATATAGGTAACTATGTTAATAAACCGGACCTAAATCGGAGGATCGGATAGAATGAGGGTTCGTAAACCAAATGAGTGTGGAAACTCATGTAATATGGTTTAACAAAGCCTACATACTAAAAATGAAACCTAACCTAAGTGCTTATGACCCATTACGACCCGTTTAGGTAGCTTATGCTACTTTAACGCGTCGTTCGCGTAAAACGCGTTTGGACTGCCTAACTAGTCCTATGACAAGCAAAATATGCCTTAACATGTTTAATATTGTTGCCAAATTAGTTTAGATATCAAAATTTATGTTACATATGCTTAAAATGAATTTTGGCGTAAAAAGGGCATTTTGGTAATTTACCTAAGGCATATAAACTACCTATCATACAACTACTTAAACGAAGCGACCATAAGGTATAACCTCGGAAGGTTATTCCGTATATACTATGGTCACCTAATGAGTTTGGTCGGATCCTAATGATCGACCAAATGTATCGGGTTCGAAAGTATAAGCGATTGATTAGATCGCTTACCTTACGACCCTATATAAGCACTAAACTAAAAGTGAGGAGCTAAGCATGTTAAAACATGCTTAACTAAGTTAGAAAACAAGTTTGGTATCAAAACAAACGGTTTTGATAACTAAGAGTAGTTTGGTTACAATATACGCAAGAATGCGCATTTTGGCCGAAACTACGACTCGTCACTGAGCCTAGATAACGTGGTAATCAGTAGGTATAGTCACTAGGGACTATAACCATCGTGATTACGCTCACGTTATGAAGTTCAAACGAACTTCGCATTGACCATAAACTGGTCAATGCAGAAAGTCAAACAAAGTTTGACTTTAACGCTAAAACGAATGAAAAGAATGAAAGAACACTTACAAAGGGTCCCCGCAAGATTTGATTCCAAGTAATCTCAGGTAGGAAGTGAATAATCACAACCACTTAGAGAAAAAATTAGATCAAATGTGGGTTTGCAAGAAGTGGGGGTTGGGTATTCATAGGAATGTTGGAACCGTTAAGATCGTTTATCGAATAACGTGCTTCAATCTCATCCCTACATTTGTTGCAACACCTTGGTACCCAAATTGGCCCCCCATCATCAGGGATTAACATGTGGCATTGGGTTTGGGAGTGCTTAACAGCTGTTAACAGCTGTTTTAGAAGTTTCTGATGAGCTGGGAGTCCCTTACAGACCGTAAGGTTGAGGGCTTACGGTCCGTAAGCCAGCAGCTTTGCTGAAATGACAGTTTTGGTCCCTGTTGGTGTTTAAAGCTTATTTCGTCATGTTTAAGGCCCGTTAAGCCAAATTTAAGGCCCTAAAATGATGCCTAAACATTGTGGACATGAAACATGCTCAAAAATATGCCGGATGTCGGTTCGTTTGGCCGTACGATTGCGTTGTTCGGTTAATTACGACGGAATTCGTAACGGACGCAAAAACGATCCAAATTGCGCGACGAATGGATTTTTCTTATGCCAAACACTAAAATAAAATATTTTAGTGCTTCCATAAATTTTTGGATGTTCGGATGTATTCAGAACGTAAGATATGCGCGAAAATGCAAACTTGTGCACTTTTTGACGCTTTTAGTCCCTAAATGACCCATAAGTTTATTTTTGCACACCGAACCCCTCAAAGCCTATTTCTAAGCTATGTAAAGGATATTTATGGTATGTTTAACTTATGGTCATGTTCCGGAATGTCTGTTCTAGTACGAATCATCAGACTTTAACAGTTTGTTGAATTATGTCCCTGTAAGCGAATAAACTTGATTTTGCCATACCAAAGCCTTCAAAAATTATTTCTAAGTTATGTAAAGGTTATTTAAGGTATGTTAAGCATGTGTCACTATTCTGGAGTGTTTTTTGCATTAAACTAGTTATATTTACGCATCAGTGCGCGTATAACCTTCCAGAAAGCGATTTAAGGCTAGAAATTGAACAAGAATTGATATTTGCAAATGATACATATATTTATACAAATCCCAAGTATGAAATATAATATTTCATTGGTTTGGTCTTTGTTTGATGGTTGAAGTGACACATGTGTCACATTGGGACACCCACTCTGACGAAGGGTCACCTCGACAGAATCGAACCACTGGAGTAACTGAGATACACCTCCTTCACCTGTGAACACCATCGGGTAGCAGGCTTTGAACTGTTTGTAGAGGAAAGTAGATTGCGGCACTTCTGTTTTAACATCTTTCGAGGTTAGAGGTTTGCTGAGAGATTGAACCTGAGCGAGAATTTGAGGGATCACCTTAACCACTTCCCTGGTCACAAGCGATGCAATCCTCTTTTCGGCGCTTAGTCTGGATCTTCTCTTGGCAGTTCGTCTCGAAGCAGACTCGTTTGAGGACATCTGGACAGAGAGAGATATGGAGTGAGATTCGATCATAATGATTTTGATTTTTGTGATGCGATTGAGCGCGATCAAAACTTGTTGTAGGTAGTATAGTAATACGTATTCACATAGGAGCCACACAGGAAACACAAAATTCCTAAGTTCTCACATATAAACGATTTCGTTTGTATTAGTTATATAGTTGTGACATTTACTCACATGGTTGGTATAGATAGCACGAGGACGCGATGTAAAGAGTGAGCGAGTTGTTAGACTTTAGTTTCATTGCGAACATTCGGTTTTCGTTGTAGATTGTGATGGCTGTGCCAGTTGTGCGTTCATAAGCGGGGAGCGAAAATCGATAAATCAAGGAATCGTCAAAGCATAAAAATTTAAATCGTAAACATGTAAGCGTAAATAAGTTTAATAAGCGTAAAACCGGTGAACCATAGGCTAGAAAATTCGATAGAATGCCCTGGGTGTTTAGGCGTCGACTACCCAAAGTAATCCAGCCATATTAAGCGAGTTCGTGCACGCACGTAGACCTAGTAGACTATGCTTCCACTGGGATGCAGCTCATGGCATTCGTCCTTCTATTCCTCACGCGGCTCGAGTCCTTGATACAGCCGAGTCTTTGGTGAGAGCTTTTCGAAAATCATTTTAGAGAATGGAACGGGTCATTAAGGTATGGGTTTCACCCCTGACTTAACAGCTTCGCTCCTCGTTGTGGTTGTGCACACCGAATAAATCCGATAGTTCCACTAGATAGAAATGGAGGTTTCCGTCGAGATATGGATGTCACTCCTGACTCGACATAAGGTACTGGTGCTAGAATAATGCATTAATTGAGCGATCTATCGAGAGTTCCTGGTTTTCACACCTCCTCTCGACACGATCACTCGTTGATGTTATGCGAGTATCGTAAAACGCATGTATTGTGTCAGCCTTAGGAAAGGAAAATGGTATTAAGCCTTAGGAAAGGCTTCCCTTGTGCGAAGCTGTAGTATGCGGTGTTCACACAAGGACGTAGTCTTAGCAAATCCGTATGAGAGTATCAAGTAGGCCCGTACAAACCCCACTGGGTTCGCACAAAGTCAGCCAGCTGGTACTTAGACTATAGACTAGGTCGAATCTCTAAGACTTCAACCCGGACTAGGTCGAATGTCATACCTAATTCCCTATAGTTATGGCTCTGATACCAATCAGTCACACCCCAACCGATGGCGGAATCATCGGGGTGCGGCACTAGGCGAATCAGATGGCTCAGGAGAATCCATAACAACTATTTTGCGACAATATTTAATGTGTTCATTATCCCATACTAACAAACAAATACAATCACATAAGTCGTCACGGATTTCATACTCTCTCGAACAATACAAATCCGACAACCTAGATTTTAGATTAGTTTCTAGACTTCCTAGCTTGATTTGAGATAGCTTGCGAACTAAACCTGCAACATACGTTAAAATAGAGTCAATACAAAAGTATTGGCGAGTATACAGGTTTGATATGTAATAGCATAATAGATTAAAGTGCTGCGAATTCCTACATACGTAAACGGAATACACGACATAGATACTCACAAAACCGATACTACCAGCTAAGTCCTCGAGCTGCGATTGCGATTGCTAAACTAGACCCCGTCGGGCGCAATAGTACTATACTAGTCATGGTGGGACGTCGCGAGTATAAGTCCTAGCACATATGTAACTAGCATTCACGTATAATAATGCATGTTGGTCATTCGCAAGTGATAAATAGTTTAAGCATTCGATGTGATTTGATTTGATAAAAACGTATGTTACACCCAAAAATGCATAAGCAAAACGGGTTCAAGTATACTCACAGTGCGTATTCAGCAAGTAGGCACAGCTTGATTGGATTGATTGAGAGCGCGTCCGAGTTAGCCTGATTTGGAATGGTAGTGTAAGCGATGAACGGTGCGCTAAGCGGTGAGAAGTGAACCAAGTGACTAATGGCAATCTGATCGGATGGTCACTCGATCGAATGGCAATCCATGCGGGTGGCAATCGAAGCGGGTGGACACTCGGTCGGATTGACATTCGTTTGGGAATGTTTGTGTTTGTGTATGATGGCTTGTCCTTTGAAGTTTTCGTTATAGCATTTCGAAAACAGAGAAGTATCCCTACCTTTCAGGTCGGCCGATCGAACGGCGGCTCGATCGGACGAAGATCCGACTGGCGAGGCTTCCCAGTTGAGAACAAGTTCACAGCAGGACGGTCACTCGGTCGGGTAGTCTACCGATCGGGTGACAATCCGTTAGAACTAGTAGTGCATTGAACATGTTGAAAAATTGTTTAAGTGTAGATCGGATGGTCGTTCGATTGGATGGCAATCCGATCGGGCAACAAATCCGTCCCAACGAACTTGATCGTTCTGAACTTGATTAAGTTTGTGGTTTGACTGAGACGGTATGACGATGCACTGAACAACGAAAACTCTATCATGACCCAGGTAATTCGATCGGATGGGAATCACCCCAACCTGATCAGTTAACTGTTCGAGACGGATGTTTATGTTCAACCCAAAATCATTGTCTCTTTTGATAAAATTCAGATCTCTGAACCGACACTTCGCTAAGAATGAGTAGAAGATCAGAGCGAGTTCCGTTTCCATCGATTTTGAGTGCATTGAGTGTAAAAGAGTTGAAAGAAAGTTGGGAAATCCTTCTTTCATTCCTTTTTCCATGAAAATGTTTAGATTCGTGCAAAAAAATTGTTTAATCTTATGGAAATCCTTCAGATCTGAGTTATTCTTGGTGGAATGATGCCAACACTTGAAGTTCATATGAACTCCATGATGAAATCACCCTAGAACACCTCACATCCACTGATTTCACGGTTAAAAGTGAAGATTTTATGGTGAAAATGATGAAGAAGTGTGCATAGATCATAGAAGTACAAGATTTGAGGTAGAAACTTACAAGAATCGCGAGAAAATCGAGAGAAAATATCCCCACAGCGTGCTGGTCGAGTGAGAGCTATCACATCACTGTTCAAGTGTTGTGACAAGGGCTATTTATAGGTGAAGAGGGGTGAAGGTGATGGAGTGCGATGGATCGGATGGCAACTCGAACGGCTGGCAATCCGATCGGTTGGCCACTCGATCGGTTGGCCTCTCGATCCAGTGTGCGGCGCGTTGAGTTTTGTCGTTTCGATTCGCGTGTGAGTGTTGCGATAGTTTGGTTACACATTTTTATACCCACATTCATATATTTATTATCACTTGTCATATAGGGTCGTATATAAATATCCACATTTCCAAGTATTCGTTTCGAGTATGCATTGCATTATGACGCATCACGGCTGTCGCGGAGGGTAGAATAGGTCCTCACTCGACATCACCGTGAGCGTTAGTATAAGCATTGGGCCACAATGATCGATGGGGTACTACTCGATCGTGTTGCCATCATCGTCACGACGGCCGATGGGGTAGTACTCAAGCATACAGTCATCGTTAGCATTAATGTTTGCGTTATGATGTGATGTGTTATAGCGATAAAGTATGCAAAGTATGCAAATATACTGTGAAGTAGTGATGTATGCGATATAGTTACAATATGATCCGAATCTCTGGTGCTAGGCGTAACGAGTGAAGTGAGTAGTAACAACGCATGAACGTGCGGGTTGTTACAATTACTACCAATCTAACCACACATAAAACATAGATCAAGTAACAACCAGATGGATTCCTGATGTTAGTTCAAAATCACTAACCCAATTGTGCGTTTTGGACTAAGTATGAAGCCCATTTACAACCAGACTATCAAGGGTTAATCGGCCCAATTTCTGTGTGTGCTGTCCATGTTTTACCCGACCAACCCATGTATTTACACACTAAATTACCTCTTCTTTCTCTATCATGATTTATCACAACATCATCATTCATAAAGATCAATCAACATATTATCACATCACATCTATAACCATGCTATCATACGAAATCATTGATTATTAATTCATGACTACAAGCATACTATGCCTAAACACGTTACCATACGTATATGCCCAATCAAATCACACAGTTATCCACAAACTTATAATTCAATTCATGCGTATACTGGTCAAGATGACATTAACTCATACTCATAGTTCTTGATCATACTATATTCATGTTATGTTGCACATATGTTACCTAGATGAACTCAACAATCGCAACAAAGCAATAAGTAATTACTAACCACAAGATCAAATAGATGGGATGATGCCTCAAGGGGGGGGGGGTGTCCACTGCCATCGGGTTAAGGAGAGGTAGAAGGGAGGTAGTTAGGGTTTTCTTGTGTTACCAATCTTAGTTTACGTGACCCCCTTAACCTCCTTAATATATAAACACATACCAAACATAATAAGTCAAGTGGGCCGGGTAGTTAATGCTGCGTTGCGGGCCAGGTCAGGACTATGGGCTGGCTCGAACGTAATACGGTGTGGGCCAAGTGGTAAAGAAGTAAAGTGAGATGTGTGGGTGTGTGTGTGGGCCAATCTTCACATGGCTCTTCACACGGCCCGAACCAAAACATAATATGCTTAGTGTAACCCAACAACTCACTCAATCCAACCCAATCACGTTTACATAAAACAAGTCTGACACGGTCAAGAACATGAGTGAAGAATAAGGAGGAATCAAAATTACGAGATTACACAATACTAACCTTGAAGATTTGGGTTGTCACAGTTTCCGGGGAGGCAACAGGGTATTAGTTAGTAGCGTTACCTAGGTTTGGCACCCTCACACCGCACCGGAGAGGTCGGTGATGAACTAATGACCCCCATCTTGACCATTGCTTTGATAGAGGGAATGGGGTTTAGGGAAAATAATATGGAGCCATCTGCGGTAAGCGTGTGATTAACAACATCAAATCTGTGAAACGTTTTAATCTGGTAACTGGTATCTAAACACGTTAACAAAACTTTGAACTCACCAGCGTCGTCTGACACACTTGTCTGCATGCTTGCAGGTTTGTAGAGTTATAGCATTGGAAATTGCTGTCTGGAAGGCTGGAGTGGTCATGGGTCGTGACACATGGATACACGATATAAGTCTAATGGTTTACGTACGTGTGGTTTGTGAAACACTTAACAAATGAGTTAAGCTTCCGCTGTATACAACGAATTATATGTAACGTTTTGTAACACTTCATGTTAATGAATGAAAGTTTTATTTTAACATTCTTAAGAGTTCAATGTGATTGGTGGCTAAGATCCTGGCACGTCACACGTCCCGTGGTGTTTCCGTAAGTGGTATTTTGGGGGTGTGACAGTTTTGTATCAGAGCCACTGGTTATAGTGAACTTGGTTTCAAAACATTTTTATAAAACCAAACTATAACCGAGCAAGTTCTGAATATGACCATGACACTCAGCTCCAGACTGCAAGGTTCGTCTCTCGTATCCTCATTGTACTGCATAACTAGTGAACACTTACATATTATATTGCATGTGATTGCACGTTTAGCACAACAGTATGAATTCATGTATTACTTGCATGTGTTATGTGACTGATAGGGTGGTATTTCCCTAAACATTCATGACTTACGTTTCGTGATTCTCTTTGTTTGCTACTCGAGTTTGAGGAATCATTTGACATGAGTTAGGAGGAGCTGAGACGAGCATGCAAATCACAATATTATTGTGGGTGCACACATAATAATAATGTGGGGTGCATGCGAGTCCCAGTGAGGCTTAACAAGTGAAAAAGGGGTTCCGATCCGTTATTTGATCGATGTGAAATACAACAGTCTATAGGAGTCGTGGCAGTGATTGTCTCCTACTTGAACGTGATCTTTTCACTCCTCTTTGAATCCTTTCGAATCTCGATGCTATCGAGTATTACCTGAACACCAATCTGAATGCCTAGCGAACTATGTAGAATGTTAGGTGCTTGTACGAACGTCCCTTAGTTGGACGTCTCAGCGTCAAATGATTAGTCGATACCTTTCTCACTCCTTTTCATTGGGTGGAACTCTGTACACTGACGCCTTAGATTCTGTGAGTGTGATCACTCTGGAAACATACCGTGTATTACTTGGTCAACTCGCAAGAATGATGGATAGGAGGGTAAACGTACTTTACTGACTTCAGCATTTGAACGACCCTAGTTACAGGCAACGAACATCAGCGATTTGACTCCAATCGAATCCTTAACCCTAGTCAGTGACTTATGGGAGTCAACTCTTACGAATCAATCGAGATACGAGCGATGACCATTAACTACAGTATGGAATGTGTAACTGCCAACACAATGAGTAGCACCTTAGGACGTGACACGGAATGCGAAGATGGACCCTGTTGGTGAAGATCGTAGGGGCTCCGTTTCAAGCGACGATATTAGAGGCAGCATACACGGCGATAACAAGGTACTCGCAAATCATGACTTTCAGTATGGGAATGAAGGTGGCTTTAACAAAGACTGTCCGATGTTAAGTCAAGACGACAACAACCCAAGGAACCACGATAGTAATGGGAATCCTCGTAACAGTAGCAACAACACTAGTAGTGATGCTCGCAGGAGGGCATTTAGGATTGGCGTAGGTGACGCCAGGAATATAACTACATGGTGGCTTGCACGTTCTGGGTAACGAATCGCTTCGTCTCTATTCTGATTGACCTTGATACTTCTTAAAACCAAACCTTATGTGGAATCGGCGGATGGCAAGTCGAATGAAATCAAATATGTTCTTTGGGATGCAAACTCGACCTTGTGGGACAAGTGTTCGACATCGACCTTCCTTCTACTATCCTTGATGGTCTCGATGCAGTAGTTGTGTAGATTGGATATCCAAAGATCGCGCAGATATACCCTGTGAGGAGAAAACTTTGGGTGGAGAATTGTTATTTCTTCTAACGCATCAGAGTAGTGCAAAAGTTAGCGCCATTTCAGCTATGAAGGCCAAAAGTGTCTACGGAGGGATTACTCCGCTATGTTAGCAACCGTTACTGATGTTAGGGCTAAGGAAAAAGAGGATCGAGGATCCACCAATTGTTCATGATTACTCTCAGGGTGCTACCCGAGGAACTTCCAGGTTTACTTGCACAACTGTCAGGTAGAATCTCAGCTTGATCTCGCGCCAGAGGCAACCCTGATTACTTGTACGCCTTGCCGTCTTGCACCAGGAGGGTTGCAAGAACTGTCTAATCTACCATAGGAATTGTTGGACTGGCGTTTTGTTGGACCTAGTTTTTTTCGCTCCGAGGAGCCCCAGATATATCCGTGAAGCTAAGCCTTTTCGTATGTGTACTGACTATCGAGAACTCAGCAAAGAGACAGTCAAGAACCGTTCGCCTCGACCACGTATTGACAACTTGTTGACCAGTTGCAGGGGTTAAGCTCCCATTCGAAGATTGATTAATGAACGAACTATCATCTGATGGAAGTCCAAGGGGAGAATGCTCTTAGAACGGCATAACGAACGCAATGCAGCCATTTCGACTTTGTACACCATGATCATTGAGTTAATCAACACACCAACAGCTTTATGGACCACAGGAGTCGACCGTGTTTGTTGATGACGGTTTGAATCATTACCAGGAGAAAGGAACAGCATGGGCGGCATATGTATCCTATTTTAGAGCTCCTGAGGGAGGAGCCACTCCGCGTGAAGTCTTGTTGAAAGGTAACTTTGGATTCGAGGAGTACATTTTTGGTCATATAAACAACGAAGTGGGAATACACGTGGATCTCGCTAAAACCCGTTTTGGTTAGAAACTGATCGACACCAAAGATTCCTTTCGGGATACAGCAGTTTCTTGGTTTCGTTGGATTCTATCGTAGATTCATCACAGGATTTTCAAAGATCGCGCAGCTAAAATCTCTTTAGCACAGCAGGGTGCTGTGTTCGTGGAAGACAAAACAGGAGGACGTCTTTTCAGCTTTCGAATCCCAACTCTGCAATGCACTGCGCATCGTCCTTACCCGAGGGTGCGGGTGATCTAGTGGTATACCTTAAGGGTTCGAATCAGAGTCCCAGCTACACATCGATGCAACACGAGAAAGTGATGGCTTACGTAGTGGATTTACGAGAAGAGTTACACGAGACCCAACCTGCGGTGGAACCCATAGTCTTTGGATTTGAGTTGGAGTTGGAGGCATTACTTGGATGGTACCAAATGCATTACCAAGACCGATCACAAGGGCCTCCCGTATACCGTTGTTTCGAGGGAGCTAAATCATGCAATGAAATCGCTGGATGGAACTTTCGAATGATTGCGACTGTGGAACCAGAGCGTGCACGCGCCTTGCAGCTCACTATCGACTCTAACTTACCTAATCAGACTCGCTCTATTCGAACTGGAAGAGGATTTTCAAGTTGAACCTATGCGGGGCATGGAGAAGCAACCTTTGGCTGGACAGACGATATTTGCTACCTCAAGGAACGAGTGTGGATCTCATTATATGGAAACTTTAGGAAACTTGTGTTGGGCAAAGCACACCGGCTTCGGTATTCTAGATTTTGGATTTTGATGAGAGATATTAGGACCTATAAATTTTGTGCTGGTGATCGGGCATGAAGACTCACTTAGCAAAGTATGTGTATGATGTTTGACTTGTGGGAAAGTCAAGGTGGAGTATCAGCAACCGGCAACGCCCATATGGAAAATGAGAACAAACTACCATGGAAAGTGGAAGAAAATGAATTTTTATAAAAATGGATCACAAGTTGTAAAGTGTGAATTTTTACAAGTTAGTTTATATCAAAGAACAAACGATGTTTTTGAAGTTCAAAGAACATGTTTAACACATAGTTAAAAGACTACAAATTTTTACAACCTTTCAAGTTCATAATTTCATGAAAAATGAATTTTTATGCATATGTTAGGCTTGTAAATTGTGGTCGATGAATTGTTGATTATTTTGAAAAGAAAATGATATGCTTTGAAATCATGGAAACCTCCCTTTGACAAAGGAAATTTTTATAAAATTTAAACACTTAGAAACTATATTTCTAACAAGTTCTTACAAGTAACTTTGATTAATGGTTTTAAATATAAAATTTTCCCTAATTTTTGGTATAAAAATACAGGTAATGGAGGTTGGTTTTCAAAAATAAAAATGACTAAATTTATATTTAGGAAAATATATATTTAGAGACCACATAAACTATGTGCTATGTGTATATTATTTGTATTAGTTATATTCAAATTTAGGGACTTGAAATAATATACCATACAAATACCAAAATTGTAATTAAACAAATTACAAGAATATGAATATATATTTTGGACACAAATATTGGACTTTTGGACAAATGGACATATCGAACAAATTATATAAATATTCCGGAATTTAATTTGTATTATAACAAAGCTTGGTAAACGGTATTTTCCAAACCGAACAAATGACAAAGTATGTATTTTTACAAGAAGTATGAAAATATATCATATTTTGTCAAACGTGGAAATATATTATTTTTGAAATGTATGAGATATTTATTTTTCATAAACAACTTCAAATATATTATTTGGGTGGAAACTAAAAATATATATTTATCTAGTCTTAATCTGTGACAACCGTAAAAAATATAGGTATCCGTACAATTAATTAATCTTGATTAGTGCTTAATGATTGTGCTGAATAACAATTAACTGCTTCCTGATTATTGCATTATACTTACATGTGCATCACATATTACATAATGTCACATCATTATCACATACAAACTATATTGACATACATGATGCACAAAGCACAGTTAGCACAGTTAACGGATAAAACAGGAATATGCTGACGGGGTTCAGTACATAAACAAATAGTGTTTTGAGACCCAGTATGAGCCAGAAACCAATTTCTAGACTAGTATAGTGTGTAGGGAAGTAAGGACCACAAAACTGCTTCACTAGGTGATAGTTTAAGTGCCGAAAAGTGCCTAAAACCCACTTAAAGTGCAGAATTCTGCATTAATCAGCAAAAATCAGCATTTTAACATGTTAGTAACATGCAAAAATATGACGAAATGGTCCTGAATGCTTTCCTAAGTGTCGGGAATTAAAAGTGTCACAAAAGGGTACTTAAAGAACACTAAACGGAATAGTTTGACACTTTAAGGAACCGGTATTTAACAAAACAACCGGACACTACCCGAAACACCAAAATTACACTAGAAGCATTGTTTTATTATTTCTAAGCTAGTTATGATCCCCGAACACCTTAACACCCACTAAAATATCTAGTAACTAACTTAACTAACTATATACTTGGATTTGAATTACATGATAACCAATTGGTTCAAATTTACACTTAGACCCCCCCCCCCATTCTAGTAATCGGCCACATGGCCTAATTAGAGGATTTTGTTGATTTGTTTATGAGATATTGTCATGTACTATAAAGACATGAAACCCAATGGTTAAACACATGTTGGAAAGTTATATAACTTAACCACTAGACCATTAACCATCATTCATCAAAAACACTCATCACTCATCTTCCTCCTCCGTCCCTCCTTCTTCTCGGCCGAACCCACCACCATCTACCACCCTCATCATTCATTCAAGCTCATCCATTCTAAGCACATACAAGGGTGTTAAACTTCATTCAAGGGAGCTTGGAGCTTGTGGAACTTGAAGGACCTCTATTACTTGTTTTTATACACCACATTAATCACCTTCAACCTCTTGTGTTCATCCCTAGCCATAGAGCTAGTTGTAAGACTCTCATAACCCTTTGTTACTTCTAATTTTGTTGGTTAAAAGATGTTATACTTTGATGATCATGTAGAACACTAAAGAACATAATCTTGAATCTTGAAAATAAGCTTAACATATGATGAAATATGGATGAAACTATGTTGTTTAGTGTATGAATGATACTTGATTGTTATTTTATTGAGATTGTGATGTTGATCATCGTAAGGAGATTGCTAGATTGTGACTAAACACATGATCTAGCAAGTGAGAGGATGATTATGTGATGAAAAGAGATGATCATCCTCATGTGTAAGCATGAACGTGAAAATAAAATGATTTCTTGAAAAATAATAATCAAGTGAGTTAATAAACTTATAAATCTAAGATTTATGAATGGTTTTTCTAAAAGAACCAAGTTCAAAATACGATTTTTAGTAGATCTTGATTCTTACTTAAACTTACACTATTTTTTGTGACAACTGGCACAAAATCGGTAATTTCCGTACACTTTAATTATTATTTAATGACTGCAATTATGTGCTTAAATGTCAACATTGTTTGATTACATACTATACAAGTTAATTCATGCACGTTTCATACTACAAAATATTACTTTATGCATTAATGAACAGCGTTGCGTCAGAAATACTAGTAAACTCACCGGTAAGACACACTGTGTCAACAAATCTGCAGAAAACAGTCAGACAATAAAATTGGAGCTTAGGTGTAGGTCCAACGTCAAGAATACATTAAAACCCAAGAGTACATACAAGGGTTAACATATAGACATTCCGGAAGCAAAAATATGCACTAAAAAGCACCCGAAATGCACTTTAAATGCAGAAATATGCATAATTCAGCTATAAATCAGGTATAATCAGCTTTTTAACATATAAATATTATGCAGAATTCATGTTTTATTATCCAGAATACCCTCCTAAGTGTTGGGAATTAAAAGGGTCACAAAAGGATACATAAAGGACACTAAACGGTGCAATTTAGCACTTTAACGAACCGATATTTAACCGAACAACCGGACATTACCCCGAACATCAAAATATTACTAGAAGCATTATTTTAATATTTCTGAGCTAGTTATGGTCCCCGAACACCATAACACCCCTTATAACATAATAACACAACAAGTCCCTAAAAATTACACTTGAAAGATAACTTGTTTATAAAATTAGAGATCGGAAGTTGCACATTACCCCCCCCCCCTCTTTTGAGCGTTCACCATGGACCCCACCAAAATCACCAAAGATCCTACAATATTCACTTTGATCTTTCTTGGATTTGATCTAGATTTTGTAAGATTTCAATAGATATTATGGATCTTGAAAGATTTACTAGAGATCTTGCAAGTGCTATATATATATACATCATCACTTCATCTTCTTCATAACCACAAACTCTCCTCCTCCCTCCTCCTTGTTCTCGGCCCCCATACACCCACCATACATCCACCATTTTCATCCATTGTCCATCCATTCCAAGGTTCACATAAGGTGCTAGAAGGTGATTTAGGAAGTTGGAAGCTTACGGATCTCGTAGGACCTTCTTCATTTGCTTTTATCCAACACTTTTGTCATCTTCAAGTTCTAGTAATCTTCCCTAGCCTTGTTGCTAGTGGTGAGCCCTCATGATCTCTTATTTCTTCATATCTTGATAGTTAAAAGATGATGCATATTGTTAAACACAAGAACACTAAAGAACATGATCATGATATTTTAACATAAGCTTAAAAATAAAAGAATACATGTTGAATATGTTGATTTGCTTCTTGTTGATTTGTTATTAGTGTTGGTGATGTTAGACATCATATGGAGCCTACTAGGTTGTGATTAAACACATGATCTAGTGAGTTAAAGTGGTGATCTTGTGAAAGACCAAGATCTTCATACTTTATGTCTTCATGAACTTGAATAATGAAATGGGTTTTCTTATGTAAAGATGGTTTAAACAAAATACAATTCTTGTAAATAGATGATTACAAAAATAATTTTCTCAAGAAACCAAGA
Source organism: Helianthus tuberosus (assembly GCA_030545235.1). NCBI lineage: Eukaryota > Viridiplantae > Streptophyta > Magnoliopsida > Asterales > Asteraceae > Helianthus > Helianthus tuberosus. Next base: position 72,464,717 of record CM060444.1, read on the forward strand.
TTATTTACAAGACTTACAAAGTCATGGTTTCTAAGTAAACTAATAATATTTTTAGTGTTGAAACAAGACTAGAAACATGTGTGTAACAAGAAAAATACAAGAGAAGTATTTTTAGAAAAATCATCTTACAAGTTGTAAATGACTAGATCTTTTAATAAAGTAATTTACAAACAAATAACCATGTTTTTAAGGGTAACTAAACCTACTAAATAATATGGTAAGTTACTACAAGTTTTTACAAAAACTTCAACTTCATGATATAGTGTAATATACTTGATTTTGGCACTTGATAAGTGTTGAACGAGTTGTTGATGTTTGATGATGATTTAAAAGAAAATAAACACATGTTTTGAAAACATGGGAAACCTCCATTTTTAAGGGAAACTCAGTCAAAATTTTTATAAAATTTTGACACTTAGAAAATATAAGTTTTTGAGAAACTTATTCCCTAAAAGTGTATCTCAAAATATTTACCAAGGTTTCCCTAACTTTTGTGTTAAGAAATGATGATTTCTTCAAGACTAAAAATTGATATTAAGTATGTATATTTTTGAGAAAAAAATATGTATTTATTGATCACCAAATTTTGTGATAGGTGTATGAAGTATGTATTATACGTGATAGTATGTTAAGACTTGAAAATACACTAAATACTCCTAAGGAGTGAAAATACCAATTAAACATACAATATGCTTAGACAAATACAAGAGAATACATTTATGGAAATATATTACTCGATAGAATAAATAACTTGGACAAGTTATGAACATGAAATGAAGTTTTGGACAAATACATAATTCGGGTGAAGAATACAAGATACTTATACTTATGTTTGAGAAAATAATATAAGTAAGACACATAGTTAAAAATATAAACTATTTTTAACACACAAAGAATACATACATAAAATATGGTGACTTGTACTTGTGCGATGCAAGTCTAGTGACTAACGTTAATAAAACGCGTTTAGGTCATGACGCAATATAAGCAAAACCCTGTGAAGTTTACGACGCAAGGAATGCAAAGTTGTGAGTTCATGCTTCCCCCTTTTCTTTTAACTGTTTTCAGTTTTATAACTTCGGGGGTGAAATACATGTTACAAATGTTACAATGTTTACAAAAGGTAAGATGGATACAAAAACTATGGAGAAAGATTCTAGATCATGTCCCAAATAGGGTACCATAAGCACCATTAATCAACGTATACATTCAGACCGCGGAACAAAAGGTTAGATCTAATGGGTTTCAGGCAACCCCACTCTTGGCCTACTTCTACCAATGAGTGCTTTTGTGTCTCAGTCAAAGTCGACAAAAATGCCTAGGTTTGGTGGCTTCCTATGTCGTGACACATGTTAGTGGCCTTGGAAACCACTAGCGATCTCAAACATTCATAGTACTCAGTTACAGATACATTCTACATGATACATACAAACATTCATGGTACTCAGTTACAGATACATTCTACATGATACATACAAACATTCATAGTACTCAGTACATAAACGTTTTACAAGTTACATACCATGTTCTCATTCAAGTATTTAAACATTCAATACAAAGACTGCGTGAATTCACACCAACATTATGTTGACGTTTTTCCAAAAACTCACATGTATTTCAGGTAACTAAAGTGGATGTGCGCGCGGTCTTACTCATGCTCTTGGATGTTGTTTATGTTTATCCTTAAATAAAGTTGTAAACTTTTCAGATAAAATGTTGTCTTGTGATGTAAACACTTAAACTACGTTTTCAATTATGTAATGTTTGGCATTTGAAGTTATTTTTATGAGCATGTAATATGTTTACCATTCGTATGCAATGAGAACCTTTCATGATCACACCTCGTGCTTCCGACTAAGAAAGGGGTGTGACAGATTGGTATCAGATCTGCGATTGTAGTGAACCAGGTTTCCTTCTCGAGTCTAGACTACAATCTCTAGGATCCTTTCACGAAAACAATTTTTCAAAAAGTTTTCATTGCATAAAACTTTCCGCGACATCCACTACCTGAAACTATTTACAAAGAGTCAAGAAAAGACACTACGAGACTTAGGGTGCACCGGAGTAGCACTTGTCTGTGATTAAGAATTACTTGCAATTATTTGTGATAATTGATACTTACATATATACTAGAAGTAGAATACCACAAGTACACGTGACTTTACCTGAAAACAATGGCTTATCTGAAGGAAGAGATACGAGGATGAAACGAACTGTGCGGATTGTGCAAGGAGTTAGGTAATTATGGATGCATACATAATTATGGAATTCAGTGCACAGAAACCACAGCAAGTCTTGTCACGTATAGATTCCCTCAACACAAGAAAAGGTCAAACGTGAACATCTTTCCCCCAGCCTACTAAGTACTCTGCTGGAGTAAATAATTGTTTGATGTCACTTATGTGGTATATGCCAGTGTATATATACTACTACTGTCTCGTATGACGATATCAAACAAATGTGTAACCCTATTGTGGGATGTTCTTTCAGAACATGGCACCTAGGAGAATTGTGAACAATCGAGATTCTGATCAACCTCCTCCTCCCCCACTGCCAAGAACTGCTGAAGAGCTTGACGCTCTACTGGAAGAAAGGATCTCCGCAGCTATCGCCCAGTACGAGGCAAACCGTGCTGAAGACAGTGGAGGACCAAGCAATGCCAGGCATAATGGGAATGGAGATTCATCTGGAGGAAACGCAGCTCAGGGCTGCACTTTCAAGCAGTTTCTCGACTGCAAGCCACTGAACTATGACGGCACTGGAGGTGCAGTGGCGTTTGTACGCTGGACGGAGAAGACTGAAGCCACTATCCGTATGAGCAAGTGTACCGCAGATCAGCAAGTCACTTTTGCTGTTGGGTTGTTTGTTGATGAAGCTTTGACTTGGTAGAACTTGCAAGTCAAAACTCTGGGTGATGATGCCGCTTATGGCCTGACTTGGGATGAGCTAAAGGAACGAATGAGAGAGAAGTATTGCTCTCGTGCTGAACTCCAAAGGTTAGAGACTGAGTTCTGGCATTTGACCATGGAAGGTGCTGATATCACTGGTTACACTCGAAGGTTCCACCATTTGTCTAGGGTGATCCCTTACATGGTGACCCCTGAATTTAAGCGCGTAGAACGCTACATTTGGGGACTGGCCCCAGAGTTTCGCGGCATGGTAACCTCGGCCAAACCCACAACAATCACTGAGGCTGTAACTCTGGCTGTTAGCCTTACTGAAGATGCTGTTCGGATGAAGAAGTTATCGCTGAACCCAACTGAAAAGACCGAGACGCATGCTGAGTCGTCTGGTGACAAGAAGAGGAAACATTCAAATCTGAACCAAGCAACCCGCAGCAACAAGGGTTCGAACTACAAGAAACGCGATACTAACCCACCTAAGGAGACGAGAACCTTCGCAGCTGCAAATGATACTGGAACTAAGAAGTATCAAGGCACTCTGCCCAAATGCAACCGCTGTGACTTTCACCATGTGGGAAATTGTCACATTGGAAAATGCGAGAACTGCGGGAGGTCAGGCCACCATACCGAGGATTGTTGGGGAAAAAGTATTGGAGGCCGCAATGGTAATGGTAATAGGAACAGGAATGGAAACCGTAATGGTGCTGATAACAGGAATGGTAACAGAAATGGGCAGAACCAAGGATGCTTCAGTTGTGGAAGCAAGGATCATTTCATGAAAGACTGTCCAAAGGGAAACAATGCTCAGGCCCGAGCATTCGTAATTGGAGCAAGGAACGCACGCGAGGACCCTAATGTGGTCACTGGTACGTTTCTCATTAACAATCACTGTGCATCCATACTATTTGACACTGGTGCCGATTATAGCTTCATGTCTGTGGAATTTAAACGTATGCTTGGGATAGAATATAGTAGATTAGATATTCCTTATTCCATAGAGCTAGCCAATGGAAAACTCGTTGAATCGGGTGAAGTTGTTAGAGGTTGCACATTAGAACTTGGTGAACGAAGATTTAGCATCGACCTCTTACCTATTCAATTGGGTAGCTTTGATGTCGTAGTCGGAATGGACTGGTTGTCCAAGAACAAGGCTGAAGTTATTTGTCATGAGAAAATCATTCGCATCCCTTTGGCAAAATGATGAAACACTCCTCGTACATGGAGAAAAACGAGACGCGCCTTTGCGAATCATCAGTTGTATGAAGGCACATAAGTGCTTAAGGAAAGGATGTGTTGCTTTCCTAGCAAACGTTGTAGATAAGAAGGTGGTGGAGTCAAAACTCGAAGACATTCCTGTGGTGAAAGAATTCCCTGATGTTTTTCTCGAAGATCTACCAAGACTACCTTCGCAACGACAAGTCGAATTTCGTATAGACTTGGTTCCAGGAGCCGCTCCTATAGCCAAGGCACCCTATCGGCTTGCACCATCCGAAATGCAAGAATTCTCTACAAAACTCCAGGAGTTGTTGGATAAAGGATTCATAAGGCCAAGCTTCTCGCCCTGGGGAGCTCCAGTATTGTTCGTGAAGAAGAAGGATGGAACACTGCAGATGTGAATCGATTATAGAGAATTGAACAAGCTCACTATCAAGAATCGGTACCCACTACCGAGGATTGATGACTTATTTGATCAGTTGCAAGGATCGAGCTACTATTCCAAGATCGACCTTTGATCGGGATACCATCAGTTAAGAATCCAAGAGGAAAGCGTACCAAAGACTGCATTCCGAACACGCTATGGGCATTACGAGTTTCTTGTGATGCCATTCGGACTGACAAACGCGCCAGCAGTATTTATGGATCTGATGAACCGCGTATGCAAACCATATCTTGATAAATTCGTGATTGTATTTATCGATGATATCCTGATTTACTCGCGAACAAGAGAAGAGCACGAGCAACACCTCAGAACCATTTTAGAACTACTGAAGAAAGAGAAACTTTATGCAAAATTCTCCAACTGCGAATTTTGAATACACGAAGTTCAATTTCTTGGTCACGTTGTGAATGAGAAGGGAATTCATGTAGACCCATCCAATATTGAAGCCATAAAGAATTGGGAAGCCCCCAAAACCCCAACTGAAGTTTTTGGGCTTAGCGGGCTATTACCGACGGTTTATTGAGAATTTCTCAAAGATAGCTCAACCGCTAACTACCCTTACACAGAAAGACAAGAAGTACGACTGGGGTGACAAGCAGGAAGAAGCCTTCCAATTACTTAAGAATAAGCAATGCGATGCACCAATACTATCTTTACCCGAAGGCACCAAAGACTTCGTGGTATACTGCGACTCTTCGCGCCAAGGATTGGGTTGCGTGCTCATGCAACGCCAGAAAGTCATCGCTTATGCTTCAAGACAATTGAAGGTACATGAAAGAAACTATACCACGCACGACTTGGAACTCGGCGCGGTGGTATTCGCCTTGAAGATCTGGCGACACTATTTATATGGTACACGATGTACAATCTTCACAGATCACAAAAGCTTACAACACATATTTCATCAGAAGGAATTAAACATGCATCAACGACGGTGGGTCGAGCTGCTAAATGATTATGATTGTGAGATTAAGTACCATCCTGGAAAGGCAAACGTTGTAGCAGACGCGCTAAGTCGAATGGAAAGGGGTGAAACCCTAAGGGTTTGAGCATTAGAAATGACTATTCAAACGAACTTCACTACACGTATTCATGACGCACAACAAGAAGCCCTTAAGATGGAAAATCGTAAAGCTGAATACCTCCGAGGTATGTTGAAATATATGGTGCCAAATGAAGAGGGAGCCTTATACTTCAAGAAGCGTATTTGGGTTCCGCTCTATGGCGGTATTCGAGAAGTCATCCTTGATGAAGCACACAAATCGAGATACTCGATCCATCCAGGATCGGACAAGATGTATCAAGACTTGAAAGAATACTATTGGTAGCCGAGACTCAAGAGCGATGTTGCTGTTTATGTTGGAATATCAAAAACCGTCCGGCCTACTACAACAACCAGAGATACCCATGTGCTAAGGTTAAGGCTGAATATCAAAAACCGTCCGGCCAACTACAACAACCAGAGATACCCATGTGGAAGTTGGAGCAAATCTCGATGGACTTCATAACAAAATTACCCAGGACCCCGAGAGGGCACGACATGATATGGGTGATAGTTTATCGATTAACGAAATCGGCGCATTTCCTACCTATCCCAGAGAAGGATAGCACTCGAAAGCTTGTCAAAGTACGTTGGAACTCTAAGCACGGACCCGAGTACACGTGGGAACGTGAAGACCATTTTAAAGAAAAGTACCCCCACCTGTTCAAGAAGACTCCTGCGAGAGTTAGCTCAGCCTGAATTTCGGGACGAAATTCTTTTAACGGGGGGAGACTGTGACAACTGGCACAAAACCGGTAATTTATGTACACTTTAATTATTATTTAGTGACTGCAATTATGTGCTTAAATGTCAACATTGTTGATTACATACTATACAAGTGAATTCATGCACGTTTTGTCACACCCCGACCACGTAAAACATCAAATCGTGGCGGAAACGTCGGGGAGCGTTGTAACCGAATTATTGTTCCACAACCATGGTAATTAAAATTACATTTTATTCAACAACCAAATGTGGAATACATTGTTTCAAAACAAGGACCAAAGAGTACACAACATAATTAAACTAAGTCTATCTTTATTTTAAGTCTCTAAGGCACAGGTCCGCCCTAGTGTGTCACGAACATCCTAAGCAGCAGCTCTTGAAAACACATGTGAAAATAGGTACGTCAGCATAAAAATGCCTGTGAGATACATAGGTTTTTGAAAATAAGATTCATGACTTGAGTTTAAAGAAATGTTTAATAAAAATTCAGTCATGAACCTTGTTATTTGTTTTGTTTTATAAACCATTTGAAAAACGATAGCAAAATCAGATGATATGTATATATAGAAGAATAATGTATGGTTAAAAGAATAACCAAGTAAAAAGAGTTTGAATAAACCAAGTTATTTGTAAAACAATGTTTAAGTGAAAAAGTGTTGTAAATGTAATTATGTCTAAACTGAAGTGGTTTAAATGACGCTACGATATGTAGTATCATACAAACACTTATATATAGGATGTATCAGCGGCATATCCACCATGTTTGTATCATATTACACACGCCTCGTTATTTAAGTCACTCAAACCAACCAACATTGTAAAATATCCATGTTTTAGTCTAATAGTCAAATGTCATAGTATAAACCAAGTTGAATATAAGTCATGTAATGTGTAAACAGAAGTTATGTATGGTAAGTAAAATGAGACTACTTAAACCACGAGTAAAAATGTACAAAACAAAGTATTTTGAATACACCAAAAGTTATGTTTTGTAAAATAATTACATGTTTTACTGATACAAACATTTATGAAGTTAACGCATACATTCAAGCCTAGAGACACACGGATAACCTTAGAGTAAAGATTATCAAAGTAAAATGTTTTCGGATTCAGTCATTCCTTAAACCCAAACAAACCTAGGATGTCAGGAAAGGGATTTGTCAAGTCCTGTGGTACCATTACTTACTACCGAGTGGCGTAGCTAATGTTAATGAATGTAGTTTAGTCCCGTTGTACAAACCAAATGTCATACCAAAAACAGACATGTAATGAAAGTAATGTACTAAGTATGCTTAAGTTAATATACAAAGCAGAAAAGTCATGTAAATCAATGTGCTAAATATGCTAAGTTAACATACATAGCAAGACAAAATGAAATTTATGTACTAATAGTGTACTAATGAACATTGCAAGTATATGATACGAAAACATGGAAAGCATGAAAATAACAAGTAGGCACATGTGTTTCACCCCAAAATGTATGGAAAACAGTAAAAGAGGGGTCTATGTACTCACTTGAGATTGCTCAATAGACTTTAGATATCCACCAAGCAAAGCTAGAAGATCACGGAATCAAACGGCACCTAATATAGGTAACTACATTAATAACCGGACCTATTCGGAGGATCGGGTAGTATGAGGGTTCGTAAACCAAATGAGTGTAGGCACTCATGTAATATGGTTTAACAAAGCCTACATACTAAAACGAAACTTATCCTATGTGCTTTTGACCCGTTACGACCCATTTAGGTAGCTTATGCTACTTTAACGCGTCGTTCGCGTAAAACGCGTTCGGACCGCCCAACTAGTCCTATGACAAGTAAAATATGCCTTAACATGTCTAATATTGTTGCGAAATTAGGTTAGATGTCAAAAGTTATGTTACGTATGCTTAAAATGAATTTTGGCGTAAAAAGGGCATTTGGTAATTTACCTAAGGCATAAGAACTACTTATCATACAACTACTCAAACGATGTGACCATAAGGTATAACCTCGGAAGGTTATTCCCTAAACAACTATGGTCACCTAAAGTGTTTGGTCGGATCCTATTGATCGACCAAATGGGTCGGGTTCGAAAGCATAAGTGATTGATTAGATCGCTTACCCTTACGACCCTAAATAAGCACAAATCTAAAAGTGACGAGCTAAACATGCTAGAACATGTTTAGTTAAGTTAGAAAATAGTTTTTGATATCAAAACAAACGTTTTTGATACCCTAGAGTAGTTTGGTTACAAAATACGCGAGAACACGCATTTTGCCCGAAACTACGACTCGTCACTGAGCCTAGATAACATGGTAATCAGTAGGTATAGTTACTAGGGACTATAACCATCGTGATTACGCTCACGTTATGAAGTTCAAACGAACTTCACATTGATCATAAACTGGTCAATGCAGAAAGTCAAACGCCGTTTGACTTTCAAGCATAAAAACGCATAAAAAGAACAAAGGAACACTTACAAAGGGTCCCCGCAAGATAGATTATCCAAGTATTTCTCAGGTATGAAGTGTTGCACACTTCAACTTAGAGAAAATCTCAGATATCAAGTGGGTTACAAGTGAAATGGTGGGGGTATTTATAGGAAAGCGAGAACCGTTAGGATCATTTATCGGGAAATGAGCTTCGATCTAGGCCGTCCAAGTGTGCCCCTTGTTTTCTAATACCATTAGAGCCCATAGAAATGGCCCATGGTGTGTCAAAAACCGTTTGCAAGTGGAAAACATGGCTGGAACAGCTGGAAGCAGACTGTTAAACACATTCTGCACATCTGGGAGGCTCACACGGCCCGTGTAAGAGACAAGGATAGTCTATGCAGCCCGCCTGGGCTGCACAGATCAGCAACAAGTTTGCAGATTTACAGTTTCAGTCCCTGTTGTGTTATAAACTCATTTCGACACTTCTAAGGCCCGTTAAGCCAACTTTAAGGCCCTAAAATGGTGCCTAAACATTGTGGACATGAAACATGCTCAAAAATATGCCGGATCTCGGTTCGTTTGGTCGTACGATCGCGATGTTTGCTTAATTACGACGGAACGCGCATAAGCGCGAAAAACGATCCAAATGACGCGACGAAAGGATTTTTCTCATGCCCAACACTAAAATAAAATATTTTAATGCTTACATAAATTTTTGGATGTCCGGATGTATTCAGAACGTAAGTTATGCGCGAAAATGCAAACTTATGCACTTTTTGACGCTTTTAGTCCCTAAATGAGCATAAAGTTTATTTTAGCACACCGAACCCCTCAACGCCTATTTCTAAGCTATGTAAAGGATATTTAGGGTGTTTTTAACTTATGGTCAAGTTCCGGAATATCCATTACAGTTTAAATCGACATACTTTCACAGTTTGTCGAATTTAGTCCCTGTAAGCGAATAGACTAGATTTTGCCATACCAAAGCCTTCGAAACTTATTTCTAAGTTATGTAAAGGTTATTTAAGGTATGTTAAGCATATGTTGATGTTCCGGAGTATTTGTTGCGTTAAACTGACTATGTTTACGCACTAGTTTGCGTATAATTCTCCAGAAATCGATATAGAGTCTAAAATTGAATAAAAGTCAAAACATGAAAAATGTGAAACATAAACAAACAAACATTGGGATCAAATAACTTTATTTCATTGATAACTGAACTGTTTACAATGATTACAAGCACAGATGTCACACGTTTGATACTACAAAATATTGCTTTATGCATTAATGAACAGCATTGCGTCAGAAATACTAGTAAACTCACAGGTAAGACACACTGAGTCAACAAATCTGCAGAAAACAGTCAGACAATAAAATTGGAGCCTAGGTGTAGGTCCAATGTCAAGAATATATTAAAACCAAAGAGTACATACAAGGGTTAACATATAGACATCCCGGAAGCTAAAACATGCACTAAAAAGCACCAGAAATGCACTTTAAAGGCAGAAATATGCATAATTCTGCTATAAATCAGCTATAATCAGCTTTTTAACATATAAATATTATGCAGAATTCATGTTTTATTATCCAGAATACCCTCCTAAGTGTTGGGAATTAAAAGGGTCACAAAAGGATACATAAAGGACACTAAACGGTGCAATTTAGCACTTTAACGAACCGGTATTTAACCGAACAACCGAACATTACCCGGAACATCAAAATATTACAAGAAGCATTATTTTAATATTTCTGAGCTAGTTATGGTCCCCGAACACCATAACACCCATTATAACATAATAACACAACAAGTCCCTAAAAATTACACTTGAAAGATAACTTGTTTATAAAATTAGAGATTGGAAGTTGCACATTACCCCCCCCCTTTTGAACGGTCACCATGGACCCCACCAAAATCACCAAAGATCCTACAATATTCACTTTGATCTTTCTTTGATTTGATCTAGATTTTGTAAGATTTCAATAGATATTATGGATCTTGACAGATTTACTAGAGATCTTGCAAGTGCTATATATATATATATATATATATATATACATCATCACTTCATCTTCTTCATAACCACAAACTCTCCTCCTCCTTGTTCTCGGCCCCCATACACCAACCATACATCCACCATTTTCATCCATTGTCCATCCATTCCAAGGTTCACATAAGGCGCTAGAAGGTGATTTAGGAAGTTGGAAGCTTACGGATCTCGAAGGACCTTCTTCATTTGCTTTTATCCAACACTTTTGTCATCTTCAAGTTCTAGTAATCTTCCCTAGCCTTGTTGCTAGTGGTGAGCCCTCATGATCTCTTATTTCTTCATATCTTGATAGTTAAAAGATGATGCATATTGTTAAACACAAAAACTCTAAAGAACATGATCATGATACTTTAACATAAGCTTAAAAATATAAGAATACATGTTGAATATGTTGATTTGCTTCTTGTTGATTTATTATTAGTGTTGGTGATGTTAGACATCATATGGAGCCTACTAGGTTGTGATTAAACACATCATCTAGTGAGTTAAAGTGGTGATCTTGTGAAAGACCAAGATCTTCATACTTTATGTCTTCATGAACTTGAATAAGGAAATGGGTTTTTATATGTAAAGATGGTTTAAACAAAATACAATTCTTGTAAATAGATGATTACAAAAATAATTTTCTCAAGAAACCAAGATTATTTACAAGACTTACAAAGTCATGGTTTCTAAGTAAACTAATAATGTTTTTAGTGTTGAAACAAGACAAGAAACATGTGTGTAACAAGAAAAATACAAGAGAAGTATTTTTAGAAAAATCATCTTACAAGTTGTAAATGACTAGATCTTTTAATAAAGTAATTTACAAACAAATAACCCTGTTTTTAAGGGTAACTAAACCTACTAAATAATATGGTAAGTTACTACAAGTTTTTACAAAAACTCCAACTTCATGATATAGTGTAATATACTTGATTTGGGCACTTGGTAAGTGTTGAACGAGTTGTTGATGTTTGATGATGATTTAAAAGAAAATAAACACATGTTTTGAAAACATGGGAAACCTCCATTTTTAAGGGAAACTATGTCAAAATTTTTATAAAATTTTGACACTTAGAAAATATAAGTTTTTGAGAAACTTATTCCCTAAAAGTGTATCTCAAAATATTTACCAAGGTTTCCCTAACTTTTGTGTTAAGAAATGATGATTTCTTCAAGACTAAAAATTGATATTAAGTATGTATATTTTTGAGAAAAAAATATGTATTTATTGATCACCAAATTTTGTGATAGGTGTATGAAGTATGTATTATACGTGATAGTATGTTAAGACTTGAAAATACACTAAATACTCCTAAGGAGTGAAAATACCAATTACACATACAATATGCTTAGACAAATACAAGAGAATACATTTATGGAAATATATTACTCGATAGAATAAATAACTTGGACAAGTTATGAACATGAAATGAAGTTTTGGACAAATACATAATTCGGGTGAAGAATACAAGATACTTATACTTATGTTTGAGAAAATAATATAAGTAAGACACATAGTTAAAAATATAAACTATTTTTAACACACAAAGAATACATACATAAAATATGGTGACTTGTACTTGTGCGATGCAAGTCTAGTGACTAACGTTAATAAAACGCGTTTAGGTCATGACGCAATATAAGCAAAACCCGGTGAAGTTTACGACGCAAGGAACACAAAGTTGTGAGTTCGTGCTTCCCCCTTTTCTTTTAACAGTTTTCAGTTTTATAACTTCGGGGGTGAAATACATGTTACAAATGTTACAATGTTTACAAATGGTAAGATGGATACAAAAACTACGGAGAAACATTCTAGATCATGTCCCGAATAGGGTACCATAAGCACCATTAATCAACGTATACATTCAGACCGTGGAACAAAAGGTTAGATCTAATGGGTTTCAGGCAACCCCACTCTTGGCCTACTTATACCAATGAATCCTTCTGTGTCTCAGTCAAAGTCGACAAAAATGCCTAGGTTTGGTGGCTTCCTATGTCGTGACACATGTTAGTGGCCTTGCAAACCACTAGCAATCTCAAACATTCATAGTACTCAGTTACAGATACATTCTACATGATACATACAAACATTCATAGTACTCAGTTACATATACATTCTACATGATACATACAAACATTCATAGTACTCAGTTACAGATACATTCTACATGATACATACAAACATTCAGAGTACTCAGTACAGAAACGTTTTACAAGTTACATACCATGTTTTCATTCAAGTATTTAAACATTCAATACAAAAACTGCATGAATTCACACCAACATTATGTTGACGTTTTTCCAAAAACTCACATGTATTTCAGGTAACTAAAGTGGATGTGCGTGCGGTCTTACTCATGCTCTTGGATGTTTTTTATGTTTATCCTTAAATTAAGTAGTAAACTTTTTCAGACAAAATGTTGTCTTGTGATGTAAACACTTAAAATATGTTTTGAGTTATGTAATTTTTGGCATTTGAAGTTATTTTTACGAGCATGTAGTATGTTTACCATTCGTATGCAATGAGAACCTTTCATGATCACACCTCGTGCTTCCGCCTAAGAAAGGGGTGTGACATTTTTGGTGATAAAACAAGTGTGGAAACATTAGAGAAACAAGAAGATTTCACAAGGAAACATTTTTGTAAAACATGTTTAAAAGTTGTAAACATCCAAATCTTTCAAGAATGAGATTTTTAAAGAAGTAAACACACTTTAAAGGGTAACTAAACCTACTAAAAACACTACCAAGTTACTACAAGTTTTTGTGAAAGATCAAGTTCATGTTGTTATATAAATTGTATAGTTTTGCACTTGGTAAGTGTAAGTTGTTTAGGGATTGATTGTTGATTGTTTGTGATGATTTTTGAAAAGAAAATGATATGCTTAATAGCATGGACACCTCCATTTTTAGGGGAAACTATGGAAAAATTTTCTAAAAATATAAACACTTGGAGAAATATTTTCAAATCAATATTTACAAGTGTATTTTGATCTTGTGTTTTCAATATAAACCTTTCCATAGATTTTGTTACAAAAATACAAGTATTGGAGGTTGGTTTTTGTAAATAAAAATAACTAAACATATATTTGAAAGGTATATATTTAGAAGACATGTGTGTGAATAATTGTATACTTGTGTAATAGTTATATTATGTTAGGGATAAAATAATATAACTTGACAAAATACCAAGGAACTTACAATCCAAAATAACACAAAAAATCACAAGGAATACATATATAAGTTACAAACATAATATTGTGGAACCGAACGATAGAACGTAACTTACAAAATATTCCGAAAAATACCGTTATAAATATATTTTTGGTAAACATTATTCTGGATACGAAAGAAACGAAAATATGATTTTTATTATTGTTACAAAGTATATCATATTTTTGACAAAGAGAAAATATATTATTTTTGGGAAGTAAAAATATATTTTCTTGGAATATTTGGAAGATATATGATTTTTTTTGGAAAAATATATATTTTCTGGGAAATACATTCCTTTCGGACAAAATAAGTTTATATATATTTTCTAAAGTAAGACTTGAAATATATTATTTTGGAACTTCAAATGCAAGAATACGAATATACATGTATAAGATACCCCCATCCTTGGGAAGGAAATACGGATATAAATACTTGAGAAGTATTGTTACAAAATATTGTTTAATGATTATTCCAAAACCTAAAAATATAATTTAAGTTAAAATAATTATTATTTTAACAAGTAATTATAACTTGGAATAATATTGAAGACTTAAAAGAAACGTAACTCGAAACCATTAATACTAAGACAAGGCATGAACCGTTCGTCTAATAGACGTTAGTACATTGTAGGTAGTCGTGTTTGCTGAGGAGGTTTGAGTTACTATTCTGAAGACGCAATACTGTGAGTTCATGTCACCCTTTTCTTTAAACTGTTTTGTTTATTAACTTCGGGGGTGAAATACATGTTACGAAAGGCTTATATACAATTACAATTGGTATGGTTAGCCTAGGAAAGAACCATAGATCATGTGAATGGGTAGGCGGATACTTGAGACCATTAATCGTCGTCGTAGGACCGAGGGGCATGAGTGATAGATCTATTTGGGTGTAGCGAGCCCACACCCATGGGGACCAGGGTGGCCCATAGGGTGACTATGTCTTCCAGCCGGAAGCCCGATATAACTTTGCTAGGTTTGAGCCTTCCTACGCCGTCACACATATCAGTGGCCTTGCAAACCATTGGTGATCTTTTCCTTGTTTGCTTTCATACCGGGATTTACATACATACATACACGGTTTACAAACGTTTTATACATACATATACACAAACACATGAACTCGCTCAAATTTTGTTGATGTTTTCAAATTACATGTATTTCAGGGAACTAAGCGGATCTTGCAAGTGTTTGCATGTCAAGCTGCGTTATGAATAAAGATGTCATCCGAGTTGTTAGGGTTTAGGAGGTGTATCCTATTCCTGGACGGGATAGATGTTTCTAAACCCGGTTTTATTTAAGGTCCTTTATTGAGTCTTTATGAACTCATTTAAAACATGTTATGGTTTGTAACTTGAATTCGGTGTCAACATTTCAGACAATTACGTTGTGTTATTTTCAAACTTAATGTATGGATGAACATCTACTGGTTTTTATCATATAGCATTGTTATGATTGAATGCTATGGTTTTAAGAAGTCACACTAATAATCACGCTTCCGCAAAAGTCAGGGTATGACAGCTTGGTATCAGAGCTTCGGTCGCAGCGAACTAGGATTCTTTCTCGAGTCTAGACTACGATCATTAGGGCTCTCACGAAAATGTTTTCACAACATGTTTTCATTGCATACACAAAACGTCCAGATCCAGGAAACAAACATTTTTACAAACAAAAGACAAAAAACACTTTTCAAAGTTTATGTTTATAGTTCAGTCTGAGAGACTGGGGAGTTAGTCTGAGAGACTAGCGGGGGCAGTCTGAGAGACTAGGGAGGTCAGTCTGAGAGACTGGGTAGTTCAGTTTGAGAAACTGGGAAGTTCAGTCTGAGAGACTCGGTAGTTCAGTCTGAGAGGCTGGGTAGTTAGTCTGAGAGTCATTGGGACAGTTTGAGAAACTAGGTAGTTTAGTCTGAGAGACTAAGTAGTTCAGTCTGAGAGACTTGGAGGCTTAGTCTGAGAGGCTAAGTGGGTAGTCTGGGAAGACTAGGATGAATACATGCATACGTTGTTACTACTTACATGCTTATTGATGATTATTGATATATGTGTATATGTGTAATTGTTTTGTTACAGACGCCATGTCCTCATCCGAGAGCGAGCTGTCAGATACCATAGACCCTATAGCCATAGTTTCAGACGATGAGATTTTCCCGGACCCAGAGATATTGTCAGATGATACTGATGACTTTCAGCCTTTTGCTTTGCCAGATTTTGGCGATGATGTACCACTAGCTGATGGTTTCCCGGTCGAGGATCTACTTCTTGTTCCGATCCCCGATCCTCTTCCTCTTGCTGCATTTCCTCTCGATGATTTGCCTCTCAATGACATGGCTGATGAAGACATCGATCTTTTCATTGATGGTCCCCCTGATGCTGTTCAGGGTGATTCTGTTCCAGTTAGTGATGCTATTGTTGCTCCACTTGTTGATATTCCTGTTGTTGAGATTTCTTCTGACCATTCTGGTCCTGATTCATTCGAGTCTGTGTCATCTACTACTTTACATGCTTTGGGATTACAGTGTTATCCCACCGATTCTGATTCTGACACATCTATGTCTGCCGCACCTGTTCCACCATAGGACTTTGAGTTTGATGATGAGTTTGATCCTGACTTTGATACTGACGACCAGCTTTTTGATGTACCTGCTGATCTTGAGATAGCACCAGCTGACCCTGAGCCCGAGCCTATACTAGCTCCTGAGCCTATACTTACACTTGAGCCTAT
Organism: Helianthus tuberosus; assembly: GCA_030545235.1. Lineage (NCBI taxonomy): Eukaryota > Viridiplantae > Streptophyta > Magnoliopsida > Asterales > Asteraceae > Helianthus > Helianthus tuberosus. The sequence goes on from CM060444.1 coordinate 72,481,436, forward strand.
ACTAGCTCCTGAGCCTATGCTTGCACCTGAGCCTATACCTGCACCTGATCCTTTACCTGAGCATGACCCTGCACCTGTTGACATACCAGTTGTTGCACCACCTTTACCTGACCCGATCCCTGCACCTGTTGATCATGCTCCTTTTGCTGCCCAGATGGAGCCCAGATATGCATACACACGCAATGGGTGGATAGAGGACGATGATGACTTGCCTCCTTTTGTTATACCTGTTACTCCCCCTCACCTACCTGCACCTACAAATGCACCAGTTGTTTTTGCCCCGTTTCACCCTCATGTGTCTGACATTCACCCCACGGATCTGCCGATCACGTTCTTACAGGATATCCCTCCACCCCGTCCAGGGGAAGGTCCATCGAGTCAGCAACCCAGTCATATTCCTCCTATGTCAGCAGCTTATCCTTTCATGACACAGTTTACACATACTGCTCCTTTTGCTTCTGCACCATCGGGCGAGCCACTGATTTGGTTTCCGCCCAATACGATGCATGTTTCTGATCCATACCATCCCTTACATCACACTGGTTACACGAGAGATGACTTGCTTTTGTCGTTACAGCTCCAGCAGGAGATGCTGTGTAGGAGAGTCATGGAGCTAGAGAGGACTCCACGTCCTCCACCTTGTACTTATCCATCACCCTTTGCTATTCCACCCGCTCCACTTCTGCCATACCCAGATTTTGACTTTCGTTTCCTTACTATGGAGCAGCAGATTAGTTACCTGTTGTGTATCGTTCATGCTCTTGAGGAGGATTTAGCGCATTTGCGTAGGTTGCTTTTCGTTCCTCCACCTCCTCCTCCAACACCATCATCGTAGTTAGTTTTTGGTCTTATGCAGATAGACTACTTTTGATAAGAGTGTTGCTATTGAGCCAGCTTACGAAGACCACTTTTTATGTATATAACTGTTGTAGTATGATGGATATTTTAGACGTGGGTGATGTGACCCTATAGTCCCTTTTGTTATGATTTAATACACTTGATAAACTTGTAAAACTGTATTTGTGGTCATTCATATATGAAAGCTCGATCGCAATATTCTCATTATATGCATTGTTGAATTGTTCATTGGTGAAATGAATGTGATGTTATATGCTTACTTGTGTGGACAAATGCTATTCCATATACATGTCACGTGCTTACTATACTTATTATGACCTGATGATACAATCTTCTTTTAGAAGATGCCTCCACGAAGAGATACTCGCTTGCCCACTACAGAGGCCGAGTTACAAGAACGAATTTCACAAGCGATAGCACAGCACGATGCACAGCACTCTGAACAAAGCGGGGGTACCTCCGGAAGTAACCCACCCCATGGTAATGGTTAAGTCGTTTGAGACACATTACGTTACATTTGGATATTCCATGTGCGATTGCTAATGCTTTCTGTGAATGATGTTGCTTGTACAGGTTGTACCTATAAGCATTTCTTAGACTATAAACCTTTGAATTTCGACGGCACCGGGGGTGCTGTGGCCTTTGTGAGATGGACGGAGAAGACCAATTCTGTGATAAGAATGAGCAAATGTGCGCCAGAACATCAAGTCACCTACATCTCCAGATTGTTCTTAGACGGAGCGCTTTCATGGTGGAATCTTCAAGTTCAAACTCTAGGAGAGGCAGCAGCATACGCCCTGACTTGGACTGAGTTGAAGGAGCTCCTGCGTAAGAAGTAATGCTCAGGGCTGAAATCCAAAAATTGGAAACAGAGTTTTGGAACCTCAAGATGGATGGCCCCAAGATTTTGGAGTATGTGCAGAGATTTCACGACCTATCTCGCGTTGTACCATACATGGTTAATCTGGAATTTAAGCGCATCAAGCGATTTATTTGGGGGTTGGCACCTAAGATTATGAGTATGGTGATGACGTCAAAGCCTGCTACAATCACCGAGGCTGTTGATCTAAGTGTGGCGCTAACTGAAGAAGCAATCAGGTTAAACAAGTTTTCGATCTGCGACCAGAAGAAGAAAGAAACTCATGTTGAGTCGTTAGGGGAGAACAAAAGGAAGTTCTCCAATTTTAAGAAGAGTACCAGCAGTGTTAACAAGAGGGAAGAGGCAAACGCACTAGCCAAGGTCAAAACTGGTGCTGAAAACAAAGGAAAAGGGTATATGGGCACCTTGCCCAAATGCGATGTGTGTCAGTTGCATCACAATGGACGATGCCGAGCTGGAGCTGGAAAATGTGAGTCTTGTGGAAAGGCTGGTCACTCGAAGGAGACGTGCTGGGTTGGTACTGGTCGTGGTGGTCAGAGAGCTTATGGCAGTGGGAATGGAGACAATAACCGTGGTGGTAATGGGTATGGAAACCGCCCTCAAGGAGGAAATGGTGGTAATGGGAATCGTGGTAATTTTGGGAATCAAGCTGGTAGTGGAAACTGTGGGACAAACAACAATCAAGGTGATAATGGGAATGGAAATGGTCGGGGACCAGGTTGCTTTAACTGTGGAGACGTTGGGCATTTCAAGAGAGAGTGCCCGAAACTCAATCAAGCTCAGGGAAGGGTTTTCAACATCGGAGCGAGGGAAGCCCGCCAAGATCCGAACATAGTTACTGGTACGTTCCCAATCAACCAACGTTTTGCATATGTACTATTTGATACTGGTGCCGATTATAGCTTTGTATCACTAGAGTTTAAGAAAATACTTGGGTTAGTAGCTAGTAAGCTAGATATTCCGTACTCGATCGAGCTAGCTAATGGAAAGCTAGTAGAAGCGAATGAAGTGATTAGAGGCTGCGTGATAGAACTAGGAGAACATGAGTTTACGGTTGATCTACTGCCAGTCGAGTTAGGAAGCTTTGATGTGGTAGTTGGCATGGATTGGTTGTCAAGCAACCGAGCAGAGATCGTTTGTCACAAGAAGATCATTCGCATTCCGATGGCAAATGGAGAAACAATTATAGTGCATGGAGAGAAGCGCGATACGCCCCTAAGGATCATCAGTTGTTTGAAAGCTCGAAGATGTTTGCAGAAAGGATGTGTTGCCTTCCTGGCACACATTGTGGACAAAGAAGCCGCTGAGCCAAAGCTAGAAGATATCCCAGTTGTGAAAGAATATCCTGAAGTCTTCCCCGAAGACTTGCCAGGATTGCCGCCGCAGCGACAAGTCGAGTTCCACATTGACTTAGTTCCAGGCGCTACGCCTGTAGCTAAGGCACCCTATCGACTTGTGCCTTCCGAAATGCAAGAGCTGTTAACACAACTTTAGGAACTTCTAGACAAGGGATTTATCAGACCAAGCTTCTCGCCTTGGGGAGCTCCAGTGCTGTTTGTCTAGAAGAAGGACGGTAGTTTCCGCATGTGTATCGACTACCGAGAGTTAAACAAGTTGACTATCAAGAATAGATATCCCTTGCCAAGGATTGATGACCTGTTAGATCAACTACAAGGTTCGAGTTTTTACTCCAAGATCGATCTTCGATCAGGTTATCACCAGTTGAGAATACAAGAAGAAAGCATACCAAAGACTGCCTTCAGAACTTGTTATGGACATTACGAGTTTTTGGTAATGCCGTTTGGGTTGACGAACGCGCCATCAGTATTCATGGATTTGATGAATAGAGTCTACAAGCCGTACCTCGATAAGTTTGTGATTGTGTTCATTGACGTTATTTTGATCTATTCAAAGACGAAGGAAGAGCACGAACAACACCTAAGAGCTATTTTAGAGTTGCTTAAGAAAGAGAAGTTGTACGCTAAATTCTCAAAGTGCGAGTTCTGGTTACGTGAGGTTCAGTTCCTTGGTCACGTGGTAAACGGAAATGGAATTCATGTGGATCCCACAAAGATTAAGGCGATCAAGAATTGGGAGACTCCGAAGACGCCAACCGAGATCCGTCAGTTCCTAGGTTTGGCAGGGTATTACCGTAGGTTTATTGAGGATTTTTCGAAAATTGCTCAACCTTTGACATCCCTTACACAGAAAGATTAGAAATACGAATGGGGAGATAAACAAGAAGAAGCTTTTCAGCTACTGAAGAACAAGCTTTGTGACGCACCCATCTTGTCCCTACCTGAAGGCACTGACGACTTCGTGGTATATTGCGACGCCTCGCGTCAAGGTTTAGGCTGCGTGCTGATGCAGCAACAGAAAGTTATAGCTTACGCTTCGTGCCAGTTAAAGGTCCATGAGAAGAATTACACTACGCCTGATTTGGAATTAGGCGCGGTGGTATTTGCGTTAAAGATCTGGAAACATTACTTGTATGTCACCTGATGCACGATCTTTACCGATCACAAGAGCCTACATCACATTTTCGATCAGAAAGAGCTTAACATGAGACAGAGACGATGGGTTGAGTTGTTAAATGATTATGATTGTGAAATCAAGTATCACCCAGGGAAGTCGAACGTGGTAGCAGACGCCTTAAGTCGAAAGGAAAGGATTAAGCCCATAAGGGTTAGGGCTTTGGAAATGACTGTACAGACAGATCTCTCATTGCGCATTCGTGCTGTGCAGAGAAAAGCTCTCAAGAAGGAGAATCTTGTGAATGAATATCTCCGTGGGATGGAGAAACAGTTGATGCCCAAGGAGGATGGAACATTGTGTTTCTTGGGAAGAATTTGGGTTCCCCTCTTTGGTGGTCTTAGAGACGTGATTTTGATGATGATTTAAAAGAAAATAAACACATGTTTTGAAAACATGGGAAACCTCCATTTTTAAGGGAAACTCTGTCAAAATTTTTATAAAATTTTGACACTTAGAAAATATAAGTTTTTGAGAAACTTATTCCCTAAAAGTGTATCTCAAAATATTTACCAAGGTTTCCCTAACTTTTGTGTTAAGAAATGATGATTTCTTCAAGACTAAAAATTGATATTAAGTATGTATATTTTTGAGAAAAAAATATGTATTTATTGATCACCAAATTTTGTGATAGGTGTATGAAGTATGTATTATACGTGATAGTATGTTAAGACTTGAAAATACACTAAATACTCCTAAGGAGTGAAAATACCAATTACACATACAATATGCTTAGATAAATACAAGAGAATACATTTATGGAAATATATTACTCGATAGAATAAATAACTTGGACAAGTTATGCACATGAAATGAAGTTTTGGACAAATACATAATTCGGGTGAAGAATACAAGATGCTTATACTTATGCTTGAGAAAATAATATAAGTAAGACACATAGTTAAAAATATAAACTATTTTTAACACAAAAAGAATACATACATAAAATATGGTGACTTGTACTTGTACGATGCAAGTCTAGTGACTAACGTTAATAAAACGCGTTTAGGTCATGACGCAATATAAGCAAAACCCGGTGAAGTTTACGACGCAAGGAACGCAAAGTTGTGAGTTCGTGCTTCCCCCTTTTCTTTTAACTGTTTTCAGTTTTATAACTTCGGGGGTGAAATACATGTTACAAATGTTACAATGTTTACAAATGGTAAGATGGATACAAAAACTACGGAGAAACATTCTAGATCATGTCCCGAATAGGGTACCATAAGCACCATTAATCAACGTATACATTCAGACCGTGGAACAAAAGGTTAGATCTAATGGGTTTCAGGCAACCCCACTCTTGGCCTACTTCTACCAATGAATCCTTCTGTGTCTCAGTCAAAGTCGACAAAAATGCCTAGGTTTGGTGGCTTCCTATGTCGTGACACATGTTAGTGGCCTTGCAAACCACTAGCAATCTCAAACATTCATAGTACTCAGTTACAGATACATTCTACATGATACATACAAACATTCATAATACTCAGTTACATATACATTCTACATGATACATACAAACATTCATAGTACTCAGTTACAGATACATTCTACATGATACATACAAACATTCATAGTACTCAGTTACAGATACATTCTACATGATACATACAAACATTCATAGTACTCAGTACAGAAACGTTTTACAAGTTACATACCATGTTTTCATTCAAGTATTTAAACATTCAATACAAAAACTGCATGAATTCACACCAACATTATGTTGACATTTTTCCAAAAACTCACATGTATTTCATGTAACTAAAGTGGATGTGTGTGCGGTCTTACTCATGCTCTTGGATGTTGTTTATGTTTATCCTTAAATAAAGTTGTAAACTTTTCAGACAAAATGCTGTCTTGTGATGTAAACACTTAAAATATGTTTTCAGTTATGTAATTTTTGGCATTTGAAGTTATTTTTACGAGCATGTAGTATGTTTACCATTCGTATGCAATGAGAACCTTTCATGATCACACCTCGTGCTTCCGCCTAAGAAAGGGGTGTGACATTTTTGGTGATAAAACAAGTGTGGAAACATTAGAGAAACAAGAAGATTTCATAAGGAAACATTTTTTGTAAAACATGTTTAAAAGTTGTAAACATCCAAATCTTTCAAGAATGAGATTTTTAAAGAAGTAAACACACTTTAAAGGGTAACTAAACCTACTAAAAACACTACCAAGTTACTACAAGTTTTTGTGAAAGATCAAGTTCATGTTGTTATATAAATTATATAGTTTTGCACTTGGTAAGTGTAAGTTGTTTAGGGATTGATTGTTGATTGTTTGTGATGATTTTTGAAAAGAAAATGATATGCTTAATAGCATGGACACCAACATTTTTAGGGGAAACTATGGAAAAATTTTATAAAAATATAAACACTTGGAGAAATATTTTCAAATCAATATTTACAAGTGTATTTTGATCTTGTGTTTTCAATATAAACCTTGCCATAGATTTTGTTACAAAAATACAAGTATTGGAGGTTGGCTTTTGTAAATAAAAATAACTAAACATATATTTGAATGGTATATATTTAGAAGACATGTGTGTGAATAATTGTATACTTGTGTAATAGTTATATTATGTTAGGGATAAAATAATATAACTTGACAAAATACCAAGGAACTTACAATCCAAAATAACACAAAAAATCACAAGGAATACATATATAAGTTACAAACATAATATTGTGGAACCGAACGATAGAACGTAACTTACAAAATATTCCGAAAAATACCGTTATAAATATATTTTTGGTAAACATTATTCTGGATACGAAAGAAACGAAAATATGATTTTTATTATTGTTACAAAGTATATCATATTTTTGACAAAGAGAAAATATATTATTTTTGGGAAGTAAAAACATATTTTCTTGGAATATTTGGAAGATATATGATTTTTTTGGAAAAATATATATTTTCTGGGAAATACATTCCTTTCGGACAAAATAAGTTTATATATATTTTCTAAAGTAAGACTTGAAATATAATATTTTGGAACTTCAAATGCAAGAATACGAATATACATGTATAAGATACCCCCATCCTTGGGAAGGAAATACGGATATAAATACTTGAGAAGTATTGTTACAAAATATTGTTTAATGATTATTCCAAAACCTAAAAATATAATTTAAGTTAAAATAATTATTATTTAAACAAGTAATTATAACTTGGAATAATATTGAAGATTTAAAAGAAACGTAACTCGAAACCATTAATACTAAGACAAGGCATGAACCGTTCGTCTAATAGACGTTAGTACATTGTAGGTAGTCATGTTTGCTGAGGAGGTTTGAGTTACTATTCTGAAGACGCAATACTGTGAGTTCATGTCACCCTTTTCTTTAAAGTGTCTTGTTTATTAACTTCGGGGGTGAAATACATGTTACGAAAGGCTTATATACAATTACAATTGGTATGGTTAGCCTAGGAAAGAACCATAGATCATGTGAATGGGTTGGCGGATACTTGAGACCATTAATCGTCGTCGTAGGACCGAGGGGCATGAGTGATAGATCTATTTGGGTGTAGCGAGCCCACACCCATGGGGACCAGGGTGGCCCATAGGGTGACTATGTCTTCCAGCCGGAAGCATGGTATAACTTTGCTAGGTTTGAGCCTTCCTACGCCGTCACATATATCAGTGGCCATGAAAACCACTGGTGATCTTTTCTTTGTTTTCTTTCATACCGGGATTTACATACATACATACATACATACACGGTTTACAAAGGTTTTATACATACATATACACAAACACATGAACTCGCTCAAATTTTGTTGATGTTTTCAAATTACATGTATTTCAGGGAACTAAGAGGATCTGGCAAGTGTTTGCATGTCAAGCTACGTTATGAATAAAGATGTCATCCGAGTTGTTAGGGTTTAGGAGGTGTATCCTATTCCTGGACGGGATAGATGTTTCTAAACCCGGTTTTATTTAAGGTCCTTTATTGAGTCTTTATGAACTCATTTAAAACATGTTATGGTTTGTAACTTGAATTAGGTGTCAACGTTTCAGACAATTACGTTGTGTTATTTTCAAAATTAATGTATGGATGAACATCTACTGGTTTTATCATATAGCATTGTTATGATTGAATGCTATGGTATTAAGAAGTCACACCAATAATCACGTTTCCGCAAAAGTCAGGGTATGACAGCTTGGTATCAGAGCTTCGGTCGTAGCGAACTAGGATTCTTTCTCGAGTCTAGACTACGATCATTAGGGCTCTCACGAAAATGTTTTCACAACATGTTTTCATTGCATACACAAAACGTCCAGATCCAGGAAACAAACATTTTTACAAACAAAAGACACAAAACACATTTCAAAGTTTATGTTTATAGTTCAGTCTGAGAGACTGGGGAGTTAGTCTGAGAGACTAGCGGGGGTAGTTTGAGAGACTGGGGAGGTCAGTCTGAGAGACTGGGTAGTTCAGTTTGAGAAACTGGGAAGTTCAGTCTGAGAGACTCGGTAGTTCAGTCTGAGAGGCTGGGTAGTTAGTCAGAGAGACCCATTGGGGCAGTTTGAGAAACTAGGTAGTTTAGTCTGGGAGACTAAGTAGTTCAGGCTGAGAGACTTGGAGGCTTAGTCTGAGAGGCTAAGTGGGTAGTCTGGGAAGACTAGGATGAATACATGCGTACGTTGTTACTACTTAAATGCTTATTGATGATTGCTGATATATGTGCATATGTGTAATTGTTTTGTTACAGACGCCATGTCCTCATCCGAGAGCGAGCTGTCAGATACCATAGACCCTATAGCCATAGTTTCAGAGGACGAGATTGCCCCGGACCCAGAGATATTGTCAGATGATACTGATGACTTTCAACCTTTTGCTTTGCCAGATTTTGGCGATGATGTACCACTAGCTGATGGTTTCCCGGTCGAGGATCTACTTCTTGTTCCGATCCCCGATCCTCTGCCTCTTGCTGCATTTCCTCTCGATGATTTGCCTCTCAATGACATGGCTGATGAAGACATCGATCTTTTCATTGATGGTCCCCCTGATGCTGTTCAGGGTGATGCTGTTCCAGTTAGTGATGCTATTGTTGCTCCACTTGTTGATATTCCTGTTGTTGAGATTTCTTCTAACCATTCTGGTCCTGATTCATTTGAGTCTGTGTCATCTACTACTTTACATGCTTTGGGATTACAGCGTTATCCCACCGATTCTGATTCTGACACATCTATGTCTGCCGCACCTGTTCCACCACAGGACTTTGAGTTTGATGATGAGTTTGATCCTGACTTTGATCTGGAGCACGAGATTGACTTTGTTCCTGACGACCAGCTTTTTGATGTACCCGCTGATCTTGAGATAGCACCAGCTGACCCTGAGCCCGAGCCTATACTAGCTCCTGAGCCTATACTTACACATGAGCCTATACTAGCTCCTGAGCCTATGCTTGCACCTGAGCCTATACCTGCACCTGATCCTTTACCTGAGCATGACCCTGCACCTGTTGACATACCAGTTGTTGCACCACCTTTACCTGACCCGATCCCTGCACCTGTTGATCATGCTCCTTTTGCTGCCCAGATGGAGCCCAGATATGCATACACACGCAATGGGTGGATAGAGGATGATGATGACTTGCCTCCTTTTGTTAGACCTGTTACTCCCCCTCACCTACCTGCACCTACACATGCACCAGTTGATTTTGCCTCGTTTCACCCACATGTGTCTGACATTCACCGCACAGATCTGCCGATCACGTTCTTACAAGATATCCCTCCACCCCGTCCAGGGGAAGGTCCATCGGGTCAAAGACGATGGGTTGAGTTGTTAAATGATTATGATTGTGAAATCAAGTATCACCCAGGGAAGCCTAATGTGGTAGCAGACGCCTTAAGTCGAAAGGAAAGGATTAAGCCCATAAGGGTTAGGGCTTTGGAAATGATTGTACAGACAGATCTCTCATTGCGCATTCGTGCTGTGCAGAGAGAAACTCTCAAGAAGGAGAATCTTGTGAATGAATATCTCCGTGGGATGGAGAAACAGTTGATTCCCAAGGAGGATGGAACATTGTGTTTCTTGGGAAGAATTTGGGTTCCCCTCTTTGGTGGTCTTAGAGACGTGATTTTCGATGAAGCGCGCAAATCAAGGTACTCGATCCATCCAGGATCGGATAAGATGTACCAGGACTTGAAGGAATTCTATTGGTGGCCGAGATTAAAGGGTGATTTTGCAACGTGTTGGTAAATGTTTGACTTGTGCCAAGGTGAAGGCCGAATATCAAAAGCCTTCAGGTCTTCTGCAGCAACCAGAAATACCTATGTGGAAATGAGAGTAGATTTCGATGGATTTTATAACGAAGTTATCAAAGACACCTAGAGGTCATGATACGATTTGGGTAATTGTAGACCGTCTGACGAAATCTGCACACTTTTTATCGATCAGAGAGAAAGATAACACTGGTAAGCTTGATGAGCTGTACCTGAGAGAGATTGTTGCACGTCATGGAGTGCTCCTCTCGATTATTTCTGATAGAGACGGAAGATTTGTATCAAGGATTTGGCAATCCTTTCAAGAAGCCTTTGGTTCTCAGTTGAATCTGAGTACTGCTTTTCACCCAAAAACAGATGGTCAGAGCTAACGAACGATTTAAACGCTAGAAGATATGCTGAGAGCTTGCGTATTGGACTTGGGTGGCAGCTGGGATACCCATCTACCATTGGTTGAATTCTCATATAACAATAGCTACCATGCGAGCATTCAAGCTGCACCGTTTGAAGCTCTCTAGGGACGCAAGTGTCGATCACCGCTATGCTGGGCAGACGCGGGTGATAGACAGCTTGTTGGTCCCGAATTGGTCCAAGTGATGACAGACAAGATTATACTGATCCGAGAGCGCATCAAGGCGGCTCGTGATCGTCAAAAGGGCTATGCGGACCGAAGAAGGAAACCTTTGGAGTTTCAGGTGGGAGATATGGTTTTATTAAAGGTGTCACCCTGGAAGGGTGTAGCACGCTTTGGGAAGCGTGGAAAGTTGAACCCGCGATACATTGGACCATTCAAGATCCTGGAAAGGATTGGTCTTGTAGCTTACAAGTTGGATCTACCCGCGGAACTAAATGGTGTTCATGATACATTTCATGTATCTAACCTGAAAAAGAGTCCAACTCAAGAAACAGTTGTCATTCCTGCCGACGAAGTTCACATTGATGACACACTCCACTTTACTGAAGAACCTGTTGAGGTTACTGATTGGAAGGTTAACAAGACACGCAGGAGTAGTGTCAAACTCGTCAAGGTCCGTTGGAACGTGCGACACGGCCCAGAGTTCACTTGGGAGCGTGAGGATCGCCTGAAAGCTAAATACCCACATTTGTTCCCCAACTCCCCTCAGCTATTAGCAGAACTTAAATTTCGGGACGAAATTTTCTTAACATGGGGAGAATGTGACAACCGTAAAAAATACAGATATCCGTACAATTAATTAATCTTGATTAGTGCTTAATGACTGTGCTGAATAATAGTTAACTGCTTCCTGATTATTGCATCATACTTACATGTGCATCACATATTACATAATGTCACATAATTATCACATACAAACTATATTGACATACATGATGCACAAAGCACAGTTAGTACAGTTAACGGATAAAACAGGAATATGCTGAAGGGGTTCAGTACATATACAGTGTGACAACCCAAAATTTTAGGTTTAGTAACGTTTAACCTTCTGATCTTAACTCCTTACTCGTTCCTCGTTTGTTTATTAATCTGTTAAGTGTGTATAATCACCTTACTAGATTAACATTACTAGTACCTTTGATCCGCAAGTGAATGGGCCACATTAGTGAACCCTTGTGTCATTACTCCACTTCGGCCCGAACCCAACCGAGCCCAATTTACTCCGCATGTATTTTGATCAGGTTATAGGATCGGCCCACTTGCTTTGGGGTTTGGCATTATAACTTGAATGTACTACGTAACATCACTTGTATATCTCATAATTATATGGGCTTGAGTCCATTACAGCCAACAGGAACCGCCCCAAGACCTATTTAGTTGTTATACGTATTATTATGATAGGATTTAACACAAAAACCTACAGCTTCCATATTCTTCATACGTGCGGCAGAAGATAAGACCCCCCTCGAAGCATTATCTCAGTCGATCGAGCCTAGTGGGTTAGTGATTTCTTTCGTATGTTAATTCTTGTTAATGATCTTGTTTGTGTATGAGTTTAAGTAACAAAGGTGTGTACGTATGTTACATGATGATTATGTTATGTGATTAAGGGTAGCGATTAGATTGTACATTGTTTATATGTGAAATAGGATCATGAGGTAGGGTTGCATCTATGTGTTATATTGAATATGAAAAGCTGATTGTAGGAATGTTTAATGAATTGTGGCAGATTAATGATGATGCGGATTGTTATGTTGTTGCATAGTTATTAAAGCCTGATGCATGATTAATAGACTCAAATTGAAAGTGAAATCATTACTTGTAAAATCATTCCGATCCCTTGCATGTGAGATGTTTGAAAGTGAAGTCAATTGGATAAGGATCACTTAATTATTGTCAGCCATTGTGTTTGTGAATGCATGCGATTGTCAGTAAACATGTGACCATTATATGTGCCTTTAGATTAAATATAGTAGGCTAAGTGTTCCCATTAATTTATGATTAGGATTTCCATGCAAACTGAAAGATAACTTGTGTGACAATGTGTTTGCTAACTGATTAACTATTATTGTTCAGAATGTAAATGCACGATGGTAATTGATGAATCAGTGGTAATAATGGATGGAATAATCATGATGCTAATTAGTTCAGTGACGTATATTATTAGGGTTGATTTGGTTTAACTCGGCTGAATATTGACAACTGTGATATAATTATTAGAGATGGTTGGGCCGATAGGTTATGTATATAAGCAATTTGGGCTGTAAAGGAATGAATTAACAAAGCAAATTCATGACTTAAGTGGGCCGCAAATGAATAACAAGAGTTTATGGTTAAGAACCTGTTATGATGTATTGGTTAATGGGCTGCGTAATTGGGCTTGTGTTTAAAATGTGTTCGACTGTGTTGGGCCGCACCGCGGGTTGTCGCACTTAACCGAGCCTAAAATCATATGGGCCGCACCTTAAATTAGTTGATATAGTAAACTGTCAATAACTATTTAGTCGTCAATACTCGTGATACGAGATTACTTGAGATACAAATAGTTATTGTGTATTATGTGAACTGCATGTGGTGAACCTGTGTTGTGAACCTACGTGAACTGTTACACCATACGTGCCACGGGATGATCAATCTGTGCTTACAACTTGTTAGAATAGTAGGTTTTTGGTGCATGAATCTGATTACTGTCGGTAACTATGTTAGGATTGATTTGAGCAACTTGAACACATAGCTAGTCTTACCGAGCAAAACCAAGGTGAGTTCACACTCTTTAAAAGGCATGGGATTCCCGGTGGTTGGGAATGGGGTTAAAGAACTAAAACAAAACCTAAATATCCTCCTTGGGTAGGATATGTACCGCCATCCTCCATGGGTAGGATGCCAATATTAATCCTGCGTATTCTCCTTGGGTAGAATATGTACGTTTGTCCTCCTTGGGTAGGACAACAACCTTAAAACTTACAAGACAAAACTCTATCATGAAGTCCCTCATTTTTATATCGACTTAATCGCCGGGCCAATGGCGAACGGGTCATTATTTAATAGCGCTATTAGGGTTGACAAGCCTCACACCGTGCCGGTAGGACGGGCGTGTACTAATGGATCTGGGCACTCAGTCAATGATGATAGACATTGACTTAGGGCACGACTTACTTTCGTCAGTTGTCGATATGGTAAAGGTCTAGAGGTTCACATGAGGAAGCCCCCACTGGTTATGGATTTGGTTTGGGAAACTGGTTAACTTATGGTTTACAAACAAACTCATGGTTTTTAGAACAACTTTAAAACGAACGCTCAACAGTGAACTCGCTCAACTTTGTTGTTGATTCGTTGTTTCATGCCTTGCAGGCCTTTAGGTGCATATTAATTGGAACTTGCTGTCTGGGAGGCTGGAGTGGTCATGGGTCGAGATACATGGAAACGTGAGACGAACTTAATGGCTTTCACACACTTGGTTTATGAATTTCTTAATTAATGTAGTATGCTTCCGCTAAACATTAAAAAATGTTTTGAAATGCTTCTATCAATAATAAATGAAAGTTTTATTTGGAATAATTGTTATGAGTTCAACATGATCGGTGGCTTAGATCCTGGTACGTCACACGCCCTGTGGTGATTCCGCATATGGTATTTTGGGGGTGTGACAGATTGGTATCAGAGCCATTGGTTATAGTGAACTTGGTTTTAAAAAGGGAAAAACGTTTTTATAAAACCAGACTATATCCGAACAGTTTTGACAACAAGAATACGACCATCACACTCAGCTCCAGATAGCAAGGTTCGTTTCTCGGTTTCTCATCGAACACTTACATATGATATTGCATGTGATTGCACGTTTAGCACAATAGTATGTGTTGGATCTGAGTTTCTTTTTTATTGTATTTTCGTTTGAAATTAAGATGGAAATGAAATAGATGTGCAGCGGAATTAAGATGGAAAACAAACTTTGCATACAATCAAACGAGAGTAATACTTTAATCAAACATCTTTACACAGAGAATCGAAAGATTGAATTTGTTTCAACAACGATTACAATGATTGATGTATCAATGCAAACTCCCCCTCAGCCCGAGCTCAGTAGTTTGTTCGTGCAAAGAAGACGATGTGGTGAAAGAGCTAATAGAACAGTACAAAGTACTGAACTATTTATAGGCACTTGCAAACCACTGAGCATCTTTAGCTGACGTCACCATGAAAGTGACATCTAACCTCCTAACAAACTCTAACCTCTGATCTATAAACACTGATGTACTAACTACTGCTATTACATTGTATTACATAAAAGACATTTAAACATCTGCTGCATCCTTCCACTGCTGTGACTCCAGCAGTGCTTGTCCGGATCAGCAGTACTTGACTCAAGGCAGTAGATTGAGTCAGCAGAGCTTTGGTCTTCTATCAGTCTTTAACACTTGGCAGTAGATGCAAGACAGCAGTTGTGGATTAGCACTTGGTAAGATCAGTAGATAGGAGATCAGCAGATACAAAGCCACTTTCAAGGGGAGAGATTTGCATGAACTAACTGTAAACGTCTGCTTATTCTGGATCCACTGCTCTGATCCAGTTTTGGCTTTAATTATCTGTTCCTCTGATAGGGTTCAATCCCAACAATCTCCCCCTGGAACAGATAATGCCAAAACTCTTCATTATTTGTAGAATCCTTTATTGCCTCATCAACAACTCCCTTATCTGACCTTTAAATTGTAATTCAAAGTCTAGGGCATCTGTATCTTCATCATCCCTGCTAAGTGGAAGATCAAGGAGATCCTGCAAATCTTCAAGACTCAGGCCAAGAGCTTGTTCCCTTGATATTTTCTCCACTACTCCACCAGACCTGAGCAAAGTCAATACGCAGGTCTGTTTGTCAGTTTCCCACTTTTGTATTTTTGAGTCTGGTGGGTTTCTTGGGAGATGTTTATTAGCAGAAGTATTTGGTGAGGCTGGCCTGTTCATGGCTGGCTGAGCAGCACTTGCAGATTGTTCCAATTCAAGATCTTCTTTTATCATAACTTCCATGCCTGCCTTTACAATGGCATCTCCAGCTAATAGATCTTGAATTGTTTCCATGCTAAACTGGTTTTTGCTCCTTCTTTTGTAGATGGAAGCACCAGCTGGAGCAGTGGTTCTTTTGACTTGCAGCTTTGGTGGTTTTTTAGAAACCTCTGCTTTAGAATAGTCAGGCTTTTGAGGAACTGAAGGATCTTTCTTTCTTAATTGTTCCAACTTTTTATAAGTAGCCCTGACCACATCTTCTTTCCATCTAGCAACTTGTCTTTTGTTTCCATAATCAGCTGCTACCAGTTCCTCTTTCATTCTCTTCAGCTCTTCCTGTTTGTCAGGTACATTCTTTCTAAACTCTGCCCAGTTAGGAGGAGTGTGAGTGACTTTCCTTTTTATCATGTCTTGAATTCTTGCTGCTTCTTTTTCAAGTTCAGGAATAGTCCACTCTTTGTACATGTATCTCTCTCCTTTGTACTTCTTGTGAACCATGATGCTTTCAATGTAGTCTTTCTTCAGAGATTCAGTTGCTCTTTCATAAGTTTGTTGACTAACATTTTTTGCAAATTGCTCTAGGGATCTGACTTGTGTGAGCAGATATTGATAATTTCTTGAAATTTCTTTGTCAGATTTCCCTTGTGTGTTTCTGTTTGAGATATCCTCTGCTTGCTTGGCCTTGATTTCCAAGTATTCATCAACATTTTTAGGCCAGGGATATCCCTTTATTGATGGCAAACTCCTTTTGGCAGGGTCATCCTCATAGTAAAAGGATTTTATTTCATCTCTAACAGCTGCTAGTTCGAGAGGAAATTGAACACCTGCAGGAGGTAAGGGCTTGTACATTGGAACTGAAGAGAGAGGAACAGGTTTTGGTAATGTGACAAGTGCTAAAGATTTTGAAGATGTTTGTGGTGGTGATGTGTCATCATCTTTTAAAATTAGCCTTCTCCTTTTTGGTTTAGGAGAGACTGATGATGTTTTGGATGGAACAGTGGTGGTAGATGTTGTGGCAGTGGATTGTGATTGACTAGCAGTTGTTGAAACAACTGGTGTTTCAACCACTGTTGTCATTACAACAGATGTTATAACATCTGCTGTCTTCTGCTGTATGTCAGCAGGTGTTGTTTTTGGTGGTGATGATGGTAAAGCAGTGGATGTTGTGTGTGTTGAAGTGGTGTGTGTTGATGGAACAACTGTTTGGAAAGCAGTAGTTTTTGTAACTCCTGCTGCATCAGCTGTTTTGTATGGTGGTTTTTTAGCAGACTTTGAATGTCTGGTTGGAATGGATTTGGGTTGCCTTACTTTTCTAGTAGGCCTCTTCTTTTCCTCAACAAGATTTTCATGATCCCTTGACCCAGAAGTACCCTGATCTGGATGATCCATTCTGTCCACCCTGGCTTTTCTTTTGGCTTCTCTATCTCTTTTTACACTTGCAACTGCTTCTGCTAGTGCATTTGTTGTCACATCAATTTTCTTGCTGCCATCTGGCAAAGGGATCTTTTTGGTCATGTTTGAATTTTCTGGTTCAAGATAGAGACCATCCTCTATACCCTTCCTTTTCCACTCCTTAATTTTCTCCCTCTTTTTGGCATTATCTTCTGGGAGTTGATAAATGTAGCGGACTTTTGGAGGAGCAGTGCCAGTGGTTTGCAAGATCTGAGTTTTGAGAGCCTTTAAATCAGCCTGAGTATTCTTGAACCTTGACTCCATTGCATTTCTCAGCGGTTGTACATGTTTTTCATGTTGCTGAGCTGCTAATTGTGCTTGTTGTTGGAGAAAAGATTGGAATAGATTCCAGAGCTCATTTGTAGCAGGTGCCCTTTGTGGAGCAGGTGCTTGAGGTGGAACAGCAGTTGATTGTACCTTCTGAACTTGTAACACCTGTTGTAGCATATCTTTGAGTTCTGCAACAGAGTTGTCAAGTTTTGCAATACGATCCGTCAATTTCTGGTACTTTAAACCATCACCCAAGTTAATGGGATCATCTGATTTCCCACTAGCAGTGGTTTTATCAGCAGTTGATGTAGGGAGTGTACTCCAAACATTAACCACTGATGCCCCTTTTTCTTGGTACTGGGGTCTTCTTCCTTCAACACTTGACAACCGTTTGATGTTGCCAGTAGGATAAATAAATCCACTGGTGGTTGGCAGAGGTGCTATGTAAGGAATTGCCTCCAAGGAAGTCTTATTAATGTAACCACTGTCCAACTGTAAACCTGTAGGTTCAACGGTTGTAGTGGCTGCTTCACTTGGATTACCACCAAGAGTTACTTGTAACTCATGGGGTGTAACCTCCTCAGGTTGTGTTGGTGGGTTAGCAAAGATTGATACATCAGACCCAGTCAGTTGTTGAGGTATATTCTCATTAATAGGTGATTGAGAAGGACTGGATAATGCCTGGTTCAAATCAATTGCATCCAACAGTGGTTTTATTGGTGAGGGAATGAGGATTGGTGTAGAAATAGGATGTGTCCCGGGCATTGGACTGTGGATGATAGAAACGAGTGTTTCCAGAGCATCATGATGTGGAGACCCTTTTTGTACAACCTGTTCTTTTTGTGAAGAAGCAGGAGGAGTTTCGGTTATGGGTTGAGATATTTGTACCATCTGCTGTGAGGAAGTAGCAGCAGTGGTTTCTTGTGACTTTTGTGTTGTCACTGGCAGGAGCTCTGGTATCTCATCCTCCAGAGATGCCTTTTTGATGGTTTTGGGGGTTTTTTAATTTTTCTTTTTATTGGCTCTTTTGGTGATTTTAGGTGTGGGTTTCAAAACAGTTGTGCTGCTGCTTTGATCACCTTGAGCAGTGGGCTCAGCAGCAGATACCTGAGGAGCAGTTGTAACTGCTAAAATCTGCTCAGGCACCTCTGCTTGTGTTTTGCAAGGTGCTAACATTCTTGAAAAAGTTTCATTTGTGAGACAGTTTATATGAGTAGAATCACCTTGGTTTATTATAGCTAAATCATCCTTACTGAATTTCTTTGAAAAATAGTAACTTAAAAACCTTGGAAACAGTAAGAATGATTTTGTTTCAACATTGTTAACCAAATCTTTAAAAATTTCCCGAGAATAGTTAAAATTTTCTCCTTGAAGAATTGCATATCCCAGATTTTGAATCTTTAAAGGGATTTCATTGAAAGAAGTGGTTTTGTTTGAAACACATAGTAGGAGGGTATGAAATAAAAATCTGGTTGCAGAAGGAAAATAACCTTTTTCTAAGGTAATTATCTTCATCATTGTGGCTTCATACCCTCTCTCAATGAAGTCAGTTTGTAACTCGTTTTTAGTGAAAGAAATTTTACCTTCCTGATCACCGAGTTGAAAGACCTCTGAAATGGATTGTGGCGTGATTTGGACAGCTTTACCCTTTATCAAAGAGTTTATGGTGGTTGCAGTGTCTCCTTGTTTTTCAAGGGTTGCATTTTTCCAGAACTCCCTTTGGGTTGCCAAATAGATTGGTGCATCGGCGGTGAACAAAGTTTTTTACTTTGATTTTGCCATAATGTCAATGATGGAATCGAAATCTCTGGTGGTTCCTGGTTTTGTGAGAAGACCCAGGAGATTGTGAGATGGTTTATGTGGAATTTCAGTGGAGATTGCCTTTTGAGAGGCTGTTTTCGATGATGATTTGGATGAGGGTTTTGCATATTTCTTTGATTTTGTCATTTTGAGGATGATTGATCGAAGAAATTTGTGAAGAAATGAGATTAAAAACTGTTTTGAGAAGAGAATTTTTAAGAATTCAATTCGACAGTAAAACCCTGTTTTGGTGGTGAATGGGGGATTTTATAAGGAAGAAAGTGAATGCTGAGGTGGCAGCCGTTACAAAAGGTCTGACCAATATGTACTGTCCACGTGACAACCCCTGTTGAAAGTGAAGGACAGTACTTTTGTGAAAGTGACTGATGAAGGCAGTGGTATGAAAGCAGTGGATGATTTTCACTATCAGTGGATAGTATATCAGTGGATAAGACACTGCTTTTGAACAACAGAGTTTATCAAAGGAATGAGAGAGCAGGGGTTGACTTTCAGCAGTGGACAGACTTTTGAATTAGAGCAGACTTTTGAACAATCAGTGGTTAATGGCAGACTTTTAAGGATTTTAATGAAAAATTTTCATTTTTAGCTATTTTTAAGGATGGAGTTTTGATTTTCTGAAGACATTTTGTTGCTTTTATTCATAGAAAAACAAGATGTTGCTTGTTATTCCATGTTCAGCATCCCAATTCTAGAGACCAAACTTTCAAAAGTAGCTGTATCAAGTGCTTTTGTGAGCACATCAGCTAGCTGGTCTTTAGTTGGGACATGATGCAGAGAAATCAAACCTTTTTCATAGCAATCCCTCACAAAGTGATGTCTGATGTCGATGTGTTTAGTGGTTGAGTGGGAAACTGGATTTTTGATGATATTTTCTGCTGCCTGACTGTCCAACATGAGTGGTGTCTTTAAGGCAGTGATACCAAAATCCAACAACTGATTTTGAAGCCACAGGAGTTGGGCTGTACAGCTTGCAGCAGCAATATATTCTGCTTCAGCAGTAGATGTGGAAACAGCTGCTTGTTTTTTGCTTTGCCATGAGACTAAGCAATCACCTAGAAACTGGCACCCTCCTGATGTGGACTTCCTTGTGGTGTGACATCCAGCAAAGTCACTGTCTGAGAATCCTGAAAGCTTGATGTTCCCATTAGCTGGATACCAGATACCAAGTGTGGGAGCACCTTTTATGTATCTGAAGATCCTTTTTACAGCAATGAGATTTGATTTTCTGGGAGCTGATTGACTTCTTGCACAGACACATGTTGCAAACATGATGTCTGGTCTAGATGCAGTTAGGTACAATAAAGACCCAATCATGCTTCTATAAAGTGTTTGGTCAATCAGCTCATCCTTTTCATCAGACATGACCAGCTTATTTGTTGCCATGGGTGTGCTGCATGGTTTACAATCATTCATATCAAATTTGGTTAAAAGTTCTTTAGCATATTTGCTTTGATGAATGAAAGTTCCATTTTGCAATTGCTGTACTTGGAGACCAAGAAAGCATTGCAGCTCACCCATAGCACTCATTTCAAACTCAGCTGTCATGAGTTCTCTAAACTCTTCACACATTGAGTTACATGTGCTTCCAAAAATAATGTCATCCACATAAATCTGGACAATCATTAAATCCTTCCCTCTCCATTTTAAAAACAGTGTTTTATCAATGGTACCTCTTTTGAAACCATTTGAGAGTAGGAAGTTGGAAAGAGTTTCATACCAGGCCCTTGGTGCTTGTTTCAAGCCATACAAGGCTTTGTTTAGCCTGTAGACATGATCTGGATAAAATGGATCCTCAAAACCTGGAGGTTGACAAACATACACCTCTTCTTGAATTGTACCATAGAGGAAAGCACTTTTGATATCCATTTGAAACACCTTCATATTGTGGTTGACAGCAAAGGCCAGGAACAGTCTAATTGCTTCCAATCTTGCAACACGGGCAAATGTTTCATCATAATCAATCCCCTCTTCCTGTCTGTAACCTTGAACCACAAGCCTGGCTTTATTCTTGACAACAATACCCCTTTCATCAGTTTTGTTTTTGAAGACCCACTTTGTGCCAATGGGACTAACCTCTTCTGGCAGTGGTACAAGCTCCCATACTTGTTGTCTTTTAAACTGTTGGAGCTCCTCTTGCATGGCTTCTACCCAGCTGTTGTCTTTCAGTGCCTCTTGGTACTTGACTGGCTGATGGAGTGATAGAAAACCAGCAAAAAGACAAATGTTTTGGGTTTGGCTTCTTGTGAGCACCCTTCATTTATGTTGCCAATGATTTGATCAGGTGGATGAGATCTCAAGAAGATTAAATCTCCTTGGTATGGTATGATGGCATTGGTTGGTGAAGGCTGCAAATGTGTATCATCTGAGCTAACCACTGCTGGGGACTTTGATGATCCAGCACTGGCTTCAAAAGGTGGTGGAATTGGAGGTAATGAATTGGACAACTGCTGACTTTTATCCACTGTTTGAGGACTTTTGTCAGCAGTGTTTGAGGATGTGGAAGCAGTGGTTGATGGGCTACTTTGGTCAACAACTGTTGAAGTAGCAGTGGTTGAGCTTTGACAACTGTTTTGAACAGCTGATGCTTTTCCCTTTGTAGCAGACCTTTGAGCGATGATGATTTCATACCCGTAGTCTGGTGATGTATCCTCTGATGGACCTGCACTGTTAGTCTTGACAGCAGTATTTTCAAAAGTAAATTTTTCAAGATCAAACAGATCTGCAGGGTTTGCTGGGATCTTCATTGATGAAAGTTCATTGAACTTTACATTCAAAGTCTCCTCCACTGCCTTGGTCCGTGTATTAAACACTTTGTAGGCCTTGGCAGTGGTTGAGTATCCCAAATGATAACCACAATCAATTTTGGCTGCAAATTTTGAAATGGAATCTTTTAAGTTCAAAATAAAACATGGGCAGCCAAACACTTTGAAGTATGAGATCAGTGGTTTAATTTTATACAGAATTTCATAGGCAGTCTTTTTGTGCCTGGGGTTTATTAAAACTCTGTTCTGAACATAGCAAGCCGTGTTTACTGCCTCTACCCAGAAGGTTAATGGCAAACCTGAATCTGCAAGCATGGTTCTGGCAGCCTCAATCAGAGTTCTGTTCTTTCTTTCCACTACCCCATTCTGCTCTGGTGTTCTTGGGATGCTGTACTGCCTTACAATCCCTTTCTTCACACAGAAGGCATCCAACTCCCTATTTTTGAATTCTGTGCCATTGTCACTCCTGAAGCTTTTCACTGGAAGGTCAAATTGCTTTTCAACCTGTATTACAAAGTCTTGCAAAATGCCTGCAGTTTCATCTTTTGAGTGCAAAAAGAAAGTCCATGTGAACCTAGAAAAGTCATCAACAATAACCAAACAATATCTTTTCTTTTTGAGGCACATGACTTGAACTGGGCCAAACAAATCCATGTGCAGCATTTGCAAGCACTGGATTGTTTTGGACTCTTCAATGGACTTGTAAGAACTTTTATGCTGTTTTCCTTTTAAACAGGAAATGCAATGTTCAGGACATGAAAACAATTTTTGTGGTAGGCCTCTCACCAAACCATTTTTTGAAATTTCTGTGAGTGTCTTAAGATTTGTGTGTCCCAACCTTCTGTGCCAAAGTTCTGTCTCTTTGTTAGAGGCAGCTGAGAACAGACAGGCATCAGCTCTGGGACACTCTTTTGACATGTCAACAACATAAACATTGCCACTTCTTTGAGCAACAAGTTTAATTTGACCAGTTTTGATTATTGCTTCAATCTTTTTGACCATTTCTGGTCCAACAATCATACAACAGTCTTTTGTGAAGAATGACCCAAATCCCTTGTCACTCATTTGGGACACACTCAGAAGGTTGAATTTTAGATTGTCTATTAGATTGACATTTTCAAATTTTACTTTTCCAGACTACACTGTACCAGACCCCAGAACTTTCCCTTTACTATTATTCCCAAAGGATATATCGCCCCCACCATGGATTTTGAAGTCTTTGAGAAGGGCTTTACATCCTGTCATGTGCCGGGAGCCTCCACTGTCTACATACCAAAGACTATCAAAGCATGCAGAAGCTCCCTGAACATGAAGTAAAAGGATTAGTTCATTAAGGTCTCCAAAGCCAGCAGGGCTTTGGATGGGGTCTCAACAGTGTCTGGGATGGATGCAGAATGATGGACAGTGGTTAGGTCAGAGGTTTGAACTGTTTTAGGACAGTGTTTCTCTAACCACTGTTGTGGGTCTTGACCAATCATCTGCTGGTAACCAAAAGGATGCCTATTCACTTTGGGTTTAGAGGGCCTTTTGTAGGTCTCATAAACGTGTGGAATCCTTCGGTAAGACTGTTTTTCTTTGCCTTTTCTGAACTGATTGGCAGGGGGTGCATCAGTAACCTGAACATCTCTTTTGACAGATGTTTGGTTCAGCTGTTTTGTAACAGCTGTTTGAACTGGCATGAACAGTGGTTGTTTCTTGGTGAATTTGACAGATGTTGATGATGATGATGGACTCAAGGATGTTTTAGCAATGTACTCATTCTTTTTCACATCAAAGTTTTTGAGGTACACACATGCTTGAGTTTTGTGGTTTGTTTTACCACAGACAATGCAGCTTTCTGCTGAAACAATGACACTTGTTTTGTTTAGATCATAAGCTTTTAAGTGGAAACAATCTTTTGTTAGATGATTCCTTTTCTCACAGAATTCACAGAACAAGTTATCAATTTTTTCTCTCTTCTTTCTCTTTTCAGATTCCTTTGCAGCAGAGGTTTTAACCACTGCTGGGATATCTTTGAGAGGTATGACTTTAGCTTTTGGAGCTTTAGCACCATCAATTGATGTAAAGTCCATTGGCTTGAAATTTTCAAGAATATCACACTCATCAGACCATTTTGGTTTAAACTGATGATCTTCAAGCTCCTTGAAAGTGGAGGATCCCATTGGTCTGGTAAGTGTGATTTTGTTACCAAGTTTGTCAGTGATTTTCACTTCTTGGCCTTTCTTGTTTGTGGGGATGAGCTCAGTAGCTTCATCAGTGGTTTGGACAGATTTTTCAAAAGCAATATGTTCATCATCATATTTTCTATAACCAACCCCAAATTTCACATTGCTTTCAATCTGTTTAGCAAGCATCACCTCATATCCTCTGCAAGATTCCACCCATCTTTCACAAGTGATCTGGGTGGATTCCAACTCCTTTTTGCAACTTTGGTATTTTTCTACCATAGTCTGAAGTTGGGTTTTGGTGATGCTTTGCTCTTCTTTTAGACAGCTGATCTCTTTTTCTTTTTCAGACAATTTGTTTTTAAGTTCTTTTAAAGACCTTTCAAATTTGACCTCATCAGATAAGATTTTATCCCGAAGGTTTTCATTCACCTCTTTAATGTTAGCAAAAGCAATTATGCAATTGTCAGAACACAGTTTTTCAAGAACTTGAGGAGATACCTTGGCAGCTGCCATCATAGCACAATCACATTGATGATCTTCATCCACATCAGCTTTCACCTTCTTTTCACCAGCCTGTTCTTCCTTCTCTTCTTGTTTGTCCTCTTCGGACCAAGGATCTGTCAGTGGTTCAATCAGGGAACCTGAACTTTCTCCCATCAGTACTTCACCAGCTACAGCAGTAACCACTGCTTCAGTCACCTCTTCCACTGTTTCAAAACACTGCTGTTCCTTCTCAGCTTCAACCCCCTCCTGTATTGACTCTAATGCCATCAAACAAAACTCATCATGTGAAGAATCATTAGAAGCATAGAGTGCAAAATTTTCATCACTAAGATTATCAGGCATACTGCTCCAGTCAACAAACCCTTGAGTGAAAAAACTTTGTTGATCTGGTTGTGCTGCTGCTGGAGCAGTGGTTTGAGGTGCAACAGGTTGCACTTGTACCTGTGGAGCAGGGGTATGAACATATTGGATCTGTGGAACAGTAGTTTGGACATAGTGTACTGGCACAGGGGCAGCAGCATAGTGAGCAGTGTTCACTTGAGCTGCTGGGGTATATTGGGCATAGTGCACAGTGCTTTGGTTTTGAGGTCTAGGATTTGAGCTAGGATGAGTAATTAGGGGACCAGTAGTTTGACTCCTACATTCCCTGGCAAAATGTCCCAACCTATTACACTTATAGTGTCACACCCCGACCACGTAGAACATACAGAACGTGGCGGAAACATCGGGGAGTGTTGTAACAGAATTAATGTTTCAAATCCATGGCAATTGAAGTTTCGTTTTATTGATTAAAAGTGTTACAATGTCTTAACAAACAAAGAAATACAACATAATTAACTAGTCTTGCATCTTTTATTGTCACTAAAGCCCAAGTCTGCCTATGTGTATCTTGATCATCTTATGCAACAGCTCCTGAAAAACACATGTGAAAATAGGTACGTCAGCATAAAAATGCCTGTGAGATACATAGGTTTTGTGAAAATAGGTTTCATGACTTATGTTTGAGAAAATGTTTAGTCATGAACCTTGTAATTTGCTTTGTCTTGTAAATCATTTGAAAAACAATAAGATCAGATGATATGTATAAATAAGTGAATAATGTATGGTTAAATGAATAACCATGTAAAATGAGTTTGTATAAGATAAGTTGTTTGTAAATCAATGTCTTGTGAAAAGTATGTTATTTGTATAAAATGTTATATGTATCAAACTGAAATGATTCAAATAACGCTACGATATGTAATACCATACAAACATTTATATATAGGAAGTACCAGCGGCGTATCCACCATGCTTGTATCATATTACACACGCATCGTTACTTAATCACTTAATCAAACCAAACTAACAATGTATGATGTCTATGTCTAGACCAATTGTCAAATGTATTGGATAATATGTCAAAGTGTTTATGTCAAGATGTAAATCATGTAGTGTAAAACAAATGTCAAACATGTTTATGTGTCAAATGTAAATCATGTCAAAATGTCTATGTCAAATGTCTATGTCAAATGTCCATGTCAAATGTCTTTGTCAAATGTCATGTATGGCAAGTGGAATGTATCAGCTAAACCATATGTAAAATGCACAAAAACAAGGTATTGAAGAAAAACATGGTTTAAATCAAGGTTATGTTTTGTGTAATAAATGCATGTTATACTGATATAAACATCTATGCGGTATTGTGAAAAATTCATTTAAACAAACCCAACGTCATATCAAAATGTAAGCATGTGAAAAACAATGCACTAAGTATGTAATCAAATGAACATACATAGCGTGAAATGTCATGTAAAACGATTTACTAAGTAATGCACACAATGGACACACCTAGCATGAAGTGTAATGAAATCATGTACTATAATGTACTAACGAACATAGCAGTATATGATGTGAAAACAGGAAAGCATGAAAGTAACAAGTAGGCACATGTGTTTCACCCCAAAACAGTTTGGAAAACAGTAAAAGAGGGGTCTATGTACTCACTTGAGATTGCTCAGAAGTCCTAAGATAACCACCAAGCAATGCTAGAGATCACGGAATCAAACGACACCTAATATAGGTAACTATATTAATAAACCGGACCTATAATCGGAAGATCGGGTAGCATGAGGGTTTGTAAACCAAATGAGTGTAGGAACTCATGTAACATGGTTTAACAAAGCCTACATACTAAATGAAACCTAACCTAAGTGATTACGACCCATTACGACCCGTTTAGGTAGCTTATGCTACTTTAACGCGTCGTTCGTGTAAAACGCGTTCGGAACGCATAACTAGTCCTATGATAAGTAAAATATGCCTTAACATGTCTAATATTGTTGCCATATCAGTTTAGATACCAAAATTTATGTCACATATGCTTAAAATGAATTTTGGCGTAAAAAGGGCATTTTGGTAATTTACCTAAGGCATATAAACTACCTATCATACAACTACTTAAACGAAGCGACCATAAGGTATAACCTCGGAAGGTTATTCCCTATATACTATGGTCACCTAATATGTTTAGTCGGATCCTAATGATCGACCAAACGGGTCGGGTTCGAAAGTATAAGCGATTGTTTAGATCGCTTACCTTACGACCCTATGTAAGCACTAAACTAAAAAGTGACGAGCTAAGCATGTTAAAACATGCTTAACTAAGTTTAGAAAACAGGTTTGGTATCACAACAAACGGTTGTGATACCTAAGAGTAGGTTGGTTACAAAATACGCAAGAATACGTATTCTGCCCGAAACTACGGCTCGTCACTGAGCCTAGATAACGTGGTAATCAGTAGGTATAGTCGCTAGGGACTATAACCATCGTGATCACACTCACGTTATGAAGTTCAAACGAACTTCGCATCGACCATAAACTGGTCAATGCAGAAAGTCAAACAAAGTTTGACTTTCGGACTCGAAAAGCAATAAAAGAACGAAGGAACACTTACGAAGGGTCCCCGAATGCTAATCTAGATCAAAATAGCTCAGGTATGAAACAAAGGTTTCAACTTAGAGCACAAATGATTAGATTCTTGTGAGAAATGTGTGCAAATGTGATGGGTATTTATAGATTTCGGGTAACCGTTAAGATCGTTTCTTGAATAACGTGATTTAATCTAGTGCGTACACTTGTCAAAATGTTGTGGTAACTAATTTTGGCCACCACAAGTGATTAACATGTGGCACTTGACCTTTGGGAGAGTGTAAGGGCTGTTAAAAACGAGTTTATGCATTTTTTTTTTTTTTTTTTTTTTTATTTTTTTGTATATTTTTTTGCAGTTTTGCAGTTTTGGTTCCTGTGCGCGTATCGTCATGTTTTGGCACTTATAACACCCGTCAAGCCCATTTTTAAGCTTCACAAGGATGTTAAAGTATAGGGAACATGAAACATGCTCAAAAATATGCCGGATGTCGGTTCGTTTGTCCGTACGATCGCGATGTTCGGTTAATTACGACGGTATGCGCATAAGCGCGAGAAATGATCTAAATTGCGTGACGAATGGATTTTTCTTATGCCAAACACTAAAAAAAATATTTTAGTGATTACATAAATTTTTGGATGTCCGGATGTATTCAGAACGTAAGTTATGCGCGAAAATGCAAACTTGTGCACTTTTTGACGCTTTTTGTCCCTGAATGACCCCAAAAGTTTATTTTAGCATACCGAACCCCTCAAAGCCTAATTATAAGCTATGTAAAGGATATTTATGGTATGTTTAACTTATGGTCATGTTCCGGAATGTCTGTTACAGTTCAAATTGGCATACTTTCGCAGTTTGTCAAGTTTAGTCCCTGTAAGCGAATTAACTTGTTTTTGCCATACCAAAGCCTTCAAAACTTATTTCTAAGTTATGTAAAGGTTATTTAAGGTATGTTAAGTATATTTCACTATTCCAGAGTGTTCGTTGAATTAAACTGGTTATATTTACGCATCAGTGCGCGTATAACCTTTCAGAAAGCGATTTAAAGTTTGGAATCGAACAAGAGTTGATATGTGCAAAAGATACACATATTTATACAAGTCCAAAGTATGAAATACAATATTTCATTGGTTTGGCATTTGTTTGATGGTCGCAGTGACACAGGTGTCACAGTCTCCCCTACTTTAGGAAATTTCGTCCCGAAATTAATTTCTAGAGGAAACTTGTGAAGACAGCTGTGACAGTTTCACCTTCTAATAAATCCATTGACCCTTAAGTAAAACTCTGGGTCATGTTAGGATTCTTAGCGAAATTATCGACTATCAATGTAAAGTCCTTGTAGTAACAAAACATGGAGTTTCGAACTACGGACAGAAGAATGTTTCTTATGAAGACTCATCATAGGAAACTTGAATTCAGGATTGGGAAGTGTAAGATAAAACGACATCAGTCAAAGTCCAAGACTTCTCCCGTATCATTACTCTTGCCACTATTGGTCTTTACACATGACAAAACTTCCTGTGGTTTCTGTGCACTGAATTCCATAATTATGTAAGCCTCCAAAATTACGTACTTCCTTGCACAGTCCGCACAGTTCATTTCATAATGCGTATGGGAAAAGTCAAACGAATAATCCTGTGGTGATTTAACTTGACTGTAATAGAGTCTCATTAACTAGGTCACCAAAGGATTAGATAAACGAACAATCTCTTCAGCTAAACTACCCCAGAGAAATATTTAACTACACCGACGTAGGATGTATTTAACTTTAGATCGACGTAGGATCTCTTTAACTCAACTACCTAAGAGAAACATTTAACTACACCGACGTAGGATGTATTTAACTTTAGATCGACGTAGGATCTCTTTAACTCAACTACCTAAGAGAAACATTTAACTACACCGACGTAGGATGTATTTAACTTTAGATCGACGTAGGATCTCTTTAACTCAACTACCTAAGAGAAACATTTAACTACACCGACGTAGGATGTATTTAACTTTAGATCGACGTAGGATCTATTTAACTTTAGATCGACGTAGGATCTATTTAACTCTATCAACACATGTTGTCCTTAAACTTTGGAATAGTACTTTATAATCCAAGGGACTTAATCTACAACGTAGAAGTCCATTAAGGATTTAAGATAGTACATTTTTGAATATCCTACTACGAATCCCTCATATGAAGGTATGAAAGATTCTACGAGGATTTGGATAGCGAATATCCAGAGTATACACCAACACAAAATGCATAAATGGAAAGACAAGATGCATAAACACATAGTCACATAACCACAAAATTGTTTATCTAGATCTTTAATTTGTAAGTTTTGTTTTGTTAATTACGTATATGCATTTAAAGCACACTAGGAATTCCATTTCATGGATTTCATTCGGTACTTTAAATATTAGCGAGAATCTAACTATGAAGATAGAAAGATCTTCCAAAAATTCGATTTCGTTTTCAAGAAAACGCAATATTCGAATTAAGGTGTAATAATTTTTGAATATACGAAAATACCCTTAGGTACCCTATTAAGAATTTATAATGGTACTTTGGGTATTCGTACAGAGTTGTAACTTGCGCCTTGTACTTCGTTTCCTTGGAAGAAACGGGTATTTTGGATTTCCGTGGAAAACGCAAGAGATAATAAAATGGAAGAAATTACGGGGTAGTCTGTTCTTCAAGGAATACGGTTCCTTGATTGTCGGTATTGTAGAGGATACGTTGTTTATACCAGCCATCACATTTGTACATTGCAATGTAAATAAAAAGATTTATTTATTAACAATGATAACAACTGTTTCATGGACCTTGACAACAAAAGAAAATAATACATAAGGCTTGATTATTTCTAAACATCATTGTCTTCTAGTTGGTCTGATGCTCATCCCTGAGCCGGATTCGCATTAGCAAGCCTTGGGCAATTCCTTCGGAAATGGCTCATCTCGCCACAGTTGAAGCAAGGACCTGGTGGAAGACGAGCTTGAGCAGGATTTACTTGAGGTTGGTTTGGACCACCTTGGTTTGGGGTAAATCGACAAGCATTTGCCAGGTGACCGAGTCGCCCACATGATGCACATAAACGACACTGTAGGTGACCTAAGTGATGTGCATTACATTTGTCGCATATCGGTGCAGTACCGGCATAAGGTTTCTTTGCAGGAGGTTGAGTTGGTTGGTTGCGGGTGTTTTGGTTGGGTTGAGCAGCAATCGCAAAATTCTGCGAAGCCTTACGCTTCTTTGACTCCTTATGGGATCCAGTCTGTTCATCCATGATCTTTGATTCCTCGACTGGTTTTGATTCCTCGACCGGTTTCTTGTCACCTTTCCGGAAAAGTTTATACTTTCTGATCTGAGATTCAGTCAAGGTTGCAGATAGCTCAATGGCCTGCCTAACCGTAGTGGGGTTACTACCAGTAACAATGTCCTGGACTGAGTCAGGGAGACCATCAATGTATTTCTCGATCGCCTTATCCAAAGGCGTAACCATGGTAGGGCACAACAGGCTCAGCTCCTCATATCGATCAGTGTATGCTCGATGTTCACCGCTGTCTTGCTTAAGATCGTCGAATTCCCTTTCCAATGCCCTGATCTCGTAACGAGGACAGAATTCCTTCATCATCAGTGCTCGAAGTTCTTCCCAAGTTTGGGCTAGTGCCACTTCGGCACCCCTATCTCTCACCACACCGTTCCACCACGTCAAAGCTAGTTTCTCAAAGACACTAGATGCGAAATCTACCTTTCGCTCGTTTGGACATTGTACATGCCTGAAGGTGCTCTCTAAACTCTCGAACCATTGTAGAAGTGCAGTCGCTCCTTGAGACCCGGAAAACTTTGATGGCTTAGCCGAGTTGAACGTCTTGAAGTTGCAGAGGGCATTATTGTTGTTGATAGCTTGGTAACATTGAGCAACGACGTTCGGGATTGCAGCAGTCATTTGCTGTGTAATGACAGCTGCCAGATCGTCAATAGATATCGGATTTTCGCATCGTGGAGGCATTCTAAAAGAGGAAACATGAAAGGAAACGAGTGAGAGAATTAGACGAAAAGAATGAGATGAAACAAATCTGATGAAAGCCAGGATAGTGGTCATTTGTTTGTTACTACAAAGCAACAAACGATACACAGTGACTGAATTAAAGTAAATGGATAAAAAATAATGTATCGCGAAGACATGCTCGCCTATAAGTGAACACTCATCCCAAGGATTCCCAGGTAAGCACAACTGGTCTCGCGTCTGATGAGATATATACGAAGTGCTTGCCTAGACAGAAAACCCAGAATACAGGCATTCACCCTTCCAGTTTGCACGTGTTCACATTATTTAAAACCCAAAACCTTGACGAGATTTTGAAAACTCAAAGGGGTTCAAAACCATATAATAGAGAGTTCAAAACCTTACAATAGAGGGTTCAAAACCTAGTAATTAATCATCCTAGAACAGATGATTAGTTTTCAAAGCGGTTTTGAAATTTATGTCCTTGTTGTGGTCGTCGCCTAAGGATAGGTGACGGTATTGTTTTATGACTAAACGCAAGTAAACTCGTGTTAGGGTCCTAAGAAGGTTATAGACTAGGTCAAAGCATTACTAATAACCTAATTCCCTATAACCATTGGCTCTGATACCATCTTTTCTGTCACACCCCGACCACGTAGAACATACAGAACGTGGCGGAAACATCGGGGAGTGTTGTAACAGAATTAATGTTTCAAATCCATGGCAATTGAAGTTTCGTTTTATTGATTAAAAGTGTTACAATGTCTTAACAAACAAAGAAATACAACATAATTAACTAGTCTTGCATCTTTTATTGTCACTAAAGCCCAAGTCTGCCTATGTGTATCTTGATCATCTTATGCAACAGCTCCTGAAAAACACATGTGAAAATAGGTACGTCAGCATAAAAATGCCTGTGAGATACATAGGTTTTGTGAAAATAGGTTTCATGACTTATGTTTGAGAAAATGTTTAGTCATGAACCTTGTAATTTGCTTTGTCTTGTAAATCATTTGAAAAACAATAAGATCAGATGATATGTATAAATAAGTGAATAATGTATGGTTAAATGAATAACCATGTAAACTGAGTTTGTATAAGATAAGTTGTTTGTAAATCAATGTCTTGTGAAAAGTATGTTATTTGTATAAAATGTTATATGTATCAAACTGAAATGATTCAAATAACGCTACGATATGTAATACCATACAAACATTTATATATAGGAAGTACCAGCGGCGTATCCACCATGCTTGTATCATATTACACACGCATCGTTACTTAATCACTTAATCAAACCAAACTAACAATGTATGATGTCTATGTCTAGACCAATTGTCAAATGTATTGGATAATATGTCAAAGTGTTTATGTCAAGATGTAAATCATGTAGTGTAAAACAAATGTGAAACATGTTTATGTGTCAAATGTAAATCATGTCAAAATGTCTATGTCAAATGTCCATGTCAAATGTCTTTGTCAAATGTCATGTATGGCAAGTGGAATGTATCAGCTAAACCATATGTAAAATGCACAAAAACAAGGTATTGAAGAAAAACATGGTTTAAATCAAGGTTATGTTTTGTGTAATAAATGCATGTTATACTGATATAAACATCTATGCGGTATTGTGAAAAATTCATTTAAACAAACCCAACGTCATATCAAAATGTAAGCATGTGAAAAACAATGCACTAAGTATGTAATCAAATGAACATACATAGCGTGAAATGCCATGTAAAACGATGTACTAAGTAATGCACACAATGGACACACCTAGCATGAAGTGTAATGAAATCATGTACTATAATGTACTAACGAACATAGCAGTATATGATGTGAAAACAGGAAAGCATGAAAGTAACAAGTAGGCACATGTGTTTCACCCCAAAACAGTTTGGAAAACAGTAAAAGAGGGGTCTATGTACTCACTTGAGATTGCTCAGAAGTCCTAAGATAACCACCAAGCAATGCTAGAGATCACGGAATCAAACGGCACCTAATATAGGTAACTATATTAATAAACCGGACCTATAATCGGAAGATCGGGTAGCATGAGGGTTTGTAAACCAAATGAGTGTAGGAACTCATGTAACATGGTTTAACAAAGCCTACATACTAAATGAAACCTAACCTAAGTGATTACGACCCATTACGACCCGTTTAGGTAGCTTATGCTACTTTAACGCGTCGTTCGTGTAAAACGCGTTCGGAACGCATAACTAGTCCTATGATAAGTAAAATATGCCTTAACATGTCTAATATTGTTGCCATATCAGTTTAGATACCAAAATTTATGTCACATATGCTTAAAATGAATTTTGGCGTAAAAAGGGCATTTTGGTAATTTACCTAAGGCATATAAACTACCTATCATACAACTACTTAAACGAAGCGACCATAAGGTATAACCTCGGAAGGTTATTCCCTATATACTATGGTCACCTAATATGTTTAGTCGGATCCTAATGATCGACCAAACGGGTCGGGTTCGAAAGTATAAGCGATTGTTTAGATCGCTTACCTTACGACCCTATGTAAGCACTAAACTAAAAAGTGACGAGCTAAGCATGTTAAAACATGCTTACCTAAGTTTAGAAAACAGGTTTGGTATCACAACAAACGGTTGTGATACCTAAGAGTAGGTTGGTTACAAAATACGCAAGAATACGTATTCTGCCCGAAACTACGGCTCGTCACTGAGCCTAGATAACGTGGTAATCAGTAGGTATAGTCGCTAGGGACTATAACCATCGTGATCACACTCACGTTATGAAGTTCAAACGAACTTCGCATCGACCATAAACTGGTCAATGCAGAAAGTCAAACAAAGTTTGACTTTCGGACTCGAAAAGCAATAAAAGAACGAAGGAACACTTACGAAGGGTCCCCGAATGCTAATCTAGATCAAAATAGCTCAGGTATGAAACAAAGGTTTCAACTTAGAGCACAAATGATTAGATTCTTGTGAGAAATGTGTGCAAATGTGATTTAATCTAGTGCGTACACTTGTCAAAATGTTGTGGTAACTAATTTTGGCCACCACAAGTGATTAACATGTGGCACTTGACCTTTGGGAGAGTGTAAGGGCTGTTAAAAACGAGTTTATGCATTTTTTTTTTTTTTGTATATTTTTTTGCAGTTTTGTAGTTTTGGTTCCTGTGCGCGTATCGTCATGTTTTGGCACTTATAACACCCGTCAAGCCCATTTTTAAGCTTCACAAGGATGTTAAAGTATAGGGAACATGAAACATGCTCAAAAATATGCCGGATGTCGGTTCGTTTGTCCGTACGATCGCGATGTTCGGTTAATTACGACGGTATGCGCATAAGCGCGAGAAATGATCTAAATTGCGTGACGAATGGATTTTTCTTATGCCAAACACTAAAAAAAATATTTTAGTGATTACATAAATTTTTGGATGTCCGGATGTATTCAGAACGTAAGTTATGCGCGAAAATGCAAACTTGTGCACTTTTTGACGCTTTTTGTCCCTGAATGACCCCAAAAGTTTATTTTAGCATACCGAACCCCTCAAAGCCTAATTATAAGCTATGTAAAGGATATTTATGGTATGTTTAACTTATGGTCATGTTCCGGAATGTCTGTTACAGTTCAAATTGGCATACTTTCGCAGTTTGTCAAGTTTAGTCCCTGTAAGCGAATTAACTTGTTTTTGCCATACCAAAACCTTCAAAACTTATTTCTAATTTATGTAAAGGTTATTTAAGGTATGTTAAGTATATTTCACTATTCCAGAGTGTTCGTTGAATTAAACTGGTTATATTTACGCATCAGTGCGCGTATAACCTTTCAGAAAGCGATTTAAAGTTTGGAATCGAACAAGAGTTGATATGTGCAAAAGATACACATATTTATACAAGTCCAAAGTATGAAATACAATATTTCATTGGTTTGGCATTTGTTTGATGGTCGCAGTGACACAGGTGTCACATATAGCACTTGATTTTCGATTTATCCAACCCAACCCTTAGATTCCCATGCAGACCTGGGAATTTTCGCCCTGTTCTCTTGTAAAATTTGCTAGTTCTAACACTTAGCAAAGCCAGTTGGTGCAGAATGTCCATTTCTTCTAAATCAGTGGGATCAAAATGCTGTAAATCATTTAGTTCAAAGCTTAGATTATCTGACATCTGGTTTTCGTTAGCAGTGAATGCATAACTTGCAGAGTGAGGATCAGGGTTGTTAAAGTTAGCTCCAGCAGTTATGTCAATGAAATGATCATAACCCTGGTCCTTACCACTGCTCCCAGATTCTTCTTGACCCAGAAGAGCAGTGTTACCGAATGTATAATCATCAACGGCTTTTCCTGACTCTTGTAACTTCCTTTTCTGGTTCAACTCCCTTTCGTAGGTCAGGAGTCGACCATGGAGTTGGGTCAAGGTCAGATCCTTGAACTCAGGTGAATTTCTGGTGACAAAGGCTATAGTGTCCCATTTTTCGGGCAGTGACCTGAGGAACCTGCTGTTTTGAGTCGAGTTTGTAAAAGTAGTATTAACAAGCCTCAGTTCACTGATGAGACAACTAAACCGCTCAAATTGTTGAGTCAGTGATTCACCTCTAACATGACAAAATGTTTCGTACTGTTGGTTCAAGATTTCCCTATTGTTTTCTATGACTTCTTCAGTACCTCCAAACTGTTCCTTAAGTGCGTCCCATAATTCTTTGGCACTGTTACAGTGTAACAGTGCAGCATATATTTCATTGGGCAGCGCTGATGCTATGATGCTAAACGCTTTAGCATCCAGTTCGATCTTTTGAAATCGGTTTCGGTATTGTTTTCAACTGGTTTTGGAACGAACTTTTTAGCATCTTCAGCGCTTGGCACTGAAGGAACATGAGGACCAAAGGTAACAGACCTCCAACAACCTGTGCTTTGTTGAGCGAGGATGTGACCCATCCTCCTCTGCCAGATGTTGTACTCATTTCTTTTTAGCATAGGTGGTTTAAAAAGTGAGCCAATGTTGTTTTTGTCATCTTGAGATTGTGACGTCATTCTTGTTGTTTTACAGACACTGAGAAATCAACTTTAATGGTGATTTATCCTTGCTCTGTTTTTCAACGGACGAACAAACGATCAGTATCAACTGTAATGAGCCGAACTATTTACGTCAAAATGATTGTTAAATCAAATTTGACTGTCCAGGCTCTGATACCAATTGTTGGATCTGAGTTTCTTTTTGATTGTATTTTCGTTTGAAATTAAGATGGAAATGAAATAGATGTGCAGCGGAATTAAGATGGAAAACAAACTTTGCATACAATCAAACGAGAGTAATACTTTAATCAAACATCTTTACACAGAGAATCGAAAGATTGAATTTGTTTCAACAACGATTACAATGATTGATGTATGAATGCAAACTCCCCCTCAGCCCGAGCTCAGTAGTTTGTTCGTGCAAAGAAGACGATGTGGTGAAAGAGCTAATAGAACAGTACAAAGTACTGAACTATTTATAGGCACTTGCAAACCACTGAGCATCTTTAGCTGACGTCACCATGAAAGTGACATCTAACCTCCTAACAAACTCTAACCTCTGATCTATAAACACTGATGTACTAACTACTGCTATTACATTGTATTACATAAAAGACATTTAAACATCTGCTGCATCCTTCCACTGCTGTGACTCCAGCAGTGCTTGTCCGGATCAGCAGTACTTGACTCAAGGCAGTAGATTGAGTCAGCAGAGCTTTGGTCTTCTATCAGTCTTTAACACTTGGCAGTAGATGCAAGACAGCAGTTGTGGATCAGCACTTGGTAAGATCAGTAGATAGGAGATCAGCAGATACAAAGCCACTTTCAAGGGGAGAGATTTGCATGAACTAACTGTAAACGTCTGCTTATTCTGGATCCACTGCTCTGATCCAGTTTTGGCTTTAATTATCTGTTCCTCTGATAGGGTTCAATCCCAACAGTATGAATTCATGTTTTACTTGCATGTGTGTCACATCTGTGCTTGTAATATTTATGAACAGTTCTTTTATCAATAAAACAATGTTATTTGATCCCAATGTTTGTTTGGTTGTGTTTTATATTTTTCATGTTTTGACTTTTATTCAATTTCAAACTCTATATCGCTTTCTGGAGAGTTATACGCAAACTGGTGCGTAAACGTAACCAATTTAACGCGACAAATACTCCGGAACATCAACATATACTTAACATACCTTAAATAACCTTTACATAACTTAGAAATAAGTTTTGAAGGCTTTGGTATGGCAAAAACAAGTTAATTCGCTTACAGGGACTAAACTTGACAAACTGCGAAAGTATGCCAGTCTGAACTGTAACAGACATTCCGGAACATGACCATAAGTTAAACATACCATAAATATCCTTCACATAGCTTAGAAATAGGCTTTGAGGGGTTCGGTGTGCTAAAATAAACTTTTGGGTCATTCAGGGACTAAAAGCGTCAAAAAGTGCACAAGTTTGCACTTTTGCGCATAACTCACGTTCTGAATACATCCGGACACCCAAAAATTTATGTAAGCACTAAAATATTTTATTTTAGTGTTTGGCATGAGAAAAATCCATTCGTCACGCATTTTGGATCGTTTTTCGCGCTTATGCGCATTCCGTCGTAATTAAGCGAACATCGCGATCGTACGGCCAAACGAACTGACATCCTAGATATTTTTGAGCATGTTTTGAGTTCCCTATACTTTAACTTCATTTTAGAGCCTTGAAATGAGGTTAACGGGGTTCAAACGCATCGAAAATAGCTTAAACGGGCTGCAGGGACCATTTCTGCCATTTTTGAAACCTTGCTGAAACTGGTAGGCAGTGGCGTAGCGCGAGCACCTCATGCCTAGGCAGTGGCACTACGCAACTGCCTAACCTAGACAGAAACATTGTATTTGGTCCATTTTCACTTTTGCACATGGTTTTGGGACAATCTATGGGCTCAAATGGTTTTCAAAAACCACTATCTTGAGGTGTATGGCCAAGATCAAAGCACGGTTTCCGAGGAACGATCTTAACGGCTAACCAAAAACTATAAATACCCCCCCCCATGCCATTTCAAAACCCACAAGAATTTTGATTTGAGAAGCTCTAAGTTGGAACCATTGTTTCATACCTGAGCTACTTGGATCGAAATTAGCATTCGGGGACCCTTCGTAAGTATTCTTTCGTTCTTTTATTGCTTTTCGAGTCTGAAAGTCAAACTTTGTTTGACTTTCTGCGTTGACCAGTTTATGGTCAATGCGAAGTTCGTTTGAACTTCGCAACGTGATTGTAATCACGATGGTCATAGTCCCTTGGGACTATGCCTACTGATTACCACGTTGTCTAGGGTCGTAGGGTAAGCGATCTAATAAATCGCTTATACCTTCGAACCCGACCCATTTGGTCGATCATTAGGATCCGACCAAATACATTAGGTGACCATAGTAGGTAGGGAATAACCTTCCGAGGTTATACCCTATGGTCACATCGTTTGAATAGTTGTATGATAGGTAGTTTATATGCCTTAGGTAAATTACCAGAATACCCTTTTCATGTATAATTGGTAATTAAGCATATGTAACCTAAACTTTTGTCACATAACTGATTATGTAACATGTTTAGGCATATAACACTTTTCATAGGACTAGTTAGACGGTCCGAACGCGTTTCACGCGAACGACGCGTTAAAGTAGCATAAGCTACCTAAACGGGTCGTTATGGGTCATAAGCACTTAGGTTAAGTTTCATTTAGTATGTAGGCTTTGTTGAACCATATTACACGAGTCTCCATACTCGTTTGGTTTACAAACCCTCATGCTACCCGATCTTCCGATTTAGGTCCGGTTTATTAACATAGTTACCTATATTAGGTGCCGTTTGATATCCGTGATCTCTAGCATTGTTTGGTTGTCACTCAAGAACTACTGAGCAACCTCAAGTGAGTACATAGACCCCTCTTTTACTGTTTTCCAAACTGTTTTGGGGTGAAACACATGTGCCTACTTGTTACTTTCATGCTTTCCTATTTACACATCATATACCGGCTATGTTTGTTAGTACATTATAGTATATGATTTCATTACATTTCATGCTATGTATGTCCATTGTGTGCATGCTTAGTACATTGTTTTACATTACATTACATTTCTGCTATGTATGTTGACTGATAGCATGCTAGCATATTGATTTACAAGACTTTTCTGCTTTGTATGTTAACTTAGCATAATTAGTACATTGTTTTCATATGACATGTATACAACTGCTATGACATTTGGTTTTCACAAACGGGTCTTTATTACGTTCATTAACATTTGCTACGCCGCTCGGTAGTAAGTAGTGGTACCATAGGACTTGACAAATCCCATTCCTAACATCTCGGGTTTGTTTGGATGTAAGGAATGACTGAATCCGAAAACATTTCTTTTGATAACCTTGACTGAAAGGGTTATCCGACTGTCTCAAGGCTTGAATGTATGCGTTAACTTACCACATTAATGTTTGTATCAATGTAACATGCATTACTTTGCAAAACATAACTTTTTGATATATTCAAAATACTTTGTTTTGTACATTTCTACATTGGATTATGTGACAATACTTTACTTACAATACATAACATTTGATACACATTACATGACTACTTTTAAACATTTGACATGGCATATACAAGGACTTTTGACTATTGGTTTAAACATAGACTTTATACATTGGTGGTTTGTTTAAGTGACTTAAGTAACGAGATGTGAGTAATATGATACAAGCATGGTGGATACGTCGCTGGTACTTCCTATATATAAGTGTTTGTATTATATTACATATCATAGCGTTATTTAAATCATTCAATTTGGACTTATACATTTTACACAAGTAACACGATTTTCACAAGACTTTGGTTTACAAACAATTTACTTTATACAACTCACTTTACTTGGTTATACATTTAACCACGCATTATTCTTTTATTTATACATATCATTCGATCTTATCGCTTTTTAATCGATTTACAAAACAAGACAATTTACAAGATTCATGATTGACTTTTACTGAACAACTTTTTCTTAAACTTAAGTCATGAATCCTATTTTCACAAAACCTATGTATCTCACAGGCATTTTTATGCTGACGTACCTATTTTCACATGTGTTTTCAGGAGCTTTTGCATAGGATGATGATCGTGACACTAGGGCGGACCTGTGCCTTAGAGACATAAAACGAAGATAGACTCAGTTTAATTATGTTAAGAACTCTGTATTTCCTGTTTAAGACAATGTAACTCTTATGTTGATAAATAAAATACAACTTTGTATGCCATGGTTATGAAACAATTAATTCTGTTACAACACTCCCCGACGTTTTCCGCCATGTTTTGTATGTTATACGTGGTCGGGGTGTGACAGAAGAGTTGGTATCAGAGCCAATGGTTATAGGGAATTAGGTTATTAGTAATGCTTTGACCTAGACTATAACCTTTCTAGGACCCTAACACAAGGTATCTTGTGTTTAGATCTTAAAACATGCATATCACCTATCCTTAGGTGATTATCAAAACAAGGATCCAATTTTTCCGAAACGATTTTTGAAAAACAATCATCTGTTTTTGAATGATTTATTACAAGGTTTTGAACCCTCTATTGTAAGGTTTTGAACCCTCTGTTATATGTTTTTGAACCCTTTCAGTTTGGTTTTTGGCCTTGTGCCTTCAAATTTTCAAAATCTCGTCAAAGTTTTGGGTTCTAAATAGTGTGAACACGTGCAAACTGGAAGAGTGAATGCCTGTATTCTGGGTTTTCTGTCTAGGCAAGCACTTCGTATATATCTCATCAGACGCGAGACCAGTTGTGCTTACCTGGGAATTCTTGGGATGAGTGTTCACTTATAGGCGAGCATGTCTTCGCGATACATTATTTTTGATCCATTTACTTTGATTAGTCACTGTGTGTCGTTTGTTTGCTTGGTAATGTGGACAAATGACCACCATCTTTTCTTTTGTTAATTTTGTTTCATCTCATTCTCTTCATCCAATCATCTCACTTGTTTCCTTTCATGTTTTCCTCTTTTAGAATGCCTCCTCGACGCGAGAACCAGATAGCGACTGCCGAACTGGCAGAAATCATTGCGCAGCAGATGGCTGCTCAATTCCCAAATCTCTTTGCTTAATGGAACCAAGCCAACAACAACAACAATGGTCCATGCAATTTCAAGACTTTTAACTCGGCTAAACCACTCAAGTTTAGTGGTTCTGAAGGAGCGACTGGGCTTCTTCAATGGTTCGAGAGCATTGAGAATACTTTCCGCCACGTGCAGTGTCCGGATAATCGCAAGGTCGAGTTTTCTTCGAGCGTGTTTCAGAAGAGGGCTCTTACATGGTGGAATGGGGTAATGAGAGACCGTGGTGCAGAAGTTGCTCTAGCATAGACATGGGCTGAACTTAGAGCCCTTATGATGAGGAAGTTTTGTCCTCGTCATGAACCGTGAGCGTTGGAGAAAGAGTTTGATGTTTTGAAGCAAGATAGTGGTGAGCATCGGGTGTATACTGATAGGTTTGAGGAGTTGAGTCTGCTTTCCCCGATTATGTTTACCCCACTCGACAAGGCTATCGAAAGGTACATCGACGGCCTACCTGACTCAGTGCAAGACATCCTTACTGGTAGTAACCCTGCCACACTCCGTCAGGCGATCGAGTTATCAGCGACATTGACTGAGTCGCAGATTCGGAAGAATAAGTTACACAGGAAGGGTGACAAGGGCAAGAAGCAGTCGGCTGACAAGGAAGATAGCAAGAAAGGTCAAAACAAGAATGGAAAGGATTCTGGTTCATCGAAAAGGGCAAGGAAGCGAAAGGCTTCCCAAAACTATGCCGTTACTGCACAGGCTCAAGCTGCACCAAATCAGCCTGCGCAACCACCCGCCAAGAAGCCTTATTTTGGCAATGCACCTTTGTGCAACAGGTGTAACGGCCATCACCTACCACATCTCCAGTTTCGTCAGTGCACCAACTGCGGAAGATCTGGTCATCTTGCCGCTACTTGTCGCATTCCTGTTAACCAGAACCAGGCAGTTCAGAACCAAGCCCAACAGGTTGCTCAGCCTCTTGCTCAGCAACAAGGTCAAGCTGCACGACCTCATTTTCCTCCTGGTTCGTGCTACAATTGTGGGGATCTGACCCACTACAGGAACCGGTGCCCAAGACTAGCTAACCAGAATCAGAATCAGAATCAGGCTCCGGCTCGAGGTCGAGTCTTCAACATGAATGCCCAAGAGGCGCAGGCAGACAATGAAGTGGTGAACGGTACGTTCTTTATTAATAATTAGCCTGCATCAGTTCTCTTTGATTCGGGTGCCGATAAGAGTTTTGTGTCATTGTCTTTTGAGCCAATGCTTCGCGTGTCTAGAACGAAACTAGGAAAACCTTTGACAGTAGAAGTTGCTAGTGGTGAACCCATTGTTCTTGATTCTGTTCTTCGTAACTGCCAGTTAAACCTTAACGACCATCTTTTTCCTATTGACCTCACGCCAATGCAACTTGGAAGCTTCGACGTTATAGTGGGTATGGATTGGTTATCTAAGCATCGCGCGGAGATAGTTTGTTCTGAGAAGATTGTTCGTGTGCCGCTTTCGACAGGCGAGATCCTACAGGTTCAAGGTGAGAAACCTGCCGGTGGCCTCAAACTCATGTCTTGTTTTAAAGCTCGGAAATATCTGCGGAAGAACTATGTGGCTTTCTTAGCACATGTTACAGCAGATAAAGGCAAGGGTAAGTCTATTTCAGATATTCCTGTCGTTCGGGATTATTCTGAAGTATTCCCTGAAGATTTACCTGGTCTACCTCCAGCACGCCAAGTCGAGTTCCGTATTGATCTCGTACCTAGTGCAAATCCCATTGCCAGAGCTCCATATCGTCTTGCACCATCTGAGATGCAAGAGTTGTCTAAGCAGCTTCAGGAGCTCTCTGACAAAGGTTTTATCCGTCCTAGCTTTTCACCATGGGGTGCTCCCGTTCTTTTTGTTAAGAAGAAGGATGGATCTTTTAGGATGTGTATCGATTATCGTGAGCTTAACAAGCTTACCATCAAGAATCGATATCCCCTACCGGGCATAGACGACCTCTTTGATCAGTTACAAGGTGCTTCTTATTTTTCGAAGATTGATCTACGTTCCGGATATCATCAACTTCGGGTGCATGAAGAAGATATTCCCAAGACAGCGTTCCGCACTCGTTATGGGCATTATGAATTCACAGTCATGCCATTCGGTTTGACTAATGCTCCTGCTGTTTTCATGGACTTAATGAATAGGGTCTGCAAGCCTTATTTGGATCAGTTCGTCATTGTTTTCATTGACGACATCTTGATATACTCTAAGACGCGAGCTGATCACGAGCAACAACTTCATCTTACTCTGGAACTCCTAAAGAAAGAGCAACTTTTTGCCAAATTCTCCAAGTGTGAATTCTGGCTTAAAGAAGTTCAATTCTTAGGACATATTGTCAACGAACAAGGTATTCATGTAGATCCCTCCAAGATCAGTGCGATTAAGGATTGGGATACGCCTACTACTCCTACTGAAGTGCGTTCTTTTCTTGGTCTGGCTGGTTATTATCGCCGCTTCATTGAAAACTTTTCAAAGATTGAAGTTCCTCTAACTGCTCTAAGTCAGAAGAACAATCCCTTTGATTGGGGATACAAACAAGAGGAAGCTTTTCAACACTTGAAGCAGAAACTTTGTGATGCGCCTGTTCTGACTTTGCCTGAGGGCAATGATGATTTCGTCGTTTATTGCGATGCATCTAAATTGGGTCTTGGCTGTGTTCTGATGCAAAGGAACAAAGTCATAGCATATGCATCAAGGCAGTTG
Source organism: Helianthus tuberosus (assembly GCA_030545235.1). NCBI lineage: Eukaryota > Viridiplantae > Streptophyta > Magnoliopsida > Asterales > Asteraceae > Helianthus > Helianthus tuberosus. The sequence goes on from CM060444.1 coordinate 72,526,073, forward strand.
AAGATACATGAGAAGAACTACACCACTCATGATCTTGAGTTGGGTGTAGTTGTTTTCGCTCTCAAGATCTGGAGACACTATTTGTACGGTACAAAATGTGTGGTTTTCACAGACCACAAAAGTCTTCAACATATCTTCAATCAGAAAGAACTCAACATGAGGCAACGACGTTGGGTTGAGCTTTTAAACGACTATGACTGCGAAATTCGCTACCATCCTGGTAGGGCGAATGTCGTAGCCGATGCATTGAGTCGTAAGGAACGTACTAAGCTTCATTGTATACGTGTTCAATCTGTTATTCAAGCTCGATCTGATATCCAAGCCCGCATTTCTCAGGCTCAACAATCTTGTGTTTCACAGGGTTTGATGGATAAGGAATTTCCCTCTCACATAACACCTGATCTGGAACTGAAGGACAATGGATCATATTACTTCATGGACCGTTTGTGGGTCCCAAGCCTAGATAACCTTCGCACCTTGCTTATGGATGAAGCCCATAAGTCTCGCTATTCTATTCATCCTGGCTCAAATAAGATGTATAAGGATCTTCGTATTCACTATTGGTGGCCTGGTATGAAGAAAGACATTGCCTTATACGTATCAAAATGCCTTACTTGTCTTAAGGTTAAGGCTGAACATCAGCGTCCTTCGGGTTTATTGGTGCAACCAGAGATCCCAGTTTGGAAATGGGAAAACATTACTATGGATCTTGTTACCAAACTTCCACGCACCAAGAAAGGTCATGATGCCATCTGGGTAGTCGTTGATCGTCTTACTAAGTCAGCACATTTCTTGCCAATCCGTGAGGACTTTCCTACTGACAGACTTGCAAAAATCTATGTGGATGAAATTGTAGCTCGACATGGTGTTCCTTTGAACATCATTTCTGACAGAGATGCTCGTTTCACTTCTCATTTTTGGAGAACCATGCAATCTGCTATGGGGACCCAACTTAATCTGAGTACGGCTTATCATCCACAAACGGATGGTCAATCTGAAAGAACAATCCAGACTCTGGAGGATATGCTTAGAGCTTGTGTGATCGACTTTGGTGGTAGTTGGGATTCACATCTTCCGTTAATTGAATTCTCCTACAACAACAGTTATCACACCAGCATCAAAATGGCTCCTTTCGAGGCTCTCTATGGTCGAAAATGTCGTTCACCAGTCTGCTGGAATGAGATCGGCGAGGCTCAACTTACTGGACCTGCCCTCATTTTAGAGACAACTGATAAGGTCAAGAAAGTTCGTGATAACCTTCAGACAGCTAGAAGCCGTCAAAAGAGTTACGCGGATCCAAAACGCAAACCCTTGGAATTTCAAGTTGGTGATCGAGTATTACTTAAGGTCTCACCTTGGAAAGGTGTGATCAGATTTGGAAAGAAAGGAAAACTTGCACCTAGATACGTTGGACCATTCAAGATCGTCGAAAGAATCGGAAAGGTAGCCTACAGACTTGAGTTACCTCCTAAACTTGGAAATGTTCATCCAACTTTTCACGTGTCCAATCTCAAAAGGTGTTTAGCTGATGAGAACCTCCACATACTGCTTGACGAAAATCGTGTTGACAAAACACTGAAATTTGTTGAGAAGCCAGTGGAAATCTTGGAACGTGAAGTTAAGTGGCTTAAACGCAAGCGCATTCCTTTGGTCAAAGTTCGATGGGAAGCTAAACGTGGACCCGAGTTTACTTGGGAACGCGAAGATCAAATGAAGGCGAAGTATCCGCATCTTTTCCCACGAGTTTCCTCTAAATAAATTTCGGGACGAAATTTCCACAAGTAGGGGAGACTGTAACATCTGTGCTTGTAATCTTTATGAACAGTTCTTTTATCAATAAAACAATGTTATTTGATCCCAATGTTTGTTTGGTTGTGTTTTATATTTTTCAGGTTTTGACTTTTATTCAATTTCAAACTCTATATCGCTTTCTGGAGAGTTATACGCAAACTGGTGCGTAAACGTAACCAGTTTAACGCGACAAATACTCCGTAACATCAACATATACTTAACATACCTTAAATAACCTTTACATAACTTAGAAATAAGTTTTGAAGGCTTTGGTATGGCAAAAACAAGTTAATTCGCTTACAGGGACTAAACTTGACAAACTGCGAAAGTATGCCAATCTGAACTGTAACAGACATCCCGGAACATGACCATAAGTTAAACATATCATAAATATCCTTCACATAGCTTAGAAATAGGCTTTGAGGGGTTCGGTGTGCTAAAATAAACTTTTGGGTCATTCAGGGACTAAAAGCGTCAAAAAGTGCACAAGTTTGCACTTTTGCGCATAACTCACATTCTGAATACATCCGAACACCCAAAAATTTATGTAAGCTCTAAAATATTTTATTTTAGTGTTTGGCATGAGAAAAATCCATTCGTCACGCATTTTGGATCGTTTTTCGCGCTTATGCGCATTCCGTCGTAATTAAGCGAACATCGCGATCGTACGGCCAAACGAACTGACATCCTAGATATTTTTGAGCATGTTTTGAGTTCCCTATACTTTAACTTCATTTTAGAGACTTGAAATGAGGTTAACGGGGTTCAAACGCATCGAAAATAGCTTAAACGGGCTGCATGGACCATTTCTGCCATTTTTGAAACCTTGCTGAAACTGGTAGGCAGTGGCGTAGCGCGAGCACCTCATGCCTAGGCAGTGGCGCTACGCGACTACCTAACCTAGATAAAAACATTGTATTTGGTCCATTTTCACTTTTGCACATGGTTTTGGGACAATCTATGGGCTCAAATGGTTTTCAAAAACCACTATCTTGAGGTGTATGGCCAAGATCAAAGCACGGTTTCCGAGGAACGATCTTAACGGCTAACCAAAAACTATAAATACCCCCCCCCCATGCCATTGCAAAACCCACAATAATTTTGATTTGAGAAGCTCTAAGTTGGAACCATTGTTTCATACCTGAGCTACTTGGATCGAAATTAGCATTCGGGGACCCTTCGTAAGTATTCTTTCGTTCTTTTATTGCTTTTCGAGTTTGAAAGTCAAACTTTGTTTGACTTTCTGCATTGACCAGTTTATGGTCAATGCGAAGTTCGTTTGAACTTCGCAACGTGATTGTAATCACGATGGTCATAGTCCCTTGGGACTATGCCTACTGATTACCACGTTGTCTAGGGTCGTAGGGTAAGCGATCTAATAAATCGCTTATACCTCCGAACCCGGCCCATTTGGTCGATCATTAGGATCCAACCAAATACATTAGGTGACCATAGTAGGTAGGGAATAACTTTCCGAGGTTATACCCTATGGTCACATCGTTTGAATAGTTGTATGATAGGTAGTTTATATGCCTTAGGTAAATTACCAGAATACCATTTTCATGTATAATTGGTAATTAAGCATATGTAACCTAAACTTTTGTCACATAACTGATTATGTAACATGTTTAGGCATATAACACTTGTCATAGGACTAGTTAGACGGTCCGAACGCGTTTCACGCGAACGACGCGTTAAAGTAGCATAAGCTACCTAAACGGGTCGTAATGGGTCATAAGCACTTAGGTTAAGTTTCATTTAGTATGTAGGCTTTGTTGAACCATATTACACGAGTCTCCATACTCGTTTGGTTTACAAACCCTCATGCTACCCGATCTTCCGATTTAGGTCCGGTTTATTAACATAGTTACCTATATTAGGTGCCGTTTGATATCCGTGATCTCTAGCATTGTTTGCTTGTCACTCAAGAACTACTGAGCAACCTCAAGTGAGTACATAGACCCCTCTTTTACTGTTTTCCAAACTGTTTTGGGGTGAAACACATGTGCCTACTTGTTACTTTCATGCTTTCCTGTTTACACATCATATACCGGCTATGTTTGTTAGTACATTATAGTACATGATTTCATTACATTTCATGCTATGTATGTCCATTGTGTGCATACTTAGTACATTGTTTTACATTACATTTCTGCTATGTATGTTGACTGATAGCATGCTAGCACATTGATTTACAAGACTTTTCTGCTTTGTATGTTAACTTAGCATACTTAGTACATTGTTTTCATATGACATGTATACAACTGCTATGACATTTGGTTTGCATAAACAGGTCTTTATTACGTTCATTTACATTTGCTACGCCGCTCGGTAGTAAGTAGTGGTACCATAGGACTTGACAAATCCCATTCCTAACATCTCGGGTTTGTTTGGATGTAAGGAATGACTGAATCCGAAAACATTTCTTTTGATAACCTTGACTGAAAGGATTATCCGACTGTGTCAAGGCTTGAATGTATGCGTTAACTTACCACATTAATGTTTGTATCAATGTAACATGCATTACTTTGCAAAACATAACTTTTTGATATATTCAAAATACTTTGTTTTGTACATTTCTACATTGGATTATGTGACAATACTTTACTTACAATACATAACATTTGATACACATTACATGACTACTTTTAAACATTTGACATGGCATATAAAAGGACTTTTGACTATTGGTTTAAACATAGACTTTATACATTGGTGGTTTGTTTAAGTGACTTAAGTAACGAGATGTGAGTAATATGATACAAGCATGGTGGATACGTCGCTGGTACTTCCTATATATAAGTGTTTGTATTATATTACATATCATAGCGTTATTTAAATCATTCAATTTGGACTTATACATTTTACACAAGTAACACGATTTTCACAAGACTTTGGTTTACAAACAATTTACTTTATACAACTCATTTTACTTGGTTATACATTTAACCACGCATTATTCTTTTATTTATACATATCATTCGATCTTATCGCTTTTTAATCGATTTACAAAACAAGACAATTTACAAGTTTCATGATTGACTTTTACTAAACAACTTTTTCTTAAACTTAAGTCATGAATCCTATTTTCACAAAACCTATGTATCTCACAGGCATTTTTATGCTGACGTACCTATTTTCACATGTGTTTTCAGGAGCTTTTGCATAGGATGATGATCGTGACACTAGGGCGGACATGTGCCTTAGAGACATAAAACGAAGATAGACTTAGTTTAATTATGTTAAGAACTCTGTATTTCTTGTTTAAGATAATGTAACTCTTATGTTGATAAATAAAATACAACTTTGTATGCCATGGTTATGAAACAATTAATTCTGTTACAACACTCCCCGACGTTTTCCGCCACGTTTTGTATGTTATACGTGGTCGGGGTGTGACAATGTGTTATGTAACTGATAGGGTGGTATTTCCCTAAACATTCATGACTTACGCTTCGTGATGCTCTTTGGTTGCTACTCGAGTTTGAGGAACCATTTGACATGAGTTAAGAGGAGCTGAGATAAGCATGCAAATCACAATATTATTGTGGGTGCACACATAGTAATAATGTGGGGTGCATGCGAGTCTTAGTGACGCTTAACAAGTGAAAAAGGGGTTCCGTTCCATTATTTCATAGATGTGAAACATAACAAACCTATAGGGGTCATAGCAGTGATTGTCCCCTACTCGAACGTGAACTTTTCATTCATCTCTAGATCCCTTCGAATCTCGATACTATCGAGTATTACCTGAGCACCCATCTGAACACCTAGCGAACCGTGTTGAATGTTAGGTGCTTATACGAACGTCCCTGAGTTGGATGTCGCAGCGTCGAATGATTGATCGATACTTTTCTTACTCCTTTTCGTTGACGTCTTAGATCCCGAAGTGTGATCACCTCTGCAATGCTCCCGCAACCTACTGTGTATTACTCAAACAACTTGCAACATCGATGGATAGGAGGATAAGCATAGTACTTTACCAACCTCAGTACTTTGACGACCCTGATTACCGACAATGAGCACCAGCAAATTGGCTTCAATCGAATCCTTAACCCCAGCCAGCGACTCATGGGAGTCAACTTTTACGAATTAATCAGGATGTAAATGTTGACAATCGACCATGGTATGGAACGTGAAACTGCCAGCAGAAGGGGTAGCGCCTTAGAACGTGGCACGGAATATGAAAGGATGGAACCTATTGATAAAAGATCGTAGAGCTCTGCTTTAAACAATAGCATCAGATGTAACAGTCATGGCAACACCAAGGTACGTGAAATGGCGACCAACGGTATAGAAATGAAGGTGCCTACGACATGGAGAGGCTGTTGCTAAATCAAAAAGACAACAACCAAGTGAACGACGACCATACTGGAAATCCTCACAATGAGTACAACCATACGGGGAAATGATGCTCATAGAGGGGCATTTAGGATTTGGCGTGGGCGACGCCAGGATTGTAATAACATGGTGGCATACACGTTCTTGGTAACGAATCACTTCGTCTCTGTACTCGATAACCCTGATGCTTCTTGAAACCCAACCTGTTGTGGAATCGGCTGATGGCAAGACAATGGAAACCTCATATGATCGTTGGGATGCAAACTCGACCTTGTGGGACAAGTGTTCGACACCGACCTTTCTTTTGATGTTCTTGAAAGATGTACCCTGTGAGGAGACGATCCTACGTTTCTCTCTCCTTCGTGGGGGATTGTTATCTGTTCTAACGAGTCAGAGTGGTGCAACGGTTAGCGTCATTTCAGCAACGAAAGCCAGGAGTGTCCACGGAGGGATTACCCCGCTATGTTAGCAACTGTAATTGGCGTAGGTTAGGAAAATGAGGATCGAAGATCCACCAGTTGTTCGTGATTACCCTCAATGTGCTACCCGAGGAACTTACAGGATCATCTCTACAACTGTTAGGTAGGAACTCAGTTTGACCTCATGCCAGAGACAGTTCTAACTACTCGTACTCTTTACCGTCCTGCACCAGGAGGGTTGCAGGAGCTGTTTAACCAACTACAGGAACTGTCGGACATGAGTTTTCATTTTAAGGAGTTCTCGCTATACCCATAAAGAGAATCCTTTTCATATGTGTACTGACTATCAAGAACTAGACAAGGTGACAGTCAAGAACCGTTTGCCTCAACCATGTATTGACAACCCATCGACCAGTTGCAAGGAACAAGCTTCCATTAGAGGATTGGCTAGTGAACGAGCTATTATCAGATGGAAGTCCAAGAGGAGAATTTTCTTAGAACAACACATCGAACGCATTGCAGCCATTTCAACTTTGTACAGCATGATCATCGAGTTGATCAACACCCCGACAGCTTCAGGGATCACATGAATCAACCGTATTTGTTGACAACGTTCTGAATCATGGCCAGGAGAAAGGAACACCATGGGTGGCATTTGAATCCTATTTTATTTGAGAGCCCTGAGGGGGGAGCCACACCAACAAAATGGGAATGTACGTGGATCTCGCTAAGACCCGTTTTGGTTGGAAACTGATCGACACCAAAGAGTCCTTCAAGGGTACAGCAATTTCTTGGACCCGCTTGATATTATTGCAAATTAATCACAGGATTTTCGAAGGTCGCACAGCTTAAATATCTTTAGCACAGCAGGGTGCTGTGATCTGGAAAGACGAACCAGGAGGACGTCTTTTCAGCTTTCGAATTCCAACCCTGCAATGCATTAAGCATCGTCTTTACCCGAGGGTGCAGGTGATTTAGTGGTATACCATGATGGTCTGAATCAGAGTCCCAGTTACACGTCGACGCAACATAAGAGAGTGATGACTTACGTGATAGAGTTACCAGAGGAACTGCGCGACATGACTGGCGGTGGAAACCATGGTCTTTGGATTTACTTGGAGGCATCACTTGGACGGTACCAAATGCGTTACCTAGACCAATCACAAGGGCCTCCCGTGAATCGATGTTCGAAAGAGCTAAAGCATGCAATGACATCGCTGTATGGAACTACTGAATGAGTACGACTGTGAAACCTAAACATACACGAGCTTTGCAGCTGACTATCGACTCTAACTTACCTGATCCGACTCGCCCTGTTCAAACTGTAGAACTGAAGGAAGAGGATTTTCAAGTTGAACCCATGCGGGGCATGGAGAAGCAACCTTGGAAGGTTAGACGATATTCACAACCTCATGGAACGAGTGTGGATCTCATTATGCAGTAACTGTAGGAAATTTATGTTGAGCAAACCAGACCGGCCTCGATATTCTAGTCGTCTGGGTTTTGGTTGGGAGACATTAGGATTTATAAACCTTGTACAGGTAATCGGGCATGAAGGCCCACCTAGTTAGATATGTGAATGATGGATTCACTTGTGGGAAAGTCAAAGTGAAGTATCAGCAACCAGCAATACCTACATGGAAATGAGAATAGACTGCCATGGAATTTGGTCGCTAGTCTACTTACAACTCGAAACGAAAACGATATCACTTGGGTGATCGTTGACGGACTCAAGTTACCAGCACACTTTCTTGCAATCAAGGAAACTGACAAGTCTTCACAGTTGTGAATGTTCCTCTGAGAGAGGCGGCTTTTGGGCGCGAGGTGCCAACTCCTGTTACCTCTGAATTTGATCCATGCATGATTTATATCAAGCAATACACAACACCCTTAGCTCATGTCAGGACCAGAGCATTTCTTATCGTCGTTGGGTAAACGATCAGAGAAAACGAGCTCTCCTGTCACTCGAAGGCATGCTGTGAGCATGTGTGTGATTAGCTTCGGTGCAAATTTGAAGGACTCTTACCTATGGTTGAGTACTTCTGCAACAGTTATCATCTTGGTAACCAGACAGCTCTGTGGAGACACTACATAGATAATCATGCCAACCTTCTTGTTAGACTGAGATGGTTGACAACTTAATTACTGGTCCATGATTGGTACTCGAAACTCTTGGGAAGGATGTTTGGAGCGGGAATCGATTGGCGGCAACGCGTGACCGTCAGGAAAGCTGATAAATTTGAGAAACACCGGAAGATCGCTATAGGCGATCGTATCATGTTGAAAGTCTCACCCTGGGAGGGTGTGGAATGCTTGGGAAGCATGGCGAGTTTAACTGACGCCACGATGGACCATTCAATAGTCTGGGAAGAATCGGAAGCGTAGCCTACAAACCTGAGTTACCCGACGAATCGGGTAAAGTACGCGATGTCATTTATGGTTCGGATCTAAGGCAGTGGTTGTCTGATGAAACACGTGTGATACCTTTATTTGAGGAATTCATCAAACACATGGACCAGGAAGTCAAGGTTCGTTAGCATAGTCGTATCACGATTGTGAGAGTCCGTTGCAACTCAAGACGTGGATAGGAGTTCACATGGGAGCGCGAGGATCAGATGAAACTCAAGTATCCTTAACTTTTCCCTTATGAACAATCTAATTCTGATACTACTGGTGAATTTTGGGACGAAATTCCTCTTCAAGTTGGGGATGATGTGACACCCCAGGGAAACCAGGAAAAACCATGCAACCTAACTAGCTTCCTCAGTAGCTACATGCTAAATTTCGGGACAAAATTTCTTTCAAGTTGGGGATGATGTGACAGCCCAAACTTTTAGGGTTAGTAACGTTTAACCTTCTGATCTTAACTCCTTACTCGTTCCGCGTTTCTTTATTAATCTGTTAAGTGTGTATAATAACCTTACTAGATTAACATTACTAGTACCTTTGGGCCGCAAGTGATTGGGCCACGTTAGTGAACCCTTGTGTCATTACTCCACTTCGGCCAGAACCCAATGGAGCCCAACTTACTCCGCATGTATTTTGTTCAGGTTATAGGATCGGCACACTTGCTTTGGGGTTTGGCCTTATAACTTGAATGTACTATGTAACATCACTTGTATATCTCACAATTATATGGGCTTGAGCCCATTACAGCCAACAGGAACCACCCCATGACCTATTTAGTTGTTATACGTACTATTATGATAGGATTTAACACAAAAACCTACAGCTTCCATATTCTTCATACGTGCGGCAGAAGATAAGACCCCCCCTCGAAGCATTATCTCAGTATATCGAGCCTAGTGGGTTAGTGATTTCTTTCGTATGTTAATTCTTGTTAATGATCTTGTTTGTGTATGAGTTTAAGTAACAAAGGTGTGTACGTATGTTACATGATGATTATGTTATGTGATTAAGGGTAGCGATTAGATTGTACATGGTTTATATGTGAAATATGATCATGAGGTAGGGTTGCATCTATGTGTTATATTGAATATGAAAAGCTGATTGTAGGAATGTTTAATGAATTGTGGCAGATTAATGATGATGCGGATTGTTATGTTGTTGCATAGTTATTAAAGCCTGATGCATGATTAATAGACTCAAATTGAAAGTGAAATCATTACTTGTAAAATCATTCCGATCCCTTGCATGTGAGATGTTTGAAAGTGAAGTCAATTGGATAAGGATCACTTAATTATTGTCAGCCATTGTGTTTGTGATTGCATGCGATTCTTAGTAAACATATGACCATTATATGTGCCTTTAGATTAAATATAGTAGGCTAAGTGCTCCCATTAATTTATGATTAGGATTTCCATGCAAACTGAAAGATAACTTGTGTGACAATGTGTTTGCTAACTGACTAACTATTAATGTTTAGAATGTAATTGCATGATGGTAATTGATGAATCGGTGGTAATAATGGATGGAATAATCATGATGCTAATTAGTTAAGTGACGTATATTATTAGGGTAAATTTGGTTTAACTCGGCTGAATATTGACAACTGTGATATAATTATTAGAGATGGTTGGGCCGATAGGTTATGTATGTAAGCAATTTGGGCTGTAAAGGAATGAATTAACAAAGCAAATTCATGACTTAAGTGGGCCGCAAATGAATAACAAGAGTTTATGGTTAAGAACCTGTTATGATGTATTGGTTAATGGGCTGTGTAATTGGGCTTGTGTTTAAAATGTGTTCGACTGTGCTGGGCCGCACCACGGGTTGTCGCACTTAACCGGGCCTAAAATCATGTGGGCCGCACCTTAAATTGGTTTATATAGTAAACTGTCAATAACTATTTAGTCATCAATACTCCTGATACGAGATTACTTGAGATCCAAATAGTTATTGTGTATTATGTGAACTGCATGTGGTGAACCTGTGTTGTGAACCTATGTGAACTGTTACACCATACGTGCCACGGGATGATCAATCTGTGCTTACAACTTGTTAGAATAGTAGGTTTTTGGTGCATGAATCTGATTACTGTCGGTAACTATGTTAGGATTGATTTGAGCAACTTGAACACATAGCTAGTCTTACTGAGCAAAACCAAGGTGAGTTCACACTCTTTAAAAGGCATGGGATTCCCGGTGGTTGGGAATGGGGTTAAAGAACTAAAATGGAACCTACATATCCTCCTTGGGTAGGATATGTACCGCCATCCTCCATGGGTAGGATGCCAATATTAATCCTGTGTATTCTCCTTGGGTAGAATACGTACGTTCTTCCTCCTTGGGTAGGACAACAATGTCACACCCCCAAAATACTACATGCGGAAACCCCTGTGAGGCATGTGACATACCAGGATCCAAGCCACCAATCACATTGAACTCATAAATATGTTTAAATAAAACTTTCATTCATTAACTTAAAGTGTTACAAACGTTACATATCATGCATCGTATACAGTGGAAGCATAACTCATTTGTTAAGTATTTCGTAAACCATGTGTACATAAACCATTAAGCTTGTATGGAGTTTCTATGTATCTCGACCCATGACCACTCCAGCCTTCCAGACAGCAAGTTCCGTAAGATCTAACCCTATAGACCTGCAAGCATGCAGACAAGTGTGTCAGACGACGCTGGTGAGTTCAAAGTTTTGTTAACGCGTTTAGTTATTAGATGTGTATGTAAAACAGTTCAACGTTTTGTTTTGATGATGTTATTAACTCGATTACCGTATGTGGCTACTAGATATGTTTGCCCAAACCCCAATGCCTCTATCAAAGCATTGGTCAAGTGGTCAAGGTAAATAGTTCACGCTCGTCCATTCCGGCCCGGTGTGAGGGTGCCAAACCTAATAGCGCTATCAACTAAATACATCGTTGCCTTCCCGGCAACAATCGGTAGATGTAAGGGGTCTTATATGATAGAAACTGAGTAATAACCAACATCACATTAACCTGGCATTCCTCCCTGGAACGTTACCCGATATCCCTCCCCGGGATGCATGCTTGGAAAAGAGCAGTGAACTCACCTTAGATTTGCTCGGTATGTTTTATTATTTTTTATCAAAGTGATCAACCATACCCTACCGTGATTACCAAAGACAGTCAGTTTAATATTCACGTTCGTCACGTATTTTACATACACCTCATGTAAGTAACATAAAAGTGCAACACTTATACTTATACAATTTGTAATCGTTAATCATGCAACACACTGGTTCATAGCATTTATCATAAAGTCTCATAGCAAGTGTTACGTTTTGTATCACATAACAGTTATCCAATAATGCAAACATGCGTAATAGAAAATCGTTCATTAGTCAGCAATGCTTGATTGTAAACAAACAACCCGATGAATTTCTACAAACAATCCATAAGTTTATTGAATAATGTTGATACATATTATGTGGACGCGACTCGGTTCGGTTCGACTATGTTCATCTCGGTTAGGTTTGGCTCAAGTCCGACGTTGCGACATTCCTCCGTCGTGCGCGCCAGAGTTCGACACGCGAAGCACGGAGAGCCGCGAATCTTTTCCCGCCGACACATCACCATGACATCACCATGATGATGTCATGTCTAATTAGTCAATGCATACTTTGAATGAAATCAACGTGATTTCATTGTTTTCATTCATTAGGAATTAAATGGACATGTATTGTTTGTTTTTGTTTTGTATTTAGAACATGACATGACGAAGGTTCTTCATGAGTATGTATGACGAAATGGCTATTAGCCTATCACTAGTAAGTCTGATTGAAATCCTAATCACCACCATTTACATGTACACGTTTCAAATACCATATGCACACAATCGGTTCTTCAAGCTTATGCATACATTCACACACAATACATGCTATCTATATATATATTGTTCTGTTAAGATGGCATTCTAACGAAAGTCAACTGATCATGACGAAAGGCTAAGTTTCGTCTGGGTAAATTGTGATGAAACATCTCTATGTTTCGTCGTCCTCATTCATGACGAAACATATGTTTCGTCGACTCCCTTCATGGTGAAACAGTTCCAACATATCAACCCTAATTCTTCTCTACTTTCTAATCATCAAGAACCACTATTCAATTACATGGCCGACAATACTCTAAATAATATCAGTGACTTCCTATTTGTTCTATTAGACTTCTGATACAATCACATGCAATCTGGATAAAACCCTTCTACCAAACACTAAATGTGCCGACAACCCATAATGATCACATGTGATGACACAATTATTTTATTGATCCGAGATGAGTTTATCAAGTGAGCTTTATGACAGTTACACACAATTCGAAGATCACAGACTTAAATCATACAGCCTGATAACCACTATCATCATAAATCTAAGCATATACAGATTCTCTCATTCACATCATAACAAATTCAATAGTTTATCATCCAGTAACAATATATCACATAATTAATATTTTACGTATAGGCAAGATCAAACAACAACTAAGAATTAACATATAATAACAAAACTACTAACCAAGGACTCGAAGGAACGAGAGGATGCCTCGATGATGGGGATCCACCGTCGCCGTTTGTTTAGAGGGAAATCTAGGGTTGCTAACTGCCACTCTACACGTAACTATATTAGGGGCATGTTTGGGCCCTATCTGGGCCTAAGCCCATCACGGCGAAAGGTCACTCTTTGACGAAACTCCTGTTTCGTCGCACTCAAGACGACGAAACTCCTACATGTTTCGTCACTAAAGATGTTGGGTCATAAAAGTATTATTATTAGAAAATCACTAATGCAACTATCAACACAACATGTTTAGAAAATCACTAATGCAACTATCAACACAACACGTTTAGAAAATCACTAATGCAACTATTAACACAACACACAACCACAAAATCATTAAACCGTCAAACTGTTACACTTTACATAATCTAAACAAATAATCAACACTGGATTAGATACGTGAATGAAAGGGTTTGAAATCTCGGGTTATCACAAACAACCTTAAAACTTACTAGACAAAACTTTATCATGAAGTCCCTCATTTTTATATCGACTTAATCGCCGGGCCAATGGCGAACGGGTCATTAGTTAAATAGCGCTATTAGGGTTGACAAGCCTCACACCATGCCAGTAGGACGGGCACTCAGTCAATGATGATAGACATTGACTTAGGGCACAACTTACTTTCGTCAGTTGTCGATATGGTAAAGGTCTAGCGGTTCACATGGGGAAGCCCCCACTGGTTATGGATATGGTTTGGGAAACTGGTTAACTTATGGTTTACAAACAAAATCATGGTTTTTAGAACAACTTTAAAATGAACGCTCAACTGTTAACTCGCTCAACTTTGTTGTTGATTCGTTGTTACATGCCTTGCAAGCCTTTAGGTGCATATTAATTGGAACTTGCTGTCTGGGAGGCTGGAGTGGTCATGGGTCGAGATACATGGAAACGCGAGACGAACTTAATGGCTTTCACACACTTGGTTTATGAATTTCTTAATTAATGTATTATGCATCCGCTGAATGTTAAATAATGTTTGTAACGCTTCTATCAATAATAAATGAAAGTTTTATTTGGAACAATTGTTATGAGTTCAACATGATTGGTGGCTTGGATCCTGGTACGTCACATGCCCCGCGGTGATTCTGCATGTGGTATTTTGGGGGTGTGACAGACAGACAGTGTTTTGAGACCAGTATGAGCCAGAAACCAAGTTCTACACTAGTATAGTGTGTAGGGAAGTAAGGACCACAAAACTGCTTCACTAGGTTGTGACACCTGTGCCTCCATGGACATCAAACAACTACTGTATCAATTAAATATTCTATTTCAAACTTGGGGGTTGTATAAATATGTGTATTGTATGCACATATCAATTCTAGTTCGATTTCGAGCTCTAAATCGCTTTCTGGAAGGTTATACGCGCACAGATGCGTAAATATAACCAGTTTAATGCAACGAACACTCCAGAATAGTGAAATAGGCTTCACATACCTTAAATAACCTTTACATAACTTAGAAATAAGTTTTGAAGGCTTTGGTATGACAAAATCAAGTTTAATCGCTTACAGGGACTAAATTTGACAAACTGCGAAAGTATGCCGATTTGAACTATAACAGACATTCCGAAACATGACCATGAGTTAAACATACCATAAATATCCTTTACATTGCTTAGAAATAGTCTTTGAGGGGTTCGGTGTGCTAAAATAAACTTTTGGGTCATTCAGGGACTAAAAGCGTCAAAAAGTGCACAAGTTTGCATTTTCGCGCATAACTTACGTTCTGAATACATCCGGACATCCAAAAATTTATGTAAGCACTAAAATATTTTATTTTAGTGTTTGGCATAAGAAAAATCCATTCATCGCGCAATTTGGATCGTTTTTCGCGCTTATGCGCATTCCGTCGTAATTAAGCGAACATCGCGATTGTACGGCCAAACGAACCGACATCCTAGATATTTTAGAGCACATTATAAGTTCCCTATACTTTAACTTCATTTTAGAGCTTTGAAATGGGGTTAACAGGCCTTAAACGTGTCGGAAATGGCTTTATTGCATAACAGGGACCAAAACTGTCATTTTTCCAAAGTTGATGGCTTACGGAACGTAAGCCATCACCCTTACGGTCCGTAAGAAGTCCCCAGATCAGCAGAATGCAGAAACATTCAATCTGGCCTATTCCACCTTTGCACATGGTTTTGGGCAATACTATGGGCTCAAATGGTTTTGTAAAACCAGGGTCTTGAGGTGTAGGGTGGAGATTGAAGCACGGTTTTCGAGGAACGATCTTAACGGCTCTTCGAAAACTATAAATACCCCCCCCCCCATGTCTTGATCAAAACCCACTTGAATTTATTGAGAGTTCTCTAAGTTGAAGTGAAACCACTTCATACCTGAGAATACTTGAGAAATCAAAGCTTTCGGGGACCCTTTGTAAGTGTTCCTTCGTTCTTTTTATTCTTTTAGCGTTAAAGTCAAACTTTGTTTGACTTTCTGCATTGACCAGTTTATGGTCAATGCGAAGTTCATTTGAACTTCATAACGTGAGCGTAATCACGATGGTTATAGTCCCTTGTGACTATACCTACTGATTACCACGTTATCTAGGCTCAGTGACGAGTCGTAGTTTCGGCCAAAATGCGCATTCTTGCGTATTTTGTAACCAAACTACTATTTGGTATCAAAACTGTTTGTTTTGATACCAAACTTGTTTTCTAACTTAACTAAACATGTTTCGACATGTTTAGCTCGTCACTTTTTAGATTAGTGCTTGTGTAGAGTCGTAAGTCAAGCGGACTAAACACCCGCTTAGACTTACTAACTAGACCCGTTTGGTCGATATTTAGGATCCGACCAAACACATTTAGTGACCATAGTAGCATAGGGAATAACCTTCCGAGGTTATACCTTATGGTCACCTAGTTTAAGTAGTTGTATGATAGGTAGTTTATATGCCTTAGGTAAATTACCAAAATACCCTTTTCATGTGTAATTGGTAATTAAGCATATGTAATGAAAACTTTCGTCACTTAACTGATTATGTAACATAATTAAACATGTTAGGCATATAATACTTGTCATAGGACTAGTTAGGCGAACGCGTTTTACGCGAACGACTCGTTAAAGTAGCATAAGCTACCTAAACGAGTCGTAATGGGTCGTAAGCACTTAGGTTAGGTTTCATTTTAGTATGTAGGCTTTGTTAAACCATATTACATGAGTTCCTACACTCATTTGGTTTACAAACCCTCATGCTACCCGATCCTCCGAATAGGTCCGTTTATTAATGTAGATACCTATATAGGTGTCGTTTGATATTCGTGATCTTCTAGCTTTGCTTGGTGGATATCTAAAGTCTATTGAGCAATCTCAAGTGAGTACATAGACCCCTCTTTTACTGTTTTTCCAAACATTTTGGGGTGAAACACATGTGCCTACTTGTTACTTTCGTGCCTTTCATGTTTTCATATCATATGCTTGTTATGTTCATTAGTACATTTATAGAACATGATTTCATTATGTTTTTGCTATGTATGTCCTTTGTTGCATACTTAGTACATCGTTTTACATTATATTTTATGCTATGTATGTCCATTGTGTGCATACTTAGTACATTGTTTTACATTACATTTTATTCTATGTATGTCCATTGTGTGCATACTTAGTACATTGTTTTACATTACATTTTATGCTATGTATGTCCATTGTGTGCATACTTAGTGCATTGTTTTACATCACATCACATCACATGCTATGTATGTTCATTTGTTGCATACTTAGTACATTTGTTTTTCATCACATGCTTACATTTTGGTATGACATTTGGGTTATTTAAATGGGACAATATACATTCATTAACATTAGCTACGCCACTCGTTAGTAGGTAATGGTACCATAGGACTTGACAACTCCCATTCCTGAACCCTAGGTTTGTTTGGGTGGAAGGAATGACCGAATTCGAATACATTTCTAGGTGTACCTTAGACTTTGTGCTCGGGTTTATTCTACAGTCACAAGGCTTGGATGTATGCATTTTCACAATAACGCATAGATGTTTATATCAGTATAGCATGCATTTGTTCCACAAAACATAACTTTGATTTAAACCATGTTTTACTTCAATACCTTGTTTTTGTGCATTTTACATATGGTTTAGTTGATATATTTCACTTACCATACACGATATTTTGGATACACATTACATGATTTGCATTAGACATAAACATTTTGACATTGATATACACAATTCATGATTTACATTCGACATAAACATTTTGAGATTAATATACACAATTCATGATTTACATTAGACATAAACATGTTGACATTGATATACACAATTCATGATTTACATTAGACATAAACATTTTGACATTGATATACACAATTCATGATTTACATTAGACATAGACATTAGACAAGGTTTTCACAACAAACATTTTGACATTTGATTATACATAAACATTTTACTTTGGTGGTTTGGTTTGAGTAAGTGATTTAAGTAACGAGGCGTGTGTAATATGATACAAGCATGGTGGATACGCCGCTGGTACTTCCTATATATAAGTGCTTGTATGTTATTACATATCGTAGCGTTATTTGAATTATTTCAATTTAGACATATAACATTTTATACAAATAACATACTTTTCACAATACATTGTTTTACAAACAACTTATCTGATATAAACTCATTTTACTTGGTTATTTAATCATGTATTATTCTTTTATACATATATATCATTTGGTTTGTTTATCACTTTTCAAATGATTTACAAGACAAAGCAAATTACAAGGTTCATGACTAAACATTTTCATAAAAGTAAGTCATGAATTCTATTTTCACAAAACCTATGTATCTCACAGGCATTTTTATGCTAACGTACCTATTTTCACATGTGTTTCAGGATATGATGCTTAGGATTTATCAAGATACACTTAGGCGGACTTGGGCCTTAGCAACAATAAAAGATGCAAGACTAGTTATTTATGTTATGTTTCTTTGATTGTCAAGACATTGTAACACTTTTAATTAATAAAACAATATTCAAATTTTCTTATGTTATGAAACAATGATTCTGTTACAACACTCCCCGATGTTTCCGCCACGTTTTGTTGTTTTACGTGGTCGGGGTGTGACAGAAAAGTTGGTATCAGAGCCCATGGTTATAGGGAATTAGGTTATTAGTAATGCTTTGACCTAGTCTATAACCTTCCTAGGACCCTAACGCGAGTTTACTTGCGTTTAGTCATAAAATAATACCGTCACCTGTCCTTTGGCGACAACCACAACTAGAACACAAATTTCAAAACCGCTTTGAAAATCAATCATCTGTTCTAGGATGATTTATTGTAAGGTTTTGAACCTTCAAAGTTTTCAAAATCTCGTCAAAGTTTGGGTCTTTTAATGTGAACTGTAGGATCGTGTTTCGACCCGAATGAGTCGTTTAGAGGCGTTCAACTACGTTTCAGGTGCGGAATAACAACAAACGAAAGTAGAGACAGCTTGCAATTCACTTAATCTACTGATTTTATTGATTTGACAATGTTTACAGCTCGTTCTTCACACCGGCAGCACTTCGGCATGGAATTCTAGAAAGTTACAAATGAGTTCGCTCATGTGGTATTTATAGTGTTGGTAGGTTCCCACATATGGACATGTACACATAAGCGAACCAGGTAGGTTCCCACATACGGACATGTACAAATAAGCGGACCTGACACATAAGCGGACCTCCTATGTCCATATAAGCGGACCTATCAGTTTAGACCTATATCCTATCCTATTTTCTCATAAAACGTGCCCTGATTTAGCAATCTAAAACTAAGACTCGATACAAGACGAAGTCGACAGATGTAGTGCACCAACAGACTCCCCCTCAGATGTTGACGAGTCGACTATCGAGTCACAACAATGCTGTGTCTTCACTTCTTCAATCTTGATCAGTCTCTGGGCTTTTCTCTCTCTATTTTCTTCAACAGACTCTCTTTGACTTGAAAATCTTCAGACTCCCCCTAACGATCTGCTGGCATTTCTTTATTCTTCAGCAACATCTACTTCAGGATATTTGTCTGGCTTTCTTTGTCTTCAGAATCTTAAACCTATCACTCTATAGCTTCAATTTCCAGAATCGAAACTTGGCTATTCCTGCACTTCTTAACCCAGAAATAAGTTTTACATTTATCAAGTCGTATGCACCAACACTCTGAAATAATCAGACGACTCCCTCTCATAATCATATGCATCAACAATCACTCTCCCTCAGATCACAAACTCATGATGAACCACTTGTTGATTTAGAAAATACATTTTGACATTTTAAAACACACTCCCCCTCACAACAATGTCATCATGTTTAGCACTCGGAACTTTGAAAATCAGCTTTCCAATATCAGTTGTCGAAAATCTTTTTGACTTTTTCAAAAATTTATGCTAAAACACACCGAAAATCTTTTTGTATTTTTGAATATAAAGAAATGCAGTAAAGAAATATTTACAGACAATATTTTTGTGAGTTTTGTGCAAGAGGATCATATCAGTTTAAAACAAGTCACGAGTACCGTTGTGCTTAATTACACATTAAGAATTAAACAATTCACTTAGATTGCCAATATACTGATCCACTTAAATTTTCACACAAATTTCAATTGATTCAGGATATGAGTTAGGTGTTTTAAGAACTTAAACTCATTCATGTGTCCCACCTCTTGAATATACTCCCGTATCCAGATCCCAATGTTCAGTCTTACAGGTGAGTATACCACAGATGATATATGTCAGGGGAATAAATTATAGTGCGAGGGCCGTGAGAGCTCAGGTCGATCTTTCGATACGCAAAGAGATGACGGCTTCGACTTTTGGTGGGTCCCCTTTAGAGGATCTTTTGCATTACAACAGCAATGACTATCAATTTTATTGTTTCATCAATTTGCTGAGGGCGACGCTATGTTTCAAGCATGCGGAAAGTATTCTCCGGGGACTAGGTCAGAATTTCCATTCAGCAGAAGTCACGGGATAATACCCCAGATATCACTGAGTATAAAGACCTAGTATCTCAGAAAGAGGGACCTTTCAAACGAGATTTCAGGGGTTACCTATATATCCAAGTAGTGTTCCCCACGAAACAAGCAAGTTTGAATTTAAGTTTATATCCCGAAAAAGTTTACTAAATGTGTAAAAACCTATCGGCATATCATCAGTGAGATCGTTTAACGCTATTTAAACATTACAATTCTTTAGCATACTGTGACTGTCTACTGATGTACTATCATTTCGTCTTCTTTGACACTAAAACTCATTTTTGATTTTATCATGTTTTTGCCTTTTTCAAATTTTCTAATGTTTTTGGATTTTCAGAAAACATTAACGGAAATTTGAAAATAAACTGTTTCAGAATCAACCTCTTGCCACTTGTAACGGAAATTTCAAAATAAACTGTACAATAAACTTGACAACTGATATCGTATCGCTTCAAATCGCCATCCACTTGGCATAAACAATCAGAACTCCCCCTTTCACAAAACTATTTTCTCATAATGATTTCAAAACACTTAAGTTTGTTTTAATCAGAATGATTTTTCCGGAAAATAAATTTTGTTGATTTTATCACTTGTAAAATTAGGGGTTTGGTTCATCATATTATCCATTCAATCACTTATATGTGGATTACATCAAGTTCAAACTAATGACCTTGAGTAATCACTTTATCAGAATCAACCTCTTGCCACTTGTAAGAATATCCAAAACATATAATCACATGTAGGAATAAAACATCTACACAAACCATTTTACCAAACAAGATGCCGATTCCTGCTTCGCACTTACCAACCTGGAAGCTCCGGCAAGTCACACTCATCCTGTAAAAATTAAACACATTTTAAAAATCTTTCACAAAATCTATCTTAACAAGAATGATGCCGATTCCTGATCCACGATTACAAACTTGGGATCTCCGGCGTAGTCCTAAGACTTCAAGGGAAACAGACTTCCATCCAAGTCTTTTCAGACTTGATGGCTTTCAACTCTTGCGCAGTAGGGTTGTAAGTTGCCTTTTTAGTTGCATAAAAATCTTTAACCCCCTTAGCTTTCCCATTCAACATTTTCCCAAAAATTTTCTTAACACTTCCATTAAATGTTTTCTCGACATCAAACTTAGTTTTCTCTGTATAAAACTGATTCGAGATATCAACCTTACCAACTTTCTGTTTAACTTCTTCAAATTTCAGTGATGGAAACTCATCATCATTCACTGAAATATTCATTTCAACCTGTGGCTCTTCTGGCTTTGTGGAACCAGATTCATCGCCGACGTTCTCATCAACTTTCTTAACAACCCACACTTGGTTGTCATTCTCTTTCTTTTTATAAAAATTCTTTTTAGAACACTCACCAACCTCATAAATTGAATTTTCAAAAATTTTAAATTTTTCGGTTTGTGGTTCACTATCAACAAGTTTTCCTTTCAACTTGTTAGAAACTCCCTGTTTTGACTTAGCATTTTTCTGGCAATTCCATGCAATGTGACCAGCTTCATTGCACTTCTAATAGGTTCGAGTTTCCTTTGGATAAGACATTTCAGTTCCATTCTTCTTCTTTTCAGCAAGAAACTCTTGATTTGACTGTCTCCAGAATGGTTTCTTCTGTTCCTCTTCTGCACTTCCACCTGACACAAATTTTGTTTTTGTTTTAGAATTTTTCAAATTTTTATGATTTTCTGGTGGAATAAATCCAAGACCTTTCTTTTTGTAGCTACGATTTTGGTTTTGTTTCTTTTGAAAACCAGAACCAGAATTGTAACCCTTTTTTTCTTGTTTAGACGTTGTTGAACTCTTGAAGTGTACTTTTTAGGTTTTTCAGTAAGATTTAAATCTTTTATTTCAGAAATATTAATTTCTGTCATTTTAAAAACCTTTTTGATCATATCAAAACGAACACTTCTTATTGGAAACTCTTTGTCAGAGTATAATTTGTCCGAATCATTTAAAGTGTATGCAACTTCAAATGTTTCATCATCCAAATTTGCTTTTGATAACAAAAATTCTTTACTGTAAGACCGTTTGACCGACGACTTTGGACTGTTGACTGACGAATTTGACCCTCCAGACTCAGACTTTGACTCGGATTCCTCCTCAGTATCCAACACCTGATCGACCACCTTTTTGATTAACTCAGACTCATGATCAGTATCGGACGAGGTAAACGTGACATCAATGTTATCTGGTAAAACGTCAGTTGTGTCGGTTTTTAGCTTTATATTGACTGCTTTTTCAAGTTGATCCTCATTTGGTTTTCTAGGAGAATACCCTTCCCAAATTGGAGGCGGACACTTGTTATAGCTAACAGTCGGTTTGTTACAACTATCTTTCTTCTTTGGCTTCTCATCTTGAAAAGCTTCCATACCTGCAACAGTTGGGTAAATACGATCAATGAGATAATCAGAACTAGAATAACTTTGTAATAAACGTCTAATTCTCTCATTCTCGATCTTTTCTATCTCCAACTCTTGCTTCCATTTAGCACTCTCTTCGATGTAGAAATGTATAGCTTTTTGCTTTGTCATCATTACAGCATTCATCATCATTAGTGCTTGTTCTCTTTCTGAATTTGTCTTTTGGAGACCAGTTAATGTTTTGTTCAAGACATCATAAGATTCTTTCACATAATTGAGGTTAAACAGTAACTGCTCTTTCTTCTTCTCATATTCAGCAATGATGTCGTCTTTTGCAGCACATTCCTTGCAAGCTTCCAAACACTTCGTGCAAGTCTTGACAACTTCAACAATCTTTTCAATCTCGATTGTTTTCCCCACTTCAATCACTTTTTCTGCTTCAATCACCTTCTCAGCTTCAGTAGTCGTCTCAGCAACACTTTCAACATTCTCATTCTGAACCACATCTTCAGATTTCTTTAGTTGTTGTTCTTTAGCAGCTCGTTTCTCCTTCAGTTTCTCCATGCGATCTGCAAAATAGAAATGAAAACTTTCAGGAGAAAGATGAGATTTAGCAATATTGATATGTTTCTCTTCCTCATCATCACTGCTACTATCATCTGAAGGTGACTGATCAAATTGTCCAGACTTTTCAGAACTAGTATCTGATAAACCAGAACCAACTGGTGTTTGATCAAAAACAACTTCTTTTTCTGATCTAACATCGTTTTGTACACTCTCATCTGAACTCTGTGAACTTTCATCAGCACTTAATGAACTTTCATCAGAAACAACAGACTCTTCTTTCACACTCTTCATAGTCTCACCAATAGACTTCATCCATGTGGTAAACATGTCTGGTTCTCTGACAATCTTAGCAATGAAAGCTTTAAAATTCCCATTCTCATCTGTAAACATATTCCAGCTGAAACCTTCAGGTAGCCTCTCATCATCTTGACCGACTATACATGCTTTGCTATCAGGAGAGATATAATTATTCCAGTCAAAATCCACCACACACGCTCTTTTTGAATCCTCGATTCTTCTACCATGAGCCGTTTGTGAGTCTTGTGATTGACCAACTTGCTGATAAATGGCTTCCCGATAGTAATCGTCTTTTCCGAACGGATTCTGAGCGCCACTAGCTTCCCTGTTCTTGCACTCCCGCTTGAAATGGCCTTTCTCCCTGCAATGAAAACAAGTAACTTTAGATTTATCAAAACCTAAAGTAGATACATGAGCATCAAGAAAGTCATTTCTCCCGGTAATCGTTTTGAACTTTTCAGCACGTCTAAGAACACTAGCAAGACACCATTTGATGTCCATCAGTTCCATCTCTTCGGCGTCTATCTAATCGTAATCCTCCTTTGTGAGCATAGGATTTCCGATCCGTCCTGCAACTAGACCTTCATACGATAACAACACAGAACCAAGTAGAGCCATGTGGTCTTTAGCAGTGTCTTCTGAAAAACTTTGACCTTCTGGAAGATTTAGAGCGATGTTGCACTGAATCACATAACCATTTCCTGTCTTAGTGCTTTGAGACTGAAAGCTTTCTGATGAACTCTTTGGATTGACACTCGGATATAATGAGAAAACACTGCTGCTTTTGTTTGAACTTTGATCAATCTTTTCTGTAGAATCCCCAGCACTAAACGCAGTCTGGATTTTCGGGCTTCTCTCAGATTCTGGAACCGGAATACTACCTTTGTAATACATCTTTACGTCCTGTTGACCACTTGGACTGTTCATCCTCGCGATCTTCTACTGTTCCAAATCTTGACCCTCAATCTTTTCGATAAACTGACCAATTGTTAACCCATCATAAACCCCTGTGTTTTTCAGGATCATCAAATAAGTTCCCCACTCTTTTTGCGGTAACGCATCAGCTAATTTGTCTACCCACTCTTCAGACTCCTTTTTTATACTAAGCATTGACATAGATCGCACAAGGTGACAGTATCTTTCAATTAGCTTCGTTGTGTCTTCACCCGGTAGACTGCTGAACAAATCAAACTCTTTCTTTAACAGTGCCTTCTTGCTTTTAATCATATTCTCGCTACCCTCAAATTTGACTTTAAGTGCATCCCAGAATGACTTTGCAGTTTTGTCATGCTGTAGCAGTATGAAAATGTCTTCTTTGATAGCTTGCTGAAGTAGACTGATCATCATCTTTTCAGCTCTATACATATCACGTTCTTGATCACTAAATTCAGATATTTTCTTGTCAACTTTCAAATCAGTCTGTGGCAAAACATATTTCTTCAGTATACATTCCCATGACCTAAGATGGTTTGCCTGAACCCAGTTCTCGAATCTGTCTTTCCACCCGTAGTATTCTTTAATACTCATCAATTTCGGGGGCTTTTGGGTTGTTCCCATTTCGTTTTCCAAATTCATATTCTGAGCAATAGTGCTTGGACCAGACGGTGTTGCAAACGCGTTATAGAACTCTGTATCCATGACTTTTCAACACGTTTTTCAAAATGAGTGACTAATAAGCGAAATCAAAAGTTTTGAATGCCTAATAAGCGACATATGGTAGTTGACACAAAAACGGAACCACTAAGGACCGTTGGAGCGAAACTATCTGAAGTTCGTATAAGCGAAACTGCTGAGTTCGTAAAAGCGGAACCTTGATGTGTCTTTTGAGCGGAACCTTGATGTGTCTTTTGAGCGGAACCTGATGTTGTTCGAATAAGCGAATCTGCTGATGTTCGAATAAACGAAACCACTGATGTTCGAATAAGCGGAACCACTGATGTTCGAATAAGCGGAAGTCCTGATGTTCAAATAAGCGGAACCACTGATGTTCGAATAAGCGGAACTCCTGATGTTCAAATAAGCGGAAGTCCTGATGTTCAAATAAGCGAACCTACTTAACTTTGTCACTAAAAGCGGACCAGGTTGACCAGATGAGTGGAACTACTGATAAAGTGACAAATGAGCGGACTTGAGCTTGTCAAATAAGCGGAACTACCAAATGTCTGAAAAACGGAACCTATTCAGAAGTTCATTTGACCCATTTTTAATGCGAATTTTAACACCAAACTTTCCAGGGTTTGTCTATATCCTATTACGCACAATCCTTGAAATTTTGAACTAATTTTGACCGGTGAAAATTTCTGAACTAAAGAAAGAAGGTGTAGAAGTAAGAAAATTTGATGAATTCCAGCTATTCTCTGCAGAACTCCTCCTCCTGAAGCTCTGATACCAATTGTAGGATCGTGTTTCGACCCGAATGAGTCGTTCAGAGGCGTTCAACTATGTTTCAGGTGCGGAATAACAAGAAACGAAAGTAGAGACAGCTTGCAATTCACTTAATCTACTGATTTTATTGATTTGACAATGTTTACAGCTCGTTCTTCACACCAGCAGCACTTCGGCATGGAATTCTAGAAAGTTACAAATGAGTTCGCTCATGTGGTATTTATAGTGTTGGTAGGTTCCCACATATGGACATGTACACATAAGCGAACCAGGTAGGTTCCCACATACGGACATGTACACATAAGCGGACCTGACACATAAGCGGACCTCCTATGTCCATATAAGCGGACCTATCAGTTTAGACCTATATCCTATCCTATTTTCTCATAAAACGTGCCCTGATTTAACAATCTAAAACTAAGACTTGATACAAGACGAAGTCGACTGATGTAGTGCACCAACATGAACACGTGCAAACTGGAAGGGTGAATACCTGTACTCTGAGTTTTCTGTCTAAGGCTAGAGTGTTCGTACAAATCCGCAGAATCAGACCAGTCACTCTTACTTGGGAACTCTTGGGGTGAGTGTTCACTTATAGGCGAGCATGTCTTCAGTAATACATTAATATGACCTGTTTACTTTGATTAGTCACCGTCTCATTTGTTTTCCTTAGGTAACAAACAAATGATTGCAATTTTATGCCTTGCCATTTTGTTTTGATTTTCTGATAACATTTCACTTGTTTCTTCCTATGTCTTTCATTTCCTTCTAGAATCTCTCTTCCTCTCAGCAACGGTCAAATGTCGGAGCAAACAACCAAATTTGCTCAGCAAATAGGCGAAGTGATTCTGAAGACGGTGGATTTAGGCATTGCCATGTCTCGTCTCAACAATGAAGCTACTCAAGAGTCACCAAAGGAAGCAGAAGTCAAGCCTGCACCAAAATCAAGGAAGCGTAAGGCTTCAAAGAAACCCGCAGCAGTTACACCTAATCAAGCGGGACCTAGCCAAATGGCAGCGCCACCAGCTAGGAAGCCGTACTTTGGAACTGTCCCATGGTGCAAACGATGCAACCGTCATCATTCAAACCTCATACCCTGCTTCAAATGTACCTACTGTGGATGGCGGGGACATTTGGTTAACATATGCCGCTTTGCTATCTAAAACAAAGTTGTTATAAACCTTGCTGCTGCTCAACCTCCTGCTAGGAAACCTTATGCCGGTACTGCACTGATGTGCAACAAGTGTAATGCACCTCACCGAGCTTACCTGCAGTGTCGTCTGTGTGAATCATGTGGACGACTCGGCACCTGGCAAATGCTTGTCAATTCAACCCAATCCAAGGTGGTCCAAACCAACCCCAAGTCAACCCTGCTCCAGCTCGTTTACCATCTGGTACTTGGTACGACTACGGCGAGACGATCTATTTCAGGAACAAGTGAACAAAGATTGTCAATGCAAATCTGACCCACAGATGAGCATTTGGCTGAGTATAAGATGTTACTGTTTTAAATCTTATGCTTTTATTTCTTTGTTTTTCTTGTAATGTGAAACAATGAGTTTTGTTTATAAATAAATCGTTGATCACAAATTCTGATATACAAGTGTAGTTACATGTTCCTTACAAACTACTCTTGTGAATATTTCCCATTCTTGTGTTTACTCATGATTCCCATAGAAAATTCTAAGTACTCGTTTCATTCTAAGAGACGAAGTACAGAAAATAAAGTGACATTATGAGTAATCATGCTTCTGAACATCTGTGCCTTTGAATCCTTGGTTAGATAACTAAGGGTATTTTCAAATCTCATACCCATTACGTTTTGATTTTTCAACATACACAGTACAAGTATTTCAAAAACAATCTTCATGATCTCAAAACATTTCATATAGTTTGAAAACAATTTTTTATTCAAATGCATTGTCTATGTTATTTCAAAAACATTGGCTATGTTTTCGAAAAAAAAACAACCTTCATAATTTCAAAATGTTTCATATAGTCTAAAAACAATATTAACACAGTACATTTTCTTATCAAGTGCATGATTTCGAAAAGCATCATTCATGTTTTCAAAAACCTTATACATAATTTCAAAATTCATCTCGCATGATTTTAAAACAATTTTTTTTATATAAACATATACCAACCTAATACACCTACTTTATGATTTCAAAGGTATTATGTATAAGGTTTCAAAAACATTGAACACATTTTTTGAACTCCATGCATAATTTTCAAAAATATTTGTTTCTCATACATTAACTTAACCTCCAAATTCCGCTTCATATGTCGCCTTGGCATATCGAGCATCTCAACCTCATAAGCATTTTACTTCATGTTTTGACTTAAACACGTCCAGTGCAAGGTTTCAAAACATCTTCAACTTCTAAAATCCATATGGGATCTTTTGATCTCCACAATTAGACCTTTGTGGATGATTATCATGCAAATCAGAATCCTTAGTTGGATTCCTTGTGTACCTTAATTCGAACATCTCGATTCCTTACAATCGAAATCGAATTTTCTCTTTAAAAATCTTTCTATCTTTATAGTTAAATTCTTGATAATGTTTAAAGTACCAAATGAAATCCACGGAATGGATTCTTAGTGTGCTTTAAATGCATGTGCACAATTAACAAAATGATAACAAATTAAAGATCAAGATAAACAATTTTGTGGTTATGTGTTTTTGTGTTATGTATTTCCTTTTGTGGTTTTATTTTCGTTATCCAAATCCTCGTAGAACCTTCCATATCTTCATATGAAGGATTTAAAGTAGGATATCCAAAGGTACTACCTTAAATCCTTAATGGGCTTCTATGTAATAGTTAAGACCCTTGGATTATATAGTACCATTCCATGATTCATAAGAGACCCTTTTAGTGGTCTAGTCAAAAAGATTGATTCAAAAATCTGGTTAAGAATGACATGTGATGATATAAGCTGAAAAGACTCCTTGGTTGTCTATTAAAATCATTTATTGATTTAATAAAAGGGACCCTATGGTGGTCTAGTCGCAATCATCACAGGCTCGTTCATTTGTTTTCTTCCCCTACACATTATTAAGATGCACTACGTGACTATGCAAGGAATTACATAATTATGGATGCATACATAATTACGAAGTTCAGTGCACGGAAACCGCAGTAAGATTTATTATATGTAAAAACCGATAGTGGCAACAATAACGAAATGTGAACAATGTACAGGAGGTACGGTGGACGCACCAATAACGCTTAATAGACTTGTATATAATTGTCCCTCCTACACAGTAAGCATGATGTTATTTAAAGTTACTAGAGGTACAAGAACTCTAACCAGTGTTGTTCTATCTTTTCAACTTCATGTTTTAAACTCTCACAAGTTTCCTCTAAATAAAATTTCGGGACAAAATTTCCTAAAGTAGGGGAGACTGTGACACCTGTGCCTCCACGGCCATCAAACAAATACTGTATCAATGAAATATTGTATTTCATACTTGGTAGTTGTATAAATATGTGTATTGTTTGCACATATCAATTCTAGTTCGATTTCGAGCTCTAAATCGCTTTCTGGAAGGTTATACGCGCACAGATGCGTAAATATAACCAGTTTAATGCAACGAACACTCCGGAATAGTGAAATAGGCTTCACATACCTTAAATAACCTTTACATAACTTAGAAATAAGTTTTGAAGGCTTTGGTATGACAAAATCAAGTTTAATCGCTTATAGGGACTAAATTTGGCAAACTACGAAAGTATGCCGATTTGAACTGTAACAGACATTCCGGAACATGACCATGAGTTAAACATACCATAAATATCCTTTACATAACTTAGAAATAGGCTTTGAGGGGTTCAGTGTGCTAAAATAAACTTTTGGGTCATTCAGGGACTAAAAGCGTCAAAAAGTGCACAAGTTTGCATTTTCGCGCATAACTTACGTTCTGAATACATCCGGACATCCAAAAATTTATGTAAGCATAAAAATATTTTATTTTAGTGTTTGGCATAAGAAAAATCCATTCGTCGCGCAATTTAGATCGTTTTTCGCGCTTATGCGCATTCCGTCGTAATTAAGCGAACATCGTGATTGTACGGCCAAACGAACCGACATCCTGGATATTTTAGAGCACATTTTAAGTTCCCTATACTTTAACTTCATTTTAGAGCTTTGAAATGGGGTTAACAGACCTTAAACGTGTCGGCAATGGCTTTATTGCATAACAGGGACCAAAACTGTCATTTTGCCAAAGTTGATGGCTTACGGACCGTAAGCCATCACCCTTACGGTCCTTAAGCAGTCCCCAGATCAGCAGAATGCTGAAACATTGAATCTGGCCTATTCCACCTTTGCACGTGGTTTTGGGCAATACTATGGGCTCAAATGGTTTTGTAAAACCAGGGTCTTGAGGTGTAGGGTGGAGATTGAAGCACGGTTTTCGAGGAATGATCTTAACGGCTCTCCGAAAACTATAAATACCCCCCCCCCCTATGTCTTGATCAAAACCCATTTGAATTTCCTGAGAGTTCTCTAAGTTGAAGTGAAACCACTTCATACCTGAGATTACTTGAGAAATCAAAGCTTTCGGGGACCCTTTATAAGTGTTCCTTCGTTCTTTTTATTCTTTTAGCGTTAAAGTCAAACTTTGTTTGACTTTCTGCATTGACCAGTTTATGGTCAATGCGAAGTTCATTTGAACTTCATAACGTGAGCGTAATCACGATGGTTATAGTCCCTTGTGACTATACCTACTGATTACCACATTATCTAGGCTCAGTGACGAGTCGTAGTTTCGGCCAAAATGCGCATTCTTGCGTATTTTGTAACCAAACTACTCTTGGGTATCAAAACCGTTTATTTTGATACCAAACTTGTTTTCTAACTTAACTAAACATGTTTCGACATGTTTAGCTCGTCACTTTTTAGATTAGTGCTTGTGTAGAGTCGTAAGTCAAGCGGACTAAACACCCGCTTAGACTTACGAACTAGGCCCGTTTGGTCGATCTTTAGGATCCAACCAAACACATTTAGTGACCATAGTAGCATAGGGAATAACCTTCCGAGGTTATACCTTATGGTCACCTAGTTTAAGTAGTTATATGATAGGTATTTTATATGCCTTAGGTAAATTACCAAAATACCCTTTTCATGTGTAATTGGTAATTAAGCATATGTAACCTAAACTTTCGTCACTTAACTGATTATGTAACATAATTAAACATGTTAGGCATATAATACTTGTCATAGGACTAGTTAGGCGAACACGTTTTACACGAATGACGCATTAAAGTAGCATAAGCTACCTAAACGAGTCGTAATGGGTCGTAAGCACTTAGGTTAGGTTTCATTTTAGTATGTAGGCTTTGTTAAACCATATTACATGAGTTCCTACACTCATTTGGTTTACAAACCCTCATGCTACCCGATCATCCGAATAGGTCCGTTTATTAATGTAGATACCTATATAGGTGCTGTTTGATATTCGTAATCTTCTAGCTTTGCTTGGTGGATGTCTAAAGTCTATTGAGCAATCTCAAGTGAGTACATAGACCCCTCTTTTACTGTTTTTCCAAATATTTTGGGGGTGAAACACATGTGCCTACTTGTTACTTTCGTGCCTTTCATGTTTTCATATCATATGCTTCTTAGTTTCATTAGTACATTTATAGTACATGATTTCATTATGTTTTTGCTATGTATGTCCTTTGTTGCATACTTAGTACATCGTTTTACATTATATTTTATGCTATGTATGTCCATTGTGTGCATACTTAGTACATTGTTTTACATTACATTTTATGCTATGTATGTCCATTGTGTGCATACTTAGTACATTGTTTTACATTACATTTTATGCTATGTATGTCCATTGTGTGCATACTTAGTGCATTGTTTTACATTACATCACATCACATCACATGCTATGTATGTTCATTTGTTGCATACTTAGTACATTTGTTATTCATCACATGCTTACATTTTGGTATGACATTTGGGTTGTTTAAATGGGACAATATACATTCATTAACATTAGCTACGCCGCTCGTTAGTAGGTAATGGTACCATAGGACTTGACAACTCCCATTCCTGAACCCTAGGTTTGTTTGGGTGGAAGGAATGACCGAATCCGAATACATTTCTAGATGGACCTTAGACTTTGTGCTAGGGTTTATTCTACAGTCACAAGGCTTGGATGTTTGCATTTTCACAATACCGCATAGATGTTTATATCAGTATAGCATGCATTTGTTCCACAAAACATAACTTTGATTTAAACCATGTTTTACTTCAATACCTTGTTTTTGTGCATTTTACATATGGTTTAGTTGATATATTTCACTTACCATACACGATATTTTGGATACACATTACATGATTTGCATTAGACATAAACATTTTGACATTGATATACACAATTCATGATTTACATTAGACATAAACATTTTGACATTGATATACACAATTCATGATTTACATTAGACATAAACATTTTGACATTGATATACACAATTCATAATTTACATTAGACATAGACATTAGACATGGTTTTCACAACAAACATTTTGACATTTGATTATACATAAACATTTTACTTTGGTGGTTTGGTTTGAGTAAGTGATTTAAGTAACGAGGCGTGTGTAATATGATACAAGCATGGTGGATACGCCGCTGGTACTTCCTATATATAAGTGCTTGTATGTTATTACATATCGTAGCGTTATTTGAATTATTTCAATTTAGACATATAACATTTTATACAAATAACATACTTTTCACAATACATTGTTTTACAAACAACTTATCTGATATAAACTCATTTTACTTGGTTATTTAACCATGTATTATTCTTTTATACATATATATCATTTGGTTTATTTATCACTTTTCAAATGATTTACAGGACAAAGCAAATTACAAGGTTCATGACTAAACATTTTCATAAAAATAAGTCATGAATTCTATTTTCACAAAACCTATGTATCTCACAAGCATTTTTATGCTGACGTACCTATTTTCACATGTGTTTCAGGATATGATGCTTAGGATTTATCAAGATACACTTAGGCGGACTTGGGCCTTAGCAACAATAAAAGATGCAAGACTAGTTATTTATGTTATGTTTCTTTGATTGTCAAGACATTGTAACACTTTTAATCAATAAAACAATATTCAAATTTCCATGTGTTAAGAAACAATGATTCTGTGACATAGGTGATAGTTTAAGTGCCGGAAACCCACTTAAAGTGCAGAATTTTGCATTAATTAGCAAAAATCAGCATTTTAACATGCTAGTAACTTGCAAAAATATGACGAAATGGTCCTGAATGCTTTCCTAAGTGTCGGGAATTAAAAGTGTCACAAAAGGGTACTTAAAGAACACTAAACGAAATAGTTTGACACTTTAACGAACCGGTATCTAACCAAACAACCGGACATAACCCAAAACACCAAAATTACACTAGAAGCATTGTTTTATTATTTCTAAGCTAGTTATGATCCCCGAACACCTTAACACCCAATAAATATCTAGTAACTAACTTAACTAACTATATACTTGGATTTGAATTACAAGATATCCAATTGGTTCAAATTTACAATTAGACCCCCCCCCTGTTGGTGCAGTTGTCTGTCGTCTACATCTTAGTTCGAGTCTTAGGCTAGGGCTGATTGTATAGTGAATGAAAATCAAGAAACACATGAGTTAGATAGGTCCGCTTATGTGTCATGTCCATATATGGGAACCTATTTGGTTTGGTCCGCTTATTCGTACATGTCCGTATGTGGGGACCTACCTGATCAGGTCCGCTTATACAGGTCCGCTTATACGTACATGTTCATATAAGCGAACCTATGTCTCCTATATATAGGTAGGTCATTCAAGCGGATCTAGTAGAGAAGTTAGGTGGTGTTACGGCGAAGCCCTGCCAGTTTGTCTCCAGAACTTGTACATTGTTGACAGATCAATAAAAGAGACGTTAAATAGTGAAATCAAGCTAAACAAAGACTGAATCAATGAATTCCGCCTCTGATTCAGTCTGAGCACTCTTCTGATCGACTCGTCAGGTCGTATAACGTTCCTACAAGTGGTATCAGAGCTCAGGAGGAAGAGTTCTTACTGTTTAGTTAGTTTTCGCTCAAAAATTTCTGATTTCTACACCTTCTTTCATCATTAGATCAAGTTTTACCGGTCGGAATTCGCTCAAAGTTTCACGGATTGTGCGAAATTGATCATAGACAAACCCTGGAAATTTTCGGACCAAAATACGGACTAAAAATGGATCAAATGACCTTCGGATTTAGGTTCGCTTATACGGACACTTCATAGGTTCGCTTTAGAGGTCCGCTTTTAGGGACATATTTGATCAGGTCCGCTCCAAATTGCTTGTTAGGTCCGTTTTTAGGAACATATTTGATCAGGTCCGCTCCAAGTTACTTGATAGGTCCGCTTCAACGACACATTTTTGTTTAGGTCCGCTTCAGTGAACAACAAACAGGTCCGCTTGTTTGAACAAACAGGTTCGCTTATTTGAACATCAAACAGGTCCGCTTGTTTGAACAAACAGGTCCGCTTGTTTGAACATCACATAGGTCCGCTCTTTTGAACACAGATAGATCCGCTTTTCTGACAAGTTCAAGTCCGTTCAATAGGTCCGCTTGTATGGTCCAATAGGATTATAAAGTGAATAATCATTGTCGGCTACATAGTAAAAGGTTAAACGGACAAATCATCAAATAAAGTTGTCAGCCCATGCAATTGTTGTCGTCCACTAAGTGATGTTTGTGGTCCAATCAATTGATCTTGAATGAAATAAAAGATGTCGACTAAGTGGATTGTAAGGTCCAATGAGAATTGAATATTGTTGTGATGGATTTTAAGGTGTGCATGTAACTGGTGTCGACTAGAATATATCGGGTCTTGTAATGTTATCAATTAGGGTCTCGTAAATTGAAAGAATTGATGTTGTCGGCCATTTTGTTTCAACCCATGTGATCCGACATTTACATGTGTGCATGTGAAGCCTTGTGAATAAAGTTGTCAGCCCACGTGATCAAGATAAAGCGGCATAATCAGATTTGTCTTGATTTGATATTGTTGGTCATTTGTTATACATATTGCATAAAGGAGAAATCTCGGCCCAAGTCATAGTTCACGGCCCAAATTATAGTCTGGCTGGTTTAAAGTGTCTCGGCCCATCATACAAGATAAATCCCAAGTTTTGAAGGGCCAAACAGTGTGGTGTTTCGCTCTTTTGGACTTAACTGGTTTCACTCATTTGGACACTACTTGTTTCGCTTTTGTGAACAACAAAGATTTGTTGGGATTGTTGAGAAAAATGACAATGAGGATTGATGACCAGGAAAACAATGATCTTAAAAGGTTAAATGATTGGTATCGAGGATATTTCAGTAGTTCCTATCAGAAATTGCCCAAAGAGGTTTGGAGTAAACGTTTCGAATATTTTCTGAGTAAGGAAGATGAGAAATTGGATGATTTGGAAAAACGTTTTGATCATTTGATTGACTATTTGAAAGAAAATCAAATAGTAATATCAGAAGCTGAAATGGTATCAAAGTTTGCTAATGGATTACCTGCTGAATGGGATGTTTTTTTGAAAAATCTGAGAGAAAATTCAAGTTTTTCAAAATTATCTCTGAATAAATTCATCAGTAAACTGAAAAATCATGATTATGAACTTTATCAAAAGAAAAGAGATGTGTTAGATAAGATAAAAATGAATTTAGAAGATTTGAATTTAGATGTGATATATGAAATAAACAAAAGAATCAATGTTTGTTGGGCAGCGAAAAGAAATTTGATGTATGATATGAAAAGGGGTTGTTATATTGATGATAATGGAAATTCTATTGATCTTGTTACAATCTTTGATGCAGGTACATATAAGATAGAGAAAGAACAAGATCCAAAGAATGAAGAATCAGTGAAGAATGAATCTTCAAATTCTGAATCAGTGTGCTCCAAATGTGACAACTTTAAGACTGACAATGACAAACTCTTGAAGGATGCGAAAAGTTTGAA
Source organism: Helianthus tuberosus (assembly GCA_030545235.1). Taxonomy (NCBI): domain Eukaryota; kingdom Viridiplantae; phylum Streptophyta; class Magnoliopsida; order Asterales; family Asteraceae; genus Helianthus; species Helianthus tuberosus. The sequence continues at coordinate 72,562,230 of CM060444.1, forward strand.
ATCGGATGTCAAGAAGTTGAAAGATGAGAAGCAAACTGATGTAAAACAGATTCTGGATTTAAAGGGAAATTGTGAAAAGCTAAAAGCCAAAAATTTTAAATTGTTAAATGATTTGAACAGTTTGACATCAGAAAATAAGAAGTTGAAAGAAAAAGTAAAAGTTTTTGAAGAGAAAATTAAAAGTTTTGAAAATGAAAAATCAAAAATTGAAAAAGATTTTCAAAGTCAAATAAAAATTTTAGAAAATGAGAGAGATATGTTTGGTAAAAACAATCTTGAAAAACAAATTGAAATCAATTCTCATCTTGAAAAGATTATTCGACTTGAAAAAGAGGCAGAATGTGCTCAAAAGAAAATCAATGAATGGGAAGAAAAGTTGAAGGTGTTTGTGAATACTTCAACTATTCCTTGCCCAAAACCTGTTAATTCAGATCCAATAAGTGACGATGTCACAAACTTTGACAAAGTCAAAGTTGAAGATTGTGATGAGAAATCTGATGATGAAAATAAAAAATTCGAAAAACAAAAATTGTTTTTGAAATTAAAAGAAAAGTTTCAAGAAACTATTCCGCAATCAACTGAAAAGGGAGAATGCTCTACGCAAAAACCTTTGAAGAAGAAAGTGGAACAAAAACAAAAAGAGAAAATTTTGAAAAATGTACAAAAAGATAATAAAAGCTCATCAGATCGATCATCCAATCGCAATGAAAAATTACAAAAATCAAAAAATGAAAACTCTAAAACTGTTGGTAATAAGTGGTGCAGGTCGGACCACAGTGCTCAAAAGTCAAATCCAGCAAACAAGAGGAGCAAGGATTATCACCAAGCCAAACAGTGCTATGATCTGAATGTTTGGACTGAAAATGGTGATTGGTACGATAACAGAGTGTGTTACCGATGTGGTTATCAAGGACACATTGCTGTTAACTGCCAAGATTGGAGTTATGAGACGAGGAGATGCTTTAATTGCAACATCAGAGGTCACATTGCCAGAGATTGCCCAAGGAGATCAAATGAAAGATTGAGGGTTAATTCTCAGAAGATGGCAAAGATTCCAGTCAATGTCAAGCCCCATGAACAGAAGGTTCTAAAACCTAAAGTTCAAGAACAGACAATTCAAGAAAAGAAAGTTAAACTTTCACAGGGGCAGAAAGACAGACTGAGGAAGAAGAGAAAGAAGGCGAGAGAGTATCTAGAGAAGATATTGTCCTCGGGTTCATCTGTTAAAAATAAGAGTTCTGATGAATCGACTCCCTCGATGGCAAAGTCAAGCAAGACGAATTCATCAGATACAAATCTGAGGACGAAAGAGGAAAAAAAGAAGAAGAAAGTTTGTGGCAATGAATTTGTTTCTTCGGAAACAAAGGAGCCACATGTCGACGATGAATCTGACTCATCAAAGTCAGACAAGCCAAGTTCAGGCGATGAATCTGGTGTGGTAAAGCCAGAGGAGCCATGTGTTGTGTCACACCCCGACCGCGTAAAACAACAAATCGCGGCGGAAACATCGGGGCGTGTTGCAACAGAATTAATGTTTCATAACCATGGATACAAAAAGTGTTTCGTTTTATTAAACATTGAATATTTACATCGTCTGGAAATCTAAATACACAATTTTAAACATAGTCTATCATTGTTATTGAGTCACTAAGGCCTCGTCCAATCCTATGTGAGCATGCATCTTATCAATCGATATCATTCAACAATACCTGAAACATATGTGAAAATGAGGTCAGCAAAGAAATGCTGGCGAGTACATAGGTTTTGTAGGAGTGTCGAAATCATGGCTAGTTTAGATGTTGCAATACTTTATTTAAAAACCTTGTTTTGAAAAGAGTATAATATTGCAACTTAATTAACCAACTCAAATCAAGCGGGTTATAATTTGTAAAACCTCGTAGCCATGACTCTTAACCCAAAAACATTTGTTTTAGTAAATTATTTGGAAAAACAATGATAAGTTCAGGTGATATGTATAATTAAGAGAATAATGCATGATTAAATGAATAACCATGTAAAATGAGTTTGTATAAGATAAGTTGTTTGTAAATAAATGTCTTGTGAAAAGTATGTTACTTGTTTAAAATGTTCTATGTCTCAAACTGAAATGATTCAAATAACGCTACAATATGTAATACCATACAAACACTTATATATAGGAAGTACCAGCGGCGTATCCACCATGCTTGTATCATATTCCACACGCATTGTTACTTAATCACTTAATCCAAACCAAACCACCAAATTAATGTTCATGCCCAATGTAAAATCGTATATCGCTTTGAAGCCAATCGTTTACCCAATCGTTAAAACATCGTGTGAAAACCAATCGTTTACCCAATCGTCTAATTCGTTTTAGGTCGTGAAACTACTTATATGATCGTCTCGCTAATAACATTCAAACCTTCGTGACTTTCGTCGCTTCTCGTTTTCGTCGCTTCTCGTTTTCGTATTAACAAACCTCCATAGGGTAAGTTAACAATTACAGATTCAGTCGCTACCTACCATACCCACACATAACCACGGGTGTAGTAAATAACGGGATTTGTCAGATCCTATGGTACCATAACTTAATACTGGTCGGCTTGATCATTGCTAATGAATGTCATTTGTTATGTAACTACAACCAACAAGTTTGTTCACTTTATTGAAATCGTTATTAGTTTTGTATAAATCGTTTTAATTGTTTTTGAAACCATCGTTATAACATCGAAAACATTTAGCACATATGAGTCACCCCAAAACAGTTGAAAACAGTAAAAGAGGGGAATAATGTACTCGCCTGAGAATGCTTGGAGGTCTTGAACAACAACCAAACAAAGCTAGAGAGAGCACGGAATCTGTCGGCAATCTAAAACTATATAAATAAACCGGACTTAAATCGGGAGATCGGATAGAATGAGGCTTGGTAAACCAAATGAGTATTGGAACTCATATGATATGGTTTAACAAGGCCTACATACTACATGAAACCTAACCTAAGTGCTTTCGACCCATCGCGACCCATTAAGGTAACATATGCTACTTTAACGTGTCGTGCGCGTGAAACGCGTTCGGACCGTCTAACTAGTCCTATGACAAGTGTTATATGCCTAAACATGTTACATAATCAGTTATGTGACAAAAGTTTAGGTTACATATGCTTAATTACCAATTATACATGAAAAGGGTATTATGGTAATTTACCTAAGGCATATAAACTACCTATCATACAACTACTTAAACGATGTGACCATAGGGTATAACCTCGGAAGGTTATTCCCTACCTACTATGGTCACCTAATGTATTTGGTCGGATCCTAATGATCGACCAAATGGGTCGAGTTCGAAGGTATAGGCGATTTATTAGATCCCCTACCCTACGACCCTAGACAACGTGGTAATCAGTGGGCATAGTCCCAAGGGACTATGACCAACGTGATTACACTCACGTTGCGAAGTTCAAACGAACTTCGCATTGACCATTACTGGTCAACGCTGAAAGTCAAACAAAGTTTGACTTTCTGACTCGAAAAGCAATAAAATAAGGAAAAGAACGAAAGAATACTTACCCAGGGTCCCCGAATGCTAATCCCGATCTAAGAACTCAGGTATGAAACAATGGTTTCAACTTAGAGCTCTCAAATCAGAATTCTTGTGCAAAATGAGGTTGTGTGGGTTGGGTATTTATAGGAATACCCGAACCGTTAGGATCGTTTCATGGAAAACGTGCCATGATCCAACCCGTACACTTGTCGGAACCTTATGGAAGCTGAAATTAGGTTCTTATCCGCTGACTAGATGATTAAGAATGTGTGGTTGAGAATCGAACAGCTGGGACCCGCTTGTTAAAACATTGAATCTGATCCAGATCATGCAGTCGCGTAGCGCGACAGGTAGGCCCTTAGGGCTCGCGCTACGCTACTGCCTCCCAGTTCCAGAATTGTTTCAAAATTGGCAGAAATGGTCCCTGCACGTGTTTAAGGCCTTTTTCGATGCGTTTGAACCCCGTTAACCTCATTTCAAGGCTCTAAAATGAAGTTAAAGTATAGGGAACTCAAAACATGCTCAAAAATATGCCGGAGGTTGGTTCGTTTGGCCGTACGAACGCGATGTTCGCTTAATTACGACGGAATGCGCATAAGCGCGAAAAACGATCCAAATGACGCGACGAATGGATTTTTCTTATGGCGAACACTAAAATAAAATATTTTAGTGCTTACATAAATTTTTGGATGTCCAGATGTATTCAGAACGTGAGTTATGCGCGAAAATGCAAACTTGTGCACTTTTTGACACTTTTAGTCCCTGAATGACACAAAAGTTTATTTTAGCATACCGAACACCTCAAAGCCTATTTCTAAGATATGTGAAGGATATTTATGGTATGTTTAACTTATGGTCATGTTCCGGAATGTCTGTTACAGTTCAAATTGGCATACTTTCGCAGTTTGTCAACTTTAGTCCCTGTAAGCGATTAAACTTGATTTCACCACACCAAACCTTCCAAAACTTATATATAAGTTATGTAAAGGTTATTTAAGGTATGTTAAGCCTATTTCACTATTCCGGAGTGTTCGTTGCATTAAACTGGTTATATTTACGCATCAGTGCGCATATAACCTTCCAGAAAGCGATTTAGAGCTTGAAATCGAACAATAATTGATATGTGCAAATGATACACATATTTTTACAAATCCCAAGTATGAAACATAATATTTCATTGGTTTGGTATTTGTTTGATGGCCGTGGAGGCACAGGTGTTACAGTCTCCCCTACTTTAGGGAATTTCGTCCCGAAATTTATTTAGAGGAAACTTGTGAGAGCTTGGAAATATGAAGTTGAAAAGATCGAACAACATTGGTTAGGGTTCTTGAACTTCTAGTAACCTTAATAACATTATGTTTGCAATGTAAGAGGGACACTTGTATACAAGTATATGAAGCGTCATTGGTGCGTCCACCATACCTCCATTACGTCGTCCTCATTTTGTTATTGTTGTCACTATCGGTTCTTACACATAATAAACCTTACTGGGTTTCTGTGCACTAAATTTCATAATTATGTACGCGTCCATAATCAGACAATTCCTTGCACAGTTTACACAGTCTATTTTATAATATGTAGGGGAAAACCAAATGAATGAACCTGTGATGAGTGTGACTAGACCGCCATAGAGTCCTTTAAATTAAATCAATAAATGATCTAAATAGACTATCAAGGAGTCTGTTCAGCTACATCACTAGATGTCGTTCTCTAACCAAATTGTGAATCAATCTTTTTTGACTAGACCACTTAAGGTCTCTTAAGAATCATGGAGTGGTACTATATAATCCAAGGGTCTTAACTACTACGTAGAAGCCCATAAGGATTTAAGGTAGTACCTTTTGAATATCCTACTACGAATCCCTCATATGAAGATATAAAAGATTCTATGAGGATTTGAAAATCGGGTCACACAAAAAAAAACATAGAGGAGAACACATAAACACATATCATATAACCACAAAAATTGTTCGTTAATTTGTCTTGTAACCTGCGTACATGCATTTAAAGCACACTAGGAATCCATTCCGTGGATTTCATTTGGTACTTTAAACGTTATCAAGAATCCAACTATAAAGATAGAAAGATTCAAAAAGAAAATTCGATTTCGATTACTAGGAACCGAAGTGTTCAAATTAAGGTACATAAGGAATCCGATTAAGGACTCTGATTTGAACGATAATCATCCACAAGGATCTAATTGTAAAGATAAAAAGATCCCATATGAATTTTAGAAGTTGAAGATGTTTTGAAACCTTGCACTGGATGTGCTTAGGTCAAAACATGATGTAAAATGCTAATGAAGTTGAGATGCTTGATATGTCAAGGCGACATATGAAGCAGAATTTTGAAGGTTAAGTCAATGTATGAGGAAAATATTTTTGAAAACTATGCATGGGGTTTTTTTAAGAAAAATGTGCTTAACGTTTTTGAAACCTTATATATAATATTTTTTTTGAAATCATAAAGTAGGTGTAATAGGTAGATATATTTACAAAAAATGTTTTAAAATCATGCGAAATGAATTTTGAAATTATGTATAAGGTTTTTGAAAGACATGAATGATGCTTTTAGAAATCATGCACTTGATCAGAAAATGTATTGTTTTAATATTGTCTTCAGACTATATGAAATATTTTGAAATTAGAAAGGTTGGTTTTGATAACATGGCCAATGTTTTTGAAATAACATAGACAATGCATCTAGAAAAAATTGTTTTCAAACTATATGAAATGTTTTGAGATCATGAAGATTGTTTTGAAATACTGGTACTGTGTATGTTGAAAAATCAAAACGTAATGGGTATGAGATTTGAAAATACCCTTAGTTATCTAACCAAGGATTTAAAGGCACAGATGTGCGAAAAGCACGATTACTCATAATGTCACTTAATTTTCTGTACTTTGTTTCTTAGAGTGAAACGAGTACTTAAAATTTTTGAGGGAATCATGAGCAATCATTTGAAAGAGAGAAATCAAAAGAGTAGTTTGTAAGGTACATAGTTCCTTGATGTAGGTATCATAGGAAAAGCCATACACACCTAGCAGGGGGGGTTGAGCTGGTTGGTTGGGGACTGCTTTACCATTGTGAGCGACCATGGCGAAGTTCTGAGAAGCCTTTCGCTTCTTTGACTTCTTAGGGGATCGTTCATTCATGGTCTTTGGTTCCTCGATTGGTTTATTGGCTGATGGTGTTGTCGCCTGACTAGGTCCTGCCTGTCTTGGTGACTCTTGAGTGGCTTCATCCTGGAGATGATACATGGCAGTAGCTAATTCAACAGTCTTCAGGACTACTTCGCCTATTCGCTGAGCGAATTTTGGCTGCTTGCTCAGATATCTGGGCGTCATCGTGATGAAGAGACATTCTTGAAGAAAAAGAAAGGCATAGGGAGAAACAGGTGGAAGATTATTGGACAATCAAAACAGAATGATAACGCATGAAGATTGCGATCATTTGTTTGTTACCTAAGGCAAACAAATGAGACGGTGACTGATCAAAGTAAATGGGTCAAAAATAATGTATCGCGAAGACATGCTCGCCTATAAGTGAACACTCATCCCAAGAATTCCCAGGTAAGCACAACTGGTCTCGCGTCTGATGAGATGTATACGAAGTGCTTGCCTAGACAGAAAACCCAGAATACAGGCATTCACCCTTCCAGTTTGCACGTGTTCACATTATTTAAAACCCAAAACCTTGACGAAGTTTTGAAAACTCAAAGGGGTTCAAAACCATATAATAGAGAGTTCAAAACCTTACAATAGAGGGTTCAAAACCTAGTAATCAATCATCCTAGAACAGATGATTAGTTTTCAAAGCGGTTTTGAAATTTATGTTCTTGTTGTGGTCGTCGCCTAAGGATAGGTGACGGTATTGTTTTATGACTAAACGCAAGTAAACTCGCGTTAGGGTCCTAAGAAGGTTATAGACTAGGTCAAAGCATTACTAATTACTAATAACCTAATTCCCTATAACCATTGGCTCTGATACCATCTTTTCTGTCACACCCCGACCGCGTAAAACAACAAATCGCGGCGGAAACATCGGGGCGTGTTGCAACAGAATTAATGTTTCATAACCATGGATACAAAAAGTGTTTCGTTTTATTAAACATTGAATATTTACATCGTCTGGAAATCTAAATACACAATTTTAAACATAGTCTATCATTGTTATTGAGTCACTAAGGCCTCGTCCAATCCTATGTGAGCATGCATCTTATCAATCGATATCATTCAACAATACCTGAAACATATGTGAAAACGAGGTCAGCAAAGAAATGCTGGCGAGTACATAGGTTTTGTAGGAGTGTCGAAATCATGGCTAGTTTAGATGTTGCAATACTTTATTTAAAAACCTTGTTTTGAAAAGAGTATAATATTGCAACTTAATTAACCAACTCAAATCAAGCGGGTTATAATTTGTAAAACCTCGTAGCCATGACTCTTAACCCAAAAACATTTGTTTTAGTAAATTATTTGGAAAAACAATGATAAGTTCAGGTGATATGTATAATTAAGAGAATAATGCATGATTAAATGAATAACCATGTAAAATGAGTTTGTATAAGATAAGTTGTTTGTAAATAAATGTCTTGTGAAAAGTATGTTACTTGTTTAAAATGTTCTATGTCTCAAACTGAAATGATTCAAATAACGCTACAATATGTAATACCATACAAACACTTATATATAGGAAGTACCAGCGGCGTATCCACCATGCTTGTATCATATTCCACACGCATTGTTACTTAATCACTTAATCCAAACCAAACCACCAAATTAATGTTCATGCCCAATGTAAAATCGTATATCGCTTTGAAGCCAATCGTTTACCCAATCGTTAAAACATCGTGTGAAAACCAATCGTTTACCCAATCGTCTAATTCGTTTTAGGTCGTGAAACTACTTATATGATCGTCTCGCTAATAACATTCAAACCTTCATGACTTTCGTCGCTTCTCGTTTTCGTCGCTTCTCGTTTTCGTATTAACAAACCTCCATAGGGTAAGTTAACAATTACAGATTCAGTCGCTACCTACCATACCCACACATAACCACGGGTGTAGTAAATAACGGGATTTGTCAGATCCTATGGTACCATAACCTAATACTGGTCGGCTTGATCATTGCTAATGAATGTCATTTGTTATGTAACTACAACCAACAAGTTTGTTCACTTTATTGAAATCGTTATTAGTTTTGTATAAATCGTTTTAATTGTTTTTGAAACCATCGTTATAACATCGAAAACATTTAGCACATATGAGTCACCCCAAAACAGTTGAAAACAGTAAAAGAGGGGAATAATGTACTCGCCTGAGAATGCTTGGAGGTCTTGAACAACAACCAAACAAAGCTAGAGAGAGCACGGAATCTGTCGGCAATCTAAAACTATATAAATAAACCGGACTTAAATCGGGAGATCGGATAGAATGAGGCTTGGTAAACCAAATGAGTATTGGAACTCATATGATATGGTTTAACAAGGCCTACATACTACATGAAACCTAACCTAAGTGCTTTCGACCCATCGCGACCCATTAAGGTAACATATGCTACTTTAACGTGTCGTGCGCGTGAAACGCGTTCGGACCGTCTAACTAGTCCTATGACAAGTGTTATATGCCTAAACATGTTACATAATCAGTTATGTGACAAAAGTTTAGGTTACATATGCTTAATTACCAATTATACATGAAAAGGGTATTATGGTAATTTACCTAAGGCATATAAACTACCTATCATACAACTACTTAAACGATGTGACCATAGGGTATAACCTCGGAAGGTTATTCCCTACCTACTATGGTCACCTAATGTATTTGGTCGGATCCTAATGATCGACCAAATGGGTCGAGTTCGAAGGTATAGGCGATTTATTAGATCCCCTACCCTACGACCCTAGACAACGTGGTAATCAGTGGGCATAGTCCCAAGGGACTATGACCAACGTGATTACACTCACGTTGCGAAGTTCAAACGAACTTCGCATTGACCATTACTGGTCAACGCTGAAAGTCAAACAAAGTTTGACTTTCTGACTCGAAAAGCAATAAAATAAGGAAAAGAACGAAAGAATACTTACCCAGGGTCCCCGAATGCTAATCCCGATCTAAGAACTCAGGTATGAAACAATGGTTTCAACTTAGAGCTCTCAAATCAGAATTCTTGTGCAAAATGAGGTTGTGTGGGTTGGGTATTTATAGGAATACCCGAACCGTTAGGATCGTTTCATGGAAAACGTGCCATGATCCAACCCGTACACTTGTCGGAACCTTATGGAAGCTGAAATTAGGTTCTTATCCGCTGACTAGACGATTGAGAATGTGTGGTTGAGAATCGAACAGCTGGGACCCGCTTGTTAAAACATTGAATCTGATCCAGATCATGCAGTCGCGTAGCGCGACAGGTAGGCCCTTAGGGCTCGCGCTACGCTACTGCCTCCCAGTTCCAGAATTGTTTCAAAATTGGCAGAAATGGTCCCTGCGCGTGTTTAAGGCCTTTTTCGATGCGTTTGAACCCCGTTAACCTCATTTCAAGGCTCTAAAATGAAGTTAAAGTATAGGGAACTCAAAACATGCTCAAAAATATGCCGGAGGTTGGTTCGTTTGGCCGTACGAACGCGATGTTCGCTTAATTACGACGGAATGCGCATAAGCGCGAAAAACGATCCAAATGACGCGACGAATGGATTTTTCTTATGGCGAACACTAAAATAAAATATTTTAGTGCTTACATAAATTTTTGGATGTCCAGATGTATTCAGAACGTGAGTTATGCGCGAAAATGCAAACTTGTGCACTTTTTGACACTTTTAGTCCCTGAATGACACAAAAGTTTATTTTAGCATACCGAACACCTCAAAGCCTATTTCTAAGCTATGTGAAGGATATTTATGGTATGTTTAACTTATGGTCATGTTCCGGAATGTCTGTTACAGTTCAAATTGGCATACTTTCGCAGTTTGTCAACTTTAGTCCCTGTAAGCGATTAAACTTGATTTCACCACACCAAACCTTCCAAAACTTATATATAAGTTATGTAAAGGTTATTTAAGGTATGTTAAGCCTATTTCACTATTCCAGAGTGTTCGTTGCATTAAACTGGTTATATTTACGCATCAGTGCGCATATAACCTTCCAGAAAGCGATTTAGAGCTTGAAATCGAACAAGAATTGATATGTGCAAATGATACACATATTTTTACAAATCCCAAGTATGAAACATAATATTTCATTGGTTTGGTATTTGTTTGATGGCCGTGGAGGCACAGGTGTTACATGTTGAGGTAAAAATTGGTGATTCCAGTTTGACAATGAATGATGAAAATTTTCCATCATTGTCAAATGGAATTTCAAAAGCACCCAAGGACCGTCAGGCTTGGGTGAAACTCTTTAAATAAAAAAACCTGACTTGCCGGAGTTCCCAGGTTGGTAAGAGTGGAACATGAATCGGCATATTTCTTGAGAAATTCACGAAAGTGATTTCGACTTACAAGTGGTAAATCAGGGACATTAAATTGTACTTGATTTTCTACAAGTGATGTTTGTGGATTGTTCTTAAAAATGTTAGTCTTTACAAGTGATTGAAGAAAACAAAGTGATGAAAGATCCCCGAATTTGAGAATTGACACACAAAACTTATTTTCCGGAAAAACCATTGTGATTAAAACAAACTTAAGTGTTTTGAAATCACTATGGGAAAATGTTTATGTTGTCAGGGGGAGTTCTGATTGTTTATGCCAGGTGGATGGAGAATTGAAGTGATTCTCATCATGTTGTCAAGATTGTACAATTTGTTTCAAATTTTCCCAGAAAATCAAAATTGAAACATATTTTGATTTTAGGGGGAGTAAAATTTAAAAAAAAATTAGAAAATTTAAAAATGTCAAAAACATTAAAAAATTTAAAAATGAGTTTTGCTGAAACAAGAGGAAATGATAGAAAATCAGTGGACTATCACAGCATGCTAAAGAAATGTAAAGTCTAAATGTGATAAACGGTCTCACTAAAGATGTGACGATAGGCTCAGCTAGACTAGTAGATTTGCAATAATGATACAAATCTAAAGCAAAAAGCCTAGTTCTAGTGGGAAACACGGTTGAAAGCATAGTACTTGGTTTTGTCCTTCTTGACTGTGTACCTACTCAGTAATCGCTGATTGTCGAAAGACATAAAGCTAGTTAAGTTTGTGAACTTTTACAAACTTTGCTGAAAAGTCGCTGTGATTGTGCATTTTATTTTGCAAAGATTTAAACTTGTTTTATTTCTTTATTTTGTTTAAGCATCGGACATCCTATGCGTATACGTGAGTATCGACCTGGATGTTGTTGCCTAAACGTTCTGCTTTATTTTCTTTGGTGTTTCGTTTAAGCTTTGGATCACCTCTGCGTATACGGAAGTATCGACCTGGTGGTTAAAGCCTAAACAACTTCAACTTGTTTTATTTTTCTTATTTTGTTTAAACATTGGACTTTCTCTGCGTATACGGAAGTATCGACCTGATTGTTAATGTTTAAACATTCTGCTTTGTTTTCGCACAAATCACAGTTGATAAAAGTTTAAAGGCATTACTTGAGTCAGTGTATTGCATGATGAGGGGATATGCTGAGATCGTGGGGTCCATAAGAATTTAGTGCTATCTTAATATACCTTAACGTATCGGTAAGCATGTCGAAAGTTTTTTAGATTGAGTTTAAGTGGACAATAATATCGTCAATTCATGTGAATCGTTTAGAACTTAAAACGATTAAAAGCTTAACGGTGCTTGTGATTTGTCTAAAAACTGATCTGATCCTCTTTCGCAAACTCACAAAAATATGTTTGTACATATTTCATTTCTGCATTTAAATTTCTGTTATTGCGTTTGTGTTTCATAGTTTGAAAAATCCAAAAAGATTTTTGACAACTGATGTTGAAAAGCTGATATTCAAAATCTCATAGGCTAAACAAGATGAACAGTTGGGTTGGTTAATTGGTTTGAAATGTTTAAGATGATTCATTAAGTTGAATCAGAATTTGATATGTTTCAAATGTTTAAAAAAAAAACAATTTTAAATGAAAATGATTCTCAAAGGTTTAGTTGATTCATTAAATTGAATCACAATATTGTTTGTTATAATTGTGTGTTTGAGTTGTGTAGGTTTCTGATCCTGTTGCTACGAAAGCCAGGAGATGCATCAGAATCTGAGGAGAGCTTAAACTGAAAAAACCAGGATTTGATTTCAATGGTGATAACAAATTCCAGACGGCGATCCCAGCTTGATGATAGGGGGAGTCTGACGAGAGTTAGAGCCAGAGAAAGATCCGGGTTCATGATTCCAGGAAGAGTTCCTGAAGACGACCGATCAAGATTGAAGAGTTGTTAGGTTGAAGACTCTCACTGAAGATTCCGTCAACATTCAAGGGGGAGTCTGTTGGTGCAGTTGTCTGTCGTCTACATCTTAGTTCGAGTCTTAGGCTAGGGCTGATTGTATAGTGAATGAAAATCAAGAAACACATGAGTTAGATAGGTCCGCTTATGTGTCATGTCCATATATGGGAACCTATTTGGTTAGGTCCGCTTATTCGTACATGTCCGTATGTGGGGACCTACCTGATCAGGTCCGCTTATACAGGTCCGCTTATACGTACATGTTCATATAAGCGAACCTATGTCTCCTATATATAGGTAGGTCATTCAAGCGGATCTAGTAGAGAAGTTAGGTGGTGTTACGGCGAAGCCCTGCCAGTTTGTCTCCAGAACTTGTACATTGTTGACAGATCAATAAAAGAGACGTTAAATAGTGAAATCAAGCTAAACAAAGACTGAATCAATGAATTCCGCCTCTGATTCAGTCTGAGCATTCTTCTGATCGACTCGTCAGGTCGTATAACGTTCCTACACTCCCCCCCATGCTAGTAATCGGCCACATGGCCTAATTAGAGGATTTTGTTGATTTGTTTATGAGATATTGTCATGTACTATAAGGAAATGAAACCCAATGGTTAAACACATGTTGGAAAGTTATATAACTTAACCAGTAGACCATTAACCATCATTCATCAACAACACTCATCACTCATCTTCCTCCTCCCTCCCTCCTTCTTCTCGGCCGAACCCACCACCATCTACCACCCTCATCATTCATTCAAGCTCATCCATTCTAAGCACATACAAGGGTGTTAAACTTCATTCAAGGGAGCTTGGAGCTTGTGGAACTCGAAGGACCTCTATTACTTGCTTTTATCCACCACATTCATCACCTTCAACCTCTTGTGTTCATTCCTAGCCATAGAGCTAGTAGTAAGACTCTCATAACCCTTTGTTACTTCTAATTTTGTTGGTTAAAAGATGTTATACATTGATGATCATGTAGAACACTAAAGAACATAATCTTGAATCTTGAACATAAGCTTAACATATGATGAAATATGGATGAAACTATGTTATTTAGTGTGTGAATGATACTTGATTGTTATTTTATTGAGATTATGATGTTGATTATCATAAGGAGCTTGCTAGATTGTGACTAAACACATGATCTAGCAAGTGAGAGGATGATTATGTGATGAAAAGAGATGATCATCCTCATGTGTAAGCATGAACTTGAAAATAAAATGATTTCTTGAAAAATAATAATCAAGTGAGTTGATAAACTTATAAATCTAAGATTTATGAATGGTTTTTCTAAAAGAACCAAGTTCAAAATATGATTTTTAGTAGATCTTGATTCTTACTTAAACTTACACTATTTTTGGTGATAAAACAAGTGTGGAAACATTAGAGAAATAAGAAGATTCACAAGGAAACATTTTTGTAAAACATGTTTACATGTTGTAAACATCCAAATATTTCAAGAATGAGATTTTTAAAGAAGTAAACACACTTTAAAGTGTAACTAAACCTACTAAAAACACTACCAAGTTACTACAAGTTTTTGTGAAAGATCAAGTTCACGTTGTTATATAAATTGTATAGTTTTGCACTTGGTTAGTGTAAGTTGTTTAGGGATTGATTGTTGATTGTTTGTGATGATTTTTGAAAAGAAAATGATATGCTTGATAGCATGGACATCTCCATTTTTAGGGGAAACTATGGCAAAATTTCCTAAAAATATAAACACTTGGAGAAATATTTTTAAATCAATATTTACAAGTGTATTTTGATCTTGAGTTTTCAATATAAACCTTGCCATAGATTTTGTTACAAAAATACAAGTATTGGAGGTTGGTTTTTGTAAATAAAGATAACTAAACATATATTTGAAAGGTATATATTTGTATACTTGTTTAATAGTTATATTATGTTAGGGATAAAATAATATAACTTGACAAAATACCAAGGAACTTACAATCCAAAATAACACCAAAAATCACAAGGAATACATATATAAGTTACACACATAATATTGTGGAACCGAACGATAGAACGTAACTTACAAAATATTCCGGAAAATACTGTTATAAATATATTTTTGGTAAACATTATACTGGATACGAAAGAAAGGAAAATATGATTTTTATTATTGTTACAAAGTATATCATATTTTCGACAAAGAGAAAATATATTATTTTTGGGAAGTAAAAATATATTTTCTTGGAATATTTGGAAGATATATGATTATTTTGGAAAAATATATATTTTCTGGGAAATACATTCCTTTCGGACTAAATAAGTTTATATATATTTTCTAAAGTAAGACTTGAAATATATTATTTTGGAACTTCAAATGCAAGAATACGAATATACATGTATAAGATACCCCCATCCTTCGGAAGGAAATACGGATATAAATACTTGAGAAGTATTGTTACAAAATATTGTTTAACGATTATTCCAAAACCTAAAAATATAATTTAAGTTAAAATAATTATTATTTTAACAAGTAATTATAACTTGGAATAATATTGAAGACTTAAAAGAAACGTAACTCGAAACCATTAATACTAAGACAAGGCACGAACCGTTCGTCTAATAGACGTTAGTACATTGTAGGTAGTCGTGTTTGCTGAGGAGGTTTGAGTTACGATTCTGAAGACGCAATACTGTGAGTTCATGTCCCCCTTTTCTTTAAACTGTTTTGTTTATTAACTTCGGGGGTGAAATACATGTTACGAAAGGCTTATATACAATTACAACTGGTATGGTTAGCCTAGGAAAGAACCATAGATCATGTGAATGGGTAGGCGGATACTTGAGACCATTAATCCTCGTCGTAGGACCGAGGGGCATGAGTGATAGATCTATTTGGGTGTAGTGAGCCCACACCCATGGGGACCAGGGTGGTCCATAGGGTGACTATGTCTTCCAGCCGGAAGCCCGGTATAACTTTGCTAGGTTTGAGCCTTCCTACACCGTCACACATATCAATGGCCTTGCAAACCATTGGTGATCTTTTCCTTCTTTGCTTTCATATCGGGATTTACATACATACATACATACATACACGGTTTACAAAGGTTTTATACATACATATACACAAACACATGAACTCGCTCAACTTTTGTTGATGTTTTCAAATTACATGTATTTCAGGGAACTAAGCGGATCTGGCAAGTGTTTGCATGTCAAGCTGCGTTATGAATAAAGATGTCATCCAAGTTGTTAGGGTTTAGGAGGTGTGTCCTATTCCTGGACGGGATACATGTTTCTAAACCCGGTTTTATTTAAGGTCCTTTGTTGAGTCTTTATGAACTCATTTAAAACATGTTATGGTTTGTAACTTGAATTCAGTGTCAACGTTTCAGACAATTACGTTGTGTTATTTTAAAACTTAATGTATGGATGAACATCTACTGGTTTTATCATATAGCATTGTTATGATTGAATGTTATGGTATTAAGAAGTCACACCAATAATCACGTTTCCACAAAAGACAGGGTTTGACATAATCTTAAAAATAAATTATTTTTAAGATGTATGTGAACATTTATGTTTACCAAGTCTAAGAAATAGGTATTTTCTATGAACATATCTTAAAATATATATCTTAAGAATGCAAGAACAATGGTTATAATTGTGTAAGAATAATATTCCGGAAAAACTAAACATATATTAAGTATTTTTTTAATAATTAAGTATGAAATGCTCAATAAATACAAAAATATACGTATTCCTATACGTACAAATACTTGCCAACATATACTACCAACACTCAGTAAAAATACACTTGTACAAGTATTACACTTAATTACGAGAATACAAAGTAAAATAATGATTATACTCATAATACAAGTATACCTATACTTGGAAATACCTACAAGTGTATAATACTTAACAAACGGTATTTTGGTTATGAAAACTACAAACACACGTATGTGGAAACTATATATCAAAACTAGTTAAAAATATATTACTTTTAACGAAACCCTTATGATATATGAACAATGCATGAAAATAATATAAGTTAAAATATAGTATTTTAACTAATATATTAAACTTGGAATTATACATAACTATGAAAATTATATATATACATCATACACTGAAAGTGCAACTCAAAGTAAATACAATTCCAAAACAAACCATAATAAATAATTAAGACTAAGAGTCGTCACAAGATCGAGGTGTCTAACAAAACCTAGCACGTTTGTCGGTAGCAACACGACCCGAGGAAATCGACTTTGAGCGCGCACTGTACGGACGCAAACTTGTGAGTTCCTGTCCCCCTTTTCTCTTAATTGTTTTTGGATTTATAACTCTCGGGGGTGAAATACATGTCTCGATGGTATGGTTTAGCTAGGGAATGAACTGTTAGATCATGTGGACGAATAATATCTCTCATAAGTGCCATTAATCTTGTTTAAGACCGAGGGGCAAAGGTGGTAGATCTATCAGGTGTAGCAAGCCCCACTCTTGGGTCCTTGTGTGGCCCATGTAGTGCTTTTGTTGTTCCAGCCAGATGGACCGGAGGAAATCCGCTAGGTTTGAGTGCTTCCTATGTCGCCACACATATTAATGTCCTTGCAAAACATTAATGATTTGTTCATAGACGCTTTACATACCTGTCATTAAAAGATCTTTCAAATGTTTATAAGTTTATTTGGAACTCACTCAAAACACATGAACTTGCTCAACTTTTGTTGATTGTTTTCAAACTTACATGTATTTCAGGGAATTAGATGGATCTTTGGTGCTGGCATTGTTTTCAAGCTTTGAATTTCAAGTCTCGATGTCATCCACTTTTGGAGGGTTTGATTCGTATATCTCATCCTTGATGAGATATAGGATGCAAAGCCTCGTGAAACTAATCTCTTGTTAAACAAGTCCTTCTATGGAACTATAAACCTTATGTTGGTTTGTAACTTAATTTAATACTTGTGTTGGTTGATACTTGAACAACTTATGTTTTGTAATGTTTTAAAATTATGAATGGATGAACATCGTTTATTTTAGTCATGTAGTTTGTTTATCACTATCGTATGCAATGAAAACTGATCGAGTCACACACTCACACTTCCGCAAAAGACTGGGTGTGACATGTTGGTATCAGAGCTTCGATTGTAGTGAAGTAGGATTCCTTCTCGAGTCTAGTCTATAATCACTAGGATTCTCTCTGGAAAACATTTTTGATTATTTTCAAGTAAAAATGTTTTTCATTGCATTTACAAAAAAACACCAAGATCCATGAACCAAACATTTTTCAAAAGAGAAACAAAGTAAGGACATTAGTTAGGGTAAAGTCTATATGGGATAGACTTGCCGAACTAGAAATGACCCACATAAGAACAATTTGATTACATGTGATATGCTGCCTTTACTTGCCTGTGTATACTAAGTAACGTTATTATTCATTGATATATATACATATATGTGTGTGGATTATTTTACCAGGGTACCATGGTATCATCTGCTATTAGCGGTGTTTACAACGACTATGGCCACATGGATATATCATCTGCGACAAGCCCGTTGTAGAGATTGTTTCTTTCGACGATGAGGATCACGACGACTTCCAGTTGTTTGCGCTACCCGGCCCTATCCTCGATGGCGAGCTGATAGAGGATGATGTCCTAGCTGTGGGGCCACAGCTAAACCAGTTTTTTATTATTGGTCACCCAGATGGAGCCTATATTGTTGACTACATTCCTTTGGATGTTGTTCCCCTAGCTGTAGTTCCAAGAGTTATTGTTGTCTCCGATGACGAGGATGACGTCCCCGTCATTCATGTCGACAATTTTGATGACGAGATTGGTGATGGTGAGGTCCTCGATATAGCCATTTTGGAGATATTGTCGCCTGTCGTTTCTATCATAGACATTTCCTCTTCTGATGTTAGCGATGACGCATCTTCCTCTGCCATCCACCGTGCTCGGTTACGAGCGGATGCTACTGATAGCAGCTTCGATACTATACCCATTGCTACCCAGTCACCTGATCATACACTTGTTCCTATTTCAGCTCCTGTTGATACCCACGTACTTGCTCCATTTGATACCCAAAATCCCCACACTACCCCCGTCACTCCTATTTCTAGACACCCACTTATACCACTTGCTGCTGATCCCTCTTGTGCTGACCTGCCTACCATATTCTCCCATGAGATCCTAGCACCCCGCCCTAGGGAGGGCACGTCTCGACAGCCCACTTGTTTTGACACTCGAGCACCCGTTGATCACATGTCCACACCATACCTCTCGCTACACATTTCTGAGTCTGATCCGTACCACCCGTGTCACCACCCTGTTTTCACATCTGATGATGTTACACTCTCTTTTCAGCTTCAATTCCAAGTTCTCTTTCGTTGCGTGAGTGAGTTAGAGTGGTTCAGGGATTCTATGCCCCTACCATCACCAGCCTATCCTCCACCATCTATTCCACCACCACCATCATCATCACCACCACCGTCTCCACAACGTCCCCATCCACTTGCTAGCCTTGAGGCTCGTGTGCTCACCTTGGAGCAGCGAGCCAATCTCTCAGACACGCGTGTGAGTCACGTTCTGGATGAAATGGATCATATCCATAGTCTGGTTGTTCCTACCCCACCTCCATCTCCTCCAGCACCCTAGACATCTTGTGTTTGCAGGTACTTTTGGCGTGGGAGTTGCAGACCCACTTTTGTGTATGTATGAAGACCAAGCTTGAGCTAGCGACTCTTGAAAACCATGAAGACCAATGTAGGAGAAAAGACTTACTACTTTTGTATTATGAAACTTGTACGACCGAGGCGATGTAACCTCAAGTCCCTTTTGTTTTTCTTCTACAAAAACAATGTATCAAGTGGTCATACATATATAAAAGCTCAGTAGTTGCTTTCTTTATCATACATTGTTGCTTATGTCTGCGTGTGTTATTTATGTGATTGCATGATTGGATGATGTGATGATCATTTGTGTTATATATATATATATATAACATAAGTGTCTACTATGGTGTTGCTTATATAGACATTTATTTGGTGAATATTTGTCTAACCTACCTAATACTTCTTGCTAGAAGAAAATGCCGCCACGACCGAACACGAACTTAAACCCGTTACCAAGGAATGAAGCAGAACTTAATGAGCGCATCTCTTTGGCAATAGCGCAACACGAAGCCAACCGCTCCGAACACAGCGGTGGCACTTCAGGAAACAATCACCCAACTGGTAATGTGTCATAGATAGCACCATGATTACACATTGCAATACTTTTGGGTATTTCCATTCGTGCTTTGTCAATGATCAGTCATGATTTGTTGTTGCATATGTTTCAGGCTGCATATACAAGCAGTTCTAAGACTACAAACCCTTGAACTTTGATGGCACTGGAGGTGCCATTGTATTCATGCGATGGATTGAGAAGACCGATTCAGTCCTAAGCATGAGCAAATGCCTCCAAGAATAGAGGGTTACTTACATTTCTAGATTGTTCTTGGACAGTGCACTTTCTTGGTGGAACCTTCAGGTTCAGACCAAGAGTGAAGCTGCTGCATACGCAATGAGCTGGGACGAGCTCAAAGAACTAATGAGAAAGAAATACTGCTCAAGGGCCGAAATTCAGAAGCTTGAGACGGAATTTTGGAACTTAAATATGGACGGACCAAAAATTTCCGAATACATTCAACGTTTCCCCGATTTGTCTAGGGTTATCCCCTACTTGGTGGAGCCTGAGTTTAAGAGAATTGAGAGATTCATCTAGGGACTTGCTCCCGAAATCCTGAGCATGGACACTGCTTCAAAGCCTCCTACTATCACTGAGGCTATTGATTTGAGTGTGGCACTGGTGTGCGTTCGGCGTGATATGATTTTATTAATATTTTGAGCCCATTTTATGCATTAATCAAGTTTTAAATTTATAAAACACAATATTCTACTAACACTAAACACACACTTGGGCAAGTGCACCCATCGTGAGCATAGTATAGCGTTGGTAAGATACCGAGGTCGTCCAAGGACACAAGAGCTTTTAGTACCGGTTTATCCTGAACGTCTAATCAATCTAAATTTTTTTAGAAAAGTTTTGAAACATGAAAGATAAAAACTAAACATAAAAAGATAAATAAAATAAAAACAGATAGACAAGATGAATCACTTGGATCCGATTCGCCTTTAATGTATCCTTTGATGATTTTCGCACTTTCAGACTTTTTAAGAGATTATCTTAGTTATAGTAGTAGGCCCCTCTTTTGGAGGTAACGTTACCCTTAACCTAGTGGTTTGAGTCAGCAGGGATACAATCCCAAGGGGTCGGAATATTGAAAGATAATTAATTAAGCTATTAATGTGAAAAGTGGTAGGCCCCTCTTTTGAAGGTGATGTTACCCTCGGCTAAGTGGTTTGAGTCAGCAAGGATACAATCCCAAGAAGCCGGTTTAGTGTATTAATAGTAGTTTACATATGCGGGGTTCAAGCTATTCACACCCCCGCCATCCAATACTAGTGGGTATTGAAGGAGGTCCTAGTAAGCTTTAACCAAGTCCTTACAGGATCTATACACTGAACAAGACAAGAACCTTACCAAACCATTCCCCTAACCCCCGACCAGGTAGTCAACATGCTTTTATATAGACCGTAAAACATGAATGATGCAATCTTTTACTTTATATAGACAGTAAAGTAACGCCAAGACACCACAGAAAAATGATAGGAAGAATTATCCTTCAACATAAGAAACTAGTTAATAAAGTCATAAACACAAAACCAAATCAAAAGTGCCAAAGGATTAAAAATCAAAAGTAATACAATAAAGACTTGTCTTCACCAAGTGATGTAAGAGGCTTAACCAAACATGGCCTTTGATTGGCAAGAACCCTTACAATCAATCTTGGATCTTGAGACTACTACACACTCTAAAGATGGATGATGGATGATGATGGTGGGTGATAGTGTTGTAGTGGCGGTGGAGTGGTGGCAAAGTGGGAGAGTAGTGGTTTGCCAAGGGATGGCTTTGAAGTGAGCCAAGCACCCCTATTTATAGCCTGCACAGTGCTCTGGGCATGGCCCCGCGTCCAGCAGGCACGCCCCCGTGGCCATTGTTTTCTCTTCCTTCATTAAATGCAAGTGTCAGTAGAGGGTCCCACACGACCATGTGTCCAGTGGACACGGCCCCGTGGTCAGCATCGTATCTGTACTATCAAGATTTTGCAAGATTCTGTGTATCTTTGCACTGACCACGCCCCGTGCTGAGCTGGGCACGCCCCCGTGGTGGGCGTAGAAGCTTCTATAGGTTTGTCTTTTCTGCAAGACCCTGACCACGCCCCCGTGTTCGGCTGGGCACGGCCCTATGGTCTGTCTTCTGTTTCTCTATTTTTGCTTTGGGGATGCTGCCGAGGGGTCGGGCATGTCACGTTTATGGCTTTTCTTTGTATTTATGTTGGTTTTGGCTGTATATTTGTTCCTTTTGTTTGTTTAAGCTCATTTAGTCATGTAAATTCAAAAGGAAGACAAAAACAAGCTTTTTTCCAACATTACTACTAAAAAAGGGTTAGTTTTATGCCTAAATTGATGTAATTTATATGTTACATTTTGCACACATCAAATACCCCCACACTTAAGTCTTTGCTTGTCCTCAAGCAAAACTCTCTAATATGTGGCTTGCACACCCAAATGGAAGAGGTAGAAGAGAAGTTTTGGGCTCATCTTGAGTGTCGGGAATCCAAGATCTTTATTGGGTTTTATTTTTATTTTATTTACAATCCTATTCATCATGATTTATTTTCAACATTTTATAAGAAGAATTACTTATTTGGGCATAACATGCCTCTTTAAAATTTCATTTATATACAAGTTCGCATACCTCATGGGAGATCATCAACACTCGGCCGAAGATGTATTTTTGTGAAACACTCGAGACCGGCATGGAACTTACTTCTACCATATGCTTGCCAAGTGATCAAACCTCCTCCTTTTTAACTATAAACCTTTGTAAATATCAAGAGGACTTGGGGAAAGGTTAGGCTTGGGCTAAGGGTAGGTGGTTTTGGTTAGTGGTTAGTAAAAATGGCTAAAAGCGTAAAAAGCGTCGGTCGTCGTAAAGCTTTTTGTTTTTGTGACTTTTATTCAAACTAAGCATATTCAAACAAAGTTTCTTTGAGGAACTTGTTTGTTTATTGCAAGACTTTCAATTTTTTTTATAGGACACGTCACAAGATAACCGAGCTTTTACTAAAACAAAGGGGTTGAAAAAGAAAAAGGTTTTGGTGGGTAAAGGGTGTTTGTTTTGTGGGTTTTGAAATGAAAAGGTTTAGGCTCCAAGGGGTTAACTAGGGGGATTTTGGGTAGTTGATAAAAAAATGGAAGATAATGGTGTTGAAAGGAAAATGGGTTAGTCCTAATGCCTCCATCATTTACATACTTGGGTTCAAGTTGGTAAGGACCGGGAATGTATCGTCGTGGCTAGTTCTAGAGTCGTAAGAACCAAGCGGCTATTAACACAAGAAACGAAAAATGAGCATTCGGTTTAAAGATATATGCTTATATGCTCAATAAAGGCTCAAAACTCACTTGTTGTGGGAATGGGTTTATAATGTGATCAAGTATATATAATCAAATTTTAATTAGATTTTTCATGCCTTTTCATAATCTTCTTATTTGGTTCTTTTTATCACGACGCTATCGGTTGTAAATTTGTAAAAATATAACCTTTTTAGAACTTGTTATTCCCAAATTAAACCAAGACAAGTAAAAAAATGTAAATTTTTGAAACAATTTGGGGTGATTAGCGGTTCCAATATAGTTTTATGTAAGGCTTGTTAATAGGACTTGCATGATTCAAGGTTTTAGCATCGCCCCCCCACACTTAAATTACACATTAATGTGTCCTAAAAATAAGTTTTTAGGTTGATTGAATGTGTAAGAAGGTGTTGAAAAACAAAATTTTATGTTACTTGGCGTCTGGCCAGTAAGAGATTTATACAGAAGGCTGGCCATGGGGCGTGTTCAGCGAGCACGGCCTCGTGACCAGTTACCTGAGCTGTTAAAATTTCTGCAGAGCCTGGGCACGATGCATGTTGGGCTAAGCACGGCCCCGTGCTGAACTTGCTGTATGGCTGGAAAATTTGTCGGGAGGCTCTGTATTTGAGCATTGGGTGTGGTTTTAACGTTCCCTTGGTAAGCTCCATATTTTCGAGTGTGTTTTTTTCCTGAAAAGTAAAACTAAACTAGAAAACAAAAAAGTTAAACTAAACTAAAAACTACGGATAGTTCCTCGGAATGTCTACGTGGTGCGCCACGTTTATAAGGGTCCTTGGCTAGACCCAAAGTCAGTCATATGTTACCCGAGCGGGATGTCTCGCATCCCGTGTTGCACTGTCGGAGAGCGTCATCCAAGCTTGAGTCTATGATATCTATGTAGTTGACTGGGTCGTCCAATACTCTTTTCCCAACCCCGAATTTCATCTCCTTGTCTCCAACAGTCAATGTTAGCTTCCTATCACTCATATCTACCATGGCATGAGCGGTGGCAAGGAATGGTCTTCCTAGAATGAGTGGTACTTCGGTGTCTTCTGTCACACCCCGACCAGGTAAAACAACAAACTGTGGCGGAAACGTCGGGGAGTGTTGTAACAGAATCATCGTTTCACAACCATGGTAATTAAAAGTTTCGTTTTATTGATTCATTTAGTAAATTGCATTGTCTTAAATACCAAATAAACAAATTAAACATCGTCTATTATCGTTATTAAGTCACTAAGGCCTCGTCCAGATCCTATGTGACTCATGCGTCCTAGCAATCGATATCACGCAACACCACCTGAAACATATGTAAAAAAACAAAGTCAGCAAAGAAATGCTGGTGAGCACATAGGTTTTAGGAGAGTATCGGATTCATGGCTCGTTTATATGTTGCAGTATCTTATAAGACTACAAGAGTTAAAAGTATAAACCTCGTTTTGAAAAGTGTATTGCAACATAATTAACCAACTCAAATCAAGTTGGTTATAGTTTATAAATCTCGTAGCCATGATTCTTAACCCCAAAACATTTGTTTTAGTAAACCAACTCATAAATTATCTCATGAAAACTCGCTAATAAAACCCGTATGGTTTATATCATTTCGAAAAACTTCGTTGTGTGACATCGTTTCAAAATCGTTTCCCAAGTGAACTAAATAATGACATGATATGTAATATGATAAAAGCACTTATATATAAGATGTACCAGCGGCGTACCTACCATGCCTTTATCATGCTACACCCATCCCATTATTTAATCACTACCCAAAACCAATCGTTTATCCAATTTGTTTATCTCGTTTAAGTCTTTTCAAATCATTTAACTCGTTTCCAAATCGTATTCGTTTTAATTGTGAAACTATTTTTGGTCGTCTCGGTAATAACATTCAAACCTTCGAGACTCGACTATCTCGCTTCTCGCATTAACAAACCACCAAAGGGTAAGTTAACAATCACAGATTCAGTCATTATCCACCTAACCCACACATAACCATGAGTGCAGTCTGATAACGGGATTTGTCAGATCCTATGGTACCATAACCTAATACTGGTCGATTCGGACAAAATTAATGAATGTCATTCGTTATGTAACTACAACCAACAAGTTCATTCACATTATTGAAATCATTATTAGTTTAGTATAAACCATCTTAATCGTTTTTGAAACCTTTGTTAAAATATCGAAAATCGTTTTGATACATATGAATCACCCCAAAACAATTGAAAACAGTAAAATAGGGGAACTATGTACTCACATTAAGTGCAAAGTATCCTCAATCAATAGAACTTCAACAAACTCAAGTAAAGCAGAGAAATCAAGCAGCACCTAGTAATCAAATCACTAGTCAAACAATAGACACCTAAATCGGAAGATCGGACATAATGAGGTCTTGTAAACGAAATGAGTGTTGGAACTCATGTGATATGGTTTAACAAAGTCTGCATTCTAGATCAGAACCTAACCTAAGTGCTTTCGACCTGTTACAACCCATTATGGTAGCTTACGCTACTTTAACGCGTCGTGCGCGCATAACCGCGTTCGAGACGTTTACCTAGTCCTATGACAAGTATTATATGCCTAAACATGTTTAAATATGTTGCATAATCAGTTAAGTGACAAATATTTAGGTTACATATGCTTAAAATCCAATTATGCATGAAAAGAGCATTTTGGTCATTTACCAAAGGTATATAAACTACCTATCATACAACTAATTAAATCTAAGTGACCATAAGGTATAACCTCAGAAGGTTATTCCCTATGCAACTATGGTCACTAAACATGCTTGGTCGGATCCTAATGATCGACCAAACGGGTCAAGTTCGAAAGTCTAAGCGGTGGTTTAGACCGCTTGACTTACGACTCTAAACAAGCACAAAACTAAAAGTGACGAGCTAAGCATGTTAAAACATGCTTAACTAAGTTAGAAAACAAGTTTTGATATCAAAACAAAGTGTTTTGATACCAAGAGTAGTTTGGTTACAAAATACGCTTAAAAGCACTTTGTGACCGAAACTACGACTCGTCACTACACCTAGTCAACGTGGTAATCAATAGGTATAGTCACTAGGGACTATAACCATCGTGATTACGCTCACGTTGCGAAGTTCAAACGAACTTCTCGTTGAGCATTGATTGGTCAAAGCTGAAAGTCAAACACTGTTTGACTTTAAAGCTAGGAAAGCGATAAAAGAACGAAAGAGGACTTATAAAGGGTCCAAAGATATTTAATTCCAAGTATTCTCAGGTATGTAGTGAATAATCACAACAACTTAGAGAAATCTCAGATCAAATGTCGTTTGAGAATGAAATGGGGTTTGCTATTTATAGTTTTCGCAAACCGTTAGGATCATTTCTTGGTAAGGAGGGAAAGATCTAAGCCATACAAGTGTTAGGGAATGATTGGAGGACTTGTTCACCACACAAACCAGCCCATAGCATGAAAAACCAGGGATCAAAACCATTGGAACAAGAGGAAATGACCAGATTCAATGTTTCTGCAATTCTGTGGTTCTGGGTACTGCTTACGGACCGCAGGCAAGTCTCCATATGGTCCGTAAGGGACCTGCAGACCAGCAACTTTCAGAAATGACAGTTTTAGTCCCTAAAGCCCCAAACTTGGTTCTCGATGCATTTTTGACACGTTTAAAACCCGTTAACCCCATTTGAAAGCTCTAAAATGATATTAAAGTATAGGGAACTTAAAATGTGCTAAAAAATATCTCGGATGTTGGCTCGTTTGGTCGTACGATTGCGTTGTTCGGTTATTTACGACGGAAGTCGTAACGAACGCAAAAACGATCCAAATTAAGTGACGAATGAAGTTTTATCATTCCAATCACTAAAATAAAATATTTTAATGATTACATAAATTTTTGGATGTCCGGATGCATTCAGAACGTAAGATATGCGCGAAAATGCAAACTTATGCACTTTTTGACGCTTTTAGTTCCTATTGATCAAGAAATTTTATTTTAGCATACCGAATCCCTCAAAGCCTATTTCTAAGCTATGTAAAGGATATTTAGGGTATGTTTAACTTATGATCAAGTTCCGAGATGTTCGTTACTATACAAATCGGTATAGTTTCACAGTTTGACACGATTAGTCCCTGTGATCGAACAAACTTGATTTCAACACACCAAACCATCCAAAACTTATTTCTAAGTTATGTGGAGATTATTTAAGGTATGTTAAGCCTATGTCAATATTCTGAAGTGTTTGTCGCGTTATACTGACTGCGTTTACGCACCAGTTTGCGTATAACCTTCCAGAAAGCGATTTAAAGCTTGAAATTGGAAACGAATCAAATTGTAAAATCATCAAACACAAATACACACATAATAACACCAAAACACATTGTTTTATTAATAATTAACATTGTTTTACATTGTACATCGATTACAAAACACAGTTGTCACATCTTCCTCCATGTCGAGTGTGACAAAGTCGGCCGGGAAGACAAAGTCTCCGACTTTTACCAATAAATTCCCGATGACACCTTATGGATATTTGATAGACCTATCAGCAAGTTATATGTTCATCTTTATGGGGCTTGTCTTACCTAGTCCAAGTCGGTCAAACATTGATGCGGGCATGAGATTGATGCTAGCCCCAAAGTCGGCTAGTGCATTTCGTACAGGCGATCCCCCAATGGAACAGGGGATGGTGAAACTTCCGGGATCGATTTTCTTTTCTGGGAGTTTGTTGAGGAGTACGATGGAGCATTCTTCACTTAGATTGACCAATTGCAATGTTTCAATCTTCCTTTTGTGGGTGAGGAAGTCTCTTACGAATTTTGAGTATTTGGCATTTGAGTGAGGGCTTCCACAAATGGAAGATTGATATGCAATTGTTTTTAGTAATTTTATGAATTTTGTCAATTTCTCGTCGGTCTTTTGGCGAAGTAACCGATCGGGGTAGAGTACCAAGGGGTTTTTGGTAGGTTCGGGATTTGGCGGAGGGATTGTTTCCTTATGGGTTGATGATGAGGTCGTTGTTTGAATCGGTGGACTTTTGTCGGTTGGGGGTAGTGGGGCCTCCTCGGGACATACGGTACGGTTTCTTAGTGTTATGAGATGTACTTGCGCCTTTGGGTTGGTTTCGGTATTGCTAGGTAATGCGCCTTGTGGTCTCTCAGAGAAATTTTGGGCTAGTTGATTTAATTCTTTTTCAATGTTTTGAATACTAGCTTGTTGATTTCTAAAATTGGATTCCGCTTGTAGGAATCGATCCGAGTACCTTTTTTCGGTTTCGAAGATGAAGCGTGAAATGAGGTCTTCAAGCCTCTCCCGTCCCCCTTGTTGTTGTTGAGTGAAATTTTATGACTCCTTTCTTGGTTGTTGTTGAAAGTTTGTTCGTTGATTTTGGTTTTGTTGGTTACTACTATTGCCGGGCTCCCTCTAACCAAGGTTAGGGTGGTTACACCATCCTTGGTTGTAGGTACCCGTTGGTGGACCTGACGGCCTAGGTCTATTACCAATGTAGTTTACTATTTCCGTTTGATTATCCATTTCTTTCATACAACTCCAATTTTCATGTGGCCCACCACACCCTTCACAAGCCATAACCGAGGCCATATTTGCCATTTCTAACTTTTTAATTTTTGAAATAGGGCCTCAATTTGGGCTTGTAAAGAGGTGTTCTCATCTAGTTTATGGGCGGCCGGGGCAATAGATTTTGTGCCTCAGGGGGTGTGCAATTGAAAATTGTTTTGAGCAATTTCCTCAATTTGATTATAAATTTCATTTGGGCGATGATTACCTAGGAGTCCCCCAGAGCTAGAGTCGAGTGTTTGTCTTGTATGTGGCAACAACCCATTATAGAAAGTGGATACTTGTTGACACACTGCGAGACTGTCACACCTTGGCTTTTGCGGAAACATGGGTTTATTTGGTGTGACTTCTTAATACCATAGCAACAACCATAACAACGCTATATTAATAAAATACGGGATGTTCATCCATTAATTAAGTCTTAGAAAATACCATACATACTTGTCTTGAAAACTTTGTTACCAAAATAAATTACAACCCATGAAAATGTTTAACCGAGTTCTTGAGACTCCACCAAGACTTAAAATAAAACGAGGTTTGGAGACGTGTGACCCGTCCAGGAAAGGGTTACACGTCTCCAAACCTCGTTTTATTTTAAGTCTTGGTGGAGTCTCAGGAACTCGGTTAAAGATTTTCATGGGTTGTAATTTATTTTGGTTACAACATTTTCAAGACAAGTATGTATGGTATTTTCTAAGACTTAATTAATGGATAAACATCCCGTATTTTATTCATATAGCATTGTTATGGTTGTTGCTATGGTATTAAGAAGTCACACCAAATAAACCCACGCTTCCGCAAAAGCCAGGGTGTGACAGCTTGGTATCAGAGCCTCAATCATAGCGAACTAGGATTCCTTCTCGAGTCTAGACTATGATCATCAGGGCTCTCACGAAAACATTTTCAAACATTTGTACATTGCATACACTAAACGTCCAGATCCAGGGCACAAACATTTTACAAACAAAAGGCACAAATACATATTTCAAAATTTATATTTCAGTCTTAGATACTGAGGGAGTTCAGCCTTAGAGGCTAGGGAGGTTCAGTCTTAGAGACTGAGGGAGTTCAGCCTTAGATGCTGGGGAGGTTCAGTCTTAGAGACTGCAGGAGTTCGGCTTTAGAGGCTGGGGAGGTTCAGTCTTAGAGACTGAGGGGTTCAATCTTAGAGATTGGGGAAAATTTAGTCTTAGAGACTGGGAGGTTGGTCTTAGAGACCAGGGATTTAGTCTTAGAGACTGGGAAAGTTGGTCTTAGAGACCAGGGAGTTGGTCTTAGAGACCAGGGAGTTTAGTCTGACAGGCTGGGTGGGATAGTATGGGGAAGACTAGGACGATTACTTGCTTACATTGTTGTGACTTACATGCTTATTTGATTATATGTTGATATAAGTGCAATTGTCGTGATTGTTTTGTTACAGACATCATGTCTTCTTTGAGTGGAGTTTCTGGGGAACTAGACCCCATAGCAGTAGATTCAGATGATCCGATGCCCACAGATCTCGAGATTTATACATCTGATACTGACAACAGTGATGATGACGATTTCCAGCCTTTTGCTTTGCCGTATTTCGGAGACGATGTTCAGCATGCTGATGGTATTCTATTCGGGGATCTACCTCTTGGTAAGATCCCTGCTCCCATTCCGCTTGCTGCAGTTCCTGTGGAGGATCTGCCACTTGATGATTATGTCGTTATTCCTGTCATTGAGGTTCCGGTTATGGAGGTTCCTTCTGATTCTTCTGGTACAGACTCTTTTGAGTCAGTAGCATCTTCTACTCTCCATGCGCTGGGGTTACAACAATACCCCACCGACTCAGATTCCGATATGGCCATGTCAGCCGCATCCAATTAGGACCCTGATTTTGACCTTGCTGATGACCCCGATCATGATTTTGACCTAGCTGATGACCCTGATCATGATTTTGACCTTGCTGATGACCCCGATCATGAGTTTAACCTTGCTGATGATGCCGAGCATGAGATGGACTATGATCCTAATGAGCAGCCATTCGAGGCCCCTATTTTTCCTCACGATCTCGACCCAGATCACGGGATTGGGCTTGTGCAAGAGGATCTGCCCCTAGAGGCTCCTGTTGCTCCTATCGATCAGCCCCCTGTTATACCCGCTGATCTAGATCTAGACCCAGCTGACTCTGTCCCATTGCCAGATCATGACTCTATCTTTTCTGAGATACCTGATATTGCACCGATATTACCTGATCCGGTCCGTATGTTTGATGACCATGCTCCGTTTGCCACCCACATCGATCCTAGATACGCTGACACCCACAATGGGTGGGTCGACGATGACGATTATCCCCCATATGTTAGACCAGTCATTCCCCCTCATGCACCCATCTCTGCACCGATTGATGTTACCCCTCATTTTCCCCATGTGTCAGATATCCATCGCACCGACCTTCCTATCACTTTTCTCCATGACATTCCTCCACCTCATCCTGGGGAGGGTTCTTCGAGACAGCAGCCTGCTTTTGTCCCGCCTGTGTCGTCAGCTATACCATTCACGTCTCAGCTTCCTCGTACTACATCACTTTTTGTACCCTCAGGCGAGCCACTTATGTGGTCTTCGCCCTATGTCATGCCCTTGTCAGACCCTTATCACCCTTTCCATGTTGGATAACCACGAATGACATACTTATATCCCTGCAGTTACAGCAGGATGCGTTGAGCCGACGAGTCCAGGAGCTGGAGAGGATTCCGCGTCCTCCCCCTTGTCATTGTCAGTCTCCTTTTGCTACACCACCAGCTCCTCTTCCACTACACCCGGATTCTGATGCCCGCTTCCTCACTCCAGAGCAGCATATTGCTTACCTGCTGCGCATTGTCCATGCACTTGAGGAGGATTGGGTGCTCATACGCCGTTTACTTTTCTCTCCTCCACTTCCTCCTCCGCCATCAGCGTAGCTATATTTTTGGTTTGGTGCAGGTAGACAATTTTGGTGAGAGAGTCGCAATTGGGCCAACATATGAAGATTTTTGGAAGACCACGTTTTTGTATATGATTTGTGTAGACTGACTTGTATTTTGGGGTGATGTAACCCAATGATCTTATTTTGATGTATGATGTACTCTGAAACATGTAAAAACTATATTGTGGTCATGATTAAATGAAAGCTCAATGGCAACGTTCTCACTACATGCATTGTTTAACTATTTGTTTTATAACATGGGATGTTATGTGTTATGAGGTTGATGGATGCTATTACATACGCATATTACTTACTACAAATTACTATGACCTGACCGATATGATCTTCTTTTAGAAGATGCCTCCGCGACGAGACACATGTTTGCCTACTACTGAGGCACAATTACAGGAACGTATTTCAAAGGCAATAGCAGATTATGAGGCGCCTCCCGCACCGAGACTAGCGGAGGTTCCTCAAGGAACAACAACCCACCAAATGGTAATGTCCAAGTCGTTTGAGACGCATTACGTTACATTTGGATATTTCTTACACATCCACTAATGCTTTCTATAAATGATATTGCCTGTACAAGTTGTACTTACAAACAATTCCTGGATTGTATGCCCTTGAACTACGACGGCACTGGAGGTGCTGTTACTTTCGTCAGGTGGACGGAAAAGACGGACTCGGTAATAAGGATGAGCAAGTGTGCTCCTGAAAACCAAGTTACTTACGTCTCAAGACTTTTTCTTGATGGTGCTTTGTCTTGGTGGAACCTGCAAGTTCAAACCTTGGGAGAGGCAGCGGCGTATACACTGACATGGGCAGAGCTGAAGGAGCTCATGAGGAAGAAATATTGTTCACGAGCAGTGATACAGAAGCTGGAGACGGAATTCAGGAACCTAAAAATGGATGGCCCAAAAATTGCTGAATATGTCCAAAGGTTCCACGACTTGTCACGGGTTGTGCCATACATGGTTGATCCTGAATTTAAACGCATAGAGTGTTTCATCTGGGGATTGGCACCCCAGATTATGAGCATGGTAACAACGTCCAAGCCTCCAATGATTACCGAAGCCATTGATCTCAGCGTGGCACTTACAGAAGAAGCCATCAGACTGAACAAGTTTTCAATTTCTGAACCGAAAAAGAAAGAAACTCATGTTGAATCGTCAAGGGAGAACAAGAGGAAATTCTCCAACTTTAAGAAGAGTACCGGCAGTGCCAACAAGAGGAAGGATGTGAACCCACTAGCTGAAGCTAAGTATGGTGCTGAAATTAAAGGGAAAGGATACATGGGCGCTCTGCCCAAATGGGAATTATGCCAGTATCATCATGCTGGCTGGTGCAGCGTTAGAAAATGTGAATCCTGTGGGAGGATTGGTCACTTAAAAGACACTTGTTGGGTTGGTACTGGTCGTGGTTACCAAATGAGATTTGGTAACAACAACCGTGGAGGTAACGGGAATGGGAACCGCAACGGCGGAAATGGTAATCGTGGTAACTTCAGGAATCAAGTAGGAAATGGTAACCGCAATCAAAACAACAATCAAGGCGGTAATGGAGATGGTAACGGTCAAGGACCCGGATGTTTTAACTACGGAGACATCGGGCACTTCAAGCGTGAATGCCCAAAACTCAATCAAGCTCGTGGAAGGGTATTCAACATTGGAGCAAGGGAAGCACGCCAGGACCCGAATGTTGTCACTGGTACGTTCCCTATAAATCAGCGCTTTGCATCTGTACTATTTGACACTGGTGCCGACTATAGTTTTGTATCGCTAGAATTTAAGAATATGCTTGGGTTAGCTGCTAGTAAGTTAGATATTCCTTACTCAATTGAACTGGCTAATGGAAAGTTAGTTGAAACGAATGAAGTCAACAGAGGATGCGTGATAGAGCTGGGAGGATACGAATTTACACTGGATCTACTGCCAGTCGAGTTGGGAAGCTTCGACGTGGTAGTAGTAATGGATTGGTTGTCAAGTAACAGAGCCGAAATTGTATGTCACAAGAAGACCATTCACATCCCAATTGCGAATGGAGAAATAATTGTGGTACACGGAGAAAAGCGTGATACGCCCTTAAGGATCATTAGCTGTTTAAAAGCTAGAAGGTGTTTGAAGAAGGGATGTATTGCCTTCTTGGCACACATCATGGATAAAGAAGTCGCGGAGCCAAAGATAGAAGATATTCCAGCCGTGAAGGAGTATCCTGAAGTCTTTCCAGAAGACTTGCCAGGATTGCCGCCACAAAGACAAGTCGAGTTTCATATTGACTTAGTCCCGGGCGCCGCGCCTGTGGCTAAGGCACCTTATAGACTTGCACCTTCGGAAATGCAGGAGTTGTCAACGCAACTTCAGGAGTTGTTAGATAAGGGATTCATCTGGCCAAGCTTCTCGCCTTGGGGAGCTCTAGTTTTGTTTGTCAAGAAGAAGGATGGTAGTTTCCGCATGTGTATTGACTACCGGGAGCTGAACAAGTTGACAATGAAGAACAGATATCCTTTGCCAAGGATTGATGACCTGTTCCATCAGTGACAAGGTTCAAGTTTTTACTCAAAGATCGACCTTCGATCGGGTTATCACCAATTGAGGATTCAAGAAGAAAGTATCCCAAAAACGGCCTTTAGGACTCGCTATGGGCATTACGAGTTCCTGGTTATGCCATTCGGGTTGACAAACGCACCAGCTGTATTCATGGATTTAATGAACAAAGTCTGCAAGCCCTACCTTGATAAGTTTGTGATCGTGTTCATTGATGACATCCTTATCTACTCAAAAACAAAAGAAGAACATGAGCATCATCTAAGAGCCATCTTAGAGCTGCTTAAGAAGGAGAAGTTATACGCAAAGTTCTCGAAGTGCGAGTTCTGGTTACGGGAAGTTCAGTTTCTTGGTCATGTAGTTAATGGAAATGGAATTTATGTGGATCCCACAAAGATCGAGGCGATCAAGAACTGGGAAACTCCAAAGGCACCAACCGAGATTTGACAGTTTCTAGGTTTGGCTCGGTATTACCGCAGATTCATTGAGGATTTCTGGAAAATCGCTCAACCTTTAACCTCCCTTACGCAAAAAGACAAGAAGTTTGATTGGGGAGACAAACAAGAAGAAGCATTTCAACTATTGAAGAACAAACTTTGTGACGCACTGATCTTATCTCTACCCGAAGACACGGACGACTTCGTAGTATATTGCGACGCTTTGCGTCAAGGTTTGGGATGTGTATTAACGCAACACCAGAAGGTTATAGCATATGCTTCTCGCCAGTTAAAAGTCCATGAAAAGAATTACACCACGCATGACTTGGAGTTAGGCGCAGTGGTGTTCGCTTTGAAAATCTGGCGACATTACTTGTATGGCACACGATGCACAATCTTCACTGATCACAAGAGCCTGCAGCATATATTTTATCAGAAAGAGCTTACCATGAGACAAAGACGCTGGGTTGAATTGTTGAACGACTACGATTGTGAGATCAAGTATCACCCAGGGAAGGCGAATGTAGTCGCCAATGCTTTATGTCGGAAAGAAAGGATTAAGCCCATAAGGGTTAGGGCTTTGGAAATGATTGTTCAGACAGACCTCACGTTGCGCATTCATGCTGCACAAAGGGAAGCTCTTAAAAGGGAAAACCTTGTGAATGAATATCTCCGTGGGATGGAGAAGCAATTAGTACCAAAGGAGGATGGAACATTGTGTTTCTTGGGAAGAATTTGGGTTCCTTTCTTTGGTGGTTTGAGAGAAGTTATTTTCGATGAAGCGCACAAGTCACGGTACTCGATCCATCCAGGATCGGATAAAACGTTCCAAGATCTAAAGGATAGTTATTGGTGGCCGAGGATGAAAGGCGACGTTGCAATATATGTTGGCAAATGTTAAACTTGCACCAAAGTTAAGGCCGAATATCAGAAGCCTTCAGGTCTCTTGCAACAACCAGAAATACCTCAGTGGAAATGGGAACAGATTTCCATGGATTTTATAACAAAATTGCCAACAACGCCCAGAGGTCATGATATGATCTGGGTAATTGTAGACCGCTTAACGAAATCAGTACACTTTTTGCCAATCAAGGAAAAAGATAATACAAGCAAACTTGCTGAGATATACCTGAGAGAGATTGTTGCACAGCATGGAGTGCCTCTCTCAATCATCTCTGATAGAGATGGAAGATTCGTATCAAGGATTTAGCAGTCCTTTCAAGAAGCTTTTGGTTGTCAGTTGAATCTGAATACTGCTTTTCATCCGCAGACAGACGGACAGAGCGAACGAACGATTCAAACGTTAGAAGACATGTTGCGAGCTTGCGTAATGGGTTTAGGTGGGAGTTGGGACACTTACCTATCATTGGTCGAATTTTCATACAATAACAGTTTTCATGCAAGCATTCAAGCCGCACCGTTCAAAGCTCTCTATGGACGTAAGTGTCGATCACCCTTATGCTGGGCAGACGCGGGTGATAGATAGCTTGTTGGCCCAGAACTGGTCCAGGAAACAACAGACAAGATTTTACAGATCCGAGAACGCATCAAAGCGGCTCGTGATCGACAAAAGTGTTATGCGGACCGCAGAAGAAAACCTCTGGAATTTGAGGTGGGAGATATGGTATTGTTGAAGGTTTTCACCCTGGAAGGGTGTGGCACGCTTTGGGAAGCGTGGGAAGTGAACCCCAGATACATTGGTCCATTCAGAATTCTGGAACGGATTGGTCTCGTAGCATACAAGTTGGATTTACCTGCAGAGCTAAATGGCGTTCATGATACATTTCATGTATCAAATCTGAAAAAGAGTCCAACTCAAGAGACAGTGGTCATTCCTGCCGACGAAGTTCATGTTGATGACACACTCCACTTTATTGAAGAACCAGTTGAGGTTACGGATTGGAAGGTTAACAAAATACGCAGGAGTAGTGTCAAGCTCGTCAAGGTTCGATGGAATGCACGACATGGCCCAGGATTCACATGGGAACGTGAGGATGGAATGAAGGAAAAATACCCACATTTGTTCCCCAAGACCCCTGCAACTAGAAGCAGAGCCTAAAATTTCGGGACGAAATTTTCTTAACGTGGGGAGAATGTGACAACCCTCACAATTACAGGTACCGTACAATTAATTAATCTAAATTATATGCTTAATGATTGTGCTTGATTACAACTGAAAATTTAAATTGCTTTATGATTTTTGTATCATACATACATATGCATCATAATTCATACTGTCACTCCATTTATTACACACAGAACTTTAGTGACATACTTGATGCACAAAGCACAATTAGCACACTAAACGGATAATTCAGAAACATGCTGACAATGCAAGCACATAGACAGACAATGTTTTGAGGCCAGTATGAGCCAGAGACAGGGTACTACACTAGTGTGGAGTGTAGGGAAGTGAGGCCCATAAAACTACGTCACTAGGTGATAGTTAAAGTACCGGGAAGTGCCTAAAACCCACTAATAATGCAGAATTCTGCATTGTTTATCAGAAATTCAGCATTTTAACATGCTTGTAATGTGCAAAATTTTGGCAGAATGGTCCCGTATGCTTCCCTAAGTATCGGGAATTAATTGTGTTACAAAAAGACACATAAAAGACATTACAAGGAATAATTAAGCACTTTAACGGAACGGTATCTAACCGAATAACCGGACTTTACCCGGGACACTAAATTTTTGCCAAATACAATGTTTAATCATTTCTTGGCTAGTCATGATCCCCGTATACCATAACACCCACTAAAATACCCACTAACTAACATATGTGACCATGTACTTGGAATATGACTAATAATTACCAACTAACATCAAGATTTTACATCTAACCCCCCCCCCCCCCCATTACCCATTTACGGTAACAAGAGGACCCACCAAATATCACCAACATACTTCCTAGATTTGTTTCTATTTTATATTGGATTGTTACTTGTTGAAGTTAACAAAATATGTAGTAGGAGATTATAAGTATGGCTTCCAAAGATCACTCATATCTTTCATCTTACACTTCACAAGATTCACCCTAACTCAACCATATCCCTCTCGGCCTCAACATAACCGCCACCACCACCACCATTACTCATCCATATTCTTCCATTTTTAAGCTTCATCTAAGTGCTAGAAGGTGAATCAAAGGAGCTTGAAGTTGTAGATCATCAAGGAGCTTCATTACTTGCTTTTTCACATCATTTTTCACCACCATTTTCACTAGAGATCTTCCCTTGCTTTAAGCTAGTAGTAAGTCTTGATTTACTCTTGTTTATTTCTATTTTGAGTAGTCAAAAGTTATAGTATGTTGAAATATCACAAGAACACTAAAAGGGTTTAAACAAGAAACTTGAACATAAAAGTTTACATGAAGATGAAAAGTTGTTATTATGATATTGTTATGAATATGTTGCTGATTGCATGATGATTCTTGGTTATGTGATGTTAATCACCATATGGAGCTTGTTAAATGATGTTTAGAAACATGATTTAACAAGACTAGGAAGGTGATTATGTGATACGTGAAATAATCACCTTCTAGTTTAAACATGAACTTGAAAGAAAATGATTTTCTTGAAATATAAGTGAACAATGTAAGTTGATGATCATGTAGATCCGAGTTCTATAAAAGACTTTTCTTAGTATATTTGGAGAACTTGATATATCCCAAAAACGCGTAGTAACTTAGTAAAGCGTTTAG
The DNA here is from genome assembly GCA_030545235.1 of Helianthus tuberosus. Taxonomy (NCBI): domain Eukaryota; kingdom Viridiplantae; phylum Streptophyta; class Magnoliopsida; order Asterales; family Asteraceae; genus Helianthus; species Helianthus tuberosus. Next base: position 72,600,788 of record CM060444.1, read on the forward strand.
TGGACTTAGTTACATTCCAAAGTGTATTCATTTCTTTAAAAATTGTAAGAAAATAAACATTGTCCCAAAATTTATCTATTCTCCAAATATACTAAGAAAATATATCGTAACTTCTCAAAATAATATATTTTCCACTTGTTCAAAAGTATGTTACACTTTGTGATAAATCATATTTTTCGTTATCCATCAAGAATATACTTGTGACGGTATTTTGTTAAGTTATATTATTTTTCTCTAAGTATAATAACTAGTTCCCAATTCATTCAATTATTCACACAGGCATTTTAGTATAAAATATGTATTCTAAATATATATTTGTCCACTTTTACTTAAGAAAACCAACCTCCGACACTTTGAAATATTGTAACAAAATTTATGGCGAAGTTTATTTTGAAAAACAAAGTTAAAAGTATGCTTGTAACACTTGTTTGGAAAATATTTTCTAAGTGTTGGAATTTTAGGAAATTTCGCCAGAGTTTCCTTTGTAAACGGAGGCGTCCATGCTAATAAGCATATCATTTTCTTTTCAAAATAATCACAATAATCATCAACAATTATCCTTTAACAACTTTACATCACCGAGAGCAAAAACTATATGCGTTACATATTAATCATGAACTTGATATATCCCGAAAACGCGTAGTAACTTGGTAAAGCGTTTAGTGGACTTAGTTACCTTCCAAAGTGTATTCATTTCTTTAAAAATCATTTTCTTAAAAGAGTTAAGTGTTTACAACTTGTAAACAATTTTTACAAAAATTAATCTTTTAAACTCTTCTTGTAATTAAAAGGTTTCTACACTTATTTCATTTCCAAAAATGGTGTAAGTGTATGTACAAGTCATGATTTTCTAAAAATCGGTTCTTGAACTTGGTTTATTTAGAAAAGTCTTTTGTAGAACTCGGATCTGCATGATCATCAACTTACTTTGTTCACTTATATTTCAAGAACATCATTTTCTTTCAAGTTCATGTTTAAACTAGAAGGTGATTATTTCATGTATCACATAATCACCTTCCTAGTCTTGTTAAATCATGTTTCTAAACATCATTTAACAAGCTCCATATGGTGATTAACATCACATAACCAAGGATCATCATGCAATCAACAACATATTCATAACAATATCATAACAACAACATTTCATCTTCATGTAAACTTTTATGTTCAAGTTTCTTGTTTAAACCCTTTTAGTGTTCTTGTGATATTTCCACATACTATAACTTTTGACTACTCAAAATAGAAATAAACAAGAGTAAATCAAGACTTACTACTAGCTTAAAGCTAGGGAAGATCTCTAGTGAAAATGGTGGTGAAAAATGATGTGAAAAAGCAAGTAATGAAGCTCCTTGATGATCTACAACTTCAAGCTCCTTTGATTCACCTTCTAGCACTTGGATGAAGCTTAAAAATGGAAGAATATGGTTGATTTATGGTGGTGGTGGTGCCGGTTATGTTGAGGCCGAGAGGGAGAGGAGAGATGTGAGGGATGGGGTGAATCTTGTGAAGTGTAAGATGAAAGATATGAGTGATCTTTGGAAGCCATACTTATAATCTCCTACTACATATTTTGGTAACTTCAACAAGTAACAATCCAATATAAAATAGAAACAAATCTAGGAAGTATGTTGGTGATATTTGGTGGGTCCTCTTGTGACCGTAAATGGGTAATTAGGGGGGGGGGGGGGGGTTAGATGTAAAATCTTGATGTTTGTTGGTAATTATTAGTTATATTCCAAGTACATGGTCACATATGTTAGTTAGTGGGTATTTTAGTGGGTATTATGGTATACGGGGATCATGACTAGCATAGAAATAATTAAACAATGTATTTGGCAAAAATTTGGTGTCCCGGGTAATGTCCGGTTATTCGGTTAGATACCGTTCCGTTAAAGTGCTTAATTATTCCTTGTAATGTCTTTTATGTGTCTTTTTGTAACACAATTAATTCCCGACACTTAGGGAAGAATACGGGACCATTCTGCCAAAATTTTGCACATTACAAGCATGTTAAATGCTGAAATTCTAATAAACAATGTATAATTCTGCATTATTAGTGGGTTTTTTGCACTTCCTGGTACTTTAACTATCACCTAGTGATGCAGTTTTATGGTCCTCACTTCCCTACACTCCACACTAGTGTAGTACCCTGTCTCTAGCTCACACTGGCCTCAAAACATTGTCTGTCTATGTGATGGCATTGTCAGCATGTTTCTGAATTATCCGTTTAGTGTGCTAACTGTGCTTTGTGCATCAAGTATGTCACTAAAGTTTTGTGTGTAATAAATGGAGTGACAATATGAATTATGATGCATATGTATGTATGATAGAAAAATCATAAAGCAGTTTAAATTGTCAGTTGTAATCAAGCACAGTCATTAAGCACATAATAATGATTAATTAATTGTACGGTAACTGTAATTGTGAGGGTTGTCACAGAGACCATGATGAAGACATTTCCTCAATAGCTCCTTAAATCTTTCCCAAGTTTTATATAAGGATTCCCCGTCCTCTTGTGAATACGTATTGATTTCAGTCATTAATTTAGCGGTTTTAGAGGATGGGAAATACTTATATAGAAATTTTTGGGCAAGTTCATCCCAAGTGTTTACCGAACCACTTGGGAAGTTATTAAGCCAATCCTTAGCCCGGTCTTTTAGTGAAAATGGGAACATTCGGAGGCGGATGGCGTCGTTTGATGCTCCGTTGATCTGGAAAGTGTCACATATTTCCAAAAAGTTGGTAATATGTAAATGGGGATCTTCATCAGCTAGGCCATGGAAGGTTGCGGAATTTTGGAGCATTTGAATCAAATGCGGCCGAAGTTCGAAGTTGTTGGCATCGAAATTCGGTGCATTGATGGCGGCTCCGAGATTACCGACCGTGGGCCGTAGGTAATCCATCGGGGTACCTGATCCGCCATTGGGAGTTGGTCCCCCGAAGATTTCTCTTGATTTTTAGCTTTTAGTCTCTTTCTTAGAAAGTGTTCGGGGTTCGTCCAGGGGTTCTTTTATGTCTTTATTGGAACTAGATCTCATGCACTGCGTATAAAGTTTAGTTGTTGTGACTGGTTTCCAAGTCCTGCTTTAAAAACAAAAAGAATGTCGGTCATATGTCTAACCACGGCCCCGTGGTCGCTGACCACGGCCCGTGATCGTGATCACAGTAGTTGTTTTCTAGATCCCAGTTGCTGGGGAGTTCAGCACGGCCCCGGGGTGCACCGCCACGGCCCCGTGGTCACTCTTCTGTAACTCAGCAAACAAAAACTGCTAGTAAGATTGATGAGCACGGCCCCGTGTCCGACCGAGCACGGCTCGTGTTGAAGTCTACAGAAACTGAAAAATTTAAGAAAAATCATACAAAATAGAAAAATAAGTAAAAATAATTAGGCCGTTGATTTTAAACTTTCTTAAAATCCTTGTGTCCCCGGCAACGGTGCCAAAAACTTGGTGTGCGTTCGGTGTGATATGATTTTATTAATATTTTGAGCCCATTTTACGCATTAATCAAGTTTTAAATTTATAAAACACGATATTCTACTAACACTAAACACACACTTCGGCAAGTGCACCCATCGTGAGCGTAGTATAGCGTTGCTAAGATACCGAGGTCGTCCAAGGACACAAGAGCATTTAGTACCGGTTTATCCTCAACGTCTAATCAATCTAATTTTTTTGAGAAAAGTTTTGAAACATGAAAGATAAAAACTAAACACAAAAAGATAAATAAAATAAAAACAGATAGACAAGATGAATCACTTGGATCCGACTCGCCTTTATTGTATCCTTTGATGATTTTCACACTTTCGGACTTTTTAAGAGATTATCTTAGTTATAGTAGTAGGCATCTCTTTTGAAGGTGACGTTGGTTTGAGTCAGCAGGGATACAATCCCAAAGGGTCGGAATATTGAAAGATAATTAATTAATTTATTAATGCGAAAAGTGGTAGGCCCCTCTTTTGAAGGTGACGTTACCCTCGGCTAAGTGGTTTGAGTCAGCAAGGATACAATCCCAAGAAGATGGTTTAATGTATTAATAGTAGTTTACATATGAGGGGTTCAAGCTATTCGCATCCCCGCCATCCAATACCAGTGGGTATTGAAGTAGGTCTTAGTAAGCTTGAACCAGGTCCTTGCAGGATCTATACACTTAACAAGGAAGAACCTTACCAAACCATTCCCCTAACCCCTGATCAATTAGTCAAATGATTTTATATAGACCGTAACAACATGAACGATGCAATCTTTTACTTTATATTGACAGTAAATTAACGCCAAGAAACCACGGAAAAATGATAGGAAGAATTCACCTTCAACATAAGAAACTAGTTATTAAAGTCGTTAATATAAAACCAAATAAAAAGTGCCAAAAGATTAAAAATCAAAAGTAATACAATAAAGACTTGTCTTCACCAAGTGATGTAAGAGGCTTAACCAAACATGGCCTCAGATTGGCAAGAACCCTTACAATCAATCTTGGATCCCGAGACTACTACACACTATAAAGATGGATGATGGATGATGGTGGTGGGTGATGGTGTTGTAGTGGTGGTGGAGTGGTGGCAAAGTGGGAGAGTAGTGGTTTGCCAAGGGATGCCTTTGAAGTGAGCCAAGCACCCCTATTTATAGCCTGCACAGTGATCTGGCCACAGCCCCGTGTCCAGCGGGCACGCTCCCGTGGCCAGCCTTTTCTCTTCCTTCATTATATGCAAGTGTCAGTAGAGGGTCCCACACGGCCCCGTGTCCAGTGGGCACGACCCCGTGGTCATCATCGTATCTGTACTATCAAGATTTTGCAAGATTCTGCGTATCTTTACGTTGACCACGGCCCGTGCTGTGCTGGGCACGCCCCCGTGGTGGGCGTAGAAGCTTCTACAGGTTTGTCTTCTCTGCAGGACCTTGACCATGCCCCCGTGTTCGGTTGGGCACAGCCCCTTTGTCTGTCTTCTGTTTCTCTGTTTCTCTGTTTTTGCTTTGGGGATGCTGCCGAGGGGTCGGGCATGTCATGTTTTTTTCCCTTTTTTTTTGTATTTATGTTGGTTTTGACTGTATATTTGTTCCTTTTGTTCATTTAAGCTCATTTGGTCTTGTAAATTCAAAACGAAGACAAAAACAAGCTTTTTCCAACTTTAGTACTAAAAAAGGGTTAGTTTTATGCCTCAATTGATGTAATTTATGTGTTACATTTTGCACACATCAGGCACTCACTGAAGAAGCACTCCGTTTAGGAAAATTCTCGAAGTCTGGTGCAAACAAGAAAAAGACTCATGTTGAGTCTTCAAAGGACAACAAGAGAAAGTTTTCGAACTTTAAAAAGAGCACTTGGGCAAACAATGATTCCAACAAGCGAAGGGATGCTAATCCGCCAACAGAGGTCAGGACTGGCGCAACAAACACTGAAACTGGTGGACAAGGGTATGCAGGTTTCCTGCCCAAGTGTGATAAATGTCGATATCACCATACGGGTCCGTGCAGGACCATTAAGTGTGACAATTGTGGTAAGACTGGGCATACCAAAGATACGTGTTGGTTTGGTGTGGGGCACGGTAATAGGAATCATGGAGGAAATGGTAACCAAGGTGGTAACGGTAATCAAAATGGTAATAGGAACCAAGGTGGGAATGGAAATCAAGGAGGAAATGGGAACCGAGGCGGAGATAGTAATCAAGCTGGCAAAGGGAATCAAGGAGGAAACAATAATAATAATCAAGTCGGGAATGGTAATGGTCAAGCCCAGGGCTGTTATGGCTTCGGAGACATAGGGCATTTTAAGAAGGATTGCCCTAAGGAAAATCAAGCCCGTGGAAGAGTGTTCACGATTGGAGCACGTGAAGCACGCCAGGACCCGAATGTTGTTACGGGTACGTTCCCTATTAACCAACACTATGCATCTGTTCTATTTGATATTGGCCTAGTTTCAAGTAAGCTAGATGCCCCATATTCTATAGAACTGGCGAACAGAAAATTAGTCGAAGCGAATGAGGTGATTAAAGGTTGTACACTTGAACTTGGAGAACGAGAATTTTCTATTGATCTTTTACCCGTTGTATTGGGAAGTTTTGACGTTGTTGTGGGGATGGATTGGTTGGCTGACAACCGGGCGGAAGTGGTTTGCCACGAGATAACCATCTGCATCCCACTGTTGAATAGAGAAACGCTTGTGATTCAAGGAAACCAAGCAGCCAAAATTAGAAGACATCCTTGTTGTGAGAGAAATTCCAGAAATCATTCCCGAAGACATGCCTGGACTACCTCCATAGCGACAAGTGGAGTTTCAGATAGATTTAGTGCCAGGAGCGGCACCAGTGGCGAAGGCACCATATCGGCTAGCTCCGTCAGAAATGCAGGAGCTATCAACTCAACTGCAAGAGTTGTTAGTCAAGGGATTTATCAGGCTGAGGTTCTCACCCTGGGGAGCTCCCGTGTTGTTTATTAAAAAGAAAGATGGCAGTTTTCGCATGTGCATTGACTACAGGGAGTTGAATAAGCTGACCATCAAAAACCGATATCCCTTACCAAGAATCGATGACTTGTTCGACTAGCTACAAGGTTCCAGCTATTACTCGAAGATTGATTTGAGGTCGGGATATCATCAGTTGAGAATACAAGAAGAAAGTATTCCCAAAACGGCCTTTAGAACTCGATATGGATATTATGAGTTTCTCATTATACCGTCCGGCTTAACCAATGCATCGTCGCTCTTCATGGACCTTATGAACCGCGTGTGTAAGTCGTATTTGGACAAGTTTGTGATTATGTTTATTGATGATATCCTAATATACTCGCGAACCAAGGAAGAGCACGAGCAACATTTGCGAGCTATCTTGGGACTCCTGAAGAAGGAGCAACTTTACGCGAAACTTTCAAAGTGCGAATTTTGGATTCGCGAGGTGCACTTCCTAGGTCATGTGGTAAATGAGAATGGAATTCACATCGACCCTGCTAAGATTGAGGCGATTAAGATTTAGGAAGCACCTAAAACCCCAACCGAGATACGACAATTTCTGGGGTTAGCAGGCTATTACAGACGATTTATAGAGAACTTCTAGAAAATTGCTCAACCGCTAACATCCCTAACCCAAAAGGATAAGAGATTTGATTGGGGTGAAGAACAAGAGATGGTTTTTCAACTGTTGAAAGATAAACTTTGTGACGCACCTATTTTGTCGTTACCTGATGGTACCGATGGCTCTGTGGTTTATTGTGATGCATCTCGACAAGGTCTTGGTTGCGTGTTAATGCAACGGGACAAGGTCATCGCGTACGCGTCTCGTCAGTTGAAGGTGCATGAGAAGAATTATACAACGCACGACCTTGAGTTAGGTGCGGTGATATTCGTGTTGAAAATCTGGCGTCATTATTTGTATGGTACTCGTTGCACAATATTTACAGACCATAAGAGTTTGCAGCACATATTCGATCAGAAAGACTTAAACATGAGGCAACGAAGATGGGTCGAGTTATTGAATGACTATGATTGCGAGATAAAGTATCACCCGGGAAAGGCGAACGTTGTAGCGGACGCTTTGAACCGCAATGAGTGTGCAAAACCTCTAAGGGTGCAAGCTTTAGAAATAACCATACAAAACAATCTCACTTCTCGGATTCGCGAGGCTCAACAAGAGGCGCTTAAACCGGATAATCTATGAGCCAAATCCTTACGTTGTGTTGGTCCTAGTTGGACTTAAAAACTTTCTTTTCTCGTAATATGGCAAGTGATTTAAACAGATGTGAAAATAGTGTGCGGAAATAGAAATCAGACTTTCAAGAAACAAGAACTACAGAATTTTCAAGTTTAAATCACTTTGAAACAAAATGGTTTACAAGGTGATTGTGAGGTTATTTGTTATTACAAATGAATACTTGTGTAATTCTGAGGTGAAAGGACAATGGAGTTTTTGTTGCATGTATTGAATTATTGGCTTAACTCATTGTCCTTTGCTGGAGAGCTTTCAATTTATAGAAAGCCTCGGGGGCATGAATAAACATTTGTTTATTCATGCACTTGTCCTGCAAAAAGTAGCCATGGAATCCAATAATTTCAAGTTGCTTCGGTTATTGTGGCAGGCTAGAACTCGTTCAGACAAGTGGTGTATATCAGAATTTCTGATAACCACTTCATCAGAAATTCTGATGAACAAATCATCAGAAAGTCCGATGATCAGATTTACAAGAAACTAATGATAATTCATCAGAAATATCATCAGATCCATCAGAATGGTTTTTTCTAATAACCTTCTCTTGTTCTTAATCAGCTTCTGATTCTTTAATGAAGATGTGTTGTTCTTTTCAAGTGTCCTATCTCGTTTCTTTTTGTTGTTTGATCTTCAGGACATTATCTTCTTCTTTAGATCAGGCTGAATATGTTTTTCTTCAATACTTACATAAAAAGTTTCCTAACAGTTTCCCCCTAACTATTGTAAGAAAAATAACTACTTATGTCAAACATAAACAAATTTCAACCAAACTTAAACAAACTTCAAACAACCAAAATAAGAGAAATTAAAACAAGTTCAAAACAAAAATATTGTTCCCAAACAAATCATAAAAGTAAATTTTATCAGTTTATCTTCAAGCCACTTTTGAAAGTATCTCATTTCTTCAACTTCTTCTTGTGATCAATTATCTTGTGAGTTTCTCTATATAGGTCTTTGTACCATCCTCTAGCTTCCTTCCATTCATCAATAATATCTTCAATTTTCTTCCACAGCTGTTCATTCTCCTTTCCTATCTTTTTTAGTTGAGCTTGTTTCTGGTTCATGCAGTGTTTGATGTAATTCAAAGTCTGGTTTGAATACCTGTAAATTTCATCAATTCTAAACAAAGCTCTTTCATTATTAGCATCTTTGAACACTACTGATATTTCAGGTGTTTCAAAGATAGACCCAGTTCTTGCTTTGGATATGATTTTAGTCAGAATGGTGTTGTTGGGGGGAGGTATGTGTACTTTCTTGCTGTATTCAAAATTGATGCACAAGTCAAAGTCTGCCAGTGCAGCTCTATAATAAGCTTCTCTTCCTACTTCTGTGATGCTGTGATGTCACACCCTGATATTTCCACGTATTACCGGTGGGCCCGATGGGGAGTATCGTAACGTAGTTGATATCATCATAGACCACAGTTCAATGCACATCGGAAGTCTAAAAGTAAATTATTACAAACCGAGTTGAAAGTAACATAAATATTACACAACGGGATGTAAAGAGATCCACAGGCGGATCTTTAAAATAACAAGAAGTATTGTTCAACAGACTTAAGTGATAAAAGCTTGCAAAACTCTTTATTTAATCACTCAGGAGTTCTAGCCCATTTCGCTTAGTACCTGCACTTACTCTTTTTGAAAATACGTCAGTTTACACTGGTAAATACAATTAACCGACGGTTTTTGAAAATGTTTATAAAAATTGATTTAAATGCACAAGGCACAAATAATCTTTTATAATTTGGGATAATTATTTAAAAATAATCTTGTAAAAGAAATATATGTTTGTCATACATTCAGTAGCCCGGGTTAGAAATACCGGGTTAAAGATTAATATACACACCACATAATATAATCCCACGGCGAGTTAGTCTCAACAAGTGGGTATATCTTTTTACATACGCACCGGCAGGTGTATGCCTACACCCCGTGCTTAAGTCGTGGCCATTTCAATGAATGAGCCGAGGATATCCAGGACACGGTCATTAACCCCCCGAAGGCTTAGAGCAAACAAAACAGATTAAACGGGTTATCTCAATGATTTAACCATTATTCGATTAAAGATTCAATACCCGACCAAGCGGTATTATTAAATACCGTACCCCAAGCCCGTATAAGGGAAAATAAGTTAAAAGTATTTACCTGAGCAAAATATACAACTTTATCTCAGCCGTATAACAATCAGCAAGTGAAAATATCTTTTACTGGGCTCCTAATTCTGGAATGAAGGTTTTAATAACCTATTAGATTCCTAACGGGTCTTATTTAAGACTTAACTTAGACCGGTTAGTTTTAATGAAAGGTTTACGGTTCAAAACACAAGATTAAGCGAAGACCGGATTAGAATGTGATTTAGACCTGACAAGTATAAAGACTTGTGTAATATGGGTAAACTAAACACATTCTGGATTTTGAAGTAAAAAAATGATAAGATTTGACCCGTTTCGGTTAATTTATGCAAACTAGTTACATAAACCATTCTGAACGCGTATATGCACAACGGGTAAGCAAATGAGTCATGTACAGGTTCCCTAAGTTAATATGTCTTAAATATGTTGTGATATCAGTAGGATACCTTCCATTATGCCCAAAACGAATTTAAAACCAATTTAAGCCCCGTAGGGGTATTTTGTTCATTTTTAAGATTATAAAAGAGGTTAAATAATAGTCTGAGGTTCTGGTCTAAATTGATCAGTAAAAATGTTTATTCTAGTAGGTTGTATCAGTAAGATATCATATATATGTGAAATTTATCATTTATGGCCAAACTATGCACCATAGGGGCATTTTGGTCATTTCACATAAGCTTTAAGGGTCAAATTTGGAAATCTGAGTTCAAAACTTTTACTTACTGTTAAAGTATAAAAATTTATTCATAACATCAGAAGGTAGCAAGCTATAGGTGCCAAATATGGTTTTAAACCATACTATGCGCCTAAATCGCGTAAAAGTCGGTATTTGATGGTATTCGGGATAAATAAGGAATTCTGAGATTTTGAACAGCCTTTACTGTTTAAAATAAATTATTTAATATATAAAATCCGTAGAAAAAGGTTTGGCATGTAAAGGATGTGTAAAACTCATTTTATTAGCAAAAAGGGCATAATCGTCAATTACCAAGTCAATGCAAGAACCCTATGTTAGGATTAGTTTAAAATTCCATAAGAATTTCCAAAAATCCCTAAATATTAAATTACATTAGTGGGTAGAAAGTTTGGTGTCAAAATTTGTGCTTAAATAGGTTTTATGCGAAAAATGCCGTTTAATTAATAAAAAGACTTCAATTTACGATATCGAGCATAACTCCTAATTTAGAACACAAACTGATGTCAAATTTTTAGGACATGTTTATAAACTAGTAATAATGGTTTTTGTCCTCTCATATTTTCAAAAACCTCGTTTTAAAATCAAAAGGGCGTAATGGTCAACTTTTAAGCATTTAACGGAAACATGTAATGAACTAGGATTTCTAAGGAACCAAGTTGTATAACCTCAGAGGGTTATACTAACCTGTAACATGGTCCTAAAGGAACCTTATGGCATATCTAAAACAATCTAAATCGGGTCAGAACTGGAAGTCAAAGCAAAAGTCTACTTTTGCGACTTTCGGTTCCGAACCGAGCCTAAACTCAAAATTGTCGGGTTGAACATGCTTAGACATGTTCATACATTATTTACCAAGTTATTTAATTGTTAAAACATGTTCCATAACTTCTACATTATCAGTTATGAATTTATTTGCAAAAATAGCTTCTGTTGACTTTTTAATATTAAGTTTGACCCGACAATTGACCAAGGTAGAGTCATAATCAGTGGGTGCCCTTTTAAGGGTTTATTACCCACATAATTACCAACTCATAGCCACTTTCAATTCGAATAATGGCTTGACCATTAGTGATTAATCACTAAGTCAAAGCTTAATTACGAAGGCTTTGACTTTTGGTCATTAAACTAAGAAAACTTGAACTTAAGGAGCTAAGAACACTTTCAATGGTTCTTAGCACGAATCTGGAACTTAAGAAAACTTGCTTGAGCTCCAGGAAGCTCCAGAGATTGAGTTATGAATAAAAATTCAAGTGAGCAAATGAACTCATGAACACAAGTCCCTTATATAGCAAATTTGATGATCCAAGATTGTTCCACATGGCCCTACAAGTGATTACTGATGATCCCAGGTGTCCCCTATGCATGAAAATCTGTTGGCTCAGTCCCTGGAATCGAAAACAAGCTTTCTAAGGCGGTGGAACAGGCTGAACTTGCAGCTGTCCACTTCTGTCTGTTACTGGCACTTTCTCGCGGCCCGCGTAAGACACAGAGAAGTCTTACGCGGCCCGCGACAACATTCAGTTCAGGTGAAAAGTTTGGCAACTTTGCATTTTCAGTCCCTGGTCCATTTAAACTTTATTTAACTTTCATTTATTGCACTTAGGACCCCCGTAGTTAACTTTTAAGGGCCTTGGGTCATAAACTAACTCCATTAAGCTCCCGGTTAGTTGTACGGTCACCCGAAAAGTCTTGTTTTCTTCGAAACTCCACAAAATAAATATTCAATATTCTTGAGAGCTAAATATTTAATTATTACAATGTTTTTGGGTTCGTTAAATGTCACTCAGAGGTAACTTTTAACATGTTGACACTTTTAACCCTTATGTTTTGCAAGATCCTTATTTTAAGCACAAACGACTTCCAATGTTCGACAAAGTATTCATTAGAGAATACGAACATCGTGTGAGGTCAATCAGAGGCATAAGAATGGCATGTTGACACTTTGGATCCTTTTACTTACATATTTACATTGTTTGACAAATTTTTGTCCCTCGGAAACAATTCCTTACACGTTTAAAGTCAATGACACGTGTCTTTATTATATTGGTCGTGATTTTACGAGGTGTTACATCCTCACCCCCTTAAAAGAAATCTCGACCTTGAGATTTACTGAAATAAATGAGGGTACTTTTGTTTCATTGTGGATTCAACCTCCCACTTGTATTCTGGGTCTCTACGGGCATCCCATTTTACCTTCACAATCGGTACATGCTTCCTTTGAAGCTTCTTAACCTGTCGATCTTCGATCGACAAAGGTTTTTCAACAAATTTCAATCTCTCATCTATCTGGACGTCCTTATGTGACATAGCTAGCGATTCATCGGTTAGACATTTATTCAAATTGCAGATGTTGAACACATTATGGATTCCACTAAGCTCTTCAGGCAGGTTTAGCTTGTAAGCCACTGTTCTGACACATTCGATGATCTCGAATGGTCCTATGTATCTTGGGCTTAGCTTGCCCTTCTTGCCAAATCTCATCACCCCTTTCCAAGGTGATACCTTAAGTAACACTTTGTCACCTACCTCGAATTTCAGAGGTTTACGCCTCTTATCTGCATAGCTTTTCTGCCTATCCCTGGCAGCTTTGAGATGATCACATATTTGCACAATCTTATCTGTCTTCTCTAGGACTATATCAGGTCCTGTTAGTTGGACATCTCCAACTTCCGCCCAACAAACTGGCATCCTGCACTTTCTTTCATACAAAGCTTCTAAAGGTGCAGCTTGAATACTTGAATTATAACTATTATTATACGAAAATTCAATCAATGGAAGATGATCATCCCAACTTCCACTTAAATCAATAACACAAGCCCTTAGCATATCCTCCAGCGTTTTAATCGAGTGCCTAAAGATTGCTGAAAACTTTTCCAAAAGTGTGATGTGTATCTTGTATCTCTATCAGAGATAATAGATACTGGCACTCCGTGGAGAGATACATTCTTATCCACGTACAGCTGCGCTAACTTGTCAGAGCTGTGGGTTTCTTTAATCGGCAGGAAGTAAGCTGATTTGGTCAGCCTATCGACTATAACCCAAATAGTATCATTTCTGTGCTTTGTCTTTGGTAACTTAGTGATAAAATCCATGGTTACCATTTCCCATTTCCATGTGGGAAGTTAAGGCTGTTGCAGCAAGCCTGATGGCTTTTGATGCTCTACTTTAACTTGCGCGCATGTCAAACATTTAGCCACATAAGTGGCTATAGATTTCTTCAAACCTACCCACCAATAACTTGCCTTTAAATCCCGGTACATCTTGTCACTACCAGGATGAACAGAATATTTAGAACTATGGGCTTCTTGGAGAATCACATCTCTAAGCCCTCCATAAATTGGAACCCATATTCTACCATTCAATCTTAGGATTCCATCCTTTCTATACGACAATTGTTTAGAAGTTACGCCTAACTTCTCATTTGGATAGTTTATGTCCAATACAGCTTCCTTTTGAGCGGCTAACAACCTTTCATTCAAGTTGTTCTTTAATTCAATGCTCTTAGCATTGATTCTAATGGGCTTAACTCTTTCCTTCCTGCACAAGGCATCAGCGACTACATTTGCCTTGCCAGGATGATACAGTATTTCACAATCATAATCGTTCAGTGTCTCCATCCAACGACGCTGTCTCATATTAAGATCCTTCTGATTAAAAAAATGTTGAAGGCTCTTATGATCAGAATAGATCACACACTTGGTTCCATATAAATAATGTCTCCAGAGCTTTAGTACAAATACAACGGCACCCAACTCCAAATCATGGGTGGTATAATTCTTCTCGTGCACCTTTAACTGACGTGAGGCATAAGCAATCACCTTGCCATTTCTGCATAAGCACACATCCCATGCCAGTGTTCGATGCGTCACAGTACACAATAAACTCTTCAATTCCTTCTAGCAATGTCAATACAGGAGCATTGCTTAATTTCTGCTTAAGAATGTGAAAGGATTCTTGCTGCTTGGGACCCCAATCAAACTTGACATTCTTGCGGGTCAACAAAGTTAGAGGTGCAACAATCCTTGAAAAGTTTTCAATGAAATGCCTGTAGTACCCTGCTAGACCCAAGAAGCTGCGTATCTCTGTAGGAGTCTTAGGTTCTTTCCAATTAATAATTGCTTCAATCTTGGCGGGATCCACCTGGATACCATGCTCACTTACTACGTGTCCAAGAAATTGAACTTCTCAGAGCCAGAACTCACACTTTGAAAACTTGGCGTAGAGCTTCTCTTGCTGAAGAAGTTTAAGAATACATCGAAGATGCTTTTCATAATCGGCTTGATTCTTTGAGTATATAAGTATGTCATCAATAAAGACAATGACAAACTTGTCCAAATACGGCTTGCAAACACGATCCATGAGATCCATGAACGCTGCAGGTGCATTAGTGAGCCCAAAAGGCATCACTAAGAACTCATAGTGGTCGTAGCGTGTCCGGAATGCAGTCTTATGTACGTCTTCGTCTCTGACCTTCAACTGGTGATATCCTGACCTTAAGTCAATCTTGGAGAAGTAACTTGCCCCTTGCAGTTGATCAAACAGATTGTCGATCCTGGGCAATGGATATCTATTCTTGATTGTAACCTTGTTTAGCTCGCGATGATCGATGCATAGATGCATCGAGCCATCATTCTTCTTCACAAATAAAATCGATGCTCCCCAAGGGGATGAACTAGGTCGAATAAAACCTTTTGCCAACAAATCATCCAGCTGAGTCCTTAACTCTTTCATTTCAGTTGGTGCCAACCAATAAGGTGTTCTTGCAATCAGTGCTGCTCCAGGAATAATGTCGATTCTAAATTCCACTTGCCTATCTGGAGGTAAACCAGGTAGTTCTTCAGGAAAGACATCTGAATATCCAGAAATAACGGGGATGTCTTCAATCTTGGGCTTTGGTTCATCAATGGTAATATGTGCCATATAAATGACACAACCTTTCTTCATACACCTTGATGCCTTAAGCATAGACACTTGCTTAGGCAATCCATACTTAGTATCTCCTTGAATCGTAAGTGGCTCACCATAAGGAGTCTTGATAACTACTTGCTTCTTATCACAAACAATGTCAAATCCTGCTAATTTCATTGGAAGCAAGGAAAGCGGAAAAGAGTGATTCCTAATGGATATAAAACATCCACCTAGAACTGTTAAGACAGTCTCTAAAGTGCCATCGGCCAATTCTACTTCATACTTTATGCTTAGAGTCTTAACAGGCATATTTAACAACTTATAAAACTTATGGTTTACGAAAGACTTGTCTGCACCCGAATCAAACAATTCTCTAGCATAAACATCATTGATAAGAAAGGCACATGTTATCATGTTGTTATCGTGAATGGCCTCCCATGCATTCATTTGAAAGACCCGAGCATTGGTCTTTTTACCCTCTTCAGGTTTCTTTGCATACTTTGGGCAGCTGGACTTGATGTGCCCCTTCTCGTTACAGTTGTAACAAGTCACATCCTTTATCTTCTTGCAATCTAACATTTTATACTCATTCGACTTGTAGATCCCACAAGCTCTGAGCTGCGATTGGGATTTTGATTCGTACCTGCACTTCCCTAGATGACGCTTCTTGCAGGTCTTACACTTGGGTTTTCATCTGTTTGCTGATTATCCTTTCTAAACTCGGAACTTTTCTTATGATCAGAGTTCCCTTTATGTTTCTTATCAAAACGACATAAGTTCTCATCCTCACGTTTCCTTTTTCCCTCATCGGAACTCTTAAGCGATCTCTGCCTGACCGCATCGAGAGTAAGGGATAACAACAAATAAACCACTGACCTAAAGTGTCATACCCTGACTTTTGCGGAAGCGTGATTATGGTGTGACTTTCTTAATATCATTGCATTCAATCATAACATCAACTATATGAGAAAACCATAGGTTTGTCATCCATTAAATATGTTTAAAACGTAACAACATTGTTTAAAAACGTAGGCTTCAAATTCAAGTTTTACAAACCGTACAAATTGTTTATGAGTTCATTAAGGACTCTTCAAAAGATATTGAATAACACCAAGGTTTGGAAGACGTGTCTCGTCCAGGAATAAGACACACTAACCAAACTCAAAGACCATGGATGACATCCTTATTCTTAACGCAGCATAAAAACTTCCAACGCCCGCCAGATCCACTTTACAAATTCCCTGAAATACATGTAGTTTAAAAACATCAACAAAAGTTGAGCGAGTTCATGTGTTCATTTGTGTGTATGTATAAACCTTTGAAAACGATGTAAGTATGTATGTAAGTCCCTGGTATGTAGCAATAAGGAAAAAGAGATCACCAATGGTTTGCAAGGCCATTGATATGTGTGAAGTGATGCAGGAAGACTCAAACCTAGCAGATTTCACACCGGGCCTCCGGCTGTAAGACATAGTCACCACATGGTCCACTCGACGGACTCACGGGTGGGGCTCGCTACACCCAAATAGATCTATCACTCATGCCCCTCGGTCCTACAACGAGGATTGATGGCCTTAATCGCCCTACCCATTCACATGATCTAGCAGTAACCCTCCTTAGCTAACCATACCATGTATAAAACGTTTGTAATAATTGTAACATGTATTTCACCCCCGAAGTATACAACTGAAAACAGTTAAAAGAAAAGGGGGACATGAACTCACTGTATTGCGTCTTCGGTACTTGTAACCCAAATCTCCTCAGCAAACACGACTACCTACAATGTTCTAATGTCTATTAGACGAACGGGTCGTGCCTTGTCTTAGTATTTATGTTTTTGAGTTACGTTTACTTCATGTCTTCAATATTATTCCAAGTTATAATTTTTTGTTAAAATAATGGTTATTTTAACTTCAAATTACATTTGATTTCGGAATAATTGTTAAACAGAATTTTGTGACAATACTTCTCAAGTATTTCCTTCCCAAGGATGGGGATATCTTATACAAGTATATCCGTATTCTTGTATTGGTATATCTTGCCATGTGTTGGCGTCGTATTCCGGTGTGTACGTATGTTCTTAATAATTATCCAATATATTCCCAAAACAATATATTTTCAAGTCTTACTTAGAAAATATATATAAACTTATTTTGTCCAAAATAATGTATTTCAAGAAAATATATATTTTTCCCAAAAATCATATATCTTCTAAATATACTAAGAAAATATATTTTTACTTCCGAAATAATATATTTTCCCCTTGTCGAAAATATGATACACTTTGTAATAACAATAAAATCATATTTTCATTTCTTTCGTATCCAAAATAATGTTTACCAAAAATATGTTTATAGCGGTATTTTCCGGAATATTTTGTAAGTTACATTTTATCGTTCGGGTCCACAATATTTTGTGTGTAACTTATATATATATATTCCTGTGTGATTTTTGGTATTATCTTGGATGGTAAGTTCTTGGTATTAGTTAACTTATATTATTTTACCCTAAAATAATAGAACTATTTCACAAAGTATACACATAATCACACACAACGTGTCTCTGATGTAAATATATATATATATATATATATATATATATATATATATATATATATATATATATATATATATATATATTCTAAATATATATTCATCCATTTTTATTTATAAAAACCAACCTCCTATACTTGTATTTTTGTAACAAAATCTATGGCAAAGTTTATATGGAAAACCAAAGTTAAAACACACTTGTAAGTACTTGTTTAGAAAATATTTTTCTAAGTGTTTGTATTTTTAGAAAATTTCGCCATAGTTTCCTCTTGAAAATGGAGGTGTCCATGCTATTAAAGCATATCATTTTCTTTTCAAAAATCATCACAATAATCAACAATCAACCCTAAACAATATTATACTCACCAAGTGTTAAAACGAAGCCATCTATATAAAGATCAGGAACTTGAGTTTGCATAAAAGCTTGTAGTAACTTGGTAAAGTGTTTAGTAGGTCTAGTTACCCTTTAAAGTGTGTTTATCCCTTTAAAAATCTCATTCTTAAAGATACTAGGTGTTTACAACTTGTAAACATATTCTACACAAATGGTTATTTATTAGATCTTCTTATTTCATAAGTATTTCTACACTTATTTTATCACCAAAAATAGTGTAAGTTCAAGTAAAAACCATGATCTTCTAAAAATCATCTTTTGTACTTGGTTTTCTTGGAAAATCATTCATAAATCTTGGATCTATAAGTTTACTGGTTTATTTTGTTTATTATTTTTCAAGAAATCATTTCATTTATCAAGTTCATGTTTACACAAGAAGATGATTATCTTATTTCATCACATAATCATACTCTAACTTGCTAGATCATGTGTTTAATCACAATCTAGCAAGCTCCATATGATGTTCAACATCATATTCTCAAGTAACAACAATCAAACATCATACATATACTAAACAACATCATTTCATCCATATTTCATCATATGTTAAGCTTTTGTTCAAGATTCTTCATGTCTTTTAGTGCTTTAGTGATTTATAACATAATATCTCTTTTAACCAACTAAAATAGAATTAAACAAAGGGTTACAAGGATCTTACTACTAGCTCTAAGCTAGGGATGAGCACTTGATGAAGAAGATGATAAAAGTGATGGATAAAAGCAAACGGGTGAGGTCCTTCAACTTCCAAAAGCTCCAAGCTTCCTAATATACCTTCTTACACCTTTGTTTGAGTATGGATTGTATAGAAATAAGGTGATGATGATGTTAGAGTTGTTGTTGTTGTTGGCCGTGAATCAAGAAGGAAGGAGGAGAGACTTGGGTGGTGTTGAGATGAATGAGAAATGGTTAAGTGAATGCTCTAATGTTTATTTATAAATCCTCCATAGCTCCATTATCCATTGGTCCTTATGTCTCCAAAGTACGTGGCAAATATACTAGCAAATCTTCACAAGATCTTGCAAGATCAATTAAAATCCCCACATAGGCCATGTGGGCCGATTGTAGCATGAGGGGGGAGGGGGTCTAATTGTAACCTTCAACCAAATTAGTTATCTTGTATTCAAATTCCAAGTATATAGTTTGTGTAGTTAGTTACTAGATATTTTAGTGGGTGTTAGGATGTTCGGGGGTCATAACTAGCCAAGAAATAATTAAGCAATGCTTTTTGTATAATTTTGGTGTTTCGGGTAGTGTCCGGTTGTTCGGTTAGATACCGGTTCGATAAGGTGTCAAACTTATTCGTTTAGTGACCTTTAAGTACCCTTTTGTGACACTTTTAATTCCCGACACTTAGGAAAGCATACAGGACCATTTTGCCATATTTTTGCATGTTACTAGCCCATTAAATTACTGATTTTTGCTGATTAATGCAGAATTCTGCACTTTTAGTGGGTTTTAGGCACTTTCCGGCACTTAAACTATCACCTAGTGACGTAGTTTTATGGTCATTACTTCCCTATACACCATACTAGTGTAGTATCTTGTCCCTGGCTCATACTGGGTCCCAAAACACTGTCTGTCTATGTACTGAACATTGTCAACATTTTTCTGAGTTATCCGCTAATGGTGCTAACTGTGCTTTGTGCATCGTTTATGTCCCTAAAGTTTGTATGTGATAAATGATGTGACAATATGAAATGTGATGCACATGTATGTATGATACATAAATCAGAAAGCAGTTTAAGTCATCAGTTGTAATTAAGCACAGTCATTAAGCATTAATCATTATTAATTAATTGTACGGATACCTGGATTTATGACGGTTGTCACATTCTCCCCCTGTTAAGAAAATTTCATCCTCGAAATTTGTACTACCTTAACTCCTTAGGGTTACATTGTGCGTGTATGTGTATGAATAATACTGAGGTAGGTAACCCAAAACCGAATCAAAACTTATTCAAATCAGGTGAATCCAAGGATATCTTACTATAATCGGAACCCAGCAGCTAAAGAGAATGTGTTTCAGGATTTGCTGTGAAAGATACAAGACGTATTGACGTATAGTCTAGTGTAATCCAGTTACAGCGGTTCCACAAAAGAGGAGTTTTGACCAATAGGATTCTCAAACAATCGGTCATAATATGCAAACGAGTTTTTACAAACCATAGCATCTACTATATGAGTTTAAAATCAACGACTTGAATATGAAAATGATCTGTCAACGTTCGAATAAATAAATAGTAAGGATTAGTATGTTGACATTCTTGAATCGCGAAAATACACCGAATGAAATACAAGAGAATCTGGTGTATCATTGTCTTAATTCGTAGTTGCATCAGGAATGTTTAAATGATAAGTCAAACAAAAGTATGTGTAGTTTCGTGTAAAACGGTTGACCATGATTAGCACAAGCTACAAATTTGTAATGACACCACAAGGTGTCGAATGACAAGATTCAAATATAGTGTTGACTGAACAAGTTCACCGTGTTTGAAATCAAATGAAAGTATACTGAGACAATCTGAAGATTTGATTTACACAATGTCATAGAGTTTTCAGTTGAATACGGAACATCAAAGAGCCACTGTTTTTTATCGGAGATGAAAAAGTATTAGGTATCGCAAGGTATTCGATCGACAATGAAAGAATCGTTAGGAGGTACATTGTGATATGAAATGAATCTATGTACCATTGTCTTAACACACAACTGTGTTGAGACCGCTTCAATCGTGATAATCAAAAATGGATTTAGAGCAAGTCAATTAAATAAACAATTAGATCCGTGTATGAGGTGCGTAACCAAATCAGCGCAAGCTTCAATCTAATGAAAACATCACCACGAGGTGTCGAATCCAACAAACGATTTAGTGGAGTCGTAGTCCAATCAAGTCTACTACGACTCGAAACAAAAGAACCTTTGCAAGGATAAATTCGAATATGATGCTCTCAATACATCATATGGTGTCTTGAATTGAATATGCAAAATAGATAAGTTCAAGCAATTGAACTTGGTTTCAGCGCAACCCGACAATAACGTATGCATCAACAAGGGGGAATCTCAGCATGGTTACAAAAATAAATCATGAATGTGACTTGAAATAGGAGGAGTTTCAAGAAAGTGTGTTGACTTGGTACAAAAAGCCAATAATTACAAAAATGTAGGTCAATCGAATCATAAATCAGTAGTATTTGTATTTCGGTGAAGCGTTTTTTCGAAACGAAACCACATGCGTAGCAAATGGTGCATGTATGACATATAAGTTTCCGAGTACTGAAACAATGAGTAATTGCTAAGATGAAGAAATGACCAAGTATCGAAGCAAATGTGTGTTCGCTCTTAGCGAAGAAAATTGGCGTGATGCAACTACCATTAAGATGGAGTAGAGATGCAAATGTCTACTTGCTAGAAGCAAAAGTAAAGATTTCAACAGAAGAAGTTCAAGTATTTTCTGTTTTGTTAACTAAAATAGCATGTATGTCAAGGTAATGGTGTTTGCTTGAGTTAACAGGTGTGGTTCCTAAGAAACCTTTACGAGTTTGGTCCCGGGTTCCCGAGGGTCCTAAGTACGTGTTTTCTAGATTCTCAAAGTTTTGTATTCTGTGTAAAACTGTTTTGTGTATCGTGTAGGAAACACCATTTGTGTACGTTTAAAAACAAGTTATTGTTCCACAATTTCCCCAGTATACTTTCTTCCTGAATTCACAGCTAATGGCACTCGATCATCGATCAGTCGTGTAATAGAAGTTGGATCCTCACAATTAGTTAAGTAAGAAGTTCGTTAATCCTCAGCAAGAGTTATCGACTCTTGTTGGTTAACTAGTTCGGCTCCTGGTAGTTGATGCTCATTTGAAAATCATCGTCCTTCTTCTTGACGAGCAGAACTGGGGTTACCCAAAGCGGGAATTTTGGTCTGTTATCGTCCTTCTCTATCAACCACTGAGGTTACACTGACAATCCTTGCATCTCCGAAGGTGTAGGTCGTTAAGGTGCGTTGACTGTAGGCGCGGCGCCTGGCATCAAATCGATGCGAAATTCGTCTTGTCATTGAGGAGATGATTCTTGCAAGTCTTCGGGGAAGACTTCAGGGTATTTTCTTATCACAAGAATATCTTTGAGTTTTAGTTCTTTGGCCCCCTTGTCCACGACATGAGCCAAGAAAACAACACATCCTTTAAGCAGCAACTTTCATGCCTTCAAGCAATTAGAAATTTGTAGAGGCGTATCCTGCTTCATGAGTCACGATCATTCCTTTATTCGCCATCGGGATGCAGATATCAATCTCCGCTCGATCGGTCGGCAACCAATCCATTCGATTACCTCGTTGAAGCTTCCTAACTCTGTTGGATCGTTGTGTGACCCTAACGAGTCAATCTGAGAAGTTCATCATCAAAAACAAAGGCGGAATCAATGTAAATGATGTCAACACAGCTTGTTCCTTTCTAATCTTTATCTATTACTGATTTCCTGAGCATTTACAAGTCAATTGACAATCCGGCAGCACCTCGGCTCTGAATCGGAAAAGTTACAAATGAGATGGACCACTTGGTATATATAGGAGAGCTAATTTCGTGCGAAATAGCTAATGCTAATTTCGTACGAAATTACCTGATGTTAATTTCGTGCGAAATTAGCCTTGGCTATTTCGTGCGAAATTACCACACAATACCTAAAACTGATTTTTCCCGTACCAAGCACCATTCTATCCTATCTAGACTCAAAACTCTATAACGACGAAGTTAACAAACATTTATGCACCAATAGACTCCCCCTTGGATGCTGATGAAGTCTTTAGCATCAAATCTTCAGTCTTTAGTCTTGACTTATCGTTCTCTTACTCCAAATTGTTTTGACATTGTAAAGCTCCCTTCAATCTTCTATCTTCAAACTTTAATCTACAATCTCCCCTATGAATGTTGATCTAGAATCTAGACTCTCCCTTTCACTGACTCCCCCTCTCGATAATCTGGAACTTGAATTCTGATTCAAACTTTGACATTTTCTTTGCCATGGAGATTTAGACTCCTGTTTCCTGCACAATCTCTACCTAAATATAGGATATATGACAACAACAGTTTCAATCCAAACTTACCATTCACCTTCATTTGATGATCTTATCAATGTATAAAAATCCACTTAAGTATTCATGTCCAAATTAATGACCCTGATTACTTAATTAGTCTACCAAGTCCAACTTAATGACCTTGGTTGACCTGAGATAAATCACACTGACATTTTGTCCAATTTTGACTGAAAATTTACAAGTTTCAAATTAATGAACTTGCTATAACTTTTCAACTTTCACAAACTTATCATGTTAAGCTCACAACTCATCATCCAGCTCAGAAACTTCCTGCATCTGCTTCAATTCGAATCTGAAGATCAACTTTCCACTTTGGTTTGTCAAAAATAAAGCAAAAATGTAAAATCTTTTTGAATTTTAATAAAATTTCTAAACTAGGAATGGAATACAGAAATAAAATGAAGAATGTAAACTACTTACAAACAAATTTTTGGTGAGCGTGTTAGGGAATCATATCAGCTATCTGACAAATCACAAGTACCGTTAAGCTTTAATTTCATACTCAGAATTAAACAATTCACTTAGATTGTCGATATACTGATCCACTTAAATTCTCACACAATTTTCAATCTGTCCATGATACGGATTAAGTGTTTTAGAGACTTAAACTTATTCATGTGTCCCACCTCTTGAATATACTCCCGTATCCAAATCCCAATATTCAGTCTTACAGGTGAGTATACCACAGATGATATCTGTAAAGGGTTAGATGCGAAAAATCGTGAAAGCTCAGGTCAGAACTTCCGTTCAGCAGAGAGATGACGTCTTCGACTTTGGTGTGTCCCCTTTAGATTTTTTTTTCAACATCCATGATTAGCATTTTTCAATGTTTTATCATTTTTAGCTGAGGGCGATGCTATATTTCAAGCAATGCAGAAAGTATTATTCGGGGACTAGGCCATTGCTTCCGCAAAATTAGAAGTCCCGGAATAATACCCCAGATATCACTGAGTATAAAGACCTAGTATCTCAGAAAGAGGGATCTTTCAAACAAGATTTCAGGGGTTACCTATATATCCAAGTAGTGTTCCCCACGAAATTAGCAAGTAAGGATTTTAGGTTTATATCCCAAACAAACCTACTAAATGTGTAAAAACCTATCGGCACATCATCAGCGAGACTGTTTAACGCATTTAAACTTTCCATTTCTTTAGCATACCGTAACTGTCAAGCCGATGTACTATCATTTTCCCTTTTTACACAAGCTCTTTTTCATATTTTCTATTGTTTTTGGATTTTGAAAAAATCTCATGTTTTTGGATTTTTGAAATTTTTAACTGTTTTTGTATTTTCTGAAAATATTACCCTACTCCCCTAAATACCAAAACAAGAAAAAAATCGACAAACCATTGCAGATTGCTTCTCAACATCATCACTTGTTAAGATTCTGATCGCTTCTAGTCTAGCAACCGGACCATATACTTCAGTGAAATCTATCCCCTCTTGCTGACTGAAACCCTGGACTATGAGTCAAGCTTTGTTACGAATAATAACCCCTCGATCATCTCTCTTGCATTTGAACACCCACTTGGTGTTTATCTTCCTCTGACCATCAGGCAAATCTACCAATTTCCACACTCCTAACTTCTCAAACTGACTCAACTCTTCTTGCATAGCATTGACCCAAGAATCTTCAGTTAGCGCCTCTTTGTATGTTCACGGTTCTATCTGCGAAATAAAACAACTAAGTGAAAACTCAGTTTGTAAAGGAGCAACTGTAGAATAAAAACAAGTAAGGCATTGGTCAATTTGACGTCTAGTGCGAACGCCTGATTGTAATTCTCCAATGATCAACTCTTCTGGATGGTATGAAAGTGTTCTTGGCATTACCTCGCCTGGAACATCTACCTCGCCTTCCAAATTTGTGATATTTTGATTTGAACCTTGTTCATCGACTGGAATTGTTTGACTTGAGATCTGGATTTGCTCCCCCTCAGAATCTAAATCACCATGATCAAATACTGGTCCATTATCAGATTCTTGATTATCATTATGTGCCGTCAGATTATCATGAGCAACTTCATTTTGTCGTGGTCGACTTGAATACTCAGCTGGAAACCTTTCCTGCGATTCTTCATACTCTCTCAGAATATCCAACTCGTCAAAGAAGTCTTCTTCTTCTTCCTTTTCTTCTTCCATGTCAAACGAATCCCACAAAGTGTCATAATGAAAACGCCATGAATCTCCAGGATTCTGCGGTGGCATTGTGCAACCTTGACACTCAACATTGTGTGCTTCAATAATCCGTTTCAAGCTTGGAACAAAGACTCGTTTCAATGGACTTGTGTAACCCACAAATATTCCTTCGATGCTCTTTGGACCAAATTTACCAAAAGGCTCTAGAACTGTACAGGGAGACCCAAACTGTTCTAAATACTTCAAAATCGGTTTGCGGTTATTGATCAGCTCGAAACACGTCTTATTGAATTTCTTGACAGTGAGAACCCGATTAAGTGTATAGCATGCGGCGGATACTGCTTCTGCCCAAAAATTTACTGGTAGCTTTGAATCAGCAAGCATCGTCCTAGCCGTTTCAATTAGCGTCCTGTTCTTTCTTTCAGCTACTCCATTCTGCTGCGGAGTGTAAGGAGCACTAAATTCATGCAATATACCTCTTTCATCACAATATTCTTCCATCTTGTTGTTCTTGTACTCAGTATCATTATCAATTCTAATTCTTTTGATACGCCTTTGGTACAAATTTTCAATTTTCTTGAACAACGCCATCAAACTATCAAACGTCTCATCTTTCGTTTTCATAAATGAAACCCATGAAAACCTTGAAAAATCATCCGTTACCACTAGACAGTAGAGATCCCCTGTAATACTTTTGATGTTTACTGGACCAAACAAATCCATATGGAGTCTCTCTAACGGTCTTGAGACTGAGTTGACTTTCTTTTGAGGATGTGATTTCTTTTTCTGCTTGCCTTTGATGCAGCTAATGCACTCTTCTTCCAGATGAAAACCTTTGACATGAACACCAATAACTAAGTCGTTATGCACCAGGTGATTCATTTTTTGGAGATGAATATGGCCCATCTTTCAATGCCATAACTTTGATTCTTTTTCCGTTGCTCTTGACACAAAACAGTGTGTTTGACCCGTGGTTGTAGTTGCTACACTCATGTCCAACACTTACAGATCATTCACTCTAGGTGCCCTCATGATAATCCATTCTTTAGGGATAACAAATCCTGGTTTCAAGATCAAACATTCTTTGTCTGTGAAGTGAGTAGTATACATCCTATCACAGATCTGAGAAATACTCAGAAGATTATTCTCCAGCTCGGCGATGTAGTTAACTCTTTCAAACGTAACAATCCCATTGGATAACGTTCCTTCACCAACTATTCTACCACCTTGATTTCCTGCGAATCCCACGTAACCTCCATTGAAATTTCTAACATCATATAGCAGGGCTGATTTCCCCGTCATGTGCCGAGAAGCTCCACTATCCATAATCCATCACGAAACGGGTCTTGGAAGCTCCTGCACCAAATAGAAATATGATTAGCTGAAATAAGCTGCCCAAGCCTCATCAGACTCAGGTAACTTAATATCATCTATGCACTTTACAACCGATTTAAGAGGTGGAAAGTTTTTATCATTCATTTCCAGTTTGTTATCAATAGCCTCTTTTATTTCAACTTTCTCCTCTTTTTCCAATGAAACATTCTTCTTAGCAAAATCTTCATAAGGAATGGAAATATTTTCTTTACTGTTTTCATTTCGAAGAATCTTTTTAGGAACAACTTTCTTCTCTTGTGAAGTTGAAACTTGTTTCTCTGATTTTGGTTTCCATGTTTGTTGAGATGAAGCAACCCGTTTGTAAAATTTGTCATTTTTAGTTACCATATTCTTAACAGGTTCAGTTTTGATCTTGGTGTTGTTATTTTTCAAAACCTTTTTCTCAACAACCAATGGAGCTTTTCCCTTCACATCATCTTTCTTTCTTGAATTCATCACAACTTCAGTCTTAGGCTTCAAGTTGTTACACTTTCGTGCAATATGTCCAACTTGATTGCATTTGAAGCATGTTCGGGTGTCAACTACCCGACTTGTACCTTCAGACTGAGGCTGCGATGCTTTCTTCTCAAAGAACTCTTTGTTTGATTTTGAAAAAATCTCAGATTCTTCATCAGAAAGTGAACTTGAACCATTCACAAACACCTTTTTTCTCAGCAAACTTCTTGTTTTGAACATTATTTTTCTGATAATTCTTACCACCCAGATAACCACCCGACCATCTGTTTCGATTGTTATTATAAAAACGCGGTGGAACAATAGGTTTCTTGTAGTAAGCTTTATCTTTTTCAAAATTCATTTGCCTCTTTGTCTGATTCAAACCTTCTACTTCAAACAGATCAATTTCAACCAGTTTGAAAACATTTTTCAACTTGTCCATGTTAACATTCTCCAGAGGAAACTCAGAATCCGAATACAACTTATCTGATCCCGATATCTTGTACATGACAAGAGTAGGTTCTTCATTTAAGTAGTTTTTGGATTTTGGTTTCGGAATATAATTGTTCAGAAAACACTCTTCATCCTCAATTGAATCACTATCAAACTTCAAAACACTTTCAGCCATGCCTTTCACAATATCAGTTTGAAGACTATCATCAGATGAAGAAAATGTAACATCAATTGACTCTGGAAGTTTTATTTCATTCGTTTCATTTTCATCATTAACCAACCCGGACTTTTTCTTTGAAAAATTGTTTAACACTGGCGGTGGAACCTAATGAAACCCAATCCCAGTTCCATCCGAGTAAACATCTTCGCCTGCTTTATTTTTCCCGATGGGTTTAGGAACAATGTGTTGTAAAACAAAGCTTGCAGAGCTGTAACTGTTCAGTTTCAAATTGATACGCTTATTCTCAATCTTAGCTTCTTCAAACTGAAACTTCAATTTAGCAATCTCATCCAGTTGTTGGTTGATTTGCTATTCTTTTTGTCTAAGAACTACAGTTAAATGCTCATTTTCTTTATTGGTTTTACCGTTTCTTTCATCAGAATGTTTAACTGTTCATTTTAATTTCTCAAAATTTTCTGAGATTTTACGATTTTCAAGAACCAATTTTTCATTTTCTTTCTTAATTTTTTCTACTTCAATTTTATCATTTTCAATTTTCTCAGTTAAAATTTTTAGCTCGATCATTTGAAGCTTTTAGCATTTTATCACGGTCTAGAATCTGATCTTCAACCTTTCTGACTCTAGTTGTCAGTTCTTGAACCTTTGTATCACTAAGGTAAGTGAGTGTACATAAAACTTGTAGTTTTTCATGCAACTTTTGCAGTCACTATCACCTTTGACTTTCTTACCTGTCTCACTTGTTGAAATGTTTGGACTGACCTTGCGTTTAGACTCAGTTTCAGACTTAGAGTCTACCTCAAGTTCCTTTGCAGCAAGCACTTTGTCAGCCATCTTTCCCAAGTTTTCAGCGGTGAATTCTTGTGAAGTATCAATAATACCATCATCAATCTTCTTAGACTGCGATTCACTCGCTTTCTCTTTTTCTTTTTCTTTCTCTTCTCCACCTCCCCACCATTCTCTCTATCAGGCGTCTTCTTCTGCAGCATATTCTTCAATGAAAGATTCTATACTAAGAGTTTTAGTATCAATAGCAATGTTTCCTTGAGGATCAAGGTAACATTCTCTATCAGCATCCCATCTCTTTGCTCTTCTGGCTTCACTGAACACCTTTAGATAATCTCATCATCTTGAATTCTGCTCTCTACTTTCTGCTTTGATATTTTTATTCTTCAGTTCTTGTGTCTTTGACAGGAGTAATCTTTTCTGTTGCGAAAGCATATCCTACTGCATCTTCCTCCGGTAGCAGTTCACTCGAATCAAAATCTTCATCATCATGAATAACAGCAAGAGCTCTTGATTTTTCTTTGGGGACATCCTCAAGCTGCTTCATTCTGGGCGGTTCTGATTTATTCTGATGATAGATCGCTCTTTTGTAGTAATCCTCAAGGAATGGATTTGCAGTATCATCAGCAGGAGTGTTACGACATTCACGTTTGAAATGTCCTTTTTGTTTACACCTGAAGCATGTGACTTTTGATTTGTCAAAGCCAAGTTTTGTGGACGGTCAGCCAATTTAATGTCTGCTCGTAATCTCCATGAACCTTTGGGCTCGTCTGACCGCACTAGCCATACACCACCTGATATCGATCAGTTCCATCTCTTCAGGATCTATTTGATCATAGTCCTCCTTAGTCAGGTTTGCGTTTCCAATCTTGCCCGCCACAAGGCTCTCGTACGATTCTAACACCGATGCTAAGAACAACATCTGTTGTTTTGCTGATTCTTCACTAAAATTTTGTGCGTTCTTCAGATCCACAACAATGTTACATTGGAACAGATTCTTTGATGCAGATTGGCTTGGATTTGTTGAAGAAGATCCACTATGAAAACCACTGTGAGGAGTTTCTTGATTCACAGTATTTGAACTCTCTGCAGAAAAGGTTGTTCTTGGAGAACCAGTCTTTGGTAGATTTCGTCTGTTGTACAACTCCACATTCTGCTGATAAGATGAGTTGTTGACTTTGCTAGATTTCTTGATCTCCAACTCGTGACTCTCCAGTCTTTCGATAAGCAGATCCACTGTCAACTCTTCAGACTTGATTGTATTTTTTAGCATTAATGCAAAGTACTGCCAATCTTGTTCATTCGGCAGCGAGTCGAACAATTTGTCAACCAACTCTTCTTGAGTATATACAATTTTGTGTCTTGCCAGCTCCAATTTCAGATGCCCGAATCTCTCAATCATCTTGGAAGCAGACTCGTTCTTCAAACAACCAAATAAATCAAACTCTTTTCTTAACATTTTCTTTTTGTTTTTGACTATCTCAGCACTACCTACACATTTTACCCTCAGTTTCTCCCAAAGATCTTTTGAATTTTCATAATCAATCAATGAAATTGTATCATCTCTCACAGACTGATGAATCAACGCGATGCACTTTTGTTCAGAAACATATCTTTCAATATCATCAGTATCTGTCAAACTTTCACCAAACCGTTCTCCTCTAACGTAACCAATCTTTAAACTTTTCCAGCTTTGATATGCAAAGGCTTGAAGCCACTCGTCAAATCTTGTAGCCCACCTATTGTAATCTTCTATTGCCAACAACTTTGGAGGTTTGTTGTTCGTCCCATACGCACTCTCAACACTTAATGTATCCGAAAGAGAATTTCTCGCACTCGGGGCTTTCTCATTTGTGTTGTTCGATGTGTCGTTTGAAGTATCATCTCCACCATTTCCAGCAAAGGCAAAAATGTCACAAAACGGATTGAAATCATCCATCTTCACGTACCTGAAATGATCAACAAACACTTAGAAAACTTTTGGACTTTACAAACACTTTCAAATAAAATAGAACTTTCACACGAAATATGATTTCACACAAAATAACCTTTGGTGCGAAATAGGTATGATTTCGTGCGAAATTAGGAACAAAATGCAAATTCCGTGCGAAATTAGAACCAATATGCTGATTTCGTGCGAAATTAGTTGATTTCTTACGAAATTAGATGTCACAGATGTAATTTCGCGCGAAATAAGAAGAGCAATTTCGTGCGAAATTAGGATGACGTCAGCAAGTCGAACACCTTTTTGTCAAATTGATCCTGTTTTAGTTCGAATTATGATCCAATTCTTTCAAGGATTAGTTAAAACTATGTTTCGCTTGATATATGTGAGTTTTAAGCCATTTTGACCGTTAAATTTCATTCAAATCAGAAAAGAAAGAGTAGAAGAGATAGAATCCGATGAATTCAAGCTGAATTGGTATGAACTCCTCGTCCTGAGCTCTGATACCACTTGTTGGATCGTCGTGTGACCCTAACGAGTCAATCTGAGTAGTTCATCATAAAAAAAAAAGGCGGAATCAATGTAAATGATGTCAACACAGCTTGTTCCTTTCTAATCTTTATCTATTACTGATTTCCTAAGCTTTTACAAGTCAATTGACAATCCGGCAGCACATCGGCTCTGAATCGGAAAAGTTACAAATGAGATGGACCACTTGGTATATATAGGAGAGCTAATTTCGTGCGAAATAGCTAATGCTAATTTCGTACGAAATTACCTGATGTTAATTTCGTGTGAAATTAGCCTTGGCTATTTCGTGCGAAATTACCACACAATACCTAAAACTGATTTTTCCCGTACTAAGCACCATTCTATCCTATCTAGACTTAAAACTCTATAAAGACGAAGTTAACAGACATTTATGCACCAACAAACTCAACTGTCAGTAGATCAAACGTAGGTTCACGCTCTCCGGGTTCTATCTTGTCGATTCCAATTACTTTGTCGGCTTCCACTAGCTTCCCATTAGCTAGTTCTATCGAGTGCAGTTTATCTAACTTACTTGCTACTAAACCAATTATACCTTCAAACTCTAGAGATGCGAGGCTTAAAATTTGCAATAGTATCTAGCAGCACAGATGCATAATGTTGACTAGTATAGGATGAATGGATAACCTTGTTTGGATTCTGGCGTGTTTCCCTAGCTTCGTTGTTGCGCTTTCACCCTTGTGCCTGATTCTTCTTGGGGCAGTATTTTCTGAAATGATTTTTGCTTCCACAGTCAAAACAACCTTGAGCACGTTTCTGTTTGTCACTCGTTCTGCCTTGATAATTGTCTTTATGGTAGTTTCGTCCGTGACTCTCGCTACCATCTTGGCCTCCATTACTACGTTCAATATCTTGCCTACAAGTTTCCTTAGGATGCCCGCTCTTGCCACAGTTATCACATTTGCCATATTTACATCGCCCGACATGATAACGTAAACAATTGTCGCACTTAGGTAGGATACCCATGTAGTCTTTTCCCTTTTTGGCCTTCTTCTTGTTACTCGCCCGAGTAACCTTCTTGAAATTTGCGAGCTTTCTCTTGTTATCTCCAGATGGCTCTACAGAAGTCTTCTTTTTCTCTTTCGAGGTGGAAAATTCTCCTAGTCTAACCGCTTCTTCAGTGAGCACCACGCTTATGTCGATAGCCTCGGTGATCGTCAGAGGCTTAGATGTTGTCACCAGGCTTAGAATCTGTGGTGCCAATCCCCCGATGAAGCGTTCGATCTTCCTAGATTCTGGTTTCACCAAACGCGAAGCAACTTGGGATAAATCGTTAAATCTCTGCACATACTCAGCTATCTTTGGTCCTTCCATTTTCAAGTTCCACAGTTCAGTCTCCAACTTCTGGACTTCTGCCCTCGAGCAATATCTCTTACGCATCAGTTCTTTCAGTTCGTCCCACGTCAAAGCATACGCAGCGGTCTTGCCCATTGTCTGAACCTGAAGGTTCCACCATGACAGAGCCCCATCTACAAATAGTCCAGCTATGTACGTGACCTGGTGTTCTGGGGCACATTTGCTCAATCGTAAAACAGAATCCGTTTTCTCAACCCAGCGCACGAAGGCTAAGGCACCCCCAGTGCCGTCGAATTCTCGAGGTTTGTGGTCCAAGAACTGCTTGTAGGTGCAGCCTTCGCTGCATTCGGGGTGAAGGGCCTCGAGCTGTGCAATGGCCTGTGAGATGCGCTCTTGTAGTTCTGCCGCTGTCGCCGACAGAGGGTTGTTGGTAGTGATGTTCCCTTGTATCGACATCTTCCAAGAAGAAGATCGGTTAGGTCAGGTTGTATTTATTCAAGGAGTGCATATAGTTGTTTAGAGGTCATATGTACATACACGTATTTAATTTTTATATCAACCGATCAAACAATAGCATAATCATAGCATAACCAAGTAATTTGGGGATTATGTTTAATGAGAGCATAGCACGCAAGCACGTAGCATTATAATTATAGCACACACCTATAGATCAATAACGTGCTTAACGAAGACATATCGACTGAGCTTTCATTGGTTATTGGCCACAAAGTATTGTCGCATGTTTAATGATGATTGGGCTCTCATTATTCTCCGACCACAATTACATTGTCTTACAAAATGTATCACATCAATAGGGACACAGGGTCACCCTACCCTTGTTCAACAAGTATATCAGTGTATCAAAATTACGTAGTCAGAAGTGGTCTTCAAAAGTCTGCACAATCCCGGCTTATCATTAGTCTCTTTACCCAAATGTAATGCAATCCGCATAGTCCAAAAACCAATTATACTGGTGACTGAGGTGGATGAGGAGAGAAAAGTAAACTGCTAGAATGCGTGAACTCCTCCTCGAGCTTGCATATACGCCGAAGTAAATAACTGACTCTGCTGCTCGACAGTAAAGAAATGAGCATCAAATCCTGGGAAAAGTGTAATAGTAGCAGGTGAGAGTGCCAAAGGAATCTTTGGTAAATGTGGAGGATCAAAGTATACTGGAAATAGACAGGGTGTAGGACGTGGTGTCAGCTCAAACTTCAAAACTCTACGACTCGTATCCCTAAACTGTAGCTGGTGTTACTGGAGCAACCCATCCCGTGTGTAGTCTCCATAATGTGAGGGATGGTAAGGGTCTAAAATCAGCATAGTGTATGATAGGAACCATCGAAATGGCTCGTCCAGCGGTGTAGAGGTGATAGTAGCAGAAGGTGTGGCCTGTGAGGTCGGGGAAAGTGCTGTTGTAGCTAAAAGAATCGTCATGTGGGTGCTGACCTGGAGTACTCTTCCGTGGTGCGGGTAAGTCCTGAAAGAAAGCGATAGGCATGTTGGCACAATGGACGTCGGTCTCCATAGGAGCAACATCAACGGGTGCAGGTGAAGGAACAAACGTCTCAACCTATACGGAGATCATCAGGTGCAGGTATTGGGTTAGGTATAAGGGGTGCAATGTCTGGTAGACCAAAAGCAACAGGGTCATGATCAAGCAAGGGTGCAGGATCAGCAGGTGTAACATCAAGCTGGCCCAAAGGAATAAGAGCTGGCTCAGGAGCAGGCTCTGGGTCGTGTAAAGGTGTGGCATCTCGAGCAGGTGGTAGTGCAGCGGTTATAGCGAGGTCGTCGTCTGATTCAGTAGAAAGCTGTAATCCGGCCGTCTGTAAGGCTGCAGATGTCACAGACTCAAAGGAGTCTGAATTCGAGTGTTTACCAAAATCAGGGGATAGCTTGATAACAGGGGTCTCAGAAGTGGGATGTGTAATAATGTTCTCGTCTAACTTTCCATCATCATAGGCGTCAGCAGGAGGACCATCAATAATCATGTCAACGTCATCATCAATTTTTCGTCGAGTAGCCAACCTTCGGAAGGAATGTCCACCGGAGGCGCATCGTCAAGGATCGGAGCCATAGTGTGCTCACCGTCGGGATGACTAGTGATGAAGTGGTCATGGACTGAAATAAGGATAACAGAAGGATTCTTGTCAGAGAAACCTTCAGCAAGGGTAAAGCATTACCAAAATCTGGTAGCGCGGACTGTTGGGAGTCATCCTCGACCTTGGTCAGCATATTAGGATCACTCTCAGTGTCTGACGTAAATATCTCTGGATCAGATGCAATCTCATTATCTGTGGCGGTGGCCATAGGGTTATCATTGTCTGATAACTTGCTTTCTAAAATAAAGTGACATGTGTGCCGGTACGTAATAGTCATAGCATGTATATCCTTAGTAATCGCTAACAAATAGAGTATGCAAACAAGGAAATTTGTCATGTAGTCATGTATTCACATTATTCTTCATGAAACTTTCTAACCTTCCTAGTCTCCCAGACTAACCCACCTAGTCTCCCAGACTAACCCACCTAGTCTCCCAAACTAACCAACCAGCCTCCCAGACTAAATACCCAGCCTCCCAGACTAAACTACCCAGTCTCTCAGACAGAAACACCCAGTCTCTACTGAAACACCCAGTCTCTCAGACTGAAACACTCAGTCTCTCAGACAGAAACACCTAGTCTCTCAGACTGAAACACCCAGTCTCTTAGAAAGAAACACCCAGTCTCTACTGAAACACCCAGTCCCTCAGACTGAAACACCCAGTCTCTCAGACAGAAACACCCAGTCTCTCAGACTGTAACACCCAGTCTCTTAGACTGAAACACCCAGTCTCTCAGACTGAACTCCCTAGTCTTTCAGACTAAACTTCCCAGTTCCCCAAACTGAATTACCCAGTCTCTCAGACTAAACTACCAAGTTTCTCAAACTGAATTATCCAGTCTCTCAGACTAACTCCTAGTTTCCCAAACTGTCCCAACTAGTCCCTCAGACTAACTACCCAGTCTCTCAGACTGAGTCTCTCAGATCAAACTCCCAGTCTCTCAGACTGCCCCAGCTAGTCTTTCAGACTAACTCCCCAGTCGCTCAGACTGAATCTCTGAGATTAAACTCACAGTCTCTCAGACTGCCCCAGCTAGCCTCTCAGACTAACTCCTAGTCTCTCAGACTGAATTTCTCAGCTTAAACTCCCAGTCTCTCAGACTGCCCCAGCAAGTCTCTCAGACTAACTCCCCAGTCTCTCAGACTGAACTATAAACGAATTCTTTGAAATGTGATTTGTGTCTTTTGTTTGTAAAAATGTTTGTTTCCTGGATCTGGGCGTTTAGTGTATGCAATGAAAACATGTTTGTAAAAGCGTTTTCGTGAGAGCCCTAATGATCGTAGTCTAGACTCGAGAAAGAATCCTAGTTCGCTACGACCGAAGCTCTGATCCCAAGCTGTCACACCCTGACTTTTGCGGAAGCGTGATTATGGTGTGACTTTCTTAATATCATTGCATTCAATCATCACATCAACTATATGAGAAAACCATAGGTTTGTCATCCATTAAATATGTTTAAAACGTAACAACATTGTTTAAAAACGTAGGCTTCAAATTCAAGTTTTACAAACCGTACAAATTGTTTATGAGTTCATTATGGACTCTTCAAAAGATATTGAATAACACCAAGGTTTGGAAGACGTGTCTCGTCCAAGAATAAGACACACTAACCAAACTCAAAGACCATGGATGACATCCTTATTCTTAACGCAGCATAAAAACTTCCAACGCCCGCCAGATCCACTTTACAAATTCCCTGAAATACATGTAGTTTGAAAACATCAACAAAAGTTGAGTGAGTTCATGTGTTCGTTTGTGTGTATGTATAAACCTTTGAAAACGATGTAAGTATGTATGTAAGTCCCTGGTATGTAGCAATAAGGAAAAAGAGATCACCAATGGTTTGCAAGGCCATTGATATGTGTGAAGTGATGCAGGAAGACTCAAACCTAGCAGATTTCGCACCGGGCCTCCGGCTGTAAGACATAGTCACCACATGGTCCACTCGACGCACTCACGGGTGGGGCTCGCTACACCCAAATAGATCTATCACTCATGCCCCTCGGTCCTACAACGAGGATTGATGGCCTTAATCGCCCTACCCATTCACATGATCTAGCAGTAACCCTCCTTAGCTAACCATACCATGTATAAAACGTTTGTAATAATTGTAACATGTATTTCACCCCCGAAGTATAAACTGAAAACAGTTAAAAGAAAAGGGGGACATGAACTCACTGTATTGCGTCTTCGGTACTTGTAACCCAAATCTCCTCAGCAAACACGACTACCTACAATGTTCTAACGTCTATTAGACGAACGGGTCGTGCCTTGTCTTAGTATTTACGTTTTTGAGTTACGTTTACTTCATGTCTTCAATATTATTCCAAGTTATAATTATTTGTTAAAATAATGGTTATTTTAACTTCAAATTACATTTGATTTCGGAATAATTGTTAAACAGTATTTTGTGACAATACTTCTCAAGTATTTCTTTCCCAAGGATGGGGGTATCTTATACATGTATATCCGTATTCTTGTATTGGTATATCTTGCCATGTGTTGGCGTCGTATTCCGGTGTGTACGTATGTTCTTAATAATTATCCAATATATTCCCAAAACAATATATTTTCAAGTCTTACTTAGAAAATATATATAAACTTATTTTGTCCAAAATAATGTATTTTAAGAAAATATATATTTTTCCCAAAAATCATATATCTTCTAAATATACTAAGAAAATATATTTTTACTTCCAAAATAATATATGTTCCCCTTGTCGAAAATATGATACACTTTGTAATAACAATAAAATCATATTTTCATTTCTTTCATATCCAAAATAATGTTTACCCAAAATATGTTTATAGCGGTATTTTCCGGAATATTTTGTAAGTTACATTTTATCGTTCGGGTCAACAATATTTTGTGTGTAACTTATATATATATTCCTGTATGATTTTTGGTATTATCTTGGATGGTAAGTTCTTGGTATTAGTTAAGTTATATTATTTTACCCTAAAATAATATAACTATTTCACAAAGTATACACATAATCACACACAACGTGTCACTGATGTATATATATATATATATATATATATATATATATATCCTAAATATATATTTATCCATTTTTATTTATAAAAACCAACCTCCAATACTTGTATTTTTGTAACAAAATCTATGACAAAGTTTATATGGAAAACCAAAGTTAAAACACACTTGTAAGTACTTGTTTAGAAAATATTTTTCTAAGTGTTTGTATTTTTAGAAAATTTCACCATAGTTTCCTCTTGAAAATGGAGGTGTCCATGCTATTAAAGCATATCATTTTCTTTTCAAAAATCATCACAATAATCAACAATCAACCCTAAACAATATTATACTCACCAAGTGTTAAAACAAAGCCATCTATATAAAGATCATGAACTTGAGTTTGCATAAAAGCTTGTAGTAACTTGGTAAAGTGTTTAGTTGGTCTAGCTACCCTTTAAAGTGTGTTTATCCCTTTAAAAATCTCAATCTTAATGAAACTAGGTGTTTACAACTTGTAAACATATTCTACAAAAATGTTTATTTATTAGATCGTCTTGTTTCATAAGTATTTCTACACTTATTTTATCACCAAAAATAGTGTAAGTTCAAGTAAAAACCATGATCTTCTAAAAATCATATTTTGTACTTGGTTTTCTTGGAAAATCATTCATAAATCTTGGATCTATAAGTTTACTGGTTTACTTTGTTTATTATTTTTCAAGAAATCATTTCATTTATCAAGTTCATGTTTACACAGGAAGATAATTATCTTATTTCATCACATAATCATACTCTAACTTGCTAGATCATGTGTTTAATCACAATCTAGCAAGCTCCATATGATGCTCAACATCATATTCTCAAGTAACAACAATCAAACATCATACATATACTAAACAACATCATTTCATCCATATTTCATCATATGTTAAGCTTTTGTTCAAGATTCTTCATGTCTTTTAGTGCTTTAGTGATTTATAACATAATATATCTTTTAACCAACTAAAACAGAATTAAACAAAGGGTTACAAGGATCTTACTACTAGCTCTAAGCTAGGGATGAACACTTGATGGAGAAGATGATAAAAGTGATGGATAAAAGCAAACGGGCGAGGTCCTTCAACTTCCGAAAGCTCCAAGCTTCCTAATATACCTTCTTACACCTTTGTTTGAGTATGGATTGTATAGAAATAAGGTGATGATGATGTTAGAGTTGTTGTTGTTGTTGTTGGCCGTGAATCAAGATGGAAGGAGGAAAGAGTTGGGTGGTGTTGAGATGAATGAGAAAGGGTTAAGTGAATGCTCTAATGTTTATTTATAAATCCTCCATAGCTCCATTATCCATGGGTCCTTATGTCTCCAAAGTACATGGCAAATATACTAGCAAATCTTCACAAGATCTTGCAAGATCAATTAAAATCCCCACATAGGCCATGTGGGCCGATTGTAGCACGAGGGGGAGGGGGTCTAATTGTAACTTTCAACCAAATTAGTTATCTTGTAATCAAATTCCAAGTATATAGTTTGTGTAGTTAGTTACTAGATATTTCAGTGGGTGTTAGGATGTTCGGGGATCATAACTAGCCAAGAAATAATTAAACAATGCTTCTAGTATAATTTTGGTTTTTCGGGTAGTGTCCGGTTGTTCGGTTAGATACCTGTTCATTAAGGTGTCAAACTTATTCGTTTAGTGACCTTTAAGTACCCTTTTGTGACACTTTTAATTCCCGACACTTAGGAAAGCATACAGGACCATTTTTCCATATTTTTGCATGTTACTAGCCCATTAAATTGCTGATTTTTGCTGATTAATGCAGAATTCTGCACTTTTAGTGGGTTTTAGGCACTTTCCGGCACTTAAACTATCACCTAGTGATGCAGTTTTATGGTCTTTACTTCCCTACACACCATACTAGTGTAGTACCTTGTCCCTGGCTCATACTGGGCCCCAAAACACTGTATGTCTATGTACTGAACATTGTCAGCATTTTTCTGAGTTATCCGCTAATGGTGCTAACTGTGCTTTGTGCATCGTTTATGTCACTAAAGTTTGTGTGTGATAAATGATATGACAATATGAATTGTGATGCACATGTATGTATGATACAGAAATCAGAAAGCAGTTTAAGTCATCAGTTGTAATTAAGCACAATCATTAAGCATTAATCATTATTAATTAATTGTACAGATACCTGGATTTATGACGTTTGTCACATAAAGGTAGTAGGTCTTGATGCTTTCACACTTGCCTTAATTTCCGGAGCTAAACCTCCAATAAAACGAGCTATACGTTTCGGTTCTGGCGTGACTAAGTACGGAACCAACCGAGAAATGGTGTTGAAACTGGTAAGGTATGCCTGACAATCCAAGTTCTTCATGACCAAGGTCAAGAATTCGGTCTCAATTTTCTCAACTTCGTGTTGAGGACATAAATTTTCTTTGATCAATGCAACAAACTGTTCCCAAGACATGCTATATAGTGGAATCTTTCCTGTAGCTTGGATTAGCGACCTCCACCAAGCTAGAGCTTCACCCTTGAATGATTGTGACACAAACTTCACAATATCCTTATCGGCACAACCACTTATATCAACTACTGTGTCCATCTCATCTAGCCACGTCATGCAATCAATGGCTCCTTTCTCCCCTGTGAAATCCCTGGGCTTACAAGAGACAAATTTTTTTTTTTTTGAACGGCAAATTTGGATCACTGACGGACCGCTGGAGTATCATCGTGCCACCAGCAGAACCACCCGATCATATCCATCTCCACTAGGCAATAATGCCTATACACCAATTCAGGAGGAAACCCAATAAATCTGGGAAAAACCCCCATTGTGGAATCGAACCCATGTCCTAATGGTCATAAGCCTTATCCCACCACCAAGATACCACTAGGCTATAATGCCATGGGTTTTCATTAAGCACAATATTCTTAGACGTGACACTCCTTTATGCAAAATACTTGTAAGAACATGCCTTAACACGTGGCTTTTCATTAAGCACAATATTCTTAGACGTGACACTCCTTTGATTTGACGAATGATGAGTTTCGTCCTTATGAGATACATGAGTCTTGGATGGTGGTTTGGCGTGAGCTACAGATAGGGTCTTACTACGAGTACCACTGGACTCCTTGAAATGTCTGTCTAGAGCTCGAGTAACAACATTGTCTATTAATTCCAGAAGATCTGCACCAGCTACATTAATCCTGGTGGTATCATGATTCTCTCGCGGGTGACTATTAACTTGCTCCGATTCAGCCACGTAGCTTGATTGCTACAAAATAGTTGACATATCTTATTCAGAGGTTATTTATGGAATCATCATTTTTGATGATTTATTAACCATGGTACTATAAAACCATATTGGTTAATTTGTTAATTATACTATTCAGGATATTACTCATCCTTTATCATGAGTCATTTAAAGATATTAAAGTGGCACAATGGGCCTAGTCACAAGGACAATTTTAAGTTATAAGCCATGATTTTAGAGAATCGAGGCATTAAGGTTTGAACATAGTTCATTACCTTTTACTAACAGGGAGTCTTAGACTACAGTTCTCTTTTTGTCTTACTTGACAATTATTATAACCCGTAGGCATTGCATCACTAATGGATGTCTCATATATGATCATTGATGTTTTAAACCCATGATTTCTAAATCACTAGGTTGGAACAATTTAAGATAAGGATGACCTGTGTGATTTTACCGAATAACATTTGCCAGGAATGCTAACATATTTTCAGATGTTAACAAGGATTTGAATCTTTTTAAATAGGTTTTACCATCATGGCCATGTCTATAATGACATACAGGCTAGGTTATATCCTTTAAGATTCTTTTTAATATATGTATTGGCAGATCAATGTCAAAAAGGAATGATATTTTGATTTAATTCATATATTATATTCATACATATGATGAAAAATGAAATTTTAAATAAGACATTCCAATAAATTCAAAAGAAGTACATAATTGCCCTAAACGGGATTTTAAAGAAATAACAGTCCACGTAGGGACTGAAATAAGAAATACTAGTCCTTGCAGGGACCTATCACATAAATAAATGTCCACGCAGGGACTTGATTGAAAATTAAAATTACAAAACAAATAAATTAAGGAATTTCAATAATCCCTCTTCTTCTTCCCCTTGAGTAGACTTGCCAAACCTTTAAGAAATCCCTGGTGGCTCCTACGCTCCTCTTGAACCTGTCGTTCCACCTGGCTCAACCTCTGAAGAATCTCTTGCTGCTGCGGTGGCTGGATTAGTGGCGCCTGCTGTAGTGGAGGTTGAGGAGGTGGCGGGTATTGATACCCATATGCTTGGTACCAGACTGGTATGAAGCTGCGTAAGGCCCTTCTGGATGGAGAGCATTGTAGTTGGCCGCCTCGAGATACGGGTCAACGGTATGGGCACTGTAGTAGTTGTAGCCAGGATAAGTTGGCTGCTCAAAAGGGTTATACGCCGTTGTACCGGCGTATGAAGGAATTGGGTTATCATAACCCGGGTGTAGCGGTGGTGGTGCGACTGGCGCAGAGTCCACCTCAGAAACTGGGTTTGAAGGCCCACCAAGTTGCGGGTCTTCATACAGTGGCGGGTAGTGGCTGCCACTGGAGTGTTGAGGGGTGCTGAAATGGAAATCCCCTCCTCGCATGGACATCTGTACATCTGTTCTTCTTCGCCTTGGTGGATCCGGAGGAGGTTGCTGTACTGGCGGCGGCGGTGGTGGTGTAACCGCATGAAAACGCGAATCCTCAGAGGGATCATGCTGTTGCTGCTGAGGTGGGTTGAAAGGAGGAGTGAACTCCCAAGGGTAAGTGGCCCACCTTTCAGCAAAACTATCTGGGCCTCGATATGGCGAACCACGAAATGATGATCCGTCCGATATCTCTATGGGATGCGTGGGCATCCCAGTTGGTGGCATCTCAGGATCGGGGTTGTCATCCATCTCCATTTCCCGAGCTTCAGGGAAATGGTCTTCCGGTCCCAATGGGTTATGGCCCATTGGTTCTTCAATCTGGTTTGCCGGGTTGAACCGGCTCTGGAAATAAGGGGTCGGGTCCTGAAAAGCCCGATGTGAACTTGACCGCTGCAACGGCAAGTAGGAGTGGTGAGAATCATTGGGCGACGAGCTGAGCGAGACAGAACGCCTCGCAGGTTCCAAGTATGTCCT
Organism: Helianthus tuberosus; assembly: GCA_030545235.1. Lineage (NCBI taxonomy): Eukaryota > Viridiplantae > Streptophyta > Magnoliopsida > Asterales > Asteraceae > Helianthus > Helianthus tuberosus. The sequence continues at coordinate 72,643,690 of CM060444.1, forward strand.
CCAATCTTCTTGAGGACTGGAGCTCATGGCTGAGGGTGTTCGCCGGTGAGAAGGACCGGCTTCATAGTCGTTTGGAGCAGTGATCGGTGCCTTGCCTCGTCCACCTCTTCCTCTGAATCTTGGCGGCATTTTCTTGTTCCTGTCAAAACAAACAAAGGAAACAACAAAGGAAAACAATAATGGACAAAATAAAAGATTAGAATTAGTCCTAAGTCCTTTGCCTAGACTCGGAAGTCAAGGAATGGGCAACTGTGTCATTGAGATTAAACACAAAAGGCTAGTGTTTAATTTACTCAATGTTGGCTCTGATACCAACCTGTCACACCACGATATTTCCACGTATTACCGGTGGGCCCGGTGGGGAGTATCGTGACATAGTTGATATCATCATAGACAAATATTCACAGTTCAATGCACAGCGGAAGTCTAAAAGTAAATTATTACAAACCGAGTTGAAAGTAACATAAATATTACACAACGGGATGTAAAGGCATCCACAGGCGGATCTTTAAAATAACAAGAAGTATTGTTCGACATACTTAAGTGATAAAAGCTTGCAAAACTCTTTATTTAATCACTCAGGAGTTCCAGCCCATTTCACTTAGTACCAACACTTAATCTTTTTGAAAATACGTCAGTTTACACTGGTAAATACAATTAACCGACACTTTTTGAAAATGTTTATAAAAATTGATTTAAATGCACAAGGCACAAATAATCTTTTATAACTTGGGATAATTATTTAAAAATAATCTTGTAAAAGAATTATATGTTTGTCATACATTTAGTATCCCGGGTTAGAAATACCGGGTTAAAGATTATTAGACACACCACATAATATAATCCCACAGCGAGTTATTCTCAACAAGCGGGTATATCTTTTTACATACGCACCGGCAGGTGTATGCCTACACCTCGTGCTTAAGTCGTGGCCATTTCAATGAATGAGCCGAGGATATCCAGGACACGGTCATTAACCCCCAAAGGCTTAGAGCAAACAAAACGGATTAAACGGGTTATCTCAATGATTTAACCATTATTCGATTAAAGATTCAATATCCGACCAAGCGGTATTATTAAATACCGTACCCCAAGCTCGTATAAGGGAAAATAAGTTAAAAGTATTTACCTGAGCAAAATATACAACTTTATCTCAGCAGTATAACAATCAGCAAGTGCAAATATCTTTTACTAGGCTCCTAAATCTGGAACGAAGTTTTTAATAACCTATTAGATTCCTAACGGGTCTTATTTAAGCCTTATCTTAGACCAGTTAGTTTTAATGAAAGGTTTACGGTTCAAAACGCAAGATTAAGCGAAGACCGGATTAGAATGTGATTTAGACTCGACAAGTATGAAGACTTGTGTAATATGGGTAAACTAAACACATTCTGGATTTTGAAGTAAAAAATGATAAGATTTGACCCGTTTCGGTTAATTTATGCAAACTAGTTACAGAAACCATTCCGAATGCATATATGCACAACGGGTAAGCAAATGAGTCATGTATAGGTTCCCTAAGTGAATATACCTTAAATATATTGTGATATCAGTAGGATACCTTTCATTATGCCCAAAACGAATTTAAAACCAATTCAAGCCCCGTAGGGGTATTTTGGTCATTTTTTAGATTATAAAAGAGGTTAAATAATAGTCTGAAGTTCTGGTCTAAACTGATCAGTAAAAATTTTTATTTTAGTAGGTTATATCAGTATGATATCATATATATGTGAAATTTATCATTTATGGCCAAACTATGCACCATAGGGGCATTTTGGTAATTTCACATAAGCTTTAAAGGGTCAAATTTGGAAATCTGAGTTCAAAACTTTTACTTACTATTAAAGTATAAAAATTTATTCATAACCTCAATAGGTAACAAGCTTTAGGTGCCAAATATGGTTTTAAACCATACTATGCGCCTAAATCGCGTAAAAGTCGGTATTTGACGGTATTCGGGTTAAATAAGGAATTCTGAGATTTTGAATAGCCTTTGCTATTTAAAATAACTTATTTAATATATTAAATCAGTAGAAAAAGGTTTGGTATGTAAATGATGTGTAAAACTCATTTTATTAGCAAAAAGGGCATAACCGTCAATTACCGAGTCAATGCAGGAACCCTATGTTAGGATCAGTTTAAAATTCCACAAATATTTCCAAAAATCCCTAAATATTATATTACATCTATGGGTAGAAATTTTGGTGTCAAAATTTGGGATTAAATAGGTTTTATGCGAAAACTGCCGTTTAATTAATAAAAAGACTTCAATTTACGATATCGAGCATAACTCCTAATTTATACCACAAACTGATGTCAAATTTTTAGGAAATGTTTATAAATCAGTAATAAAGGTTTTTGTCCTCTCACATTTTCAAAAATCTCTTTTTAAATTCAAAAGGGCATAATGGTCAACTTTTAAGCATTTAACGGAAACATGTAATGAACTAGGATTTCTAAGGAACCAAGTTGTATAACCTCATAGGGTTATACTAACCTATAACATGGTCCTAAAGGAACCTTATGGGATATCTAAAACAAGCTAAATCGGGTCAGAACTGGAAGTCAAAGCAAAAGTCTACTTTTGCGACTTTCGGTTCCGAACCGAGCCTAAACTCAGAATTGTCGAGTTGAACATGATTAGACATGTTCTTACATTATTTACCAAGTTATTTTAGTGTTAAAACATGTTCCATAACTTCTACATTATCAATTATGAATTTATTTGCAAAAATAGCTTCTGTTGACTTTTTAATATTAAGTTTGACCCGACAATTGACCAAGTTAGAGTGATAATCAGTAGGTGCCCTTTTAAGGGTTTTTTACCCACATAATTACCAACTCATAGCCACTTTCAATTCGAATAATGGCTGGACCATTAGTGATTAATCACTAAGTCAAAGCTTAACTACAACGGCTTTGACTTTTGGTCATTAAACTAAGAAAACTTGAACTTAAGGAGCTAAGAACACTTACAATGGTCCTTAGCACGAATTTGGAACTTAAGAAAACTTTCTTGAGCTCCAAGAAGCTCCAGAGATTGAGTTATGAATAAAAATTCAAGTGAGCAAATGAACTCATGAACACAAGTCCTTTATATAGCAAATTTGATACTCCAAGATTATTCCACATGGCCCTACAAGTGATTCCTGATGATCCCAGGTGTCCCCTATGCATGAAAATCTGTTGGCTTAGTCCCTAGAATCGAAAACAAGCTTTCTAAGGCGGTGGAACAGGCTGAACTTGCAGCTGTCCACTTCTGTCTGTTACTGGCACTTTCTCGCGACCCGCGTAAGACATAGAGAAGTCTTACGCGGCCCGCGACAACCTTCAATCCGGTGAAAAGTTTGGCAACTTTGCATTTTCAGTCCCTGGTCCATTTAAACTTTATTTAACTTCCATTTATTGAACTTAGGACCCCCATAGTTAAATTTTAAGGGCCTTGGGTCATAAACTAACTCCGTTAAGCTCCCGGTTAGTTGTACGGTCACCCGAAAAGTCTTGTTTTCTTCGAAACTCCACAAAATAAATATTCAATATTCTTGAGAGCTAAGTATTTAATTATTACAATCTTTTTAGGTTCGTTAAAGGTCACTCAGATGTAACTTTTAACATGTTGACACTTTTAACCCTTATGTTTCGGAAGATCCTTATTTTAAGCACAAACGACTTCCAATGTTCGAAAAATTATTCGTTAGAGAATACGAACGTCATGTGAGGTCAATCAGAGGCATAAGAATGGCATGTTGACACCTTGGATCCTTTTACTTACATATTTACAATGTTTGACAAATTTTTGTCCCTCGGAAACAATTCCTTACACGTTTAAAGTCCATGACATGTGTCTTTATTATATTGGTCGTGATTTTACGAGGGGTTACATGTGAAGGGCTCTTCGGTTGTACTTTGTGTTCCCCTTTGCTTGATCAACAATCTGTTTCATCTTTACTACGTCTAGGGGTTGAAGTTGATCAGCTAAATTTGCATCTAGAACAATTGTTGTAGTGCCATCTTTTCTAATCAGTGTATACCTGTTTTGCTCATAAGTTCCCATGATTTTACCTTGATGACTTTCAGTGCTTATTTTTTCAATACTAACTACTGGATTTGTAAGGGGATTGTTCATGATAGCCCTGTTTCTCATTTGCCTTACTTCAACAATTCTTGAGCTCATAGGAGAGAGAGGCCTTTCCAGTTTGTCCTCCTCGTCATTCCAGTAGTAGTTCTCCAGGTGTTCTTCAGGGTACATCATAGTGTCTTGATCAGCTTCTAAAAGTGTGTACTCTTTTGGCTTCCCATCAGGTCCTTCTCTGATCACTAATTTTGGCCTTTTTAAAGATGTTACTTCCCCTTGCCATTTTCTTTTCCCAGCATCATTCAATTGTCTACTGCACTTGGTTTCATTAGAAAGGGCTATACTTTGTTGGCCTTTTGAGATGGAAGAGGATTCAATTGAAATTGGTGGTAGTGTCAGCATCTTTAATCTTTCTGGTTTTGGTACATCTGGTGGGGGACCCATAGGTTGTTTTTGCTTGAATTGGGTTGAAGTTTCTGCTTGTTTGGGCTTTTCTTGATGGAAAGTTTCTGGTTCTTTCAATGGTATTTGTTGGGATTGAACCCTACCAGAGGAACATATAATGAAAGCCAAAACCAGATCACAACAGTGGATTCACAATAAGCAACTGTTTACACTAAGTCTTCTCCCTTGAAAGTGATTATAACAGCTGATGGTCTTATATCCACTGCCCGGATACAACTGTGCTGTTGTTATTCAAAACTACTGATGAAGCCAGAAGACTGCTGAGAACTAAGCACTGCTGGTACAATCTACTGATGACAAAGCACTACCAAATCAAGGACTGATCAACCTTAAGGAAAGCACTGATGTAAAGCGAGAGCAGTAGTTTAGTATGTCAACTGTTTTATGTATAGTCAGTGGTTAAGATTAGCAGTGTTTGTAGAAGAACAGTAGATACAGGTTGTTAGGCTGTTAGACATCGCTTTCATGGTGACGTCAGCTGAGATGCCTCAGTGGTTTAGATTGTCTATAAATGGAACAGTACTCTGTACTGCACATTTGATCGTTTTGAGTGAGTTCTTCTCCTCAATTCAATCCTTTCATCTTTTGCAACCAACTGCTGAAGTATCAGGCTGAGGGGGAGTTTAGTTTGTAAGCTTGCATTGTAATCTTTTGCTTTGATTTGTAATCTTTCAACTTAATGAAAAGAAAATGTTTATCAAACTATATTCTCCTAAGATTGTGTTTACAGAGTTTGTTATTCATTTCCGTTGCACTTAAACCATGTTCATTTCTGATGATTTGTTCAATTTATACAAACTAACACAATCATTAGAGCCTCCGATCCTAACAATTGGTATCAGAGCAAGGACAGTCAAATTCGATCTAACAATCAATTTGACATAACAGTTCAGCTCAAAAATTCATTGATACTAAGGTTGGTTGTATTCAGTTGAAAAACAGAGTAACGAGTAATTAGTTCAAAACTGTTATTCAAAAGCTCTGTAAAACAACCAAGATGTCATAAGACACACAAATTTCACACAACAAGTGGTGTCATACACAAGTCACTCATAGCTTTCAGATCTGAAAACATATCTGTTACACTATGATATTATTTCGTCTTTTCAAAATTGATTTCAATTGTTGTTATGAATATGTGATGGTTTCATCATGATTGATGCTAAAGTATGAACCTCCGACAAACAAAGACCTATGTTCTTAAAAACATTAGTGTTTTTGTTTACATAAAAGGAGGTTAATCAAAACTTTAGTCATTTAGATCTTATGTATTGGAAAACAGGTTGAGGATCCATCAAAAGGACCAAAAATCAATCATGTTAAGAATACATTAAGAAAATCAGCAGTAAAAAATGTTCAGATCATAGGTGATGTGAAATTTGGCATGAGCATGTGTATAAATGACCAAATCTCTCAAAACATTACTGCTAAATGATTTTGGAATAAGTATTCCTTCAATAATGCCTCCCAGTGAGTATTTCAGTACTTATGAATGGGAAGGGTAAAAAGGGAAGAAGGTAATCATAAAAACTCAAAAAGTGTGTTTATCTCAAAACTTTTGAAGTCAAAAGAAAAGAGTATGAATACAAAACACTTAAGAGTCAAAAGTTGGGGTAACAATGGTCATTAAGCAACTGTGTGCATTCATTGGTTCAGGAAAAGGTTCAGGTAACAATAGTATTCGCAGAGAATAAACTTTCAAAAGGACTAGACAAATTTTCGGAAACAGTGGTCAAAATGTATTTAAAATTTCATACCACTGTTGTCAAATCACTGACCATTTTCATAAGCTTGAGATTGATATGATTAGAAGTTTCAGTGAAAATTATACCAGATTCTTTTTGATGTTGTTTTCAGAAAATCCTTTATTTAAAAAAAAGGATTCTCTCGAATAAGGCAGGATATATCATTCTTCATTTTTTAAAAGAATAATATATTTTGAACTTTTACTGGTTTTTGATAGTAAAGGTTTCAATCTCCTGTCAGGATGTATAACCTTTATTTTTGTTGGCTATATTATCCCCATAACAGATCAAAAGGAATTTGGTACAAGTGTCAAGGTCATATCTAACTCAAGTTTGTCTTAAAACTGATCAAAGATTGATTACCAAAAGACATTGAAATACTGGGGTACTCTTGTTTTAATTTAAATATTATAGCAAGAATGAGTAGCCTTAGTAAAAAGTTTACATCATCTGGGGTACTAAACCACTGTCAAGGAGTTGTAAAAACTTCAAAATGTGTAAATGACATGTGGCAAAACCTTGAATGAAAATTTTCAAAACAGTTGCTGACATACGAGTTTTTCAAATCATTACCATTATCTTACCGCTAACCACTGTTTTGCTCAAACATCTGTTTCCTAAATACTGTCCACTGCTGAAAGTCAGCCACTGATCCTTCAATTCCTTGGTAAGCATTGATGTTTAAAATCAATGTCTTATCCACTGATATGCTATCTACTGATAGTAAAAATCATCCACTGTTATCACATTATTACCGTTGTAACTACTGAGGCTTGGTACATCAGTGGTTCTCAAAACAACTTTCCTCCACTCTTCATCCACTTCATCAGAGGTTGGCACGTGGTCAGTTTTTAGCCCTCAGATCCTTATAACCGCTGCCACATCAGCACTCATTTTTCCCTTAATAAAACCCTGATCAAAACCCCCAAACAGGATTTTACACTGTCGAATTGAATTCTAAAATTCTCTTCACAAAGCAGTTTTCAACCCTCCATCTCAAATCATTCTCTGTTCTTCTTCTTCCTTTTCAAAATGACGAAATCAAAATCAAAATCAAAACCAAAATCACCATCATCTTCCAAAGAGGTCGATCAAACGGTCGCTGAATACATTGACATACCATACAAATCCCCTCACAACTATTTGGGTCTACTCACAAAACCCACAAATAACCACACCTTCGATTCCATCATCGACACCCTATCTGAATCAAAGTACAAAACTTTGTTAATAGCCGATGCTCCCATTTTCCAACAAACCCAGAGAGAGTTTTGGAAAAAGGCTACTCTTGAAAAACAAGATGATAAAGTCATAGCCATAAACTCCTCGATACAGGGTAAAGCGATTCAAATCACTCCACAATCAATTTCAGAAGTCTTTAAACTCGATGATCAGAAAGGTAAAATTTCCTTTCCCAAAAACGAGATGAAAACTGATTTTCTGAAGAGAGGGTATGCAGAACAATCAAAGGTAGATACCTTACAAAAAGGTTACTTCCCTTCTACACCAAGGTTTTTATTTCACACACTTTTGATGTGTGTTTCAAATAAAACAACAGGGTTTAACGAAATACCATTGAAGATTCAATGTCTGGGCTATGCTATTTTAAATAATGAAAATTACAATTATTCCCAGGAAATCTTTAATGACTTGGTAAAAAACGTTGATAGCAAAGCATTTTTACTTTTTCCAAGATTTCTAAGCTACTATTTTAAACAAAAATTTGAAAAAGAAAATGAAAATTTGCTAAAACAAGGTGTTTATTTTCAAATAAAAAGTTTAACACCTGAAACATTCACTAGAATGTTGGCACCTATAAAAACAAAAGCAGAGGTGCCTGAGAAGAATTTAGCAGCTACCACTGCTCCTTAGGCATCTGCTACTGAGCCCACTGCTCCAGGTGATCATAGCAGCACAACCACTGCTTAGAAACCCACACCTGACATTACCAAAAAGACCAAAAAGAAGTCTTACAAAAAGCCTACCAAGCCCAAGAAAAAGGCAACTCTGGAAGATGAGATCCCAGAGCAACTGCCAGTGACAAAACAAATGTCACCAAAAACCACTGCTGCTACTTCCTCACAGCAGTTGGTAGAAAGATCTCCACCCTTACCTCAAACTCCTCCTGCATCTTCACAAAAGGATCAGGCTGTAAGCATAGGGACCCACAATATGAAGCGCTGGACCCAATCGGATCCATCTTCCTCAGTCCTGATCCCAAGGACATGTCTCTTTCAACACCCATACCCTCACCAATCATAATGCCACAATCAATAATACCCTTGTTGCATGCAGTTGCTATAGCTCAGACACAAACCAGTTCCTCTCTATCACCTGTCACTGAGAATAAACTCCCACAAGTGACTGGGTCTGATGCTACTACCCCTGCTATCCCAGCAACAACTGAGGAGGTTACACCCCCTGAGTTACAAGTAACTCTCGGTGGTAATTCAAGTGGAGCAGCAACTACAAGTTATGGATCAACAGATCTACATTTGGACAGTTGTTTCATTAATAAGTCTCCCTTGAAGGCAATTTCTTCTATCGCACCTTTGGTAACCACCAGTGAGTTTGTTTTAACCACTGGTACCATCAAAGGATTATCAAGTGCTGAAGAAAGAAGTCCCCAGTACCAAGAACAAGGGGCATCAATGAGTGATTTTTGGGAATCAGTTCCTAAGTCACACATTGGTACAACCACTGCTGGTGGGAAATCAGATGATCCCATTAAAGTGGGTGATGATTTAAAATATCAGGAATTGACGGGCAGAGTTGAAAAACTCGAAAATCAGTTGCTGAAATAAAGGATATGGTGCAACAGCTGTTAAAAGCTCAAAAAGCACAATCCACTGCTGTTCCAGCTCAAGCATCTGCACAACCTTGCACCTGCTGCAAATGAGTTGTGGAACTTATTTCAACCCTTGCTTGAAAGACAAAAACAAATGGCTGATCAGCAGCATGCAATACAGTACAAATGCTGACAAACATGGTGGAATCAAGATTCAAAGATACTCAAGCAGACATTAAGGCTATAAAGGCCAGCATCCAGAGCACCACTGGAAAAGTTCCATTTACTATCCTCTTCATGGATAAGCCCCTTGCAGATAATGCCAAAAAGGGGGAGAATATCAAGCAGTTGAAGAAAAAGGGAATTGAAGATGGCCTGTATGTTGAACCAGAACAAGAAAAACAGACATCTAAATCCTCAAAAGGTTCAAAATCTCAAACCACAAAATCTCAAACTTCCATCCAAACAGCTAATACAGCAGTAGTTACAAAAACTGCTTGAAGTAGCCAAACAGCTGCCATCTCTTCAACACACAACACCTCAACACACACCACTTCAACACACACCACTTCAACACACACCACAACCACTGCTTTACCACCACCACCATCATCACCAAAAATAACACCGCCACCATCATCTCCTGCCAAAAAGCAGAAGACAACAGATGATACAACATCTGTTGTAATGACAACAGTGGTTGAAACACCAGTTGTTTCAACAGCTGTTAGTCAATCACAAACCACTGCCACTCAATCTCAAACCACTGAGCCACCCAAGACATCATCAGCCTCTCCTACAATAAAAAGGAGAAGGATCTTCATAACTGATGATTCACCACCATCATCACCACCATCAAAAACTATCTCATCACTTTCAACCCCAGCTCAAAAGCAGAAGACATCTACTGACACATCAGTAGTTGTAATGACTACAGAGGTTGAAGCACAAGTTGTTTCAACAGCTGTTTGTTAACCATCCACCACTGCTCTTATCATTCCTACATCACAACCAAAAGTATCTCCACCAAAGCTTCACAAAAGAAAGGAGAAACAACTCAGGCTACTAATGAAAAGTATGATCCTGTTGCTGCAAAATATCCACTGGAACTAGAAGCTGTGAAAAATGAGATGAAACAATTTTACACTGAGGATGATCCTTCAAAAAGAAGATTTCCTTCCCTCATAGGCTTCATAGTCCCAGAAGACATGGATGAATATCTCGAGATGAAAGTAAGGCAAGCAAAGATTAAAGCTAAACTCGAATGCAAATATTAAGGTGATGAAGCCATTTCTGAAAAATTGGAATTTTTGCTCACAAAAGTCAAGCTGATGGAAAACTATGCACAAGATCTGAGTAAAGAAAAGGCAGATCAACGAAAAGCAATGAGAAAAGAATATCTTGCATACATAATAAAAGAAAAAATCTATTTAGCTGAAGAAAACCAGTTTGAAGAATGGCCAATGATCGCTTTAAAGCATGAAGCTAACAGAATTGAAAGGATTAAAAATGATCCAAGAAAGAAGAAGACAGCTCCTAATTGGAACAAATACAAAAAGCTTAATGCTGATCTGACATCCGAGTACAAAAAGAAGAAACAGGAACTGATAGATGCTAAGGTGGATACTGCTGAAGCCATAGCAAAATGGACAAAACAGTATACCGACGAAGCTTATGAAAGGCTGAAGAAAAGAAGGACAACAGTCCCATACACTTCTAAAAAGCCAGACTACAACAAGATGGAACAACAGCTGGATGCTCTTAAAACACTGATCACATCAACAGTTGACCCGAGTCTTGTGATAAAACAAGAGAAAGGAAAACTGCAGACCAGTGAAGAACAAAAAGAAAAGGAAGCTGAATACTTCACAGAAGCCATCAAGAAAATGGGTCTAAAAGAAGATAGTTCAGTGAGCCTTCAAAACCTTTTCAAAAAGGTATTAACCAAACCTGCAGTAGATATCACAGACACTGAACTTGAACAAATAAAAAGGCAAGAGCTGATTGAACAAGAAGCTGCATAAGACATAGCTGTAGCAAATGAGGTCATAGAAGAAGCTTTCAAAAGAATGTCTGAAGTTCAGGATACTGCTTTACAATTTTTCTCAAGGCCAAAATCTCCAAGCTCATCTGGAAATAAATCTCTCCCAAGAAACCCATTGGGTTCAAAAGTACTAAAGTGGCTCTATGATCAAAAGACCCATGTATTGACCCTGGTCAGATCCAATGGTGAGATGAAGTACATATCAAGGAAAGAAGCACTAGGCCTTAGTGTTGAAGATTTGCAGGATCCCCTTGAACTTTCATTGTGCAGGGATGAGGATGACACAAGTTCCAAAGAATTTGAAGAAGAATTTAAAAGACAAGCAAGGGAACTTCTGATGAGGAATAAAGATCCAAAATAATGAAGGGTTTTGGCATTATCTGTTCCAGGGGGAGATTGTTGGGATTGAACCCTACCAGAGGAACAGATAATGAAAGCCAAAACCAGATCACAACAGTGGATTCACAATAAGCAACTGTTTACACTAAGTCTACTCCCTTGAAAGTGATTATAACAGCTGATGGTCTTATATCCACTACCCGGATACAACTGCTGCTGTTATTCAAAACTACTGATGAAGCCAAAAGACTGCTGAGAACTAAGCACTGCTGGTACAATCTACTGATGACAAAGCACTACCAAATCAAGGACTGATCAACCTTGAGGAAAGCACTGATGTAAAGAGAGAGCAGTAGTTTAGTATGTCAACTGTTTTATGTATAGTCAGTGGTTAAGATTAGCAGTGTTTGTAGAAGAACAGTAGATACAGGTTGTTAGGCTGTTAGATGTCGCTTTCATGGTGACGTCAGCTGAGATGCCTCAGTGGTTTGGATTGTCTATAAATGGAACAGTACTATGTACTGTTACATTTGATCGTTTTGAGTGAGTTCTTCTCCTCAATTCAATCCTTTCATCTTTTGCAACCAACTGCTGAAGTATCAGGCTGAGGGGGAGTTTTGTTTGTAAGCTTGCATTGTAATCTTTTGCTTTGATTTGTAATCTTTCAACTTAATGAAAAGCAAATGTTTATCAAACTATATTCTCCTTTGATTGTGTTTACAGAGTTTGTTATTCATTTCCGCTGCACTTAAACCGTGTTCATTTTTGATGATTTGTTCAATTTATACAAACTAACACAATCATTAGAGCCTCCGATCCTAACAGTGTTTCTTGTGGAATTGGGGTTCTCAGCTCATGCACATCTATGTTTGCCAGTTTGGCAACATTTTGCTGCAACCTCTTTACCAACAATTGAACATTGGATAGAGTTTTAGCATTCATCTCTTTTTGTTTATGCATTTTCTGAAACTCCAGCTTGTTCTGATTTTTTTGTGTTGTCCATTCCACAATCATCTTCTCAAGAGCTTCTGCCATATTGTTGTTGTTAGCTCTTAAGACTTGAATTTCTTCAAGAATCTTCCCTACACTTGAATTTTCTCTTGCACTGACAACTTCTGCCATTTTTGTCTTGATCTCTTGAATCTCTTTGACAAGTTTTTCAAAGTCTGATGAAGTCTCTATTCTTTCTGTTGACTGTTGAAGTTTGTTCAGGACTTCAGTGTTGACTTCTATTTGTTTCTTAACAGTTTCAACAGTTCCTGATAAAGCCTTTATATCAGATCTTTGATTTCTGATCTCTTCCAGGTTTCTTTGATGAGTAAACTGATTTCCACCTGTTGCCACCTCATTCTCCTCCTCATTATCTGATTCAGAGAATAGGTCTTTGGACAAACTCACATCTTGGTTATCAGAATCAGGTACTTTAGGTTCAAAACATAATTACCCTCAATTGATTCATCAGAATCACTATCAGAATTTTGAACAACATTTAGTTTAGAATGTTGTGCACCTGTTTCTCGCATATGAGAAGTTTATGCATGATGCTGCTCAGCCAATGGACTCAGTTGGACTTGTTCATTACCTTGTTCAGGTTCTGATTGAGCCTCCTGCTCTATTTGTGGTACACTTGATTCTTGGGCATCATGCTCCATTGGGGATACACTGTCATACACTAGTGCATCTTCTGGTCTTCTGTTCAATATTTTCAAACATTCTACCCTGTAGTGTGAATCCTCTGGTATCAGATTCATCATACTTTCTGATAGGCCAGGCACATCATAATCTGATTTCTAGAAGCCCAGTGCAAACCATGGTCTCATCACTTCCGTTCTCCATAAGTTTTCTGATGCAAGAATTTCCATATTCCTCTTAGCAAACGCATCAGAAATTAGGATTGACAAAAATATGGGAAAGGGTAGATGTGAATCTATTCTCCTAGTATTTTTCAATACTGATCTTCTTATCAGATTAAAAATTTTTGTTCCAAAATCATTGTTCATCCCTGTGATAAGACTAAACATGATTGTCAGAACATTCTTGTTGATCTGATCTGTTACCCCAATCTTCGATGATATGCACTTGTTCAAAATCTTCATCATCCCTTGCCAAAAGGCAGGTAATTTGTTTCTTTTAAAGTCAACAATTTTTGAGATTTTTACCTTGTATCCCATCACAGCATCAAGCTGTGCAAACACTTCATCTTTTGTTGGTGTTGGATCATAGTTGTGGCTCATAGGTAACTCCAGGCATTCCCTTATTTTCTCCGGTGTGATTACAATGAAGATATATCCCCACAAGTGTGCTGTCAGCTCATACCTATTTGAATGTTTGAGTGTCTTCACCAGTTGTTGTATGATCTTTTCTGGTCTTTGTTAGGGCTTGAGCAATTAGGCATCTTGTCAGAAATTCAATTAAGATTTGGCACTTCATGTCATATTCTTCAATATTGGTGTTCATCACTTCATTGTTGCTTTTTAAGGGTAGAAACTCTGCTTCACTGATGAATTGAACAGAGTGTTCAATTGGTGGATTGTTATGTTGATTGCGGCCATGGTGCTTTGAATTTTGCTTCGAAGGGGTTTCTTGGGTTCTTGATTTTGAGGGTGGAAGTTGAAGGTGGTTTACTCTACCGTTTGCAAGATGTATTTATAGTGTTTTTAAGACAGAGATCTTGGAGTATTTATCGCGGGTGGTTAGTATTTAAGGTGGTTAATGACACCTTAATGATGTTTTAATCCCTTGTTTAAAGCAGCTGTCAATAAAACCTTTGGTATATCTCCAAATTTTTAGATATATATCTTTTATTAAAATTCGGAGAGATCAAACGTTTTGAATGATGAGTACTAGCATCCAAGTTGCACCTTTTCTTCCTGTGGGACCCTTTTGTCATAAAGGGGTCCAATGGAATCCCTTTTGAAATTGACCTTCTTTTCCCAAAAAGTCCTTATGATGATGTGTATCAGAAAAAATCCTGATTTATCTTTTGTTGGATTTTTCTTTATACTTCATCAGAGCATATCAGATTCATATCAGAAATTGAATCATAAACGGATTTTTTTTCAGATGAGAGGGAATAATTAGAGTTTTGAAAATATTACTTACATAGCATTTCTGAACCTCAAATCTTTGTCCTGATCTTCAAGGAGTGTTGTTGCAAAAAAAAAAATCAAAAAAAAATTCACATCATTTCATCATCATTTTTGTTTCATTCTTTTAAAGATTGACTTTCCAGAAAAAAAAAGTTCAACTTTGACAGAAACTTTTATGAAGCTTTTACTATTTTGTCAAAAGTTTTCTTGTCATTGTTTTAAATTTGGTTTTAAGCAATTGTATCCAATGTTTCTTCACATTTTTCCATTAGGTTATCAGACTTTCTAGTTATTTCACAGATTTTCTGATGAGTTATCAGATTTTCTGGTGATTCATCAGATTTTCTGATAGGTTTATTAGATTTATCAGATTTTCTGATATTTACCAGATTTCTTTATATTTCATCAGATCTTTCATGATTTTATCAGATATTCCATTTACTTTCCCCTAAATCTATCATAGTGTTTTTCTTTTAACCAAAACAAATATATACTATTCAAAGAAAGGAAAACTTACGAAAAAGTAAAAAAAAAAACAAAAACTAATCATTATAAACAAGAGTGGCATACACCCACAGATAGGTTATATGTCTTGTGTGTTGACTTGTTGGCACCAAGGTGGGAACTTTCAAGTTTTCTTGTAAAACAACCTGGGCCCTTGGGTACCGATTTGTTACTCCACGAAAGCCCAGTTGGCTTGTAATCACCTTCGTCACAAAACGGGGATAGATCAGGAAAGGTTGATGAGTGTGCATGTTTGCCTCCAAATCTCTCATGAGAAATTTGGAGAAGTTATAGGGTTTGTCTTGTACAACTGCATGCACCACTTCCATTAACCTATAAGACAGCTCATTAAAGTGTCCAATCTTCCTTGAGAAGCATACACCGAGTTGTGTTACCCGATACTGGTACGGTGGAATAAAACCAGATCTGTTGATCTGCCTCGAGCGGTTGGGTGTATTATAACCCATTTCCTTCAAAGTGTATTCCAGTATTTCTCCTGTGAAGAAGGTGGCTTCGATGTCATCATTCAACTGGAGGGCAACTCTAAGAGTTTCCTCGCTCAGAATGATTACCCTATTCATCACCGTGCTTCTTATCCACATCCTTATGCCTCTGTAAATGGTTTCTACCCTCCACCAGAACTCTTGAAGTAGTGTGGGGTAAATCGTGATGTGTGTTGATATGGCATGGCCCAAAGGACTTAGCTTCAACATCTTGTACACCAATCTGCAATTCTCCCATGCAGGTCCTTCAAGCTTGGACCTTAGTCTTAGGTTATGAGTGGTTTGAAGGGTAAGAGGAAAGTGCTCAGTTTTGATTTCGGCTGCCATTGGGGTTTTGAGAGTGAGATTTTCTGAAAAATATTTGAAGTGGTAGTTGTGATGAAGAAAGTCTTCAGGGGTTTGTTAATTTATATAGGTGAAAGTGATAGTTTTGCCATAAATGGTATTAACTACTCAAGATTTCCGTATCCTTTTCTTACTCTTCATTGAATGCATTATCTATTATCAGAAGCGTGTGACAGAGTTTAAGCCCCTGTTTGTGAGATGCTTTGATGCTGCATTTAATAACTAGGCGGCTACTTTTCATAGACCCTAATCATTTTTATGCCCATGTGTCTCGCTATACTCCTTTGAAAGATGACGTTGGTTGCTTTGGAAGTAGAAGAGAAATGAATTTTTGTTCAGAAAATTTTGCCTGTGACGGTTGATTTTCCCTATGTTGGCTTTGAACTTGTTAAGGCAGATGCAAGTGGCCTTCCCCCTTTTTTATTTGTTTTAATTTATACAAAGCAAAAAAAAACAAAAAACAGATTATCTATAGTGATATGTTTATACAAGTATGATATATGAATAAAGAATATGAAATCCATCAAATTTTCTGATAATCAGTAGAGTTTCTGATGTTTTAACAGATTTTCTGATGATTCATCAGATTTTCTGAAAAGTTATCAGATCTGATGAGTCATTAGAGTTTCTAATAAATTATCAGATATTTTGATAATTTATCAGATTTTCTGATGTTTCACCAGATTGCTGATCATCTTTATCAGAAATCTATTGTTTCATTCTGGGATCATCAGAATTTTTGTTTACACCCTAATTATCTCCTTTGGATTCATCTGTTTGATTTTCAGTTTGTGACTTATTGTTTTCTGAAATTTCTTCATCTTTTATGTTAATGTAACACCTCGTAAAATCACATCCAAGGATGTGTTGACACATGTACTAAACCCTAATAAAGTCAAACGTTGACTATGAGGGACTAATTTTGCGAAAAATCAAAAACTTTGAATGGGAAAGGACTAAAAGTGTTAACATGCTTAAACTAAGCCCCTGAATGACGTTACACGGTATTCATATTCACAAATGAGCCACTTGTTGGTCGAGAGGAGCCGTTTGCATAATTATTTGAAAGTTTGCGTGTCGAAGGGTTAAAAGAGTCAACATGTTAATTCTTACCTCTGAGTGACCTTTTAACAAACCGAGAGCTTCATCATAATTGATTACACTCTCGGGAATGCCTAATATTGGCCGTTTAAGGCTTTTACGCCAATAAGTGAAATTACGGGCAAGTTTGCAAGTTAAAGGAGTTAAAAGCGTCAACATGTTTAATTATACCTATGAGTGACCTTTTAATGAACCTGAAGCATCGTGATGTTGGATAATACTCTCGAGAACTCCTAATATGGATAACATAGGGCTTTGACGCAATAAAATGATAATCCGCGCAAATTTGTGCGTTAGAGGGACCAAAAGCGTCAACTTTTAAAAGTACACCTTTGGGTGACCATTTAAGTGAACGGGAGCGTCGTAATATTTAAGCATATGCTCGGGAATACTCAATATGGGCCACAACATGCTTAGATATCATTAAACAATATTACGCGCTACTTTGTGCGACAAAGGGACTATAAGCCAATAGTCAGTATGGAGGTTTAATGCATGGAACCACTAAGATATCCCAATGGTCATATTGTACCAAAATCAGCTAATGGTATTCAAAGAAGATATCTAGTATAGAAATGTCTGAGTAAGTGTCTTTACTTAAGGCATCCATGCATTCGTAAGGAAAAAAATATGTCATTTATATAACACAGGTAACGATAAATAAACTGAAGCCTGAGATTTAGAATATCTTTGTCAACTCTGTGAATCTCGATTGTCCTCTTCGTATAACTACCCTGTTTACCTCCTGAGAGGTAAGTAGAGTTAAGATTAACATCCCACCTAGGGTTGCATCTATTGTAAAAGCTCCATATCGGTTAGTACCAATGGAAATGGAAGAACTAAGAACCAATCAGATAAGCTTTTAGAGAAGGTTTCATAAAACCTAGCTCATCATTCTGAGAGCTTCGTTATTATTTTTTTAAGAAAGACAGTTCAATGCCCTTGTGCATTGATTACCGCAAACCTAACTAAGTAACAATTAAGAGTTACTATCAGTTGCCCAGGATCATCGATTGATTCGACTAACTATGAGAGTAGCTATTCTTTAAGATTGATTTAAATAATAATTAGAGTGACTATCTCACCCTAATTAAGTCCTTCTATGACTAATAGTTGTTATTTAAGTATCAAGGCTCTCCTTTGGAGGCCTTGCATAGAAGGAATGTCAAACGTCTGTTTATTGGACAGAAGTTTGGAAAGGCCAATTATCAGGACCTGAAATTACCCTGGAAACAACGGATAAGATCATACGAATCCATGAACTTCTGGAAGCTGCCAGTAAACGGCAGAAAATCAATATTGATGAGAGTCGCAAACCTCTTAAGTTCTCAATGAGGAACAAGATTTAACAGAAAGTACCACCCCAGAAAGGTGTGCTGCATTTTGATATAACGGACAAGTTAAACTCTAAATATATTGGACCATTCGAGAAAATCGAATATGTCAAGATCGGTAGCCTATAAGTTGAAACTTACCTAAGGAGCTTGATGGTAATCACAATGTTTCACACTAGTGATTTCAGGATATATCTAACCGTTAAGTCAATAGCATTATCACATAACAATATGCAGATTCATGAGATCTTATGGTTTATTGAGGAACCCATATCGATTAAGGATCGACAGGTTAAGAAGCTCTGAGAAAATCATGTACTTAGTTGTATGGATCATTAGGGATGGCCGTATAAGCCCCTAAAATGCTGTGGAGGTTAAGTCCGTTATACGACAGAAAGTACTTCCATCTTTTTAAGAAAATCTCGAGGTCGAGATTTTTTTTAAGGGGCTGAGGATGTAACACCTCGTAAAATCACGTCCAAGGATGTGTTGACACGTGTACTAAACCCTAATAAAGTCAAACATTGACTATGAGGGACTAATTTTGCAAAAAATCAAAAACTTTGAATGCGAAAGGACTAAAAGTGTCAACATGCTTAAACTAAGCCTCTGAATGACGTTACACGGTATTCATATTCATAAATGAGCCACTTGTTGGTCGAGAGGAGCCGTTTGCATAATTATTTGAAAGTTTGCGTGTCGAAGGGTTAAAAGCGTCAACATGTTAATTCTTACCTCTGAGTGACCTTTAAACAAACTGAGAGCTTCATGATAATTTATTAGACTCTCGAGAATGCCTAATATTGGCCGTTTAAGGCTTTTACGCCAATTAGTGAAATTACGCGCAAGTTTGCAAGTTAAAGGGGTTAAAGCGTCAACATGTTTAATTATACCTCTAAGTGACCTGTTAATGAACCCGAAGCACCGTGATGTTTGATAATACTCTCGAGAACGCCTAATATGCAAAACATAGGGCTTTGACGCAATAAAATGATAATGCGTACAAATTTGCGCGTTAGAGGGACCAAAAGCGTCAACTTTTAAAACTACACCTTTGTGTGACCATTTAAGCGAACTGGAGCATCATAATAGTTATGCATATGATCGGGAATACTCAATATGGGCCACGAAAGGCTTATATATCGTATAACGATATTACGCACTAATTTGTGCGACAAAGGGACTAAAAGCGACAATAAGCGAAACTACGCCTTTGAGAATCTTTTTAAACAAACCGAGAACTCCGCAACGCTTGGTCACGCTCCCGGGTGTGCCTAAGGAGTATCGTTAAGGGTTTTAACACTTTATATTAATAATTCACATAAAAAATAAAAGTATGTGCCATATATGTCTTTTTTGAAAGATTTAATAGCTGAACAAAGAAGACAGGGACCAGAACTATCAACCAGCATTTTTGTTGCCTGGACTGGGCTAATTCACTGGTCGTGAGCCCTCAGGGCCTGCCCTTCGTGTACCGTTAGAAAACAAACTGCAGCAACATAGTTGTATTGTTGTTAGTTTATGCATTACATGTTCTCCAAACTCGAATAAAGAAGACAGGGACCATAGCAGCCATACTGTCAAACTTGAGGTGCTGGGCCAGACAGCCTCGCGAGCCACGAAGCCCACTGGGCTGCTTCTACGCAAGCCGCCAGAGACATTCAGCAACAGCAGCCTGTTTTCATTTATGGTTTTTATGTATTGCTTGATCCCTACTCTCAATTAAAACCGTTTTCTAGCAATCTATGGGTGTTCACTGAATTATAAAACTAGCAATACACCTATAATGATCCTAAGCAATCCCCTAAAGACTTTTTGATCATCCAATCATCCTCCAAACACTATAAATAAAGGTGGGTTCTTGCTTAAAAACTTGCATCATTCACTCATATCTTCCTATCTCTCAATTCCTGGAAGTTCCTGAATTTTTGGAGCATCCTCTGAGTTATATTCAGTCCATAGGACCATATGTAAGTGTCCTTTCGTGACTAGTTCATTTTATTTGGCTTAAAAAGCCGAAAAGTCAAGCGTTTATGATAAACGCTTTGACTTTTTGTTAGATCGTAAATGGTCAAGCCATTGTTCGCAACGAACATGACTACGTGATCGTAATTAGGTAGGGGTTAAACCCTCAAAAGGGCACCTCCTAAGAATCACGTTTGCTTGGCAAATTGACGAGTCAACTTAATATTGTTTTAAAAAAGTCAACAGGGTAGTTTTTTAATTAATTGCGATATACGTTTAGAAGTATTCTAAAATACATTTTATCAATTAAACAACTTGGTAATAATTATTAGAACATGTGTAAACATGTTCGGCTCGTCAATTCTAGTTTTAGGGTCGGTTCGCAACCGAAAGTCGCAAAGTTTGACTTATGCATTGACTTTCGATTATGAACCGAATTAGATTAGTTTGCTACTGATTTTAGGTTCCGTTATGATCGTAATATAATGTAGCATAACCCTATAAGGTTATATTACACGATCATACTAGAAATCCGAGTTTTTGCGCATGTTCCGTTATTATGCTTAACTTTGACCATATTGCCATTATGGTCTAAAAACGAGATTTTTGAATATGTAAGCATGCAAATAGCTTTGTTATTGATATATAAACATGTCAAAATTATTTTGACGATATTTTCTGGTCTCAAATCAAAGTTATGCAAGATATCGTAAAATTGAACTTTTTATTAATTAAATTACGCTTTTGTGCATAAATCATGTTTAAACCCAAATTTTGGCACCAAACTCATTACCTACTATTATGATATTATTTTTAGGGATTTTTGGAATGTTGGGTCAGATTATAAACTGACCATATGATTGAGTTCTCGTATAAATTATATTATTGACGATAATACCCCTTTTGCTAATAAATTATGATTTGCATATAATTAACATGCCAACCCTTTTCCAACTAACTTAATATGTAAAATAAATATTTTAACCATTCAAGGCTGGTCAAAATCTCATAATCACATAAACATCGCAAATATCGTCAATTATCGATTTTAACGCTAATTAGGTGCATGGTATGGTTTAAAACCATATTTAGCACCCAAGACTTGTTACCTACTGAATTTATAAATAAATTTTAATATTTTTACAGTAGATATAAGTCATGAACTCAGACTTCCAATTTTGTCCATAAAAACAGATGTGAAATGACCAAAATGCCCCTACGGTGCATAGTTTGGACATAAATGGTAAACCACACATATGTATGATATCCTACTGTTATAACAATATGAAATAAATATTTTTAAAGATTATTATAGACCAGAACATCAGTTTGCTTTAAAACCTCCTTTAAAAATCTTAAAATGACCAAAATACCCTTACGGGACTTAAATTGGTTTTAAATTCTTTTGGCGCATAATTGTTGATATCCTACTGATATCATAACATATTTAAAGCAAAATAACTTATGGAACTTGTACATGACTCATCCGGTTACCCGTTATGCATATACTCGTTCGGTACGGTTTATGTAACTAGTTTCCATAAATTAGCCGAAACAGGTTAAACTTTATCGTTTAAAATTCAAATTCCAGAATGTATTTAGTTTACCCATATAATACAAGTCTCCATGCTTGTCAGGTCTAAATTGCATTCCAATCCGGTCATCGCTTAATCTAGCGTTTCGTACCGTAAACCTTTCTTTAAACTAACTGGTCTAAGTCTACAACTTAAATAAGACCCGTTAGTAATCTAATAGGTTAATAAAACCTTCGTTCCAGATTAGGAGCCTCAGTAAAAGCCACTTGCACTTGTTTGAGTAGATTATATGGCTGAGTATACAAAAACTTGCATTTAAAGCTCAGGTAAATACTTTTAACTTATTTTCCCTTATACAGGCTTGGGATACGGTAAATTATTACCGCTTGGTCGGGTGTAGAAACCTTTTAATCGGATATGGTTAAATTGCATAATCTCGCTTTAATCAGTATTGCTTGATAACAAATTACATTGGGGGGTTAACGACCGTGTCCTGGATATCCTTGGCTCATTTAAAAAGCGTAAATGGCCAAAACTTAAGCACGGGGTGTAGGCATACACCTGTCCATTGCGTATGTAAAAGATATACTCATTTGCTGGGGTGACCCGCCGTGAGTTTATATTTGTGGTGTGTTGTTTAATCTTGTTCGGTTTATTTATACTGGCCCTAAATGTTGGACAAACATGTAAATCTGATACAAGATTGTTATTAATATAATTGTCCCAAGTTATAAAAGAATATTTGTGCCTTGTGCATTTAAATAAATTTTCATAAAATATTTTCGTGCCTTGTGCACCTAAACCAATTTTCATAAACATTTTAAAATGTGTCGGTTAATTGTATTTACCAGTGTAAACTGACGTATTTTTCAAAAAGACTAAGTGACAGGTGCTATACGAAATTGGTTGGGAGCTCTGGGCGTTAAGTAGAGGATCTTGCAAGTCCGTAATGCCTCTCTGGGCGTTAAGTAGAGGATCTTGCAAGTCCGTAATGCCTTATGTCTGTCGAACATGTTGTGTAATTGATTTAGATCCGCCTGTGGATTTAATATTACAAGCTCGTATGTAATTATCATTTCAGTATTTTCTGACTATTACGTTTTTATAATAATATTTTATATTCCAAGATTTCCGCTGTGCTATTTTGTGTATGTTAACTATGACGATATCAATCTTACGTCACGATACTCCCCACCGGGCTGAGCTGTAAATCTCGGGGTGTGACAGGTTGGTATCAGAGCCAACGTTTGAGTGAATTAAACACTAGCCTTTAGTGTTTAATCTCAAATGACACAGTAGCATATTCCTTAGACTTTCTGAGTATCGACTTAACATAGGAATGCTCTCATCCCTATTAAGTAAACACTGTTTTCGATTTTATGTGTTTTGAATATGTCGCCAGGTAAAGAAGCCATTGATGGAAATTCTCCAAATCCGAAGCCTCGAAATGCCAAGCTTCATACCACGGCTAGGATAAGCTTGCAACCAGTTGGAGGAAAGATCTTTATGGACCTATTCCCAAAATCAAACCTATTTAAACTCTTAACCAGACTTCAGAGTCCATACCAGAAGGTCCCTGAGGCTCCCATACTGAAGATGATGCATGTGGATGCTATTAATCCCTATTTTATATCTCCCAGTTTTGAAATTCAAAACTTGGACTATGCTTATTAAGCTACAAATCCTTGATCCAATTTAAAATTTTCAATTCATGAATCCTTGGATCCTACTCCTAGCAACAAATCCTGAACTGGAATGCTTATTTAATTCACTAAAATCTTCAGTATCGCTATAGCATATGGCAAACAAAAAAGAGAAACAATCGGAATAAAGCAAGGAAGGTATTAGAAAATCAATCTTTCATTATATTTCATTTTTCCTCTAAATCCCTATATAGGCATTTAATTATTATAGTCCCTTCGTGGACATTATATTTCAACATAGTCCCTTCGTGGACACTGTACTTCAACATAGTCCCTTCGAGGACATTATATTTCAATAAAGTCCCTTTGAGGACATTATGTTTCAAAATAGTCTCTTCGTGAGCATTATATTATAATATAGTCCTTTCCTGGACGTCATATTTCCATATAGTCCTTTCGTGGACATTATACTCTGTTATAGTCTTTTCTTGGACATGTCATTTCATTAAAAATATTTTGAGACATGTTATTTCATTAAAGTTCCCTGGCAAATATAATAATTCATCATAGTCCTTTCGAGGACATATCGTTTCACTATAGTCACGATGTTGACATGTCTTATAGTCCCTAAACCGACTTATATTTTTTCCCTTTCGTCCCCGCATGGACAGGTATTGCTTCAAAGTCCCTATAAGGACCTATCTCTTCTATATAGTCCCAGTATGGACATTTGTTTATTATAATCCTTATATGAACATATCTTTAGATTTAAGTCCCTGTGAGGACATCTGTTCAGCAAAGCCCTTTTGTGCGCACGCTGTATCACTATAGTCCTTTTATGGACATGTTATTTTGTTAAAATCCCTTTGGGGTTATTCTATTTTGAAATAGTCCCTTGTGGACATGAGATTTCACTATAGTTCCTTAGCGGAAACGAAATTTAATTATAGTCCCTTAGCGGACATGACATTTCATTATAGTCCCTTCATGGGCAAACTATTTTAATATAGTCCTTATACGGACTTATGATATTTTATAGTCCCCATACGGACTTATAATATTTTATAGTCCCCATACGGACTTATAATTTCCTTTTAAGTCCTCTGTGGACAAATATGATACTAAAAGTCCTGATTAAGGCACTATTGTAAATTTCCTAATAATTTATGGGAAGCTTTGAAAATTTTATATAGGTATTCATTTCGTCCTTTATCAAACAATAGTATCAATTTTATTCGAACTTTATCGATCTGCTAAATAATTTCAAAATATCTTCTTAATGGTGGTATAACCTAGCCAATATGTCAATACAGACATGCTATGATGGTAAAACCCTCTTAAGACAATTAATCCTTGTTAACATCTATGAACATGTTAACACTCCTGGCAGTGTGACTTGAGAAACCACACCAACCGTCAAGGTATTTGGACTATGTCCAAGCCTTATAGCCTATATGATCGAATTAGATCATGGCAAGTATCATCAATGTGATGATCAAAATATAAACATCCATTAGTGATGAAGTGCCTACGGGCTAAACTTGTTGTCCAATAAGACAACGACAGTTGTGGTCTACGACCCCCTGTCTAAAAATGTTGGACTATGTCAATGCCTCATAGTTTAAAAGATAAATATGATCATGACTAATATCATCTAATACGATGATCACACTATTTAACATCCGTTTGTGATGAAGTGCCTACGGGATAAACTTGTTGTCCAATAAGACAACGACAGTTGTGGTCTATGACCCCCTGTCTAAAAATGCTGGACTATGTCCAAGCCTTATAGTCTATAAGATCGATAAGATCATGACTAATATCCTCAATTACGATAATTATATATATATGTATAAACATCCATTAGTGATGTCCATTGATTGGCCTATGTGGCAAAATAAATCGTCTTTCAAAACAATGACAGATGTAGTCTATGACTCTCTGCCCAAAGGTGCGGAACTATGTTCAAACCTTATAGTCTCTGATCAAATAAGATTGCGACTTATATATTAAAATGTCCTCCGTGACAGGCCTTTTGCGCCATATCCTGTACGTTGATGCATGTGAAGTGTGTATATAAGTTTAAGTATATTTTAAGCCCTTTTTACACTTTTTTAGCCAAATTTTAAATTTATAAAACACGATATTTACTAGCACTAAACACACATATGGGCAAGTGCACCCATCGTGGGCGTAGTATAGTGTTGGGAAGATACCGAGGTCGTCCAAGGACACAAGAGCTTTTAGTACCGGTTTATCCTCAACGTCTAATCAAATAAAAAGTTAGAAAAAGGTTTTAAACAAGAAAAATAAAAACTAACTAAAATCCTGAAAATAAAATAAAAGTAAAAACAGATAGACAAGATGAATCACTTGGCTCCGACTCGTGTATAGTGTAACCTTTGATTATTTCCGCACTTTTGCACTTTTGCACTTTTTAAGTGATTATCTTAGTTATTGTAGTAGGCCCCTCTTTTGAAGGTGACGTTACCCTCAACCCAGTAGTTTGAGTCAGCAAGGATACAATCCTAAAGGGTCAGATTATTGAAAGATAATTAATTAAGTTATTAATGCATATTATGGTAGGCCCCTCTTTTGAAGGTGACGTTACCCTCGGCTAAGTAGTCTGAGTCAGCAGGGATACAGTCTTAAGTAGCTGGGTTAAAGCATTAATAGTAGCTTACATATGAGGGGGTCAAAGAGTTTAGACCCCCGCCATTCAATACCGTTAAGTATTGAAGGAGGTCCTACTAAATTTGACCCAGGTCCTTACATGATCTATACCCTGAACAAGGCAAGACTCTTACCAAACCGTTCCCTTAACCCCCGACCCGGTAGCCAACATACCTCCATATAGATCGTGGAGATATAAATGGTGAAAATATTTTATTTTATATAGACAGTAAAATAATGCCAAGACACCACGGACAAACGATATGGAAAAATCACCTTCAACATAAGAAACTAGTTATTAAAGTCATTAATACATAACCAAGTAAAAAGTGCGAAAAGATTAAAAATAAAAAAAGTATTACACTAGATACATTGTCTTCACCAAGTGATGTAAGAGACTTAGGCAAACATGGCCTTGATTGTCAAGAACTCTTACGATCAATCTTGGATCCCGAGACGACTCACACACTCTATGATGAACAATGGATGATGGTGTTATGGTGGTGGTGGGTGGTGGGTGAAGTGTGAGAGAGGTGGTGTGCCAAGGGATAGTTTGCACTTGAGCCAAGCACTCCTATTTATAGGCTGAACAGAAGCTCGGGCACGGCCCCGTGTCCATTGGGCACGGCCCCGTGTCCATCCTTCATCTCTTTCTTCATTAATTGTAGTTTGTCTGCATTAGTTGACCACGCCCCCGTGTCCGCTGGGCACGCCCCCATGTGCAGAAGCATATCTGTACTATCAAGATTTGCCTGCATTCTGCGAATCTTATAGTTGACCACGGCCCTGTGTCCGCTGAGCACGACCCGGTGGTGGGCGATAGAAGCTTCTACAGCTTTTTCTTTTCTGCTGGCACTTGGGCACAACACGGGTCGTGTTCAGCCTTTTGTTTTCTTGTTTTGCTTGGGAAGATGCTGTCGTGGGATCGGGCATGTCACGTTTGTTCCTTTTCTTGTATTTATGTTAGATTTAGCTATCTTTTTGCTTCTTTTGTTAATTTGAGCTCATTTAATCCTGAAAATACAAAAGGAAAACAAAAGCACACTTTTTCCAACATTAGTACTAAAAAAGGTTAGTTTTATGCCACAATTGATGTAATTTATATGTTGCATTTTGCACGCATCAAATACCCCCACACTTGAATCTTTGCTTGTCCTCAAGCAAAACTCTTTATAATGTGGCTTTACACTCCCAAATGGAATGGGTAGAAGAGAAGGTTTTTGGGCTTGTCATAGAGTGTCGGGATTTCCAAGATTCTTTATTAAGTTTTATTATTTTTTTATTTATTTACAATCCTATTCGTCATGATTTATTTAAAACTTTTCATAAGATAAATTACTTATTAGGGCATAACATGCCTCTTTAAAATTCTATTTATATACAAGTTTACATACCTCACGGAGATCACTCAACACTCGGCCGAAAATGCATTTTAGTGAATCACTCGAGAGCGGCATGGAACTTACTCCTACCATAGGCTTGCTAAGCAATCAAACCTCCTCCTTTTTAACTATATACCTTTGTAAATATCAAGAGGATTTTTTGGGTGAAGGGTTAGGCTTGGGTTAAAGGTAGGTGGTTGGGTTAGTGGTTAGTGAAAAGGCAAAAAGTGTAACAAGCGTCGGTTTTCGTAAGACTTTTTATTTTTGCAACTTTTATTTTGATGAAACTTTTATTCAAACAAAGTTATTTTTGATAAACTTGTTTGTTTATTTCTGTTTTTCTTCATTATCAACATTTGTTTTAAGGAAAAGTCATACGAAAAACTGAGCTTGTTACTAAAACAAAAGGTTAAAAATAAAAAGGGTTTTGGTGGGTGAAAGGGTGTTTGGTTTGGGTTATGAAATGAAAACGTTTAGGCTCAAAGGGGCTAACTAGGGGGATTTTGGGTAAGTGGTAAAAAAAATAATAATGGTGTAGAAATAAAAAGGGTTAGTCCTAATGCCTCCATCATTTACTTACTCGGGTTTAAGTTGGTAAGGACCGGGAATGTATCGTCGTGGCAAGTTCTAGAGTCGTAAGAACCAAGCGGCTATTCACACAAAAACGAAAAATGAGCATTTAGTTTAAAGATATATATTTGTATGCTCAATAAAGGCTCAAAACTCACTTTTGTGGGAATGGGTTTTTATGTGATCAAGTATATATAATCAAATTTTAACTAAGCTTGTCATTCCGTTTCATAATTTTCTTATGTTGGTTCTTTTTATCATGACGCTATCTGTAACATCTGTGCTTATAATCATTGTGAACAGTTCAATTATCAATAAAACAATGTTATTTGATCCCAATGTTTGTTTGGTTATGTTTTACATTTTTCATGTTTTGACTTTTATTCAATTTCAAACTCTACATCGCTTTCTGGAGAGTTATACGCAAACTGGTGCGTAAACGTAATCATTTTAATGCAAAAAATACTCCGGAACATCAACATATGCTTAACATACCTTAAATAACCCTTACATAACTTAGAAATAAGTTTTGAAGGCCTTGGTATAGTAAAAACAAGTTAATTCGCTTACAGGGACTAAACTTGACAAACTGCGAAAGTATGCAAATTTGAACTGTAACGAACATTCTGGAACATGGAAATAAGATAAACACACCTTAAATATCCTTTATATAGCTTAGAAATAGGCTTTGAGGGGTTCGGTGTGCTAAAATAAACTTTTGGGTCATTCAGGGACTAAAAGCGTCAAAAAGTGCACAAGTTTGCACTTTCGTGCATAACTTACGTTCTGAATACATCCGGATATCCAAAAATTTATGTAAGCACTAAAATATTTTATTTTAGTGTTTGGCATGAGAAAAATCCATTCGTCGCGCAATTTGGATCGTTTTTCGCGCTTATGCGCATTCCATCGTAATTAAGCGAACATCGCGATCGTACGACCAAAAGAACCGACATCCGGGATATTTTTTAGCATGTTTCATGTCCACAATGTTTAGGCATCATTTTAGGGCCTTGAAAATGGCTTCACGAGCCTTAAACATGTCGGAAATGGCCTTAATACACAACGGGGACTAAATTGGAAACTTTGGAAACTGGTTGCTGATCAGAAGGACCTTAGCGTGACACCTAGCACCCTTGGCGTCACGCGAGGCCCTTTCTGATCAGCAAAAGCCATTTTTAACAGCTGTTTAGCACTCCCAATCCAATTCCAAGTGTTGTTTCCTGCTTATGGGGGGCTAATTTGATGTACATGAGCTTGCCACCAAGTGTAGGGATGTGATCAAAGCACGTTATTCGATAAACGATCCTAACGGTCTTGCATATCCTATAAATACCCATCCATCCCAACCCCAAAAACCCACACCTTTGAAATCTGAACTTGCTCTCTAAGTTGTTGTGTTTAACACTTCATACCTGAGAGTGTTCAGATTCAAACCTTCCATTCTTGGACCCTTTGTAAGTGTTCCTTCGTTCTTTTATCCTTTTAGCGTTAAAGTCAAACTTTGTTTGACTTTCTTCATTGACCAGTTTATGGTCAATGCGAAGTTCGTTTGAACTTCATAACGTGAGCGTAATCACGATGGTTATAGTCCCTAGTGACTATACCTACTGATTTCCACGTTATCTAGGCTCAGTGACGAGCTGTAGTTTCGGCCAAAATGCGCATTCATGCGTGTTTTGTAACCAAACTACTCTTAGGTATCAAAACCGTTTGTTTTGATACCAAACCTATTTTCTAAACTTAGTTAAGCATGTTTTAACATGCTTAGCTCGTCACTTTTAGTTTAGTGCTTATATAGGGTCGTAAGGTAAGCGATCTAAACAATCGCTTATACTTTCGAACCCGACCCGTTTGGTAACCTTCCGAGGTTATACCTTATGGTCACGACGTTTAGTTAGTTGTATGATAGGTAGTTTATATGCCTTAGGTAAATTACCAAAATACCCCTTTGACGCCAAAATTCATTTTGAACATATGTAACGTAACTTTTGACATCTAAACTTATTTGGAAACAATATTAGACATGTTAAGGCATATATCACTTGTCATAGGACTAGTTAAGCGGTCCGAACGCGTTTCACGCGAACAACGCGTTAAAGTAGCATAAGCTACTTAAACGGGTCGTAATGGGTCGTAAGCACTTAGGTTAGGTTTCATTTAGTATGTAGGCTTTGTTAAACCATATTACATGAGTTCTCATACTCATTTGGTTTACAAGCCCTCATTCTATCCGATCTTCCGATTTAGGTCCGGTATATTAACATAATTACCTATATTAGGTGCCGTTTGATATCCGTGATCTCTAGCTTTGTTTGGTTGTTATTCAAGGACTACTAAGCCATCTCAAGTGAGTACATTGACCCCTCTTATACTGTTTTCCAAACGTTTTGGGTGAAACACATGTGCCTACTTGTTACTTTCGTGCTTTTCATGCTTTCATATCATATGCTTGTTATGTTCATTAGTACATTATAGTACATGATTTCATTACATTTTATGCTATGTATGTCCATTGTGTGCATACTTAGTACATCGTTTTACATTACATTTCATGCTATGTATGTCCATTATGTGCATACTTAGTACATTGTTTTACATTGATTTACATGACTTTTCTGCTTTGTATGTTAACTTAGCATACTTAGTACATTGTTTTCATATGACATGTATACAATTGCTATAACATTTGGTTTGCATAAACGAGACTTATATACGTTCATTAACATTAGCTACGCCGCTCGGTAGTAAGTAGTGGTACAATAGGACTTGACAAATCCCATTCCTGACATCCCGGGTTTGTTTGGATGTAAGGAATGACTAAATCCGAAAACATTTCTTTTGATAACCTTGACTAAAAGGGTTATCCGACTGTCTCAAGGCTTGAATGTATGCGTTAACTTACCACATAAGTGTTTGTATCAATGTAACATGCATTACTTTGCAAAACATAACTTTTTGATATATTCAAAATACTTTGTTTTGTACATTTTTACAATTGGTTTATGTAACAACACATTACTTACCAGACATACATTTGCTACACATTACCTGACTACATTTGGACTATTAACATTTGATATTATTTATACAAGGACTTTTGACAATTGGTTTAAACATAGACTTTATACATTGGTGATTTGTTTAAGTGACTTAAGTAACGAGATGTGAGTAGTATGATACAAGCATGGTGGATACGCTGTTGGTACTTCCTATATATAAGTGTTTGTATTATATTACATATCATAGCGTTATTTAAATCATTCAATTTGGACTTATACATTTTACACAAGTAACACGATTTTCAAAAGACTTTGGTTTACAAACAATTTACTTTATACAACACATTTTACTTGGTTATACATTTAACCACACATTATTCTTTTATTTATACATATCATTTGATCTTATCGCTTTTTAAATGATTTACAAAACAAAACAATTTACAAGGTTCATGACTGACTTTTGCTAAACAATTTTTTTTCTAAACTTATAAGTCATGAATCCTATTTTTTCAAAACCTATGTATCTCACAGGCATTTTTATGCTGACGTACCTATTTTCACATGTGTTTTCAGGAGCTGTCGCTTAGGATGATGATCGTGACACTAGGGCGGACCTGTGCCTTAGAGACTTAAAATGAAGATAGACTTAGTTTAACTATGTTATGAACTCTTTATTTCCTGTTTTGAGACAATGTAACACTCTTGTTTGATAAATAAAATACAACTTTGAATGCCATGGTTATGAAACAATTAATTCTGTTACAACACTCCCTGACGTTTCCGCCACGTCTGGTTGTTCCACGTGGTCGGGGTGTGACACTATCGGTTGTAAATTTATAAAAATATAACTTTTTTAGAATTTGAAATTCCCAACTTAAACCTATACAAGTAAAAAAAATGAATTTTTTTTGAAAAAATTTGGGGTGATTAGCGGTTCCAATAGAGTTTTGTGTAAGGCCTGTAGTTAGGACTTGCAAGATTCAAGGTTTTAGCATCCCCCCCCCCCCCCACACTTAAATTACACATTGTCCTCAATGTGTCCCAAAAATAAGTTTTTAGGTTGATTGAATGTGTAAAAAGGTGTGAAAAAGTAAAAATTTGTGTTACTGGGCATCTGGACACGGCCCCATGGTGTCCGGGCACGGCCCCGTGTTCAGGTGCTAGTAACAAAATCGAAAAAAGAGAAACAGAAGCCTGGACACGGGAGCGTGTTGGGTGAACACGGCCCGTGTCCAGTTTACCTGAACAGGGCATTTTCTGCAGACTGTGCAGCACGGGGCCGTGTTGGGCGGACACGGCCTGTGCTGAACTTGCTGTAACGAAGAAAATTTTGTCGGATGGCCCTGTTTTCCTGCATGGGGTGCTGGTTCAAGTTTCCCTTGTTTCCTTTGCCATCCCGAGTTTGTTGTATTTATTTCAAACCATCCAAACACCAAATTAACTAAAACCATCATTCATTAAGTCATAGAGAGAATTACATAATAGTCCTAGAAAATGGAAAACAAAGTAGAAAATAAAAGTTAAAGGTCCTAAATTAAATAGGTCAAGTGATACGCAAAATCATCCTAAGGAGCTCTACTTCTACAATAAGAACCAAAATTCCGGAAATAGTTTTCCGGGATCTAAAAGCTTTGTAGAACTCCAAGCCAACGGTGTTCCCTAGATGTTGATAGAGTCATTCTTCTATCTCTCTCGGGAGGAGGGAGGCGGCTTCATGTTCCTCAACATCTTATGGAGGGGTAGTGACACCAATCGGAACCCCTTGTAGTACGTCTTGAGGGGGTTCCGGATGTATGGCGTACCATTCGGCTGGAATGATGACTTCCGGTACCACATTCCATGCCCTTTGGGTGATAATTGGCACCAAACGAGGAGCGGCCAGAATGTTCAACCTTTGGTGCAAAAGGTTGACTTCCCGGAGACATCCT
This sequence comes from Helianthus tuberosus, assembly GCA_030545235.1. Lineage (NCBI taxonomy): Eukaryota > Viridiplantae > Streptophyta > Magnoliopsida > Asterales > Asteraceae > Helianthus > Helianthus tuberosus. The sequence continues at coordinate 72,676,723 of CM060444.1, forward strand.
TCTAGTCCCACCGTTAGATGATTAATACGGTTGACCAATGCTTCTTCCACCCCTGTTATCTCATCAATGACCTCTCTTAGAGCGTAAATGTAGTTTACAAAAGAATCTTCAACCGTTGATGATCTTCTCCCTTGTCGGTTGTTTCTGGAGTGCGACGAAGATGTTCCGCTCGTTCAGCTTGCCATTCTGAGAAAACATACCGAAAAGAGTTCAATTTTTATGGGACCAGTACCTCGGACACGGCCCCGTGTTCAATGAACACGGTCCCGTGTTCAGGTATCTGCAGAATTTTGGAACAAGGAATCTTGGGGTTTTAATTTGTTATTGTGATTTTTAAAACGTTTTTGAACAGAAACAACTTAAAACATTGTTGTGGAACTTATTCTTAACAAGATTCCATGAATAAAAATCTAAGAAACACCTCAATAAAGCTTGAAATTATGGAGGTCTCAAGCTTTAATGGAAGTATAAAAATTGAAGAAGATGATAGTGGATAAAAGAGGAAAGGACAAGAAGGTAGTTGAGAAACTTTATTATAGAAAATACCTAGGATGGTATGTGAGAAGATTCCCAAAATCTCTGTCCCAGGAATGGTTCAAATGTGCAGGATTCTTGGCTGCATTTATAGAAAACGATAGTACGTTGCGCACGGCCCCGTGTGTAGACAGAATCCTGACACAATTTTGTCCGTATTCTGATGAAATCAGAAGGGAATCTTTGGGTGGACACGGGGGCGTGTTGACCTGGACACGGCCCCGTGTCTAGAAGCTGTCTTATGGAATTTGTCTATTTTTAAGGAACTTATCCGGATCTGGTGGTTCCTTACTGGATGGAACAACCCCAAAGTGCCTAAGATACCTTAATTGTTCTAGATTAAGACGAGAACTCAAGAGGTTGTCAGTGAGGGTGATTCCTATGCTATATGTAGGTGGACAAGTCCGACACTTTCCCGGGCTCTCGTTAAAGAAGGTGTATGCCGAATCGCTCAGGTCTTTGTATGCATCAAACGAAGTCAATGGGGAGTCCTTCACGGCACAATCGACACAGGGACGACTATCGCTCAAGTCCTCGCTAGATTTAGAGGTGTCATCGGGAACAACGAAGTTGTTTGAATGCGATCCCAACACTTCTTCTTGGTTATCGTCTTGAGATAGATTATTGAAATCTATCCTAAGTTCTTTTAACCAATTAAGAATTAGATCTTCTAATTGAAATAGTTCATCAAGAAGCATTTCTCCTAGAAAATCCGGTTGAGAGCAGTCAAGGGAGAGATAGGGATTATTTTTACTTTCGCCCCTCTTAAGGATACAGGAAAATGATGGGTCTATATAGTGGGGCTTGTAATTTAGAAAATAACATTCTAATTCCTTATGGGAACCACCACATATTTGACACCACGTACCATAAGAGTGCCGAAAGTAAAAAATATCAGTATCACTCATGTTTGTGTCAGAAATTACCAACCGTCGGGATCTTACGGTTCTGTTTTCAGTAACTGAATCTTGGGCATGGGGCGTGTTGAGTGGGCACGACCCCGTGTTCAGCTTACTGTCTGACTTAAAACAGGATTGCCAGTTTCAATGATTGGGCACAGGGCGTGTTCAGCGGGCACGGCCCGTGCTGAGTTCTGCAGAAGCTAAAAAATTAAGAAAAATCCTAAAAAATAGAAAAATAAAAAAAACGATTAGGCCGTTGATTCCTAACTTTCTTAAAATCCTTTTGTCCCCGGAAACGGCGCCAAAAACTTGATGCTTGTGAAGTGTGTATATAAGTTTATGTATATTTTAAGCCCTTTTTACACTTTTTTAGCCAAATTTTAAATTTATAAAACACGATATTTACTTGCACTAAACACACATATGGGCAAGTGCGCCCATCGTGAGCGTAGTATAGTGTTGGTAAGATACTGAGGTCGTCCAAGGACACAAGAGCTTTTAGTACCGGTTTATCCTCAATGTCCAATCAAATCAAAAGTTAGAAAAAGGTTTTAAACTAGAAAAATAAAAACTAACTAAAATGCTGAAAATAAAATAAAAGTAAAAACAGATAGACAAGATGAATTACTTGGCTCCGACTCGTGTATAGTGTAACCTTTGATTATTTTCGCACTTTTGCACTTTTTAAGAGATTATCTTAATTATTGTAGTAGGCCCCTCTTTTGAAGGTGACGTTACCCTCAACCCAGTAGTTTAAGTCAGCAAGGATACAATCCTAAAGGGTCGGATTATTGAAAGATAATTAATTAAGTTATTAATGCATATTATGGTAGGCCCCTCTTTTGAAGGTGACGTTACCCTCGGCTAAGTAGTCTGAGTCAGCAGGGATACAGTCCTAAGTAGCCGGGTTAAAGTATTAATAGTAGCTTACATATGAGGGGGTCAAAGAGTTTGGACCCCAGCCATCCAATACCGTTAAGTATTGAAGGAGGTCCTACTAAATTTGACCCAGGTCCTTGCAGGATCTATACACTGAACAAGGCAAGACTCATACCAAACCGTTCCCTTAACCCCCGACCAGGTAGCCAACATACCTCCATATAGACCATGGAGATATGAATGGTGAAAATCTTTTATTTTATATAGACAGTAAAATAATGCCAAGACACCACGGACAAACGATAAGGAAGAATCACCTTCAACATAAGAAACTAGTTATTAAAGTCATTAATACATAACCAAGTAAAAAGTGCGAAAAAATTAAAAATAAAAAGTATTACACTAGACACTTTGTCTTCACCAAGTGATGTAAGAGACTTAGGCAAACATGGCCTTGATTGTCAAGAACTCTTACGATCAATCTTGGATCCCGAGACGACTCACACACTCTATGATGAACAATGGATGATGGTGGTGGATGATGGTGTTATAGTGATGGTGGGTGGTGGGTGAAGTGTGAGAGAGGTGGTGTGCCAAGGGATGGTTTGAACTTGAGCCAAGCACTCCTATTTATAGGCTGAACAGAAGCTTGGGCACGGCCCCGTGTCCATTGGGCACGGCCCCGTGTCCGTCCTTCATCTCTTTCTTCATTAATTGCAGTTTGTCTGTATTAGTTGACCACACCCCCGTGTCCACTGGGCACGCCCCCGTGTGCAGAAGCATATCTGTACTATCAAGATTTGCCTGGATTCTGCGAATCTTATAGTTGACCACGACCCCGTGTCCGCTGAGCACGACCCCGTGGTGGGTGATAGAAGCTTCTACAACTTTGTCTTTTCTGCTGGCACTTGGGCACGCCCCCGTGTTCACTGAGCACGGGTCGTGTTCAGCCTTCTTTTTTCTTGTTTTGCTTGGGAAGATGCTGTCGTGGGGTCGGGCATGTCACGCTTGTTCTTTTTCTTGTATTTATGTTAGATTTAGCTGTCTTTTTGCTTCTTTTGTTAATTTGAGCTCATATAATCCTGAAAATACAAAAGGAAGACAAAAGCACACTTTTTCCAACATTAGTACTAAAAAAGGGTTAGTTTTATGCCACAATTGATGTAATTTATATGTTGCATTTTGCACACATCAATGTCCTTTGTGACAAGGCCTTCGTGCCATACGGTTATTAATGTCCTTCATGACAAGCCTATGTACTACATTTATATGTCCTTCATGATGAAATTATGTTCCATATTTAAAAGTCCTTGAGGCGAGCCTTTGAGCTATCCAAAATCGTCAATATAACAAAGACAGTTGTGACATTTGATCCCCTGTTAAAAAGGTAATGGACTCAATCCAAACCCTAAATGCCATTGATGGTCCTTTTGTGACTTAGGCTAAATGTAATTGATATACATAAAAATAACATTCATTAGGAATGTTCATAATCTATTAGCCTATATGGTTTAATGACACCATGGCTAATTTATGATAGGTCGTCAGGATGATGACTAGCTATTGTAATGCAACTAAGCAATTGTTTAATGTAATGGTTAGTACCAAGCTTCGAGTATGGCAAACTCGGATCAGACAAACGACAGTCACGATACTAATGATGCGACAAATGCTAATGATGCAACAAATGGGAACCTAAATGTTAAATGGAGTTAATCTCCAAGCTGTGATTGACGCAGCTGTTAGAAAGGCTATGAGAAAGGTCATGAAAAAGTTCAAAGAGTAGAATGCTACTTGCTCTAAGTCATATTCCTCTGCTCATGAGAAGAGCGTTGTTCATACTTCGAATGCGAAGAATAAACCAAATAAGATGATATATAGCAAGGAGCCCCATTCCTCTAAAGATGTACTTAAAAAGTACTTTGTCTCTTGCAAGTTAAGAGACTTCAATGGCGAAAAAGGGGCCATTGATTGCATGAAATTGTTGGATGAAATAGAAACCATTATGTGTATCAGCGGTTATGCTGGGAAGGACATTGTGAGGTATGTATCACAGTCATTCAATGGCAATGCCCTTAGTTGGTGAGGACATTAATAAAGTCCACAGAACAGATACTCTTATACAATATGGGATGGTCCAAGTTTATGGACCTTATCAAAAAACCTATTGTCCGCGACACGAAATGGAAAAGGTGGAATCAGAAATTTCTGACTCTCACCATGAAAGTACTAGACTGTCGACAGTATGTTACAGACTTTAATTCATTGTCTGGGATAGTGCCCTATTCGGTTAACCCAGAATCTAAGCGTAATGCACTGTATATTGGTGGTTTAGCATGAGAAATAAAAAGGCATATTAAGGCTTCAAAGCCTGCTTCTTATAAATCCACTATGGATCTATCTCAGCCACTCACATTAGATGGGTTAGGAAGTAAATTAGTCAAAGATGAGACTGCCGGAAAAAGGAAAAGGGAGAAGGATAACTCCCAGAAATCTAAGAAGCCTGTATGCAAGACCCGCAACAAAAGGCACTAGGACAGTGTCTAACAGACCAAAGGTCAAAGCAGTGTGGCATCTGTAGTTCCCTGAATGTAGAAACATAAAGAATGCAGTCTATTTCGGCTGTGGTGTTAAGGGCCACACCATAACTAACTGCCTTAAAACTGTCAAAGAGGGTATAGTTAAGTATAGAAGGACTTAGAATGGAGGCGACTAAATCCTCCTAATAAATGTCAGAGGTAGTTCCTATCAATAAATGACACCAGGTACATCCCTTATCGTGATATTATTGCTAAGAATTATGTTTGATTCAGGTGCTACTAAGTCTTTCATAGATCATAAGTTTAGCAAACTTTTAGAATTTTGCCATAAGAACTCCAGATATTGAGTATAAGGTAAAACTTACCGACAAAAATCATAGGAACCATTTCTTCTATTCTTGTCGGAAAATCTTCGTTCAAAAATCTATAGTACTCTTTCTTCGGATGGAGTACGACAACATATGTTATTTTATTTCATTTTCTCATTGATTTCTATCTACTACGATTGCCATACTGTATGATAAAAGTGCCATATGAGGATTGGCGTTTCCTAGTGTGTCTCATAGATTACTTCCATGCCTGATCAGTATGGAGGTTTAATGCATGGAACCACTAAGATATCCCAATGGTCATATTGTACCAAAATCAACTAATGGTATTCAAAGAAGATATCTAGTATAGAAATGTCTGAGTAAGTGTCTTTACTTAAGGCATCCATGCATTCGTAAGGAAAAAAATATGTAATTTATATGACACAGGTAACGATAAATGAACTGAAGCCTGAGAATTAGAATATCTTTGTCATCTCTGTGAATCTCGATTGTCCTCTTCGTATAACTACCCTATTTACCTCCTGAGTGGTAAGTAGAGTTAAGATTAACATCCCACCTAGGGTTGCATCTATTGTAAAAGCTCCATATCGGTTAGTACCAACGGAAATGGAAGAACTAAGAACCAATCAGATAAGCTTTTAGAGAAGGTTTCATAAAACCTAGCTCATCATTCTGAGAGCTTCGTTATTATTTTTTTAAGAAAGACAGTTCAATGCCCGTGTGCATTGATTACCGCAAACCTAACTAAGTAACAATTAAGAGTAACTATCAGCTGCCCAGGATCGTCGATTGATTCGACTAACTATGAGAGTATCTATTCTTTAAGATTGATTTAAATAATAATTAGAGTGACTATCTCACCCTAATTAAGTCCTTCTATGACTAATAGTTGTTATATAAGTATCAAGGCTGCTCCTTTGGAGGCCTTGCATAGAAGGAATGTCAAACGTCTGTTTATTTGACAGAAGTTTGGAAAGACCAATTATCAGGACCTGAAATTACCCTGGAAACAACGGATAAGATCATACGAATCCATGATCTTCTGGAAGCTGCCAGTAATCGGCAGAAAATCAATATTGATGAGAGTCGCAAACCTCTTAAGTTCTCAATGAGGAACAAGATTCAACAGAAAGTACCACCCCAGAAAGGTGTGCTGCATTTTGATATAACGGATAAGTTAAACTCTAAATATATTGGACCATTTGAGAAAATCGAATATGTCAAGATCGGTAGCCTATAAGCTGAAACTTACCTAAGGAGCTTGATGGTAATCACAATGTGTTTCACACTAGTGATTTCAGGATATATCTAACCGTTAAGTCAATAGCATTATCACATAACGATATGTAGATTAATGAGATCTTATGGTTTATTGAGGAACCCATATCGATTAAGGATCGACAGGTTAAGAAGCTCTGAGAAAATCATGTACTTAGTTGTATGGATCATTAGGGATGGCCGTATAAGCCCCTAAAATGTTATGGTGGTTAAGTCTGTTATACGATAGAAAGTACTTCCATTTTAAACAAATCTCGAGGTCAAGATTTCTTTTAAGGGGGTGAGGATGTAACACCTCGTAAAATCACGTCCAAGGATGTGTTGACACGTGTACTAAACCCTAATAAAGTCAAACGTTGACTATGAGGGACTAATTTTGCAAAAAAATCAAAAACGTTGAATGCGAAAGGACTAAAAGTGTCAACATGCTTAAACTAAGCCTCTGAATGACGTTACACGGTATTCATATTCATAAATGAGCCACTTGTTGGTCGAGAGGAGCCGTTTGCATAATTATTTGAAAGTTTGCGTGTCGAAGGGTTAAAAGCATCAACATGTTAATTCTTACCTCTGAGTGACCTTTTAACAAACCGAGAGCTTCATGATAATTGATTACACTCTCGGGAATGCCTAATATTGGCCGTTTAAGGCTTTTACGCCAATAAGTGAAATTACGCGCAAGTTTGCAAGTTAAAGGGGTTAAAGCGTCAACATGTTTAATTATACCTCTGAGTGACCTGTTAATGAACCCGAAGCGCCGTGATGTTTGATAATACTCTCGAGAACGCCTAAAATGGATAACATAGGGCTTTGATGCAATAAAATGATAATGTGCACAAATTTGCGCGTTAGAGGGACCAAAAGCGTCAACTTTTAAAACTACACCTTTGTGTGACCATTTATGTAACATCTGTGCTTGTAATCATTGTGAACAGTTCAGTTATCAATAAAACAATGTTATTTGATCCCAATGTTTGTTTGGTTGTGTTTTACATTTTTCATGTTTTGACTTTTGTTCAATTTCAAACTCTACATCGCTTTCTGGAGAGTTATACGCTAACTGATGCGTAAACGTAACCAGTTTAATGCGACAAATACTCCGGAACATCAAAATATACTTAACATACCTTAAATAACCTTTACATAACTTAGAAATAAGTTTTGAAGGCTTTGGTATGGCAAAAACAAGTTAATTCGCCTACAGGGACTAAACTTGACAAACTGCGAAAGTATGCCAATTTGAACTGTAACAGACATTCCGGAACATGACCATAAGTTAAACATACCATAAATATCCTTTACATAGCTTATAAATAGGCTTTGAGGGGTTCGGTATGCTAAAACAAACTTTTGGGTCATTCAGGGACTAAAAGTGTCAAAAAGTGCACAAGTTTGCACTTTTGCGCATAACTTACGTTCTGAATACATCCGGAGATCCAAAAATTTATGTAATCATGACTATATTATGCTTTAGTGTTTGGCTTGCCAAAAATCCATTCATTGCGTCATTTGGATCGTTTTTCGCGCTAATGCGCATTCTGTCGTAATTAAGCGAACATCGCGTTCGTACGACCAAACGAACCAACATCCGGCATATTTTTGAGCATGTTTCATGTCCACAATGTTTAGGAAACATTTTAGGGCCTTAAAGTTGGCTTTACGGGTCTTAGAAGTGTCGGAAATGGCCTTAAACACTTGCAGGGACTGAAACTGTCATTTCTGAAACATGTTGGCTGATCAGGCAGGCCAGGCGGCCCGCATTATACTTGTCTGATCCTGAAGCGGGCCGCCTCCGACTATCAGACCAGATTAAGTGTTTCTAACAGCAGGTTGCAGCTGTTTGATTCTCACCCACACATTCTCAATTGCCTAATCAGCTGATAAGGATCATTTTTTAGCTACCATGAGTTTCCAACAAGTGTACGCACAAGATACGAGCACGGTTTCCATGAAACGATCTTAACAGTGGACCGAAAACTATAAATACCCCATGCCCCCCATTGCTTAAACCACTAGAATTTTGATTTGAGAAACTCTAAGTTGAAACCATTGTTTCATACCTGAGATTCTTGAATCGAGATTAGCATTCGGGGACCCTTCGTAAGTATTCTTTCGTTCTTTTATTGCTTTTCGAGTCTTTCGAGTCTGAAAGTCAAACTTTGTTTGACTTTCTGCGTTGACCAGTTTATGGTCAATGCGAAGTTCGTTTGAACTTCGCAACGTGAGTGTAATCACGTTGGTTATAGTCCCTTGGGACTATGCCTACTGATTATCACGTTGTCTAGGGTCGTAGGGTAAGCGATCTAATAAATCGCTTATACCTCGAACCCGACCCAGTTTGGTCGATCATTAGGATCCGACCAAACACATTAGGTGACCATAGTATATAGGGAATAACCTTCCGAGGTTATACCTTATGGTCACATCGTTTAAGTAGTTGTATGATAGGTAGTTTATATGCCTTAGGTAAATTACCAGAATACCATTTTCATGTATAATTGGTAATTAAGCATATGTAACCTAAACTTACGTCACATAACTGATTATGTAACATGTTTAGGCATATAACACTTGTCATAGGACTAGTTAAGCGGTCCGAACGCGTTTCACGCGAACGACGCGTTAAAGTAGCATAAGCTACCTAAACGGGTCGTAATGGGTCGTAAACAATTATGTTAGGTTTCAATTAGTATGTAGGCTTTGTTGAACCATACTACACGAGTCTCCATACTCGTTTGGTTTACAAACCCTCATGCTACCCGATCTTCCGATTTAGGTCCGGTTTATTAACATAGTTACCTATATTAGGTGTCGTTTGATCCTGAGTTCTCTAGCATTGCTTGGTGGTTATCTTAGGACTACTGAACAATCTCAAGTGAGTACATAGACCCCTCTTTTACTGTTTTTCAAACTGTTTTGGGGTGAAACACATGTGCCTACTTGTTACTTTCATGCTTTCCTATTTTCACATCATATACTTGATATGTTTATTAGTACATTCATATTACATGATTTCATTACATTTTATGCTATGTGTGCCCATTGTGTGCATTACTTAGTACATCGTTTTACATTACATTTCATGCTATGTATGCCCATTGTGTGCATTACTTAGTACATCGTTTTACATTACATTTCACGCTACGTATGTTCATTTGATTACATACTTAGTGCATCGTTTTCACATGCTTACATTTTGGTATGACATTTGGTTTGTTTAACATGGAACAATACATTCATTAACATTGATCACGCCATTCGTTAGTAGGTAGTGGTCCCATAGGAATTGACAACTCCCGTTCCTGAAATCCTGGGTTTGTTTGGATTGGAAGGAATGACCGAATTCGATATACATAACTTAGATAAACCTTTAATTTGTTTAAGGGTTTATCGCCACAGTCTCAAGGCTTGGATGTATGCATTATAACAATACCGCATAGATGTTTGTATCAGTAAAGCATGCATTTGTTACACAAAACATAACTTTGATTTAAACTGTGTTTTACTTCAATACCTTGTTTTTGTGCATTATACATATTGTTTTGTTGATATATTTCACTCACCATACATGACATTTTTGGTTACACATTACATGATCTACATTAAACATAAACATTTTGACATTGATATACATAGTTGGTGGTTTACATTGGACATAAACATCTCGATGTGGTTTACACATTATTACATGACAATTCATTTATACATAAACAATTTACATTGATGGTTGGTTTGAGTAAGTGATTTGAGTAACGATGTGTGTGTAATATGATACAAACACGGTGGATACGCCACTGGTACTTCCTATAAACAAGTGTTTGTATGATATTACATGTCGTAGCGTTACTTAAATCATTTCAATATTTGACATAATACGTTTTACATAAACAACTTATCTTCACAAGACATTGATTTATAAAACAACTTATCTTATACAAACTCATTTTCTTGGTTATTCATTTAACCTTACATTATTTATATATATCATCTGATCTTATCGTTTTTCAAATGATTTACAAGACAAAGCAAAGTACGGGGTTCATGACTAAACATTTTCTTAAACATAAGTCATGAACCTTATTTTCATAAACCTATGTATCTCACAGGCATTTTTATGCTGACGTACCTATTTTCACATGTGTTTTCAGGAGCTTTTCCGTAGGATGTTGATCGTGACACTAGGGCGAACCTGTGCCTTAGAGACTAAAAATGGAGATAGACTTGTTTAATTATGTTATAAACTCTATGTTTCATGTTTAAGACAATGTAACACTCTTGTTTAATAAATAAAATATAACTTTGCATGCCATGGTTGTGAAACAATAATTCTGTTACAACACTCCCCGACGTTTCCGCCACGTTTTGTATGTTACACGTGGTCGGGGTGTGACAGAAGAGTTGGTATCAGAGCCAATGGTTATAGGGAATTATGTTATTAGTAATGCTTTGACCTAGACTATAACCTTTCTAGGACCCTAACACAAGTTATCTTGTGTTTAGATCTTAAAACATGCATATCACCTATCCTTAGGTGATTATCAAAACAAGGATCCAATTTTTTTTTCCGAAACGATTTTTGAAAAACAATCATCTGTTTTTGAATGATTTATTACAAGGTTTTGAACCCTCTGTTATATGGTTTTGAACCCCTTTGAATTTCCAAAATCTCATCAAGGTTTTGGGTTTTAAATAATGTGAACACGTGCAAACTGGAAGGGTGAATGCCTGTATTCTGGGTTTTCTGTCTAGGCAAGCACTTCGTATATATCTCTTCAGACGCGAGACCAGTTGTGCTTACCTGGGAATTCCTGGGATGAGTGTTCACTTATAGGCGAGCATGTCTTCGCGATACATTATTTTTGATCCATTTACTTTGATTAGTCACTATGTGTCGTTTGTTTGCTTGGTAATGCAGACGAATGACCACCATCTTTGCTTTTGTTGATTTTGTTTCATCTCATTCTCTTCATCCAAACATCTCACTCGTTTCCTTTCATGTTTTCCTCTTTTAGAATGCCTCCTCGACGCGAGAACCAGATAGCGACTGCCGAACTGGCAGAAATCATTGCGCAGCAGATGGATGCTCAATTTCCAAATCTCTTTGCTCAATGGAACCAAGCCAACAACAACAACAATGTTCCATGCAAATTCAAGGATTTTAACTCGGCTAAACCACTCAAGTTTAGTGGTTCTGAAGGAGCGACTGGGCTTCTTCAGTGGTTCGAGAGCATTGAGAATACTTTTCGCCACGTGCAGTGTGCTGACAATCGCAAGGTCGAGTTTTCTTCGAGCGTGTTTCAGAAGAGGGCTCTCACATGGTGGAATGGGGTAATGAGAGACCGTGGTGCAGAAATTGCTCTCGTACAGACATGGGCTGAACTTAGAGCCCTTATGATGAGGGAATTCTGTCCTCGTCATGAGCAGCGAGCTTTGGAGAAAGAGTTTGATGTATTGAAGCAAGATAGTGGTGAGCATCGGGCGTATACTGATAGGTTTGAGGAGTTGAGTCTGCTTTGCCCGACTATGGTTACCCCACTCGACAAGGCTATCGAAAGATACATCGACGGCCTACCTGACTCGGTACAAGACATCCTTACTGGTAGTAACCCTGCCACACTCCGTCAGGCGATCGAGTTATCAGCGACATTGACTGAGTCGCAGATTCGGAAGAATAAGTTACACAGGAAGGGTGACAAGGGCAAGAAGCAGTCGGCTGACAATGATGATAGAAAGAAAGGTTAAAACAAGAATGGAAAGAATTCTGGTTCTTCGAGAGGGTCAAGGAAGCGTAAGGCTTCCCAAAACTATGCTGTCACTGCCCAAGCTAACCAGGCAGCTCCTAACCAACCCGCACAGCCTCCAGCGAAGAAACCCTATTCAGGGAATGCACCTTTGTGCAACAGATGCAACAGTCACCATCGGCCGCAACATCAGTGCCGTTTCTGTACTAACTGTGGGAAGTCAGGTCATCTTGCCGATGTTTGTCGGTTTGCTCAGAACCGGGCAGTTCAGAACCCGGCTCAACAAGTTGCTCAGCCTCCTGCTCAGCAACAGGGTCAAGCTGCACGACCACAATACCCACCAGGTGCTTGTTATAACTATGGGGATCTGACCCACTACAGAAACCGATGCCCAAGGCTAGCCAACCAGAATCAGAATCCAAACCAGAATCAGGCTCCGGCTCGAGGTCGGGTCTTCAACATGAATGCTCAAGAGGCACAAGCAGACGTTCTTTATTAATAATCAGCCTGCATCTGTTCTCTTTGATTCGGGTGCCGATAAGAGTTTTGTGTCATTGTCTTTTGAGCAAATGCTTCGCGTGTCTAGAACGAAACTAGGTAAACCTTTGACAGTAGAAGTTGCTAGTGGTGAACCCATTGTTCTTGATTTTGTTCTTCGCAACTGCCAGTTGAACCTTAACGACCATCTTTTTCCTATTGACCTCACGCCAATGCAACTTGGAAGCTTCGACGTTATAGTGGGTATGGATTGGTTATCTAAGCATCGCGCAGATATAGTTTGTTCTGAGAAGATTGTTCGTGTACCACTTTCGACAGGCGAGATCATACAGGTTCAAGGTGAGAAACCTGCTGGTGGTCTCAAACTCATGTCTTGTTTTAAAGCTCGAAAATATCTGCGGAAGAACTATGTGGCTTTCTTAGCACATGTTCCAGAAGATAAAGGCAAGGGTAATTCTATTTCAGATATTCCTGTCGTTCGGGATTATTCTGAAGTATTCCCTGAAGACTTACCTGGTCTACCCCCAGCACGCCAAGTCGAGTTCCGCATTGATCTCGTACCTGGTGCAAATCCCATTGCCAGAGCTCCATATCATCTTGCACCATCTGAGATGCAAGAGTTGTCCAAGCAGCTTCAGGAGCTCTCTGACAAAGGTTTTATACGTCCTAGCTTTTCACCCTAGGGTGCTCCCGTTCTTTTTGTCAAGAAGATGGATGGATCCTTTAGGATGTGTATCGATTATCGTGAGCTTAACAAGCTTACCATCAAGAATCGATATCCCCTACCGCGCATAGACGACCTCTTTGATCAGTTACAAGGTGCTTCTTATTTTTCGAAGATTGATCTACGTTCCGGATATCATCAACTTCGTGTGCATGAAGAAGATATTCTCAAGACGGCGTTCCGCACTCGGTATGGGCATTACGAGTTCACAGTCATGCCATTCGGTTTGACTAATGCTCCTACTGTTTTCATGGACTTAATGAATAGGGTCTGCAAACCTTATTTGGATCAGTTCGTCATTGTTTTTATTGATGACATCTTGATATACTCTAAGACGCAAGCTGATCACGAGCAACATCTTCGTCTTACTCTGGAACTCCTAAAGAAAGAGCAACTTTTCGCCAAATTCTCCAAGTGTGAATTCTGGCTTTAAGAGGTTCAATTCTTAGGACATATTATCAACGAACGAGGTATTCATGTAGATCCCTCCAAAATCAGTGCGATTAAGGATTGGGATACACCTTCTACTCCTACTGAAGTTCGTTCTTTTCTTGGTCTAGCGGGTTATTACCGCCGCTTCATTGAAAACTTCTCAAAGATTGCAGTTCCTCTAACTGCTCTTGTCACACCCCGACCGCGTAAAACAACAAAGCGTGGCGGAAACATCGAGGCGTGTTGCAACAGAATCATTGTTTCATAACCATGGATACAAAAAGTGTTTCGTTTTATTAAACATTGAATATTTACATCGTCTGGAAATCTAAATACACAATTTAAACATAGTCTATCCTTGTTATTGAGTCACTAAAGCCTCGTCCAGTCCTATGTGAGCATGCATCTTAGCAATCGATATCATTCAACAATACCTGAAACATATGTGAAAACGAGGTCAGCAAAGAAATGCTGGCGAATACATAGGTTTTGTAGGAGTATTGAAATCATGGCTAGTTTAGATGTTGCAATACTTTATAAAAACCTTGTTTTGAAAAGAGTATAACATTTCAACTTAATTAACCAACTCAAATCAAGCGGGTTATAGTTTATAAAACCTCGTAGCCATGACTCGTAACCCAAAAACATTTGTTTTAGTAAAGCAAATTGTGAAACATCTCAAAATAAATCGTTAATGAAACTCGTTAATAAATCTCGTTAAAAACTCGTATAGTTTATATCATATCGAAAATCTAGTTTGTGTGACATCGTTTGAAATTTGTTTACCCAAGTGAACTAAATAACGCCACGGCATGTAATATGATGAAATCTTTTATATATAGGAAGTACCAGCGGCGTATCCACCATGCTTTCATCACATTACACCCGTCCTGTTATCTAAACACTTAACCAAAAACCAATCGTATATCGCTTTGAAGCCAATCGTTTAACTAAATCGTTTAACTCATTAATACATCGCGTGAAAACCAATCGTTTAACCAAATCGTTTAACTCGTTTTAGGTCGTGAAACTACTTATATGGTCGTCTCGCTAATAACATTCAAACCTTCGTGACTCGCTTACCTCGTCGCTTCTCGTTTTCGCATTAACAAACCCTTACCAAAGGGTAAATTAATAATTACAGATTCAGTCGCTACCCACCACCCCCACACATAACCACGGGTGCAGTAAGATAACGGGATTTGTCAGATCCTATGGTACCATAACCTAATACTGGTCGGCTTGATCATTGCTAATGAATGTCATTTGTTATGTAACCCAACCAACAAGTTCGTTCACATTATCGAAATCGTTATTAGTTTTGTATAAATCGTCTTAATCGTTTTTGAAACCATCGTTATAACATCGAAAACATTTAGCACATATGAGTCACCCCAAAACAATTGAAAGCAGTAAAATAGGGGAATAATGTACTCGCCTGAGAATGCTTAGAGGTCTTGAACAACAACCAAACAAAGCTAGAGGGAGCACGGAATCAGTCGGCAATCTAAAACTATATAAATAAACCGGACTTAAATCGGGAGATCGGATAGGATGGGGCTTGGTAAACCAAATGAGTATTGGAACTCATATGATATGGTTTAACAAGGCCTACATACTACATGAAACCTAACCTAAGTGCTTTCGACCCATCGCGACCCATTAAGGTAGCTTATGCTACTTTAACGCGTTGTGCGCGTGAAACGCGTTCGGACCGCCTATCTAGTCCTATGACAAGTGTTATATGCCTAAACATGTTACATAATCAGTTATGTGACAAAAGTTTAGGTTACATATTCTTAATTACCAATTATACATGAAAAGGGTATTCTGGTAATTTACCTAAGGCATATAAACTACCTATCATACAACTACTCAAACGATGTGACCATAGGGTATAACCTCGGAAGGTTATTCCCTACCTACTATGGTCACCTAATGTGTTTGGTCGGATCCTAATGATCGACCAAAAGGGTCGGGTTCGAAGGTATAAGCGATTTATTAGATCGCTTACCCTACGACCCTAGACAACGTGGTAATCAGTAGGCATAGTCCCAAGGGACTATAACCAACGTGATTACACTCACGTTGCGAAGTTCAAACGAACTTCGCATTAACCATAAACTGGTCAATGCAGAAAGTCAAACAAAGTTTGACTTTCAGACTCGAAAGACTCGAAAAGCAATAAAAGAACGAAAGAATACTTACGAAGGGTCCCCGAATGCTAATTTCGATTCAAAAATCTCAGGTATGAAACAATAGTTTCAACTTAGAGTTTCTCAAATCAAAATTCTAGTGATTTGAGCAATGGGAGGCATGGGGTATTTATAGTATTCGGTCCACCGTTAAGATCGTTTCATGGAAACCGTGCCTTAATCGCATCCGTACAAGTGTCGGAACCTTATGGTGGCTAAAATTGATCCTTATCAGCTGACTAAGCATGTGTGAGTGTGTGGTGGAGGATTAAACAGCTGCAAACTGCTATTAAATGCAGTTAATCTGGTCCAGAAGGCGGACGCGGCCCGCGTGGGGATATACAGAAACTGAGGCGGGCCGCCTGGGAGTTGCAGATCAGAAAATATGTTCCATTTTGGCAGTTTCAGTCCCTGCACGTGTTTAAGGTCATTTCCGACACTTCTAAGGCCCGTAAAGCCAACTTTAAGGCCCTAAAATGTTGCCTAAACATTGTGGACATGAAACATGCTCAGAAATATGTCGGATGTTGGTTCGTTTGGTCGTACGAATGCGATGTTCGCTTAATTACGACGGAATGCGCATAAGCGCGAAAAACGATCCAAATGACGCAACGAATGGATTTTTGGCAAGCCAAACAGTAAAGCATAATATAGTCATGCTTACATAAATTTTTGGATGTCCGGATGTATTCAGAACGTGAGTTATGCGCGAAAATGAAAACTTGTGCGCTTTTTGACACTTTTAGTCCCTGAATGAGCCAAAAGTTTATTTTAGCACACCGAACCCCTCAAAGCCTATTTCTAAGCTATATAAAGGATATTTAAGGTGTGTTTAACTTATGGTCATGTTCCGGAATGTCTGTTACAGTTCAAATTGGCATACTTTCGCAGTTTGTCATATTTAGTCCCTGTAGACAAATTAACTTGATTTCGGCATACCAAACCTTCCAAAACTTATTTCTAAGTTATGTAAAGGTTATTTAAGGTATGTTAAGCCTAAGTCACTATTTCGGAGTGTTTGTTGCATTAAACAGGTTAAATTTACGCATCGGTGCGCGTATAACCTTCCAGAAAGCGATTTAGAGTTTGGATTTGAACAAAAATTGATATGTGCAATATGATACACATAATTTTACAAATCCCAAATATGAAATATAATATTTCATTGGTTTGGCATTTGTTTGATGGCCGTGGAGGCACAGGTGTTACAGTCTCCCCTACTTTAGGAAATTTCGTCCCGAAATTTATTTAGAGGAAACTTGTGAGAGTTTGAAAACATGAAGTTGAAAAGATCGAACAACATTGGTTAGGGTTCTGAACTTCTAGTAATCTTTAATAACATCATGATTGCAATGTAAGAGGGATACTTATATACAAGTATATGATGCGTCATTGGTGCGTCCACCGTACCTCCATTACATCGTTCTCATTTCGTTATTTTTGTCACTATCGGTTCTTACACATAATAAATCTTACTGTGGTTACCGTGCACTGAATCTCACAATTATTTATGCGTCCATAATTAGACAATTCCTTGCACAGTTCACACAGTCCATTTTATAATATGTAGGGTAAAACCAAATGAACAATCCTATGATGAGTGTGACTAGACCGCCATAGAGTCCTTTTGACTAAATCAATAAATGATCTAAATAGACTATCAAGGAGTCTGTCCAGCTACATCACTAGATGTCGTCCTTTAACCAAATTGTGAATCAATCTTTTTTTACTAGACCACCAAAGGGTCTCGTATGAATCAAGGAGTGGTACTATATAATCCAAGGGTCTTAACTATTACATAGAAGCCCATTAAGGATTTAAGGTAGTACCTTTTGAATATCCTACTATGAATCCCTTATATATAGATATAAAAGATTCTATGAGGATTTTGAAAATCGGATCACATAAAAACATAAAGGAGAACACATAACACGTAATCACATAATCGCATAATTGCATAATTGTTTAATTTGACCTTTAAATTTGTTAACTTTTGACACGGGTATTTCAAGCATACAAGGAATCAAATCCTTAATTGCAGCAGTTTGGATGGATCCACATGAATACCCTGCTTGTTGACTACATGACCCAAAAACTGAACTTCTTTAAGCCAAAATTTCCTCTTGGAGGATTTAGCGAAAAGTTTGTTCCTTCTTTAGGGGTTCCAATGTCAACGAAGGTGTTGATCGTGATCGGCTCGGGACATGAATAGATCAAGATGTCATCAATAACAACAATGACGAACTGATCCAAATAAGACTTGCAGACTCTATTTATTAAGTCCATGTAGATGGCTGGAGCATTTGTCAATCCTTAAAGGCATGACTGTAAACTCGTAATGGCCATACTTCGTGCAGAAAGCCGTTTTGGGAATATCTTCTTCGAGAATACAAAGTTGATGATACCCAAAACGCAAATCGATCTTGGAAAAGCATGAAACGCTATGCAGTTGATCGGAGAAATCGTTGATTTAAGGTAGGGGATATCGATTCTTGATGGTAAGATTACTAGGCTTACGTTAATCGATATACATTCGAAAAGATTCATTTTTCATTTCACAAAGAGGACAGGAGTTTCTCCAAGGTGAAAAGTTCGGACGGATGAATCCTCTATCAGACAACTCTTGAAGCTGTTTTGATAATTCTTGCATCTCGAATGGTGCAAGACGATAAGATACTTTAGATTTAAAAGAAACAAGTGTTTGGGGTTCTTAGGGAGATCACAAGTGATCATAAAAATGACAGAACCACACGAGTAGTTTTGTCTTTGTGTTGACATCATAAGGTTGGATCAAACATTCATACAATTGCATTAGTTGAAAAAAATAAAAACCACAAATTTTTATTTATATAACAACCGCATTGTCTTTAAATGTTACAAGATAACAACCAGAGGAATTTCAAAATACTAATTGTTCTTCATCATTGATTGCCTCATTGATGTTATACACTCGTCCACGTGCTGGATTCACATTGACGTTGACGTTCGCATTTGGGTTTGCGTTAGCATTTGCATTCATCAGTCTCGGACAGTTGTGGCGGAAGTGACCAATCTCTCCGCAGTTGAAACATGACCCCAATGGGAATCTCGCAACATTCCCTTGAACCGGAGCTTGAACCTGAGCAGCCTGATTTTGTCCCAGACGACAAACATTGGCCAAATGCCCAAGTCTACCACACGTTGTGCATTTCTTGCAATCTTGTTGTGCAACGTGATGACCGTTGCAACGGACACAATGTGGTGCGGTACCAGCATATGCCTTCTTTGCAGATGGTTGTGCCGGTGGGTTTTGCAAGTTCTGAGCAGTCTGTGCTGTAACAGCAAAATTTTGGGCACCCTTCCGCTTCTTTGATTTCTTCGAAGTCTCACCTTCCTTACCCTTCTTGTTTTGACCTTTCTTGCTATCCTCCTTATCAGACCCCTGCTTCTTACCCTTGTCACCCTTTCTGTGTAACTTATTCTTCCGAATCTGCGACTCAGTCAATGTCGCAGCTAACTCGATCGCCTGACGGAGTGTGGTAGGGCTACTACCAGTAAGGATGTCTTGTACCGAGTCAGGTAGGCCGTCAATGTACCTTTCGATAGCCTTGTCGAGTGGGGTAACCATTGTCGGGCAAAGCAGACTCAACTCCTCAAACCAATCAGTATACGCCCTGTGCTCACCACTATCTTGCTTCAACTCATCAAATTCCTTCTCCAAAGCTCGCTGCTCATGACGAGGACAGAATTCCCTCATCATAAGGGCCCTAAGTTCAGCCCACGTCTGTGCTAGAGCAACTTCTGCACCACGATCCCTCATAACCCCGTTCCACCATGTGAGAGCCCTCTTCTGAAACACACTCGAAGAAAACTCGACCCTGCGATTGTCAGGACACTGCACGTGGCGGAAAGTATTCTCAATGCTCTCGAACCATTGAAGAAGCCCAGTCGCTCCTTCAAAACCACTAAACTTGAGTGGTTTAGCCTGGTTAAAATCCTTGTATTTACACTGTGCATTATTGTTGTTGTTATTATTGCCGTTGTTGTATATCTCGTGGACTTGGGTTACAACCCCGGGAAGCATAGCAGCCACCTGCTGAGAGATCAGGGCTGCGAGTTCTTCAATAGTAAAAGTCCGAGCATCGGTTCGAGCATCGCGTCGAGGAGGCATTGTCTAAAAGAGGAGACATGAAATGAAACGAGTGAGAGAATTAGATGAAAAGAATGAGATGAACAAATTTGATGAAAGCAAGGATAGTGGTCATTTGTTTGTTACTACAAAGCAACAAACGACCCCGGTGATAAATCAAAGTAAATAGGTCAAAAATAATGTATCGCGAAGACATGCTCGCCTATAAGTGAACACTCATCCCAAGAATTCCCAGGTAAGCACAACTGGTCTCGCGTCTGATGAGATATATACGAAGTGCTTGCCTAGACAGAAAACCCAGAATACAGGCATTCACCCTTCCAGTTTGCACGTGTTCACATTATTTAAGACTCAAAACTTTGGCAAGAGTTTGAAAATTCAAAAGGGGTTCAAAACCTTGTAATCAATCATCCTAGAACAGATGATTAGTTTTCAAAGCGGTTTTGAAATTTATGTTCTTGTTGTGGTCGTCGCCTAAGGATAGGTGACGGTATTGTTTTATGACTAAACGCAAGTAAACTCGCGTTAGGGTCCTAAGAAGGTTATAGACTAGGTCAAAGCATTACTAGTAACCTAATTCCCTATAACCATTGGCTCTGATACCAACTTTTCTGTCACACCCCGACCGCGTAAAACAACAAAGCGCGGCGGAAACATCGAGGCGTGTTGCAACAGAATCATTGTTTCATAACCATGGATAACAAAAGTGTTTCGTTTTATTAAACATTGAATATTTACATCGTCTGGAAATCTAAATACACAATTTAAACATCGTCTATCCTTGTTATTGAGTCACTAAAGCCTCGTCCAGTCCTATGTGAGCATGCATCTTAGCAATCGATATCATTCAACAATACCTGAAACATATGTGAAAACGAGGTCAGCAAAGAAATGCTGGCGAATACATAGGTTTTGTAGGAGTATTGAAATCATGGCTAGTTTAGATGTTGCAATACTTTATAAAAACCTTGTTTTGAAAAGAGTATAACATTTCAACTTAATTAACCAACTCAAATCAAGCGGGTTATAGTTTATAAAACCTCGTAGCCATGACTCGTAACCCAAAAACATTTGTTTTAGTAAAGCAAATTGTGAAACATCTCAAAATAAATCGTTAATGAAACTCGTTAATAAATCTCGTTAAAAACTCGTATAGTTTATATCATATCAAAAATCTAGTTTGTGTGACATCGTTTGAAATTTGTTTACCCAAGTGAACTAAATAACGCCACGGCATGTAATATGATGAAATCTTTTATATATAGGAAGTACCAGCGGCGTATCCACCATGCTTTCAACACATTACACCCGTCCCGTTATCTAAACACTTAACCAAAAACCAATCGTATATCGCTTTGAAGCCAATCGTTTAACTAAATCGTTTAACTCATTAATACATCGCGTGAAAACCAATCGTTTAACCAAATCGTTTAACTCGTTTTAGGTCGTGAAACTACTTATATGGTCGTCTCGCTAATAACATTCAAACCTTCGTGACTCGCTTACCTCGTCGCTTCTCGTTTTCGCATTAACAAACCCTTACCAAAGGGTAAATTAATAATTACAGATTCAGTCGCTACCCACCACCCCCACACATAACCACGGGTGCAGTAAGATAACGGGATTTGTCAGATCCTATGGTACCATAACCTAATACTGGTCGGCTTGATCATTGCTAATGAATGTCATTTGTTATGTAACCCAACCAACAAGTTCGTTTACATTATCGAAATCGTTATTAGTTTTGTATAAATCGTCTTAATCGTTTTTGAAACCATCGTTATAACATCGAAAACATTTAGCACATATGAGTCACCCCAAAACAATTGAAAGCAGTAAAATAGGGGAATAATGTACTCGCCTGAGAATGTTTAGAGGTCTT
Organism: Helianthus tuberosus; assembly: GCA_030545235.1. Lineage (NCBI taxonomy): Eukaryota > Viridiplantae > Streptophyta > Magnoliopsida > Asterales > Asteraceae > Helianthus > Helianthus tuberosus. Next base: position 72,698,789 of record CM060444.1, read on the forward strand.
GAACAACAACCAAACAAAGCTAGAGGGAGCACGGAATCAGTCGGCAATCTAAAACTATATAAATAAACCGGACTTAAATCGGGAGATCGGATAGGATGGGGCTTGGTAAACCAAATGAGTATTGGAACTCATATGATATGGTTTAACAAGGCCTACATACTACATGAAACCTAACCTAAGTGCTTTCGACCCATCGCGACCCATTAAGGTAGCTTATGCTACTTTAACGCGTTGTGCGCGTGAAACGCGTTCGGACCGCCTAACTAGTCCTATGACAAGTGTTATATGCCTAAACATGTTACATAATCAGTTATGTGACAAAAGTTTAGGTTAAATATGCTTAATTACCAATTATACATGAAAAGGGTATTCTGGTAATTTTCCTAAGGCATATAAACTACCTATCATACAACTACTCAAACGATGTGACCATAGGGTATAACCTCGGAAGGTTATTCCCTACCTACTATGGTCACCTAATGTGTTTGGTCGGATCCTAATGATCGACCAAAAGGGTCGGGTTCGAAGGTATAAGCGATTTATTAGATCGCTTACCCTACGACCCTAGACAACGTGGTAATCAGTAGGCATAGTCCCAAGGGACTATAACCAACGTGATTACACTCACGTTGCGAAGTTCAAACGAACTTCGCAATGACCATAAACTGGTCAATGCAGAAAGTCAAACAAAGTTTGACTTTCAGACTCGAAAGACTCGAAAAGCAATAAAAGAACGAAAGAATACTTACGAAGGGTCCCCGAATGCTAATTTCGATTCAAAAATCTCAGGTATGAAACAATAGTTTCAACTTAGAGTTTCTCAAATCAAAATTCTAGTGATTTGAGCAATGGGGGGCATGGGGTATTTATAGTATTCGGTCCACCGTTAAGATCGTTTCATGGAAACCGTGCTTTAATCGCATCCGTACAAGTGTCGGAACCTTATGGTGGCTAAAATTGATCCTTATCAGCTGACTAAGCATGTGTGAGTGTGTGGTGGAGGATTAAACAGCTGCAAACTGCTGTTAAATGCAGTTAATCTGGTCCAGAAGGCGGACGCGGCCCGCGTGGGGATATACAGAAACTGAGGCGGGCCGCCTGGGAGTTGCAGATCAGAAAATATGTTCCATTTTGGCAGTTTCAGCCCCTGCACGTGTTTAAGGTCATTTCCGACACTTCTAAGGCCCGTAAAGCCAACTTTAAGGCCCTAAAATGTTGCCTAAACATTGTGGACATGAAACATGCTCAGAAATATGTCGGATGTTGGTTCGTTTGGTCGTACGAACGCGATGTTCGCTTAATTACGACGGAATGCGCATAAGCGCGAAAAACGATCCAAATGACGCAACGAATGGATTTTTGGCAAGCCAAACACTAAAGCATAATATAGTCATGCTTACATAAATTTTTGGATGTCCGGATGTATTCAGAACGTGAGTTATGCGCGAAAATGCAAACTTGTGCGCTTTTTGACACTTTTAGTCCCTGAATGAGCCAAAAGTTTATTTTAGCACACCGAACCCCTCAAAGCCTATTTCTAAGCTATATAAAGGATATTTAAGGTGTGTTTAACTTATGGTCATGTTCCGGAATGTCTGTTACAGTTCAAATTGGCATACTTTCGCAGTTTGTCATATTTAGTCCCTGTAGACAAATTAACTTGATTTCGGCATACCAAACCTTCCAAAACTTATTTCTAAGTTATGTAAAGGTTATTTAAGGTATGTTAAGCCTAAGTCACTATTCCGGAGTGTTTTTTGCATTAAACAGGTTATATTTACGCATCGGTGCGCGTATAACCTTCCAGAAAGCGATTTAGAGTTTGGATTTGAACAAAAAATGATATGTGCAATATGATACACATAATTTTACAAATCCAAAATATGAAATATAATATTTCATTGGTTTGGCATTTGTTTGATGGCCATGGAGGCACAGGTGTTACAGCTCTAACTCAGAAGAACAAACCCTTTGATTGGGGATACAAACAAGAGAAAGCTTTTCAACACTTGAAGCAGAAGCTTTGCGATGCGCCTGTTCTATCATTTCCTGAGGGTGACGATGTTTTTGTTGTGTATTGTGATGCATCGAAATTGGGTCTTGGCTGTGTTCTGATGCAAAGGAACAAAGTCATAGCCTATGCATCGAGGCAGTTGAAGATACATGAGAAGAACTACACCACTCATGATCTTGAGTTGGGTGCAGTTGTTTTCGCTCTCAAGATCTGGAGACACTATTTGTACGGTACAAAATGTGTGGTTTTCACGGACCACAAAAGTCTTCAGCATATCTTCAACCAGAAAGAACTCAACATGAGGCAACGACGTTGGGTTGAGTTTTTAAACGACTATGACTGCGAAATTCGCTACCATCCTGGTAAGGCGAATGTCGTAGCTGATGCATTGAGTCATAAGGAACGTACTAAGCTTCATTGTGTACGTGTTCAATCTGTTATTCAAGCTCGATCCGATATCCAAGCACGCATTTCTCAGGCTCAACAATCTTGTGTTTCACAGGGTTTGATGGATAAGGAATTTCCCTATCACATAACACCTGCTCTGGAACTGAAGGACAACGGATCTTATTACTTCATGGATCGTTTGTGGGTCCCAAGCCAGGATGATCTTCGTACCTTGCTTATGGATGAAGCCCATAAGTCTCGTTATTCTATTCATCCAGGCTCAGATAAGATGTATAAGGATCTTCGTATTCACTATTGGTGGCCTGGTATGAAGAAAGACATTGCCTTATACGTATCAAAATGCCTTACTTGTCTTAAGGTTAAGGCTGAACATCAGCGTCCTTCGGGTTTATTGGTGCAACCAGAGATCCCAGTTTGGAAATGGGAAAACATTACTATGGATCTCGTTACTAAACTTCCACGCACCAAGAAAGGTCATGATGCCATCTGGGTAGTCGTTGATCGTCTCACTAAGTCAGCACATTTCTTGCCAATCCGTGAGGATTTTCCTACTGACAGACTTGCTAAAATCTATGTGGATGAAATTGTAGCTCGACATGGTGTTCCTTTGAACATCATTTCTGACAGAGATGCTCATTTCACTTCTCATTTTTGGAGAACCATGCAATCTGCTATGGGGACCCAACTTAATCTGAGCACGACTTATCATCCGCAAACGGATGGTCAATCTGAGAGAATAATCCAGACTCTGGAGGATATGCTTAGAGCTTGTGTGATCGATTTTGGTGGTAGTTGGGATTCACATCTTAAGTTGATTGAATTCTCCTACAACAACAGTTATCACACCAGCATCAAAATGGCTCCTTTCGAAGCTCTCTATGGTCGAAAATGTCATTCACCAGTCTGCTGGAATGAGATCGGCGAGGCTCAACTTACTGGACCTGCCCTCATTTTAGAGACAACTGACAAGGTCAAGAAAGTTCGCGATAACCTTCAGACAGCTATGAGCCATCAAAAGAGTTACGCAGACCCAAAACGCAAACCCTTGGAATTTCAAGTCGGTGATCGAGTATTACTTAAGGTCTCACCTTGGAAAGGTGTGATTAGATTTGGAAAGAAAGGAAAACTTGCACCAAGATACGTTGGACCATTCAAGATCGTCGAAAGAATCGGAAAGGTAGCCTACAGACTTGAGTTACCTCCTGAACTTGGAAATGTTCATCCAACTTTTCACGTGTCCAATCTCAAGAGGTGTTTAGCTGATGAGAACCTCCACATACCACTTGACGAAATTCGTGTTGGTAAAACACTGAAATTTGTTGAGAAACCTGTGGAAATCATGGAACGTGAAGTCAAGTGGCTTAAACGCAAGCGCATTCCTTTGGTCAAAGTTCGCTGGGAAGCTAAACGTGGACCCGAGTTTACTTGGGAACGGGAAGATCAAATGAAGGCGAAATATCTGCATCTTTTCCCACGAGTTTCCTCTAAATAAATTTCGGGACGAAATTTCCACAAGTAGGGGAGACTGTAACATCTGTGCTTGTAATCATTGTGAACAGTTCAGTTATCAATAAAACAATGTTATTTGATCCCAATGTTTGTTTGGTTGTGTTTTACATTTTTCATGTTTTGACTTTTGTTCAATTTCAAACTCTACATCGCTTTCTAGAGAGTTATACGCTAACTGATGCGTAAACGTAACCAGTTTAATGCGAAAAATACTCCGGAACATCAACATATACTTAACATACCTTAAATAACCTTTACATAACTTAGAAATAAGTTTTGAAGGCTTTGGTATGGCAAAAACAAGTTAATTCGCCTACAGGGACTAAACTTGACAAACTGCGAAAGTATGCCAATTTGAACTGTAACAGACATTCCGGAACATGAGCATAAGTTAAACATACCATAAATATCCTTTACATAGCTTAGAAATAGGCTTTGAGGGGTTTGGTATGCTAAAACAAACTTTTGCGTTATTCAGGGACTAAAAGTGTCAAAAAGTGCACAAGTTTGCACTTTTGCGCATAACTTACGTTCTGAATACATCCGGACATCCAAAAATTTATGTAAGCATGACTATATTATGCTTTAGTGTTTGGCTTGCCAAAAATCCATTCGTTGCGTCATTTGGATCGTTTTTCACGCTTATGCGCATTCCGTCGTAATTAAGCGAACATCGCATTCGTACGACCAAACGAACCAACATCCGTCATATTTTTGAGCATGTTTCATGTCCACAATGTTTAGGCAACATTTTAGGGCCTTAAAGTTGGCTTTACGGGCCTTAGAAGTGTCGGAAATGGCCTTAAACACGTGCAGGGACTGAAAGTGTCATTTCTGAAACATGTTGGCTGATCAGGCAGGCCAGGCGGCCCGCATTATACTTGTCTGATCCTGAAGCGGGCCGCGTCCAACTATCAGACCAGATTAAGTGTTTCTAACAGCAGGTTGCAGCTGTTTGATTCTCACCCACACATTCTCAATTGCCTAGTCAGCTGATAAGGATCATTTTTTAGCTACCATGAGTTTCCAACAAGTGTACGCACAAGATACGAGCACGGTTTCCATGAAACGATCTTAACGGTGGACCAAAAACTATAAATACCCCATGCCCCCCATTGCTTAAACCACTAGAATTTTGATTTGAGAAACTCTAAGTTGAAACCATTGTTTCATACCTGAGATTCTTGAATCGAGATTAGCATTCGGGGACCCTTCGTAAGTATTCTTTCGTTCTTTTATTGCTTTTCGAGTCTTTCAAGTCTGAAAGTCAAACTTTGTTTGACTTTCTGCGTTGACCAGTTTATGGTCAATGCGAAGTTCGTTTGAACTTCGCAACATGAGTGTAATCACGTTGGTTATAGTCCCTTGGGACTATGCCTACTGATTATCACGTAGTCTAGGGTCGTAGGGTAAGCGATCTAATAAATCGCTTATACCTCGAACCCGACCCAGTTTGGTCGATCATTAGGATCCGACCAAATACATTAGGTGACCATAGTATATAGGGAATAACCTTCCGAGGTTATACCTTATGGTCACATCATTTAAGTAGTTGTATGATAGGTAGTTTATATGCCTTAGGTAAATTACCAGAATACCCTTTTCATGTATAATTGGTAATTAAGCATATGTAACCTAAACTTACGTCACATAACTGATTATGTAACATGTTTAGGCATATACCACTTGTCATAGGACTAGTTAGGCGGTCCGAACGCGTTTCACGCGAACGACGCGTTAAAGTAGCATAAGCTACCTAAACGGGTCGTAATGGGTCGTAAACAATTATGTTAGGTTTCAATTAGTATGTAGGCTTTGTTGAACCATACTACACGAGTCTCCATACTCGTTTGGTTTACAAACCCTCATGCTACCCGATCTTCCGATTTAGGTCCGGTTTATTAACATAGTTACCTATATTAGGTGCCGTTTGATCCCGACATCTCTAGCATTGCTTGGTGGTTATCTTAGGACTACTAAACAATCTCAAGTGAGTACATAGACCCCTCTTTTACTGTTTTCCAAACTGTTTTGGGGTGAAACACATGTGCCTACTTGTTACTTTCATGCTTTCCTATTTTCACATCATATACTTGATATGTTTATTAGTACATTCATAGTAGATGATTTCATTACATTTTATGCTATGTGTGCCCATTGTGTGCATTACTTAGTACATCATTTTACATTACATTTCATGCTATGTATGCCCATTGTGTGCATTACTTAGTACATCGTTTTACATTACATTTCACGCTACGTATGTTCATTTGATTACATACTTAGTGCATCGTTTTCACATGCTTACATTTTGGTATGACATTTGGTTTGTTTAACATGGAACAATACATTCATTAACATTGATCACGCCATTCGTTAGTAGGTAGTGGTACCATAGGAGTTGACAACTCCCGTTCCTGAAATCCTGGGTTTGTTTGGATTGGAAGGAATGACCGAATTCGATATACATAACTTAGATAAACCTTTAATTTGTTTAAGGGTTTATCGCCACAGTCTCAAGGCTTGGATGTATGCATTATGACAATACCTCATAGATGTTTGTATCAGTAAAGCATGCATTTGTTACACAAAACATAACTTTGATTTAAACTGTGTTTTACTTCAATACCTTGTTTTTGTGCATTATACATATGGTTTAGTTGATATATTTCACTCACCATACATGACATTTTTGGTTACACATTACATGATCTACATTAAACATAAACATTTTGACATTGATATACATAGTTTACACATTATTACATGACAATTCATTTATACATAAACAATTTACATTGATGGTTGGTTTGAGTAAGTGATTTGAGTAACGATGTGTGTGTAATATGATACAAACATGGTGGATACGCCGCTGGTACTTCCTATAAACAAGTGTTTGTATGATATTACATGTCGTAGCGTTACTTAAATCATTTCAATATTTGACATAATACGTTTTACATAAACAACTTATCTTCACAAGACATTGATTTATAAAACAACTTATCTTATACAAACTCATTTTCTTGGTTATTCATTTAACCTTACATTATTTATATATATCATCTGATCTTATCGTTTTTCAAATGATTTACAAGACAAAGCAAAGTACGGGGTTCATGACTAAACATTTTCTTAAACATAAGTCATGAACCTTATTTTCATAAACCTATGTATCTCACAGGCATTTTTATGCTGACGTACCTATTTTCACATGTGTTTTCAGGAGCTTTTCCGTAGGATGTTGATCGTGACACTAGGGCGAACCTGTGCCTTAGAGACTAAAAATGGAGATAGACTTGTTTAATTATGTTATAAACTCTATGTTTCCTGTTTAAGACAATGTAACACTCTTGTTTAATAAATAAAATATAACTTTGTATGCCATGGTTGTGAAACAATAATTCTGTTACAACACTCCCTGACGTTTCCGCCACGTTTTGTATGTTACACGTGGTCGGGGTGTGACAGAAGAGTTGGTATCAGAGCCAATGGTTATAGGGAATTAGGTTATTAGTAATGCTTTGACCTAGACTATAACCTTTCTAGGACCCTAACACAAGTTATCTTGTGTTTAGATCTTAAAACATGCATATCACCTATCCTTAAGTGATTATCAAAACAAGGATCCAATTTTTTTTTTTCGAAACGATTTTTGAAAAACAATCATCTGTTTTTGAATGATTTATTTCAAGGTTTTGAACCCTCTGTTATATGGTTTTGAACCCCTTTGAATTTCCAAAATCTCGTCAAGGTTTTGGGTTTTAAATAATGTTAACGCGTGCAAACTGGAAGGGTGAATGCCTGTATTCTGGGTTTTCTGTCTAGGCAAGCACTTCGTATATATCTCATCAGACGCGAGACCAGTTGTGCTTACCTGGGAATTCCTGGGATGAGTGTTCACTTATCGGCGAGCATGTCTTCGCGATACAGGGACCAGAACTATCAACCTGCATTTTTGTTGCATGGACTGGGCTAATTCACTGGCCGTGAGCCCTCAGGGCCTGCCCTTCATGTACCGTTAGAAAACAAACTGCAGCAACGTAGTTGTATTGTTGTTAGTTTATGCATTACATGTTCTCCAAACTCGAATAAAGAAGATAGGGACCATAGCAGCCATACTGTCAAACTTGAGGTGCTGGGCCGGACAGCCTCACGGGCCGCGAAGCCCACTGGGTTGCTTCTACGTGGGCCGCCAGAGACATTCAGCAACAGCAGCCTGTTTTCATTTATGGTTTTTATGTATTGCTTGATCCCCACTCTCAATTAAAACCATTTTCTAGCAATCTATGGGTGTTCACTGATTTATAAAACCAGCAAAACACCTGTATTGATCCTAAGCAATCCCCTAAACACTTGTTGATCATCCAATCATCCTCCAAACACTATAAATAAAGGTGGGTTCTTGCTTAAAAACTTGCATTATTCACTCATATCTTCCTATCTCTCAATTCCTGGAAGTTCCTGAATTTTTGGAGCATCCTCTGAGTTATATTCAGTCCCTAGGACCGTATGTAAGTGTCCTTTAGTGAATAGTTCATTTTATTTGGCTTAAAAAGCCGAAAAGTCAAGCGTTTACGATAAACGCTTTGACTTTTTGTTAGACCGTAAACGGTCAAGCCATTGGTCACAACGAACATGGCTACGTGATCGTAATTAGGTAGGTGTTAAACCATCAAAAGGGCACCTCCTAAGAATCAGGTTTGCTTGGTCAATTGACGAGTCAACTTAATATTGTTTTAAAAAGTCAACGGGGTAGTTTTTTAATTAATTGCGATATACGTTTAGAAGTATTCTAAAATACGTTTTATCATTTAAACAACTTGGTAATAATTATTAGAACATGTGTAAACATGTTCGGCTCGTCAATTCTAGTTTTAGGGTCGGTTCGCAACCGAAAGTCGCAAAGTTTGACTTCTGCGTTGACATTAGATTATGAACCGAATTAGATTAGTTTGCTACTGATCTTAGGTTCCGTTATGATTGTAATATAATGTAGCATAATCCTATAAGGTTATATTACACGATCTTACTAGAAATCCGAGTTTTTGCGCATGTTCCTTTATTATGCTTAACTTTGACCATATTGCCCTTATGGTCTAAAAACGAGATTTTTGAATATATAAGCATGCAAATAGCTTTGTTACTGATATATAAACTTGTCAAAATTATTTTGACGATATTTTCTGGTCTCAAATCAAAGTTATGCAAGATATCGTAAAATTAAACTTTTTATTAATTAAATTATGCTTTTGTGCATAAATCATGTTTAAACCCAAATTTTGGCATCAAACTCATTACCTACTGTTATGATATTATTTTTAGGGATTTTTGGAATGTTGGGTCAGATTATAAACTGACCATATCATTGAGTTCTCGTATAAATTATATAATTGACGATAATGCCCCTTTTGCTAATAAATTATGATTTGCATATAACTAACATGCCAAACCTTTTCCTACTGACTTAATATGTTTAAAAAAATATTTTAACCATTCAAGGCTGGTCAAAATCTCAGAATCACATAAACATCGCAAATATCGTCAATTATCGATTTTTACGCTAATTAGGTGCATAGTATGGTTTAAAGCCATATTTAGCACCCAAGACTTGTTACCTACTGAATTTATAAATAAATTTTAATATTTTTATAGTAGATATAAGTCATGAACTCAGACTTCCAATTTTGTCCTTAAAAACATATGTGAAATGACCAAAATGCCCATACGGTGCATAGTTTGGCCATAAATGGTAAACCACACATATGTATGATATCCTACTGTTATAACATTATAAGGTGAATGTTTTTATAGATTATTATAGGCCAGAACATCAGTTTTCTTTAAAACCTCCTTTATAAATTTTAAAATGACCAAAATACCCTATCGGGACTTGAATTGGTTTTAAATTCTTTTGGGGTATAATTGTTGATATCCTGCTGATATCATAACATATTTAAAGCATAATAACTTATGGAACTTGTACATGACTCATCCGGTTACCCGTTATGCATATACGCGTTCGGTACGGTTTATGTAACTAGTTTGCATAAATTAGCCGAAACGGGTCAAACTTTATCATTTTAACTTCAAATTCCAGAATGTATTTAGTTTACCCATATAATACAAGTCTCCATGCTTGTCGGGTCTAAATTAGATTCGAATCCGGTCATCGCTTAATCTAGCGTTTAGTACCGTAAACGTTTCTTTAAACAAATTGGTCTAAGTCTACAACTTAAATAAGACCCGTTAGTAATCTAATAGGTTAATAAAACCTTCGTTCCAGATTAGGAGCCTCAGTAAAAGCCACTTGCACTTGTTTGAGTAGATTATACGGCTGAGTATATAAAAACTTGCATTTAAAGCTCAGGTAAATACTTTTAACTTATTTTCCCTTATACGGGCTTGGGATATGGTAAATTATTACCGCTTGGTCGGGTGTAGAAACCTTTTAATCGGATATGGTTAAATTGCATAATCCCGCTTTAATCAGTATTGCTTGATAACAAATAACTTTGGGGGTTAACGACCGTGTCCTGGATATCCTTGGCTCATTTAAAAAGCGTAAATGGCCACAACTTAAGCACGGGGTGTAGGCATACACCTGTCTGTTGCGTATGTAAAAGATATACTCATTTGCTGGGGTGATCCGCCCGTGAGTTTATATTTGTGGTGTGTTGTTTAATCTTGTTCGGTTTATTTATATCGGCCCTAAATGTTGGACAAATATGTAAATCTGATACAAGATTGTTATTAATATAATTGTCCCAAGTTATAAAAGAATATTTATGCCTTGTGCATTTAAATAAATTTTCATAAAATATTTTCGTGCCTTGTGCACCTAAACCAATTTTTATAAACATTTTCAAATGTGTCGGTTAATTGTATTTACCAGTGTAAACTGACGTATTTTTCAAAAAGACTAAGTGACAGGTGCTATACGAAATTGGCTGGGAGCTCTAGGCGTTAAGTAGAGGATCTTGCAAGTCCGTAATGCCTTATGTCTGTCGAACATGTTGTGTAATTGATTTAGATCCGCCTATGGATTTAATATGACAAGCTCGTATGTAATTATCATTTCAGTATTTTCTGACTATTGGGTTTTTATAATAATATTTTATATTCCAAGACTTCCGCTGTGCTATTCTGTGTATGTTTGACTATGACGATATCAATTTTACGTCACCATACTCCCCACTGGGCCCACCGGGCTGAGCTGTAAATATCGGGGTATGACAGTTAACCATGGCAAGTTTGCTGATCAGAAAATTGTGTCTCTTTTCATCAAGAGGTTTTGTGAAAATGTCAGCAATTTAGTTTTCTGTTGGAACAAAGTACATTTCTATGTTAACTTTTTTAACATGATCCTTTATGAAGTGATATCTGACATCTATGTGCTTGGTTCTAGAGTGGTGAACTGAATTTTCTGTAATTGCAACTGCACTCTTTGAGTCACATAGAATTGGTATCTTTGTCAGATTTACTCCATAATCCTTCAGCAGAGTTTGCATCCATAGCACTTTTGAACAGCAACTTGCTGCAGCTACATATTCAGATTCAGTTGTTGATGTTGCAACACAGTTTTGTTTCTTACTTGCCCAACATACCAACTTTTCTCCCAAGATTTGACATGCACCAGATTTGCTTTTTCTGTCAATCTTGCATCCTGCATAATCTGCATCTGTGTATGCAATTAGTTCAAGATTTGTATCTTAAGGATACCAGAGACCAAGTACTGATGTGCCCTTTAGATATTTAAAAACCCTTTTGATTGCTTTTAGGTGGGATTCTTTAGGATTACATTGGTATCTTGCCAGAAAACATGTAGCAAACATAATATCTAGTCTGCTTGCAGTTAAGTATAACAATGATCCTATCATCCCCCTATAGGTTTTAATATCCACACATGTTCCTTCTTTATCAGAATCAAGTTTGTTCCCTGTTGCCATGTGAGTTTTTGAAATTGAGCAATTTTCAAGTGAGTATTTGTTCAAAATTGTTTTTACATACTTAGATTGACTCAGAAATATTCCATCATTTCTTTGTTTGACTTGTAAACATAAGAAGAAAGTTAACTCACCCATCATGCTCATCTCAAAGTGGCTTGTCATTAATTTTTGAAACTTTTAGCAAAAATTTTTATTTGTTGATCCAAATATATTGTCATCAACATAAATTTGGACTAACAAAGTGTGACCCTTATGTGTTTTAAGAAAGAGAGTTGTGTCAATAGTACCTTTTGTGAAGCCAGAATTGAGTAAGAAGCTTGAAAGAGTTTTATACCATGCTCTAGGAGCTTGCTTCAAACCATACAAGGCTTTGTAAGGTTTGTAAACATGATTTTGAAATTTGGGATCAACAAAGCCTTCTGGTTGATGCACATATACTTCTTCCTCAATCTTACCATTTAGGAATGCAGATTTCACATCCATTTGATATACCTTGAAGTCTTTGGATGCAGCACAAGCAAGAAAGATTCTTACAGCTCCTAATCTGGCCACTGGTGCAAAGGTTTCATCATAGTCTATTCCTTCTTGTTGACAATAATCTTTAACCACTAGCCTTGGCTTATTCCTTGTTATTGTGCCATTTTCATCTGATTTGTTTCTAAATACCCATTTTGAGCCTATGACAGATTTGTCATTTGTCTTTGGCACCAGATTCCATACTTGACTCTTTTCAAACTGATCAAGCTCTTCTTGCATTGCTTATATCCAGTCTTAGTCATTTAGAGCTGCTTTGACAAATTTAGGTTCTAGTTTGCTTAAGAACCCAGTAAATGCACATCCATGTGCTGTAGCAGAACTTGTTCTTACACCATCTTCTGGATTACCAATGATGTCTGATTGAACATGTCCTTTTATCCATCTTAACTTGTTGTGAAAAGTTGTTGGTTCTGATGGATTTGAAGTTTCCCCCTGAACATTTGCCTCATTTGTATGGAATGTATCAGAATTTTGATTATTAGATGTATTTGCATTGTTCTGATTCAAGGTTTCTGATACATTTTCCATTTGTCCTATAGGGTTAGTACATGATTTTTCTATAGATTTTTCTGTGAGATTTTGATCATGTCCTTGTGTTTCTGATGAATCATCAAAAGATACATATAAACTTTCTCTGATTGTCCTTGTGTTTAAGATAAAATCCTATAAGCATTTGAGGACATTGAATAACCAAGAAAAATTCATTTTTCTGCTTTTTTGTCAAATTTCTCAAGACTTTCAAAATCATTGAAAACAAAACACCTACAACCAAATGTGTGCAAAAATTTTACATTTGGTATTCTTCCATTTATGATGTTGTAGGGTGTTTTATGTAACACCCCTGCCGGAGGCGGAAAAGCCAAAGGTGTCACGAAACTTGATAGAATGCATTTGAGCACATGGAGATTATATTAAGTTGAAATATAGTTTAGGTTCAATTCAATAGATTGCATTCACATCTGAAAATATAAAAGTACATAAACAAATACAACATAAATTGTTTCACAAATGATAAATTCGGATTTAATCTAAGGCATAAGTCTTGATCCATCCTATGTGAAATATCCTTGCAATTCATGGTATCACATATTGTCACCTGAAACATATGTTAGGAGTAAAAGGATCAACAAAGGTTGAGTGAATTCATAGGTTTTGTTTCCGCAAAAAAAAAAAATGTTAATGTGATATAGATAAAGGTTTAACAAAAGTGGTTGTCGATATGTCTTTAAAGCAAAAGAGTAATACATGTAGTCACTTAGTGGTACATTCAAACCTATGACAATACTCGGAAATATCATCCATCCTTCCTTGTATGTATGTATGTATGTGGCTCCGACAAAACAACAAAATTGAAAAGTTGGAAGTTTGGATGGGGTGTCAATCCTATAGCGCTATAATACAACCGATGGGCTTATGCAAGTTGATGAACGTAAACTTCTTAAAGCAAACAACAAAGTATTAAGCAAATGCAAAAACAATCGGGGAAACCACAAATAGCAAATAGTTTGTATCATATTGTAACACATGTATCACCCAAAAATAATGTAAAAAGGGACTATGAACTCACCATGATTTCAGTTAAGTCCAAACAAATATGCAAAGTGTGAGAGTTCTTGGGAATAAGATTCCACGTCACTCTAATTGATTGAACATGCAACAATATGGAATATGTATCAACAATAATGTTTAATTGGATAGTTGGAAATCCTAAATCTATTGGATTCGGTAATGTTTTGTTTAAATGGTAATTATGTGATTTGGATAACCTAACAAGAGGACTCGGAAAATGAATATGATGTAACGGAATTATTTATGAAAAATATTAATTTGACATAAATAATAACATTGCAAAGATATGTAATTGTTTTAATATAAATATTTGTAATAATAAATCAAATATAATTAATTAGTATAATTAAATAACATAATTAAATATAATGATTATTGGTAAAATATTGTACAAGTGATATAATTTATTTATAAAAATTATAAATTAATTTAAATGGTTAAAATATATATTATTTGATAAATAATAAATATTTTGTTTAAAAGAATAAATATGATAATTATATGATTAATTATCAAAATAATTATATTAATTCTGAAAAATTAAAAATAACATTTTTAATTATTAACATGTAATATTACTGATTTACAGTAATTATTAGAGCCTTTGAATATTTTTATATAAATAAGTGGAATTAGAATGGTTAAAATATCAGTATTTAAGTTTATAGAGTTATAATTATTAAAAATAAGATGTAAATAAACAAATCAGTTTCTGAATTTTTATAAACTCAGAAAAATGTGTACTTTGTTATAGAAATATTTTTTAGCAAAATATATATAATTATATAATTAAATCTGTTAAGTTTAAATAAATGATTTTAACTGATTTAATTATGTAAAATAATCTGTAAATACCCAAACAGTAACTAAAGTTATATAAATTCAGAATAAAGCATGTAATACATAAAAATAATTTCGGACATAACTTATATAGTTATATAATTTAAATATATTAAATGAAATTAAAGTTTTTAAAATGTAAACACTGTTCTATTTATAAAAATATCAAAATTATGTGAAATATTAACAAAAACAATAATTATGTAAAGTCCAACATATAAGGTAATTACTATAAAAATTTCAATAATTAATTCATTAAATTCGAATTATTATAAATTTTGAAATGCTAATACTGTTTTAATTTATAAAAACAGTTTTATAAAAGTTTTGACTAACATTATATTTTTAATAAAAGTATCAATATGTAAAGTATTTATGTTAAAAATTTTAGACTTTAACTGATTAGTCTGATTTATTATGAATTAATGAATAAAACAGTTTTTATAAAATAAATAATTAAAGGCACTGTTCATCGTCTTCTTCCCCAAATCCGGTCAACGAAAGTCAACAGCCTGATTACTCGATCTATACATGCTTATAATTCAATTAAATTCACAGGAACATTGAACAAACAATAACGTACCGATTAGCCGAAAGAAACGGGTCCGGTAAGGATCGGAAACGAGAAAACGGCTAAGTCCGGCAACGGTTTTCCAGCGAAAATGCAGAGACGAACAGGAGCGAATTTTTTATGTGTATGAGATATGTGAAAGGTGTAGGAGCTTAATGGGAGCCTAAGGAACTTATATACAGATCCAATTGATCTCAGATTCGACAGAACACAGTGGAATCGATCCACTTTAATCCTTTTTTTTTATATATAAAGTTCGATTTACAGTCGGTTTGGTACGATAATTGTCGATTAAGTGGTTCAACAGGTTGGCAATGAGTTGGGAGCATGTGGGTGATGAGTTCGGATCGATTTAAACAACGATTTAAATGGGATGGGAACCCATGCCGGCAATGATAGTTGTTGATATTCAAAATCTAATATAAAATTCTAATGTGTATATAAAAGAATTTAATTCCTTAATTTTTCAGCTCCTGCCTGGAGGAAAAACTGGCTAAGACACTTCGGTTATAATGTACGTACTCGAGTTCGAATCCCACTCCTGACCGATCCAAAGGGATTTTCCCCATTTAAGCGATTTTTTGGAAATTTACACTTAGGTCCCTGTGGTTTAATAAATTACCAAACAGTCCCTAAAGTTTCTGAAAATGTCACAAATGGTCCCTGTAATAGTCAGTTAGTTACACTAACTGAGTTAAGTTTTAAACAAGGATTTATTATATAGGGACTAACTTAGTTAACTTATTTCAGTTAAATGAGTTAACTGAGTTAAGCTTTAAAGAAGGAATCCTTATATGAAGGTTAACCCGGTTAGGATATTTAGTTAAAATGAGTTTAAGAAGTTCAACTTTAGTCCCTAGGGTTTAAGTTTGAGAAAATGACCCAATGGACCTTGGACTTTTATTTCAAAATATATATATTTATTTTCTTAAAAATAAGTTTCAAAAATTACCAAAAGAACCCTAAACTTGTATTTTGAAATAATTGCAGTTTTAACCCTTGTACTTATATAGTTTCAAAAATGACCATTTAGTCCCTAAACTTTGTACTTTCTAATAATGACGGTTTTAGTCCTCGAAATTAAAAAGTGATAATTTCAAGCAAGTTTCAAAGATTGTCAATTAGGTCCCTCAAATTGTAGTTTCACAAAATGTCATAATAGGCCCTTATAGTTTGTGTAGCCTTGTTTAATAGCATAAAACTCAACAAGATTGCAATTGTTTCACGTGTTTGTATTGGTATAAGCATGTATAAGCATGTATAAGCATAAAGCAAGTATGTTCAAATAAGTTTCAATCCAAATACAGTATTTGTTACCATGCAAGTCAAAACAAATGCGAGTGTGAAAACCAGGGTGGTTACAGTCTCCCCTACTTTAGAAAATTTCGTCCCGAAATTTATTCGAAAGAGACCGTAGAGTGTAATTGTAATGATTAGAAAAATAATCAAATCATTGTTTGGTGCTGATAATTTTGAGGAATTTACGAGGATCATTGTATAAAAATTGTTTTGCATGGCACTATGTTATGCTGGATTTGTAATGTAAATATTATGCAAATAAATGTGTGTATAAATAAGCAAATAATGGATAATCACATAACCACATAATGTTTTTTTTTTTTATATGTCACCTTACTTAACAAGGCTTACTATGATTCTCATGCATCGAACCCCGTAATTAAGTGTGCACCCAAAATTACGCGTTTCGTTGCATGGTCCACATAGCACTTCTAGTTAAGTCAGGAAACAAATAAAATTGAGGTATTGTTTAAATCAAACAAGCATTAATATAACATAACATCAACTGAATCAAAACGTATTTCACATTAGCAATGATAGCATTGTTTGTTTGACAGTCTATTGAACAAATTTACATTTGAAATAAGTCATGTAATGGATCAAATTCAGGATTATAAGGTGGTGGAGGTGGTAGAGGCAGTTGCATATGATCAGTTATTTGTATCAGCATGCTTTCCAACCTTTGATTTCTTTCTGTCAACCATCTTATTTGTTGAGACAAATTTTGAACTTGATGGTTTAACCTAGTCACTTCGTCTCCCAATGAATCTGGAGGTAGATTCATTTGAGGCATCGTACTTGGGCCTGCCATATCAGTTGGTGGCAGTTGTTCTACTTCGTTCAACAGTGACTGGAAAGAATGTGACAGTAATGGTGCTTGCAAAAAGGGTTCTGATTCTAACTGCTCTTGAGTCACCATGTTTTCATCCAACCAAGTTCCTTGCATCGTTGAATTCTCCTCGAAAAATGACGGTGGGAAGCTTGGTAAGACGTTCGGTGTTAAAGGTTGGAATAAGTTAGTTGTAATAGGTTCTTGTATGTATGGCAGCGGTGGTTGTATATCAAACCGATAAACAGACTGTTGAGGAAACTGCAAAAATGATTGTTGTAAATTTTGTGGGAAGGTATTCTCTAAGATAACTGGAGCTCCCTCCAACTGTGATGATTGTGTTAGTGTATCAATATGAACAGGGGTTAGCCTCATGATGTAAGGATTTACAATCCCAGGTGCCTTTGGTGGAGATAATCCCTGGATAATCTGATCACTTAAGACACCTAATGATTTTGCTATTTTTGTAATATAAAACCCTCCCATGAGACTTCTCTGAGGATGTGATTGTTGACTAGAAAAATATTCAGCAAGTCCGTGGGCAATATTACAAGGAACTTGCTCAAAAATACTATACAAATAGAAAAGTTCGATTGTTTTAACCCTGTGTAGGTTATGTTTGCGCCCCGTGATAGTGTGGGCTAAAACACGGTGCATATATTGATAACAAGGGTCTATGAAGCTTGTAGAATTATTGTTGACACACCATTCTTTTAATGAATGGTATTGCCAATAATTTACCATATCCGCGGAGGAACAAGAGGTTGGTGCCTCCGTAAAAATGGGTTGTTTGACTTCTTCATTTGTATATATGCCCAGATGAACTGCGAATTCTGTTAATGACATAGTATGAAGTTGCCCACCAAGTTGAAAATGAATGGATTCATTGGTAAGATTTTCATTAGATTTGTAATAGAAAGTGGACAAGAACTCATACACTAGTTCATCATATGATGGTTCTAGGATGTCGAAGAAACGGCGCCATGGTGTATTAAGTTGTAGTGATCTTGCCAGCAAACCACTGAAATCAAACATTCCTATTCGTTGCCAATCAATACTGCTAATAGTAAGAACTTCTTTATGCTTGAGTTTTTGATATCTCTCTTGATAGTGTAAAGTAGTAAACTGAAGGAAGGGATGAATTTTTGCTGCATTTGAAGATTCAGCATATGCTGTTGGGAGATTTGCCATTTGGATATGGGGTTTTGTTGAACTAAGAAAGGTTTGGGTATGTGTTGAGTTATATCATAAGTTTGTAGTTCTTGTGTAGATTAGCTCGTGTAGTGAGTTTCTTATATAGATAAGGAGATTCCGGATTACACCATGTGATCGGTTAGTGCTTCCATGCTACGTTCTGCAGCTAGTTTGAAAATTTGAATCTGACAGGTATGGTCTCGAGAAAATTTTGAAACTTTGAAAAGGAGGGAATCGTATCGTAATAAATTGATAATAGTACAATGTAGGTTGATTAGGGCTTGGATTGTTCTGAAACGGAGAAAAGAAAAAAATCCTTTTGAATTAGGGTAACATGCCTTGAGCCGATAAGCGTACTGTACTCTCATCGGTAGTTCCCAGGTAAGCAAACGTGTGTCTCGTCATGGAGTTGATTTCACAATCGGGTATAGTAGTTTCATAAATCAATGAGGATCAAAGAAGATATGTAACAAGATGGATATCATTTATTCCACGAATAAACGACATCAACGACTAGTCAAAGTAGTTGGGTTCTTATAACTTAGTGAAGTCATGCTTTAGCCTATAAGTGAACACTCATCCCAAGAATTACCAGGTAAGCACAACTGGTCCTTCGAGTTAGGATATATACGAAGTGCTTGCCTAGACAGAAAACTCAGAATACAGGCATTCACCCTTCCAGATTGCACGAGTTCATTATTAGAGCCCAAAACTTTGATGAGAATTTTTAAAAAATTTCAGAAGAGATTTTGAAAATAATCACCTAAGGATAGGTGATGAGCATTTGTAAAATCTGTGATGACGAGGCATTGGTTACAAAAGATAAGAATAGAGATGAAGTCAAGGCAAAGATAACGGAAGAGTTACTAATGGAAAGTGTCCTAGGTAAGTTATAGTCTAGGTCAAAAGTAATTTCTAATAACCTAAATCCCTATAACCATGGCTCTGATACCAATCTGTACCACCCCGGCCAGAGGCGGAAAAGCCAAAGGTGTCACGAAACTTGATAGAATGCATTTGAGCACATGGAGATTATATTAAGTTGAAATATAGTTTAGGTTCAATTCAATAGATTGCATTCACATCTGAAAATATAAAAGTACATAAACAAATACAACATAAATTGTTTCACAAATGATAAATTCGGATTTAATCTAAGGCATAAGTCTTGATCCATCCTATGTGAAATATCCTTGCAATTCATGGTATCACACATTATCACCTGAAACATATGTTAGGAGTAAAAGGATCAACAAAGGTTGAGTGAATTCATAGGTTTTGTTTCTGCAAAAAAAATGTTAATGTGATATAGATAAAGGTTTAACAAAAGTGGTTGTCGATATGTCTTTATAGCAAAAGAGTAATACATGTAGTCACCTAGTGGTACATTCAAACCTATGACAATACTCGGAAATATCATCCATCCTTCCTTGTATGTATGTATGTATGTATGTGGCTCCAACAAAACAACAAAATTGCAAAGTTGGAAGTTTGGATGGGGTGTCAATCCTATAGCGCTATAATACAACCGATGGGCTTATGCAAGTTGATGAACGTAAACTTCTTAAAGCAAACAACAAAGTATTAAGCAAATGCAAAAACAATCGGGGAAACCACAAATAGCAAATAGTTTATATCATATTGTAACATATGTATCATCCCAAAAATAATGTAAAAAGGGACTATGAACTCACCTTGATTTCGGTTAAGTCCAAACAAATATGCTAAGTGTGAGAGTTCTTGGGAATAAGATTCCACGTCACTCTAATTGATTGAACATGCAACAATATGGAATATGTATCAACAATAATGTTTAATTGGATAATTGGAAATCCTAAATCTATAGGATTCGGTAGTGTTTTGTTTAAATGGTAATTATGTGATTTGGATAACCTAACAAGAGGACTCGGAAAATGAATATGATGTAACGTAATTATTTATGAAAAATATTAATTTGACATAAATAATAACTTTGCAAAGATATGTAATTGTTTTAATATAAATATTTGTAATAATAAATCAAATATAATTAATTAGTATAATTAAATAACATAATTAAATATAATGATTATTGGTAAATATTGTACAAGTGATATAATTTATTTATAAAAATTATAAATTAATTTAAATGGTTAAAATATATATTATTTGATAAATAATAAATATTTTGTTTAAAAGAATAAATATGATAATTATATGATTAATTATCAAAATAATTATATTAATTCTGAAAAATTAAAAAAAAACATTTTTAATTATTAACATGTAATATTACTGATTTACAGTAATTATTAGAGCCTTTGAATATTTTTATATAAATAAGTGGAATTAGAATGGTTAAAATATCAGTATTTAAGTTTATAGAGTTATAATTATTAAAAATAAGATGTAAATAAACAAATCAGTTTCTAAATTTTTATAAACTCAGAAAAATGTGTACTTTGTTATAGAAATATTTTTGAGCAGAATATATATAATTATACAATTAAATCTGTTAAGTTTAAATAAATGATTTTAACTGATTTAATTATGTAAAATAATCCGTAAATACCCAAATAGTAACTAAAGTTATATAAATTCAGAATAAAGCATGTAATACATAAAAATAATTTCGGACATAACTTATATAGTTATATAATTTAAATATATTAAATGAAATTAAAGTTTTTAAAATGTAAACACTGTTCTATTTATAAAAATATCAAAATTATGTGAAATATTAACAACAACAATAATTATGTAAAGTCCAACATATAAGGTAATTACTATAAAATTTTCAATAATTAATTCATTAAATTCGAATTATTATAAATTTTGAAATGCTAATACTGTTTTAATTTATAAAAACAGTTTTATAAAAGTTTTGACTAACATTATATTTTTAATAAAAGTATCAGTATGTAAAGTATTTATATTAAAAATTTTAGACTTTAACTGATTAGTCTGATTTATTATGAATTAATGAATAAAACAGTTTTTATAAAATAAATAATTAAAGGCACTGTTCATCGTCTTCTTCCCCAAATCCGGTCAACGAAAGTCAACAGCCTGATTACTCGATCTATACATGCTTATAATTCAATTAAATTCACAGGAACATTGAACAAACAATAACGTACCGATTAGACGAAAGAAACGGGTTCGGTAAGGATCGGAAACGAGAAAACGGCTAAGTCCGGCAACAGTTTTCCGGCGAAAATGCAGAGACGAACATGAGCGAATTTTTGATGTGTATGAGATATGTGAAAGGTGTAGGAGCTTAATGGGAGCCTAAGGAACTTATATACAGATCCAATTGATCTCAGATTCGACAGAACACAGTGGAATCGATCCACTTTAATCCATTTTTTTTATATATAAAGTTCGATTTACAGTCGGTTTGGCACGATAATTGTCGATTAAGTGGTTCAACAGGTTGGCAATGAGTTGGGAGCATGTGGGTGATGAGTTCGGATCGATTTAAACAACGATTTAAATGGGATGGGAACCATGCCGACAATGATAGTTGTTGATATTCAAAATCTAATATAAAATTCTAATGTGTGTATAAAAGAATTTAATTCCTTAATCTTTCAGCTCCTGTCTGGAGGAAAAACTGGCTAAGACACTTCGGTTATAACGTACGTACTCGAGTTCGAATCCCACTCCTGACCGATCCAAAGGGATTTTCCCCTTTTAAGTGATTTTTTGGAAATTTACACTTAGGTCCCTGTGGTTTAATAAATTACCAAACAGTCCCTAAAGTTTCTGAAAATGTCACAAATGGTCCCTGTAATAGTCAGTTAGTTACACTAACTGAGTTAAGTTTTAAAGAAGGATTTATTATATAGGGACTAACTTAGTTAACTTATTTCAGTTAAATGAGTTAACTGAGTTAAGCTTTAAAGAAGGAATCCTTATATGAAGGTTAACCCGGTTAGGATATTTAGTTAAAATGAGTTTAAGAAGTTCTACTTTAGTCCCTAGGGTTTAAGTTTGAGAAAATGACCCAATGGACCTTGGACTTTTATTTCAAAATATATATATTTATTTTCTTAAAAATAAGTTTCAAAAATTACCAAAAGAACCCTAAACTTGTATTTTGAAATAATTGCAGTTTTAACCCTTGTACTTATATAGTTTCAAAAATGACCATTTAGTCCCTAAACTTTGTACTTTCTAATAATGACGGTTTTAGTCCTCGAAATTAAAAAGTGATAATTTCAAGCAAGTTTCAAAGAATGTCAATTAGGTCCCTCAAATTGTAGTTTCACAAAATGTCATAATAGGCCCTTATAGTTTGTGTAGCCTTGTTTAATAGCATAAAACTCAACAAGATTGCAATTGTTTCACGTGTTTGTATTGGTATAAGCATGTATAAGCACAAAGCAAGTATGTTCAAATAAGTTTCATTCCAAATACGGTATTTGTTACCATGCAAGTCAAAACAAATGTGAGTGTGAAAACCAGGGTGGTTACATTTTATGAAGTCTTTTATTAATTATGGATCTGTTTTGATTAAAAAAAAGCATTTACTGTTGCTTCTGCCCAAAAATGAGTGGGCAGTTTTGCATTACCAAGCATTATTCTGGCTGCTTCTTCCAAGGTTTTGTTTCTCATTTCTACCACTCCATTTTGTTGTAGTGATCTTAGAGCAGAAAATTCATGAGAGATTCCTTTGCTTACAAGGAAGCTCTCAACTTTTGAGTTCTTAAATTATGTTCCATTATCTGTTCTGATCCTTCTGACTGATAATTTTATAAGATTTTCAATTTTCTGATAAAATTTATGATCAGTTCTGAAGTTTCACCTTTCTTACTTAAAAACTCTACCCATGTGTATCTGGAAAAATCATCTACAATTACAAGTATGTACTTCTTTCCAGAAAAACTTTCTGTGCTTATGGGTCCACAAAGATCCATATGCAAAAGTTCTAAATTTTGTGTTATTGATGATTCAGAAATTGTTTTATGTGAGGTTCTTTTTAGATTTACCCATTTCACAAGCTTCACAAATCTTATCCTTCTTTGAGGATATGAAAGGTAATCCTTTTACTAGTCCTTTGTTTGCTAATTTGCTTAATTTTTAAAGTTTAAGTGGGCTAATCTTTTATGCCATAGCCAACTACTACCTTTGTTAATTTTTTTAAAATAAACACAATTTAGGATGTTCATTCTCCTCTTTAAAATCAAAATAGTAGATAGACTGTCTTATTCTTTTTCCACTTAAGTAGATCTTATTGTCATCCAGACCAATTAGCAAACATTTTTCTAGTAAGAAGGTTACCTGAAAACCTTTGTCACAAAATTTAGCACATCTTGGCAAATTGTACTTTAAGCCTTCTACATAGGCTATTTTTTAGATGGTCAAAGATCCATACTTTATACATCCATACCCCAATATCCTCCCCTTTACTCCATTTCCAAAGTTAACTAATTTACCCAGTTTTGAAACAAAATTACTGAGAAAGCTCCTATCTCCAGTCATGTGCTTGGAGCTACCAGAATCGTAGTACCAGATCTGCTGCACATGATGGTCCTGAAATGGTAAAGTTAGAGGGTTTTGGTACCCAGACTTGCTTGGGTATTTTTTATGATGAAGTTTTAATCAGATTGTCTTCTTTTGATGAACTTTCATCAGAATATCTATTGCATGCTGAGCCATGAACAGATTTTTCAATTTTTGTTTGGAGATGATGTTGAACTAGCTTCAAAATGTCAACACACATAGAAGTTTCTTTATCAGGATCTTCTTGTGATGGAAGTTTTGGAAAATTTTGGAATTTTGAATGAATCAATTCTGGATTTTTTGAAAAATTTTGTTTGAATTCATTTCTTTTCCTTTTAAGTTGATTTTAGGAATTTCAAAAGAGTTCTCAAAACTTATTGATCTACAGGATCCTGAATCAGATTCTGATGTCAATTTATCAGAAATTTGATGTGTTGCCTTTACAAAGGTGGTGGGTTTATTTACATTTGTTTTTACATACCCTAAACCTTCACCTTTGTTCTTAGGTGTGGTTTCAATAAAGTTAATGAATTCCTTTACCTGCTGAAAACCTTTTACATTTATTTCTTTGTCATGAATTTTCTTGTATAAATCCTTCCTTTCTTTTTCATAAAATTCAATTTTTGCTCTGTTATTTAGGTTTTCTTCAATCAGCAACTGGTTTTCAATTATAACTTTATTTAAGGTTCTTTGAAACTCATCAGATTTTTTGTTTTCTGATTTCTGTTTTTCTTGCAGGTTTAGAAAATCTGACATGAGCTTATTTAATTTATGTTCAAGATCAAGATCATCTAAATTTACCTTTTGTTCTGATGTTCCAGGTTCTTCATCAGAGAGTGCCATGAGACAGAAATTTGCCATCTCTTCTTCTTCATCATCAGAATAGTCATCTGACAGCCATGTATCTGTCCCTGCTATCAAACTCACAAGTTGTTGCTTTTTGGCTTCCTCCAGCTTCTTCTCATAATAAGCAACATCCTTCAGTCTTTGATTTTTGCACTCTGAAGCATAGTGACCCTTTTGTTTACATTTGTAACACACAACTTTTGATTTTCCTTTTTCCCTTGATCATCCTTCCATCCTCCCTTTATCACTTTTCAGGTACTTCTGACCACCTCCTCTTAACCTCTGCTAAAAAGATTTGGTGAGCAATGCAATTGCCTCAGCAAATGTAGATAAATCTGATGATGTATCAGAATTTTCAAAATTTTGGCAGTTTGAGGTTTGTGGATCACAAACGGGTGTTCTTTGTGAGTTTGAGATTAGAGCTAAGGATCCCCCTTTGGTTTGATTCTTCATGTATTTCTTCTTCTCTGGGGACAAGAATGCTATATAAGTCATGAAGACTCATATTTCCTAGTTCTAAAGTGGAGGATAAAGTCATGGTTAGACTTCTCCATTCTCTAGGTAGAGCATCCAGGAATTTTATATTCCTTTCAACATTTGATTTTACAATTCCAAATTTCTTTAGCTCATTTAAAAGTTATGCAAATCTATTATAGGTTTCACAAAGTTTTTCATTTAGTAAACTTTTAAATCTCTCATAAGAGGAAACACAATTTGTTCTCTTGTTCCACTTCATCATTTCCCCTCCTTCACAAAGATTTTCTAACTGATCCCATATCTCTTTAGCTGATGCACATGCATCCACTTAAGAGAATATGTCATTAGGAAGTTCCATAATCAAAAGTGATTTGGCCCTTTCATCTACAGCCACCATCTCCTTGTCTTCTTGACTCCAGTGAGCTTCACTTTTGGGAGCCAAGGAGGCAGGGATGCCTGGTGATTGATCAGTTCCTAGAATAGCTGGTATTTCAGTAGTTGGTACATGTGGACCCCTTTTAATGGATTGAACCAGAGCTCGATCATGTCCATTAAGGAAGTTGACCATTCTGATTTTCCATTGTGGGTATTCCTCTCTGACCAAGGTCGGAGGGTTAGACATAGAACCAATATTGAAATCAGTATTCCATATTTGAAAGTTTTCCATATTTAGAAAAAGGAATGAGCAATTGATTGTTTGAAAATAATTTATTCAATATGCTCTGATACCCATTGTTGGTCCCAATTGGACTTAAAAACTTTCTTTTCTCGTAATATGGCAGGTGATTTCAACAGATGTGAATATAGTGTGCGGAAATAGAAATAAGACTTTCAAGAAACAAGAACTACAGAATTTTAAATTTATATCACTTTGAAACAAAATGGTTTACAAGGGGATTGCGAGGTTATTAGCTATTACAAACGAAGACTTGTGTAATTCTGAGATGAAAGGACAATGGAGTTTTTGTTGTAAGTATTGAATGCTTGGCTTAACTCATTGTCCTTTGCTGAAGAGCTTTCTATTTATAGAAAGCCTCAGGGGAATGAATAAACATTTGTTTATTCATGCACTTGTCCTGCAAAAAGTAGTTTCTTAACATATTCATTGAATCCAATAATGTCAAGTTGCTTCGGTTATTGTGGCAGCCTAGAACTCGTTCAGACAAGTGGTGTATATCAGAATTTCTGATAACCACTTCATCAGGAATTATGATGAACAAATCATCAGAAAGTCCAATGATCAGATTTACCAGAAACTGATGATAATTCATCAGAAATATCATCAGATCCATCAAAATGGTCTTTTCTGATAACCTTCTCTTGTTCTTGATCAGCTTCTGATTCTTTGATGAAGATGTGTTGTTCTTTTCAAGTGTCCTATCTTGTTTCTTTATGTTGTTTGATCTTCAAGACATTATCTTCTTCTTTAGATCAGGCTGAATATATTTTTCTTCAATATTTACATAAAAAGTTTCCTAACACGTGGTATGGAGGCGAAATTAGTGCCGAAGGAAGACAGGACATTGTACTTCATGGAGCGAATTTGGGTCCCATTCTTCGGCGATCTACGCGCACTTATTTTGGATGAAGCTCATAAGTCAAGGTACTCTATACATCCCAGATCAGACAAAATGTACCAAGACTTGAAGGACTTTTATTGGTAGCCTAAGATGAAAGCTGATATTGCCGCTTACGTGGGTAACTGTCTTACATGTGCCAAAGTTAAGGCAGAATATCAGAAGCCTTCAGGGTTGTTGCAACAGCCAGATATTCCCGAATGGAAATAGGTACAAATCTCGATGGATTTCATTACTAATTTACCAAGAACTCAAAGAGGCCATGATATGATTTGGTTGATTGTTGACCGACTTACAAAGTCCGCGCATTTTCTATCGATCAGTGAGAAAGATAGCACTAAGAAACTGGCAAAAATATACCTCAAGGAGATTGTGGCACGTCATGGTGTTACGATCTGAGTTTCTTTTGATTGTGTTTGTTTAATAAGAATGAAGATGAAACAGAGATTAATTGCAGTGGAATAAGTGAAATAAACTTTTAACACACAATCAATGGAAGAAAAGTTTCAGCAAACATGTTTAACATTTAATCGAATGATTGTATTTGATTACAATAAATAAACTAAATGCATGCATGCACAAATCTCCCCCTCAGCCTGAGCTCACTTGATTATTCATACAGAATTGACTTGTGTGAAAGAGCTAACAGAACAGTACAGGGTACTGTTCTATTTATAATATAGAACAACCACTGAGCATCTTTGGCTGACGTCACCATGAAAGTGACATCTAACCTCCTAAGAAACTCTAACTACTGACCTATACAACCACTGATTACAAACTACTGAATTACATAATAATAATACAATGAAAAACTAAACCACTGATTCTTCATTCCACTGTTGTAGCTTTAGTAGTGCTTTGGTCTTCAATAGTACTTGAGATACATCAGTAGATTGAGCTTCAGTACTTTAACTTCATCAGTCTTTTAGATCAGCAACAGTTGTAGGAGCAGTACTTTGAGTCATCAGTTGTTAGAGGCCTCTGTCAAGGGGAAAGATCTTGTACCAACAACTGCTTATTATGGATCCACTGTTCTGAACCAGTTTTAGCTTTATCAATTGTTCCTTTGCAGGGTTCAATCCTAACAATCTCCCCCTGGAACAGATGATGCCAAAACACTTCATTATTTCAGATCTTTATTGTCTCATCAGCATTTCCCTGATTTACCCTTTGAATTGTAATTCAAAGTTCAGGGAATCTTCATTATCTTCATCCCTGCACAGTTGAAGCTCAAGGAGATCTTGTAAATCTTCTACACTTACGCCAAGTGTATTTTCCCTTGATATATGCATAACTTCACCACTGGATTTTAGCAATGTCAATACATGGGTCTTTTGATCAGACTTCCACTTTAGTTTTTTTTTAATCCAGTGGGTTTCTTGGGAGAGTTTTTATTTTAAATGAGTTTGGAGATGGAGGCCTGGTTATGACTCCTTTAGCAGGGTCTTGAGATTTTGCTAATTCAGAATTTTCTACAATCATATCCTGAAGGACCATCTTCATAATATAATCTACTTGAGTCTGCTCTTTTTCTGCATCCATCTGCTTTTGCTTCTTTCTTTGATAAAAGACAACAGTAGGTGGAACAGTGGGTTTAACAGACTTTTTAATTGGTATGGCCTATTTGACTGGAACCACTGCTTCTGCATAATCTTTTGTAGGTTTCTAACACTTTCACCTATGTCCACCTTGTGACCTGATTCCTTGAGCCATAGTTTGCAGCTATAAGCTCTTCCTTCATTCTTTTCAGCTTCAAAGTCCTTTCAGGTACATTCTTCTTATATTTGGACCAAACTGGAGGAGTTTGTTTTATTTTGACATCAAGTATCTTTTGGATTCTTGCTATTTCTTCCTTGAGCTCACTTATGGTCCATTCCTTGAATTGATACGTTTCTGCCTTGTATTTCTTATATGCCATGATGTGCTCAATGTAGTCTTGTTTTAAGCTTTCATCATCCTTTTCTGACAACTTTTGACAAAGGTCTTTTGAAAACTGCTCCAAAGTTCTGACTTGGGTAAGCAGATATTGCAGATTCCTTTGAATTTCTTTATCATATTTTCCCTTTGTGTCTCTTTTTGATATATCCTCTGCTTGTTTAGCCTTCAATTAAAGATACTCTTCTATGTTTCTTGGCAAAGGATAACGTTGAAGAGATGGAAGATTCCTCTTTTCAGGATCATCTTCAGAGTAGAAGGATTTGATCTCCTCCCTAACTGCTGGAAGATCCAAAGGATATTTTTCTCCCAAAGGGACCAAGGCAGTGTTTGGGTCTGGAGTTATAATTGAAGCAGATGAAGTAGGTTTCTGGACAATAGATAGGATCAGAGATTGTGAAGAAATTGGAAGTGGAAAAGGTACACTGTCATCTTCAAGTACAACATTTGTTATCCTTCTTCTTTTGTGTTTTGGAGTGGTTGGTGGTGTATTTGTGGGTTGAGTGGTGGTTGGTATAGTGATGAGTGACTGACTAACAGTTGTTGAAACAACTGGTGTCTCAACCATTGTTGTCACTACAACTGTTGATGTATCAACTGTAGTCTTCTGCTTTTTGGTAGGTGGTTTTTTGTGATGGTGGTGTTGTTTATGGTGTAGCAGTTGATTGAGTTGTGATGGTTGGTGAAATGATGAGGGCAGTGGTTGAAATAACATTTGTTAAAACCACTGAAGTATCAACAACTGTTGATACAACAGGTGTCTTAACATCTGTTGGCTTGGAGGTTTTACGTGAGGAACTTTGGGAGATTTTAGGAGTAGGTTTACTGGTTTTGGAAGGTGTGGTTTTGGGTTGACTGACCTTTCTGGTAGTCTTTCTCCTATTAGAAGTACCTTGAGCTTCCTTGGCCATAAAAACTTTCTTCTCCTCTTCAAATCTTTTATCACCTTTTGTTTCCATTTTCTCTTTTAGCTTTGCTTTTTCTTCAGCAAAAGCATTAAGAGTCACATCAACCTTCTTTGAGCCATATGGCTTAGGAATTTCCACAACAGCTTTAGCCATTGGATCTGGTGGTAGGTACAGACCTTCTTTTCCCTTCTTTCCTTTCTCCCCCTTTTTGCCATCATCATGGTTTTCAACATAAATGATGGTAGGAGGAGAAGTGCCAGTGGTTTGGAGCAGATGAGCTTTAATGACCTTGATATCAGCTTGAGTATCTTTGTACCTAGCTTCCATAACATTTCTGAATATTTGAAGTTGAATTTCATGCTGTTGATCAGCATATTGCCTTTGTTAATGGAGCAGAGGTTGAAACAGATGCCATAGCTCAGTGGGGGATGGAATAGATGTTGCAGCAGTGGATGGAGCTTTTTGAGATTATAACAACTATTGCAGCATATTTTTGATATCTGCAACAGAGGTTTCAATTTTATCTACTCTCTCCGTCAGTTCTATGTATTTTAAACCATCACCCAAGTGAATGGGATCAGCTGATTTCCTACTAGAAGTGGTTGTATCAGCAGTTGGACCAGAAGAAGTTTCCACTGGTTCATCCACTGATACCCCTTTGTCTTGGTATTGGGGACTTCTCTGTACATCAACTGTTTTATTTAACACACCAGTGGGTAAATGAAACACACCAGTGGTTAATATGACAACATCAGTAATGGTTTCCTTCAAGGGAGACTTACTGATGTAACTACTGCCCAGGTGTAAATCAATGGATTCAACACCTGTAGTAGCTGCTCCACTTGAACTACTGATAGGAATTACTTGTAATTCCTGCAGTGTAACCTCCTTAGTTGTTGATGGGTTAGCAATGATAGAGGAATTAGACTCAGTCACTTGTTGGGGTATTTTCTCAGTGATAGGTTGTTGAGAAGAACTGATTTTTGTCTGATCCATATCTAAAGCATTCAACAAGGGTAAGAAAGATGGTGGAATTTGTGAAGTGAGGATGGGAGTGGAAAGAGATTTTGCCCCGGGAGCAGGGCCGAGGAAGATGGATTCGAGTGGTTCCAGAGCTTCATAATGTGGTGTCCCTATGTATACAACCTGATCCTTTTGTGAGGATGCAGGATGAGTTTCAGGCTCAGGTTGAGATCTTTCTACCATCTGCTATGAGGAAGTAGCAGCAGTGGTTATTGGTGACTTTTGTGTTGTCACAGGAGTTACTTCTGGGATCTCATCTTCCAGAAGATCCTTTTTGGATAGGTTGGTGGGCTTTTTGGTAATTTAATTTTGGGCATTTTGGTGGGTTTTGATGGGGGTTTCATAGGAGTGGTTGTGCTGCTGTGATCACCAAGAGCAGTGGGCTCAACAGCAGAGACCTGAGGAGCAGATGTTGTCTCAGCTTGTCACACCCTGATATTTCCACGTATTACCGGTGGGCCCGGTGGGGAGTATTGTGACGAAGTTGATATCATCATAGTCAAATAATCACAGTTCAATGCACAGCGGAAGTTTAAGTATTAATTATACAAACCGAATTGAAAGTAACATGAAATATTACACAACGGTTGTAAAGTGGATCCACAGGCGGATCTAAAATAAAAATAAGTATTGTTCAACAGATTTAGGCATCAAAAGTTTGCAAGACTCTTTCTATGATACTAGGAGTAGCCAGCCCATTTCGCGTAGTACCTACACTTCATCTTTTTGGAAAATACGTCAGTTTACACTGTTAAATACAATTAACTGACTCTTTTTGAAAAGTGTTTATAAAATTGATTTAAATGCACAAGGCACAAAATTCTTTTTTAACTTGGGACAATTATTAAAATAATCTTGTAAAAGATTTATATGTTTGTCAAACATTTAGGATCCGGGATAGAAGCCGGAACAAGATTAATAGACACGCCACACAATATAAACCCACGGCGAGTTATCCTCAACAAGCGGGTATATCTTTTTACATACGCACTGGCAGGTGTATGCCTACACCCCGTGCTTAAGTCATGGCCATTTAACCATTATTCGATTAAAGATTCAATAGCCGACCAAGCGGTATTATTAAATATCGTATCCCAAGCCCGTATAAAGGAAAATAAGTTAAAAGTATTTACCTGAGCTAAAAATACAATTTCAATCCCAGCCGTATATCAAATTGGCAAGTACAAGTAGGTTTTACCGGGCTCCAAATCTGGAATGAAAGTTTTTAATAACCTATTAGATTCCTAACGGGTCTTATTTAAGTTATAACTTAGACAAGTTAGTTTTAAAGAAAGGTATACGGTTCAAAACGCAAGATTAAGCGAAGACCGGATTAGAATATAATTTAGACCCAACAAGTATGAGGACTTGTATAAATGGGTAAACTAAATATATTATGGATTTTGAAGTAAAAATGATAAGGTTTGACCCGTTTCAGTTATTTTATGTAAACTAGTTACATAAACCGTACCGAACGCGAAAATGCATAACGGGTAACCAAAAGAACAATGTACAGGTTCCCTAAGTTAATATGCTTTAAAGATGTTAGGATATCAGAAGGATATCTTCCATTATGCCCAAAACGAATTTAAAATCAATTTAAGCCCCGTAGGGGTATTTTGGTCATTTTACTGTTTATAAAAGAGGTTTAAATATAAACTGAAGGTCTGGTCCAAAACCTTCTGTGAAAATATTTATTTTATTTGGTTATAACAGCAAGATATCATATATATGTGAATTTTATCATTTATGGCCAAACTATGCACCGTAGGGGCATTTTGGTCATTTCGCATATGCTTTAAGGGTTAAATTTGGAAATCTGAGTTCAAAACTAATACCTATTCTTAAAGTATAAAAATTTCGTTATAACATAAGTAGGTATCAATTCTTAGGTGCTAAATATGGTTTTAGACCATACTATGCGCCTAAATCGCATAAAAGTCGATATTTGACGATATCCGGTTGTTTAAGGGAATCTGAGATTTTGATCAGCCTCTACTGTTAAAAATAATTTATTTAATGTATAAAATCAATAGAAAAAGGTTTGATATGTAAAGGATGTGTAAAACTCATTTTATTAGCAAAAAGGGCGTTATCAGCAATTACCGAGTCTATGCGAGAACCCTATGCTATGATCAGTTTAAAATTTAACAAAAAATTCCAAATATCCAAAAATATTATATTATAATAGTGGGTAGAAAGTTTGGTGCCGAAAGTTGGGTTTAAATATGATTTATGCCAAAAATGCCATTTAATTAATAAAAAGCTTTTGTTTTACGATATCGAGCATAACTCTTATTTCAGACCACAAACTGATGTCAAATTTTTAGGAAATACTTAAATCTCAGTAATAAAGATTTTTGTCCACTCACATTTTCAAAAAAAAAATTTTATTGATAAAAGGGCATAATGGTCAACAATTAAGCATTTAACGGAAACATGCAAATGATTCAGATTTTTATGGAACCTTATAGTATAATCTCAGAGGGTTATACTAACATGTAATGTGGCCCCAAAGGAACCCTAAGGCATAACTAAACTAATCTAAATTGGGTCAGAACTGAAAGTCAAAGCAAAAGTCTACTTCTTTCGGTTGCGAACCGAGCCTAAACTCATAATTGTCGGGTTGAACATGCCTAGACATGTTCTTATATTATTTACCAAGTTATTTAAGTGTTAAAACATGTTCCATAACCTCTGCATTATTGATTATGAATTAATTTGTAAAAACTGATTCTGTTGACTTTTTATTAATAAGTTTAAAGGGTTTATTACCTACATAATTACCTACATAACATGTTCCATAACCAAGTAAAAGTGATAATCAGTAGGTGCCCTTTTAAGGGTTTATTACCTACATAATTACCAACTCATAGCCACTTTCAATTCGAATAATGGCTGGACCGTTTGTGATTAATCACAAAGTCAAAGCTTAATTACGATAACTTTGACTTTCGGTCATTAAGCTAATAAAACTTGAACTTAGGAAGCTAGAACACTTACTAGAGTACTTAGCACGAATTTGGAACTTGAGAAAGCTTCCATAAGCTCCAGGAGGCTTCAAAGAGTGAGTTATGAAGTAAAACTTCAAGTGTGCAAATGAACAAGTGAACTACAAGTCCTTTATATAGGAAATTTTTGTCTCCAAGATCATTGCAGTTGTACCAATGTTGTTTTCAGATGATCCCAGGTGTCCCTAGTGCATGAAAAAACCATTTGCTCAGTCCCTGGTATAAAAAACAAGCATGCAATGGCGGTGTAAGAGCTGCAACATGCAGTTGTCCAAAGTTTCTGTCACTGGCACTTTTACGCGGGCCGCGTAAGACTCAAAGAGAGTCTACGCGGGCCGCGACAATGGGCTGCTCCGGTAAAAAGTTTCCAAACTGTGCATTTTCAGTCCCTGGTCCATTTTAAGTTTATTTAACTTCCATTTATTGCACTTATGACCCCCATAGTTAACTATTAAGGGCCTTGGGTCATTATTTAACTTCGTTAAGCTCCCAATTAGATGTACGATCACCCGAAAAGTCTTGTTTTCATCCAATCTCCATAAAATTACTATCTAATATTCTTGAGATCACAATATACAATTATTACAATGCTTTCGGGAACATTAAAAGGTCACTCAGAGGTAACATTTAACATGTTGACACTTTTAACCCCTACGTTTCGTAAGATCCTTAATTTAAGCACAAACGACTTTCCATGTCAGACAATTTGGTCATTAAAGAATACGAACGTCATGTGAGGTCAATCAGAGGCACACGAATGGCATGTTGACACTTTGGATCCTTTTACTTACATATTTACATTGTTTGATAATTGTAGTCCATCGGAATCAATTCCTTACACGTTTAAAGTCCATGACACGTGTCTTTACTATATTGGACGTGATTTTGCGAGGTGTTACATCCTCACCCCCTTAAAAGAAATCTTGACCTCGAGATTTACTGAAATAAATGAGGGTATTTCGGTTTCATTGTGGATTCAACCTCCCACGTGTATTCTGGGCCTCTACGGGCATCCCATTTTACCTTCACAATCGGTACATGCTTTCTTCGAAGTTTCTTAACCTGTCGATCCTCGATCGACAAAGGTTTTTCTACGAATTTCAAACTCTCGTCAATCTGCACGTCCTTATGGGACATTGCTAGCGACTCATCGGCTAGACACCAAGTTGCAGATGTGGAATACATTATGAATCCCACTGAGCTCTTCAGGCAGATTTAGCTTGTAGGCCACTATTCTGACGCATTCGATGATCTGGAATGGTCCTATGTACCATGGGCTCAGCTTGCCCTTCTTGCCAAAACGCATCACCCCTTTCCAGGGTGATACCTTAAGTAACACTTTATCTCCTACCTCGAACTTCAGAGGCTTACGCCTTTTATCCGCGTAGCTTTTATACCTATCCTTGGCAGCTTTAAGACGAACACAGATTTGTTCAATCTTATCTTTCGTCTCCAGGACTATATCAGGTCCTGTTAGTTGGACATCTCCAACTTCCGCCCAACAAACTGGCGTCCTACACTTCCTTCCATACAAGGCCTCAAAAGGCACGGCTTGGATACTTGAATGATAACTATTATTATACAAAAAATCAATCAATGAAAGATGGTCATCCCAACTTCCACCTAAATCAATAACACAAGCCCTGAGCATATCCTCAAGTGTTTGTATCGTACGCTCGCTTTGGCCATCCGTCTGAGGATGATAAGCAGTGCTGAAATTCAGACGAGTGCCTAAGGATTGCTGATAGCTTTTCCAAAAGTGAGAGGTGTATCTAGAATCCCTATCGGAGATAATAGATACTGGCACTCCGTGGAGAGATACTATCTTATCCACGTACAGCTGAGCTAGCTTGTCGGAGCTGTGTGTTTCTTTAATAGGTAAGAAGTGAGCTGACTTGGTTAGTCTATCTACTATAACCCAAATAGTATCATTCCCATGCTTTGTCTTTGGTAACTTAGTGATAAAATCCATAGTTACCATTTCCCACTTCCAAGTGGGAAGTTCAGGCTGTTGCAGCAAACCTGACGGCTTTTGATGTTCGGCTTTAACCTAAGCACACGTCAGACATATAGATTTCTTCATACCTATCCACCAATAATTTGCTTTTAAATCCTAGTACATCTTATCACTACCAGGATGGACCGAATATTTCGAACTGTGAGCTTCCTGAAGGATTACGTCTCTAAGTCCCCCATGAATAGGGACCCAGATTCGACCATTTAATCTTAGGATCCCATCCTTGCCATATGACAATTGCTCAGCAGTGACGCCTAACTTCTCATTCGGATAGTTAGTGTCCAAAATAGCTTCTTTCTGAGCAAGTAACAACCTTTCATTCAAGCTATTCTTGACTTTGATGCTTTTGGCATTGATTCTTATAGGCTTAACTCTTTCCTTCCTTTTTAGAGTGTCAGCAACAACATTCGCTTTGCCTGGATGGTAGCGATTTTCACAATCATAATCATTTAAAGTCTCCATCCATCGACGCTGCCTCATGTTAAGGTCCTTCTGGTTAAACAGATGTTGAATGCTCTTGTGATCAGAATAGATCACACACTTGGTTCCATATAAATAATGCCTCCAAAGTTAAAGTGCAAACACAACGGCACCCAATTCCAAATCATGGGTGGTGTAGTTCTTTTCATGCACCTTTAATTGTCGTGAGGCATATGTAATGACCTTGCCTTTCTGCATGAGCACACATCCCATACCAGTGTGCGACGCATCGCAGTATACAACAAATTCTTCAATCCCTTCTGGCAATGTCAACACGGGAGCATTGCTCATTTTCTGCTTAAGAATCTTAAAGGATTCTTGTTGCTTGGGACCCCAATCGAAATTTATATTCTTGCGAGTTAACAAAGTTAGGGGCGCAACAATCCTTGAAAAATTCTCGATGAAACGCCTGTAATATCCTGCTAGACCCATAAAGCTGCGAATCTATGTAGTCGTCTTCGGCTCTTGCCAATTCATGATGGCTTCAATCTTAGCGGGATCCACCTGGATACCACGCTTACTCACTACATGTCCAAGGAATTGGACTTCACGAAGCGAAAATTCACATTTAGAGAACTTGGCGTAGAGCTTCTCGTGCTGTAGAAGTTTGAGGATACACCGGAGATGCTTTTCATGATCGGCTTGATTCTTCGAATATATAAGTATATCATCAATAAAGACAATGACAAACTTGTCCAAATATGGCTTGCAAACGCGATTCATGAGATCCATCAACGCTGCTGGTGCATTAGTGAGCCCGAAAGGCATCACCAAGAACTCGTAGTGACCATAACGAGTCCTGAATGCAGTCTTATGCACATCTTCATTTCTAACCTTCAGCTGATGGTAACATGACCTTAAATCAATCTTGGAGAAATAACTTGCCCCTTGTAATTGATCGAACAGATCGTCGATCCTGGGTAATGGATATCTGTTCTTGATAGTAACTTTGTTCAGCTCACGATAGTCGATGCACAGACGCATTGATCCATCCTTCTTCTTCACAAACAGAATCGGCGCTCCCCAAGGGGATGAACTAGGTCGAATAAAACCCTTTGCCAACAAATCATCCAACTGAGTCCTTAACTCTTTCATCTCAGTCGTTGCCAATCGATAGGGTGCTCTTGCAACTGGTGCTGCTCCAGGAATAATATCGATTCTGAACTCCACTTGCCTATCTGGAGGTAAACCAGGTAGTTCTTCAGGGAATACGTATGGATATTCAAAAATAACAGGGATGTCTTCGATCTTTGGCTTTGGCTCATCAACAGTCACTTGTGCCATGTAAATGACACAACCCTTCTTCAAACATCTCGATGCCTTAAGCATAGACACTTGCTTAGGCAACCCATACTGAGTATCTCCTTGTATTGTAAGTGGTTCACCAAACGGAGTCTTGATAACCACTTGCTTCTTATCACATACAATCTGGGCTTGGTTGTGAGACAACCAATCCATGCCTATTACTATGTCGAATCCTGCCAATTTCAATAGAAGCAAAGATAGTGGAAAAGAGTGGTTCCTAATGGATATAAAACATCCATCTAACACAGTTGAAGCAGTGTCTATCGTGCCATCGGCCAGTTCTACTTCATATTTTATGCTTAGAGTTTTAACAGGCAGATTTAATAACTTACAAAATTTATTATCTACAAAAGACTTGTCTGCACCTGAATCGAACAATACTCTAGCATAAACATCGTTGATAAGGAATGTACCTGTTATAACGTTGTCATTCTGAATGGCCTCCTGAGCATTCATTTGAAAGACCCGAGCATTGGTCTTTTTAGCCTCCTCAGGCTTCTTTGCAAACTTTGGGCAGTTGGTCTTAATGTGGCCCTTCTCGTTACAGTTGTAACGAGTCGCATCCTTCATTTTTTTACAATCCAACGTTTTATGTTCATTTGATTTACAAATCCCACAAACTCTAGGCTATGATTGGGATTTTGATTCAAGCCTGCACTTTCCTAGATGGCGCTTCCCGCAGGTTTTACATTTGGGTTTCTCATCCGACTGCTGATTATCCTTTTTAAATCCCGAACTCTTCTTGTGATCTGAGTTCCCCTTTTTCTTCTTGTCTGAGCGATGAGAGTTCTCAACCTCCCGCTTTCGTTTACCATCTTCAGAAGCTTTGATAGACTTGCTTCTGAAAGCATCAAGTGTAAGAGATAGAGATAGATCTACCACAGACCTAAATGTGGTAGGTCGGGATGCTTTCACATTCCCTTTGATCTCTGGAGCCAAACCTCCAATAAAACAAGCTATCCACTTTGATTCTGGTGTAACCAAATAAGGAATCAATCGAGACATGGTATTGAAGCTTGTAAGATATGCCTGACAATCTAAGTTTTTCATGACCAAGGTCAAGAAGTCAGTCTCAATTTTCTCAACTTCATGTTGGGGGCAGAAATTTTCCTTGATTAGAGCAACAAACTGATCCCAAGTCAAGTTGTACAACGGGATCTTCCATGTAGCTTGGATTAGGGACCTCCACCAAGCTAGCGCTTCACCTTTAAACTATTGTGATACAAACTTCACAATGTCCTGCTCGGCACAACCACTAATATCAAACACTGTATCCATCTCATCGAGCCAAGTCATACAATCAATGGCCCCTTTCTCCCCTGTGCAGTCTCTGGGCTTGTAGGAGACCAAATATTTGTAAGAACAGGTTTTAACACGCGGCTCCTGATTGAGCATGTTTCGCTTGGATGGAACACTCCTCTAATTTGACGAATGATGAGATTAGTCCTTATGAGATACGTGAGTCTTGGAGGGTGGTTTTTGTGACACCCCAGGAAAACCAGGAAACCACGCAACCTAACTAGCTTCCTCAGTAACTACGTACTAAATTTCGGGACGAAATTTCTTTCAAGTTGGGGATGATGTGACAACTCGAGTTTTCAAGGTCTTTCCTTGACATGTTATTCGTTTACAGTCATGTTTTCGTAATTCAGTTGCATTGTAACTTGTGTATAGCTTGATGTATCACAAATTAGATTAAATAAGAAACTGTGTACTGTTTGACATATGTTATGATGGTGTACTATTATTATTATTATTATTATTATTATTATTATTATTATTATTATTATTATTATTTTTATATATGTATGACGAAACTCTATGAACTTTCGCCACAAACCATCTCAACGAAACATGGGGAGTTTCTCCATCTCCCACTCGACGAAACCTAGGGGTTTCGTCATGTGCATATCGACGAAACTCAGGAGTTTTGCCAATTGGGCTTGTGGCCCAAGCATGGCCTAGTTATTCTTTATATATTCGCATAGGTTACGTAAGAAGTTGTTAGCGAAACCCTAAAGTCTCTCCCTATCCTCTGTGCGACGGCAACCTTGAGTTCTAGAAGCCCTCTTTAGCGATCAACTTATTATTCCTTCTATCTCGGTTAGTGTTTAATCTTTGTTGATTGTTTGATTGAGATCATCATTAACTGTTTAATTGAAATCATTGTTAGTTGTTGCTAAGTAATGCTTAAGTTCATGATTGGATGATGAGTTTGATTATAATGGGTCACTAGATTATCAATCCCGGTTATGTATGGCGAGATTGGATCGTTTGATGATGAATTGGTTAATAGTTAGGGTTTGATGTTCTGTCGTTAATTCATGGGACTAGATCTGATGTTTATAATTGTAATTGTTTATGCCACTGTTCATGTTTGGTTTAATGCTTGTAAATCATGTTATATGAATGTTAAAATGTATATGTATTACAGTCATGTATATGTAAATGATCTGGTAACGTACAATTCGTGGCTAGGTTTGATGTTGATGATTAACTGTTAAGATGTAAGTAGGGTTTCTGTGTGTGATCAACTGTTAATGCGACGTAACTTATGATTGTCGACGAAACACAGATGTCGACGAAACTTGGGAGTTTCGTCAATGAAGGTCACTACGAAACATGGGAGTTTTGTCAATGGAGGTCATGACGAAACCTGGGGGTTTCGTCAAAAGGGGATCACGACGAAACTAGGGAGTTTCGTCGAGAGGGTAAACAGCACAGTGAACTAGTTGATTCTGTTGATGGATGATTGTATTGGTATGGATCATATATGTGATGTATGAATTGCTTGAGCTTGAATAACTGCTATGTGCTATTTGGTGAACATTGATTTAATACCCACTGTGATTTGTCTTTATACGTGAACCTCGTGAATACAAACTGATTTCGTATGTATGAACACTATAGGCTTTAACTGAATTAATTGTGAACGAGTAGTTAATCATTCCGAGCAAACCGAGGTGAGTTCACACTTTCTACAAGGCATGGGATTCCCGGTGGTTGGGAATGGGTAAAGGATTAAATCAAAAACTGCGTGATCTCCTGGTTTGGAACACGTACTACATCCTCTTTATTGAAGGGTGACAACATGTACTAGGAATTTAATCGGAACTTGCGTGATCTCCTGGTTTGGGGACACGTACCACATCCTCTTTATTGAAGGGTGATAACATTGAAACTAGACCAAAAACTCTATCATGAAGTCCCTCATTTTATATCGACTTAATCGCCGGGCCAATGGTGAGCGGGTCATTAGTTAGATAGCGCTATTTAGGTTTGACAAGCCTCACACCGTGCCGCAGAGGACAGGCGTGAACTAATGGATCTGGGCACTAGTCAATGATGATAGACATTGACGTTAGGGCACCAACTTACTTCAGTCAGTGGTCGATATGGTAACGGGTCTAGTGGATAACATGGGGAAGCCCCCACTGATTATGGTTTGGGAAACAAGGAATTGGATAACTCGTGGTTTTTGAAACAACTTATGGTTTTTTGGAACAAACATTAAAACTGGACAACCAACTGTGAACTCGTTCAACTTTGTTGTTGACTCGTTGTTACATGCCTTGCAGGTCGTTAGATGCTTAGCTGGAGCTTGCACGAGCAGGAGGAGTCATTGTGGGACATGGACCGTTGTGTGCCATGTTAGACATTCAAACTTTTAAACTTATGTTTTGGTTTTACACTTTATGCTTCTGCTGGTAACTTGAATTTGGTTAACTTGTTTTTGAACACCAATTATATTGTGTGGTTGGACTTTTGTTTACTTTCCTATATTGTTCAATATGATTGGTGGCTTGATCCTGGTCATGTCACACCTCCTGCGCTGATACTTCGCTTGTGGATTTTGGGGGTGTGACAGATTGGTATCAAAGCCATTGGTTATAGTGAACTTGGTTTTAAAAAGGGAAAAGCTTTTTGACAAAACCAGACTATAACCTGTACGGTGCTCAACGATCCACAACGACGCTTCGCTCCACGTGCAAGGCTCAACACTATAGGTGATATGGTTTATATTTATACTGGGTGCCTGTTAGTTTACCCAGTGCATTGTTCATAGCATGTTTAGTTAACGTAACAACTGTTAATTGAAACCTTGTGTGCTTACTCTCTTCTGTCATTCCATACTTACGCACTTTCACGACACCTTTCTCACTTATGTTTGCTTCAATGTGAAGATCATGAATGGACGTCTCAACTTAACTCAAGCCCAGCTGACGACTCTAATCAATGAACGAGTTGCTGAGGCACTCGCAGCAGCTCAAGCAGGAGGTATAACCTGCAATTTCAACTTCCCCTAGGATGATTAGATCCTACTCTCGTGAATTAACTCTCGTGCTTAACTTTGTCCTTTCTAACTCTCGCGATAGGTCAACCTGCTCAGCCTCCTGTGTGCACGTTCAAGACCTTTATGGACTGTCGACCTAGTGCTTTCAATAGCACTGAAGGAGCTATAGGTCTCCTCCACTGGTTCGAGAAGCTCGAATCTATATTTGAAATGTGTGAATGCCCTGAAGCTCGTAGGGTGAAATTTGCTACTGGAACACTCGAAGGTGCTGCGTTAACTTGGTGGAACGCACAGGTTCAAATGCTAGGTTTGGTAGCTGCTAACGCCACCCCATGGAACGACTTCAATGATCTGATCAAAGAGGAGTACTGTCATCGCGGCGACATTCACAAGCTAGAGGTGGAGTTTTACAACATGAAGATGACGGGGTCTGAAATTGAGGCGTATACGAAGAGATCGAATGAATTGGCTACCTTGTGTCCTACGATGGTGGATCCTCCTATCAAACGAATCGAGTTGTATCTCAAGGGTTTAGTTCCAGAGATTCAGAGCCATGTGACTGCAGCTAACCTTGGTACCATCCAGCAAGTCATACGCCTAGCCCATCGTCTCACTGATCAGGCAGTTGAGTAAAATAAGCTGCCTAAGCGTATTAGTGCTACCACTACTTCTGATGCTCCTAGTGACAACAAGCGCAAATGGGATGGAAATTCGAGCAAAGGTTCTACTTCCGTTTAGTCTCAGTATCAGCAGCGAAGGACTGATGATGTGTGCAAAATGCAACATATAAATTACATCAATTGTGGCATAAAACTAACCCTTTTTAGTACTAATGTTGGAAAAAGTGTGCTTTTGTCTTCCTTTTGTATTTTCAGGATTAAATGAGCTCAAATTAACAAAAGAAGCAAAAAGGCAGCTAAATCTAACATAAATACAAGAAAAGGAACAAACGTGACATGCCCGACCCCACGACAGTATCTTCCCAAGCAAAACAAGAGAACAGAAGGCTGAACACGCCCCGTGCTCAACGAGCACGGGGGCGTGCCCAAGTGTCAGCATAAAAGACAAAGTTGTAGAAGCTTCCATCGCCCACCACGGGGCCGTACTCAGCGGACACGGGGCCGTGGTCAACTATAAGATTCGCAGAATCCAGGCAAATCTTGATAGTACAGATATGCTTCTGCACACGGGGTCGTGCCTAGCGGACACGAGGCCGTGGTCAACTAATACAGACAAGAGCAATTAATGAAGACAGAGAAGGATGTGGATGCGGGGCCATGCCCACTGGACACGGGGCCATGCCCGAGCTTCTGTTCAGCCTATAAATAGGAGTGCTTGGCTCAAGCTCAAACCATCCCTTGGCACACCACCTCTCTCACACTTCACCCACCACCCACCACCACCATAACACCATCATCCACCACCATCATCCATTGTCCATCATAGAGTGTGTGAGTCGTCTCGGGATCCAAGATTGATCGTAAGAGTTCTTGATAATCAAGGCCATGTTTGCTTAAGTCTCTTACATCACTTGGTGAAGACAAAGTGTCTAGTGTAATACTTTTTATTTTTAATCTTTTCGCACTTTTTACTTAGTTATGTATTAATGACTTTAATAACTAGTTTCTTATGTTGAAGGTGATTTTTCCTTATCGTTTGTCCGTGGTGTCTTGGCATTATTTTACTATCTATATAAAATAAAAGATTTTCACCATTCATATCTCCACGGTCTATATGGAGGTATGTTGGCTACCTGGTCAGGGGTTAAGGGAATGGTTTGGTAAGAGTCTTGCCTTGTTCAGTGTATAGATCCTGCAAGGACCTGGGTCAAATTTAGTAGGACCTCCTTCAATACTTAACGGTATTGGGTGGCGGGGGTCCAAACTCTTTGACCCCCTCATATGTAAGCTACTATTAATACTTTAACCCGGCTACTTAGGACTGTATCTCTGCTGACTCAGACTACTTAGCCGAGGGTAACGTCGCCTTCAAAAGAGGGGCCTACCATAATATGCATTAATAACTTAATTAATTAGCTTTCAATAATCCGACCCTTTAGGATTGTATCCTTGCTGACTCAAACTACTGGGTTGAGGGTAACGTCACCTTCAAAAGAGGGGCCTACTACAATAACTAATATAATCTCTTAAAAAGTGCAAAAGTGCATAAATAATCAAAGGTTACACTATACACGAGTCGGAGCCAAGTGATTCATCTTGTC
The DNA here is from genome assembly GCA_030545235.1 of Helianthus tuberosus. Classification (NCBI taxonomy): domain Eukaryota; kingdom Viridiplantae; phylum Streptophyta; class Magnoliopsida; order Asterales; family Asteraceae; genus Helianthus; species Helianthus tuberosus. The sequence goes on from CM060444.1 coordinate 72,743,092, forward strand.
TATCTGTTTTTATTTTATTTTATTTTCAGCATTTTAGTTAGTTTTTATTTTTCTAGTTTAAAACCTTTTTCTAACTTTTTGATTTGATTAGACGTTGAGGATAAACCGGTACTAAAAGCTCTTGTGTCCTTGGACGACCTCGGTATCTTACCAACACTATACTACGCTCACGATGGGTGCACCTGCCCATATATGTGTTTAGTGTTAGAAAATATCGTGTTTTATAAATTTAAAACTTGGCTAAAGAAAGTGTAAAAGGGCTTAAAATATACTTAAACTTATATACACACTTCACACGCATCAACTGACGACTTCAAAAGTCCTGGTTAGCAATCCTCAGGTAATCAGAGTCAAGGTCAGAGTGGATACAAGGGAAATAACCCCAAATGCAATTGTTGTGGTTTTCACCACAGCGGGCCGTGCACCAAGGGCAACTGTTAGAGATGTAACAAACATGGCCATACGGCCAAGGATTGCAGGAGTCTTTATCCTGCGAATCAGCGACGACAGCAACAGCAGCAGACTCCACAGAATCAACGTCAGCAGCAACAGCAGCAGCAGGGTAACAACAAGGGATGATTTCAGTGTGGTGCTGAAGGCTACAACAAAAGAGACTACCCCCAACTGAATCAGAATCAGAACAACAACAACAACCAGGGAAATGGAAACAATGGGGGTAACAACGACGGCAATGGGGCCAGGGGACGGGTTTTCGTGATTGGTCAGGGGGATGCGAGGAACGATCCCAACGTGGTGATGGGTAAGTTTCTACTAGATGATTTCTTTGTTTTAGTTTTATTTGATTCAGGTGCCGATACTAGTTACGTGTCCTTAAAAGTTAGTCAGATGCTTAAGCGTACCCCAACACTTTTGAACACCAAGCATGTTGTAGAACTAGCGAATGGTAAAAGTCTTGAGGCCAAACACATAGTTAGGGGTTGTAATATCATTTTAGCTGGTCAGACCTTCTCTATCGATCTTATCCCCATCGTTCTCGGTAGTTTCGACATTGTCATTGGGATGGATTGGTTATCTCAACATCGAGTAGAGATCCTTTGCAAGAAGAAAATCGTCCGCATTCCTCGTTCTGGTGAAGAACCTCTCATGATTCATGGTGACAAGAGTGGTGCTGTAGTGGGCGTCATCTCTTTCCTTAAGGCCCAGAAGTGCTTACGTAAGGGTCACACAGCTATTCTAGCCCTTGTTACCGACACATCAATGAAAGAGAAGAAGATAGAAGATATTCCGATCGTACACAACTTTCCTGAGGTATTTCCTGAGGAATTACCTGGTCTTCCGCCTCCTTGTCAAGTCGAGTTTCAAATCGAGCTAACTCTTGGAGCAGCGCCAATAGCTCGTGCACCTTATCGATTAGCCCCATCAGTGTTAGAAGAACTGTCCGCGCAACTACAAGAACTCTTGGAATAGGGTTTCATTCGCCCTAGCTCTTCGCCTTGGGGAGCTCCAGTCTTATTTGTGAAGAAGAAAGACGGTACCTTCCGAATGTGTATTTATTATCGCGAACTCAACAAGGTGACTGTGAAGAATCATTATCCTCTCCCTCGTATTGATGACCTGTTCGACCAGTTGCAAGGGTCGAGCTTCTACTCTAAGATTGATCTGAGATCAGGCTACCATTAGTTAAGAGTCTGAGACGAGGACATCTCCAAGACAACATTCAGAACTCGTTACAGACACTAAGAGTTTCTAGTCATGCCTTTCGGATTGACGAACGCACCTGCGGTCTTCATGGATCTCATGAACAGAGTGTGCAAACCTTACCTGGATAAGTTTGTTATTGTTTTCATTGATGACATCCTGATCTATTCTAAGAGTCAGGAGGAACACGAGCATCATATGCGACTTATACTGGAACTTCTTCGAGCAGAGCAGCTTTATGCCAAGTTTTTGAAATGCGACTTTTAGCTTCGTGAAGTCCATTTCCTAGGCCATGTGGTAAACGAGGATGGGATTCACGTTGATCCATCCAAGGTTGACTCGATCAAGAACTGGCCTGTACCACGTACACCAACCGAAATCCGCCAATTCTTGGGTTTGGCGGGTTACTACAGAAGGTTTATCAAGGATTTCTCCTAGATCGCGCAACCTCTCACTTCATTAACTCAGAAGGGTGTCACCTATCGTTGGGGTGATGCATAGGAATCTGCATTTAAGCACTTAAAGAATAGACTTTGTAGCGCACCTATTCTCTCGCTACCTGAAGGCACATACGATTTCGTGGTTTATTGCGATACGTCAATTCAAGGACTAGGTTGTGTGTTGATGCAACGTGAGAAAGTCATTGCTTATGCATCGCGCCAACTTAAAGTTCACGAAAGGAACTACACTACTCATGACTTGGAGTTGGGAGCAGTGGTATTTGCTCTTAAGATATGGAGACATTACATGTACGGTACCAAGTGCACTCTTTACACCGATCACAGGAGTCTCCAACATATCTTCGAACGGAAGGAGTTGAACATGCGACAGCGTCGATGGGTCGAACTCTTGAATGATTACGAATGCGCGATCAAGTACCATCCGGGCAAAGCCAATGTTGTGGCCGACGCCCTCAGCCGAAATGAGTCAAAACCTAAGCGCGTGCGAGCGTTACAGCTTACCATCCAATCTAGTCTTTCTACTCAGATACGAGATGCTCAGGTTGAAGCATTGAAATCAGAGAAATTCAGTACTTTAACTTCATCAGTCTTTTAGATCAGCAGCAGTTGTAGGAGTAGTACTTTGAGTCATCAGTTGTTAGAGGCCTCTGTCAAGGGGAAAGATCTTGTACAAACAACTGCTTATTATGGATCCATCAGTTGTTTGGCTTTATCAACTGTTCCTTTGTAGGGTTCAATCCCAACACATGGAGTGCCTGTTTCTATCATCTCAGACCGAGATGGTTGATTTGTGCCAAGGGTATGGAAAACGTTTCAGAAGGCCTTTGGATCTCAATTTAATCTTAGCACGGCCTTTCACCCTCAAATGGACGGCCAGAGTGAACGGACGATACAAACTTTGGAAGACATGTTACGTGCTTGTGTGATGGACTTGGGTGGAAGTTGGGATACTCACTTGCCTTTGGTGGAGTTTTCCTACAATAATAGCTATCACACTAACATCCAGGCCGTCCCATTTGAAGCTTTATATGGGTAAAAGTGTCGGTCCCCGTTGTGTTGGGCGAAGACCGGAGATAAATAACTCATCGTCCAGAATTGGTTCAGGAAACCATAGATAAGATTGCTCAGATACGTGACCGTATCAAGACAGCTCGAGATAGGCAGAAGAGCTACGCCGACAAACGACTCAAACCATTAGAATTTGAGGTTGGAGACATGGTATTGTTGAAAGTTGTCACACCCCGACCACGTAAAACATCAAATGGTGGCGGAAACATCGGGGAGTGTTGCAACAGAATTATTATTTCACAACCATGGCATTTAAAAGTTATGTTTTATTCATCAAACAAAGAGTTACATTGTCTTAAAATAACTGAAACAAAGAGTACACCACATAATTAAACTAGTTCTAGCTTCATTTTTAAGTCTCTAAGGCACATGTCCGCCCTAGTATGTCACGAACATCCTAAGCAACAGCTCCTGAAAACACATGTGAAAATAGGTACGACAGCATAAAAATGCCTGTGAGATACATAGGTTTTAGGAAAATTGGATTCATGACTTGAGTTTAAAGTAAATGTTTAATAAAAATAAGTCATGAACCTTGTTAATTGTTTTGTTTTATAAATCATTTGAAAAACGTTAATAAAATCAGATGATATGTATTTATATAAAAGAATATTGTATGGTTAAAAGAATAACCAAGTAAAAAGAGTTTGTATAAACCAAGTTATTTGTAAAACAATGTTTAAGTGTTAAGGTGTTGTAAATGTAATATGTCTAAACTGAAGTGGTTTAAATGATGCTACGATATGTAATATCATACCAGCACTTATATATAGGAAGTACCAGCGGCGTATCCACCATGCTTGTTCCATATTACACACGCCTCGTTATTTAAGTCACTCAAACCAACCAACATTGTAAAATATCCATATTTAATCCAATAGTCAAATGTCATAGTATAACCCAAGTTGAATATAAACCATGTAATGTGTAAACAAAAGTTATCTATGGTAAGTAAAATGAGACTACTTAAACCACAAGTAAAAATGTACAAAACAAACTATTTTGAATAAATCAAAAATTATGTTTTGTAAAATAACTAAATAAATACATGCTTTACTGATACAAACATTTATGCGGTAAGTTAGCGCATACATTCAAGCCTTGAGACAGCAGGATAACCTTAGAGTAAAAGTTATCAAAAAGAAATATTTTCGGATTCGGTCATTCCATCCATCCAAACAAACCTAGGATTTTAGGAACGGGATTTGTCAAGTCCTATGGTACCACTACCTACTACCGAGCGGCATGATCGATGTTAATGAATGTAATAAAGACCCGTTAAACAAACCAAATGTCATACCAAATGTAAGCATGTTTTATGAAAATAATGTACCTAGTATGCTAAGTGAACATACAAGGTAGAGATATAAAACAATGTGTCCATATGTTACAAGAACATACGCAACAGAGATGCAATGTAAAACAATGTACTAAGTATGCTAAGTAAACATACAAAGCAGAAAAGTCATGTAAATCAATGTGCTAGCATGCTAAGTCAACATACATAGCAAAAGAAGATGTAATGTAAAATAATGTGCTAGCATGCTAAGTAAACATACATAGCAAAACATAATGAAATCATGTACTAATAGTGTACTAATGAACATAGCAAGTATATGATATGAAAACATGAAAAGCACGAAAGTAACAAGTAGGCACCTGTGTTTCACCCCCAAAACGTTTGAAAAACAGTAAAAGAGGGGTCTATGTACTCACTTGAGATTGCTCAGAAGTCCTAAGATAACCACCAAGCAAATCTAGAAGACCACGGAATCAAACGGCACCTAATATAGGTAACTACATTAATAAACGGACCTATTCGGAGGATCGGGTAGCATGAGGGTTCGTAAACCAAATAAGTGTAGGAACACATGTAATATGGTTTAACAAAGCCTACATACTGAAACGAAACTTATCCTAAGTGCTTTTGACCCGTTACCCGTTTAGGTAGCTTATGCTACTTTAACGCGTCGTTTGTGAAAAATGCGTTTGGACCGCCTAACTAGTCCTATGATAAGTAAAATATGCCTTAACATGTCTAATATTGTTGCTAAATCAGTTTAGATGTCAAAAGTTACGTTACATAGGCTTAAAATGAAATTTGGCGTAAAAAGGGTATTTTGGTAATTAACTTAAGGCATATATACTACGTATCATAGAATTACTCAAACGATGTGACCATAAGGTATAACCTTGGAAGGTTATTCCCTATATAACTATGGTCACCTAATGTGTTTGGTCGGATCCTAATGATCGACCAAATGGGTCGGGTTCGAAAGTATAAGCGATTGATTAGATCGCTTACCTTTACGACCCTAGACAAGCACAAATCTAAAAGTGACGAGCTAAACATGTCAAAACATGTTTAACGAGGTTTAAAAACAGATTTGGTATCAAGACAAAGGGTCTTGATACCCAAAAGTAGTTTGGTTACAAAATACGCGAGAATACGCATTTTGGCCGAAACTACGACTCGTCACTGAGCCTAGATAACGTGGTAATCAGTAGGTATAGTCACTAGGGACTATAACCATCGTGATTACGCTCACGTTATGAAGTTCAAATGAACTTCGCATTGACCATAAACTGGTCAATGCAGAAAGTCAAACGCAGCTTGACTTTAATGCTAAAAACGAATGAAAAGAACGAAAGAATACTTACAGAGGGTCCCCGCAAGCAAATCTTGATCCAAGTAGCTCAGGTACGAAGCAAAGGCTTCAACTTAGAGCATTTCAGATCAGATTTGAGTGAGGATGAATTGAAGTGGGTGGGGTTTATATAGAGTTTGGAGGACCGTTAAGATCGTTCCTCGTAATCCGAGATTCAATCACAGCCGTACACCTCGAGCCCATTGTTTTGTGAAACCTTGGGTACCCCTAGAAATGTCCCATAGTTATCTAGAAACCAGTTGCAAGTGGGAAACATGAGTAGAACAGCTATAAACAGGCTGCAAAACATCTAAGCATTTAAAAGTTATGTTTTATTCATCAAACAAAGAGTTACATTGTCTTAAAATAACTGAAACAAAGAGTACACCACATAATTAAACTAGTTCTAGCTTCATTTTTAAGTCTCTAAGGCACAGGTCCGCCCTAGTATGTCACGAACATCCTAAGCAACAGCTCCTAAAAACATAAGTGAAAATAGGTACGTCAGCATAAAAATGCCTGTGAGATACATAGGTTTTAGGAAAATAGGATTCATGACTTGAGTTTAAAGTAAATGTTTAATAAAAATAAGTTATGAACCTTGTTAATTGTTTTGTTTTATAAATCATTTGAAAAACGTTAGCAAAATCAGATGATATGTATATATATAAAAGAATATTGTATGGTTAAAAGAATAACCAAGTAAAAAGAGTTTGTATAAACCAAGTTATTTGTAAAACAATGTTTAAGTGTTAAGGTGTTGTAAATGTAATATGTCTAAACTGAAGTGGTTTAAATGACACTACGATTTGTAATATCATGCCAGCACTTATATATAGGAAGTACCAGCGGCGTATCGACCATGCTTGTTCCATATTCACACGCCTCGTTATTTAAGTCACTCAAACCAACCAACATTGTAAAATATCCATATTTAATCCAATAGTCAAATGTCATAGTATAACCCAAGTTGAATATAAACCATGTAATGTGTAAACAAAAGTTATGTATGGTAAGTAAAATGAGACTACTTAAACCACAAGTAAAAATGTACAAAACAAAGTATTTTGAATAAATCGAAAATTATGTTTTGTAAAATAACTAAATAAATACATGCTTTACTGATACAAACATTTATGCGGTAAGTTAACGCATACATTCAAGCCTTGAGACAGCAGGATAACCTTAGAGTAAAAGTTATCAAAAAGAAATGTTTTCGGATTCGGTCATTCCATCCATCCAAACAAACCTAGGATTTTAGGAACGGGATTTGTCAAGTCCTATGCTACCACTACCTACTACCGAGCGGCATGATCGGTGTTAATGAATGTAATAAAGACCCGTTAACAAACCAAATGTTATACCAAATGTAAGCATGTTTTATGAAAATAATGTACCTAGTATGCTAAGTGAACATACAAGGTAGAGATATAAAACAATGTGTCCATATGTTACGAGAACATATGCAACAAAGATGCAATGTAAAACAATGTACTAAGTATGCTAAGTAAACATACAAAGCAGAAAAGTCATGTAAATCAATGTGCTAGCATGCTAAGTCAACATACATAGCAAAAGAAGATGTAATGTAAAATAATGTGTTAGCATGCTAAGTAAACATACATAGCAAAACATAATGAAATCATGTACTAATAGTGTACTAATGAACATAGCAAGTATATGATATGAAAACATGAAAAGCACGAAAGTAACAAGTAGGCACATGTGTTTCACCCCAAAACGTTTGAAAAACAGTAAAAGAGGGGTCTATGTACTCACTTGAGATTGCTTAGAAGTTGCTGGATCGTCGTGTGACCCTAATGAGTCAATATGAAGAGTTCAACATCAAGAACAAAGGTGGAATCAATGAATTTGACGTAACACAGCTTGTTTTCCTCTAATTAACATCTTATTAACCGATTATGAGCTTTTACAGATTCAAATGACAAACGGACAACACCTCGGCTCTGAATCTATGTTCTAATCCCGTTTCAAATGAACTCAGCACACACCTATTTATAGTGTTGCTAATTTTGTTTGAAGGTGGCAATGTCCATTTCAAGCGAAATTAACATGATAATTTCGCTTGAACTGGACATTGTCACTTTCAAGCGGAATTACCCACTTTCACATGAACAAACCCTAATTTCTATCCTGTTGTGTGCTAGTTTATCTTATCTAGACATAAGACTCGATAAAGACGAAGTTAACAGACATTTATGCACCAACAGACTCCCCCTTGGATGTTGACGAAGTCTTCGGCGTCAAGTCTTTAGTCTTAGTCTCTTTCCAATTTGTCTAACATTGTAAAGCATCCTTCAATCTTCTATCTTCTATCAACAGCTAGCTTGAATCACAGAATCTGAATTTTTAACAACCTTCAATCTCCCCCTTGAATGTAGATTTAGGAACTGCATCTGACTTTTAAATCTTCAGACTCCCCCTCTCAGTTAGCTGGGATCTTGCTTAGCTGCTTCCAAACTTACAATTCATCTTTATTTGATGATCTTGTTAGAATTTAGAAATCCACTTAAGTATCCAGGTCCAAATTAATGACCCTGAGAACTTAATTTGTCTACCAAGTTCAATTTAATTACCTTGGTTGACCTGAGACAAATCACACTGACTTTTGAAAAAAATTTCAAACAATTTTCTGAAAATATACAAGTTTCAAATTAATGAACTTGTTTTGACTTTTCAATTTCAGGAATAACATAATTAGCTCCAAACTCATCTTCCAGATCAGAAACTTCTTGCATCTGCTTCAAATTCGAATCTGAAGATCAGCTTTCCACTTTGGTTTGTTGAAAAATAAAGCAGAAATGTAAAATCTTTTTGGATTTTTAATAAAGTTTCTAGACTAGAAATGAATTACAGAAGTAAAATGCAGAAAAAAGTAAACCATTTACAAACATATTTTTGGTGAGCGTGTTAGGGAATCATATCAGCTATCCGACAAGTCACAAGTACCGTTAAGCTTTAATTTCATACTCAGAATTAAACAATTCACTTAGATTGTCGATATACTGATCTACTTAAATTCTCACACAAATTTCAATCTGTCCAGGATACGAATTAGGTGTTTTAGAGACTTAAACTCATTCATGTGTCCCACCTCTTGAATATACTCCCGTATCCAGAACCCAATATTCAGTCTTACAGGTGAGTATACCACAGATGATATCTGTAAGGGGTTAAATTGCGAAGGCCGTGAGAGCTCAGGTCAGAACTTCCGTTCAGCAGAGAGATGACGGCTTCGACTTTTGGTGTGTCCCCTTTAGAGGATCTTTTCTTCAACAGCACATGATTAGCATTTTTCAATGTTTCATCATTTTTTATGCTGAGGGAGATGCTATGTTTCAAGCAAGCGATAAAGTATTATACGGGGACTAGGCCATTGCTTCCGCAAAATCAGAAGTCCTGGGATAATACCCCAGATATCACTGAGTATAAAGACCTAGTATTTCAGAAAGAGGGATTTTTCAAACGAGATTTCAGGGGTTACCTATATATCCAAGTAGTGTTCCCCATGAAATAAGTAAATAAAGATTTATGTTTATATCCCGAACAAACTTACTAAATGTGCAAAAACCTATCGGCACATCATCAGCGAGACTGTTTAAGAATTTTTAAACTTTACATATCTTTAGCATACCGTAACTGTCAAGACAATGTACTATCATTTTCCCTTTTTACACAAGCTCTTTTTTGATTTTCTATTGTTTTTTGTATTTTGAAAATATCTCATGTTTTTGGATTTTTGAAATTTTTAACTGTTTTTGTATTTTCTGAAAATATTACCCTATCTCCCCCTAAATACCAAAACAAGTAAAAAATCGACAAACCATTGCAGATTGCTTCTCAACATCATCATCTACAGTGGTACCTTCATCAACGCCAATAATCTCTTCCAACACCAATAAAAGCTTCATACCGTTCAATTTTAACAAGTATTGAAAACGAGTTTTGTCAAAAGCTTTGGTAAGTAAATCAGCTTTTTGTTCCTCAGTGTGGATTTTCTCAATTCGTATCAACTTCTTCTCGAAACAATCTCGGATGAAGTGATGACGAATTTCTATATGTTTCGTTTTAGCGTGATGAACAGGATTTTTAGTAATGTTTATCGCCGCCTCATTATCAACAAAGATAGGGGTGTTAAGAAATTGCAAACCGTAGTCGCGCAGCTGTTGTTGGATCCACAAGATCTGAGAGCAACAACTGCTAGCAGATACATTCTCCACTTCACATGTGGATAAAGCCACAGAGGTTTGCTTTTTGCATTGCCAGGTGACCAATCATGATCTGAAAAACTGGCACCCCGCTGTTGTTGATTTAGCGTTAACTTTGCAGCATCCGAAATCAGAATCGGAATATCCTTCGAGCATGAATTCGCCATCTTTTGGATACCACAACCCCAGTGATGGAGTTCCTTTCAGGTAGCGTAATATCCTTTTGATAATGACCATATGCGAAGCTCTCGGGTTAGATTGAAATCTTGCTGCGAGGCAGGTTGGGTACATGATATCGGGTCTTGAAGCTGTCAAGTACATCTGCGATCCGATCATGGAACGATACAACATTTCATCTACCTTCTCTCCGGTGAGATCAGGGTTTATCACATGGTTCGTCGCTAATGGGGTGGAAGCTGGAGTAGAACTTGACATCCCAAATTTCTCTAAGATATCATGAACGTACTTCGTTTGACGTATGAAAATTCCTTTAGGCAGTTGATCAACCTGTAATCCCAAAAAGAATTTCATCTCACCCATCGATGACATTTCAAATTTTTGCTTCATAACTCTTTCAAAATCTTTGCACAGATTTTCATTTGTTGACCCAAATATGATGTCGTCCACGTATATTTGAACTATCAGAAGATGTCCGTCGACCTCTTTGGTGAAGAGAGTGGCATCCACTTTTCCACGGATGAAGCTGTTGGCTAGTTGAGACAATGTCTCGTACCAAGCTCTCGGGTCCTGGTGTAAACCATACAGCGCTTTATCCAGTAAATAAACCTTGTCTTTGTGGATTGGGTCGGTGAAGCCCGGTGGCTGTCCGACATATACCTCCTCTTTTACTTTCCCATAGAGAAACGCCGATTTAACATCTAGCTGATAAACTTTAAAATTTTTCCAAGATGCAAATGCTAGGAAGATTCTGATCGCTTCAAGTCTAGCAACCGGAGCATATACTTCAGTGAAATCTATACCCTCTTGCTGACTGAAACCCTGGACTACGAGTCGAGCTTTGTTATGAATAATAACCCCTCGATTATCTCTCTTACACTTGAACACCCATTTGGTGTTATCTTCCTTTGACCATCAGGCAAGTCTACTAATTTCCACACTCCTAACTTCTCAAACTGACTCAACTCTTCTTGCATAACATTGACCCAAGAATCTTCAGTTAAAGCTTCCTTGTATGTTCGCGGTTCGATATGCGAAATAAAACAACTAAGTGAAAACTTAGTTTGTAAAGGAGCAATTGTAGAATAAAAACAAGTAAGGCCTTGGTCAATTTGACCTCTAGTGCGAACGCCTAATTGTAATTCTCCAATAATCAACTCCTCTAGATGGTACGAAAGAGTTCTCGACATCACCTCGCCTGGAACATCTACCTCGCCTTCCAAATTTGTAACATTCTGATTCGCACCTTGTTCACTGACTGGAATTGTTTGACTTGATATCTGGATTTGCTCCCCCTTAGAATCTGAATCACCACGATCAAATATAGGCCTGCCATCAGATTCTAGATTATCATTGACTGTCGTCTGATTGTCAAGAGATTGTTGAATATCATCATGTTCTCCAGCATTACTTGGACCTGCTTCATCATTATTTGAAGCTTGTCATTGACGAATGTAAGTTTCTGCTGGAAATTTTTCCTGCGATTCTTCACATTCTCTCAGAATATCTAACTCGTCAAAGAAATCTTGTTCTTCTTCAATGTCAAACGAATCCCATAGTTTATTGTAATTAAAACGCCATGAGTCGCCTGGATTCTGTGGTGGCATAGTATAACCTTGACACTCAACATTATGTGCTTCGATTATCCGCTTCAAGCTTGGAACAAAGACCCGTTTCAATGGACTTGAGTAACCCACGAAAATTCCTTCAATGCTCTTTGCACCAAATTTACCAAAAGGCTCTAGAACAATGCAGGGAGACCCAAACGGTTCTAAATACTTCAGGTTTGGTTTGCGGTTATTGATCAGCTCGAAACATGTCTTGTTGAATTTCTTCACAGTGAGAACCCGGTTGAGTGTATAGCAAGCGGCTGACACTGCTTCTGCCCAGAAGTTGACTGGTAGCTTTGAATCGGCAAGCATCGTCCTAGCCGTTTCAATTAGCATCCTGTTCTTTCTTTCAGCTACTCCATTTTGATGCGGAGTATAAGGAGCACTAAATTCTTGCAGTATACCTCTCTCATCACAATACTCTTCCATCTTGTTGTTCTTGAACTCTGTACCGTTGTCACTCCTGATTCTTCTGATTCGAGTTTGGTACAAGTTTTCAATTTTTCTAAACAACGGCATCAAACTATCAAACGTCTCATCTTTTGATTTCAGAAATGATACCCATGAAAATCTTGAGTAGTCATCTGTTACTACTAGACAATAGAGATCCCTAGTAATACTTTTGACGTTTACTGGACCAAACAGATCCATATGAAGTCTCTCTAGCGGTCTTGAGACTGAGTTGACTTTCTTTTGAGGATGTGATTTCTTCTTTTGCTTGCCTTTGATGCAGCTAATGCACTCTCCTTCAAGATGAAATCCTTTCACATGAACAACAGTAACTAAGTGGTTATGCACCAGGTGATTCATTTTCCTCAGGTGAATATGACCCATCTTTCGATGCCATAACTGTGACTCTTTTTCCGTTGCTCTTGACATAAAACAGTGAGCCTGACCCGTGGTAGTAGTTGCTACACTCATGTCCAACACACACAGATCATTCACTCTAGGTGCTCTCATGATAACCCATTCTTCGGGAACAACAAATCCTAGTTTCAAGATCAAACACTCTTTGTCTGTAAAGTACGTTGTATACATACGATCACAAATCTGAGAAATACTCAGAAGATTGTTTTCAAGCTCGGCGATGTAGTTAACTCTTTCAAACGTGACAATTCCATTTGATAAAGTTCCTTCTCCAACTATTCGACCACCTTGATTTCCTGCAAATCCTACGTATCCTCCATTAAACCCTCTAAGATCGTACAATAGGGTCTTCTTCCCCGTCATGTGCCGAGAAGCTCCACTATCCATAATTCAACGTGAAATGGATCTTGGAAGCTCCTGCACCAAATAGAATATGATTAGTTGAAATAAGTTGCCCAAGCCTCATCAGACTCAGGTAACTTTATCTCATCTATACACTTTTCAACCGATTTAAGAGGTGGAAAATTTTTATCATTCATTTCCAATTTGTTTTCAATAGCCTCTTTTATGTCATCTTTATCCTCTTTTGCCAATGAAACATTCTTCTTAACAAAATCTTCATAAGAAATTGGAATGTTTTCTTTTCTGGTTTCATTTTGAAGATTCTTTTTAGGAACAACCTTCTTCTCTTGTGAAGTTGAAACTTGTTTCTCTGATTTTGGTTTCCATGTTTGTTGAGATGAAGTAACCCGTTTGTAAAATTTGTCAATTTTGGTTACCACATTCTTAACAGGTTCAATTTTGAATTTTGTGTTCTCATTTTTCAAAATTTTCTCAACAACCATTTGAGCTTTACCTTTTGCATCAGTTTTCTTTTTCAAACTTTCAACAACTTCAGACCTAGGCTTAAAGTTGATACACTTTCGTGCAATATGTCCAACTTTGTTGCACTTGAAGCATGTACGAGTGTCAACTACTCGACTTGTGCCTTCAGTCTGAGGTTGTGAAGCCTTCTCCTCAAAGAAATCTTCATTTGATTTTGAAAAAATCTCAGACTCTTGCTCGGAATGAGAATTTGAGCATTTTACAAACACCTTTTTCTCAGCAAACTTTTTATTTTGAAAATTCCTTCTTGGAAAATTCTTACCACCCTTATAACCACCCGACCATTTGTTTTGGTTGTTGTTATAAAAATGCGATGGTACAACAAGTTTTTTGTAGTAAGCTTTATCTTTTTCAAAATTCAATTGTCTTTTCGCATTTCTAAAACCTTCAATTTCAGACACATCTATCTCTATCAATTTGAACACATTCCTCAATTTTCCAACATTCACATTCTCCAACGGAAAATCAAGATCCGAATACAACTTATCCGATCCTGCCATTTTGTACATCACAAAATGTGTTTCTTCACTTAAGTTGTTTTTAGATTTTGATTTTGGAATATATTTGTCCAAAAAACATTCATCCTCAGTAGTGTCACTTTCAGATTTCAAAACACTTTCAACCACACTTTTAACAACTTCTGATTGAACACTTCCTTCATCGGATGACGAAGTAAATGTAACATCAATTGTGTCTGGAAGTTTAACTTCATTTTCTTCTTCATCATTAACCAACCCTGATTTTTTCTTTGAAAAATTGTTTAACACTGGCGTTGGAACCTGATGAAACCCAACCCTAGTTCCATCAAAGTATACATCTTCGCCTGCTTTGTTCTTCACAATTGGTTTAGGAACTATATGTTGAAGAACAAAACTTGTGGAGCTGTAACTGTTCAATTTCAACTGGATGCGTTCATTTTCAATTTTTGCTTCTTGAAACTGAAGCTTCAACTTAGCAATCTCATCCAGTTGTTGGTTGATTAGCTCTTCTTTAACTCTCAGAACACCTGGCAATTGCACATTTTCTTTGAATGTCTTACCATTTCTATCATCAGAATCTTTAACCGTGCGGTTTAGCTTCTCAAAATTTTCTGAAAGTTGACGATTTTCATGAATTAGCTTTTCGTTTTCTTTCCTAACTCTTTCTACATCAATTTTATCATTTTCTATTTTATCAGTTAGTTCTTTTAATCAATCATTTGAAGCTTTTAGCATTTTGTCACGGTTTAAGATCTGATTCTCAATGTCTCTGACTCTTCCTGTCAAATCTTCGATCTTTTTACCGCTGTGGTAAGTAATTGTACTACAAACCTTGCAGTCTTTCATGCAATTTTTGCAATCGCTCTCAGTTTTTGCTTTCTTACCTGACTCGTTGACTGAATCATTCTGACTGACCTTGTTTTTGGACTCAGTGCCAAAACCAGAAACTACCTCTAGTTCTTTCGCAGCAAACACTTTGTCTGCCATCTTCTTCAAATTCTCAGCAGTAAACTCTTGTGACATGTCAATAATCCCGTCATTAATTTTCTTTGACTGCTGCTCTTTCTCCTTTTCTTTTTCTTTTTCTTCAGCTTCTCCTCCTCCCCACCATTCTCTCTGTAAGGCTTCTTCTTCTTCAGCAACTTGTTTGGTGAGGACTTCAACATCAAGAGACTTTGGATCAATAGCGATGTTTCCGTTGGGATCAAGGTAACACTCTCTATCAGCATCCCGTCTTTTTGCCTGTTTTGCTTCTCTGTATATATAACCAGCTTTAATCATCCTGTCTTGAGCTTTCATCTTTCTGTTGATGTATTTCTCTTGTTCATTTCTGCTATCTCTGAAAGGAACAACTTTTGTCACAAACGCATAACCCACTGCATTCTCTTCCGGTAATACTTCACTCCAATCGTATCCCTCGTCATCATGAATAACAGCAAGAGC
The DNA here is from genome assembly GCA_030545235.1 of Helianthus tuberosus. Classification (NCBI taxonomy): domain Eukaryota; kingdom Viridiplantae; phylum Streptophyta; class Magnoliopsida; order Asterales; family Asteraceae; genus Helianthus; species Helianthus tuberosus. The sequence goes on from CM060444.1 coordinate 72,758,618, forward strand.
TCTTGATTTTTCTTTGGGAGTATCTTCAAGCTGCTTCATTCTGGGAGGTTCAGATTTGTTCTGATGATAGATTGCTCTTTTGTAGTAATCCTCTCTGAATGGATTTGCAGTATCATCAGCAGGTGCCTTTCGACACTCTCTTTTAAAATGTCCTTTTTGTTTACATCTGAAACATGTAACCTTTGATTTATGAAAACCAAGTTTTGTGGACAGTCCTCCAATTGAATGTCTGCCTGTAATCTCCATAAACCTTTGTGCTCGTCTAACCGCACTCGCCATACACCACCTGATATCAATCAATTCCATCTCCTCTGGGTCTATCTGATCATAATCCTCCTTGGTGAGGTTTGTGTTTCCAATCTTGCCCGCAACAAGTCTTTCGTATGACTCTAGAACAGATGCCAAAAACACCATTTGCTGTTTTGCGGATTCCTCACTGAAGTTTTGTGCATTCTTCAGATCTACAGCAATATTACATTGGAACAGATTCTTTGGAACATATTGACTTGGAGTTGTTGATGATGAACCACTATGAAAACCACTGCTTGAACTTTCTTGATATGATGTGTTAGAATTTTCAGCTGAGAAAGCTGTCTTAAGAGACACATTCTTCGGGATCATACTTCGATAATAAAACTCAACATTCTGCTGATAAGAGGAATGATTGACTTTGAATGATTTCTTGAGCTCCAGCTCATGACTCTCCAGTCTTTCAATTAACATATCAACTGTCAGTTTCTCCGACTCGATTGTATTCTTCAGCATCAAGGGAAAGTATTACCAGTCTTGATTATCCGGCAACGAGTCAAACAATTTGTCAACCAATTCTTCTCGAGAATAAATGATTCCATGTCTTGCTAGCTCCATCTTCAGATGTCCAAATCTTTCAATCATCTTAGATACAGATTCATTTTTCAAACATCCAAACAAATCAAATTCTTTTCTTAACAATTTCTTTTTGTTTTTAACTATTTCAGCACTACCCTCACATTTCACTCTCAATTTTTCCCATAGATCTTTCGAATTGGTGTACTCAATCAATGTTATTATGTCATCTCTCACTGACTGATGAATCAGTGCAATGCACTTTTGTTCAGCAACATATCTATCTATCTCTTCAGTTTCTGTCAAATTTTCAAAATCCGTTCTTCCCATAACAAAACCATTCTTGAACATTCTCCAACTTGGATATGCAAACGCTTGTAGCCATTCTTCAAATTTTTAGCCCATTTATTGTAAGCTTCAATCGCCATCAGTTTGGGAGGTTTGTTGTACGTCCCATAAGCACTCTCCACACTTAAAGCATCAGAAAGAGTTTTCTTCGCACTCGGAGTTGAAACATTTTCATTTGTGTTGTTTGATGTATCATCTCCATTGCTTCCTGTGAGAGCAAACAAGTCACTGAAAGGATTCATAAACTCATCCATTTGAGTGAGGATGAATTGAAGTGGGTGGGGTTTATATAGAGTTTGGAGGACCGTTAAGATCATTCTTCGTAATCCGAGATTCAATCACAGTCGTACACCTCGAGCCCATTGTTTTTTGAAACCTTGGGTACCCCTAGAAATGTCCCATAGTTTGCTAGAAACCAGTTGCAAGTGGGAAATATGAGTATAACAGCTGTAAACAGGCTGCAAAACGTATTCTGCACATCTGGTAGGCTCACACGGCCCGCGTAAGGGGCCTACAGATGTTTACACGTCCCGCCTTCGGAAATTGCAGAAATGGTCCCTGTTATGGTTTAAGCTCATTTCTGACATGTTTAAGGCCCGTTAAGCAAACTTTAAGGCCCTAAAATGATTCTTAAACATTGTGGACATGAAACATGCTCAAAAATATGCCGGATGTTGGTTCTTTTGGTCGTACGATCGCGATATTCGCTTAATTACGATGAAATGCGCACAAGCGCGAAAAACGATCCAAATTGCGCGACGAATGGATTTTTCTTATGCCAAACACTAAAATAAAATATTTTAGTGCTTACAAATATTTTTGGATGTACGGATGTGTTCATAACGTAAGTTATGCGCGAAAATGCAAACTTATGCACTTTTTGACGCTTTTAGTCCCTGAATGAGCATAAAGTTTATTTTAGCACACCGAACCCCTTAAAGCCTATTTCTAAGCCATGTAAACGATATTTAGGGTGTGTTTAACTTATGTTCAAGTTCCGGATTGTCTGTTACTGTTCAAATCCGCATACTTTCGGAGTTTGTCAAATTTAGTCCCTGTAAGCGAATCGACTTGATTTTGCCATACCAAAGCCTTCAAAACTTATTTCTAAGTTATATAAAGGTTATTTAAGGTATGTTAAGCATTTGTTGATGTTCTGGAGTATTTGTCGCGTTAAACTGATTACGTTTACGCACCAGTTTGCGTATAGTTCTCCAGAAAGCAATATAGAGTTTGAAATTGAATAGAAATCAAAACATGAAAAATGTCAAACATAAACAAACAAACATTGGGATCAAATAACTTTATTTCATTGATAACTGAACTGTTTACAATGATTACAAGTACAGATGTCACAAAAGTCTCGCCTTGGAAGGGCGTAGCAAGATTTGGAAAACGTGGAAAGTTGAACCCGCATTACATTGGACCTTTTAAAATTTTGGAGAAAATTGGAGCAGTTGCGTACAGGTTAAAACTCCTAGAAGAACTCAGCAGTGTACACGACACGTTTCACGTGTCTAATCTCAAGAAAAGTCCTACTCAAGAAATAATCGTCATTCCAGCAGATGAGATTCACGTCAATGACAAACTCCAATTTACCGAAGAACCTGTTGAGGTTACGGACTGGAAGGTCCACAAGACACGGAGAAGTCGTATAAAGCTAGTCAAAGTTCGTTCGAGTTCATGTCACGGTCCAGAGTTTACATGGGAACGTGAAGATCTAATCAAGTCCAAGTACCCTCATTTGTTTCAAAACTCCCCTGCAACCGATAACGCAGCTTGAATTTCGAGACGAAATTCTTTTAACGGGGGGAGAATGTGAAAATTGGCACTTTTTGAGTAATTTCCGTACAATGTGAACAATGTTTAACATTATGTGGTTGTGTATTTTGAACGTCTGATGTGCATGATTTCATGGCATACATTTAAAGAACTCACAAAAAAAACATTTCATGATGCATGATACTTATTTTTATTGGTCGCGACTTGAAACAGTTTAGACAGTGCACAAAAATAACTAGCACAGTTATCAGATAAACTAGTAGTGCTGACAGGAGTTCAGTACTCAGACAAACAACATATTTAGGACACAGATTGAGTCCTAGAGCCAATGTTATATTAAACCTCGTGTGAGAAAGTATGGGATTATGTTGCTGCTTTTTGAGACACAAACGGACACTAGAAACTGCCCGAAACTAGCTAAAACTAGCCAAAACAACATAATTCAGCAAAATTCAGCATTTTATAGCTTATGTAATAATTAGAAATAACGCAAGGATGTTCAGAACAACTTAAAATGTGTTGGGAACATTATCCTAACATAATAACATATCACACCATACAAGTTACCAAAAATTGATCATTTAAGCGATCCGATAACTAAACGAACACCCGAACACACCTAGAAGCATCATGTGAACTAGTTAGCAATATTTTCATGACATGAAGCTAGTTATGGTCTTAAACACCATGTTATGTATCAAGAACATCTAAACATCTAACAATCCAACCAACCATACCTATTACCATTCTTATAACACTTAATCAATTTTAAGTAAACTTGGTACCCCCCCTCCCCATGGTAACCGTCCCCTAAGGGACCCACCCCACTAGTCATGTTGACTAACAACATTGTTAGTCAAAGATGCTAGATTTTGAACTTAAGGTTAATGGAGTGGAGAGAAGTTAATGACCAAGGGGTTTAACTCATTATCTACAACTCATCACCATCATTTTCATTATCACAAAAAAAATGACCATCACTCTCTTATCCTCTCCCTCACTCTCGGTCGTAAGTACCCCCCCCCCCCATCATCATCTTCCACTAAATTCAAGCACATCCAAGGTTAACATAAGGTATCTCAAGGTGAACTGAGAAGGTATCAACACTTGGAAGCTCAAGGACCACACTTTGGAGCTATTAACCACCCTTTTTCTTCATTTTCATCATCTTGATTCTACCCTAGCCTTGTGCTAGTAGTAAGTGTCTTATGAACCCATTTTTCATCTTGTCTTAGTAGATGTAACATGTGTGTAACTAAGAATATAAAGGATCTTACAAAACAAAGAGGATGAACACTTAAACCAAACTAAAAATCATAAGAAAACAAGTTGTTTATGATATGTGATGAAGTTGTTTGATAATTGTTTATGTGTATGATGATGAACACCACATAAATACTTGTTAGATGATGATTAAACACATATCTAACAAGTGTGTGAAAGGATCTTGAAAGATCAATGTTGAACATGTGTTATGTGAAGGATGAACTTGAAAAATAATCATGTTTAAATGTAGGATTTGATTCTTACCAAGTATGATTCTTGAAAAATCAAAGACTTGAAAGATTAAAGTTTCAAAGAATAAAGTTTACTACATGATGAGCATGATTTTGGTTCTTGAAAATATATAAACTTGTTACACATGTGAAAATGAAATTGTTGAAGTATTTAGAACACGAAAAGTGGAAGAAAATGAATTTCTATAAAAATAGATCACAAGTTGTTAAGTGTGAATTTTTACAAGTTACTTTATATCGAAGAACAAACCATGTTTTTGAAGTTCAAAAAACATGTTTAACATATAGTTAAAAGACTACAAATTTTTACAACCTTTCAAGTTTATAATTTCATGAAAAATGCATTTTTATGCATATGTTAGGCTTGTAAATTGTGGTGGATGAATTGTTGATAATTTTGAAAAGAAAATTATATTCTTTGAAAGCATAGAAACCTCCATTTTACAAAGGAAACAATGGCGAAATTTTTATAAAATTTAAACACTTAGAAAAAAATTTTATAACAAGTTCTTACAAGTAACTTTGATTAATGGTTTTAAATATAAAAATTTACATAATTTTTGGTATAAATATACAAGTAATGGAGGTTGGTTTTCAAAAATAAAAATGACTAAATATATATTTAGAAAAATATATATTTAGAGACCACATAAACTATGTGCTATGTGTATAGTATTTGTATTAGTTATATTAAAATTTAGGGACTTTTGAACAAATAATATACCACACAAATACCAAAATTGTAATTAAAGAAATTACAAAAATTACAAGAATATGAATATATATATATATATATATATATATATATTGGACACAAATATTGGACTTTTGAACAAATGGACATATCGGACAAATTATATAAATATTCCGGAATTTAATTTGTATAATAACAAAGCTTGGTAAACGGTATTTTCCAAACCGAACAAATGACCAAGTATGTATTTTTACAAGAAGTATGAAAATATATCATATTTTGTCAAACGTGGAAATATATTATTTTTGAAATATATGAGAATATTTATTTTTCATAATCAACTTAAAATATATTATTTTGGTGGAAACTAAAAATATATATTTTTCTAGTATTAATCTTAAAAATAAATTATTTTTAAGGTGTATGTGAACATTTATATTTACCAAGTCTAAGAAATTGGTATTTTCTATGAACATATCTTAAAATATATATCTTAAGAATGCAAGAACAATGGTTATAATTGTGTAAGAATAATATTCCGGAAAAACTAAACATATATTAAGTATGAAATGCTTAATAAATACAAAATATACGTATTCCTATACGTACAAATACTTGCCAACATTACCAACACTCGGTAAAAATACCCTTGTACAAGTATTACACTTAATTATGAGAATACAAAGTAAAATACTCAACATACTCACAATACAAGTATACCTATACTTGGAAATACCTACAAGTGTATAATACTTAACAAACGGTGTTTTGGTTATGAAAACTACAAACACACGTATATGGAAACTATATATCAAAACGAGATTAAAATATATTACTTTTAACGAAACCCTTATGATATATGAACAATGCATGAAATTAATATAAGTTAAAATATATTATTTTAACTAATATATTAAACTTGGAATTATATATAAATATGAAAATTATATATATACATCATACACCGAAAGTGCAACTTAAAGCAAACACAATTCCAAAACGAACCCTAATAAATAATTAAGACTGAGAGTCGTCACAAGACCGAGGTGTCTAACAAAACCTAGCACGTTTGTAGGTAGCGATACGACCCGAGGAAATCGACTTTGAGCGCGCACTGTACGGACGCAAACTTGTGATTTAATGTCCCCCATTTTCTCTTAATTGTTTTCGGATTTATAACTCTCGTGGGTGAAATACATGTCTCGGTGGTATGGTTTAGCTACGGAATGAACTGTTAGATCATATGGACGAATAGTATCTCTCTTAAGTGCCATTAATCTTGTTTAAGACCGAGGGGCAAAGGTGGTAGATCTATCGGGTGTAGCGAGCCCCACTCTTGGGTCCTTGTGTGGCCCATGTAGTGCTTTTGTTGTTCCAGCCGGATGGACTGGAGGAAATCCACTAGGTTTAAGTGCTTCCTATGTCGTCACACATATTAATGTCCTTACAAAACATTAGTTAGTGTATTATGTCTGTAGCTTCCGTCTGTATCGAGTCTATGTATTTTGTCTTGTATGTGTCGTTGTACAATTGTATATGTATGTATTTTGTATATAGACAAAATAGGAGACGATTCAATAACTGTCAAATGTGATCCGATCGAATGGCATATGTCATCCGGATGGATGGCCATCCGATCGGATGACACCACCACTCCCTGGTTTGCCTATAAATAGTAGAGTAGGGTCATTTGTCTAGAACCTTTTGCCAGTTGTGTGAAGCGAAGCTCTATCCAATTGTCATCTGGAACTGTGTACTTTCATATCAAGCTAATGAGATTGGACATGTTTATCAGTGATATCGTTGTTGATTACTCTCAGACAATGCCGATGGATTCCGCACCTCGTCATTGATCGATTCCGCCACGTTCTTCTTCTAGAACCGTTCCTACGTTGCACTCACAACATTAATGATCTGTTCATAGACGCTTTAAATACCTATTGTTAAAATATCTCTCAAATGTTTACAAGTTTATTTGGAACTCACTCAAAATGCATGAACTCACTTAACTTTTGTTGATTGTTTTCAAACTTACATGTATTTCAGGGAATTAGACGGATCGTTGGTGTTGGCGTTGTTTTCAAGCTTTGAATTTCAAGTCTCGATGTCATCCACTTTTGGAGGGTTTGATTCGTATATCTCATCCTTGATGAGATATAGGATGCAAAGCCTCGTGAAACTAATATCTTGTTAAACAAGTCCTTCTATGGAACTTTAAACCTTATGTTTGTTTGTAACTTAATTTAATACTTGTGTTGGTTGATACTTGAACAACTTATGTTTTGTAATGTTTTAAACTTATGAATGGATGAACATCATTTATTTTAGTCATGTAGTTTGTTTATTACTATCGTATGCAACGAAAACTAATCGAGTCACACACTCACACTTCCGCAAAAGACAGGATGTGACAATATATATGTGTGTGTATGTATGTATATATATGCATGCATGTGAATTTTTGTTGTTAAATCTTAAATGTGTAGAAAGTATATAAGTCTTGCATTTATGACAAATGATAATGTGATGATCATATGAAGATTATGATGTTCTTGATTATTTGAACATGAGGTAAATGAATATTTGGATGCATTTAAGTTCATGCTAGATGATAATGATGTGATATGGATGCATTAGATGCTTGTACTTAAGCATGCATGTTGATTTATAGTCATGAAATGATGAAAATGATATGGTATGATAAATATGATTTTTAAACAGATTATAAACACTAAAAATATTAATATTTTAAGTGTTAGAATAGCATGAAACTTGGTCATGAGTTTGGTAGCTTTACATGTGGTACATGTAGCATAAAAAGTTGTAAAATATGTGAAATTGCATGATTTATGTGGCTAACATAAAAACTGCACTAACCTGAATATAACCATAATTTTAATCAGTAAATAACATGGATTATGTTAAAATATCAAGTCTTTAAGATTTGGGGTGGTTATGGTAACGTTTGATGCAAAACTATGCGGTAAAACAGTTAAAAATCTGCTTTTCGAAGGATTTTTACAAAACTGTTTTAGATCAGTAAGTAAACTGATATTTTTGGTATAAATATAAGTATTTTATCTTATATTAAGTTAACTTGGTGTTTGGTTAGTCATACGTGACTTTCGACGCCCGAAAACGTTACCGAATCACTAAAATACGCATTTTACAATGTACACTAGAATGGGTTGTTCATGGGTGAACCTTATGTGTTAAAATGTGTTATGTGATTTAGATATGTGTATATGATAATATGTTAAGTGTTGACCTGATAGCGGGAATTTAGACTATGCAAGTACACTTGTATGTTTAAAGCGGTAAAATCAGTAAAATCGCGTTAAATGTGTAACTTATTTGTCGAGCATGAAAATTGATACGTAGGTTAACTTGATAAGTTATTTCATGTATAAGTGCTTTAAAAATGATAAAATGTATAAGTTAACGAGATTTCGTGAGTTATGATATTGAGTATATGTGCACGTTTATGTATATATATTACGACGCGCAAATCGTAGATATATTATGTATAAACGGGAGTGTTAATGGATATAACATATTAAGGGTCACCAATAAAATCGTTCAAGTCGCAAAATCTTAATATATATATATGTGAACTCATATATATGAACTCATATATATGATAATATGCCAACATAATAAAAAATAATGACTTTTCGAGAAAATCTCAAAGTTATGTGAAAATTCTAAGATCTGGAGAAACTTAGGAATTTTGTGAAATATTGATTGATAAATCGTTCCTACGTATATTAGGACGTGTAGAATCAATTTGTGGGATTGCACTATTATAATACGCACCCAAAGGTGATTGTCACTAAACCCCCTATTTTTACTATTTTGTATATGTTTTGGGAGAAGAACACGCCTTAAAAGAATTAAAGATGTTTTTGAATAAAACATACCTTTTGTTATATAAAACGTATATTTTGGTGGAAAATATATGATTTGATGATATAAATATGTTTCGGGTTTAGTCTAAATGGATTCGGGTCAGTTTCAGGTTGAACCCGCGAACCCGTTTAGCTAAATGGGTCAGGTTCGGGTTAACCCAGTCTGGTTGGCGGGTTGACCCGTTTAACCCATTTATATTAAAATTATATTTTTACAATATGTTTGATCTCATAATTTGATTAGGTGTGTAATTTTATGTCATAAATATAACTTAAAAAGGGAAATTGACAAAATATTTTATGATTTTAATGTAATTTTATTACATTAAAGGTAGCAATTTCGACCATTAATTAACTTAAAAAATGGACAACGTAGTGTTTGCGGGTCAACGTTTCCCAACCCAACCCGACATGTCTAACCTAAATCAGTTTTAACAAGTTACCCAACCTGACTGACGCGTCCTTCTTTCTATATATATATTTGTTTGTTTATTTTTGTTAATTAGGAAATAAGATGAGATTTTCTAATAATATTGGTGCGTTACTTAAAAGGTGGATGTTTATCCTGGAAATGTGTTGGCACTTCATATGTAAAAGCCACAAGGGTTCAAATACAAGAGTGGTCAATACATGTCTGTCAACTGTGCCGCTGTCTCCCCATTTGAATGGTGAGTTGTACCTTCAAAATATGTCCATAATGTCCGCTCAACACGACTCATTTCAATATTGTAACACTTGATATGTGTTAATAGGCACCCATTTTCCATTACTTTTGCCCTGGGTGATGATTTCCTGAGTGTACATATCTGGACTCTTGGTGATTAGACTAGACAACTAAGAACCGTCTTTTCCGAGGTATGTAACCCGTTATTTTCTGTTAAATTTGGCAATGTAGGGCGTTTTGCGACGTGTGTAGTAGTTGATTATATCACCTAACAAGTGTTTTTTGGTCTTTGGTAGGCATAGTCTTTTGACACAAATACCCCTCCAGCCACTTAACAACACAAAGAAAATAATATCTTTAAATCAAATTTGAAACCTTTTATCTCAATCATTAGATCATGTTGATCAATGGTTATAATAAGGTTTACCAAGTTTTCTCACTACAAATAAGTTTTCTATATATCTTTCCCCTATATATTTATTTATTTAATATTATAATAATATATAGTTTTTTAATGCTTTTTTATTTTAATCTTATAATAATAGTGATTTTCTTTATTTTTTTTTACTTTATGAGGCTATGATTGTATCTTTTTTTTGGTGTATGTTGAATTTCTTGGTATGACTTTCTTTTAACAGTTGGTTGTCAAAAGTTTATAAATATAACTTGGTTTAAAGAAGTTCGTCGCGTTGCGACTAATTTCTTTTGTTACTTAGTGTGTGTTTACATGTGTTTTGAAATCATTATGCGCACGTTGCAAACGAAACTTCTGACAGGAATAAAAAGAAAATGTAGAAAAAAAATACTAAAAGATAACAGAAAGAAAATCTACCAAAAAAGTTGTATGGTAACGATGTTGTTCGTATGAAACCCGTGGTCAGAGATGAGCAAATGGTTCTGGGTACCGGTACCAAATTTGCCGAACCGAAAGATCTTAAGTACAAATTCGGTACCGACTTTTGGCGTTCCTGGTACCGTTTTCTACCTTCATATACCGGTAACGTAACTAGTATTTTCGGTATCAGTACTGATTCTGTATCGGTTGGCACCGAGTTCATCCCTACTCCTAAAACTAAAAAAAGAAAAAAATTAAAAGTTGAAAAAAATCAACAAAAAAAGGTTGTACGATGTAACACCCCGTGTTACGAAAGTCAAAGTACACGTCAAAGTCAAAGTCAAAGGAATAAAAGATTGCTAATTGCGATCTGTCACTCCTTGCTTAACTATTGACTTTACTTCATTGACTTATAATCGAATCTCTTTATTTTATTTGCTTTAGTTGTATTATGTGGAGTATCTATTAATAATCGAGGTTTAATCGATGTTTATCGCATGTTTTATCGCTTTATCGCTAATCGCATCGCAATCGCATTCGCAACTCGAATTATGCGTTCGGGATATTGTTTTACGTGTGTGTGTGTTATTTATGTGTTATTTGTGCATGTCCAATCGCATTCGCAACTCGAATCATCCGATCGGTGATCCTATCCGACACTTGCACCCCTTGCACTCCACTTTCCCTTTATGGCAACCTAAAAATACTCCCTGTCACAACACAAGTGATGTGACAAGTCCCTCTCATTCGACCAGCACACTCAAGGCATCCTTTCTCTCGATTTCTCGCGATTCTTGTTTGTTTTCAACCTAAATCTTGTACTTCTATTATCTACACACACTTCTTCATCATTTTCACCTTTGAATCTCAACTTTTAACCGTGAAATCAACGAATTTGAGGTGTTCTAGGGTGATGTCATCATGGAGTTCTTATGAACTTCAAGTTTTGACCTCATTCCACCAAGAATAACTCAGATCTGAAGGATTTCCACATGATTTCACAACGATTTTGCATAGATCTAAATATTTTCAAAGATAAAAGGATTGAAAGAAGCTATTCCAACTTTCTTTCAACTCTTTTACACTCAATGCACTCAAAACCGATAGAATCGGAACTCATTCAGATCTTCTACACATTTCTTAGTGAAGTATCGGTCTGAGATCTGGTTTCTATCAAGGAGACAACCGATTTCAGATTAAACATGAACAACCGTTAAAAACAGTTAACTGGTCGAATTTGGGTGGTTCCTGTTCGATCGGATGACTTGGGACATGACGAAGTTCCGTTGTTTAGTACGTTGTCATACCGTCTACAGCAAACCGCAAAACTTTTCAAAATAATCAAGTTCAAGACGATCAGGTTCGTTGGAACGGATTGCTGTCCGATCGGATTGCTGTCCGATCGTATTGCCATCAGATCGAACTGCAATCCGATCGGATTGCACTTGGTTCCACACTTAAACATTTTCTTCAAACTTTCAAAGTTCTGAACGTCGAACGGATTGCCGTCCGATCGGATTGCTATCCGATCGAACGACCATCCGATCAATTGACATTTGGACTTCAACACTTAACCATTCTCTTAAAGAACATCAGTTTCTAACGGAATGCTATCCGATCGGATTGCTATCCGATCGAGTGACCATCCTGCTGTGAACTTGTTCTCACTAGAAATGTCTCGCCAATCGGATCGCTATCCGATCTAACGACCGTTCGATCGACGACCTGAAAGGTAGAGATACTTCTCAGTTTTCAAAATGCTACAACGAAAACTTCAAAGCCATCATACACAAACACATCCTTACCAAACGAATGTCAATCCGACCGAATGGCCATCCGATCGGATGACCATCCAAACGGATTGATATCCGATCGAATGACCATCCGATCGGACTGCCATCCGATCGGATCACCATCTGGCACTCAATCATTTTGCATCGTTTAACGCACAATTTTCCGCTTATGCTATCATTAACTGTTCAGGCTAATCTCTCAACGCTCCCTTCAATCCAAGCGAGTGTTTATTTACTTAAACATAATCTGTGAATATACTCGAACCCTTTTTGCTTTTCGCACTTTTGGGTGTTACATACGTTACTTATTCAAATCAAAATCGACACACAACGCAAACACTATTTATACGCTGACCGTTATTGCATGCTACATGTTATTCGATGAATGCTTGTATGTTATGTTAACACAGTGATTGTTGCCTGACACCTTAGCAACGATAGTACTATAGTTTGGACTCAGCACCTGTCGTGGACAGGGGTTGTTAAGGGCTTTACTTCACGTGTCCCAGTGGGGATATGTGTTGCGCATTCTACAACTCGCAGTCACGTCTGTGCATATTTCTCTGTCGATAACCTACTAGCCTTCACTTTGTTACATGTTACATGTTGGTTATGCGTAAACGATTTCGAACTCTACTATACTATTAAACTTGTATGCTCACCTTTACACTATGTGTATTGACTTTATTTCAACGTATGTGACATGTGCTTAGGATGCTTGCTTGCTATTTGCTGGAATTAAGCTATGATGGGGTCTAGAAACAAACGAACAATTTATTTTATTTTGAGTTGTCAGAACATGATTTGCCTAGAGATATCTATGTCTGTAATAATTAATTTTACTTGATGGGTTATGGTATGGGACATAATATTAACTATCTGGTAATTTAGTTGTTATGGAATTTCTCTTGGACAATCTGTGTCGCTCAGTGCCACGCCCCGATGTTTCCGTCATTGGTTGGGGTGTGACAGATTGGTATCAGAGCCATAACTATAGGGAATTAGGCAAGACTCGACCTAGTCCGGGTCGATGTCTTAGAAACGACCTAGTCTATAGTCTAAGTACCAACAGAACGACTTGTGCATACCATGTAGGGGTTTTGTACGAGCTTACTGTAGGATCGATTTGACCGACCGAGTGAGTTAATTAATGTCAATACACACTGTTTGAAGGGCGGAATCAATCAAACAGAGCTGAATCAGTACAGAATAGAGTAGAAAACAGAGAATATCACTTTAACACTTGTTTCTCATTAATAATTCACTTGAAAATCCGGCAGCAGTTCGGCACACAACTTCTGATTTCGTCCCAAATGAGAAACTAACAACACCTACTTATAGGCTAGAAATTTCGGTACAAATGTAGGATCGATTTGACCGACCGAGTGAGTCAATTAAAGTCAATACACACTGTTTGAAGGGCGGAATCAATCAAACAGAGCTGAATTAGTACAGAATAGAGTAGAAAACAGAGAATATCACTTTAACACTTGTTTCTCATTAATAATTCACTTGAAAATCCGGCAGCAGTTCGGTACACAACTTCTGATTTCGTCCCAAAGGAGAAACTAACAACACCTATTTATAGGCTAGAGATTTCGCTTGAAATGACACATGTCATTTCGAGCGGAATCATATCATCTGATTTTGCTTGAAATGAAAAAGTGTCATTTCAAGCGGAATAACATGAAATACCATAAAATTACACTTTTGACCCCTGAAAACCTATACAAAACATGACCTAGACTTAAGACGTTGGCTGTAGACATTGTGCATCAACAAACTCCCCCTTGGATATAGCCGGAGTCTTCAGTCTGGTCTTCAGGTCTTCACAGCGACTTGAATTTCTCTTCTCTCGGCTTAGCCTTTTTCAACAGCAACTTCCTAAGCTTCTCGTTCTCTTCCACAGCTTTCTTCTTCTCAGCAGCTTGTCTTTGAGCAAATGACTCACGAAGATATCTATCTTTTTCTTCACGAGCTTTACATTTTTTCTCAGCCTTTAGTTTCTCTTCTTCTTCAATCTTTCGCCACTTTGAATTCCATTTGTTGTCAGCATTAATCCCTTTTCTGAAAACAAATAGACACAACTTTCTGAAACTGCATCGCTTGCTCTCTATCTTCAGCTTTAAATCATATTTTGTTCACAAACAAACATTCTATATCTTTCGCAGAGCAATTCACTAACCACGGAGGATCATACACAAAGATTTCTCTAATCTCATTCTCTGCCCTGTACGTAATCACAGCTTCAGTCGATATACAGCTGTATACCCAACATACAAAACCTTTATAGAACTCTTGTTCCATCTTTGGTACCAGAATGTTTTTTAACACTCTCGGCTTCTTCACATGCAATATAGTCTCTTCATTACCAGTTTCAGGATTAACTCTTCTCACTTTCTTTGGGTAATGAGGCTTCTAGTGCTTGAAGTTTTTCAACGATTCATACTTTATCAAACCCCACATAGGCACATCATTCTTCCTAATAGGATAACCCAGAGTTCTGACCTTTGATAACTCTTCTACATCCCACCATGGTAGTGACATGATATCATGAAGACGTTCATAGTAATGTATACCTTATTCTCTTCTGATAGCATATGCATTCACATGTGGTAGAAATCCCCAACTAATGATGTCACCTAGTGACACATTCCTGTCTCTGCTATAAAATTTCAGTGGCCTCTTGAACTTTCTTTCATTACTTTATCTAAACCACTTCTTTCTTTCTTCCTTTTGTGGATCTTTAGTAGTACCATCAAATTTTTTATCTTTCAAAATTTCAGCAACCTTTCTTCTCTGTTCATCTCTGTTCTCTTGACTAAAGAACTCCACCAGAGTAGGAAAATCAGAAGTATCCACATTTTCATTCTCTTCATCACTACAATCTTCAACTTCAACCCTATCATACAGATCAGCATCTTCAACATACTTGTACTCATAGTCAGGTTGTTGATTGATATCGAATGCATTCAGCTCTTCCTCGAAATCAAATTTGAACTCATCTTCCTTAACATTAAACATTTTGAGAACTTCATCCAAAGTATACGTGTGCCTGATCTCTCCTTCTTCTATATCAGGCTCAATACGAAGAATCAACTTCTCAGCTTCATCGACATTCTTATCATCCACATTCTCCCCCTCACTTTCAGCACTTTCATGATCTTCATTTGCATCGCCATGCATATAATCATCAACAGTTTGTTCATTTGAAGCTTCAGTAACTTTAACTCCAGAAGTACCCTGATCGTCATCATCATTTCCATCATCACTATGACTGCTTACAGAAAATACTTTATCATCATCATCATCTTCTTCATCCTCATCATCTTCATCAACATTTTCATCAACATTCTGAACATTGTCTAGTAACACATCTTCATCAAATACAGCAGAAACTGCAGAGAGAGGAACAGGCTGCTCAATATATGATTCAGGAACAATTGATAAAACAATTGCCCTTTCTTCAGAAACACCTTCTAAGCCTTTGCCCTTGTTCTTTAAATCTGCACCAATCTCTGCTTGTTTATGAGCTCTAACCTCCTCAATATTTATTTCAACAAATTTCTGTTCTAAAGTCATACCAACCACACTCTCTAATACTTTTCTCAACATATAATTTTCATGATCATTTCGAGCCTTGATTTCTTCCAACTCTTTATTCTTCAGCTTGAAGTATTCATTTTGTTGATCTTTTTGTGTTTTCTCTTCTAGTAACTCTGCTATCTGAACTTTCATCACATCAATTTCAGATTCATCAGCTTCAATTTTCTTTAACAAAGAAGAATTTTCAGCTTTCACAGTCTTAACACGCTTTACCAACCTCTTGTTATCAGCTAAAACTTCTTCAACTTTCTTTTCCAAAAACTTAAGTTGCTCATCAGTCGCAAAGTTGAAATCATCAATGTCTGCAAGTGGTATATTCTCCGGAATGTTTGGAAAAGTTTTGTAACCTGAAGAACTAGGTGTAGATTGAACTTGTGGTTGTGAAGATGGTGGTGTTTGGAAGATTCGTTGTGAAGTAAGCACAGGTTTTTCTTGGATTGGTGTTTGGTGTAGTGGTGATAAATGTGGTGATGTTTGATGTAATGGTGATGGTTGTCTAGGAGGTGATTGGTGAAGTGGTGATTGGATTGGTGATAGTTGATGTTGTGGTTCAGGTTGTGGTGATGGTGGTGGTGTAGGTTGTTTTGGTGGTGTAGATGGTTTTGATTTCAGAATACGTTGTTTAGGCCCCTTGATAATCAACTTTCTTTTAGCTGCACTAGAAGTAACAACTTGCTTTCTTGCACCAGCTTTCTTTTTACCACCTGATGATGAAGGTGTTTGAACATCTTCAATGTTTTCTTGAGAAGGAATGTACACATCATCATCATCTTTACCACTCCTTTTTCTCTTTTTCTGTTTCTCTTTCTCTACAGCAGACATGACTAACTTATAACGCTCAGTCTCGTCAATCTCATGTTTAGAAGAACTTGATGAGCTTGTTATACTTTTGTTAACATCATCACTTTCTTTATCACCAACTTCTTCTTTCTTTTTAGGATTAAAATCAGTAAGAGATTTCAACAACTTTGTAGAATCAGGAGACAAACCCACATCTCCTTCAACATTCATTTCAGTTTCAGCTTCCTCCTCTGATTCATCAACAAGCAATGTTTTAGCAGCTTTCTTTTGACGTTTCTTGGGTTGTGAAGACGAACCCTCTCCTGCTTGTACTTTAGGAGTAGCTTTCCTGCCCCTCTTCTTTTCCTCTTTTAAGAACCATTCGTTTCGAGTTTTCTTGAAATCTTCAAGTATTTTTAGTTCATCTGCATAGCTCTTCTCTTTCATTTCTTCTTCATTTCTCCAGTTCTGATGATTAACAGGATCTGGATCAACGTAATTCTTATCTTTGATGAAGCCAAAAAAATTCAGCTTTAGTCTTTGGCTCTGGATGATTCGGATGATATCTTGCCAACTGTTTCAAAGAATCATTACTCATGTGAGATAGCACCAACAGATCATGGTTTTCATTTCTTTCAAGTTCAGAATATGCATGATCTATCATCATTTGAACAAATCTTGGATACACCCAAGTCTTACTCTTTGATGTAATGTTCTCCAACATATAATGAAACACAATCTTTGAAAAGTTATACTTTTTGTTCAATACAAGAGCTGTCACCATGTTCATCTGATAGTCTCTCATAGCTTCATAACCTCCCTTATAATGACTTAGAGCATGCAGCACCGAGTGAATAAGAAATTTGTATGGCTTTGTAAACTTTGATTTCAAGTAATTAGCATTGTTTAGAGCACCACTATAACCCATCCGCAGCATACATCCTTTAACCATCCTCTCTGGATATTTTGTTGGAGAATTTACATCATCAGGAAAATCCAACACTTCACGAACAAGTGCCTCTGAAATAATAATTGCTTTCTTTTCATCATTAAGCTTAACAAATGAATTGATCACTTTGCTCTCTTTATCATATGTTGCATTCTTCTAAAAACGTTTGATATGAGATCTGAAAACCAAGTGTTGGTTCGTCAATGCTTTCTGAATTGGCAGTCTTCTCATAAACTCCAGAATATTCCTGAAATCAGACAACTTTGGAATCATCTCCTCATCAAAATCACAACAACTGTTGTGCAATGGATCAAAAATCACATTCGAAGCCTGAAAAATAATACAACACAAATAAATCAAACTTTTTGAAAATTTTTCATATCAAACATCATTCAAGCGAAATCTCATATAATTTTGAAAGACAGTTTAAAGCGAAATCATTTGTTTTACAAGAAGTGTCAATTTCAAGCGGAATGTCATTTGAATCGAAATAAGAACAATGAATGTTTCAAGTGGAATCAACTGATTTCCAAGAAATAAGTTTCAAGCGGAATAATGAACAAAATTTTTCAAAACATATCTGATGATGAAATTAATCATCTGGGTTTGTTCATCAGTGAATTCCGAGCAAGTGGGTGTGATTTTTATCCATTTTAACCATCAAAATCAATCTAGATCTAAGTCTGAAAAATATGTTCATCGTCATTCAAGCAAAAACATCAGATCTGCTTCAATCAAAACTCTACAACAGTTCTACAACACATTCCGATCACACACACATGTTTATTGTTCATTTTAGATAACATATAAACCCTAAATCTACGTTTTGAGTTCTGAACAACGCCGACATACACAATCAGACAAAATCTGAGTCACATTGACCATCAATCTTACCTTTCCCATGTTTATAGTTGAGCAAACCAACTAAAAACAGGATTTCTAACAAAAATTTGGCAGAATAACGACTGTAAATCGAAGGTTTTGAGGTTTCGCTCGAAATCGCTTTGATGTGGGTCTGAAGCGGAATGAGAACAAATGAAGTGTTTAAGCGGAACCCCCTGCTATTTATAGATCACCTAATTTCGCTTGAAATGAGCATAGAGTTATTTCAAGCGGAATCACCACTCAAGCGAAATGAGAATTTTCAAGCGAAATAACCTTTTAAAAATTCCAAATTTTTAACTTTTTCAGATTTTACCGACACACCCAGTTAACCAAGTCCAATTTAATGACCCTGGTCAACTGTCTAGCCTGCCAAGTCCAGATTAATGACCCTGGCTGACCAAATTATGAAGTTAGCTGACTTTCTGAAAAGATTTAAGTTCAAATTAATGAACTTTTGAACTTTCAAGCAATTACCGATCACTTTTTCACAATCTTCTGCTTACCCAACCCTCATGATCCAGACATGTTCAGCACACAAAACATTGATCCTCAGATCCCCAACGTCTGTTGTCAAAAATAAGATGAAAACCAAAATCTTTTTGGATTTTGAATATGGTAAGCAATAAACTGTACACACAATATTTTTTTGAGCGTGTTAGGGAATCATATCAGCTGCCAACAAGATACAAATACCGTTAAGCTTTGATTACATTTTAAGCATTAAACAATTTGCATTGATTGTCGATATACTGGTCCACTTTAAATTTTCACACAAAGTTCAATCTGTTCAGGATACGGATTAGTGTTTTAAGGCTTAACTTTTATGCGTGTACCACCTCAGAATATACTCCCGTATCCAGATCCCAATATTCAGTCTTACAGGTGAGTATACCTAGATTATATCTGTAAGAGGTTAGATGCGAGGGCCGTGAGAGCTCAGGTCAGAACTTCCGTTCAGCAGAGAGATGACAGCCTCGACTTTTGGTGGGTTCCCTTTAGAGATTCTTTTTTTACAACAGCACATGATTAGCATTTTTCAATGTTTCATCATTTTTTATGCTGAGGGGGGGGGGCTTTTATTTCAAGCAGCGTAAAGTATTCTCCGGGGACTAGGCCATTGCTTCCGCATTATCAGAAGTCCCGGGATAATACCCCAGATATCACTAAGCATAAAGACCTAGTATCTCAGAAAGAGTGACCTTTCAAACAAGATTTCGGGGGTTACCCATATATCCGAGAGATGTTCCCCACATAAAAGTAAGAAATTTTATGTTTATATCCCGAACAAACCTACTAAATGTGTAAAAACCTATCGGCGTATCATCTACAAGACTGCTTAACACATTTTTACTTACATTTCTTTAGCGTACTGCACCTGTCTAGCTGATGTACTATCATTTCCCCTTTTTACACAAACTCATTTTTACTTTTTCAAATGTTTTTGTATTTTGAAATTTTATCAGGTTTTTGTATTTTTCTGCAAACTTTCTGCCCCTAAAAACAAAAACATATTTTTGTGTTTTTGGTTTTTATCAAAAGCAGAAAACAAACAGTACAAAAACTTGAAAACATAACGTGGATCACATCATATCGCTGTCCTCCTCGGCTTCACACTCAATTACCCTCCCAGAAAATAGATTTTTCATCCCGTTCAATTTCAAAAGATAATTAAATCTTTTTCTATCAAAAGGTTTAGTGTAGAAATCAGCCTTATGTTCATCGGTGTGTATATGTTCTATTCGGATTAACTTCTTTTCTTAGCAATCACGGATGAAGTGATGCCGAATTTCAATATGTTTAGTTTTCGAGTGGTGAACCGGGTTTTTCGTTATGTTAATAGCCGATTCATTGTCCATAGAAATCTGAGTGTTCAAGAATTGCAAACCAAAGTCTCGCATCTGCTGTTGGATCCAAAGGATCTGAGAGCAACAGCTTGAGGCCGAAACGTATTCAGCCTCGCAAGTAGAGAACGCTACTGAGGTTTGTTTCTTGCACTGCCAGGTGACCAGTCGAGTTCCAAAGAACTGACACCCAGCAGTGGTGGACTTAGCATTTTGCTTACAGCTACCATAATCTGAATCAGCAAAACCTGTGAGAGAGAAATCGCCAGACTTAGGATACCACAAGCCAATGCTTGGGCAGCCTTTCAAATACCGTAAAATTCGTTTCACGATTGTCAGATGTGACTAGCGTGGGCTTGACTGATATCGGGCACACAAACACGTCGGATACATGATGTCCGGCCGGGAAGCAGTAAGATACATCAAAGATCCAATCATTGATCGATACAGTGTCTCTTCCACTTTCTCTACACTCTCGTCTGGGCAAATCCCATGATTCTGAGCTAGGGGGTTGATGCTGGACTGGATTGAGCCATGTTGAACTTCTCCAAAACATCGTTCACGTATTTGGTTTGATGAATGAAGATTCCTTCGGGCATTTGCTCCACTTGTAGCCCTAAGAAGAACTTCATCTCCCCCATCGAACTCATCTCGAACTTCTTCTTCATAACATTCTCAAAATCTTTACACAACTCGTCATTTGTCGAACCAAAAATGATATCATCGACATAGATCTGCACGATTAAAAGATGGCCTGCAACTTCCTTGATAAACAATGTACTATCAACTGTCCTTCTGCTAAACCCATTGGCCAGCAAATGTTGGGAAAGCGTCTCATACCAGGCTCTCGGGGCCTGGTGTAGTCCATATAGCGCTTTTTCTAGAAGATAGACTTTGTTCTTGTGTAGTGGATCATTGAAACCCGGCGGTTGTCCCACATACACTTCTTCTTTGATTTTTCCATACAGGAATGCAGATTTCACATCAAGCTGATATACTTTGAATCCTTTCCATGACGCGAATGCCATGAAGATTCTTATCGCCTCGAGCCTAGCTACAGGGGCATACACTTCAGTAAAATCAATCCCCTCCTACTGGCTGAAACCATGTACTACCAGTCGTGCTTTATTCTCACAATCACGCCCCTATCATCCCTTTTACATTTGAATACCCACTTTATCTTAATCAACTTTTGATTCTCGGAAAGATCTACTAATCTCCATACTCCCAACTTCTCAAACTGCTGCAATTCTTCTTGCATAGCGTTCACCCATCTGTCTTCAGTCAAAGCTTCCTTATATGTTCTGGGTTCAATCTGCGAGATAAAACACTTAAATGAGAACTCTTCCTGTAAAGGAGCAACAGATGTATAAAAACAAGTAAGTGCTCTGTTGATCTGATCTCTTGTCTTTACTCCGCTCTAAAGAACACCAATAATCTGCTCTGAAGGATGGTAAGAAAGAGTTCTTGGCATGACATTGTCAGGCACGTTCACTTCCGATTGCAGATTCGTGATGTCTAGATCACCGGTGTCTTCCGATTGCAGATTCGTGATGTCTAGATCCTCAGCTTCAGTCGTAGCAACATTTGGATCCTCGTCAAATATCAGACCGTTTTCCAAATCTGAGTCATCGGATTGATTAAATGATGGAACTGGTTCCTCTGGTGGTTTGTGAGCTGTTCCACTGGGACCGGCCTCGTGATCGTTTGTACCAGTTGTAGAAATGTTTGTACCCACATCAGGTTGAGAAACCACCAACGGTCTAGGTATCTGATCTTGTACCATTGATTGCTGCTGTTGGTATAAGTAAGCAAGTTCCTCTTCACTCGGCTCTGTCTGCAGTTGGAAAGACTCCCTGAGTTTGTCGTAATAAAAAAAGCAATCTTTGTCCGGGAAGTTGCGGTGGAGCCGTATGCTTCTGATAGTCTACATGCTGAACTTCAATTACCTTCTTCAGACATGGAACGAACACTCTTTTTAGCGGACTAGCATATCCAACAAAGAAACCCTCATTGTTTTTTGCACCGAACTTGCCATCAGGATCAATGAAAGTACATGGTGATCCGAACGGTTCTAGAAACTTCAGATTTTGCTTATATCTATGAAGAAGTTCAAAGCAGGTCTTTTTGTATTTCTTCACAGTAAGAACGTGATTCAATGTATAGCACGCCGCTGCCACTGCTTCACTCCAGAAAAATATTGGTAACTTTGAATCGGCGAGCATTGTACGAGCAGTTTCAATTATGGTACGATTCTTTCGTTCAGCTACACCATTTTGCTGTGGAGTATATGGTGCACTGAATTCATGAAGAATTCCCTTCTCGTTAGAGAACTTGAGCATGCGATTATTCTTAAACTCCGTTCCATTGTCACTTCGTATTCTCCGGATTTGCAATTTGTAGACCATTTCCATCTTTTTGAAAAGAATCATCAAAGACTCAAACGTTTGATCTTTCCTCTCCATGCACACTATCCAAGAAAACCTAGTGAAGTCATCAGTGACTACTAGACAGTATAAGTCTCCGCTGATACTTTCCTCATTGACTGGTCCAAAGAGATCCATATGGAGTCTCTCGAGAGGCATTCTGATAGAATTCAGCAACTTCTGTGGGTGTGACTTCTTTGTCTGCTTTCCCTTCTTGCATGCTACACAATCATCATTCAAATGAAAGTTTTTCAAATTTACACCTTCAACTAAATCATTGTGTACAAGAAAATTCATTTTTCTAACATGAATGTGGCCCATCTTTCGATGTCACATTATCGACTCTTTTTCAGTAGCCTTTGTTTTTTACACAAAACACTGTTTTTGATAATCTGTTGTTGTTGCGACACTCATATCAAGAATGTATAGATCATTTTCTCGTGGAGCTCGCAACAACACCATTTCTTCCGGAATTTTGAAACCAGGTTTTAAGACAAGACATTCATTTTTAGTGAAATGTACGGTAAAAGACTTGTCACAGATCTGTGAGATACTCAGCAGATTGTTTTCAAGTTCAATTATATAGTTCACTTTATCAAACGAAATGACTCCATTAATTAGAGTCCCTTGACCAACAATCTTTCCTCCCTGATTCCTAGCAAATCCCACGTATCCTCCGTTTAAAGATTTAACGTCATAAAGCAATGCTAGCATTCCGGTCATGTGTCTTGAAGCTCCGCTGTCCATTATCCACTTTGAGATATACGACCTCGGTAGCCCCTGCATACATCACAGAAATTCATTCAAACAATGAAGCCCATGACTTCTTTTCCTGTGGAATACTACCAAACACTAAATCACATTTCACATCAACTTTCGGAATACTAAAGATCACATTTGGGACAACATATTCATATTTTGATTTTAAATCTTCATTTTTAATTGGTGGAAATTCTGCAAGAAACTTGTCTAATTCAAATTCAAATTTCTGAACATCACTAGCACCCACTTTTGATTCAGATTTTAACTCATTCTCCATTTTCTTCACCTCAACTGATTGTTTTGATTTAGCCACCCATGATTGAGTTTCAAAAACTTTCGTCTTAGGATAAATCTTTGAAGTCTTTTGGGTTTTCGAAGATTCACCAATCTCAAAAGTTGATTTCGGTTTTTCTTCGGACTTCAATGATTCGCCTCTTTTCAGAATTCGAACAGAAGAAACCATTGGTTTTTTACCCTTATCATTAGTTGAAGTTTTTGGTTTTGGTTTTTGCAAAATAGGTTTCTTGAAAATGGATTTTTCAATCTTTTTGGTACTTTGCTTTGCCATATGACCGATCTCAATGCAGCGGTAACAAACTCTTTTGTCATACTCAACAAAAGTAGATTTGTAGGTCTCTTCTTTCAACTTTTTCGCTGCATTGAAATCATCAATGGCTTTTTGACTGAAAATATACTCCTTTTCATCAACAAAGTTCATTCCCGTGACAAAAACATCACACATCTTATCTTTTGGCTTTACCACATGTTTAGCCATCTTCTTTTCAAACCCAATACCTTTGTTTTTAAAATTGTTTCCATTTTTCTTGTTAGACCCATTGTTACCCACCCTATCATTCTTCCCAGGGTTGTTTTGTTTCACAAAAAACTTTTTAGGTTTTGAAAAGAACTCATTGTTGTTTACCTCAGAAATGTCAATCTCAACCAATTTAAACACCTTTTCAACATTTTTCATGTTCGCGTTCTGGATTGGATACTCAAAATCAGAATAGAGTTTGTCAGTTCCAATCATTGTGTAGACCACCATAATCGGATCATCATTCACAACCTTTTCTGATTTTGGTATAAACTTGTCCAAAAAGTTACCATCATCTTCAACATCAGAATTGGAACTTTCCAAATGAGTTTTCACAGTTTCAAAATCTGAGTTATCACTCTCTTCGTCTAACACTTGATCAACAACGGTCTTAATAACCTGTAACTCATTGTTAGTGTCGGACGGAGAGAATGTAACATCAATACTCTCAGGTAACTCATTCTCAATGGTTCTCAATTTGAGGTTCAAGGCAGCTTCCACCCCATCTCGATACTTCTGAGTGTAATGACTCCACATTGGGGGTGGAACACTGTTAAAGACAGGTGTTGAATCTGGTTGTTGCGGGACGATCTATTCAATCACATATGAAGATGCAACATAACTCATCAATTCTTTCATTCTCAATTTTTGTTAACTCCAATTCCTTTTTCAATGAGGCAATTGTGTCCAAATGAAAGTTGATTTCCTTTTGTTTATCCAAAACTGTTGATTTTAACAATTTTGTGGCTTTGTCGTTTTCAATACTCTCTTTTTGAATCATTTTGATAGATTTAGCCAATTTTTCATACGCTTCTTTTACTTCACTCAGATCAAATTTAACCTCATCAGTGTATTGTTTCAATTCCTGAAACCTTTTGTCTTTTTCAAGACATTACATGCATTGTTTTGAACAGTTTTTGCATGGAGTTTCAGAGATTGAATCAATCTTTTCAACAATCTTTTCCTCTTGCTCAAAATCAACATCCTGTTTACCGACATTATCAGACTCTGACTCAGACACTCCTTCGGTTTTGACCTCCTCACTTTCAGATTTCCCGTCAGACTCCATTTGACCTGACTCTGTTTTGACCGATACACTTTCAACTGACTCAGCATCAACAGACTCTGGTTTTACAGATTCTGTATCTACCTCTTTCAGCTTTGCCATTAAGGCTTTGTCAACAATCTCTTTCAGTGTTTCTTCAGTCATTTCTTTGGAGACATCAATAATCTCTTCAACTGGAGCTTTTACAACCTCATACTGTGGACAAAATCCTGTTGTTGGCTCACTGAAAACATCTGCAAAAGAATCAAACACTTTAGGAGGCATAATTGATTTTAAAGAACTAGCTAAAACCTCCTGTTCGGATTGATAATCGTAGACTTCTGCAGCAACTTCTTCGAGATTAACCGAACTTTCTTCAGACACATCTTCACAAACAACCTCTGTTTCAACAACACTCTCAGATACCTCCACAATCTCAGCCATCATTGCTCTACCCTCACTGCCCAGGATATACTTGTCCCAACTGAACCCTTCAGCTACCTTCTCATCATCTTGGTTGACTATAAGAGCTTTTTCCGGGTTGTTTTCAATCTGAGGTCTTTGAACAACTGGTTGTTGATTTGTTTTATAATATATCGCTTGTCTGTAGTAGTCGTTGGTAAATGGATTTTGGTGGTTGTTGATCTCTCTATTCGAACACTCCCGCTTAAAATGCCCTTTCTCTTTACATCTGAAACACGTCACTTTGGACTTATCAAAACCAAGTTTTTGATCTGGTCCTGACAAACAGTTCCGACCTGTAATTTCCATAAATCTGTGGGCTCTTCTTACCAGACTTGCCATTCCCCACTTGATGTCTATCAATTCGAGCTCCTCTGGATCTATTTGATCATAGTCCTCTTTCGTCATATCGGGGTTTCCTATTCTCCCAGCAACCAAACTCTTGTAAGATTCCAGCACTGATGCGAGTAGTGCTATGTGTTGTTTAGCAGAAGATTCTGTAAAATCTTGAGCGTTCTTAATGTTTACTGCAATGTTGCACAGTACCCCCGGTCCTTAACCATGATTATTCGAGCTTGAAGAGCTTTGTGGAGTAACTTGCTCGGGGGCTTTGGAATTTGGCTCATAACTCGCAAACGGTGAAGGCTTGTCGTTGCTTGAAGTACTAGGCGAAGCACCGGATGTTAAATCCGCACTAAACCCTGTTTGAATCTTCAGACTTAGATTTGTTGTTGTCGGAGAATTGCCTTTGTAATATAGTGAAACATCCTGTTGAACATTTGCAGAATTCATTTGTTTAATCTTTGTTAACTCTAACTCATGTGCTTCGATCTTCTCTATGAAACCACTGAGATTCAAATTAGCAAAATTTGTATTGTTCTTTAACACCAACAAATAAGTACCCCATTCATCATATGGCAATGCATCTGCCAATTTATCTATCCACTCCTCATTAGTCTTGGTTATCTCCAATCTCCCCATCTCCACAACTAGATGGCAATATCTTTCAATTAATTATTTTGTAGTTTCACCTTTCATACCAGTGAAGATGTCAAATTGTTTCTTTATCAAAGCCTTTTTTCTTTTGATCATGGACACACTTCCTTTAAACTTTAATTTCAGCGACTGCCAAATAGATTGTGAATTATCCTCATGTTGCAACAACACCAAAATATCCTCTTTAATCGCCTGTTGAAGAATACTCATCATGTTCTTCTCAGCTTTGAAATCTTCTTGTTCAGTTTGTGTCAAACTACCAATCACTTTCACATGACCCAAACCATCTACTGGAGGAACATATTTCGCTTCAATCTTCATCCAACACTCGAAGTGGTTTGCTTGAACCCATGTCATAAACCTTCCAGACCAACCCGAATACTCATCGATATTCATCAGTTTAGGTGGTTTCTGCATCGTTCCGAGCTCATTCTCCATATTCACGTTTTGTACTATACTGCCTGGGTTTTGTGCTGCTGTCATCCCACCGCCGGCAAAGAAGTTATAAAAATCTTGACTTTCCATTTTAAGAAATCAGTTTTACGAACAAATTTTCAAGTTTTGAAAACAGGTTTTACACGAAATCAGACTTTCGAACAAAATTACGAACAATATGGACTTTCATAAAAACAAACTTTCAAGCTGAATTAGATTTCAAGTGAAATCAGTAATTTCAAGCGGAATCCAGTACTTTCAAGCGAAATCAAGTACTTTCAAGAGAAATCAAGTACTTTCAAGCGAAATCAAATACTTTCTCAAGCGGAATCAGGTTTCGCTTGAAACTACTTCAATTTTTCGAGCAAAATCAGATCTTTTCAAGCGAAATGTCTTATTTCGCTTGAAATTACCACAGATTTTGAAGCGGAATCAAATGACTCGTTCAAGCGAAAATAGGTTTTTAGTCCATATTTATTAGTTTTAGGCCGAATTTTGATCTGATTCTTTCAAGGGTTTGTTAAAACACAGTTTTACACACAATATCAAAAACTCAGTCCATTTTGTCCATTAAAAAGTCCAGAAGTCCAAGAAAGTGTAGAAAAAGTCACTGACTCAAGTGTATTGGCTCATAACTGGCTCTAATACCAATTGTAGGATCGATTTGACCGACCGAGTGAGTCAATTAAAGTCAATACACACAGTTTGAAGGGCGGAATCAATCAAACAGAGCTGAATCAGTACAGAATAGAGTAGAAAACAGAGAATATCACTTTAACACTTGTTTCTCATTAATAATTCACTTGAAAATCCGGCAGCAGTTCGGTACACAACTTTTGATTTCGTCCCAAATGAGAAACTAACAACACCTATTTATAGGCTAGAGAATTCGCTTGAAATGACACATGTCATTTCGAGCGGAATCACATCATCTGATTTTGCTTGAAATGACAAAGTGTCATTTCAAGCGGAATAACATGAAATACCATAAAATTACACTTTTGACCCCTGAAAACCTATACAAAACATGACCTAGACTTAAGACGTAGGCTGTAGACATTGTGCATCAACACTTACTTGTTATCCTCACTCGCAATCATGCTATACTATCACACTGCCTTTCCTAAGGCAGCCGCACTTCACACTATTTTCGAAAATGAACGAGTAATTAGATCGAGATTAGGTGTGAAAACTGCAAACTCTCGATTGGATCGCTTGTTCGACCCGCATTTTTACTATAAACAAGAGAATTTGCATTGAAACGGGAGTGAAATCCGTACATCGACGTAAGTATCTCTCTCGATCCCGTGAATTCTATCACACAAATAGGGATGTAGTCGCTAAGTTAGGGGTGAAACCCGAACCTTGATAACTTGTTACATTCTCTATTTTGGTTTTACAAAACTCTCACCAAAGTCTCGATGGATTCCAGCGACTCAAGTTGCGTGAATAACCGAAAGGATGCATGCCATTCACCGTATGTCGGTGATAGAGCACAGTGTTTAGGCTAGAAATGCATACTCAAAGTCCTTGAGAATAGTCGAACCACTTTGGGTAGTCAACGTCTATCAAGCCTTAGACAATCTATTTTTGATTTCACGCTCGCAATCGCCGATTTTATGTGTTTCCGATTCTGAGCCCGCAACTGCTGACTCTGATATTTGTCGCTTCTATGTGGAGTTTATGTGTTTTATGTGATTTTACTTGCTTATGTGTTTCGATTTTGGTGACTTATTCGCTCTTCGCTTTCGCTTGATCAACACACACAACTCGCACTGCACATCTATCTCAATACGCTAACAAATCGCTTGACGCTCGCTTAAGCTATACTACTCGCTATGCTACTCGCATGAACCACACTATATTTTTGGTTTAAATGATTGATTGTGGTTTCTGTGGTTTATGTGCTTTTGTGCCTACGTGTTTATGTGCTTCTGTGATTATGTGCCTATGTGTTTGTGTGTTTGTGTGTTTATGTGATTATTCGTGTTCCTGAGCTTTATATGAAGTAGTTTAGAGCGGAGTGAGAATCTATACTATGATTAATCGAATTTGTGTCTGAGTCCTATGGCGATGTCTATTGCAGATGATGTCGTCATTTGGATAGTTTCACTCTCGCTCAGCTCTCCGCAATCATGAGGACAAGCGTATCGCTTCACTCGTCGCCAAGCAAATTACGAAAGTCATTTCGTAGATTGTTAGCGAGCTGAACGAAAATGCTAGCAAGTTTTCTGAAGAGTCCAGGACTGATGCTCCTAAGCCTACTTTTAGCTTCAAGCAGTTCAAAGCCTGCGGCCACGAAAGAATTTACCGGCGAAGATAGGCCTACGGCCATGTTTCAATGGTTTGATTCTATAGAAGTCACCCTGCGCCAAAGTGGTTGTCCTGATAATCTCCGTACTGTTAACGACACCGGCGTCTTCCAATCCCGAGCTCTAGATTGGTGGATGGCCGAGAGAAACAAGCGCGGAAATGATGCAGCTTACGGGCTAACGTGGGAGGAGTTGAAGGACATCATGATGCGAGAGTTCTACCCTCCCCACGAGCTCCAAAAGTTGGAGGACGAGTTCTGACATATCAAACAAAAGGATGGCGACAACGCTGGTTTAACTGCTCGCTTCAAGCAGCTGAGCATAATCTGTCCAGGCCAAGTTACGACGCCCGAAATCACCATCAAGAAGTATATACGTGCTCTTCCGGATTGCGTGGCTGATTTCATTCAAGCTGCAAAGACGACAACTATTGAGGAAACCTTGTTACTCGCTGCTGAGATCAACGACAAGCGAGTCAAGGATGGTTACTTTGATAAGGCCTCCAAGAATCTACACCTACCTAGTGCTGCTCCCACCACGGAAACCGCCGCCGCACCGCAATCTTCAAAGTCCTCCCGCCGCAAGAGGAAGAACAACAACAACAACAGTAGCAATCTTCAAAGTCCTCCCGTCGCAATCTTGAGAAGTAGCGGCGTATGTCACTCATGCACCGCCGGCCAAGCGTGCATACACTGGTCCTCACCCGGCTTGCCCTACTTGTACTTATCACCATCCAGTGGGAATCGCTTGCAGATACTGTGTGCACTGCAACATGTACGGGCATTTTACCGCCAACTGCCGTACTGGTCCACGTCAAGCTCCAGCTCCTGCTCAAGGTTAAGCTCCTGCTCAACAAGCTCTACTTCCTGCTTCTCAAGGCCAACAAGCAGCTCCTGCACCCATGATCCACGCTAGAGCTTTCTTTGCGTGCGGTGATCCCAACCACTTCGCGAACATGTGCCCCAACAGGGAAGTGAAGCAAGAGCCACAATAGCAGCAGCAGCCAGTAGCCGTGGACGTACTTTCAACATCAACGTCCGCCAAGTTCAAGCAGACAACAATGTGGTTAATGGTACGTTCCTTGTGAATGGTATATATGCTTCGTGTTTATTTGATACTGGAGCCGATAACTGTTTTGTGTCGTTTGAATTTGAAAAGCTCTTTAATCGTAAGCGCGCCTATCTCCCCTTGATGTTCGATGTTGAAGTTGCCACTGGAAGAACCGTCGCCATCAATTATGTTCTTTGTGATTGTACTCTCGAACTCAACAATCACATCTTTCCTATCAACCTTATTCCGATGCAGCTCGGTAGTTTTGACATCATAGTACGCATGGATTTTCTTCGTGAAAATCATGCTGAAGTCGTTTGCTTCGATAAGATGATCCGCTTCTCGCTCGCTAATGGTGATCAACTTTGAGTGTATGGCAAAACTCATTCGAAAGGTCTCAAACTCAAGTTGTGCGTCCAAGCAAGCAAGTATCTCCGCAAGGAATACAGAGCTTTCTTGGCTAACATTGTAGTAGCGGGGAAGGAAAAGAAAGAGAAGGCAATAGATAAGGTGCCTGTAGTTCATGATTTTCCTCTTGTATTTCCTGATGATCTACCTGGTTTACCCCCGAGTCGTGATATCGACTTTTGTATCGACCTCATTCCTGGAGCCAATCCTGTTGCTAAATCTCCTTATCGACTCGCTCCGTCCGAAATGCGCGAACTCTCGAGTCAACTCCAGGAATTACTTGACAAAGGCTTCATTCACCCTAGCACCTCTCCTTGGGGTGCACCAGTCCTTTTCGTCAAAATAAAGGATGGGTCGTTCCTGATGTGCATCGACTATAGGGAGTTGAATAAGCTGACTATCAAGAATCGTTATCCCCTGCCCCGAATCGATGATTTGTTTGATCAATTGCAAGGTGCTACGTGTCTCTCGAAGATCGATTTATGCTCAGGCTATCACCAGTTACGTATTCAGGAGGAAGATATACCGAAAACCTCTTTTCGCACCCGCTATGGCCATTATGAATTCGTCGTAATGCCCTTTGGTTTAACCAATGTGCCTGCGGTTTTCATGGATTTGATGAACCGTGTGTTCAAACCATTTCTTGACCATTTCGTCATCGTATTCATCGAAGACATACTTATCTATTCGAAATCGAAAACTGAACACGCGCAACATCTACGTTTGGTTCTCGAACTACTCCAGGGGAATCGACTCTATGCCAAGTTCTCCAAGTGTGAATTTTAGCTGGAGGAGGTTTAATTCCTCGGTTACATTGTCAATAGTCAAGGTATACACATCGACCCCACAAAGATCGAAGCTGTTAAGAGTAGGATTACTCCAAAATCACCATACGATGTTCGTTCATTCCTCGGATTGGCGGGATATTACCGTCGATTCATCGCTGACTTCTCAAAAATTGTTGTCCTTCTTACTTCCTTGACGCATAAAGACAAGCCTTTTGGTTGGGGAACTGAACAAGAGACTGCCTTTCAAACTCTCAAGCATATGCTCTGCAATGCTCCCGTTCTCGCTTTACCCGACGGAAACGATGACTTCGTTGTCTACTGCGATGCCTCGAACCTTGGTCTTGGTTGTGTTCTTATGCAACGGGACAAGGTTATCGCTTACGCTTCTCGTCAGCTCAAGATCCACGAGAAGAACTATACAACCCACGGCCTCGAGCTAGACGCAGTTTTTTTTTGCGTTGAAAATTTGGCGACACTACCTTTATGGTACAAAGTGTACGATCTTCACGGATCATAAGAGCCTGCAACACATCCTCAGCCAAAAAGAACCGAATATGTGCCAACGCCGATGGGTAGAACTTCTCAACGATTACGACTGCGAGATCCGTTACCATCCTGGCAAAGCAAATGTCGTTGTCGACGCTCTAAGCCGACGAAGCTATTTGCATAGCGTTCGTAAGATTCACGCCCAGCATCATCTCGAAACTCTTATCCGTGATGCTCAGCATTCTTGTCTTACCGAACGCACTTTGAAGAAGGAAAGGATTCTTAACGATGGCGCCCAATTAGAGAATAAGTCGAATGGTATATTCCATTTTCTGGACCAAATTTGGATTCCCAAGCGCACCAATTTGCGACAAATTCTGCTAAACGAAGCCCACAAGTCCCGGTATTCTATTCATCCCGGTGCCGATAAAATGTACCAGGACCTTCGCTACAAGTACTGGTGGCCGGGCATGAAGAAAGATATCGCTCTCTATGTTTCAAAGTGCCTGACTTGCTCGAAAGTCAAGGCCGAGCACCAAAGACCCTCTGTCTTACTCGTCCAACCCGAGGTCCTATGTGGAAATGGGAGAGTATAGCTATGGACTTTATAACGAAACTTCCGCGCACGCCATCAGGTCACGACACCATCTGGATTGTCGTTGACCGCTTGACTAAATCTGCTCATTTTTTGCCGATACGAGAAGACTTTAAGGTAGAGAAATTAGCTCGAATCTACACCGATGAGATCATTTGTCGACACGAGACGCCTCGCGACATCATCTCTAACCGTGATGGTCGGTTTACCTCGCGTCTTTGGGAAATGTTTCAATCTGCTCTCGGCACTACGCTTAACCTAAGTATCGCTTTCCATCCCCAAACCGACGGTCAGACTGAAAGAACGATTCGTACTCTTGAAGACATGCTTCGCTCGTGTGTCATAGATTTCGGTGGTAATTGGGACGCGCACTTACCTTTAGTAGAATTTTCGTACAATAACAGTTATCATTCTGGCATTCAAATGGCACCATTTGAGGCATTATATGAAAGGAAATGTTGATCGCCGATTGTGTGGCATGAGATCGAAGATGCGCAACTAACCGTTCCTGAGCTGCTGCAAGAAACGACTGACAAGATCCTCCAAATTCGAGACAATCTGCTGAAAGCTCGGAGTCGTCAGAAAAGTTACGCCGATAGACGACGCAAGCCCCTTGAATTTGACGTTGGCGATCACGTACTCCTAAAAGTATCACCTTGGAAGGGTGTGATCAGATTCGGCAAGAAAGGAAAGCTCACGCCTCGATATGTTAGACCCTTTAAGATTCTGGAAAGGATCGGAAAAGTGTCCTACAGACTCGAACTACCGGAGGAACTTAGCAACGTCCACCCGGCTTTCCATGTATCGAACCTCAGAAAGTGTCTAGCCGAGCAAGATTTACAAGTTCCACTAGAAGATTTACAAGTGGATGAAACATTACACTTCGTGGAGAAACCTGTCGAGATCATGGACCGAGAAACCAAGAAGCTCAGGCGCTCACGCATTCCCATCGTGAAGGTTCGTTGGGAAGGCAAATGCGGCGCAGAGTTCACCTGGGAACTCGAGAGTGACATGAAGGCGAAGTACCCGCAGTTTTGTTACGGCTAAAGCCTAATTTCGGGACGAAATTCCCTTAAGTAGGGTAGGCTGTAACACCCCATGTTACGAAAGTCAAAGTCAAAGTCAAAGGAAGAAAAGATTGCTAATTGTGATCTGTTACTCCTTGCTTAACTATTGACTTTACTTCATTGACTTGTAATCGAATCTCTTTATTTTATTTGCTTTAGTTGTATTATGTGGAGTATCTATTAATAATCGAGGTTTAATCGATGTTTATCGCATGTTTTATCGCTTTATCGCTAATCGCATCGCAATCGCAATCGCATTCGCAACTCGAATTATGCGTTCGGGATATTGTTTTACGTGTGTGTGTGTTATTTATGTGTTATTTGTGCATGTTTTATTTATGTTCTGTGGTGATTAATCGAAACGCAATCGCAACTCTATCGCAACGCAATTAAATCACAAACGCTAAACGCAAGTTATTTATGGTGATTGTACGTTAGATATAGTATTTGTGTGGTTATTATCAATCTATCGCATCGCATAATCGACACTCGCTTAAACGCATCGCAACGCTCAAAACACGAAACGAAACGCCAAAAACCTACTCGTCGGAGCCACTCGATCAAGTGGCCACCCGATCGAATGGCCATCTGATCGGAGTGTCATCCGATCGGTGATCCTATCCGACACCTGCACCCCTTGCACTCCACTTTCCCTTTTTGGAAACCTATAAATACCCCCTGTCACATCACAAGTGATGTGACAGCTCCCTCTCACTCGACCAGCACACTCAAGGCCTCCTTTCTCTCGATTTCTCTCGATTCTTGTAAGTTTTCAACCTAAATCTTGTACTTCTATGATCTACACACACTTCTTCATCATTTTCACCATTGAATCTCAACTTTTAACCGTGAAATCAACGGATTTGAGGTGTTCTAGGTGATTTCATCATGGAGTTCTTATGAACTTCAAGTTTTGACCTCATTCCACCAAAAATAACTTAGATCTGAAGGATTTCCACATGATTTCACAACGATTTTGCATAGATCTAAACATTTTCAAAGATAAAAGGATTGAAAGAAGCTTTTCCAACTTTCTTTCAACTCTTTTACACTCAATGCACTCAAAACCGATAGAATTGGAACTCGTTCAAATCTTCTACTCATTTCTTAGAGAAGTATCGGTCTGAGATCTGGTTTCTATCAAGGAGACAACCGATTTCGGATTAAACATGAACAACCGTTAAGAACAGTTAAATGGTCAAATTTGGGTGGTTCCTGTTCGATCGGGCGACTTGGGACATGACGAAGTTCCGTTGTTTAGTATGTTGTCATACCGTCTCCAGCAAACCGCAAAACTTTTCAAAATAATCAAGTTCAAGACGATCAGGTTCGTTGGGACGGATTGTCCTCCGATGAGATTGCCATCCGATCGAACTCCAATCCGATCGGATTGCACTTGGTTCCACACATGAACATTTTCTTCAAACTTTCAAAGATCTGAACATTGAACGGATTGTCGTCCGATCGGATTGCCATCCAATCGGATTGCTATCATTTTCTTAAAAAACATTAGTTTCTAACGGATTGCTATCCGATCGGATTGCTATCTGATCGAGTGACCATCCTGTTGTGAACTTGTTCTCACTAGAAATGTCTCGCCGATCGGATCACTATCCGATCAAACGACCGTTTGATCAACGACCTGAAAGGTAGAGATACTTCTCAGTTTTCAAATTGCTACAACGAAAACTTCAAAGCCATCATACACAAACACATCCTTACCAAACGAATGTCAATCCGATCGAATGGCCATCCGAGCAGATGGCCATCTGAGCGGATGACCATTCGAACGGATTGACATCCGATCGAATGACCATCCGATCGGATTTCCATCTGATCGGATCACCATCTGGCACTCAATCACTTTGCATCGTTTAACGCGCCATTTTCCGCTTATGCTATCGTTAACTATTCAGGCTAATCTCTCAACGCTCCCTTCAATCCAAGCGAGTGTTTATTTACTTAAACATAATCTGTGAGTATACTCGAACCCTTTTTTCTTTACGCACTTTTGGGTGTTACATACGTTACTTATTCAAATCACAATCGACACACAACGCAAGCACTATTTATACGTTGCCCGTTATTGCATGCTACAGTTATTCGATGAATGCTTATTTGTTATGTTAACACAGTGATTGTTGCCTGACACCTTAGCAACGATAGTACTATAGTTTGGACTCAGCACCTGTCATGGACAGGGGTTGTTAAGGGCTTTACTTCACATGTCCCAGTGGGGACATGTGTTGTGCATTCTACAACTCGCAGTCACGTCTGTGCATATTTCTCTGTCGATAACCTACTAGCCTTCACTTTGTTACATGTTACATGTTGGTTATGCGTAAACGATTTCGAACTCTACTATACTATTAAACTTGTATGCTCACCTTTACACTATGTGTATTGACTTTATTTTAAAGTATATGACAGGTGCTTAGGATGCTTGCTTGCTATTTGCTGGAATTAAGCTAGGATGGGGTCTAGAAACAAACGAACAATTTATTTTATTTTGAGTTGTCGGAACATGATTTGCTTAGAGATATCTGTGTCTGTAATAATTAATTTTACTTGATGGGTTATGGTATGGGATATAATATTAACTATCTGGTAATTTAGTTGTTATGGAATTTCTCTTGGACAATCTGTTTCGCTCAGTGCCGCGCCCCGATGTTTCTGTCATCGGTTGGGGTGTGAAATATGATACCGTTGTTGTTCGTACGGTACTTGTGACCAGGGATGAGCAAATGGTGCCGGGTAGCAGCACTGAATTTCCTTAACCGAAAGATTTCCAATATCAATTCGGCACCAACTTTTGATGTTTTCTGTATTAGTGTCGGTTTTGACCTTTATTTACCGATACCGAACAGGACTGTACCGGTATTTTCGATACCAGTACTGGCTCGATACCGGTTGACACCAAACTTATCCCAACCCGTAATATAAAAAAAATGATTAAAGTTAAAATGTAAAGAAAATAACTATTATTATAATATTAAAATAATAAAAGTATTAAAAAAAACTATATATTATTAAAATATTAAAATTATTATTTATTAGCTTCTATTTTTAATATATATAATATAATATAACTAGAATTTTCCGACCCCCGCTTTGCGGGGGAAACCAAATTTCTTTACAAAAGTTTAGCCGACCCATCAAATTCCAAAATCACGCGATTGTATTTTACAGTTTTCTTATATGTTAAAAGTGCCGAGTGCACATCAAAATCATTTATACTAAACCATCATTACAATGTAAGGGAGCACAAAAAGTAGGGTGTGTTGTTCTTGAGACGAAGCAGAGCAATCACCTGTCACTGACTCTTAACATTCAGGATGCCCTACGCAAACGACGACCGTGTGAAGATTCACCAATTTAATAAGAACTAAACACCCTTGAACGCTTGCCAGAGGCCCCTCTCGGATTTATTTTGGTACATACATAATACAATGTTAGTAAGCAGGTAAACACAAGTGAAAACCATAACATTACCAGGTGGAATGGTGAATAATTAAAAGGCTAACCGCAACCTAGGACCTGCAATTTGGGACCTGCAAAGTAGAAGAAAACACCTTTGTTAAACCAGAAATAGGAGAGTTTGGTGTGGATCATTAAACAATACATGTTATCACAAAATAACTGCAAATATAATGCAAATTAATAAATCATATATTTGAATAATAATTTTTTTTTGGTCTGTTATCATAAAATGATTTTCCCAACAAAAGCTATTTGAATAATAATTCTTATGCTGTTGCCCAACACATTTCTTTTTTCCATCGTTGGCTGGCCTCATACGAATCAAACCAAACTTTGACATGTGATAACTCTAAGCACTTAGCACCCACAAATTAGAAGAAAGCAACTCAATAGCAAAAAAAAAAAAAAAAAAAAACTTTTGAGGCACTTATAATAAAATTGATAAAAAAAGATTCTGATGACAACATAGATAACTAACTCTAATACAATTATGTTGTATAAACTGATCAAACGTTTTACATCAAAGAATAACGAAACTATAAAGAAAGTATGGAAGATCTTGACATACTTGCATTCCAAAGTTCCAATAGTCTTGTGTTTAATTTGATGCTTCTTGTCATAAATACATAATGTCTAGTTTTGATATAGGCATACATTAGCATGATGTGTAAGGTTCTTAACCAACTATTTCTAATGGCATTAGCTCTGTAATTTCCTTATCGGGAATCGAGCTTTGATGCGATTGTGAAACACATGTTACATTGTTGAATGAATGATAGTCGGTCAACATCGGTGTGCTAAGATATTCTTATTTTCTCGATCCTCACTTTTGTCGGAAGTCTAATCCTCATAAGCTTAAACTAAACAGCCTAAATGTTTAACTTCAGTGTAAACTTCAAATACAAACAAAACGATCTTTTTTATGTTGTTTAACACATGATCAACGCAACAACGCTGCTAATAACCGTTGCCTATTTATTATGACTTGATTAAAAAATCCCACATGCTTATTATTTAAAGGCCAATTGGATTTTAACACCTCAAACTTTGAAGAATTGGCCGATAACACCTGCAACTAACACTTTGATCTATGACACCCCAAACTTTTAATTGTGTTTGTCATTTCACCACTCAGTTAAAAAATGAGTAACTGAGTTAGTCTTCCATCCTAGCTGGCATCCTACGTGGACTATTTTTGACGATGTGGCACTTTCATGGGTATAAAACCCATGTTCTTCTTCGATTAACCTGCACAAACAATTGGGTTTCAATGGAAACCCTAATTTGCTCATACGGTTCATGAATCGACCTAATCGAAACCCTAATTCTTCAAACTGATATTGTCATCACGAGATCAGAGCTGTTCTTCAACTTATTGGCTGATCAACATGTCTGCGTCTTCCAACTCTTCATGTAATATGAACCGAATCCCTAAAATATTCAAGGTGGACATGGATGGGAAGTTGTATTGTCATCATGAGATCATAGCTGTTCTTCGCGTAGCGGGGAGGAGAAGTGTTCGATGTGGTGCTGAATTTTACGGTTGCTCACAATGGCCGGTAAGTCCTGTATATGAATGTGTATCGAATTTAACTTGTTTTTGAACTGACGACATGAAGTTGGTTTATAGCGAGACGACTGCAAGTTCTTTATGTGGAAAAAAAGATTTCGACAAATTATTCGAAGTTCATTCAACTTGCAGCTCAAGTGCAGTTACAAGAAGTGATGCTATGACCGGCAATGAATATAAGAATGAGAATTTGCAATTGCGGAACAACTTGCTATCTCAAGAGAACAATATGTTGAAACGGTAAATTTATGCGAAAGAATCCATGTTGAAGCAGTAGTTTGTCTTTAGTTTGTTTGTTATCATTGGCATGTTGTTTTACGTAGTGTATCGAATTTAACTTGTTTTTGATTGTACGTTCTTTGAACACATGAATGAATTCAGTCTTTATTTGAAACTATATGTGCAGTTGGGCTTGGATGTCTTTATTTGAACACTTGAATGAATGTACCATATGTGCAGACCATTTGAAACTATATATGCAGACCAAAACAAGTAAGACAACTACCATATGTGCAGACCATTTGAAAGTATATGTGCAGACCAAAACAAGTAAACAAATACCATATGTGCAGACGATTTGAAACTATATGTACAGACCATTTGAAAGTATATGTGCAGACCAATTGAACTACTATATGTGCAGACCATTTGAAAGTATATGTGCAGACCAAAATAACTAAACAGGTGTAGACCCATATGTGCAGACCATTTGAAAGTATATGTGCAGACCAAAACAACTAAACAGGTGCAGACCCATATGTGCAGACCTATTTACCATGTATGCAGACCTGTTTACCATGTCTGCAAACCATCTAACATACATGTGCAGACCTGTTTACCATATATATGCAGACCCAATATGCAAAATGACAATTCTACCCCTGTGACCTTATGCAGAATGACCATTCTACCCCTGCTATGAAATATTAACTGCAGAATGAGTTTAACCATTCAAAAGATTCAGCAGTCATAAGTTTACATAGTCATTACACAACCAACAAAAGATTAACCATTCATAACAGATTAACTAACTGCGGCCTTCCCCGTTCCCTTTCCCGGTTGGCCTCCCTCTTTTAGTTGGCCTTCCCCTTTTAGTTGGCCTTCCCCTTTTACTTAGTTTTTTCCTTAAGATTTCTGCCGCATTTTGAGAATCTGTTAACATTAAACAAATTTAGGAAACATTAATATAAACAATAAACCAACTGAATCTATTAATTTCACCTTTAACTGTGCATTTTCTCTTGTTGTGACCTCTTTCTCCACAAATCCCACATGTCATTATGACCCCATGCTTAGTCAGTTTGCCTAGTTTCTTGGGATCCTCATGAGGGTCCCTCTTTCTGTTTTTCTTAGGCCTACAAGGTGCCTTTTTGATTGGAGGTGGATCCAATGGATAATCAACCTTGGGCCAAAACTTTTCACTAGGCAATGGTGGGATTGAGAAGTCATAAGTTCTCATGTATGTCTCTTTTTGGTAACATGGGTCAACGTAATCCTCAGCATTCTTATGCAAAAATCCAGCCACATCACACACATGCTTACAAGGATACCCCCTTAATTGCCACTTTCTACATGTGCAGGTCTTATTTTCCAAGTCAACTGTAACATCATCAACATCTCTAACTTGAAAAACCTGATAAGATGAGGGGTATACCTCGCACCTAAAGGCTGCATCTTTTGAGAAATCAAGTTTCTCCTGGATATTGGGGCAAATGAGCACATATTTGGCTTCCATTTCAGTTCTTTTGATGACTAACCTACTCATGATTTGAACCCTAATGACCTCTAGCATGTATATAATATGCTTTGACCTTGCAGTTATGATATAACCATTAAATGTTTCTGCCATGTTGTTTACTATGACATCACATTTAGTGTGAGTTTTCAAGTAGCACCGGTTAAAACTTTTGGGATCCTGCTTTAAGATTGCCTCTACTGCATCAGGGTTTATGGCCCTTATTTCATCAATGGCTTGGAGGTAATCAGGTTCACAGTATGCTCTTGCAGCTTTCCATACAACTCCTTAAGCTCCTCATCCTTAAAATTCTTGTGCCAATTAGCATAGATGTGCCTTGCACAGTTTCTATGCTCTGCTCTTGGCCAAATAAGTGCCACAGCATTTAACAGACCCTGCAGATAAATGATTATTAACCTTAGACATTACAGCAGAAGATAATTATTCATTGTAAAAATTGACAATGGCTACTACCTTTTGTTGATCTGAGATGAATGTCCATGCCTCACCACCATCACTTACACCCAAACACTTCCTGAGCTCTTCCATGAACCATTCCCAGCTATCGTTTTTTTCACCATCTACAACTGCCCATGCCAATGGATACATCTGATCATTAGCATCTCTGCCAACTGCAGTTAACAACATCCCTCCTAGGAAGGTCTTTAGAAAACAACCATCTAGACACAAGACCTTCCTACATCCAGCTAGAAATCCTCTTTTCACACCATCAAGACACACAAAGAGTCTGAAAAAAGTTTCACATGTGGCTGTGGGATCTAAGTTAATGAAACCTGGTGATGCAGTAACAAGCACAAATGTTGTTGTTGGGTTTACTTTTTCCAAAATCTCCATGTATGCACCAATTTTGCTATAATGATCCCTCATTGATCCATGAAGTTTCTTATGGGCACATGCTTTAGCCTTGTAGGCCAGCCACTTGGTGATTATGACTTTATACTTATGTTTCACAGCCAGTATGATTTCCTTAGCCGACCAGTTGGGCTTGGATTTAAACACTTGCAGGAACTCATTAGCTATGAACATTGCAGTTAGCTGTCTATTCTTTACCATGTTTCTTTGGCAAGTATGTGTATTCTTCACTCTCTTTACCAAGTAACACTCTTTCCCTTTATGAAGTGAACAAAGTATAAAGAATGAACACCCTTTAACACAATTGACAACAATATGGCCACATGCAGTCTTTTCGCTCTTTGCAAGGTACAAGTTCCTACCATTAGCTACTGAGTACTGTCTCACTGCCTCTTTAAAGGCCTCCCTTGATGCAAACCTTATTCCCACCTTCCAAATAAATTTCTTCCAATTTGTATGTTCACCTACAGATGGGGCTGCTTCCTTGTACTTCTTGCCCCTGATATCATCATCCTCACTATCACCAGGTGTTAAAATGTCCCCGTCAGATTCCTCGTAACTACTGTTTCCATCTACCCTTGCATCTTCAATTTCATGCAAATTACCCTCTGTTTCATGCAAATTACCCTCTGTTTGTCTTTCATGTACTACCTCATCAAGCACTTTTTTTTTGGCTTCCAAATCTATCTTGGTTGCCTCTCTAACTGCATGTTGTGACTAGTTCTAATCCAACTACATCATCCGCAGCTTCCTCTTCATCACTGGTCTCAACTAGTTCATCATAATCTTCATCATCATAATTTGACTCTTCATCTTCCACACTGAAGTCGCTATCTTCACTGTCCTCATCTGCTTGCTTACCTACTGAGTTAGAGCTGTATCCAGGGGAAACCCTAGAAGATTGGGCTTTCAGTTTACTGGATTGGGCTTCAGGTTTACTGGGCTGGGTAACAGGGTTACTGGGCTGGGTAACAGGTTTAATGGGCCTAGAACTAGAGTGGGCTTCAGGTGCACTCAATTTGTGACAACTCGCATTTCCGAGCCTATCTTTGTGTTTGATGTAACTTGTATGAACTCTATGTGATTAATTGATACGTTGGTTTTAATGAATGATTAAACGTTACATGTTATGTGTGTAATGTATGTATATAAAATTCAATCGCACAAGCCTTTGGGCTTTGGTTCCACACAACTCTCGGCCCACACCTTTTATAATCGAAACCAAGGGGCAGCCCATGCAAGGGTTCGGCCCACTCCCCTATTTAAACCAACACATAACCCTTATGAGGTTTTGATTCCTCATTGTTTGCAAAAACACACAACACACAAACCCTAAATCTCTCTCCCTCTCCCTTGAAATCGACGTCAGCCACATCCCCTCTTCCTCGAAGCTTTCTTGTTCGGATCGATCTTGTTCTTCTCTCAACCGGTTAGTGTTTCACTATTGTTTGCATAGTACAAGATGTTCCGATTGCTATGATTGCATGTTAATTAATATTGTGACTATTATGATCTCGTGTAATAGTTAGGGTTCTTACTAATAGAATCATTGATGTTATGGATTCATGAGATTTGGTATAAATGACTATTGATGAAACAAGGTTTGGTAATATGCTAATCGGCTCACATATATATATTGAACCGAACATATGTTAATCGGTTGTAATGTGTTTATATTCGAATGATTATTGTATTGTTATGTTAGGATGCATGCTAGTAATCAAGAACATGAGCTGTGTTAATGTGTTTGAATGATTATGGTTGTGGTCTATGTTCTGAATATGATTAGGGTTCATAAGGATTGGATGTTAAAACCCCGGTTTGATCGAGTGTTGTATGGTTGGAAACTGTTAGATTGAATCTTGCAAATTAATGGAAACAGTTGTGATTATTGTGAATGATTGCGTAAAGTTAGGAATGTTATAACTAATCGCACGAGACCAAACGCACAAGCCGGTCGCACAAGTTAAGAATATTAGGGTATAACAGTTAAAGCACT
The DNA here is from genome assembly GCA_030545235.1 of Helianthus tuberosus. Taxonomy (NCBI): domain Eukaryota; kingdom Viridiplantae; phylum Streptophyta; class Magnoliopsida; order Asterales; family Asteraceae; genus Helianthus; species Helianthus tuberosus. The sequence goes on from CM060444.1 coordinate 72,802,348, forward strand.
GTGTACAACCTCCTAAAGCACAGTCGCACAACATCTTGTGGATCGCACAAGGTTGTCCTGACCGCACAAGATGTTGGGCCGCACAACATAATAAGTTAAGTTATTGCTGTTGGGCCAAACAGCCCAAAACTTCAATCGTACAAGTTAATTCGAGTCGCACAAGATTAAATGGACTGTACAAATTGATTATCAGTTTATATGTTAGGCCGCATAGGGTATGGATTTCATTTGTTATTGGGCCGGGCTTGTTTTCAGTCGTACAACCCGTTGTGAGTCGCACAAAGTTGTGCTGGACGCACAACAGGATGGGCTAATTGTTAATGGGCTTTAAATATTGGATCGCACAAGATGATTGGGCTCGCACAAGCTTAACGGCCCAATCATTTGAGTCGCACAAGTTCGGATATGTTATGTACTTGACTGTTAACGTGTTGAATATGTTTGCCATGATCATTACGTGTTATAACCTGTTAGTTTATGTGTACAACTTATATGCATTACTTGAACCTAGACCTGACTTGTATGGTAACCATGTTAGGACGTGGTTGACAACTTATAGCTCAAGTGACCTTTTTGTGTATCTGCCGAGCTAACCTAAGGTGAGTTCACACTTTCCATAAGGCATGGGATTCCTGGTGGTTTGGGAATGGGTTAAGAAACTAAAACGAAACCTACATATTCACCTTTAACAGAATATGTACCTCCATCCTCGTTGAGAAGGATGACAACATTAACCCGCGTATTCTCCTTAGATAGATTACGCACCTCCATCCTCAGTTGGAAGGACGACAACCTATAACTTACTAGACAAAACTCTATCATTAAGTCCCTCATTTTTATATTGACTTAATCGTCGGGCCAATGGCAAGCGGGTCATTAGTTAATAGCGCTATTAGGGTTGACAAGCCTCACACCGTGCCGGGAGGACGGGCGTGTACTAATGGATCTGGGCACATAGTTAATGATGATAGACATTAACGTAGGGCACAACTTTCTCAGTCAGTTGTCGATATGGTAACGGTCTAGTGGTTAACATGGGGAAGCCCCCACTGGTTATGGTTTGGGAAACATTGGATTGGATAACTCATGGTTTTTAAATGAACTCGTGGTTTTTGAAACAACTATAAATTGGATAACCAACTGTGAACTCGCTCAACTTTGTTGTTGACTTGTTGTTACATGCCTTGCAGGACGTTAGGTATTTATGGAGCTTGCACGAGCAGGAGGAGTCGTTATGGGACATGGACCGTTGTGTGCCATGTTAAACTTTATGAACTTAGGACTTATGTTTTGGTTTTACATTTTATGCTTCCGCTGATTAACTTGAACTTGGTTAACTTATTTTGAACACCAATTATATTGTGTGGTTGAACTTTTCTTTACTTTACTATATTGTTCAATATGATTGGTGGCTTGATCATGGTCATGTCACGCCTCCTGCGGTGATACTTCGCTTGTGGATTTTGGGGGTGTGACAGATTGGTATCAGAGCCATTGGTTATAGTGAACTCGGTTTTAAAAAGGGAAAAAACTTTTTGACAAAACAAGACTATAACCTGTACAATGCTCAACGATCCACAACGACGCTTCGCTCCACGTGCAAGACTCAACACTATAGGTGATATGGTTTATGTTTATATTGTCTGTCTATTAGTTTTCTTAATGCATTGTTTATAGTATGCTTAGTCAACGTAACGACTATTTTTTGAAACCCTTTGTGCTTACTCTCTTCTGTCATCCCATACTTATGCACTTTCGCGACACCTCTCTCACTTGTGCATTCTTTGATGTGAAGATCATGAGTGGACGTTTGAACTTGACTCAAGCCCAGCAGACGGGTGCTGAGGCACTCACAGCAGCTCAAGCAAGAGGTCAACCTGCTCAGCCTCCTGTGTGTACGTTCAAAACTTTCATGGATTGTCGACCCAGTGCCTTCAACGGCACAGAAGGAGCTGTAGGTCTTCTCCACTGGTTTGAGAAGCTCGAATCTGTCTTTGAAATGTGTGAATGCCCTACAGCTCATAGGGTGAAGTTTGATACGGGAACTCTTGAAGGAGTTGCGCTCACATGGTGGAACGCCCAGGTTCAAATGCTGGGGTTGGTCGCTGCTAATGCCACCCCATGGAACGACTTTAAAGAACTGATCAAAGAGGAATACTGTCATCGCGATTACATACACAAGCTAGAGGTGGAGTTTTTCAATCTGAAGATGACAGGGTCTGAAATCGAAGCGTATACGAAGAGATCGAATGAATTGGCTGTTTTGTGCCCTACCATGGTGGATCCTCCTATCAAGCGTATCGAGATGTACCTCAAGGGTTTAGTGCCAGAGATTCAGAGCCATGTGACTGCGGCTAACCTTGGTACCATTCAGCAAGTTATACGCCTAGCCCATCGTCTCACTGATCAGGCAGTTGAGCAGAACAAGCTGCCCAAGCGTATTAGTGCTACAGCTACATCAGATGCTCCCAGCGACAACAAGCGTAAGTGGGATGGAAATTCAAGAAAAGGTTCTACTTCTGTTCAGTCTCAGTCTCAGCAGCGAAGGACTGATGACTACAAGAGCCCCAATCAGTAGTCTACTGGGAATCAGGGTCAGGGTGGATACAGGGGAAATCACCCTAAGTGCAATCGATGTAATTTGCACCACAGTGGGCCGTGCAACAAGAGTCGTTGTCAGAGATGTAATAAGCTGGGTCACGCAGCCAAGGATTGCAGGAGCTCACATCCTGCAAATCAGAATCGCCAACAGCAGCCACAAGCTCCACAGAACCAGCATCAGCAACAGCAGGGTAACAAGGGATGCTTTCAATGTGGTGCTGAGGGTCACTTCAAGAGACACTGTCCACAGTTGAATCAAAATCAGAACAACAATAACAACAACCAAGGAAATGGGAACAACAATGGGGGTAACAATGATGGCAACGGTGCCAAGGGACGTGTCTTCGTGATTGGGCAGAGTGATGCAAGGAACGATCCCAATGTTATGACAGGTAAGTTCCTACTGGATGACTTCTATGTTTCTGTTTTATTCGATACGGATGCCGATACTAGTTATGTGTCCCTAAAAGTTAGTCAGATGCTTAAGCATACCCCAACACTTTTGAACACCAAGCATGTTGTAGAACTAGCGAATGGTAAAAGTCTTGAGGCCACACACATAGTTAGGGGTTGTAATCTCATTCTAGGTGGTCAGACCTTCCCTATCATCTTATTCCCATTGTTCTTGGTAGTTTCGACATCGTCATTGGGATAGATTGGTTATCTCAACATCGAGCGGAGATTATTTGCAAGGAGAAAATCGTCCGCATTCCTCGTTCTGGTGAAGAACCTCTCGTGATTCGTGGTGATAAGAGTGGTGCTGTAGTGGGCATCATCTCTTTCCTTAAGGCCCAGAAGTGCTTACGAAAGGGCCACACAGCTATTCTAGCCCTCGTTACTGACACCTCCACGAATGAGAAGAGGATAGAAGACATTCCTATTGTATGCGATTTCCCTGAGGTATTTCCCGAGGAATTACCTGGTCTTCCGCCTCATCGTCAAGTCGAATTTCAAATCGAGCTAGCTCCTGGAGCAGCACCCATAGCTCGTGTACCTTATCGTTTAGCCCCATCAGAACTAGAAGAACTGTCCACACAACTGCAAGAACTCTTGGACAAGGGTTTCATTCGTCCTAGCTCTTCACCTTGGGGAGTTCCAGTCTTGTTCGTGAAGAAGAAAGACGGTACCTTCAGAATGTGTATTGACTATCGCGATCTCAACAAGGTGACCGTGAAGAATCGTTATCCACTTCCGCGTATCGATGACCTATTCGACCAGCTGCAAGGGTCAAGCTACTACTCTAAGATTGATCTGAGATCGGGTTGTCATCAACTGAGAGTCCGAGACGAGGACATCTCCAAGACAGCATTCAGAACTCGTTACGGGCACTACGAGTTCCTAGTCATGCCTTTTGGACTGACAAACGCACCTGCGGTCTTCATGGATCTCATGAACCGAGTGTGCAAACCTTACTTGGATAGGTTCGTTATTGTTTTCATCGACAACATCTTGATCTATTCTAAAAGTCAGGAGGAGCACGAACATCATCTGCGACTCATTTTGGAACTTCTTCGAGCAGAACAGCTTTATGCCAAGTTTTCGAAATGCGACTTTTGGCTTCGTAAAGTCCATTTCCTAGGCCACGTGGTAAACGAGCATGGGATTCATGTGGATCCATCCAAGGTTGACTCAATCAAGAACTGTCCTGCACCCCGTACACCAACTGAAATCTCCAAGATTGCACAACCTCTCACTTCACTAACTCAAAAGGGTGTTACCTATCGTTGGGGTGATGCACAAGAATCCACGTTTCAGCACTTAAAGAATAGACTTTGTAGCGCACCTATTCTCTCATTGCCTGAAGGCACAGACGATTTTGTGGTTTATTGCGACGCCTCCATCCAAGGACTTGGTTGTGTGTTGATGCAACGTGAGAAGGTCATTGCCTACGCATCACGCCAACTTAAAGTTCATGAAAGGAACTACACTACACACGATCTGGAGCTGGGAGCAGTTGTTTTCGCACTATGGAGGCATTACCTGTACGGTACCAAGTGCACCATTTACACCGATCACAGGAGTCTCCAGCATATCTTCGACAGAAGGAGTTAAACATGTGACAGCGTCGATGGGTCGAACTCCTGAGTGATTATGAATGCACGATCAAGTACCATCCGGGTAAAGCCAATGTGGTGGCCGACGCCCTTAGCCGAAAGGAGTCAAAACCTAAGCGCGTGCGAGCGTTACAACTTACAATCCAATCTAGTCTTCCCACTCAGATACGAGATGCTCAGGTTGAAGCATTAAAAGCAGAGAACATCAGGGTTGAATCCCTATGAGGATCGAGGAAACGGTTAGAACAAAAGGAAGACGGCGCTTACTACGTAACAGGGCGCATCTGGGTTCCACTTTATGGCAATCTACGTGAAATGGTGATGGATGAAGCACATAAGTCTTGTTACTCTGTACATCCTGGTTCGGATAAGATGTACCACGACCTAAAGACTACGTACTGGTGGCCTAGCATCAAAGCCAACATCGCAACTTACGTTAGTAAATGTCTGACTTGTGCGAGAGTCAAGATTGAATACCAGAAACCATCAGGCCTACTTCAACAACCAGAGATCCCGACATGGAAATGGGAGTAAATTTCCATGGACTTCGTTACTGACCTACCTAGATCGCAACGAGGAAATGATACTATTTGGGTGATAGTGGATCGATTGACAAAGTCTGCACACTTTTTGGCTATCAAAGAAACAGATAATTTCTCTACTTTAGCAGACGTCTATCTTAAGGAAGTAGTTTCGAGGCACGGGGTGCGAACCTCCATCATATCTGATTGTGATGCGCATTTTACCTCTGAATTGTGGCAAGCAATGCACAAGTCCTTTGGCTCTCGATTAGACATGTGCACAGCATATCACCCGCAAACGAATGGGCAGTCTGAACGCACCATTCAAACTCTTGAAGACATGCTTCGGGAATGTGTAATCGACTTTGGTAACGGCTGGGAAAGACATCTCCCTTTGGTGGAGTTTTCGTATAACAACAGTTACCACACCAGTATCCAGGCTGCTCCGTTTGAGGCACTGTACGGACGTAAGTGTCGATCACCTCTTTGTTGGGCAGAAATTGGCGACAGCCAGATCACTGGCCCAGAACTCGTCGTAGACACAACAGAGAAGATCGTTCAGATACGACAACGAATGGCGGCAGCTCGTGACCGTCAGAAAAGCTATGCTGATAAGCGCAGGAAACCACTCGAGTTCCAGGTTGGGGATCGAGTGCTACTAAAAGTCTCACCTTGGAAAGGTGCGGTTCGTTTTGGTAAAAGAGGCAAGCTGAATCCATGTTATGTTGGACCTTTCGAAATCACTGAAAGAATTGGCAAGGTGGCCTATAGACTGAATCTACCTGAAGAACTCAGTGGGGTTCATAACGTATTCTACGTGTTAAATCTGAAGAAGTGTCTGTCAGATGAAACCCTCATAGTTCCTCTCAAGGAACTCACCATCGACAATCAGCTGTGATTCGTCGAGGAACCAGTAGAGATTACTGACCGAGACGTTAAGGTTCTCAAGCGTACCAGAATACCCCTTGTTCGAGTTTGTTGGAACTCCCGTCGTGGCCCAAACTTTACCTGGGAATGAGAAGACCAAATGAAACACAAGTATCCCCAATTGTTCGAGAAAAGTGAAACCACTACTGAGGCTGAAGCTACTGCGGAATTTCGGGACGAAATTCCAAACCAACGGGGGAAGGATGTGACACCCCAAGAAAACCAGGAAACCACTTGTTGGAGCATTACGTCTGTCGACTTCGTCTTGTATCGAGTCTTATACTAGAATTGTTAGATCAGGGCACGTTATACGAGGAAAATAGGAGGGTTTACATATGTTTGAGCTAATTTCGTTTGAAGGTGTCATGTGATGGTTCAAACGAAATTAACAAAAATAATTTCGTTTGAAATGCATCTTGACACTTTCAAACGAAATTAGATCCCTATATATACCTGTCAAACGATATCAGTTGTAACCTTCTTGTTTCCGACGCCGAGGTGCTGTCGAAGTGTCTACGTGCTGTAAATTATTACCAGATCAATAAACGAGACAGTTAATAGTGAATACAAGCTAAACAAAGACAGAATCAATGAATTCCGCCTGTGATTCTGTCTGAGACCTCTTCTGATCGACTCATTTGGTCGTTTCACGATCTTACAAGTGGTATCAGAGCTCAGGAGGAAGAGTTCTTACTATTTAGCTCGTTTTCACTGGAAAATTCTGATTTCTACACCTTTTCAAAATTAATCAAGTTTTCAGGGTTAAAATGGACTGATTTTCACATATAACGTGTGAAACATAGTTTTAACAAACCCTTGAAAGAATCAGACCTAAAATCAGGCTAGAACTTGATCAATTTTGCCAAAATTTGGACCAAAATGATGACATCACCCCGATTTTGTTTGAAATAGCTTGATGATTTCGTTTGAGAGTGCACCTTTTGACTGATTTCGTTTGAAAATACCTGCTAATTTCATTTGAATTTGGAATTTCGTTTGAGAAAGTTGTTTAATCTCGTTTGAAATCATATTTTCGTTTGAGGATTTCATTTGAAATCGGCAATTTCGTTTCAAGTTGCAATTTCGTTTGAAAATCCATACAAATTCAGCAATTTCGTTTGAGATAGTTGGTGTTTCAAACGAAATTAGGTAGATTGGTTGAATAAGGTATTTCGTTTGAAGGTGGTAATTCAGTTTGAAAGTCTTGGCTAATTTCGTTTGAAAGAAGGTTATTGGTTAATCTCGTTTGAAGATGGCACTTGATTTCGTTTGAGGGTGCTATCTCGTTTGAAAGTGATTTTGTTCAAAAGGGTAATTTCGCTTGAACAGGTTGTTTTTGAAGTATGACGAAAATGTTTGATGAACAAGAAAATGATTATCTTGAAAGGTTAAATGATTGGTATCGAGGGTATTTGGACGATAGTTATAGAGATGTGAAAAAAGATAGTTGGGTGAAAAGGTTTAAATACTTTGTATGTTTGAAAAAATGAAAAATTGGATGATCTGGCAAACCGATATGTAGTCTTACTTGATCATTTAAAAAAATATGAGATATATTTGATAGATGTTGAAAAAATAACAAAGTTTGCAGATGCTTTACCTGCTGAATGGGATAATATACTGAAAAGTATAAAACTTGATTCTGGTTTTTCAAAATTACATCTAAAAGGTTTCATCAGCAAACTTAAAACTCATGAGTATGAAATTTATGAGAAAAAGACTGAATTAATGAATAAAATAAGAGGAAAATTTGATAAAATGAGTTTGGATGTGATTGATGAAATGAACAAAAGAGTTGATGTATGTCTTAGTGCAAAAAATGTTTTGACATATGATAACAAGAGGGGTTGTTATATTGATGAGAATGCGAATCCTCTTGATTTCGTTAAATTTTTTTGTGCAGGAACATACAAGATAGAGAAAAAGGAAATTCCAAAGAAAGAAGAATCTGTGAAGCCTGTAGCCGTGTGTACTGAACCAGTGTTAAAGAAAGTGGTTGCAGAAGATGCACCTGTCTTTGATCACTCATCAGGAGAAGAAAGTGATGATGAGAGGGTTCAAGTTGAGAAGAAACAGGTTGAAAACATTTCAGCTTTGAAGGTTGAGAAGAAAGCTGATGATAAACAGATTCTTGAAATGCGTGAAAATTATGAGAAATTGAAATCTGAAAATGTCAAACTGTTAAGTGATTTGGACAGTTTGATATTGGAAAACAAAATTTTGAAAGAAAAAGAAAAATATTTTGAAAATAAAATGAAAATGTTTGAAAATGGAAAAATAAAAATTGAAAAAGATTTTCAAAGTCAAATGAAGGTTTTAGAAGATGAAAAATCTGTTATTTTTAAAAATAATCTTGAAAAACAGATTGAAATAAATTCTCATCTTCAGAAAATCATTCAGCTTGAAAATGAAGCTGAAATTGCTCGGAATAAAATTGATGAGTTAGAGAATAAATTGAAAGGTTTTGTGAATTCTGCATCACAAGTCTGTCCAAAACCAATCAATGTAGTTCCAATAAGTGACAATGTCACAAATTTTGACAAAGTCAAAATTGAAGATTGTGATGAGAAAACTGATGATGAAGTTGAAAAAAGAAAAATATTTTTGAAATTAAATGAAATGTTTCAAGAAACTGTTTTACATTCTACTGAGAAAGGTGAATGCTCAACGCAAAAACTTGTAAAGAAGAATGTGGAACAAAAACAAATGGATAAAAAGCTGAAAAATCTTCAAAAAGAAAATAAAAGCTCATCAGTTCAATCATCCAATCGAGATAAAAAACCACAAAAATTGGAAAATCAAAACTCAAAAACTGTTGGTAATAAGTGGTGCAGGTTTGACCACAGTGCTTCAAAGTCAAATCCAGCTTTCAGGAAGAGTGATGATTATCACAAAGCCAGACAATGCTATGATCTGAATGTTTAGTGTGAAAGTGGTGATTGGTATGATAACAGAGAGTGTTACACTTGTGGAGTTCGAGGACACATTGCTGTTAACTGCCAAAATCAGTGGTTTGAGACGAGGAGATGCTATAATTGCCAAATCAAAGGTCACATTGCCAGAGATTGCCCAATGAGATCAAAGGAAAGATCGAGGGCTGATTTTCAGAAATTGGCAAAGAAACCAGTCAATGTCAAGCCCAAAGAACAGAAAGTGGAAGAAAAGAAAGTAAAGCTTTCACAGGGGCAGAAAGACAGACTGAGGAAGAAGAGGAAAAAAGCGAGAGAATATCTCGAAAGGATTTTGTCCTCGGATACAACTGGTAAAACAGATAAAAGTTCTGATAAATCATCTTGCTCGCCAAAGAAAGACAAATTAAGCAAAATGAATTCATCAGATACAAATCTGAGGACAGAGGAGAGAGTAAAGAAAGAGAAAGTTGGTGGTGATGAATTTGTTTCTTTGGAAACAAAGGAGCCACGTGTTGGCAATGAATCTGACTCATCAAAGTCAGACAAGCCAAGTTCAGGCAATGAATCTGGTGTGGTAAAGCCAGAAGAGCCGTGTGTTGAGGTAAAAGTTGAGAATTCTGGTCTAACAATGGATGATGCAAATTTTCCACCATTGTTGAACAAGAATTTAAAATCACCCAAGGACCGTCAGGCTTGGGTGAATCTGTTTAAATGAAAAACCTGACTTGCCGAAGCTCCCAGGTTGGTAAGTGTAGAGCAGGTATCGGCACATTTCTTGAGAAATTCACGAAAGTGATTTCGACTTAAAAGTGGTAAATCAGGGACATTAAGTTGTACTTGATTTTCTACAAGTGATGTTTGTGGATTGATCTTAAAAATGTTAGTTTTTTACAAGTGGTTGAAGAAAACAAGGTGATGAATGATTCCCATGTTTGAGAAATGACTCACAAAACTTATTTTCCAGAAAAACCATTTTGATTAAAACAAACTTAAGTGTTTTGAAATCTCTATGGGAAAATGTTTTGTTGTCAGGGGGAGTTCTGATTGTTTAAGCCAAGTAAATAGAGAATTGAAGTAATTCTCATCATGTTGTCATTTACTTTGTACAGTTCATTTTCAAATTTTCCCAGAAAATCAAAATTGAAACATATTTTGATTTTAGGGAGAGTAAAAATTTTAAAAAATTTGAAAATTTGAAAATTTGAAAATTCCAAAAACATTGAAGAAATGCAAAAATGAGTTTTGTTGTGAAAAAGAGGAAATGATAGTAGATCAGTTGGACTGTCACAACATGCTAAAGAAATGTAAAGTCTAAAGAGATAAATGGTCTCACTAAAGATGTGACGATAGGCTCAGCTAGACTAGTAGATTTGCGATAACGATACAAACCTAAAATGAAAAAGCCTAGTTCTAGTGGGAAACATGGTCGAAAGCATAGTACTTAGTTTTGTCCTTCTTGATTGTGTGCCTACTCAGTAATCGCTGATTGTCGAAAGACATAAAACTGGTTAAATTTGTGAATTTTCACAACTTTGCTGAAAAGTCGCTGTGATTGTGCATTTTATTTTGCAAAGATTTAAACTTGTTTTATTTCTTTATTTTGTTTAAGCATTGGACATCCTCTGCGTATACGTGAGTATCGAACTGGATGTTAGTGCCTAAACGTTCTGCTTTATTTTCTTTGGTGTTTCGTTTAAGCTTTGGATCACCTCTGCGTATACGGAAGTATCGATCTGGTGGTTAAAGCCTAAACAACTTCAACTTGTTTTATTTTTCTTATTTTGTTTAAACATTGGACTTTCTCTGCGTATACGGAAGTATCGATCTGATTGTTAATGTTTAAACATTCTGCTTTGTTTTCGCTCAAATCACAATTGATAAAAGTTTAAAGGCATTACTTGAGTCAGTGTATTGCATGATGAGGGGATATGCTGAGATCGTGGGGTCCATAAGAACTTAGTGCATAATTAATATACCTTAACGTATCGGTAAGCATTTCGAAAGTTTTTAGATTGAGTTTAACTGGATAACAATATCGTCAATCTATGTGAATTGTTTAAAACTGAAAATGTTTAAAGCTTAACAGTGCAAGTGATTGGTCACATAAACTGATATGATCCTCTTACACAAATTCACAAAAATAGTGTTTGTAAATATTTCTTCTCTGCATTTCATTTCATTTAAAAATTCAAAAATATTTTAGTGTGTTTTAGCATAAATTTTTGAAAAATACAAAAAGATTTTCGACAACTGATGTTGAAGAGTTGATTTTCAAAATTTCAAGTGCTAAACATGATGGACAGGTTTAGGAGTGTGCATTTAAAAGAAGAAATTTGTTTGTCGAAAGAAAGTTTGATTAGTTAATCAAGGTCATTAATTTGAACTTGATGTAACTATTGTAAAACTTATGTGTTTGTGAGAAATTTTGTGCAGGAAATGATAAAAAGCGAAGTTTCAATTCCTGATGATCAAATTCCAGGTTTTGATACTTTGCTATTAATAAAAAATTCTAGACTGCGATCCTAGCTGTTGGACCGATTTCGTGACCCTAAATGTCAGTAAAAGTAGTTCATCTCTGAATACGAAGGCGGAATCAACGTATACAAAGTCATAACAGCATATATCCTTTTAATCTTCTTTCTATTAACGATTTTCGAGACTTTACAATGTTTATAACAAAAATTCAGCAGCACCTCGTCTCACATGTTATGATCACTGTTCGCTTCAAATGACACATCAACACATATATATATAGTGGTGGCCTGTTCGCTTGAAAGTGACCTGACTGTTTCAAGCGATCACACTTAAATCAGTTTCAAGCGAACAAGACTTAGATGGTTTCAAGCGAACAAGACCTTGTTGAGTTCGCTTGAATGTGACACTTGTGTTTTTCAAGCGAACTAACATACTTTTATACACAAACCCTAATTTAACCTATCTAGACTCAAGACTTGAATAAGACAAAGTCAACAGACATTCAGTGCACCAACAGACTCCCCCTTGGATGTTGACGAAGTCTTTAGCTCCGAATCTTCAGTCTTGGTCTTTTCATCATTTCTGTCTTCTCATAATAAACATTCTATCTTCACAGGTTCACAATCTTGTCCTGGCTCCATCTTCAGACTTTCCTTTGACCGTTGATCTAGACTCCCCCTTTCACAGACTCCCCCTCTCAATATGCTAGAATCTGAGATCTTGATCTGGTTCAAGCTTTAGCATTTAGCTTCCATAGGAATAATGAAGTCCAAAACCTGTGTCTCAAACATCAATCATTACAAACTATCTTTTCAACAATAAATCACAAATTTAATCAGTTATAGCAATCCACTCAAGTATTCAGGTTCAAGTTAATGACCCTGATTACTCAACTAATCTACCAAGTCCAATTTAATGACCTTGGTTGATCATTTGACGAAACAAACTGATTTTGAAAAACAACAATTTCAAACATTTTCTGAAAATAACAAGTATCAAGTTAATGAACTTGTTTTTGACTTTCCAATAAATCAAACTTCATCAAGATAAGCTCTCCTCATTCTTCAGTCCAGAATCTCCTGCATCTGCTTCAAATATCTGAGAATCCAACAATCAACTCTCCACTTTGGTTTGTCGGAAAATAAAGCAGAAATAAAATCTTTTTGGATTTTATAAAGTGTTCTAAACTAAGAAATGAAATACAGAAAACTTAAATTGCAGAAAGTAAACAAAGTAAACTATTTACAAACATATTTTTGACGAGCGTGTCAGGGAATCATATCAGCTATCAGACAAATCACAAGTACCGTTAAGCTGTAATTACATACTCAGAATTAAACAATTCACCTCGATTGTCGATATACTGATCCATCTTAAATTCTCACACAAATTTCAAATTATTCAGGATACGAATTAGATGTCTTATGAACTAGCTCATTCATGTGTCCCACCTCTTGAATATACTCCCGTATCCAGAATCCCAATAATCAGTCTTACAGGTGAGTATACTACAATGATATCTGTATATAAATTAGGTATGCGAGGGCCGAGGGATCTCAGGTCGATACTTCCGTATACGTAGAGAGATATCAGCTTCGAATTTACGGTATGTCCCCTTTAGAGGATCTTTTAGCTACAACAGCATCGACTATCAATTTTATTGTTTCATCGGCATGCTGAGGGTTTAATGCTATGTTTCAAGCATTGCAGAAAGTATTATCCAAGGACTAGGTCAGAACCACCGTTCAGCAGAAGTCCCGGAATAATACCCCAGACATCATTGAGTATAAAGACCTAGTATATCAGATTATGAGATCTTTCAAACGAGATTTCAGGGGTTACCTATATATCCAAGTAGTGTTCCCCACGAATTTCGCAAGTTTGAAATTTTAGGTTTATATCCCGAATAAATCTACTAAATGTGCGAAAACCTATCGACACATCATCAGTGAGACTGTTTAAATCATTTAAACATTACAAATCTTTAGCATACTGTAATTGTCTAGCCGATGTACTATCATTTTCCCTATATACACAAGCTCTTTTTCAAATTTTATCATGTTTTTGTATTTTTGCATTTTTTAATGTTTTTGTATTTTCTGAAAATATAAACTATATACAAATATCTACTCCCCCTAAATACCAAAACAAGTAAAAAATCGACAAACCATTGCAGATTGTTTCTCGTCCTCATCCGCAACAGTACGCTCATCAACGCCAATAATGCCATCCGACACTGAAAGAAGCTTCATACCATTCAATTTTAACAAATATTTAAACCGAGTTTTATCAAAAGCTTTGGTATGTAAATCAGCTTTCTGTTCGTCAGTGTGGATTTTCTCAATTCGTATCAACTTTTTCTCAAAGCAATCACGAATAAAGTGATGACGAATTTCTATGTGTTTAGTTTTAGCGTGATGTACTGGATTCTTTGTTATATTTATTGCGGCCTCATTATCAACAAAAAGAGGTGTGTTAAGAAACTGCAAACCATAGTCGCGCATCTGTTGCTGTATCCACAGGATCTGAGAGCAGCAACTGCTAGCAGAAACATACTCCGCTTCACATGTAGATAACGCCACAGACGTTTGTTTCTTACACTGCCAGGTAACCAATCTAGAACCAAAGAACTGGCATCCTGCAGTTGTTGATTTTGAATTAACTTTGCAGCATCCGAAATCCGAATCGGAATACCCTTCGAGCGTAAAGTCGCCTTTCCTAGGATACCACAACCCCAATGAAGGAGTTCCTTTCAGGTAGCGCAATATCCTCTTCACAATGATCATATGCAAAGCTCTCGGGTTAGATTGAAATCTTGCTGCGAGGCACGTTGGGTACATGATATCAGGACGTGAAGCAGTTAAGTACATCAAAGAACCTATCATGGATCGATAAAAAGTTTCATCAGCCCTGTCTCCGGTGAGATCTGGGTGAATCCCATGATTTGTTGCAAGTGGGGTAGCAGCTGAAGTAGAACTTGACATCACAAATTTCTCTAGAATATCATGAACATACTTTGACTGATGAATGAAAATTCCCTCAGGAAGTTGTTCAACTTGTAGACCTAGAAAGAATTTCATCTCCCCCATTGATGACATTTCGAACTTTTGCTTCATCACTGATTCAAAATCTTTGCATAGATTTTCATTTGTCGACCCAAAGATTATATCGTCCACATAAATCTGAACTATCAGAAGATGACCGTCGACCTCTTTAGTGAAGAGAGTGGCATCCACTTTTCCACGAATGAACTTGTTGGCTAGTAGGTGTTGAGACAAAGTCTCATACCAAGCTCTCGGGGCCTGGTGTAAACCGTACAGCGCTTTGTCCAATAAGTAGACCTTGTTTTTGTGGATTGGATCGGTGAAGCCCGGCGGCTGACCGACATAAACCTCCTCTTTGACCTTCCCATAAAGAAACGCCGATTTAACATCTAACTGATATACTTTGAAGTTCTTCCAAGATGCAAATGCTAGGAAATTCTGATTGCCTCTAGTCGTGCTACAGGAGCATAGACTTCTGTAAAATCAATTCCCTCCTGTTGACTAAAGCCCTGAACAACGAGTCGAGCTTTGTTACGAACAACAACTCCTCTGTCGTCTCTCTTGCATTTAAAAACCCATTTTGTATTGATTTTTCTATAACCATCCGGCAAATCAACTAACTTCCACACCCCAATTTCTCGAATTGACTAAGTTCCTCCTGCATTGCAATGACCCAAGAATCTTCAGTAAGCGCCTCTTTATAAGTTCTTGGCTCAACCTGCGATATAAAACAACTCAATGAGAATTCGGTTTGCAAAGGAGCAACTTTTGTATAAAAACATGTAAGCCCTTTATCAATCTGATTTCGAGTGCGAACGCCAGCTTGCAATTCTCCTATGATCAACTCCTCTGGATGATATGAAAAAGTTCGCGACATCACTTCACTTGGAACATCTACATTTCCCTCCAGATTAGTAACATTCTGCTCTGCATCTTGTTCACCAACTTGGTTTGTTTGACTTGAAATCTGAATTTGCTCCCCCTCAGAATCCGAATCACCATGATAAAAAACCGGCATGTTTTCAGTTTCTAGATTATCATTCTGAACCGACTGATTATCCTGAGCAACTTCATTCTGTTGGACATCATCATATTCACCAGCATTACTCGGTCCTGCTTCATCATCATTCGAAGTTTCCCGTGGTCGCCTCGAGTACTCAGCTGGAAACCGTTGCTGTGACTCGTACTCACGCAAAATATCCAACTCATCAAAGAAATCCTCTTCTTCCTCTGATTCTTCTCTCATGTCAAACGAATCCCACAGTCTGTCATAATGATAACGCCATGAATCTCCAGGATTCTGCGGTGGCATAGGATAACCTTGACATTCAACATTATATGCCTCAATAATCGTTTTCAAGCTTGGAATGAATACACGTTTCAACGAACTTGCATAACCCACAAATATTCCTTCTAAGCCTTTTTCACCGAATTTTCCTTGAAAATCTAGAACTGTACAGGGAGACCCAAACGGTTCAAGATACTTCAGATTCGGTTTACGATTATTGATCAGCTCAAAACATGTTTTGTTGAACTTCTTGACAGTAAGAACCCTGTTGAGCGTATAGCATGCGGCGGAAACAGCTTCAGCCCAAAAATTTATCGGTAACTTTGAATCTGTGAGCATAGTTCTAGCCGTCTCGATTAGTGTCCGGTTTTTGCGTTCTGCAACCCCATTCTGCTGCGGAGTGTACGGAGCACTAAACTCATGCAATATCCCTCTTTCATCACAAAATTCTTCCATCTTACTATTCTTGAATTCAGTACCATTATCACTTCGAATTCTTTTGATATGCCTTTGGTACAAATTCTCAATCTTTCTGAACAACGCCATCAAACTATCAAACGTTTCATCTTTCGTCTTCAAGAAAGAAACCCACGAAAATCTGGAATAATCATCAGTAACCACAAGACAGTAGAGATCCCCTGTAATACTTTTGACGTTTACTGGACCAAACAAATCCATGTGAAGTCTTTCCAGAGGACACAAAACTGAATTGACTTGTTTTGTAGGGTGTGACTTTTTCTTTTGCTTGCCTTTGACACAACTAATGCACTCCTCTTCCAGATGAAAACCTTTGACATGAACTCCCATAACCAAATCGTTGTGCACCAAGTGATTCATCTTCCTTAGGTGAATATGCCCCATCTTTCGGTGCCACAACTTTGATTCTTTCTCAGTTGCTTTAGATACAAAACAATGTGCTTGACCAGTAGTTGTAGTTGCTACACTCATATCTAACACATATAAATCATTTACTATAGGTGCCCGCATGATAATCCATTCTTCAGGGATAACAAATCCTGGTTTCAAGATCAAACATTCTTTGTTTGTGAAGTGAGTAGTATACATATTGTCACAAATCTGCGAGATACTAAGCAGATTGTTCTCCAGCTCAGTGATGTAGTTAACTCTTTCAAACGTCACAATTCCATTGGATAACGTTCCTTCACCAATAATTCTACCACCTTCATGACCTGCAAAACCTACGTAACCACCATTAATGTTTCTTACATCATACAGCAACACAGTCTTCCCTGTCATATGTCGAGATGCTCCACTATCCATGATCCATCTGGATACAAGTTGTGGAAAATCCTGCACAAAACAAACTTTGACTTAACCATCTTCAATAAAGATGCCGATTCATGCTTCGCGAACAAGGAAGCTCCGGCAATTCAAACTGTTTATTCAAACATGGTGTCCACCCAGGCTTCATCAGCCTTAGGTGTAACCTTGACTCTCGCAATTTGAATTTTGAAATTTTCAACCTTCAAAGGTGGAAAATTTGCATCCTAATTAACCGAAATTGATTCTTCAGCCTTTTTCACTTCAGAAGTTGAAATTTTCATCTCTGTTTTTGGTTTCCAAACTTGTTGAGATAATGCAACCTGCTTGTAAAATTTGTCATTTTTAGTTACCACTTTCTTTACAAGTTCATTTTTCACTTTGGTATTATCATTTTTCACACTCTTTTTCTCAACAATGATTGGTGCTTTACCCTTTTCGTCAACTTTTTTCTTTTGAATCTTTACAGTTTCAGTCTTAGGCTTCACATTAGTACACTTTCGTGCAATGTAACCAACTTGATTACATCTGAAACATGTTCGAGTATCAACAACTCGACTTGTGCCTTCAGACTGATACTGTGAAGTTCTTTTCTCAAAGAACTCTTTATTCGATTTTGAAAAGATTCCATTTTCCTCATCAGAAAGTGAACTTGAACTGTTCACAAACACCTACTTTTCAGCAAACCTTTTGTTTTGAAAACTCTTTTTCTGATAACTCTTACCACCCCTATAACCACCCGACCAATTGTTTCGATTGTTATTATAAAAATGTGGTGGCATAACAAGCTTTTTGTAGTAAGCTTTATCTTTCTCGAAATTCATTTGCCTTTTTGTTTATTTCAAACTGTTCACTTCTGACAACTCAACTTCAACCAATTTGAAAACATTTGTCAACTTTTTCACATTAACATTCTCAATGGGAAACTCAAAATCCGAATACAACTTATCAGATCCAGCCATCTTGTACATCACAAGACCCGGTTCATCACTTAAGTTGTTTTTGGATTTTGGTTTCTGAATGTACTTGTCCAAGAAACACCCATCTTCCTCAGTAGTATCACTATCCATTTTTAGCACATTTTCAACAACACCTTTTACAATATCATTTTGGACACTATCGTCATTGGAAGATGTAAACGTGACATCAATGTTCTCCGGAAGTTTAACTTCACTTTCTTCCTCAATTTCAACCAACCCAGATTGCTTTTTCGTGTAATTATCAAGAACAGGTGGTGGAACTTGATGAAAACCCACCCCAGTTCCATCACAGTACACATCTTCGCCCGCTTTGTCTTTCCCGATGGGTTTGGGAATAATGTGTTGCAAAACAAAGCTTGCGGAGTTGTAACTCTTAAGTTTCAACTGGATTCGCTCATTTTCAATTTCAGCCTCTTGAATTTTAAGTTTCAGTTTAGCGATTTCATCCAGTTGTAGGTTAATTGATTCTTCTTTTATTCTAAGCACTGCTTTTAGTTGAATGTTTTCTTTATAAGTTTTACCATTTCGATCATCATTATCTTTCATTGTGGTTTTGAGTTTCTCAAATTTTTCAGTGATTTGACGGTTTTCAAGAACTAACTTTTCATTTTCTTGTCTAATCCTCTCATGATCAGTTTTATCATTTTCAATTTTGTTAGTTAATTATTTTATCCGTTCAGTTGAAGCTTTAACCATCTTGTCACGATCAAGAATTTGATTCTCAACGTTTCTGACTTTTGCTGTCAGATCATCAACCTTCTTACCGTTGAGATACGTGACTGTGTTACAAAATTTGCATTCTTTGATGCAATTTTTGCAATCAACATCCCCATCAACTTTCTTACCTGACACATTCGTTGACAAGTTTGAACTGACCTGGCTTTTTGACTCAGACTTGGAGTTAAAGTCTACCTCAAGTGCTTTAGCAGCTAGCACTTTGTCAGCCATTTTTCCAAAATTTTCAGCATTCAACTCCTGCGTCGTATCAATGATCCCTGTATCAACCTTCTTTGACTTCTCTTTCTCTTTCTCTTTCTCTTCTCTTTCCTTCTTCTCTTTCTCTTCTTTTTCTTTCTCGTCTCCAGTTCCCCACCATTTATTCTGCCAATAATCATCATCATCTTTTAACTCTTTGATTATGGCCTCTAAATCAAGAGTGTTGTGATCAATAGCAATGTTACCATATGGATCAAGATAACACTCCCTGTCTGTATCCCATCTATTTGCTCTCTTTGCTTCCGAAAAGATACCAGATATTCTGATCATTCTGTTTGTGGCCAACAACCTTCTGTAGTTATATTTCTGTTCTTCAGTTCTGTTGTCTTTCCACGGAACAGGTTCATTCTTTGCCATGAAAGCGTAACCAACCGCATCTTCCTCCGGTAGCAGCTCGCTCCAGTCGAAACCTTCATCGTCGTGAATTACTGCAAGAGCTCTAGATTTCTCTTTGTTGTCTTCAACCTGCTTCAATCTAGGCGGCTCATATTTATTCTGGTGATAAATTGCCTTCTTGTAGTAATCATCTCTGAAAGGATTTTCCGACTCATCAGCATATGCGTTTCTGCATTCTCGCTTGAAGTGACCTTTCTGCTTACACTTGAAGCACGTCACCTTGGACTTATCGAACCCCAGCTTGGTAGATGCACCACCAATTGTCTTCCTGCCGGTAATTTCCATGAAACGCTGTGCTCAACGAACAGCACTCGCCATTGCCCAACGAATATCGATCAGCTCCATTTCCTCAGGATCAATCTGATCATAATCTTCTTTCGTCAGATTGGTGTTTCCTATCTTCCCAGCTACTAACCCTTCATATGATTCTAACACCGATGCTAGGAAGATCATCTGTTGTTTGGCCGACTCCTCATCAAAGTTCTGAGCATTTTTCAAGTCTATTGCAATGTTGCATTGAAAACGATTATTTTCATCAGAATGACTTGCAGATGATGAAAATCCACTGTGATAACCACTGTGATTTTGACTTCTTTGACAGCTTTGACTTTCTTTGCTTGCTTGCAGTGAATACATTTTTAGCAGAAAACGCAGTTTTGGGAGAAGTTGCTTTTGGCATCATGCTCTTTGGATAATACAAATCCAAATTCTGCTGGTAAGATGAGTGATTGACTTTGTATGTCTTCTTCAACTCCAACTAGTGACTCTCGAGTTTCTCAATCAGCAAATCTAATGTCAACTTTTCTGGTGCTTTGATGGTATTCTTCAACATCAGCACATAATATCTCCAATCCATCTCGTCAGGCAACGAATCGAACAATTTGTCGATAAGATCTTCTTCAGGAATTCTGATATCATGTCTTACTCATTCCAACTTCAGATGACCAAACCTTTCTATCATTTTACAAACTGACTCATTCTTTAAACACCCAAACAAATCAAACTCTTTCCTAAGTAGTTTCTTTTTGTTTTTCTTGATTTCTTCACTACCTATACATTTCTTTTCTAATTTTGCCCAAAGATCTTTAGCACTAGAGTAATCAATCAAAGAGATTATATCTTCACGCACAGATTGAAACAATAATGCCACACATTTCTGCTCAGCAACAAACGACTCTATTTCATCAGATGTTGATAAAGTTTCACCCTCTTTGCCTCCATTATCGTATCCATTTTTGAGACTCTTCCAGCTCAGAAATGCAAAAGCCCTCAACCAATCTTCGAATTTCTTTGCCCACCGACTATACTCCTCGATAGCCATCAATTTTGGTGGTTTGTTGTAAGTTCCGAAAGCACTTTCAACTTCTAAAGCATCCGATAATTTCTTCTTGGCGTTTGATGAGTTCTCATTGTTGTTGCTTGAAGATGTATCGTCTCCCGAGTTTCCAGCAAATGCGTACATGTCGCTAAATGGGTTTAAGAATATGTCATCCATCTTGAGTATTCCTGCAAAATCAACAATCACTTAGAAAAATTTCGAAATCTTGAAAAATAACAAGTTCAAACGATACTACTTGAAACGAAATAACTTCAAGTAAAAATAGTAATTTTCTAGCGAACACAAATTTTCAAGCGAACTAGAATATTATGTCTGTTCGCTTGAAAATGCACAAGTATTTCAAGCGATCAGGTTCTTTCAAGCGAATAACAATTCAAGCGAACAAGCTTATTATTTTCAAGCGAGCAAGGTTATTATTTTCAAGCGAACAAGGTTGAAATATACTTTTCAAGCGAGCAAGACAAGTTATTTCAAGCGGACAAACTATGACATCATCTTTTTACGAACGATCTCAAGCGGTCAAACATTTTTTGATCAGTTTTAAGCCGTGTTTTGGTCCGAAACTTTCAAGAATTAGTTATCTACGAATTTCGCTTGATATGTATGAATTTTAGTCCATTTCAACCGTGAAATATATCCGAATCAGAAAAAGAATGAAAAGAAGTAAGAAGTAAGTAGAAATGAGAAAATCGGGTAAATTCAAGCTGCTATGGTATGAACTCCTCGTCCTGAGCTCTGATACCACTTGTTGGACCGATTTCGTGACCCTAAATGTCAGTAAAAGTAGTTCATCTCTGAATACGAAGGCGGAATCAACGTATACAAAGTCATAACAGCATATATCCTTTTAATCTTCTTTCTATTAACGATTTCCGAGACTTTACAATGTTTATAACAAAAATTCAGCAGCACCTCATCTCACATGTTATGATCAATGTTCGCTTCAAATGACACATCAACACATATATATAGTGGTGGCCTGTTCGCTTGAAAGTGACCTGACTGTTTCAAGCGATCACACTTAAATCAGTTTCAAGCGAACAAGACTTACATGGTTTCAAGCGAACAAGACCTTGTTGAGTTCGCTTGAATGTGACACTTGTGTTTTTCAAGCGAACTAACATACTTTTATACACAAACCCTAATTTAACCTATCTAGACTCAAGACTTGAATAAGACAAAGTCAACAGACATTCAGTGCACCAACACTAGCTGAGTGAGAGGGGGAGTCTGAAGACAAGAAACAGGTTACAGATCCTGATGCTATGGAAAGCCAGGAGAAGTTTTGGAAGCCCAGAGACTGATAAAGACTGAAGATGCGAAGACTCGATACTTCAGACTCGTCAACATCCGAGGGGGAGTCTGTTGGTGCATTACGTCTGTCGACTTCGTCTTGTATCGAGTCTTATACTAGAATGTTAGATCAGGGCAGGTTATACGAGGAAAATAGGAGGGTTTACATATGTTTGAGCTAATTTCGTTTGAAGGTGTCATGTGATGGTTCAAACGAAATTAACAAAAGTAATTTCGTTTGAAATGCATCTTGACACTTTCAAACGAAATTAGATCCCTATTGTTAGTGCACTATGTCTGTTGACTTCGTCTTGTAAATTGTTACCAGATCAATAAACGATATCAGTTGTAACCTTCTTGTTTCCGACGCCGAGGTGCTGTCGAAGTGTCTACGTGCTGTAAATTGTTACCAGATCAATAAACGAGACAGTTAATAGTGAATACAAGCTAAACAAAGACATAATCAATGAATTCCGCCTCTGATTATGTCTGAGACCTCTTCTGATCGACTCATTTGGTCGTTTCACGATCCTACACCACTCAACCCAACTAGCTTCCTCAGTGACTACGTGCTAAATTTCGTACGAAATTTCTTTCAACTTGGGGATGATGTGACAACTCGCAATTCCGAACCTATCTTTGTGTTTGATGTAACTTGTATGAACTCTATGTGATTAATTGATACGTTGGTTTTAATGAATGATTAAACGTTACATGTTATGTGTGTAATGTATGTATATAAAATTCAATCGCACAAGCCTTTGGGCTTTGGTTCCACACAACTCTCGGCCCACACTTTTTTTAATCGAAATCAAGGGGCAGCCCATGCAAGGGTTTGGCCCACTCCCCTATTTAAACCAACACATAACCCTTGTTAGTTTTTCTTCCTCATTGTTTGCAAAAACACACAACACACAAACCCTAAATCTCTCTCCCTCTCTCTTGAACTCGACGTCAGCCACATCCCCTCTTCCTCGAAGCTTTCTAGTTCGGATCGATCTTGTTCTTCTCTCAACCGGTTAGTGTTTCACTATTGTTTGCATAGTACAAGATGTTCTGATTGCTATGATTGCATGTTAGTTAATATTGTGACTATTATGATCTCGTGTAATAGTTAGGGTTCTTACTAATCGAATCATTGATGTTATGGATTCATGAGATTTGGTACAAACGACTAGCTGGAATGTTAATTTGATTATTGATGAAACAAGGTGTGGTAATATGCTAATCGGCTCACATATATATATATATTGAACCGAACATATGTTAATCGGCTGTGATGTGTTTATATTCGAATGATTGTTGTATTGTTATGTTAGGATGCATGCTAGTAATCAAGAACATGAGCCATGTTAATGTTTTTGAATGATTATGGTTGTGGTCTATGTTCTGAATATGATTAGGGTTCGTAAGGATTTAATGTTAAAACCCCGGTTTGATCGAGTGTTGTATGGTTGGAAACTGTTAGATTGAATCTTGCAAATTAAATGGAAACAATTGTGATAATTGTGAATGATTGCGTAAAGTTAGGAATGTTATAACTAATCGCACAAGACCAAACGCACAAGTCGGACGCACAAGTTAAGAATATTAGGGTATAACAGTTAAAGCACTGTGTACAACCTCCTAAAGCACATTCGCACAACATCTTGTGGATCGCACAAGGTTGTGCTGATCGCACAAGATGTTGGGTCGCACAACATAATAAGTTCTGCTATTGCTGTTTGGCCGAACAGCCCAAAACTTCAATCGCACAAGTTAATTCGAGTCGCACAAGATTAAATGGACCGCACAAATTGATTATCGGTTTATATGTTGGGCCGCATAGGGTATGGATTTCATTTGTTATTGGGCCGGGCTTGTTTTCAGTCGCACAACCTGTTGTGAGTCGCAAAAGGTTGTGCTGGACGCACAACAGGATGGGCCAGTTGTTAATGGGCTTTAAATATTGGATCGCACAAGATGATTGAGCTCGCACAAGCTCAACGGCCCAATCATTTGAGTCGCACAAGTTCGGATATGTTATGTACTTGACTGTTAACGTGTTGAATATGTTTGCCATGATCATTACGTGTTATAACCTGTTAGTTTATGTGTAAAACTTATGTGCACTACTTGAACCTAGACCTGACTTGTATGGTAACCATGTTAGGACGTGGTTGACCACTTATAGCTCAAGTGACCTTTTCGTGTATCTGCGGAGCTAACCTAAGGTGAGTTCACACTTTCCATAAGGCATGGGATTCCCGGTGGTTTGGGAATGGGTTAAGAAACTAAAACGAAACCTACATATTCACCTTTAACAGAATATGTACCTCCATCCTCGTTGAGAAGGATGACAACATTAACCTGCGTATTCTCCTTAGATAGATTATGCACCTCTGTCCTCAGTTGGAAGGACGACAACCTATAACTTACTAGACAAAACTCTATCATTAAGTCCCTCATTTTTATATCGACTTAATCGCTGGGCCAATGGTGAGCGGGTCATTAGTTAATAGTGCTATTAGGGTTGACAAGCCTCACACCGTGCCGGGAGGACGGGCGTGTACTAATGGATCTGGGCACTTAGTCAATGATGATAGACATTGACGTAGGGCACAACTTTCTCAGTCAGTTTTCGATATGGTAACGGTCTAGTGCTTAACATGGGGAAGCCCCCACTGGTTATGATTTGGGAAACATTGGATTGGATAACTCATGGTTTTTAAATGAACTCGTGGTTTTTAAAACAACTATAAATTGGATAACCAACTGTGAACTCGCTCAACTTTGTTGTTGACTTGTTGTTACATGCCTTGCAGGACGTTAGGTATTTATGGAGCTTTCACGAGCAGGAGGAGTCGTTGTGGGACATGGACCGTTGTGTGCCATGTTAAACTTTATGAACTTATGACTTATGTTTTGGTTTTACATTTTATGCTTCCGCTGATTAACTTGAACTTGGTTAACTTATTTTGAACACCAATTATATTGTGTGGTTGAACTTTTCTTTACTTTACTATATTTTTCAATATGATTGGTGGCTTGATCTTGGTCATGTTACGCCTCCTGCGGTGATACTCCGCTTGTGGATTTTGGGGGTGTAACACAATTGACGTTCTTAAACAAATACTTCCATAAATGGTTCACTCCAATTAACAACCTACTTAACCAACTCCAACACATCTCTATCATCACGAAAATGCCTAATTTCACAATCATCCGCATCCAACCCATACATATGAAAGTTCCTCGCTTTATAGCATTTCGTTGCCAATGAATAATCTGCTAGCTCAAAGTATGAAATGTGGTCTACATCAACTTTAAATAACCTAGATTCACCCCTAACGTACTGTGGTAAACCTAACTCAATGTAACCACCAAACCAAAGCATAACATCAATTGATTCCCCCATTGCATAATCTACTAGTTCATGTGAAATCGTACCTTGAACGGAGTTTAAACTTGATGGATTGTTGACTTTGAGAAGCTAGGTCACGTCACCCTTGATCGTTCCCTCCAAAACGAACAGAACAACAATGCCAGCTACCCTGAAGGATTTTGCTTCTTATAACATGTGTTAGCCACGTCATGGATGCCATGTAGGATTAATGATGCCAGCTAGGAGAGAAGACTAACTCAGTTACTCATTTTTTAACTGAGTGGTGAAATGACAAACAAAATTAAAAGTTTGGGATGTCACAGATCAAAGTGTTAGTTGCGGGTGTTATCGGCCAATTCTTCAAAGTTTGAGGTGTTAAAATCCAATTGGCCTTATTTAAAATCCCCTCACAAGAATAATCATGGTCTGATTGTCACAACTCACAAGTAAACCAATTGTGTTTTTTTTCTAATAAACTTCTAACCTAAACTAAAGAACTCATAATTCATCACTGTCATACACAAAATAAGCTTCAATCAACCTCAAAATTAGTACAATCAACACACTAATCGAATCTCACTTGTCAATTTCATCCTAAATCTACAATTTCAAACCCTAATTTCCTCAAGTTTTACCCCAATTTCACTCCATATGCTCCATAGATAACAAAATCAAACTCTAAAACCCCTATTTTCCCCAAATCTTCTTTCTTTCTTCAATCCTCCAGGCGATACTATCAAACCCATGCAACAGAATTGAGCACAATCAATAACAAAAAAACAGAAAAGATAATACCTGAGAGGAAAGTTGAGTTTCGGAGTGAACCCTAATAGGCGGCGTTCCTGTTTGTATGAAGGGGCGAAAACGAAGCAGATGAAAGAAGATTGAACCTTCCAGTGAGGAAGACGATAGGAATCCTAAGAATAAGAAGCCGATGAACGATGTAGGTAGACAAGCACCGTCACTATCATCATCACCGGCGAAGTGGGCACCGAGATGAGGATGCCGGCCGGAGGTCATGGCTCCGTCGTCTTCTATGTACATGCTAACATTGTAAAACCAGGAAGTAAAGTTAAACCATCCGACATCGTTAATGTGAATTCACTATTCCTCGGTTATGTTTGAAATTAATACATATACTAGATGGAAGAGCCCATCGCGATGCGGCTCGGGGCTTATAATTTTTGATGTTTTAAGAGGCATCCTTATCATGCAATAAAGACACAGTTACGCGCCATCCTTATTGTTACGTCATCTAATCTAGTTGCCCCACTTTATGTGGATCAGAGTTAAAAAAAAAAGTTGCATAATGTCATTACTACGAGACATCTAATGTGTAATCATGAAAAACTACCAACACATTATTCTAAGTGATATTTCTATGAAACTTCACTATTTCTAAACATATTATTCAAACTGTAAACGAACATTACATACAAATCATTATATAAAATTATAATAAACTTTACCAACATTTTTATATAAAGCATAGCATTATTATACGAAATGTCGTATCATTTGGTCATCTCACATTAACCAAAGTATTCTTTTTGTGTTGTCATATCATCCCAACTTCTCCCCATTTTATGACACCACCACACCTTCTCATCACTCAACCTCTCCCTTCAACACCAAAATGTACTGACATAACTCTATCTCGTCTTATACATTTATTTGCTATGCAAATCCAAAGCATGATTTTAGCATTGATTTTAGGTTACCACTTTTAATATAGGTATTTGCTAGTAGCAACAATAGAAAACAAAACGCATTACAAACACATATCTTCTTGAACGTACTGAAAGAAACTTGTTGAAAAAGAAAGAAAATTTTAAAATACAAATACAACAAAACGTTGGGCTCTACTTCTTTTTCCTTGACAATACCCAAAAATAAACTAATGTTCTTGCACTTTGACAACGCCTGAGACCCAGTAACAATCATCAGACCCAAAAAAAACAATGTTATGTTTAATAGTTACAGATCTAGGCTCAGATCTCCACTAATCTATGACTGCAACATAAGTTGCCACGCCAAATAGTGGAGCGTCATCATAGCCCGGATTACAAAGAAAACATGATGGTCATAACAGAGATAATCATCAGTTTCAACACCCAAAAAATGTTTATCGAGCCATGAACATCTTAATTCTTAGATGAGACTGAGCTCACTATCATCGAGTCAAACACAACAAAGAGATAGATATAGAAGGCCGCAAAGGTACGCCGTAACCAAAGACGACCGGATAGCCGCTGGCAACAGTAACCCAACACCCGTCTCTCTCTGTTTATGTTTTTAAAACCCCAAAGGGAAGAGACGGGTATCTCATAACTGAAACACCAAAGAAGCCAAAGGTACAACATCACAATGCGTTAAACAGTTACTAAAAAGAGATACATATAGAAGAACACACATGTTCGTCGCCACCCTGGACGGCCGGAAAGTTGCCGTCAACATAAAGCCAACACCCATCTTGCTCTGTTTCTCTCTCTAGAAACCCGATGGCCGTCTGTTTCTCTACAAAATAAGACCGTCTAAGGTCCGTAAATGGTGAGCCACAAACAGTTGCTGGAGAATATGTGCAACCATTAGAGAGAGTTTCAGAGAGAGAAAGAGCTGAGTTGAAAATGAAGAGGCATTTCACCCCAAAAAGGGTTTTTAACCCCAAAGAGACAGATGTCTCGTTAATAAAAGAGATGGTTGCATTAGAAAACACGTGACAAAGAAAACACCAGATAAGCATACTTTACAACCACCCAATGCATAACAGTGTTGTAAATTTATAATATATAATATGAATTTGTTGATCTTTCAAGAAAAAGAAGAGAAGAAAAGTAGATATTGTCTATCAAAGGTATAAGAGTAAATTACAAAAATCGTCCTTTATGTATGTCAGTTATTGCAAATTATGTTCTTTATCTTCAATAATTACAGAAAACGTACTCGCTGTTTGCAAAACCTTGCAAGTTATGTCCTTTAGCCGTAACTCAATTAATTTTTATTTTTAAATTTGACCAAATGGACCCCACATGAGGGTATTTTGGTCATTTTACTCTCATGTTAGGTCCATTTGGTCAGATTTAACCACAAAAATACCGTCATTTGGGTCCATTTGGTCATATTTAACCACAAAAATTAACTGAGTTAGGGCTAAATGACATAACTTGCAAGGGTTTGCTAACATCAAATACGTTTTCTGTAATTATTGAAAACAAATGACACAATTTGCAATAAGTGACATACATAAAGAACGATTTTTGTAATTTACTCAAGGTATAATGATTGTGACTAGATTAATAATGCATAGATTAATAATGCAAAGTTTGAAAGGAGGTGAATAGCGGTGATAGTCGGCCGAAAGCAACAAAAAGAGAAGGAATCACGTGTCATAGGAATTTGTATTCTTGGATTAAAAAATGTGAAGGGGGTGTGGTTTGGTAGGGGTTGAAAAAGTCTTAACTCTATGGATTAAAGTCTAATTACTTGTTCATATTTGAAAACCAAGTCTTAACTAAATGGATTAAAGTCTAATTACTTGTTCATATTTGAAAACATAGTGTTTTTCAAAAAAAAAAAAAAAAAGGGAAATGTGCTAGTATAAGAAAACCTAGAGTTTTTTTTTATAAAAAAGAAATGTACTAGTATAAAAATATACTAAGCACGTGTCCAGTTTATATATACATATACACACACTAAGACTAGATTTTTTATTTATTTTTTTTTAATCTTTTTTTTCCATCTACTTTAGTAAGGCATTTAGTTGAAAAAATAAAAAATCTTATATTTACTCAACTAGAGTAATTATGTACAATTAGTCAAGAGTGATTAAATAATTGCTATCTAATTTAATTATATGAATTTTTATTTTTATAATTTTTTAGATTATAGGTCTAAAATACATGGTGGAATACATCCGAAAAAAGTTCATGAAAAAAACCCTTCCTTTACTTCTTATTACGATTAGTATGTATTCTACAATCTATACTTACTATATAATAAAAGAAACCATATAAAGGACACGTCTCATTCTATGGAGTAATCTTCATAAGATTTTTCCAACTAAAATATTATATTATTAATTGATATTAATATAAGGATAATTAATATGATAAATATATATCCTGTTTTTTTAAATCTTATTTTTCACATTTCAAGATTTCAAATATATTAATAAAGATATTGGATAACTAATAATAGAAAGACACCATCAAAATATGAACATAAATAAGTACGTTATGAAATATTGGTTTTATCATGCATAAAATTTTAATAACATGTTAATATTATTAATCTATATCTATATGAGTCCAGTTAACGTACATTACGGCTTAACGTACAACCAGTACGCGACCAAATTACGCACGTTATAAAATCAAAATCCCAAATCACGCATGTTAAAAACACTTATCACTCATGTTGAAAACCATTAATCACCCACGTTATACACGTAATCACGCACGGTGTCGTACGTGATGTTCGTTAAGACGTGATGTATTTTACACTTTTCCGATATTATATCTATATCTATCTATCAATTAATGTGTGACACGTGTTATTAACAAAATGCTTCTATTTTTTAATTAAAATATTAATTAAGTAAATAATAAATTAGTATTAAATCTTAGCTTACTTTGAATTTGGAACAGAATGCTTCCGTATAACAAAATCGTTTGTTTTTTTAGGATATAACTTTTTTTTATTATCACGAAAACCAAACTTTGTATTAATATATTATCATTAGATTTTTTTATATAATTTTTTTATTATTTAGTATATAAAATTAGGTTTATTCAACCCATGTAATACATAGGGTTTTAAAAAAATAACTTTTTTATTATTTATTATAAAAAATTATATTTATTTAACCCATGTATTACACAAGATTTTTAAAGATATAACTTTTTTTTATTATTTGATATATAAATTATATTTGTTAATACAATAAACGATCTTTTTTAAAGATATATATTGTTTTTATTATTTAGTATATAAAATTACATTTAGTAAAACCGTGTAATACACGGGGTTCTAACCTAGTAACTTTTATATAATAAAGTGTCGTTCGTTATTATTATACATAACCACACTTGATATTAAAGACAAAAACCCACTTCAGTCAACAAAAGTCAAAAATCCTGATTTATAGCATGGAAATAATAAAATGCAAAGTTAGAAGAAAAGTTGGTATTGTCTATCAAAGGTATGATGGTTGTGACTAGATTAAGGGTTTTTCTCTCTAAACCCTAATCTATTTTTTTCAACACTCTTATGTATTTATAATTAATTATAGTTCGACTCTGAGGTTATTTAATACAGTTGTTGAATGTGAACTATTGGTGTACTCGGGTTACTCTCGGTGTACTCTGTTTGTCCAGTGGGTGCCCTAAGAGTGCTCGGAATTAATTCTGTTGGCTGTTCAAAAAAAAAATTAATAACATTTTAAAATTCAATAAAATTAACAGTTAGAATGAGAGTTCTAAGGCTAAGCGGTATGGGGTCGGCTTGGGCTCGGCCTGCCCCGTCGTCGCCCCCAACACCGTTCCCCCCCCCCCCCTCGTCGTCTTGTCCGTCTCCCTAGGACGATTGAGATGCCCACTAAAATACAAAAAATATATACGTTGGGCTGTGGACCGTTGCAAAAAAAATAATTAATTCCTAAAATTAAAAATAACGGCCAGAATTCAAAAATTCTCAAAAACCAATAAACTTTTTATATAAATACAACCCAAACACCCCTTTTTTTACCCACTTCAACCCTATCTCTCTCTCAACTTTTATTCTCTCACATTTTTTATAAACCATCATACTTTTATAAAAAAATAGGCATGTCTTCGTCTTCTTCTTCA
Organism: Helianthus tuberosus; assembly: GCA_030545235.1. Lineage (NCBI taxonomy): Eukaryota > Viridiplantae > Streptophyta > Magnoliopsida > Asterales > Asteraceae > Helianthus > Helianthus tuberosus. The sequence continues at coordinate 72,833,665 of CM060444.1, forward strand.
ACGTGGTATTCATCATCTTCGGGTGAGAACGAAGCATTTTTTGCAAACGTTATTATGTACGCAACTCAGATGTTCATGGAGGAGGACGAAGAGTCTGAAACGTTGTCACAACGGCAAACTATGAGAGCCGCCTTAAACCGAGACCGAGAAGGTATTTTAATTTTTTAGAGTATCTTTATTTAAATTTAATAATGAATTTAATTTATTTTTTCGTTTTTAATATATAGCCGGCCATGATAATTTAGTGGCCGGTTATTTTGCCGACATACCTGTGTACACGGGCGAGATGTTTCGACGTCGGTTCTGAATGAGTCGTCGACTTTTCTTACGTATCGCAGACGACTTGGCCAGTCTGATCCGTTTTTCACACTACGATATGATGCTAGGGGCCAAAGGGGATTCACTGCTTACAGAAATGTATATCGGCCATTCGCCAACTGGCATACGGATACACACCCGATTCGTTGGACGAGTATTTAAGGATGTCCGAAAGAACCGCACGTGAATGTTTGCACAGGTTTTGCGAATGGGTCGTGAAATTACATAGCAAGAAATACCTGCGGAAACCAAACGGAAACGACGTTCAAAAATTATATCAAGCTCACGAACAAAGACATGGTTTTCCAGGAATGCTCGGGAGCATGGATTGCATGCACTGGCCGTGGCAGAACTGCCCTACTGCCTGGAAAGGTCAGTATACTCGGGGAGATCATGGTCATCCAATTATAGTTCTAGAGGCTGTTGCGTCACAGGATCTCTGGATCTGGCATGTTTTTTTTGTCTACCTGGTTCACTTAATGACCTTAACATCATCTACCAGTCACAGATAATTGACGATGTAGTGGCAGGAACAGGTCTAGACACCAGTTTTACGATTTCGAGGGTGGAATACAGGCGGGGTTACTACCTTGAGATGGAATATACCCAACGTACTCTATAATCGTTAAAACTATTCCGCACCTGACAGACGATAAAAGAAAGAAATTTGCGAAGTTTCAAGAGGGGGCGAGAAAAGATGTTGAACGGTGTTTTGTGGTTCTACAAAAAATGGCATATTATTGAACATCCAGCACGTTCTGGTACACCAAAGAGGTTGCGATACATTTTGTATGCTTGTATCTTGCTGCATAACATGATCATCGAAGACGAAGGTAGAGCGATTTGTGACTATGACGAAAACGCGTCTAACGGGAATTTTGTTCCAGTTAGTTTGGAACAACAAGATTTAAACGGATTCTCTCTTCATAACGAGTACACACATCAAAACGTACAAGCGGACTTGGTGGAGTACATTTGGAGCAACGCACAAAACGAACCTAACGACCACATGCCGGATGAAGACTAGTAGTTTTTAATATTTTTTTAAGAATATGTTGGTTGTTTTAATGTTTGGTTTAGGATATTATGTAATTTTAGTTTATATTAATTTTAGTTTTATGTAATATTTGGTATGTAATGATTGGTTTTTAATATTTATGATTTTATTTTTACTTCTTATTTGATAAATATTAAAAAAGAAGATAAATTTAAAAAATAAATAAATTGGTGGAGTAGACTCATCCTTCATTTCTAGCGTTTCTACCTTAAAGGGGCATCCTCCAAAGACTATGATGTGGTGCCTACGTGACGGATTATCCTTCAAAGATGACCCTCTTCCATACCTTAGCCTAAGGAGAACAAAGAATGAGAGTTTTAAAGAGGAGAGAAAAATAGTCAAAATATGACACCAAATTTTATTGGTGAGAGAGTCAAACTATAATTAATTATAATATATAAGGGTGTCGATAAAAAATAGATTAGGGTGTGAAAAGAAAAACCAGTTTCTCTGTATAGTTGTTAAAGTAAGGGGCTGTTTGGCACACCTCTTAATGAATCATTAAGAGGTGGACCTCTTATTCGGACAGAGGTGGGGCTGTTTGGTTGTGCCTCTTAATGGGAAGCCTCTTAATGATTCAGCTCTGAATCATTCAGAGATATAAACATGCTGAAAGAAAAAAAGACCGTGCCTTGCCCCTTTCACCCCTTTCACCTCTGATGGAGAAGAAACCCTAACATCTCAAAACCTCCGCCCCCACCCCGTCTCCTCACCACCTCCCGCCGCCCTCCTCCTCCTCTCCTCGTCTCCTCACCACCGAACACCTCCCACAGCCCTCATCCTCCCTCTCTTCCACCGAACAACCCCTCTCCTGCCTCGACCGCCGCCCTCAGCCTCCCTCTCCTCCTCCGACCGCCGCCCTCAGCCTCCCTCTCCTGCCGACGACCGCCGCCCTTCCTCCTCCCTCTCTTCCACCCAACAGCAACTCCAACCAGGGGCGGAGATGTGCGTCGATGTTGGAGGGGAAGCGAGAGATTGCTTGCTGTTGCTTGTGTTGTTGCTGCTGGATTTGTTGTAAGAGAAGAAATTGTTGTTGCTGGTGCTGTTGATTCTGTTGCTGAAGCATCAGGTATTGTTGTTGTTGTTGTTGTTGTTGAGAAGATAGAGGGGGTTTGGCGTCTTCACCCAGGTTCATAAAAACAAACGTGTTATTGATTTGGGTTTGTATTTGTTCTTGTATTTGTACTACACCCAGGTTCATATAAAGATTTGGGTTTGTATTTGTTCTTGAATTTGATGGTTCAAGGGTTTACCATAGAGTTGAGTAAAGAAGCGGTTCATCAATCTGTTGAATTTGATGGTTCATCAATCTGTTGTATATTATTGTTTTTGTATGAATTTGTTGATTTTCTCATATGGGTTTTGTATTTTGTGATATAAATTGCAAAAACAGTAGACATTTTTATGTTTTTTTTAGTTTGTTTAGAGGGGTAAAAATGTAATTTCACACGGTCATTCAGATGTGCAACCAAACAGCATTTTACTGGTTCAGCACTACTGGTTCAGAGCCTCTTACCCATTCAGACCTCTTACTGGTTCAGCACTTACTGGTTCAGCACTTGCCAAACAGCCCCTAAATAAGATAAAATAGATTAGGGTGTGAAAAGAAAAACCAGTTTCTCTGTATAGTTGTTAAAGTAAATAAGATATTATATTTTATAGATACATACCATGGTTATCATGTATAGTTGTTAAAGTAAATAAGATATTATATTTTATGGATACATACCATGGAAAGTTGCAACAAAATAGGTTCTGCTATTTCTGAATTCAAATTGATTGTCATATTGAACAAAATATGTTCTACTCTTTATAATTACCTTTACCTATATATATATTATATATATTAAAATTACAAATGAATGAATAGTAACTTTTTAAGTGATGAGTAAATGGTATCGGGTACGGGTACAGGTACCGGTACTGTTATCAAATTTACCAAACCGGGTGTATTTTCGGTACCGTTCGTCACCGATTTTTACCCTCAAATACCGGTGTCGTATCAGTACCGACCGGTACCGAACCGTACCGTAACCGGCATATTCGGTACCTGTACCCACTTTTGGGGATTTTGATAACGGTATTTTCGGTACCGGTTGGAACCGAGCTCATCAAATCCTGTAGTAACGTAGCAATGCAAGTAATTGCACCGTTTAGATTACTTTTCATACGCACAGTAAGTAAAATGTATTTCGTTTGATTGAGGTTTTATATACACAACAACTTATTTTGCTTTCTTTTTTGTCTTTTTCTGTAATAAATGAATTGTAGCATGTAAAATTAACTTGGATATTTAGATTATTGATGAGCAAATCGTATCAAATCCTATAATCAAACCGATATCGTATCGGTACCAAATTTACTATACCAAATCATTTTCGGTACCAATTTGGTACCCACCTTTCGGCGTTTTCAGAATTGTTACTTTCGGTTCGACACCGGTCTAGCACCATACATGTATTTATTGATTTTTACCTTCAAATACCATACCGTATTGTACCGAGTATTTTCGGTGTCGGTACCTAATTTTGAGATTTTCCGGATCGGTACTTTCGGTGCCGTTACCGGTACCGAGCTCATCCATATTTTAACGTGTTAGCACCGTAATAACCATACTGAAAACAATCGAATTTCCAAAGTTTAGTACATGTGGGTCCTATTATTATATATTAGGTTATTTAAAATGGCTTATTTTATAACGCAGTGACTATCATTACCACGTTTTTTTTTATTTCTGTTTTGATATTTGGTATCTGCTTGCCGTTACTGACACGCGTTTTACAGTCATTGGGTCCCCGCCGCAACGCGCAGACATAAAATCAACTAGTTTATATTGATTGACATATTGAACTAATAATTGGTGAACTAATAAAAAAAATATATCTGATAAAAATACCACATGGCATATTTACCTATATATTAAAAACAACATTGAATGAACAGTATCAAATGAATAGTAATAAAAATAGAATTGTTTACCTATATATTAAAAAGGCTCATTCTATACGCACCCCCCCTCCTGATTATACCCCCCTTGTGAGTGGAAAATTGTCGGTCCCACGTAGGCCCCACCTGTAAGTATGTGAGATGAGAGGGGTGAAAAAAGTAAATAGGAAGGGTATAGAAAGTAGCACCCTATTAAAAACAACATTGAATGAACAGTATCAAATGAATAGTAATAAAAAAAGAATTGAATGAATAGTAACATCACTAAAGAATGAGCAAATGTTATCGGGTATCGGTACCGGTATCAAATTTATCAAACCGGGTGTATTTTCGGTGCTGGTTCGACACCGGTATTCATCGGTTTTTACCCTCAAATACCGGTGCCGTACCAGTACCAATCGGGACCGAGCCGTACTGTACCAGGTATATTCGGTACTGGTACCGACTTTTAGGGATTTCGATAATGGTATTTTCGGTACCGGTTGGTACCGAGCACATCTAATCCTGTAGCAACATAGCAATGCAAGTAATTGCACCGTTTAGATTATTTTTTATACACACAGTAAGTAAACTGTATTTCGTTTGAATGAGGTTTTATATACACAACAACTTATTTTGCTTTATTATTTGTTTTTTTTTTTTTGTAATAAATGAATTGTAGCTTGTAAAACTAACTTGGATATTTAGATTATTGATGAGCAAATCGTATCAAATCCTGTAATCAAACCGGTATCGTAGCGATACCAAATTTACTATACCAAATCATTTTCGTTACCAATTTGGTACCCACCTTTTGGCGTTTTCAGAATCGTTACTTTCGGTTCGACACCGGTCTAGCACCATACCAGTATTTATTGATTTTTACCTTCAAATAGCATACCGTATTGTACCGAGCATTTTCGGTTCCGATACTTAATTTCGTTGATTTTCCGGATCGGTACTTTCGGTGCCGTTACCGGTACCGAACTCATCCATATTTTAACGTGTTAGCACCGTAATAACTGAACTGAAAACAACCGAATTTCCAACGTGCAGGACGTGTGGGTCCCAATATTATATATTAGGTTATTTAAAATCGTTTTTTTAGGACGGAGTGACTATCCTTTTCACGACATTTTTATTTATGTTTTGATATTCGGTATCTGCTTGCTGTTACTGACATGCGTTTTGCAGTCATTGGGTCCCCGCCGCAACGCGCGTACGGAAAATGAACTAGTTGAACTAATAATACATGAACTAATTTAAAAAATATATATATATCTATAATATGTGAACTAATAAAAAAATTATATCTAATAAAAAACATTAACAGCGGAATTAATGTTGGATATATTAAAATATTATTGTATAAAAAGAGACTAACTAAAAGATTAGATAGGGGAAACTTAGACTATGTGTAGCGGTACATATGAATAATGCCCTCACCCATGGACATTGTGCGACACGTGTCATCTCAGTCAGCAATGGGACATTATGAGACGTTTTTTTTCTAAAATGGGTGTAGTGAGGATGTGGGCATTGTGGGACATTATGTTAAAATGGGTATAAAAAATTAAATAAAAAAACCATCAATATTATGAGACATTATGAGACGTCATTTGAATTTTTTTTAAAAAGCCCCAGGGGCAGTAAGTGGGAGTTGGGCTCAAAAACCCCCACTATGGGTGTCTTACTGGAAAATCTTCATTCACACCCTAATCTACCAATATTAACTAAAATAGAGTGTGATAGCTAATAGATTTATTTCTCTCTCATTGAATTTCTAAGTCATATTTTAGTTATATTTAATTTGAATATATCAAATATTAATATTTTCTAACAACAATATCAAATATTAGTTAGATTTCAAAATGCATATTTTTATTTGAAAGGCAAAGCAAATCATTTATTAAAATTCAGTTAACAGATTTTAACTCGAAATTAGTACAGAGTTCACCAGAATTTTCAACCACGATTACATCACACTATTACATCACACTGCCATACATGATAAATTAAAATCACTCAAATCGTCCCACGTTAAAGCGTTGTATTTTGCCCTATTTTTTATCCAAAGAAACCCAAGCGTTCATACTTCCTATTTCTCCATATAACCCATAGCGTAATCTGAATGATTGATAACACAACCCGTTTCCATTTTTTAGAGCCGCCGTAACGCTGATGCAGAGACACAAAATCCTTCAGATCTAGCACGAATATTGATCCCAACGTGCACCATTCAGCGACAAAATCCCATAGACTTTGAGCCAATCTGCATGAAACGAAAAGACGACTCGCTGTTTCGTCCCCGTCATGGCAAATCTTGCAATCAAGGGCTGGAATTTGTACGTTTCTTCTACTAAGGTTCACTGATGTTGGTAGTCTATCCAAAACAAGCCTCCAAACTAAGAAATTTATTTTTAGCGGCACCCATCTGTTCCAAAAGAAACCGAAGCCATCATTTGGAAACGACTTTTCTTCGATTAACTACCTGATGTTCTGAACCGTAAATAACCCCGAGGATTCCGGTGACCACATCCATCTGTCTGGACCCACCTCAAAAGATACCGCATGCGTTGTATTGGTTAAGTCTGAAAACTCAGCCAATTCGAACGGGTTAAGCTGCAGCCTAGAACATTGAAACTCCACCGTTAGTTGACCGTTTTCAACCTCCATCCGTTCTTGTAGAGCCGCTGATTTACGGCGTTCCAGCATGTATAAAATCGGGTACCTGCTTCACAACGGCTGGGCACCCAACCATACGTCCTTCCAGAATGCTACTTGACTTTCTGAACCCGAAACCACCTTAAACAACGACATTAGATTCACCCCCAAACCTGCAAAATCGTTAGAAATATTGGTAATTTGTTTCCACGGACCAGCCTTGGACAGTTTTACCGGAATAAAATTCCAATTCCTCGAATTTTAATGTGAGCTCCATATTACTTTTCTCCATAAACCCTTTGTGTCCACTTTGAATCGCCACCACCATTTTGCCAACATTGCTAAATTTGCATCCCGAAGTGAACATAAACCCAAACCCCCAAAATCCTTAGGTGCCATATGTCACGGCCCCCGACCCAGTTTCCTGGTTCGAATGCCGCGGGACAGAAAACCCGTGGTATTGACATGTAATTTGGCAGCGGAAATTTTAACAGGATCTTTTAAAACTGAAAACACCCAATTATTTTATTTCAAATTTCGGGACAAACCCCGTAATTTACAATAAAGGAATTTCACTGGGAAATCCCCAGTTTACAAAAACATGTTTATTTATTTATTGAGCCATTTTATCCAAGTTGGTAATGCTACACGGTCCTTTTCCTTGTTCACAGTAAATCACCTGAAACATGTTTGAAAATATTTTATCAGCGGGAAAATACTGGCGAGTCACTCAATTTGTACAAAACGACACATTGTTATAAATTTACAGTATTAAGAGCGATTACAATTGTTTCTATCTTATAATTAACTGGTCCAGTTGTCACCCGACCGGATCTATGACTGTGGTCATATCACTATTGGGTCCTTTCACCCAAAAGTGACGTGTATCACTATTTAGGTCCGTTAACCTAAAAGTGATAGAACAGCAGTAATGTTGTCACACCCCAATATTTCCACATATTACCGGTGGGCCCGGTGGGGAGTATCGTGACGTAGTTGATATCATCATAGTCAATAATCACAGTTCAATGCACAGCGGAAGTCTTAAGGTAAAATATATTACAAACCGAATGAAAATATCAAGTATTACAAACGGAATGTAAAGGATCCACAGGCGGATCAAATAAAAGATAATTGTTCAATAGACTTTAAAGGCATCTAAGCTTGCAAGACTCTTTATTGATGCTAGGAGTAGCCAGTCTATTCCGTTTAGTACCTGCACTTAGCCTTTTTGGAAAATACGTCAGTTTACACCGGTAAATACAATTAACTGACTCATTTTGAAATTGTTTAAGAAAATTGATTTGAATGCACGTGGCACAAAACAACTTTTATAACTTGGGACAATTATTCAATAATAAATCTTGTATACAGTTTTACTTATTTGTCGTCTGTCAGGGCCGGTTAGAAGAGCCGGACAAGATTAACTGACACGCCACATGTATAATGCCCACAAGGTTGATTCCTTAAAGTGGGTTACCAGTTTTTTACATATGCAACTGTCAGGTGTATGCCTACACCCCGTGCTTAGGTCGTGGCCATTTCAATGAATGATGCCAAGGATATCCGGGACATGGTCATTAACCCCCAAGGGCCATACACCAAATAATACAGATTAAAACGGGTTATGTAAATACATTAATCACAATCCGATTTAAATGACTACACACCCGACCAAGTGGTATTTTTATAATACCGTACCCTAAGCCCGTATAGGGAAAATAAGTTAAAAGTATTTACCTGAGCAAGTATATATCACAATCAGCAAGTGAAAGTATCTTTTACTGGTCTCCTAATCTGGAACAAAGGTTTTAATAACCTATTAGATTCCTAACGGGTCTTAATTAAGTCTAAACTTAGACTGGTTAGTTTTAAAGGAAAATATACGGTTCAAAACGCACGATTAAGCGATAACCGGATTAGAGTGTGGTTTAGACCCGACAAGTTTGTATACCTGTATAATATGGGTAAACTAAACACATTCTGTATTTTGAGATAAAAACGATAAGGTTTGACCCGTTTCGGCTAATTTATGCAAACTAGTTACATAAACCGCATCGAACGCGAATAATGCGTTATGGGTAACCAAATGAGTCATGAACAGGTTTCCTAAGTAAATATGCCTTAAATATGTTGTGATATCAGTAAGATACCTTCCATTATGCCCAAAATGGATTTAAACTCAAATTATGCCCCGTAGGGGTATTTTGGTCATTTTAAAGCTTATAAAAGAGTTTAATTACTAATCTGAGTTTCAGGTCTGATATAATCAGTAAAAATATTTATTTTTATAAGTCATAACAGTAGGGTATGGCATATATATGAAATTTACCTTTTATAATCAAACTATGCACCATAGGGGCATTTTGGTAATTTCACATAAGCTTTAAAGGTCAAAATTTGAAATCTGAGTTTAAAACTTTTTCTTACTGTTAAACTATAAAAAAAATTGCTTAAAACATCAGTAGGTATTAAGTCTTATATGAGAAAAATGGTTTTAATACATACTATGTGTTTTAAACGTGTAAAAAGACGGTTTTAAATGATTTCCGGGTTTTTAAAGAAAAGCTGATATTTTTATCATTCTAGAAGAATCAAAATATTTTATTTATTATATAAAATCAGTAGCAAAAGGTTTGGTATCAAAATATTATGTAAAACTCATTTTATAGGCCAAAAGGGCAAAACCGACAATTACCGAATCAAAGCTATAACCCTATGTTATGCTCAGCCTAAAAATAAATAAAAATCTCCAAAAATCCCAAAATATTATTTTACACCAGTAGGTAAAAATTTTGGTATCAAAAATTTGGTTTAGATAGGCTTTATGCTAATTACGCCGTTTAATTAATAAAAAGCTTCTTAATTACGATAACGAGCCTAACTCCTAATCTAGACCTCAAACTAATGTCAAAATTTAGGGACATGTTTATAAATCAGTAATAAAGATTATTGTCCTCTCACATTTTCAAAATTCTTGTTTTAAGGTCAAAAGGGCATTATTGTCAACATTTAGGCATATAACGGAAACATGTACATGAATCGAATAACTCATGAACCAAGTTGTATAACCTCAGAGGGTTACACTAACCTATAACCTGGTCCTAATAGAGCTGTAAGGCATTTCTAAAATATGCTACATTGGGTCAGAACTGAAAGTCAAAGAAAAAGTCTACTTTTGCGACTTTCGGTTCCGAACCGAGCTTAAGCTGAAAATTGTCTGGTTGAACATGCTTAGACATGTTCTTACATTAATTATTAAGTTATTGTAGGATCGTTTACATGACCAAAATGAGTCGTTCAGAAGAGTTCTTGTCAATACGAGAGGCGGAAACAAACGTATTGAGGTGATTCAGCTTGCAATTCACTTTAAACTGTCTTTTGATTGATATAACAACGTTTTACAGCGAGTAGACACTTCGGCAGCAGTTCGACTCTGAAACCAGAAAGTTACAAATGAAATGGCACAACAGGTATTTATAGACCAGCCTATTTCGTACGAAACTACTCACACGAAATAGCATTTCGTGCGGAATGGCTTAAGGTTCATTTCGTACGAAATGAACTCTTCATTTCGTGCGAAATAACTACCTTTCTATTTTGTGCGAAATAGACTATTCTCCCTGTTTCTCGTTTTCCGTGCCCTGATCTATCTAATACAATACAAGACTCGATACAAGACGAAGTCGCAGAAATATGCACCAACAGCCTCCCCCTTGGATGTTGTCGAAGTTTTCAGTGTCGAGTCTTTCAAACTTCAATCTTTATCAGTATTCCCGAAGTATCTAACATTGTAAAGCATCCCCAATCCTCTCTATCAACTAACCTCCCCCTTGGATGTTGATCTATCATCTTCACAATCTTTGAATCTGAATCTCGAGCTTTCTAATTTTCTTGATCAGATCTGTTGATTACTTAAGTTCATCATCATCCATAGTACCAAGATTGTAACCTGGTTCACATTCTGCTCAGGATCAGGAACCTGGCTAACCTGCACACATCTCTACCTCACAATAAATTTCACAAATTTAAAATTTGACAAATTTATATACCACTTGCAGGTATTAATCAATCAAGAAATGATTTTACAATGTTAACCTCTGATGAACCACTTGTAGAAATACCATTTTTCTTTTCAAACAATTTTTCATCTCAAACAAACTCTCCCAAACCTTTTGTCGTCATGTTTAGCACTCGGAATTTTGAAAATAAACTTTTCATCATCAGTTGTCGAAAATAAGATAAGATTAAAATCTTTTGGGATTTTCAAAAATCAAGCTACTAAAACACTATCTTTTTGGATTTTTGTTTTAACATAAAGCAGTAAAGAAATATTTACAGACAATAATTTTTGTGAGTTTGTGTAAGAGGATCATATCAGTTTTTGAGACCAATCACTAGCACCGTTGAGCTTTAAACACTTTAAGTTCTAAACGATTCACTTAGATTGTCAGTATACTGATTCACTTAAATTTTCACACAAAATTCAGCTGTTTCGAGATACGAGATTAGTGTTTTAACTGCTTAAACTTATTCGAGTGTCCCACCTCAGAATATACTCCCGTATCCAGATCCCAATATTCAGTCTTACAGGTGAATATACCTAGTGATATCTGTAAAAGGTTAAATGCGAGGGCCATGAGAGCTCAGGCTATTGCTTCCGCAAAATCAGAGAGATGATGGCTTCGACTTTAGGTGTGTTCCCTTTAGAGAATCTTTTCTTCAACAGCACATGATTAGCATTTTGCAATGTTTCATCATTTTTTATGTTGAGGGTGGTGCTTTTATTTCAAGCAAGCGAAAAGTATTATACGGGGACTAGGCTATTGCTTCCGCAAAATCAGAAGTCCTGGGATAATACCCCAGATATCACTAAGCATAAAGACCTAGTATCTCAGAAAGAGGGGTCTATCAAACAAGATTTCGGGGGTTACCCATATATCCGAGAGATGTTCCCCACGAAATAAGTAAGTTTGATATTTAGGTTTATATCTCGACACAATCTACTAAATGTGCAAAAACCTACTGGCACATCATCAGTGAGACCGTTTATCACTTTTTAACTTTCCAATTCTTTAGCATGCTGTGATCATCTTCTGATGTACTATCATCTCCTCTTTTTACAACAAAAACTCATATTTCATTTTATCATGTTTTTGGCTTTTTCAAATTTTCTAATGTTTTTAGATTTTCTGAAAGTGTTTTACTCCCCCCTAAAATTCAAAATCATTAAAAGGAAATTTGAAAACAAACTGTACAAATAAAGTGACAACTGATATTGAATCGCTTCAATTCTCCTTCCACTTGACATAAACAATCAGAACTCCCCTTGACAACAAACTATTTTCCCATTATGATTTCAAAACACTTAAGTTTGTTTTAATCAAAATGGTTTTTCCGGAAAATAAGTTTTGTTGAAATTCTCAAACCATTTGTAGGTTAAGGGATCAATTCATCATCTTGTTCTTTCATCTTAACAAAAAATTTAACACTTGTAGGTTCAATTATCAAAGCCACTTGTAGGAAATCAAGTACAACTTAATGTCCCTGTTTCACCACTTGTAGGTTTTCACAAATACACAAAATTCAAGAAAGATGCCGATTCCTGCTCCACAATTACCAACTTGGGAACTCCGGCAAGTCAGGTTTTTTCAGTTAAAGAGATTTTCCCAAGCCTGACATTCCTTGGGAGATTCTGAGTTATCAACACTCGGTTTTTTTCTTTTCATCTTTTTGTCATAAAATTCCTTCACCCCTTTGACTTTCCCATCAATCATTTTTCCAAAAATATGTTTCACTTTGGGGTTAAAGGCTTTCTTAACATCAAATTCTTTCTTTTCAGAAAAAAATTGATTTGAAATCTCAACTTTGCCAATTTTTTGTTTAAAATTCTCAGCCCGTAGTGGTGGAAAATTTGCATCATCCATTGGCGGTACTGATTTTTCAACTTTTGGTTCGACTTGTGGCTCCTCTGACTTTGTGGAATCAGATTCATTGCCAGAAAATAGCTCCTCTAATTTTGACGAATCAGAATCATTGCTAGAATTATTATCAGATTTCTTAACGACCCACTTTTGGTTGTCAAGATTTGCTTTTCTTTTGTAAAAACCTTTTGAACATTCACCAACCTGAAATTTTGAGTTTTTGAAAACTATAAAAGGTTTGATTGGTGGTTCATTTTCAACCATCTTTTCTTTCATTTTAAGAAACACTCCCTGTTTTGTTTGAATTGCTTTAGGACAATTCCTGGCAATATGACCAATTGTTTTGCATTGAAAACAGGTTCTCGTTTCTTTCTTTTGAACAACTTCATTCTTCATTCCTTCTTGCTTCTTTGCAAGGAAATCTTTGTTCGTCTGCTTTCTGAACAAATGCTCTTTTTCTTCTTCAGTTGATATTCCTGAAACAAAAACAGTTTTTGGTTTATAAGTTTTCTCATTTTTATGATTTTCTGGTGGTATAAAACCTAAACCCTTCTTTTTGAAATTACCGTTATGGTTTGGTTTCTTTCGAAAACCTGAACCAGAACTGTAACCCTTTTTCTTGTTTTCTCTTTGTTGAACTCTTGAGGTATATTTTTTAGGTTTTTCAGAAATATTTACATCTTTTATTTCAGAAATATTAATTTCTGTTAGTTTGAAAACCTTTTTGATCAATTCAGTTTTGACACCTCTTATTGGAAATTCTTCATCAGAATATAATTTGTCAGAATCATTCAAAGTATAAGCCACTTTGAATGTTTCCTCATTCAGATTATTTTTTGATAACATAAATTCTTTATTATAAACCCGTTTCTCCTATTTGACTGTTGGACTTGACGTTTCAGACTTTGACTCTGAATTTGACTCCGACTTTGATTCTTCGATTTCATCTTTATCTAACACCTGATCGACCACTTTCTTTATTAACTCTGACTCATGATCAGTATCAGACAATGTGAAAGTAACATCAATATTATCTAGCAAGTTATCTGATGGTTCAGATTCCCACTGTAAGTTGGTTGCCTTTTCGACTCTTTCTGAATTTGGATTTCGTGAAGAATATCCATTTTCAAGCGGGGGTGGACATTTGTTGTAAGTGAAACCTTGTTTCTTACCAGAATCATTCACTTTAGTATTCTTCTTCTTTTCTTCAGATATTTCTTCATCAAATGCCTTCATTCCTTCCACTGTTGGATAAATCCTGTCAATAACATAAGAAGTACATGAGTAACTTTTTAACAACCTATTTACTCTTTCTGTTTCTTTTCTCTGAGTTTCCAGTTTCTGTTCAAGCACATCACATTTCTCAATGTAATTATTGACGATTTTCTGCTTTGTCATAAAAGCTCCTTGAAGTGTCTTCATTGTTGTTGCTTGTTCACTGCTTGACTGATTGTATAGATTCATTGCTTTGTTGAGAACAACATAGGATTCTTTCAATCTGTTCATGTTATGAATCAAAGTACTGTTTTGCTTCTACACTGTTTCACAGGTTTCACATTTAACAGGAATTTTTCTTGCATCAGCTTTTGCTTCAACTGTGAAAGCTGGAACTTCTTTTACCTTTTTCTTTATCACACGGACTTCTTCATCATCACTGCTAACTTATTTTTTTAACTTTCTTCTTTTTCTTTTAAATTTTTCCATCATCACTATCACTCTCTTCTAGCATTCTTAAATGCTCTTTCATTCTGTTTGCATAATAATCATTATCATTATCACTGTCTTCAGCAACTCGAGCAACAAAAGCTTTTGTCAAGAATTCTTTATCTGGACAGTAATTGTCCCAGCTGAAACCTTCTGGTAATCTTTCATCATCTTGATCAATCAAGTTGCTCATCAAATATGCTTTCTTTGATTCTTCAATCTCCTTCTTAGCATGAGCAGTTTGTGGTTGTTGTTGATGTGGTTGTTGAGAAACTTAATGATAAATCGCTTTCCGATAGTAATCATTGTTGTTGAACGGATTTTGAGCTCCACTTGCTTCGCGATTTGTGTATTCGCGCTTGAAATGCCCTTTTTCCCTACAACGAAAATAAGTAACTTTAGATTTATCAAAACCTAAAGTAGAAACATTTGCATCACGGAAATCATCTCTTCCTGTGATCTGTTTAAATTTCTCAGCTCTTCCTAACACACTTGCCATACTGATGTGTGCAAAATGCAACATATAAATTACATCAATTGTGGCATAAAACTAACCCTTTTTTGGTACTAATGTTGGAAAAAGTGTGATTTTGTCTTCCTTTTGTATTTTCAGGATTAAATGAGCTCAAATTAACAAAAGAAGCAAAAAGACAGCTAAATCTAACATAAATACAAGAAAAGAAACAAATGTGACATGCCCGACCCCACGACAGGATCTTCCCAAGCAAAACAAGAAAACAGAAGGATGAACACGCCCCGTGCTCAGTGAACATGGGGGCGTGCCCAAGTGCCAGGAGAAAAGACAAAGCTGTAGAAGCTTCTATCGCCCACCACGGGGTCGTGCTCAGCGGACACGGGGCCGTGGTCAACTATAAGATTCGCAGAATCCAGGCAAATCTTGATAGTACAGATATGCTTCTGCACACGGGGGCGTGCCCAGCGGACATGGGGGCGTGGTCAACTAATGTAGAAAAACTGCAATTAATGAAGAAAGAGATGAAGGATGGACACGGGGCCGTGCCCGAGCTTCTGTTCAACCTATAAATAGGAGTGCTTAGCTCAAGTGCAAACCATCCCTTGGCACACCACCTCTCTCACACTTCACCCACCACCCACCACCACCATAACACCATCATCCACCACCATCATCCATTGTCCATCATAGAGTGTGTGAGTCGTCTCGGGATCCAAGATTGATCGTAAGAGTTCTTGACAATCAAGGCCATGTTTGCCTAAGTCTCTTACATCACTTGGTGAAGACATGTTGGTGCACTGATGTCTGTTAACTTCGTCTTTGTAGAGTCTTGTATTGTACTAGTTAGATCAGGGCATGAAAATTGAGAAGCAGTATTTTAGGGTAATTCCGCACGAAATTACACTAGTATAATTTCGCACGGAATTAGTAATATCGTATGAACATGTAATTTCGTGTGGACTGGTTTCATGCGGAATTAGAGTCCCTATATATACCTGTTGCCCATGTTCATTTGTAACGGAATTACATGTGTGTGTTTGAGAGCCGAGGTGCTGCCGAATTGTAATCAGATCTGTAAAAGCTCAGGAAATCAGTAATAGATAAAGATTAGAAAGGAACAAGCTGTGTTGACATCATTTACATTGATTCCACCTTTGTATTTAATGATGAACTACTCAGATTGACTCGTTAGGGTCACACGACGATCCAACAAGTGGTATCAGAGCTCAGGACGAGGAGTTCATACCAATTCAGCTTGATTTTACCGGATTCTCTTACTTCTACTCATTCTTTTCTGATTTGAACAAGATTGAACGGTTGAAATGGCCTGATTTTGACGTATATCAAGCGAAACATACTTTTAACTAATCCTTGAAAGTATTGAACTAAAATTCGATCAAAATTGGACAAAACTTGTAATTTCGCTTGAAAAGTTGTTCGAATATGCTGACATCATCATAATCTCGTTTGAACCAGATCTTAATTCCGCACGAAATAACCTAAGTTCGTTTGAAAACACTTAGTTTCACTTGAAAGTACAAACGGAATTACTAATTCCGCTCCAAGTGATTAATTTCCTTTGAAATCAATCTAATTCCGCACGAAATTAGATTCTCCTTGGTAATTTCGTTTGAAGCTAATACCGTTTGAAGGGTAATCTCGTTTGAAGTTCACAATTTCGTGTGAACTGATTCCGTTTGAAAGCAACTTTTTAAAATTTCAAAAATTTTGCTAAGTGTTTGTTGACTGTTTCAGGTACTTGAAAGATGGATGATTTCATGAATCCTTTCAGTGATATGTTTGCTTTTACTGGTGGTTCTGGAGATGTTACATCAAATAACACGAATGAAACTACACCAACACTGAATGCAAAGAAAATTCTCAATGATGCGTTGAGTGTAGAGAGTGCCTATGGAACATACAATAAACCTCCAAAGTTGTTGGCTATTGAAGATTACAATAGGTGGGGTACAAGATTTGACGAGTGGCTTCAAGCTTTTGCATATCCAAGCTGGAAGAGTTTAAAGAATGGTTACGTTAGAGGAGGAAGTTTTGGTGAAAGTTTGACAGATACTGATGATATTGAAAGTTATGTTGCTGAACAAAAGTGCACCGCGTTGATTCATCAGTCTGTGAGAGATGATATAATTTCGTTGATTGAATATGAAAATTCAAAAGATCTTTTGGAGAAACTGAGGGTAAAATGTGTAGGTAGTGCTGAGATAGTCAAAAACAAAAAGAAACTGTTAAGAAAAGAGTTTGATTTATTTGGTTGTTTAAAGAACGAGTCTGTTTCCAAGATGATTGAGAGATTCGGGCATCTGAAATTGGAGCTGGCAAGACACAAAATTGTATATACTCAAGAAGAGTTGGTTGACAAACTGTTCGACTCGCTGCCGAATGAACAAGATTGGCAGTACTTTGCATTAATGCTGAAGAATACAATCAAGTCTGAAGAGTTGACAGTGGATCTGCTTATTGAAAGATTGGAGAGTCACGAGTTGGAGATCAAGAAATCTAGCAAAGTCAACAACTCATCTTATCAGCAGAATGTGGAGTTGTACTACAGAGGAAATCTACCAAAGACTGGTTCTCCAAGAACATCATTTTCTGCAGAGAGTTCAAATAATGTGAATTAAGAAACTCCTCACAGTGGTTTTCATAGTGGATCTTCTTCAACAACTTCAAGTCAATCTGCATCAAAGAATCTGTTCCAATGTAACATTGCTGTGGATCTGAAGAATGCTCAAAATTTCAGTGAAGAATCTGCAAAACAACAGATGGTGTTCTTAGCGTCAGTGTTAGAATCGTACGAGAGTATCGTGGCGGGCAAGATTGGAAATACCAAATTGACTAAGGAGGACTATGATCAGATAGATCCTGAAGAGATGGAGCTGATCGACATCAGGTGGTTTATGGCCAGTGCAGTTCGAAGAGCGCAACGTTTTATGGAAATTACTGGAAGACAGTCAATTGGTGGACCTTCTACAAAATTAGGCTTTGACAAGTCAAAAGTCACATGTTTCAAGTGTAAACAGAAAGGTCATTTTAAGCGTGGGTGCCGAAATGCTTACACTGATGATACTGCAAATCCATTTCGTGAGGATTATTACAAGAGAGCAATTTATCAATAGAACAAATCTGAACCTCCCAGAATGAAACAAATAGAAGATAACTCCAAAGAAAAATCCAGAGCACTTGCTGTTATTCATGACGATGAAGGTTTTGATTGGAGTGAACTGCTACCAGAGGAAGATGCAGTTGGTTACGCTTTTGCAGCAGAAAAGATTACTCATTTCAAAGACACCAGAAATGAAAAAGAAAAATACCTCAGCAGAAAGCAGAGAGCAGAATTCAAGATGATCAGATTATATAAGGTGTTCAGTGAAGCTAAGAGAGCAAAGAGATGGGATGCTGATAGAGAATGTTACCTAGATCCTCAAGGAAACATTGCTATTGATATGAAAACTCTTAGTATAGAAGCTTTCATTGAGGAATTTGCTGAAGAAGAAGAAGCCTTACAGAGAGAATGGTAGGGAGGTGGAGAAGAGAAAGAAAAAGAAAAAGAGATAGAGAAAGAGTCGCAACCAAAGAAGATTGATGATGGGATTATTGATACTTCACAAGAATTCACCGCTGAAAACTTGGGAAAGATGGCTGACAAAGTGCTTGCTGCAAAGGAACTTGAGGTAGACTCTAAGTCTAAAACTGAGTTTAAAAGCAAGGTCAGTCCAAACATTTCAACAAGTGAGACAGGTAAGAAAGTCAAAGGTGATAGTGACTGCAAAAGTTGCATGAAAAACTGCAAGTTTTGTAGTACACTCACTTACCTTAGTGATACAAAGGTTGTAGAACTGACAACAAGAGTCAGAAAAGTTGAAGATCAGATTCTAGACCGTGATAAAATGCTAAAAGCTTCAAATGATCGAGCTAAAAATTTAACTGAGAAAATTGAAAATGATAAAACTGAAGTAAAAAGAATTAGGAAAGAGAATGAAAAGATGATTCTTGAAAATCGTCAACTCTCAGAAAATTTTGACAAACTAAAACGAACGGTAAAAGATTCTGATGAAAGAAACGGTAACACCAATAAAGAAAATGAGCATTTAACTGTAGTTCTTAGATACAAAGAAGAGCAAATCAACCAACAACTGGATGAGATTGCTAAATTGAAGCTTCAGTTTGAAGAAGCTAAGATTGAGAATGAGCGTATCAATCTGAAATTAACCAGTTAGAACTCCGTAAGCTTTGTTTTACAACACATTGTTCCTAAACCCATCGGGAAAAACAAAGCAGGCGAAGATGTTTACTCGGATGGAACTAGGGTTGGGTATCATCAGGTTCCACCACCAGTGTTAAACAATTTCTCAAAGAAAAAGTCCAGGTTGGTTAATGATGAAGATGAAACAAATGAAATAAAACTTCCAGAGTCAATTGATGTTACATTTTCTTCATCTGATGATAGTGTTCAAACTGATATTGTTAAAGGCATGGCTGAAAGTGTTTTGAAGTCTGATAGTGATTCAGTTGAGGATGAAGAGTGTTTTCTGAACAATTACATTCCAAATCCAAAAACAACTTAAATGAAGAACCTACTCTTGTCATGTACAAGATGTCGGGATCGGATAAGTTGTATTCGGATTCTGAGTTTCCACTGGAAAATGTTAATGTTGCTAAATTGACAAATGTGTTCAAATTGGTTGAAATTGATCTGTCTGAGATTGAAGGTCTAAAACAGACGAAGAGGCAAATGAATTTTGAAAAAGATAAAACTTACTACAAGAAACCTGTTGTTCCACCGCGTTTTTATAACAACAATCGAAACAGATGGTCAGGTGGTTATAAGGGTGGTAAGAATTATCTAAGAGGAAATTTTCAAAATAAAAAGTTTGCTGAGAAAAAGGTGTTTGTGAACAGTTCAAGTTCACTTTCTGATGAAGAATCTGAGATTTTTTCAAAATCAAACAAAGAGTTCTTTGAGAAGAAAGCATCGCAGCCTCAGTCTGAAGGCACAAGTCAGGTAGTTGACACCCGAACATGCTTCAAATGCAATCAAGTTGGACATATTGAACGAAAGTGTACCAACTTGAAGCCTAAGACTAAAGTTGTGATGAATTCAAGAAAGAAAGTTGATGTGAAGGGAAAAGCTTCATTGGTTGTTGAGAAAAAGGTTTTGAAACTTGACAATACCAAGATCAAAACTGAACCTGTTAAAAATGTGGTAACAAAAAATGACAAATTTTACAAACGGGTTGCTTCATCTCAACAAACATGGAAACCAAAATCAGAGAAACAAGTTTCAACTCCACAAGAGAAGAAAGTTGTTCCTAAAAAGATTCTTCAAAATGAAAACAGAAAAGAAAACATTCCAACTTCTTATGAAAATTTTGCCAAGAATAATGTTTCATTGACTAATGAAGATAAAGTTGACATAAAAGAGCCTATTGATAACAAACTGGAAATGAATGATAAAAATTTTCTGCCTCTTAAATCGGTTGTAAAGTGCATACATGAGATTAAGTTACCTGAGTCTGATGAGGCTTGGGCAGCTTATTTCAACTAATCATATTCTATTTGGTGCAGGAGCTTCCAAGATTCGTTTCACGTTGGATTATGGATAGTGGAGCTTCTCGGCACATGACAGGGAAAACAGCCCTGCTGTATGATGTTAGAAATTTTAATGGAGGTTATGTAGGTTTTGCAGGCAATCAAGGCGGTAGAATAGTTGGTGAAGGAACCTTATCCAATGGTATTGTAACGTTTGAAAGAGTTAACTACATCGCCGAGCTTGAAAACAATCTTCTGAGCATATCTCAGATCTGTGATCGTATGTATACAACGCATTTATAGACAAAGAATGTTTGATCTTGAAACCAGGATTTGTTGTTCCCGAAGAATGGATTATCATGAGGGCACCTAGAGTGAATGATCTGTACGTGTTGGACATGAGTGTAGCTACTACAACCACGGGTTAAGCACACTATTTTGTGTCAAGAGAAACAGAAAAAGAGTCAAAGTTATGGCATCGAAAGATGGGCCATATTCACTTGAGGAAAATGAATCACCTGGTGCATAACGACTTAGTTACTGGTGTTCATGTGAAAGGTTTTCATTTGGAAGGAGAGTGCATTAGCTGCATCAAAGGCAAGCATAAGAAAAAATCACATCCTAAAAAGAAAGTCAACTCAGTCTCAAGACCTTTAGAGAGACTTCATATGGATCTTTTTGGTCCAGTAAACGTCAAAAGCATCACTGGTGATTACTATTGTTTGGTTGTCACAGATGATTTTTCAAGGTTTTCATGGGTTTCATTTCTGAAGTCGAAAGATGAGACGTTTGATAGTTTGATGGCGTTGTTCATAAAAATTGAAAACCTGTACCAAAGGCGTATAAAAAGAATCAGATATTGGTACTGAGTTCAAGAACAACAGGATGGAAGAATATTGTGATGAGAGAGGTATGTTGCAAGAATTTAGTGCTCCTTACATTCCGCAGCAAAATGGAGTAGCTGAAAGAAAGAATAGGACGCTAATCGAAACGGCCAGGACGATGCTTGCTGATTCAAAGTTACCAGTCAATTTTTGGGCAGAAGCAGTGTCAGCCGCTTGCTAAACACTCAACCGGGTTCTCTCTGTAAAGAAATTCAACAAGACATGTTTCGAGCTGATCAATAACCGCAAACCGAACCTGAAGTATTTAGAACCGTTTGGGTCTCCCTGCACAGTTCTAGAGCCTTTTGGAAAATTTGGTGCAAAGAGCGTTGAAGGAATTTTCGTGGGTTATACTAGTCCATTGAAACGAGTCTTTGATTCCAAGCTTGAAGCGGATTATCGAAGCACAACATGTTGAGTGTCAGGGGTATACTATGCCGCCTCAGAATCCCGGTGACTCATGGTGTTTTAATTACGATACTTTATGGGATTCGTTTGACATTGAAGAAGAACCAGATTTCTTTGACGAGTTGGATATTTTGAGAGAGTATGAAGAATCGCAGGAAAGATTCCCAGCAGAAACTTTCAGTCGTCAACGACAAGCTTCGAATGATGATGAAGCAGGTCCAAGCAATGCTGGTGAACATGATGATATTCAGGAATCTCTTGACAATTAGACGACAGTCAATGGAAATCTAGAATCTGATAATGGACCAGTATTTGATCATGGTGATTCAGATTCTGTGGGGGAGCAGATCCAGATTTCAAGTCAAACAGTTCCAGTCGATGAACAAGGTGCAAATCAAAATGTCACAAATCTGGAAGGCGAGGTAGATGTCCCAGGCGAGGTGATGCCAAGAACTCTTTCATACCATCCAGAGGAGTTGATTATTGGAGAATTACAATCAGGCGTTCGCACTAGACGTCAAATTGACCAAGGCCTTACTTGTTTTTATTCTACAGTTGCTCCTTTACAAACTGAGTTTTCACTAAGTTGTTTTATTTAGCAGATCAAACTGCGAACATACAAATAGGCGCTAACTGAAGATTCTTGGGTCAATGCTATGCAAGAAGAGTTGAGTCAGTTTGAAAAGTTAGGAGTGTGGAAGTTAGTAGATTTTCCTGATGGTCAGAGGAAGATAAACACCAAGTGGGTGTTCAAGGGCAAGAGAGATGATCGATGGGTTATTATTCGTAACAAAGCTCGACTCGTAGTCCTGGGTTTCAGTCAGCAAGAGGGGATAGATTTCATTGAAGTATATGCTCCGGTTGCTAGACTAGAAGCGATCAGAATCTTCCTAGCATTTGCATCTTGGAAAAAATTCAAAGTATATCAGCTAGATGTTAAATCGGCGTTTCTCTACGGGAAGGTAAAAAAGGAGGTATATGTCGGACACCCACCGGGCTTCACCAATCCAATCCACAAAGACAAGGTCTATTTGCTAGACAAAGCGCTGTATGGTTTACACTAGGCCCCGAGAGCTTGGTACGAGACATTGTCTCAACACCTGCTAGCCAACAGCTTCATTCGTGGAAAAATGGATGCCACTCTCTTCACCAAAGAGGTCGACGGACGTCTCCTGATCGTTCAGATATATATGGATGACATCATATTTGGGTCAACAAATGAAAATTTGTGCAAAGATTTTGAACAAGTTATGAAGCAGAAATTTGAAATGTCATCGATGGGTGAGATGAAATTCTTTTTTGGTCTGCAGGTTGATCAACTACCCAAAGGAATTTTTATACATCAAACGAAGTATGTTCATGATATCTTAGAGAAATTTGGGATGTCAGGTTCTACTCCGGCTTCCAGCCCATTAGCGACGAACCATGGGATAAACCCTGATCTCACCGGAGAGAAGGTAGATGAAACGATGTATCGTTCCATGATCGGATCGCTGATGTACTTGACAGCTTCAAGACCCGATATCATGTACCCAACCTGCCTCGTAGCAAGATTTCAATCTAACCCGAGAGCGTCGCACATAGTAAATGTTAAAAGGATATTATGCTACCTTAAAGGAACTCCATCATTGGGGTTGTGGTATCCAAAAGATGGCGAATTCATGCTTGAAGGTTATTCCGATTCTGATTTCGGATGCTGCAAAGTTAACGCTAAATCAACAACAGCGGGGTGCCAGTTCTTTGGTCCAAGATTGGTTACCTGGCAATGCAAAAAGCAGACCTCTGTGGCTTTATCCACATGTGAAGCGGAGTATGTATCTGCTAGCAGCTGCTGCTCACAGATCTTGTGGATCCAGCAACATATGCGCGACTACGGTTTGCAATTTCTAAACACCCCTATCTTTGTTGATAATGAGGCAGCGATTAACATTACGAAAAATCCTGTTCATCACGCTAAAACTAAAAACATAGAAATTCGTCATCACTTCATCCGAGATTGTTTCGAGAAGAAGTTGATACGAATTGAGAAAATCCACACTGACGAGCAAAAAGCTGATTTATATACCAAAGCATTTGACAAAAATCGTTTTCAATACTTGTTAAAATTGAACGGTATGAAGCTTTTATCGGTGATGGAGGAGATTCTTGGCGTTGATGAAGGTACTATTGTAGATGATGATGTTGAGAAGCAATCTGCAATGGTTTGTCGATTTTTTACTTGTTTTGGTATTTAGGGGGAGATAGGGTAATATTTTCAGAAAATACAAAAACTGTAAAAATTTCAAAAATACAAAAACATAAGATATTTTCAAAATCCAAAAACAACTGAAAATCTGAAAAAGAGCTTGTGTAAAAAGGGAAAATGATAGTACATCGGCTTGACAGTTACAGTACGCTAAAGATATGTAAAGTTTAAAAGTTTTAAACAGTCTCGCTGATGATGTGCCGATAGGTTTTTACACATTTAGTAGGTTTGTTCGGGATATAAACCTAAAATCTTTACTTACTTATTTCGTGGGGAACACTACTTGGATATATAGGTAACCCCTAAAATTTTGTTTGAAAGATCCCTCTTTCTGAGATACTAGGTCTTTATACTCAGTGATATCTGGGGTATTATTCCGGGACTTTTGATAATGCGGAAGCAATGGCCTAGTCCCCGTATAATACTTTCTGCATTGCTTGAAATATAGCGCCGCCCTCAGCATAAAAAATGATGAAACATTGAAAAATGCTAATCATGTGCTGTTGTAAAAAAGATCCTCTAAAGGGGACCCACTAAAGTCGAACCGTCATCTCTCTGCTGAACGGAAGTTCTGACCTGAGCTCTCACGTTTTCGCATCTAACCCTTACAGATATCATCTGTGGTATATTCACCTGTAAGACTGAATATTGAGATTTGGATACGAGAGTATATTCAAGAGGTGGGACACACGTATAAGTTTAAGTCTCTAAAACACTAAATCCGTATCCTGGACAGATTGAAAATTGTGTGAGAATTTAAGTGGATCAACATATCGACAATCTAAGCGAATTGTTTAATTCTGGGTATGAAATTAAAGCTTAATGGTACTTGTGACTTGTCAAATAGCTGATATGATTCCTGTCACACCCCGACCACGTAGAACATACAAAACGTGGCGGAAATGTCGGGGAGTGTTGTAACAGAATTAATTGTTTCAAATCCATGGTAATTGAAGTTTCGTTTTATTGATTAAAAGTGTTACAATGTCTTAACAAACAAAGAAATACAACATAATTAACTAGTCTTGCATCTTTTATTGTCACTAAAGCCCAAGTCTGCCTATGTGTATCTTGATCATCTTATGCAACAGCTCCTGAAAAACACATGTGAAAATAGGTACGTCAGCATAAAAATGTCTGTGAGATACATAGGTTTTGTGAAAATAGGTTTCATGACTTATGTTTGAGAAAATGTTTAGTCATGAACCTTGTAATTTGCTTTGTCTTGTAAATCATTTGAAAAACGATAAGATCAGATGATATGTATAAATAAGTGTAAGGTTAAATGAATAACCATGTAAAATGAGTTTGTATAAGATAAGTTGCTTGTAAAACAATGTATTGTGAAAAGTATGTTATTTGTATAAAATGTTCTATGTCTCAAATTGAAATGATTCAAATAACGCTACAATATGCAATACCATACAAACACTTATATATAGGAAGTACCAGCGGCGTATCCACCATGCTTGTATCATATTACACACGCCTCGTTACTTAATCACTTACTCAAACCAAACTACCAAAGTAAAATGTTCATGTCTAATGTAAATCATGTAATATGTATCCAAAATGTAAGCCTGTGATGAATAACAAATGTACTAAGTACGCGACAATAGACATACGTAGCATGTGACCTGTACTAAGTATGCAACAATAGACATACTTAACATGTGACCTGTACTACGTATACAACAATAGACATACGTAGCAGTGACCTGTACTACGTATACAACAATAGACATACGTAGCATGTGACCTGTACTACGTATACAACAATAGACATACGTAGCATGTAATGTAATGTAAAATGATGTACTAAGTAATGCACACAAGGGGCACACCTAGCATAAGATGTAATAAAATCATGTACTATAATGTACTAACGAATATAGCAGGTATATGATGTGACAACAGGAAAGCATGAAAGTAACAAGTAGGCACATGTGTTCCACCCCAAAACAGTTTGGAAAACAGTAAAAGAGGGGTCTATGTACTCACTTGAGATTGCTTAGTAGTCCTTGAGTAACAACCAAACAATGCTAGAGATCGCGGATATCAAACGGCACCTAATATAGGTAACTATGTTAATAACCGGACCTAAATCGGATGATTGGATAGAATGAGGGTTCGTAAACCAAACGAGTATAGAGACTCGTGTCATATGGTTTAACAAAGCCTACATACTAAATGAAACCTAACATAAGTGTTTACGACCCATTGCGACCCATTAAGGTAGCTTATGCTACTTTAACGCGTCGTTCGCGTGAAACGCGTTCGGACCGCTTAACTAGTCCTATGACAAGTGTTATATGCCTAAACATGTTACATAATCAGTCATGTGACAAAATTTTAGGTTACATATGCTTAATTACCAATTATACATGAAAAGGGTATTCTGGTAATTTACCTAAGGCATATAAACTACCTATCATACAACTACTTAAACGATGTGACCATAAGGTATAACCTCGGAAGGTTATTCCCTATATACTATGGTCACCTAATGTATTTGGTCGGATCCTAATGATCGACCAAACGGGTCGGGTTCGAAGGTATAAGCGATTTATTAGATCGCTTACCCTAAGACCCTAGACAACGTGGTAATCAGTAGGCATAGTCCCAAGGGACTATAACCAACGTGATTACACTCACGTTGCGAAGTTCAAACGAACTTCGCATTGACCATTACTGGTCAACGCAGAAAGTCAAACAAAGTTTGACTTTCAGACTCGTAAGACTCGAAAAGCAATAAAAGAACGAAAGAATACTTACGAAGGGTCCCCGAATGCTAATCTCGATCCGAGAATCTCAGGTATGAAACAATGGTTTCAACTTAGAGTTTCTAAGATCAAAATTCTTGTAAGTTTTGCAATGGGGTGGATGGGTATTTATAGGAATACCCGAACCGTTATGATCGTTTCATGGAATAACGTGATTGAATCATGTGCGTACACTTGTTGGAAACTCATGGTAGCTAAAATTGGTCCTTATCATCTGACTAGACAATTGAGAATGTGTGGGTGAGGATCAAATAGCTGCAACCTGCTGTTAAAAACACTGAATCTGGTCTGTCCCCAGGCTAGCGCACCGTTACTTAATAAGTGTAGCGGTGCGCTAGGCCTTAGTTTGGCAGATTTACAATTTTGGTCCCTGTCATGCATTCAGCCCATTTTCGACACGTTTAAGGCCCGTTAACCCCATTTCAAAGCTCTAAAATGAAGTTAAAGTATAGGGAACTTAAAATGTGTTCAAAAATATCTCGGATGTCGGTTCGTTTAGCCGTACGGTTGCGATGTTCGGTTAATTACGACGGAATGCGCATAAGCGCGAAAAACGATCCAAATGACACGACGAATGGATTTTTCTTATGCCGAACACTAAAATAAAATATTTTAGTGCTTACATAAATTTTTGGATGTCCAGATGTATTCAGAACGTAAGTTATGCGCGAAAATGCAAACTTGTGCACTTTTTGACACTTTTAGTCCCTGAATGACCCAAAAGTTTATTTTAGCACACCGAACCCCTCAAAGCCTATTTCTAAGCTATGTAAAGGATATTTATGGTATGTTTAACTTATGGTCATGTTCCGGAATGTCTGTTACAGTTTAAATTGGCATACTTTCGCAGTTTGTCAACTTTAGTCCCTGTAAGCGATTTAACTTTGATTTCACCACACCAAACCTTCCAAAACTTATATCTAAGTTATGTAAAGGTTATTTAAGGTATGTTAAGCCTATTTCACTATTCCGGAGTGTTCGTTGCATTAAACTGGTTATATTTACGCATCAGTGCGCGTATAACCTTCCAGAAGGCGATTTAGAGCTTGAAATCGAACATGAATTGATATGTGTAAACTATACACATATTTATACAGATCCCAATTATGAAATACAATATTTCATTGGCTTGGTATTTGTTTGATGGTTGCAGTGACACAGGTGTCACAGTCTCCCCTACTTTAGGAAATTTCATCCCGAAATTTAATTTTAGGAGAAACTTGTGGGGACGACGGTGATGTTTTCACTTTGAATGAACCCCTTGAACCCTAAGTAGAACTCTGGGCCATGTTAGGATTCTTAGCGAAAATGTCAACCCTCAAAGTGAAGTCATTGTAGTAACAAAACATGGAGTTTTGAACTACGGACAGAAGAACGTTTCTTATGAAGACTCATCATAGGAAATTGTGTGTGTGATTGAGATCAGAATTGGGTAGTGTGAGAATAAATGACATTGGTCAAAGTCCAAGACTTCTCCCGTATCATTACTCTTGCCACTGTTGATCTAAACACATGACAAAACTTCCTGTGGTTCCTATGCACTGAATTCCATAATTATGTAGGCCTCCATAATTACGTAGTTCCTTGCACAGTCCGCACAGTTCATTTCATAATGCGTATGGGGAAAAATCAAACGAATAATCCTGTGGTGAATTAACTTGACTGCAATTGAGTCTTTTTAACTAGGTCACCAAAGGATTAGATTAACGAACAATCTTTTGATTTAGACCACCCGAGGGCCTATTTAACTACATAAATACATGATATATTTAACTAGATTGTCGAACCAATCTATTTAACTTAGATCGACGTAGGATCTCTTTAACTAAACTACCCACGGGGAAAAATTTAACTACATCGACGTAGGATGTATTTAACTAGATTGTCGGACCAATCTATTTAACTTAGATCGACGTAGGATCTCTTTAACTAAACTACCTACGGGGAAAATTTAACTACATCGACGTAGGATGTATTTAACTAGATTGTCGGACCAATCTATTTAACTTAGATCGACGTAGGATCTCTTTAACTAAACTACCTACGGGGAAAATTTAACTACATCGACATAGGATGTATTTAACTAGATTGTCGGAGCAATCTATTTAACTTAGATCGACGTAGGATCTCTTTAACTAAACTACCTACGGCGAAAATTTAACTACATCGACGTAGGATGTATTTAACTAGATTGTCGGACCAATCTATTTAACTTAGATCGACGTAGGATCTCTTTAACTAAACTACCTACGGGGAAAATTTAACTACATCGACGTAGGATGTATTTAACTTTATCAACACATGTTGTCCTTAAACTTTGGAATAGTACTTTATAATCCAAGGAACTTAACTACAAAGTAGAAGTCCATTAAGGATTTAAGATAGTACCTTTTTGAATATCCTACTACGAATCCTTCATATGAAGGTAAGAAAGATTCTATGAGGATTTGGATAACGAATATCCAGAGTATACAAAAACACAAAAAAAATGCATAAAAGAAAACGCAAAATGCATAAACACATAGTCACATAACCACAAAATTGTTTATCTAGATCTTTAATTTGTAAGTTTTGTTAATTACGCACATGTATTTAAAGCACACTAGGAATCCATTTCATGGATTTCATTTGGTACTTTAAACATTAGCAAGAATCTAACTATGAAGATAGAAAGATCTTAATAAGAATTCGGCTTTGTCCTTATTGAATCGTAATTTACGTATTAAGGCATACGAACAATTCAATTAAGGGCTCCGATTTGAGTGATATTTATCCACAAGGATCTGATTATGAGGATAGAAAGATCCTTCATGGATTTTGGAATTTGTGTAACGAGAGGTGCTTCGACACCTTGCACTAGGCGTGCTTAAGTCGATACACAAGGTAGAAAGTTTATGAGGTTGAGGCGCTAGATGTGCCAAGGCGACATATGAAGCAGAACTTGAAGGTTAAGCAGCAACAGGGTTTGCAACTGCTTTGCTTTGAACAGCAAAGCAACCCATGTTAACCAAATGTCTCCATCGTCCACCGTGGGTACATTTGTAACAGGGTATTTGATTTGGATGATGACGGTTGCATTGATTTCTCCAAGGAGCGGTTCCCTTGCACAGCTTCATCCCTGAGATGAGTCATGGTGATAGCTAAATCAACGGTCTTCTGGAGTACGACGCCTATTTGTTGGGCAATTGTAGCACCTGGTCCGGACACTCGAGTCTTGTTGCGATGAAGAGGCATAAAGAAGAAAATGGAAGACATAGAAGGAAACAAGCAAAAGATAGTCAAAAGAGAATAACAACACATGAAGATTGTGACCATTTGTTTGTTACCAAAGGCAAACAAATGAGATGGTGACTAATCGAAGTAAATGGGTCAATATAATGTATCGCGAAGACATGCTCGCCTATAAGTGAACACTCATCCCAAGAATTCCCAGGTAAGCACAACTGGTCTCGCGTCTGATGAGATGTATACGAAGTGCTTGCCTAGACAGAAAACCCAGAATACAGGCATTCACCCTTCCAGTTTGCACATGTTCACATTATTTAAAACCCAAAATCTTTGACGAGATTTTGAAAACTCAAAGGGTTCAAAACCTAGTAATCAATCATCCTAGAACAGATGATTAGTTTTCAAAGCGGTTTTGAAATTTATGTTCTTGTTGTGGTCGTCACCTAAGGATAGGTGACAGTATTGTTTTATGACTAAACGCAAGTAAACTTGCGTTAGGGTCCTAAGAAGGTTATAGACTAGGTCAAAGCATTACTAATAACCTAATTCCCTATAACCATTGGCTCTGATACCATTTTTTCTGTCACACCCCGACCACGTAGCACATACAAAACGTGGCGGAAATGTCGGGGAGTGTTGTAACAGAATTAATTGTTTCAAATCCATGGTAATTGAAGTTTCGTTTTATTGATTAAAAGTGTTACAATGTCTTAACAAACAAAGAAATACAACATAATTAACTAGTCTTGCATCTTTTATTGTCACTAAAGCCCAAGTCTGCCTATGTGTATCTTGATCATCTTATGCAACAGCTCCTGAAAAACACATGTGAAAATAGGTACGTCAGCATAAAAATGCCTGTGAGATACATAGGTTTTGTGAAAATAGGTTTCATGACTTATGTTTGAGAAAATGTTTAGTCATGAACCTTGTAATTTGCTTTGTCTTGTAAATCATTTGAAAAACGATAAGATCAGATGATATGTATAAATAAGTGTAAGGTTAAATGAATAACCATGTAAAATGAGTTTGTATAAGATAAGTTGCTTGTAAAACAATGTATTGTGAAAAGTATGTTATTTGTATAAAATGTTCTATGTCTCAAATTGAAATGATTCAAATAACTCTACAATATGCAATACCATACAAACACTTATATATAGGAAGTACCAGCGGCGTATCCACCATGCTTGTATCATATTACACACACCTCGTTACTTAATCACTTACTCAAACCAAACTACCAAAGTAAAATGTTCATGTCTAATGTAAATCATGTAATATGTATCCAAAATGTAAGCCTGTGATGAATAACAAATGTACTAAGTACGCGACAATAGACATACGTAGCATGTGACCTGTACTAAGTATGCAACAATAGACATACTTAACATGTGACCTGTACTACGTATACAACAATAGACATACGTAGCATGTGACCTGTACTACGTATACAACAATAGACATACATAGCATGTGACCTGTACTACGTATACAACAATAGACATACGTAGCATGTAATGTAATGTAAAATGATGTACTAAGTAATGCACACAATGGGCACACCTAGCATAAGATGTAATAAAATCATGTACTATAATGTACTAACGAATATAGCAGGTATATGATGTGACAACAGGAAAGCATGAAAGTAACAAGTAGGCACATGTGTTCCACCCCAAAACAGTTTGGAAATCAGTAAAAGAGGGGTCTATGTACTCACTTGAGATTGCTTAGTAGTCCTTGAGTAACAACCAAACAATGCTAGAGATCGCGGATATCAAACGGCACCTAATATAGGTAACTATGTTAATAACCGGACCTAAATCGGATGATTGGATAGAATGAGGGTTCGTAAACCAAACGAGTATAGAGACTCGTGTCATATGGTTTAACAAAGCCTACATACTAAATGAAACCTAACATAAGTGTTTACGACCCATTGCGACCCATTAAGGTAGCTTATGCTACTTTAACGCGTCGTTCGCGTGAAACGCGTTCGGACCGCTTAACTAGTCCTATGACAAGTGTTATATGCCTAAACATGTTACATAATCAGTCATGTGACAAAAGTTTAGGTTACATATGCTTAATTACCAATTATACATGAAAAGGGTATTCTGGTAATTTACCTAAGGCATATAAACTACCTATCATACAACTACTTAAACGATGTGACCATAAGGTATAACCTCGGAAGGTTATTCCCTATATACTATGGTCACCTAATGTATTTGGTCGGATCCTAATGATCGACCAAACGGGTCGGGTTCGAAGGTATAAGCGATTTATTAGATCGCTTACCCTACGACCCTAGACAACGTGGTAATCAGTAGGCATAGTCCCAAGGGACTATAACCAACGTGATTACACTCACGTTGCGAAGTTCAAACGAACTTCGCATTGACCATTACTGGTCAAGGCAGAAAGTCAAACAAAGTTTGACTTTCAGACTCGAAAGACTCGAAAAGCAATAAAAGAACGAAAGAATACTTACGAAGGGTCCCCGAATGCTAATCTCGATCCGAGAATCTCAGGTATGAAACAATGGTTTCAACTTAGAGTTTGTAAGATCAAAATTCTTGTAAGTTTTGCAATGGGGTGGATGGGTATTTATAGGAATACCCGAACCGTTAGGATCGTTTCATGGAATAACGTGATTGAATCATGTGCGTACACTTGTTGGAAACTCATGGTAGCTAAAATTGGTCCTTATCATCTGACTAGACAATTGAGAATGTGTGGGTGAGGATCAAACAGCTGCAACCTGTTGTTAAAAACACTGAATCTGGTCTGTCCCCAGGCTAGCGCACCGTTACTTAATAAGTGTAGCGGTGCGCTAGGCCTTAGTTTGGCAGATTTACAATTTTGGTCCCTGTCATGCATTCAGCCCATTTTCGACACGTTTAAGGCCCGTTAACCCCATTTCAAAGCTCTAAAATGAAGTTAAAGTATAGGGAACTTAAAATGTGTTCAAAAATATCTCGGATGTCGGTTCGTTTAGCCGTACGGTTGCGATGTTCGGTTAATTACGACGGAATGCGCATAAGCGCGAAAAACGATCCAAATGACGCGACGAATGGATTTTTCTTATGCCGAACACTAAAATAAAATATTTTAGTGCTTACATAAATTTTTGGATGTCCAGATGTATTCAGAACGTAAGTTATGCGCGAAAATGCAAACTTGTGCACTTTTTGACACTTTTAGTCCCTGAATGACCCAAAAGTTTATTTTAGCACACCGAACCCCTCAAAGCCTATTTCTAAGCTATGTAAAGGATATTTATGGTATGTTTAACTTATGGTCATGTTCCGGAATGTCTGTTACAGTTTAAATTGGCATACTTTCGCAGTTTGTCAACTTTAGTCCCTGTAAGCGATTTAACTTTGATTTCACCACACCAAACCTTCCAAAACTTATATCTAAGTTATGTAAAGGTTATTTAAGGTATGTTAAGCCTATTTCACTATTCCGGAGTGTTCGTTGCATTAAACTGGTTATATTTACGCATCAGTGCGCGTATAACCTTCCAGAAGGCGATTTAGAGCTTGAAATCGAACATGAATTGATATGTGTAAACTATACACATATTTATACAGATCCCAAGTATGAAATACAATATTTCATTGGCTTGGTATTTGTTTGATGGTTGCAGTGACACAGGTGTCACAATTCCCTAACACGCTTATCAAAAATATGTTTGTAAATAGTTTACATTTACTGCATTTTATTTCTGTATTTCATTTCTAGTTTAGAAACTTTATTAAAAATTCAAAAAGATTTTACATTTCTGCTTTATTTTTGACAAACCATTGTGGAAAGCTGATCTTCAGATTCGAATTTGAAACAGATGCAGGAAGTTTCTGAACTGGAGGATGAGTCGTGAGCTTAACATGATAAGTTTGTGAATGTTGAAACATTAAAGAAAGTTCATTAATTTGAGACTTGTGAATTTCAGAAAATTGTTTGAAAAAGTTGGACAAAATGTCAGTGTGATTTATCTCAAGTCAACCAAGGTCATTAAGTTGGACTTAGTAGATAAATTGTGTAATCAGGGTCATTAATTTGGACCTGAATACTTAAGTGGATTTCTAAATCTGATAAAACAGAAAAAAAAAGTTGGTGAATGTGAATAGATTATAATGTTATATGTTTGAGTAACAGGAATCCCCATGGCAACGAAAATGTCAAAGTTTGAACCAGAATTCAAGCCCCAACTTATCGAGAGCGGGATTCTGTGAAAGGGGGAGTCTATATTCTGGATCAACATTCAAAGGGGAGATTGAAGATTAAAGTTTGAAGATAAAAGATTGAAGGAAGCTTTTACAAATGTCAAAACAATTTGGAGCAAGAGAACGATCAATCAAGACTAAAGACTGAAGACAGGATGCTAAAGACTTCGTCAACATCCAAGGGGGAGTCTGTTGGTGCACTGATGTCTGTTAACTTTGTCTTTATAGAGTCTTGTATTGTACTAGTTAGATCAGGGCACGAAAATTGAGAAACCGTATTTTAGGGTAATTCTGCATGAAATTACACTAGTATAATTTCGCACGGAATTAAGTGTTTCACACGGCATTACTAATTTTGCATGGAATTAGTAATATCGTATGAACATGTAATTTTGTGTGGACTGGTTTCATGCAGAATTAGAGTCCCTATATATACCTGTTGCCCATGTTCATTTGTAACGGAATTACATGTGTGTTTTTGAGAGCCGAGGTGCTGCCGAATTGTAATCAGATCTGTAAAAGCTCAGGAAATCAGTAATAGATAAAGATTAGAAAGGAACAAGCTGTGTTGACATCATTTACATTGATTACGCCTTTGTATTTGATGATGAACTACTCAGATTGACTCGTTAGGGTCATACGACGGTCCAACAAGACAAAGTGTCTAGTGTAATACTTTTTATTTTTTAATCTTTTCGCACTTTTTACTTGGTTTTGTATTAATGACTTTAATAACTAGTTTCTTATGTTGAAGGTGATTTTTCCTTATCGTTTGTCTGTGGTGTCTTGGCGTTATTTTACTGTCTATATAAAATAAAAGATTTTCACCATTCATATCTCCACGGTCTATATGGAGGTATGTTGGCTACCTGGTCGGGGGTTAAGGGAACGGTTTGGCAAGAGTCTTGCCTTGTTCAGTGTATAGATCCTGCAAGGACCTGGGTCAAACTTAGTAGGACCTCCTTCAATACTTAACGGTATTGGATGTCGGGGGTCCAAACTCTTTGACCCCTTCATATGTATGCTACTATTAATACTTTAACCCGGCTACTTAGGATTGTATCCCTGCTGACTCAGACTACTTAGCCGAGGGTAACGTCACCTTCAAAAGAGGGGCCTACCATAATATGCATTAATAACTTAATTAATTATCTTTCAATAATCCGACCCTTTAGGATTGTATCCTTGCTGACTCAAACTACTGGGTTGAGGGTAACGTCACCTTCAAAAGAGGGGCCTACTACAATAACTAAGATAATCTCTTAAAAAGTGCAAAAGTGCGGAAATAATCAAAGGTTACACAATACACGAGTCGGAGCCAAGTGATTCATCTTGTCTATCTGTTTTTACTTTTATTTTATTTTCAGCATTTTAGTTAGTTTTTATTTTTCTAGTTTAAAACCTTTTTCTAACTTTTGATTTGATTAGACGTTGAGGATAAACCGGTACTAAAAGCTCTTGTGTCCTTGGACGACCTCGGTATCTTACCAACACTATACTACGCTCACGATGGGTGCACTTGCCCATATGTGTGTTTAGTGTTAGTAAATATCGCGTTTTATAAATTTAAAACTTGGCTAAAAAAGTGTAAAAAGGGCTTAAAATATACTTAAACTTATATACACACTTCACGTGCATCA
The DNA here is from genome assembly GCA_030545235.1 of Helianthus tuberosus. Lineage (NCBI taxonomy): Eukaryota > Viridiplantae > Streptophyta > Magnoliopsida > Asterales > Asteraceae > Helianthus > Helianthus tuberosus. The sequence goes on from CM060444.1 coordinate 72,869,702, forward strand.
AGTTATTGGCGCCGCTGCCGGGGACACAAGGATTTTAAGAAAGTTAGGAATCAATGGCCTAATCGTTTTTTTCTTATTTTTTTTTATTTTTTTAGGATTTTTTTAATTTTTCAGCTTCTGCAGAACTCAGCACGGGTCGTGCCCGCTGAACACGCCCCGTGCCCAATCATTGGAACTGGCAATCCTGTTTTAAGTCAGACAGTAAGCTGAACAAGGGGCCGTGCCCACTCAACACGCCCCATGCCCAAGATTCAGTTACTGAAAACAGAACCGTAAGATCCCGACGGTTGGTAATTTCTGAAACAACCATGAGTGATACTGATATTTTTTACTTTCGGCACTCTTATGGTACGTGGTGTCAAATATGTGGTGGTTCCCATAAAGAATTAGAATGTTATTTTCTAAATTACAAGCCCCACTATATAGACCCATCGTTTTCCAGTATCCTTAAGAGGGACGAAAGTAAAAATAATCCCTATCTCTCCCTTGAATGCTCTCAACCGGATTTTCTAGGAAAAATGCTTCTTGATGAACTATTTCAATTAGAAGATCTAATTCTTAATTGGTTAAAAGAACTTAGGATAGATTTCAATAATTTATCTCAAGACGATAACCAAGAAGAAGTGTTGGGATCGCATTCAAACAACTTCGTTGTTCCCGACGAGACCTCTAAATCTAGCGAGGACTTGAGTGATAGTCGTCCCTGTGTCGATTGTGCCGTGAAGGACTCCCCCATCGACTTCGTTCGATGCATACATAGACCTGAGCGATTCGGCATACACCTTCTTTAACGAGAGCCCGGGAAAGGGTTGGACTTGTCCACCTACATATAGCATAGGAATCACCCTCACCGACAACCTCTTGCGTTCTCGTCTTAATCTAGAACAATTAAGGTATCTTAGGCACTTTGGGGTTGTTCCATCCAGTAAGGAACCGCCCGATCCGGAAAAGTTCCTTAAAAATAGACAAACTTCATAAAACAGCCTTTCGACACAGGGCCGTGCCCAGGTCAACACGCCCCCGTGTCCACCAAAAGATTCCCTTCTGACTTTTTGTCAGAATACGAACAAAACGTGTCAGGATCTTTCCTGCACACGGGGCCGTGTCCAGTCGACATGGGGCCGTGTCCAGTATGCTGTCGTTTTCTATAAATGCAGCCAAGAATCCTGCACATTTGGACCATCCAGGGACAGAGAATTGAAAGGATCTTCTCACCTACCATCGTAGGTATGTTCTAAAAGAAGGTTCTAACAAACATCTTGTCCTTTCCTCTTTTATCCATTACCTTCTTCTTCATCTTTCTTGCAACAACACCTCCATTGAAGCTTGATTCCAAGCTTTATTGTGATGTTTGTTAAGTTTTTGTTCAAGGAATCTTGTTAAAAATAAATTACATAACATTGTTTTAAGTTATTTCTGCTAAAAAATGCTTCATAAGTTGGAAAAATAATTTGAAACTCCAAGATTCCTTTTTCTAAAAAACTGCAGAAAGGTGAACACGGGGCCATTGAGCACGGGGCCGTGTCCGTCGTACTGTTTCATTAAAATGAACTATTTTTTGTTTGTTTTCATAGAATGTCTAGTCAAAACAGTGGAACCTCTTATGCGCACTCCAGAAACAGTCGAAGGGAAAGAAGGTCATCAATTGAAGCAACTCTCGTACGATACGTAATGGCGTTACGTGAAGCACTTGACGAGATGACTTCGGTTGAGGAGGTCCTAATAGACCGTATAAATTATCTTACGGTAGGGCTGGAAAACAGTTTTCAAGAAATTAACCTCTTGCACCAGAGGTTAAACATTCTTGTAACACCTCCCATGGAACCAATCCTCCCTCAAGAGGATTGGAACCTAGCACTTGGAATCCACAATCCTACAGGGTGGGATGACCTTCCAGCGGAGCACCTCCTCAAACTAATGCCAATGAGCCCGCCTTTCTTCTCCCAAGGGAAATAGAGGAGTGGCTCGCCGACGTGCGAGGAACCCATGCCCGAAGAAAAGAAGTTTTCATGCCACATCTAACCAAGAGAATTATCTTTTTGGAAATTTTGCTAGTAAAATAAAGTTTAGGCTAGAACTTCTCGATTTGGATTTCTTGTGTTTCTTTTACCTACTTATCTAGAATTATTAACTCTTAGGACTATTATGTAATTCTCTGTATGACTTAATGAATGATGGTTTTAGTTAATTTGGTGTTTGGATGGTGTTGAAATAAATAAAACACACTCGGGATGGCAAAGGAAACAAGGGAAACTTGAACCAGCACCCCATGCAGGAAAACAGGGCCATCCGACAAAAAATTTCTTCGTTACAGCAAGTTCAGCACGGGTCGTGTCCGCCCAACACGGTCCCGTGCTGCACAGTCTGCAGAAAATGCCCAGTTCATGTAAACTGGACACGGGCCGTGTTCACCCAACACGCCCCCGTGTCCAGGCTTATGTTTCTCTTTTTTGATTTTGTTACTGGCACCTGAACACGGGGCCGTGCCCGGACACCACGGGGCCGTGTCCAGACGCCCAGTAACACAAATTTTTGCTTTTTCACGCCCTTTTACACATTCAATCAACCTAAAAACTTATTTTTGGGACACATTGAGGATAATGTGTAATTTAAGTGTGGGGGGGATGCTAAAACCTTGAATCTTGCAAGTCCTAACTACAAGCCTTACACAAAACTCTATTGGAACCGCTAATCACCCCAAATTTTTTGAAAAAAATTTCATTTTTTTTTACTTTTCTAGGTTTAACTTGGGAATTTCAAATTCTAAAAAGGTTATATTTTTATAAATTTACAACCGATAGCGTCGTGATAAAAAGAACCAACATAAGAAAATTATGAAACGGCAAGACAAGCTTAGTTAAAATTTGATTATATATACTTGATCACATAAAAATCCATTCCCACAAAAGTGAGTTTTGAACCTTTATTGAGCATACAAATATATATCTTTAAACTAAATGCTCATTTTTCGTTTCTTGTGTGAATAGCCGCTTGGTTCTTACGACTCTAGAACTTGCCACGACGATACATTCCCGGTCCTTACCAACTTAAACCCGAGTAAGTAAATGATGGAGGCATTAGGACTAACCCTTTTTATTTCTACACCATTATTTTTCTTCTTTTTTTTACCACCTACCCGAAATCCCCCTAGTTAGCCCCTTTGAGCCTAAACCTTTTCATTTCATAACCCAAACCAAACACCCTTTCACCCACGAAAACCCTTTTTATTTTTAACCTTTTGTTTTAGTAACAAGCTCGGTTTTTCGTATGACTTTTCTTAAAAAAAATGTTGATAATGAAGCAAAAGAGAAATAAACAAACAAGTTTATCAAAAAATAACTTTGTTTGAATAAAAGCTTCATCAAAATAAAAGTTGCAAAAATAAAAAGTCTTACAAAAACTGACGCTTGTTACGCTTTTTGCCCTTTCACTAACCACTAACCCAACCACCTACCTTTAACCCAAGCCTAACCCTTCACCCAAAAAGTCCTCTTGATATTTACAAAGGTATATAGTTAAAAAGGAGGAGGATTGATTGCTTGGCAAGCCTATGGTAGGAGTAAGTTCCATGCCGCTCTCGAGTGATTCACTAAAATACATTTTCGGCCGAGTGTTGAGTGATCCTCGTGAGGTATGTGAACTTGTATATAAATGGAATTTTAAAGAGGCATGCTATGCCCTAATAAGTAATTTATCTTATGAAAAGTTTTAAATAAATCATGACGAATAGGATTGTAAATAAATAAAAAAATAAAACTTAATAAAGAATCTTGGAAATCCCAACACTCTATGACAAGCCCAAAAACCTTCTCTTCTACCCATTCCATTTGGGAGTGTAAAGCCACATTATAAAGAGTTTTGCTTGAGGACAAGCAAAGATTCAAGTGTGGGGGTATTTGATGTGTGCAAAATGCAACATATAAATTACATCAATTGTGGCATAAAACTAACCCTTTTTAGTACTAATGTTGGAAAAAGTGTGCTTTTGTCTTCCTTTTGTATTTTTAGGATTAAATGAGCTCAAATTAACAAAAGAAGCAAAAAGACAGCTAAATCTAACATAAATACAAGAAAAGGAACTAACGTGACATGCCCGACCCCACGACAACATCTTCCCAAGCAAAACAAGAAAACAGAAGGCTGAACACGCCCTGTGCTCAGTGAACACTGGGGCGTGCCCAAGTGCCAGCAGAAAAGACAAAGCTGTAGAAGCTTCTATCGCCCACCACGGGGTCGTGCTCAGCGGACACGGGGTCAACTATAAGATTCGCAGAAACCAGGAAAATCTTGATAGTACAGATATGCTTCTGCACACGGGGGCGTGGTCAACTATTGCAGACAAACTGCAATTAATGAAGAAAGAGATGAAGGATGGACACGGGGTCGTGCCCAATGGACACAGGGCTGTGCCCGAGCTTCTGTTCAGCCTATAAATAGGAGTGCTTAGCTCAAGTGCAAACCATCCCTTGGTACACCACCTCTCTCACACCTCACCCACCACCCACCACCACCATAACACCATCATCCACCACCATCATCCATTGTCCATCGTAGAGTGTGTGAGTCGTCTCGGGATCCAAGATTGATCGTAAGAGTTCTTGACAATCAAGGCCGTGTTTGCCTAAGTCTCTTATATCACTTGGTGAAGACAAAGTGTCTAGTGTAATACTTTTTATTTTTAATCTTTTCGCACTTTTTACTTGGTTTTGTATTAATAACTTTAATAACTAGTTTCTTATGTTGAAGGTGATTTTTCCTTATCGTTTGTCCGTGGTGTCTTGGCATTATTTTGCTGTCTATATAAAATAAAAGATTTTCACCATTCATATCTCCACGGTCTATATGGAGGTATGTTGGCTACCTGGTCGGGGGTTAAGGGAACGGTTTGATAAGAGTCTTGCCTTGTTCAGTGTATAGATCCTGCAAGGACCTGGGTCAAATTTAGTAGGACCTCCTTCAATGCTTAACGGTATTGGATGGCGGGGGTCCAAACTCTTTGACCCCCTCATATGTAAGCTACTATTAATACTTTAACCCAGCTACTTAGGACTGTATCCCTGCTGACTCAGACTACTTAGCCGAGGGTAACGTCACCTTCAAAAAAGGGGCCTACCATAATATGCATTAATAACTTAATTAATTATCTTTCAATAATCCGACCCTTTAGGATTGTATCCTTGCTGACTCAAACTACTGGGTTGAGGGTAACGTCACCTTCAAAAGAGGGGCCTACTACAATAACTAAGATAGTCTCTTAAAAAGTGCAAAAGTGCGGAAATAATCAAAGGTTACACTATACACGAGTCGGAGCCAAGTGATTCATCTTGTCTATCTGTTTTTACTTTTATTTTATTTTTAGCATTTTAGTTAGTTTTTGTTTTTCTAGTTTAAAACCTTTTTCTAACTTTGGTTTGATTAGACGTTGAGGATAAACCGGTACTAAAAGCTCTTGTGTCCTTGGACGACCTCGGTATCTTACCAACACTATACTACGCTCACGATGGGTGCACTTGCCCATATGTGTGTTTAGTGTTAGTAAATATCGTGTTTTATAAATTTAAAACTTGGCTAAAAATGTGTAAAAAGGGCTTAAAATATACTTAAACTTATATACACACTTCACACGCATCACATACACCATTTTATGTCCATTAATTCCATCTCTTCAGCATCAATTTGATCGTAATCCTCTTTTGTCAACATTGGATTTCCGATCCTTCCTGCTACTAAACTCCCATACGATTCTAACACAGTCACTAACAAAGACATGTGATTTTTTGCAACTTCTTCTGAGTAATTCTGATCATTTTCAAGATTTAGTGCAATGTTGCATTGTAGAACTTTGCCATTCTTTGTCGTTGAAAAATTTGGATCAAATGATGGATATGAAGAAAATCCCGTTTTGCTGTTTGATCCTTGAGAAGACCCTCCAGAAGAACTTTTAGCATTGAATGCAGTTTCGATCTTTGGTGACATGTTGGTCTTATCATTGATACCTCCTTTGTAATAATGCCCAATATCTTGTTCACCATCAAAATCCTTCATTCTAGAGATCTTCCTTTGTTCTATCTCTTAAGCTTCAAGTTTTTCAATGAACTTTCCCAGTGTTAGATTCCCAAAATCTTTTTTATTTCTCAACATCATAAGATATGTGCCCAAAGTTTCATGTGGCAGTGCATCAGCCAGCTTTACAATCAACTCTTCATTATCTTTTGTGATGCTCACCCTCTTCATGTTAACTAACAGATTGCAATATCTTTCGATGATCTGCTTAGTGCTTTCAGTTCTCAAACCATGAAATAAATCGAACTATTTTTTTCAAAAGTGATTTTTTATTCTTGATCATCTCTTTTCTTCTAACAAACTTTGATTTTAATGCTTTCCAGATTGAATATGCAGTTCCATTGTGTTGCAATAAAACCAAGATATCTTCTTTTATAGCTTGATGCAATAGACTTGTCATCATTTTTTCATCTTTGTATTTCTTTTTCTCTTCAACACTTAGATCTTTAATTGCAATAACCTCTTCATCATCATTCACCGGTCTAACATATTTTGTTTCAACACATTCCCAAGCATCCAAGTAATTTGCTTGCACCCAATTTTTGAAACGCTCTTCCCATCCCTTATACTCCTCAATGTTCATGAGCTTTGGTGGTTTTTGCATGGTGCCCGTTTCATTTTCTAGCATTGTGTTCTGTGCAATAGTAATCGGAGTAGCAAAGGCGTTATAAAATTCTTCTTCCATGATTCGGTATCAAAATTTCACAAACTATATCTTTCAAACGAAATGAGTATCCTTCAAGCGAAATGAACCTTTATGCGAAATAGCTCTCTTCAAACGAAATACTGATTTCGTGCGAAATGTTCAAATGAAATGACACCTTGGTGCGAAATAAGCTGATTTCGTACGAAATGAAATTCTGGTGTGAAGTTTCAAGCGAAATGCTCTTTTCGTGCGAAATGGAAGTAGCTCTAGGTATTTCGTGCGAAATGAGTGTGGTATTTCGTGCGAAATGGATGAAACAGATACTATTCCGTGCGAAATGCTGTTGATGTCTTCAATTCGGCCATGTTTTTGTCAAATTGAACAGGTTTTAGTCCGATTTTAGATCTAATTCTTTCAAGGCTTTGTTAAAACACAATTTCGCTTATAATGTGAGAAAATCAATCCATTTTATCCGTAAAAACTTGTTTAATTTTGAAAACAAGGTGTAGAAATAAGAATTTTCAGCTGAAATGGTAAGAACTCTTCCTCCTGAGCTCTGATACCACTAGTAGGATCATTTACACGACCAAAATGAGTCGTTCAGAAGACTTCTTGTCAATACGATAGGCGAAAACAAACGTATTGAGGTGATTCAGCTTGCAATTCACTTTAAACTGTCTTTTGATTGATATAACAACGTTTTTCAGCGAGTAGACACTTCGGCAGCAGTTCGACTCTGAAACTGGAAAGTTACAAACGAAATGGCACAACAGGTATTTATAGACCAGCCTATTTCGTACGAAACTACTCACACGAAATAGCATTTCGTGCGGAATGGCTTAAGGTTCATTTCGTATGAAATGAACTCTTCATTTCGTGCGAAATAGCTACCTTTCTATTTTGTGTGAAATAGACTATTCTCCCTGTTTCTCGTTTTCCGTGCCCTGGTCTATCTAATACAATACAAGACTCGATACAAGACGAAGTCGGCAGACATGTGCACCAACAGTTATATAAGTGATAAAACAGGTTTCATAGCTTCTACATTGTTAATTATGTGTTTATGCGAAAATTTGCTTTCTATTGACTTTTTATAATTAACTTTGACCCGACAATTGACCTAGTTAGAGTGGGAATTAGAGGGTGCCCTTTTAAGGGTTTATTACCCATATAATTACCAACTCAAAGCTACTTTCAATTCGAGAATTGACTGGACCATTAGTGATTAACCACTAAGTCAAACCTTAATTACGACGGTTTGACTTTAGGCCATTAAACTAATAAAACTGAATTAAGAAAGGTCAAGGAAGCTTACAAAGGTCCTAAGCACAACTAATGGCCCTTAGGGAATGCTCTTGAGCTCCAGGAGACTCCAGGAAATAAGTTGGAATGATTTTCAAAGTGTATGCAAAATGTTGCAACCAAGAGCTCTTTATATAGCAACTTAGGATGCATAAGATCATTCCAACAAGGTCTATGGATGTTCCTTGATCATTTACAAGTGTCCCTATGCATGAAAAACCATCAAACAAGCCCCTGGCATAGAATACAAGGCTTCTAAGGCGGTGCAACCTGCTGAACTCGCATCTGTGCAAGAAATCTGTCCAGCTCAAGCCGTTGTGTCGCGCGACGGCATATGGTGAAGTTGGTGGCGTAGCGCCAGCAAGTGGGTAACCAGCCAAACAAGTTTCAAAAATGACATTTTCACCCCTGGACCCTCTAAAGCGTAATTTCTTCCATTTTAAGCACTTTTAACCCATGAAATTTATATTTTTGTGATCCATGATGTATACCCAAACATCGTTAGGTCCGGTTTCATTTAAACGATAACCGAAAACACAAGTTTTGCCTCGTTGACGCTTTTAACCCCTTAATTACGAAAGTTAGCGTATCTTTCGCATATGATATCGAAACCTTGTGAAATTTTTATCACTTATTCTTGGGAGTATAATTAATCGTTACAAGGCTCCGGGTTTGCTAAAAGGTTACTCAGAGGTATAACTTAAACATGTTGACACATTTAACCCTCACGTCTTGTAAACTTTCACTTTCTTCCACAAACGGTTTCATATGTTTCATGATACATTCGTTTTAAGGGTATAAACATCGTGTAAGGTTGTTAAAAGGCATAATTATCAAATGTTGACACTTTGAATCCTTATACACATATACTTTCTTCGTTTGTCAACTTTTAGTCCCTCATATTCAATTTATAACACGTTTAAAGTCCATGACACGTGTCGATACTATATTGGACATGATTTTACGAGGTGTTACATCCTCACCCCCTTAAAAGAAATCTCGACCTCGATATTTTACTGAAATAAATGATGCTACTTCTCTTTCATTGTGGATTCTACCTCCCACGTGTACTCGGGACCTCTACGGGCATCCCATTTAACCTTTACAATCGGTATATACTTCTTTCGAAGCCTCTTAACCTGTCGATCTTCAATCGACAAAGGTTTTTTGACAAAGTTTAAGCTCTCATCAATATGTACATCTAAATGGGGGTATGACTAGTGATTCATCAGCTAGACATTTCTTCAGATGCAGATGTGGAACACATTTTGAATTCCACTGAGCTCTTCAGGCAGGTTTAACTTATATGCCACTGTTCCGACACATTCGATGATCTCGAATGGTCCTATGTATCGCGGACTTAACTTGCCTTTCTTGCCAAAACGCATTACCCCATTCCAAGGTGATACTTTCAGTAACACTTTGTCACCAACCTCAAACTTTAGAGGTTTACACCTTTTATCTGCGTAGCTTTTCTGCCTATCCCTGGCAGCTTTGAGATGATCTCGTATCTGTACAATCTTATCTGTCGTCTCCAGGACTATATTAGGTCCTGTTAGTTGGACATCTCCAACTTCTGCCCAACAAACGGGCGTTCTGCATTTTCTTCCATACAGAGTTTCAAAAGGTGCAGCTTGTATACTGGAATGATAGCTATTATTGTATGAAGATTCCATCAAAGGAAGATGATCATCCCAACTTCCACCTAGATCAATAACACAAGCTAGTAGCATATCTTCGAGTGTTTGAATAGTACGCTCGCTCTGGCCATCCTTATGTGGATGATATGCAGTACTGAAATTTAATCGAGTGCCCAGGGATTGCTGGAAGCTTTTCCAGAAATGCGATGTATACCTCATATCCCTATCAGAGATGATAGATACTGGCACTCCGTGTAGAGCTACAAACTCGTCCACGTACAGCTGAGCTAACTTATCTGAGCTGTGTGTTTCCTTAATAGGTAGGAAGTGGGCTAACTTAGTCAATCTATCCACTATAACCCAAATAGTATCATTTCCTCGCTTTGTTTTTTGGTAACTTGGTGATAAAATCCATAGTCACCATTTCCCACTTCCATGTGGGAAGTTCAGGCTGTTGTAGCAGACCTGATGGCTTCTGGTGTTCAGCTTTAACTTGCGCGCACGTCAAACATTTGGCTACATAAGTAGCTATAGACTTCTTCAAACCTATCCACCAGTAATTTGCCTTTAAATCCTGCTACATCTTGTCACTTCTAGGATGAACATAATACTTGGAACTATGGGCTTCCTGAAGGATCACTTCCCTAAGTCCTCCATAGATTAGAACTCATATCCGTCCATTTAATCTTAATATTCAATCCTTGCCATACGATAACTGTTCAACAGTAACTTCCAACTTTTCATTCGGATAGTTGGCTTCTAACACAGCTTCCTTCTGAGCGGCCAACAATCTTTCATTCAAGTTGTTTTTCAATTCAATGCTCTTGGCATTGATTCTAATGGGCTTAACCCTTTCTTTTCTGCTCAAAGCATCGGCAACCACGTTTGCCTTACCTGGATGGTATCGGATTTCACAATCATAATCATTCAGTGTCTCCATCCATCGACGCTGCCTCATGTTCAGATCCTTCTGGTTGAACAAGTGTTGAAGGCTTTTGTGATCAGAATAGATCACACACTTGGTACCACATAAATAATGCCTCCAAAGCTTTAGTGCACATACAACAGCACCCAACTCCAAATCGTGGGTGGTGTAATTCTTCTCGTGCACTTTTAATTGTCGGGAAGCATAGGCAATAACCTTGCCTTTCTGCATAAGCACACATCCCATACCAGTGTGTGATGCGTCGCAGTATACTACAAATTCTTCTATTCCATCCAGCAATGTCGACACAGGTGCATTGCTCAATTTTCGCTTAGGAATGTCAAAGGATTCCTACTGCTTAGGTCCCCAATCAAACTTTATATTCTTCCTAGTCAACGAGGTTAGGGGTGCAGCAATCCTTGAGAATTTTTCAATAAAACGCCTATAATATCCTGCTAAACCCAAAAGCTACGAATCTCTGTGGGCGTCTTTGGCTCTTGCCAATTTATGATGGCTTCAATCTTAGCGGGATCTACCTGGATTCCACGCTCACTAACCATGTGTCCAAGAAATTGGACTTCACGAAGCCAAAATTCACACTTAGAGAACTTGGCGTAAAGCTTTTCTTATTGAAGAAGTTTAAAAATAAAACGAAGATGCTTCTCATGATCAGCTTGATTCTTTGAATAAATGAGGATGTCATCAATGAAGACGATGACAAACTTGTCCAAGTAGGGTTTGCAAACGCGATTCATGAGGTCCATGAATGCTGCTGATGCATTAGTGAGCCCGAACGACATCACTAAGAACTCGAAGTGACCATAACGAGTTCTAAATGCAGTCTTAGGTACATCTTCAGTTCTAACGATTTTTGAGAGAAGCTTCCCCTTTGGAGTTGGTCGAATAAGTTGTCGATCCTTATTTGATACTGGTTTCTCATGAAACCATAAATTTTCATTAATCTGTCTATCATTATGTGATAACGCATCTCGACTTATCGGCGAAACATATCCTTAATCACTAGTGTGGTTCACATTGCGAGCTCCACTAAGCTCTTTAAATAGGTTTTAGCTTATAAGCTATTGACCTTTGATGTATTCGATTTCCTTGAATGATCCTATATATCCAGAGCTTAACTAGTCCGTTGTATAAAAATTTCAGCACACCCTCCTTAGGGCGATACTTTCAATTGAACCTTATTCCTTATTAAGGACTTAAGAGGGCTACCACTTTCATCAATCCGAAACTTTCAGACGATTATGGATTTGTATGATCTTATTCGTTGTTTCCAAGGCAACTTTCAGATCCTGATAAATGGAACTTACCAATCTTCTGTCTACCAATAGATGTTTATCATTCCATCTATACAAGGTCCCCAAAGGAGCAGCCTTGATACTTACATAATAACTATTATCAAAAAGTTTATTTAAGGTGGAGTAATCTTTCCAACTACAGCTTAAAACCAATATTAAGGAATAGCTAATCCTTATAGCTAGTCGAACAACTCGACGATCCTAGGCAGCTGATGGTGATTCTTAATTGTTGCCTAAATAGGGTTGCGGTAATCAATGCATAAGCAAAATGAACCGTCTTTCTTAGTTAATAATACTGGAACTTTCAGAATATTGAATTAGGCTTTATGGATCTTTATCTTAAACTTACTTAATCAGGGTTTCGATTATTCCATAATTGGTACTAGCCGTCCTGGAGATTTCATAATAATGCAGCCTTATGTGGGATGTAAATCTTAACTATACTTGCCTTTTAGGAGGTATACAATGCAGTCCTTTGTAGAAGATAATCAAGACAAAAGAAGGTTACAGAGATTTTCTAAATCTCAGGCTCTAGTTCATCTATCATTGCCTGTGTCAGGTAAGTGACACGTTTACGTTACGAGTCCACGAATTCCTTAATCAGAGACACTTACTTGGACAATTCCATTCTGAATATCTTCTTTGAATTCTATTAGCTGACTTTAGTACCATATGACCATTGGAATATCTTTGTGGTTCCATGCATTAAACCTCCATACTGATCAGGCATGGACGCAATCTATGGGACACACTGGGATATGCCAATCCTCATATGGCGCTTTTATCAAATATAGTTGGCATTCGTAGTAGATAGAAATCAATGAGATAGTAATTAAAATAACATATGTTGTCGTATTCTATTTGAAGAAAGAGTACTCTTAGATTTTTCGGAAGGATCATCGTTGAGAATAATAGGGATGGTCTCCATGGTTTCATTGGTAGGTCCTACCTTACTTAGTATCTAGAGTTCTTACTAGCATCGTTAAAAGTTTGCTAAGCTTATGGTCTATGTAAGACTAATTATTGCATGTATTAAAAACAGGACACTTAGCAGAAATTATCATTGATATATGATAAGGAATGTACCTGATGATATTATTAATATGTACTGCCTCTGGTATTCATCAGGTAGTTCAGGCATTTCCCTTCTTAGCATCTTCAAGCTTCTTGGTTTTATTTGGGCAATTAGTTTTAATGTGCCATATTTCATTGCAACCATAGCAGGTTGCGTCCTTTATGTCTTGGCATTCCAAGGTTTTGTGCCCTTCCTTATTACAAATTCCACAAGGCTTAGTTTGTAATTCTAAAGTGCCTTTCCTTTTAGTCGCCTTCTTTGGGTAGCGAGTCTTTATATGTCCTTTCTCGCCACAACCATAGCATGTGGTGTCTTTCAAGTCCTTGCATTCATGAGTCTTGTGATCTGTCTTCTTACAGATGCCACATCCCCTGATCTGCTTATGGAAACATTTCCCGAAGTGCTTCTTCCCGCAGGCTTTACATTTGGGTTTTGCCTCATTTGGCTTGGACTAGTTATAGTTTGAACCGGTCTTACCCTTTTTGTAACCCTTATTTGGGGTATTATCGCACTTTCGCTTATGATCCTTTAATACTCGGTTCTTACCCTTTTTGTAACCCTTTTTGTAACCGGTCTTATCCTTTACGGCTGTATCTAACATAGCTTGTAACTCAGTGCTCGTTAAGTTCAGTCTTGCGTTATTATTCTGATCAACTGGATGATTGTGAGCTTCACATGAGTCAGCCATGGTGAAGCTTTGAAGGCTACAAACCAAGCAATAATAATTTGTTTAATTATATAGTGAATCCTCGAATTTGATAATTAAATAGCCATGGTGTAAATAAACCATATAGGCCAATAGATAGTGTAAAATTTATTTGATTATGTTTTTCCTAGGTTTTTAAATAAACCATCTTTGGCGTTTAAACGGAAATCTAATCCTTCATTTTTTTATTAGACATGGGACATAAGTTACAACTGTCAATGTCGTACAGACATTTTGTATAGAGTAAAGGCTTGCCTTAAAGGACGTTTAGATGGCACAAAGGCCTTGTCACAAGGACAATTTAAAACGTTTTGGATCGGAAAAATTTCATAGTTCATTATCTTTTGACAATAAGTTATGAAATAAAACTATCTTTGTCATGAATACATCTTTGCCCGTAGGCATACATCTTAAATGGATGTTTTGATGTATACATCATGTTCGACGTTTATTAGCCATGATTCATATTGATCATTTAGGCTAAATAAGGGGTTTGGAAATTCCCAATATAAAGATGACAAGTGTGATTTTATCGCATCACTGTTGTCAGGATTGTTAACATGTTTTCAGGTGTTAACAAGGATCTGAATATCTTTTAAACAGGTTTTACCATCTTAGCTAGGTCTTTAGTGACATTCAAGCTAGGTTATACCCTTTAAGATTCTTCTTAATATATATATACTTGCAGATCAATTACAAAGAGGAATGATATTTTGATTTATTTCATATATTATATTCATATATAATGATAAAAATGAAATTTAGATAAAACATTCCAATGATTTTAAAAGAGGTACAGAATTGCCCTAAACGGGACTTGAAAGAAATAATGTTGGCCACGAAGGGACTAAAAGATAAATATTTCCTTATAAGGACTACTAAGGAAACGATCTTCAGCAAAAGAAGTTTCTTCTTCACTTTATTTCTGAATGTTTTCTCCTTGGTTTCACTTTTATCCTAGACGCGATACGAAGCTCGGCATCTCTAGGCTTAGGATGGGGAGAATTTCCATTACGGCTTCTTTGCTTGACGACATATTCAAAATATATAAAATCGAAAGCAATAGTTTTCTGAATAGGGATGAGAGTATTCCTATGTCAAGTCTAGACTCAGAAGGTCAAGGAATGTGCTACTGTGTCATTGAGATTAAATACAAAAGGCTAGTGCTTAATTCACTCAATGTTGGCTCTGATACCAACCTGTCACACCCCGATATTTCCACGTATTACCGTTGGGCCCGGTGGAGAGTATCGTGACGTAGTTGATATCATCATAGTCAATAATCACAGTTCAATGCACAGCGGAAGTCTTAAGGTAAAATATATTACAAACCGAATGAAAATATCAAGTATTACAAACGGAATGTAATGGATCCACAGGCGGATCAAATAAAAGATAATTGTTCAACAGACTTTAAAGGCATCTAAGCTTGCAAGACTCTTTATTGATGCTAGGAGTAGCTAGTCTATTCCGTTTAGTACCTGCACTTAGCCTTTTTGGAAAATACGTCAGTTTACACTAGTAAATACAATTAACTGACTCATTTTGAAAATGTTTTATAAAATTGATTTGAATGCACGTGGCACAAAACATCTTTTATAACTTGGGACAATTATTCAAAAATAAATCTTGTATACAGTTTTACTTATTTGTCGTCCGTCAGGGCCGGTTAGAAGAGCCGGACAAGATTAACTGACACGCCACAGGTATAATGCCCACAAGGTTGATTCCTTAAAGTGGGTTACCAGTTTTTTACATATGCAACTGTCAGCTGTATGCTTACACCCCGTGCTTAGGTCGTGGCCATTTCAATGAATGATGCCAAGGATATCTAGGACATGGTCATTAACTGTGACACCTGTGTCACTTCAACCATCAAACAAATACCAAACCAATGAAATATTGTATTTCATACTTGGGATTTGTATAAATATGTGTATCATTTGCACATATCAAATTTTGTTCGATTTCGGGCTTTAAATCGCTTTCTGGAAGGTTATACGCGCACTGATGCGTAAATATAACCAGTTTAATGCAAAAAACACTCCGGAATAGTAAAATAGGCTTAACATACCTTAAATAACCTATACATAACTTAGAAATAAGTTTTGGAAGGTTTGGTATGCCGAAATCAAGTTTAAATCGCTTACAGGGACTAAAATTGACAAACTGCGAAAGTATGTCGATTCATACTGTAACGGACATTCCGGAACTTGATCATAAGTTAAACATACCCTAAATATCATTTAAATAGCTTGGAAATAGGCTTTGAGGGGTTCAGTGTGCTAAAATAAACTTTTTGGTCATTCAGGGACTAAAAGCGTCAAAAAGTGCATAACTTTGCATTTTCGCGCATAACTTACGTTCTGAATACATCCGGACATCCAAAAATTTATGTAAGCACTAAAATATTTCATTTTAGTTTTTGGCATAAGAAAAATCCTTTCGTCGCGCAATTTGGATCGTTTCTCGCGCTTATGCGCATTCCGTCGTAATTAAGCGAACATCGCGATCATACGACCAAACGAACCGACATCCGACATATTTTTGAGCATGTTTCATGTCCCCTATGCTTAGGCATCATTTTAGAGCCTTGAAAATGGCTTAACGAGCTTTAAACGCATCAAAAATGGCCTTAAAAGCATGCAGGGACTGAAACTGCAATTTTTGAAACTTGTTTGCTGATCAGAAGGCTCAGGCGGCCCGCGTAAGCCCCCATAAAACCTTACGCGACCCACATGAGGGCGTCAGACCTGTAAAAATGTGTTTCCCAGCTGTTTCCAGCTGTTCTAGCTGATTTAGGGACTTGCACATGGTATTTCAGCAATCTAGGGGTCATTTTTAGGTGCCCATGGTATTGCAAAACCATGGGCATATGTGTATGGTTGAGATCGAAGCATGGATTTCGACGAACGATCTTAACGGTTGCACGAACACTATAAATACCCCTCATGCTTTCACTTCAAACCCACACCTTGATCAGATTTTTCCCTAAGTTGAAGGGTAAACCTTCATACATGGGAATTATTAGATCAAAACCTCCATTCTTGGACCTTTTGTAAGTCCCCTTTCGTTCTTTTACGCGTTTTTAGCACGAAAGTCAAACTGCGTTTGACTTTCAGCATTGACCGGTTTATGGTCAACATGAAGTTCGTTTGAACTTCATAACGTGAGCGTAATCACGATGGTTATAGTCCCTAGTGACTATACCTACTGATTACCACGTTATCTAGGTGTAGTGACGAGTCGTAGTTTCGGCCAAAATGCGTATTCTTGCGTATTTTGTAACCAAACTACTTTTAGGTATCAAAACCGTTTGTTTTGATACCAAACCTCTTTTCTAACTTTATTAAACATGTTTTAACATGTTTAGCTCGTCACTTTAGATTTAGTGCTTATGTAGGGTCGTAAGGTAAGCGGTCTAAACAACCGCTTATACTTTCGAACCCGACCCGTTTGGTCGATCTTTAGGATCCGACCAAACACATTAGGTGACCATAGTTGTATAGGGAATAACCTTCCGAGGTTATACCTTATGGTCACGTCGTTTAAGTAGTTGTATGATAGGTAGTTTATATGCCTTAGGAAAATTACCGAAATACCCTTTTTACGCATAAATTCATCTTAAGCACATGTAACCTAAATTTTGACATCTAAACTAATTAGGTAACATTATTAGACATGTTAAGGCATATATTACTTGTCATAAGACTAGTTAGGCGGTCCGAACGCGTTTTACGTGAACGACGCGTTAAAGTAGCATAAGCTACCTAAACGGGTCGTAATGGGTCATAAGCACTTAGGTTAGGTTTCATTTTAGTATGTGGGCTTTGTTAAACCATATCATATGAGTTCCAATACTCATTTGGTTTACGAAACCTCATACTATCCAATCTCCCGATTTAGGTCCGGTTATTTATGTAGTTATCTATATTAGGTGCCGTTTGATTTCCGTGATCCCTCTAGCTTTGCTTGGTTGTTGTTCAAGACTTCTAAGCACCCTCAAGTGAGTACATAGTCCCCTCTTTTACTGTTTTTCAAACATTTTGGGGTGAAACACATGTGCCTACTTGGTATTTTTCATGCTCTCCATGCTTTCATATCATATACTTGCTATGTTCATTAGTACATTATTAGTACATGATTTCATTGTGTTTTTGCTATGTATGTCCTTTGTAGCATACTTAGTACATCGTTTTATATGACATTTCATGCTATGTATGTTCATCATACTTAGTACATCATTTTATATGACATTTCATGCTATGTATGTTCATCATACTTAGTACATTTATTTTACATTGCATCTCTGTTGCATATGTTCTCGAAACATATGGACACATTGTTTTACATCTCTACCTTGTATGATTACTTAGCATACTAGGTACATTATTTTCATCACATGCTTACATTTTGATATGACATTTGGTTTGTTTAAATGGGACCATATACATTCATTAACATTAGCTACGCAGCTCGTTAGTAGGTAATGGTACCATAGGAATTGACAACTCCCGTTCCTGACATCCTAGGTATGTTTGGATGAAAGGAATGACCGAATTCGATTAAGACATAACACAGATAGTCCTTTAATTTGTTTAAGGGTTTATCACCACAGTCACAAGGCTTGAATGTATGCATTTTCACATTACCGCGTAAATGTTTATATTCAGTATAGCATGCATTTCCACAAGACATAACGTTGATTTAAACCATGTTTTACTTCAATACATTGTTTTGTGCATTTTTACCTATGGCTCAATGGATATATATATATATATATATCACTTGCCATACATGACATTTTGTTTACACATTATATGATAGACATTTGACATAGACATTTTGATATTGATATACACATTATATTTGACATAAACATTTTGACATGGTTTACACAAAGGCATTTGACAAATGGTTTAGACATGGGCAATTTACATTGGTGGTTTGTTTGGGTAAGTGGTTTGAGTAACGAGGCGTGTGTAATATGATACAAGCATGGTGGATACGCCGCTGGTACTTCCTATATATAAGTTCTTGTATGATATTACATTTCGTAGCGTTATTTAAATCATTTCAGTTTAGACATATAACATTTTTATACAAATAACATATTTTTCACAAGACATTGTTTTAGAAACAACTTATCTTATACAAACTCATTTTACTTGGTTATTCATTTAATCTTACATTATTCTTTTACATATCATCTACTTTATCATCGTTTTTCAAATGATTTATAAAACAAAACATTTTACAAGGATCATGACTGACTTTTGTTAAACAACCTTTTTCTAAACTTATAAATCATGAATCCTATTTTCACAAAACCTATGTATCTCACATGCATTTTTTATGCTGACGTACCTATTTTCACATGTGTTTCTGGAAATGATGCATAGGATTGATCAAGATACACATAGGCGGACTTGGGCCTTAGTGACAATAAAAGATGCAAGACTAGTTAATTATGTTAAACTTCTTTGTTTGTTTAGACATTGTAATCAGTTAATCAATAAAACAAAATTTCAAATTTCCATGTGTTATGAAACAATGATTCTGTTGCAACACTCCCCGACGTTTCCGCCACGATTTGTTGTTTTACGTGGTCGGGGTGTGACATTAACCCCCCAAGGGCCATACACCAAATAATACAGATTAAAACGGGTTATGTAAATACATTAATCACAATCCGATTTAAATGACTACACACCCGACCAAGCGGTATTTTATAATACCGTACCCCAAGCCCGTATAGGGAAAATAAGTTAAAAGTATTTACCTGAGCAAGTATATATCACAATCAGCGAGTGCAAGTATCTTTTACTGGCCTCCTAATCTGGAAAGAAGGTTTTAATTACCTATTAGATTCCTAACGGATCTTAATTAAGTATAAACTTAGACCGGTTAGTTTTAAAGGAATATATACGGTTCAAAATGCAGGATTAAGCGATGACCGGATTAGATTGTGGTTTAGACCCGACAAGTTTGTATACTTGTATAATATGGGTAAACTAAACAAATTCTGGATTTTGAGATAAAAACGATAAGGTTTGACCCATTTCGGCTAATTTATGCAAACTAGTTACATAAACCGCACCGAACGCGAATAATGCGTTACGGGTAACCAAATGAGTCATGAACAGGTTTCCTAAGTTAATATGCCTTAAATATGTTGTGATATCAGTAAGATACCTTCCATTATGCCCACAATGGATTTAAACTCAAATTATGCCCCGTAGGGGTATTTTGGTCATTTTAAAGCTTATAAAAGAGTTTAATTACTAATCTGAGTTTCAGGTCTTATATAATCAGTAAAAATATTTATTTTTATAAGTCATAACAGTAGGGTATGGCATATATGTGAAATTTACTTTTTATAACCAAACTATGCACCGTAGGGGCATTTTGGTAATTTCACATAAGCTTTAAAGGTCAAAATTTGAAATCTGAGTTTAAAACTTTTGCTTACTATTAAAATATAAAAAAATATGCTTAAAACATCAGTAGGTATTAAGTCTTATATGAGAAAAATGGGTTTAATACATACTATGCGTTTTAAACGTGTAAAAAGACGGTTTTAAATGATTTCCGGGTTTTTAAAGAAAAGCTGATATTTTTATCATTCCAGAAGTCTCAAAACATTTTATTTGTTATATAAAATCAGTAGCAAAAGGTTTGGTATTAAAATATTATGTAAAACTCATTTTATAGGCCAAAAGGGCAAAACCGACAATTACAGAATCAAAGCTATTACCCTATGTTATGCTCAGCCTAAAAATAAATAAAAATCTTCAAAAATCCCAAAATATTATTTTACATCAGTAGGTAAAAAGTTTGGTATCAAAAATTGGGTTTAGATATGCTTTATGCTAATTACGCCGTTTAATTAATTACGATAATGAGCATAACTCCTAATCTAGACCTCAAACTTATGTCAAAATTTAGGGACATGTTTATAAATCAGTAATAAAGATTATTGTCCTCTCACATTTTCAAAATTCTTGTTTTAAGGTCAAAAGGGCATTATGGTCAACATTTAGGCATATAACGGAAACATGTACATGAAATGAATAACTCATGAACCAAGTTGTATAACCTCTGAGGGTTACACTAACCTATAACCTGGTCCTAATAGAGCTCTAAGGAATTTCTAAAATATGCTACATTGGGTCAGAACTGAAAGTCAAAGAAAAAGTCTACTTTTGCGACTTTCGGTTCCAAACCGAGCTTAAACTGAAAATTGTCGGGTTGAACATGCTTAGACATGTTCTTACATTAATTATTAGGTTATATAAGTGATAAAACAGGTTTCATAGCTTCTACATTGTTAATTATGTGTTTATGCGAAAATTTGCTTTCTGTTGACTTTTTATAATTAACTTTGACCCGGCAATTGACCTAGTTAGAGTGGGAATTAGAGAGTGCCCTTTTAAGGGTTTATTACCTATATAATTACCAACTCAAAGCTACTTTCATTTCGAGAATTGACTGGACCATTAGTGATTAACCACTACGTCAAACCTTAATTACGACGGGTTTGACTTTAGGCCATTAAACTAATAAAACTGAATTAAGAAAGGTCAAGGAAGCTTACAAAGGTCCTAAGCACGACTAATGACCCTTAGGGAATGCTCTTGAGCTCCAGGAGACTCCAGAAAAAAAGTTGGAATGATTTTCAAAGTGTATGCAAAATGTTGCAACCAAGAGCTCTTTATATAGCAACTTAGGATGCATAAGATCATTCCAACAAGGTCTATGGATGTTCCTTGATCATTTACAAGTGTCCTTGTGCATTAAAAACCATCAAACAAGCCCTTGGAATCGAATACAAGGCTTCTAAGGCGGTGCAACCTGCTGAACTCGCATCTGTGCAAGAAATCTGTCCAGCTCAAGCCGTCGTGTCGCGCGACGGGATATGGTGAAGTTGGTGGCGCAGCGCCAGCAAGTGGGTAACCAACCAAACAAGTTTCAAAAATGACATTTTCACCCCTAGGACCCCCTAAAGCGTAATTTCTTCCATTTTAAGCACTTTTAACCCATGAAATTTATATTTTTGTGATCCATGATGTATAACTAAACATCGTTAGGTCCGGTTTTGTTTAAACGATAACCAAAAACACAAGTTTTGCCTCGTTGATGCTTTTAACCCCTTAATTACGAAAGTTAGCGTATCTTTCGCATATGATATCGAAACCTTGTGAAATTTTTATCACTTATTCTTGGGAGTATAATTAATCGTTACAAGGCTCCGGGTTTGCTAAAAGGTCACTCGGAGGTATAACTTAAACATGTTGACACATTTAACCCTCACGTCTTGTAAACTTTCACTTTCTTCCACAAACGGTTTCATATGCTTAATGATACATTCGTTTTAAGGGTATAAACATCGAGTAGGGTTGTTAAAAGGCATAATTATCAAATGTTGACACTTTGAATCCTTATACACATATACTTTCTTCGTTTGTCAACTTTTAGTCCCTCATATTCAATTTGTAACACGTTTAAAGTCCATGACACGTGTCGATACTATATTGGACATGATTTTACGAGGTGTTACAAATGTGCACAATACCCCACTTACTGCCAGTAATTTAAGATAACAAAGACTTAATCCCTGTAAAATATAACTGGAAAACATTTTGGGTTTTACAAGCAATTTTAATAAAAACAGAATGACTCACATTGCAAGTTTAACTGGACAAAGTTTGCCTACTGATTAAGCCTGGTAACCTAGTGAAATAATGCAAACGAAACTAAGTTAGTAACTTAATTCAAGATTTACGATAAATTCACGAAATCAAAACCCTCACGACGAATGACAAAGTATAGCCCGAATTCAGGCAGCACTTAAACATCCATTGGACCGGTTTCAATCTGTAGGATCGTGTTTCGACCCGATTGAGTCGTTCAGAGGCGTTCAACTACGTTTCAGGTGCGGAATAACAAGAAATGAAGGTAGAGATAGCTTGCAATTCACTTAATCTACTGATGTTATTGATTTGACAATGTTTACAGCTCGTTCTTCACACCGGCAGCACTTCGGTATGGAATTTGACAAAGTTACTAATGAGATCCGCTTATGGGTTATTTATAGTGTTGGTAGGTTCGCTTATATCGACATGTACGAATAAGCGGACCTGACACATAAGCGGACCTCCTAGTGACATATAAGCGGACCTGACACATAAGCGGACCTCCTATGTCCATATAAGCGGACCTGACACATAAGCGGACCTCCTATGTCCATATAAGCGGACCTGACACATAAGCGGACCTCCTATGTCCATATAAGCGGACCTATCAGTTTAAACCTATATGCCATCCTATTTTCTCGTAAAACATGCCCTGATCTAACAATCTAAAACTAAGACTCTATACAAGACGAAGTCGACAGATGTAGTGCACCAACAGACTCCCCCTCAGATGTTGACGAGTCGACTATCGAGTCACGACAATGCTGTATCTTCACATCTTCAGTCTTGATCAGTCTCTGGGCTTTTCTCTCTTTATCTTCTTCAACAGACTCTCTTTAACTTGAAAATCTTCAGACTCTCCCTAACGATTTGCTGGCATTTCTTTGTTCTTCAGCAACATCTACTTCAGGATCTTTGTCTGTCTTTCTTTGTCTTCAGAATCTTAAATCTGGCACTCTATAGAATCTTCAATTTTCAGAATCGAAACTTGGCTATTCCTGCACATTCTTAACCCAGAAATGAATTTCTAAATTTAACAATTTAAATGCACGAACATTCTGATATAATCAGATGACTCCCTCTCATAAACATAAGCAACAACAATCACTCTCCCTCAGATCACAAACTCATGATGAACCACTTGATGATTTAGAAAATACATTTTGACATTTTAAAACACACTCCCCCTCACAACAATGTCATCATGTTTAGCACTTGGAATTTTGACAATCAGCTTTCCAACATTAGTTGTCGAAAATCTTTTTGACTTTTTCAAAAGTTTATGCTAAAACACACTCAAATTTTTTTTTTTTTTTGTGAAAGTAAAAAAAATGCAGTAAAGAAATATTTACAGACACTATATTTGTGAGTTCGTGCAAGAGGATCATATCAGTTTTTGACAAGTCACAAGTACCGTTGAGCTTAGTTACACATTAAGAATTAAACAATTCACTTAGATTGCCAATATACTGATCCACTTAAATTTTCACACAAATTTCAACTGATTCAGGATATGAGTTAGGTGTATTAAGAACTTAAACTCATTCATGTGTCCCACCTCTTGAATATACTCCCGTATCCAGATCCCAATATTCAGTCTTACAGGTGAGTATACCACAGATGATATCTGTCAGGGAATAAATTATAGTACGAGGGCCGTGAGAGCTTAGGTCGATCTTTCGATACGCAGAGAGATGACGGCTTCGACTTTTGGTGTGTCCCCTTTAGAGGATCTTTTGCATTACAACAGCAATGACTATCAATTTTATTGTTTCATCAATTTGCTGAGGGCTGCGCTATTTTTCAAGCATACGGAAAGTATTCTCCGGGGACTAGGTCAGAAATTCCTTTCAGCAGAAGTCCCGGGATAATACCCCAGATATCACTGAGCATAAAGACCTAGTATCTCAGAAAGAGGGACCTTTCAAACGAGATTTCAGGGGTTACCTATATATCCAAGTAGTGTTCCCCACAAATAAGCAAGTTTGAATTTATGTTTATATCCCGAAAAAGTTTACAAAAAGTGTAAAAACCTATCGGCATATCATCAGTGAGACTGTTTAACACTATTTAAACAATACAAATCTTTAGCATACTGTGACTGTCTACTGATGTACTATCATTTCCTCTTCTTTGACACAAAAACTCATTTTTGATTTTATCATGTTTTTGCCTTTTTCAAATTTTCTAATGTTTTTGGATTTTCTGAAATTTTATACTCCCCCTAAAATGCAAACACATTTAAAGTAAAATTTGAAATCAAACTGTACAAAAAAACTTGACGACCGATATCGAATCGCTTCAAATCGCCACCCACTTGGCATAAACAATCAGAACTCCCCCTTTCACAAAACTATTTTCTCATTATGATTTCAAAACACTTAAGTTTGTTTTAACCAAAATGATTTTTCTGGAAAATAAGTTTTGTTGATTTTAAACCATTTGTAGGTTCGGGGTGTGGTTCATCACATTGTCTACTTTTAACCACTTGTAGTAGATCAAGTACAACTTAATGTCCCTGATTTACCACTTGCAAGTATGCAACCTCTGTACCTCTTGTAAAAATATTCACAACATACAAACCTATGTAGGAATAAACCTCTAAACAAACCATTTTACCAATCAAAATGCCGATTCCTGCTTCACACTTACCAACCTGGAAGCTCCGGCAAGTCACACTTAACCTGTAAAAACTAAACACATTTAAAAAATCTTTCGCAAAATCTAAAATAACAAGAATGATGCCGATTCCTGATCCACGATTACAAACTTGGGATCTCCGGCAAAGTCCTAAGACTTCAAGGGAAACAAACTTCCATCCAAGTCTTCTCAGACTTGATGGCTTTCAATTCTTGCTCAGTAGGGTTGTAAGTTGCCTTTTTAGTTGCATAAAAATCTTTAACCCCCTTAACTTTCCCATTCAACATTTTCCCAAAAATTTTCTTAACACTTCTATTGAATGTTTTCTCAACATCAAATTTAGTTTTCTCAGAAAAAAAATGATCTGAGATCTCAACTTTGCCAACTTTTTGTTTAACTTCTTCAAATTTCAGTGATGGAAACTCATCATCATTCACTGAAATTTTCACCTCAACCTGTGGCTCTTCTGGCTTTGTGGAACCAGATTCATCGCCGATATTCACATCAACTTTCTTAACAACCCATACTTGGTTGTCATTCTCTTTCTTTTTATAAAAATTCTTTTTAGAACACTCACCAACCTCATAAGTTGAATTTTCAAAAATTTTAAGTCTGTCGGTTGGTGGTTCAATATCAACAACTTTTTCTTTCAACTTGTTAGAAACTCCCTGTTTTGACTTGACATTTTTCGGACAGTTCCATGCAATGTGACCAGCTTCATTGCACTTGTAATAGGTACGAGTCTCTCTTTGATAAAACAATTCAGTTCCATTCTTCTTCTTTTCAGCAAGAAACTCTTGATTTGACTGTCTCCAGAATGGTTTCTTCTGTTCCTCTTCGGCACTTCCACCTGACACAAATTCTGTTTTTGTTTTAGAATTTTTCAAATTTTTATGATTTTCTGGTGGAACAAAACCAAGACCTTTCTTTTTGTAGCTACGATTTTGGTTTGATTTCTTTTGAAAACCAGAACCAGAATTGTAACCCTTTTTCTTGTTTAGACGTTGTTGAACTCTTGAAGTGTACTTTTTAGGTTTTTCAGTAAGATTTAAATCTTTTATTTCAGAAATATTAATTTCTGTCATTTTGAAAACCTTTTTGATCATGTCAAAACGAACACTTCTTATTGGAAACTCTTTGTCAGAGTATAATTTGTCCGAATCATTTAAAGTGTATGCAACTTCAAATGTTTCATCATCCAAATTTGCTTTCGATAACAAAAATTCTTTACTATAAGCCTTTTTGACCGACAACTTTGGACTGTTGACTGACGAATTTGACCGTCCAGACTCAGACTTTGACTCGGACTCCTCCTCAGTATCTAACACCTGATCGACCACCTTTTTGATTAACTCAGACTCATGATCAGTATCGGACGAGGTAAACGTGATATCAATGTTATCTGGTAAAACATCAGTTGTGTCGGTTTTTAGCTTTATATTGACTGCTTTTTCAAGTTGCTCCTCGTTTGGTTTTCTAGGAGAGTACCCTTCCCAAATTGGAGGCGGACACTTGTTATATCTAACAGTCGGTTTCTTACCACTATCTTTCTTTTCCTTCTTTGGCTTCTCGTCTTGAAAAGCTTCCATACCTGCAACAGTTGGGTAAATACGATCAATGAGATAATCAGAACTAGAATAACTTTGTAATAAACATCTAATTCTCTCATTTTCAATCTTCTCTGTTTCCAACTCTTGCTTCCATTTAGCACTTTCTTCGATGTAAAAGTTGATAGCTTTTTGCTTTGTCATCATAACAGCATTCATCATCGTAAGTGCTTGTTCTCGTTCTGAGTTTGTCTTTTGGAGACCAGTTACTGTTTTGTTCAAGACATCATAAGATTCTTTTACATAATTGAGGTTGAACAGTAACTGCTCTTTCTTCTTCTCATATTCAGCAATGATCTCGTCTTTTGCTACACAACCTTTGCATGCTTCCAAACACTTCATGCATGGCTTTACAACTTCAACAATCTTTTCAATCTCGATTGTCTTTACCACTTCAACCACCTTTTCTTGTTCTTTCACCTTCTCAGCTTCAGTAGTCTTCTCAGCTACACTTTCAACATTCTCTTTCTGAACAACATCTTCAGATTTCTTTAGTTGTTGTTCTTTTGCAGCTCTTTTCTCCTTCAGCTTCTCTATTCGATCTGCAAAATAGAAATGAAAACTTTCAGGAGAAAGATGAGATTTTGCAACATTTATATGTTTCTCTTCCTCATCATCACTGCTACTATCAACTGGTGACTGATCAAACTGTACAAATTTTTCAGAATCAGACGGTGTTTGATCAAATACAACTTCTTTTTCAGAAGTAACATCATTTTGCACACTCTCATCTGCACTTAGTGAATCTTCATCAGCACTTTCTGAGCTTTCTTCAGATGTAACAGACTGTTCCTTCACACTTTTCACTGTCTCACCAATAGATTTCATCCATGTGGCGAACATGTCTGGTTCTCTAACAATCTTTGCAATAAAAGCTTTGAAATCACCCTTTTCATCAACAAACATATCCCAGCTGAAACCTTCAGGTAGCCTCTCATCATCTTGATCGACTATGCATGCTTTGCTATCAGGAGATATGTAGTTGCTCCAGTTGAAATCTACCAAACATCCTCTCTTGGAATCCTCAATCTTTCTACCATGAGCCGTTTGTGAGTCTTGTGACTGACCAACTTGCTGATAAATGGCTTTTCGGTAGTAATCGTCTTTTCTGAACGGATTCTGAGCTCCACTAGCTTCTCTGTTCTTGCACTCCCGCTTGAAATGACCTTTCTTCCTGCAACGAAAACAAGTAACTTTAGATTTATCAAAACCTAAAGTAGATACATGAGCATCAAGAAAGTCATTTCTCCCAGTAATCGTTTTGAACTTTTCAGCACGTCTAAGAACGCTAGCTAGACACCATTTGATGTCCATCAGTTCCATCTCTTCGGCGTCTATCTGATCGTAATCCTCCTTTGTGAGCATAGGATTTCCAATCCGACCAGCCACTAGACCCTCATAAGATAACAATACAGAACCAAGTAGAGCCATGTGATCTTTAGCAGTATCTTCTGAAAAACTTTGACCTTCTGGAAGATTTAAAGCGATGTTGCACTGAATCACATAACCGCTGCTGCTTTTGTTTGAACTTTGATCAGCTTTTTCCGATGAATCTCCAGCACTAAAAGCAGTCTGGATTTTCGGACTTCTCTCAGCTTCTGGAACCGGAATACTACCTTTGTAGTACATCTTTACATCCTGTTAACCACTTGGACTGTTCATCCTTGCGATCTTCTGCTGTTCCAAATCTTGACCCTCAATCTTTTCGATAAATTCACCAATTGATAACCCATCATAAACCCCTGTGTTTTTCAGGATCATCAAATAAGTTCCCCACTCTTTTTGCGGTAACGCATCAGCTAATTTGTCTACCCACTCTTCAGATTCCTTTTTTATGCTAAGCATTGACATAGATCGCACAAGGTGACAGTATCTTTCAATCAGCTTCTTTGTGTCTTCACCCGGTAGACTGCTGAATAGATCAAACTCTTTCTTTAACAGTGCCTTCTTGCTTTTAATCATTTTTTCGCTACCCTCAAATTTGACTTTAAGTGCATCCCAGATTGACTTTGCAGTTTTGTCTTGCTGTAGCAGAATGAAAATGTCTTCTTTGATAGCTTGTTGAAGCAGACTGATCACCATCTTTTCAGATCTATACATATCCCGTTCTTCATTAGTAAATTCAGATATTTTTTTATCAACTTTCATATCAGTCTGTGGCAAAACATATTTCTTCAAAATACATTCCCATGATCTCAGATGGTTAGCCTGAACCCAGTTCTCGAATCTATCTTTCCACCCGTAGTATTCTTCGATACTCATCAATTTCGGGGGCTTTTGGGTGGTTCCCGTTTCGTTCTCCAAATTCATATTCTGAGCAATAGTGCTTGGACCAGACGGTGTTGCAAATGCGTTGTAGAACTCGGTATCCATGTTTCACACCTGTATCACCTAATGTACACAAACAAACAAAACACAATCAGTTTTTTTTTTAAAAAACACTTATCAAAGCAACTGAATCAAACTGATACTCCGTGCGAACTGAATCACTCGAACTGATGAATATTCTGTGCAAACTGAGGATTGACAAACCGTGAGAACTGCTATGACTCGGATCAAATTCAAACGACCTTTTCCAATGACTTGACAAGGTTCAAATGAACTGGACCTTTGAATAATCAAACTGTGAGCCTTAAACCTTTGACACACCGATTTATTTGGGCCTTTAAAAAAAAATCACATGAGCCAAGATAATCACATGACCAAAACTGACAACACTCTTTGATTGGACCTTTCAATTTAGACAAACCAATTAATCACCGATTTTGATTCACGTTAAATCACAGTGATTGTGATTAGGCCGCTATAAAAAACAACTATGATTGGGCCGACAACATCATTTAACCAACTCACAGTCACTTTAGTTTAATTCAACCCACTTTTATTGGACCTTCAACTAGTGTGGCCGACATCATCAATTACCGATCTGACAACAATTGACTTTACAACATTTGCCAACAATGTTAATCACTATTTAAATCCCATTGGACCTCAAATCCACTAAATCGACACTTTTATCTTTTGCATGCAAACCAATTCATAATAACATGTGCCGACAACAATCTTAAAAGAATACTTTGATATCAGCAATCACATGCAACCGATTTAAACCACATTATCTCATATTCCCGATGTACTGACACTGTGTCGAAGATTTAACCGAGTATGATTGGACCAAAAGAGCGGAACCAATGAACTGACTAATAAGCTGAACCAAGATGTTCAGAAAAGCGGATCTAATGATGACCGAATAAGCGGAACTACTGATATTGTCACTAAAAGCGGATCTATGAAGCGGATCTAATGATAACCGAATAAGCGGATCTATGAAGCGGATCTGATTGATCAGAAAAGCGGATCTATGAAGCGGATCTAATGATGACCAAATAAGCGGATCTATGAAGCGGATCTGAATGTTCTTATAAGCGGACTTGATGATTTGTCAAATAAGCGGACCAGATTGTTCTTTGAAGCGGACCTACATGCAATTTGGAGCGGACCTGATGCACTTTGGAGCAGACCTATCAAATTAAATGACACTGAAGCGGACCTCCTGATGTACACAAGAGCGGACCTACTACATGTTTGAAAAAGCGGACCATATTCGGAGACTAATTTGACCCATTTTTTCTTTGAATTTCAATGTCAAATTTTCAAGGGTTTAACTACGATCAATTACCTACAACCTGTGAAATTTTGAGCGGATTCCGACCGTTAAATCTCGTTCTGATGAAGAAAGAAGGTGTAGAAGTAAGAAATGATGATGAATTCCAGCTATTCTCTGTAGAAAACCTCCTCCCAAGCTCTGATACCAATTGTAGGATCGTGTTTCGACCCGATTGAGTCGTTCAGAGGCGTTCAATTACGTTTCAGGTGCGGAATAACAAGAAATGAAGGTAGAGACAGCTTGCAATTCACTTAATCTACTGATGTTATTGATTTGACAATGTTTACAGCTCGTTCTTCACACCGGAAGCACTTCGGTATGGAATTTGACAAAGTTACTAATGAGATCCGCTTATGGGGT
Organism: Helianthus tuberosus; assembly: GCA_030545235.1. Lineage (NCBI taxonomy): Eukaryota > Viridiplantae > Streptophyta > Magnoliopsida > Asterales > Asteraceae > Helianthus > Helianthus tuberosus. Next base: position 72,900,342 of record CM060444.1, read on the forward strand.
ATTTATAGTGTTGGTAGGTTCACTTATATGGACATGTACGAATAAGCGGACCTCCTAGTGACATATAAGCGGACCTGACACATAAGCGGACCTCCTATGTCCATATAAGCGGACCTATTAGTTTAAACCTATATGTCATCCTATTTTCTCGTAAAACATGCCCTGATCGAACAATCTAAAACTAAGACTCGATACAAGACGAAGTCGACAGATGTAGTGCACCAACACAATCGATCGGACAATGTATCGTAGCAGTGATCGACTTATTACCTTGTAATCGTAGCAGCGTCTCGACCGTTAAACACATGTTTTAAGCAGAATTTAGACGTTTTTGAGTTGAAATTTCGAACATAGAAGAAAGGCCATGCAACGTCCAATTTATAGCTGATTTTTGAGTCTGTCGCGGCCCGCGTAAACTCGAAGGGCATCATACGCGGCCCGCGAGGGCCACCCTAGCTACGGCTAGGGCTGCCGTGTCATCGTGGATCTGCCACGTGTCTGACACATGGCCCTAAAGCTTATCCGGAGAGTTTTCAAGCTGTAGCGCCCCGTGTAAGCTTTGGTTGATTCTTACGCGGCCCGCGACAGATCAATAAATTTGGATTTTCTTTATTTTTTCATGAAATTTAGGGTTTTAGGGGTCCGGGTTTTCACTTACGGAGTGTTTTAGGACAATTTCGTGCAGGTCCTTACATCCTCCCCACCTTATTTAAAATCTCGTCGTCGAGATTTACTAGAACAAGTGAGGATATTTTCGCTTCATTTCCGATTCCAACTCCCATGTATACTCAGGTCCTCTTCTCGAATCCCACTTTACCTTGACTAGCACCAATCTTTTGTGCTTGAGGAACTTGACCTTTATGTCTTCTATTTGAAGAGGTTTCTCCACAAATTTCAACTTTTCATTTACCTCTATGTCTTGAAGAGGTACTATTAGGGATTCATCAGACAAACACTTCTTGAGATTAGATACATGAAACACATCATGTACTTCGGCTAACTCTTCTGGTAGTTGTAAGCGATAGGCAACTGGTCCTATTCGTTGGGTAACTGTGAACGGTCCTATGTACCTTGGAGAAACTTTCCATGCTAAAGGTAGTTGAACCGAACTACTCCTTTCCAAGGAGAAACTTTCAAGAGTACCTTGGGTAACTGTAAGCGATAGGAAGGAGTAGTTGAACCGAACTACTCCTTTCCAAGGAGAAACTTTCAAGAGTACCTTGTCTCCAATTTGAAATTCTAGTGGTTTGCGTCGATTGTCAGCATAACTCTTCTGGCGGTCTCGAGCCGTTTTCAGTCTTTCCTTGATTTGAGTTATCTTGTCAGTGGTTTCCTGTACAATCTCGGGACCTGATAATTGACTTTCTCCTATTTCTGCCCAGCATACGGGAGTTCTGCACTTTCGTCCATACAATGCTTCGAACGGGGCAACATTAATTCTTGCATGTTAACTATTATTATAGGAGAATTCTATTAATGGTAAGTGGTCATCCCAGTTTCCTCTGAAGTTATTACACATGCCCTGAGCATGTCTTCGAGGGTTTGGATCATCCTTTCACTTTGTCTATCTGTTTGGGGATGATATGCAGTACTTAAATTTAATCGCGTTCCCATTGCTCCTTGGAAACTTGTCCAAAAATGCGATGTGAAACGACTATCTCTATCTGACACAATAAAGAGTGGAACTCCATGTAGTGATACTACCTCGTCTACGTATAACTTAGCCAATCTTTCCATGCTAAAGGTTTCCTTCATGGGTAGGAAATGAGCTGATTTGGTTAATCGATCTACAACCACCTAGATTGCATATTTACCTTTCCTGGTTTTGGGCAACTTAGTAACAAAGTCCATTGTTATTAGTTCCCATTTCCATACAGGCATTTCTAACTGTTGAAGTAAACCTGAGGGTTTCTGGTGTTCTGCCTTAACTTGCGAACAAGTTAGGCACTTAGAAACATATCTAGCTATGTCCTTCTTCATCCCTATCCACCAGAAATTATTCCTTAAATCTTGGTACATCTTGTTGCTACCAGGATGCATCGTATATCTAGATTTATGGGCTTCTTCTAAAATCTTATCTCTTAAATCTCCTTGCTTAGGTACCCAAATCCTTTTCTTATGGAATCTCCAAATTCCATCAGTCCCTTGTTCGAGTTCCTTTATTCGTCCTTTCATTCCTTCATCATTATCCTTGATTGCTGTTTCCTGAACATTCTTCAGTTGTTCCATTAAATCTAATTGGAGATTTAATCTAAGAGCATGAACTCGCCTTTGTTTTTCATGGTACTTACGACTTAGGGTATCTGCTACTATATTTGCCTTTCCTTCGTGATATTGAATATCACAGTCGTAGTCACTTAGAATTTCCATCCATCTTCTTTGCCTCATGTTTAATTCTTTTTGCCCAAATATGTATCTTAAACTTTTATGATCCGTATAGACAGTAAACTTACTCCCATAAAGATAATGTCTCCAAATCTTAAGGGCAAAAATTATTGCTCCTAACTCTAAGTCATGAGTCGTATAATTTTCCTCGTGCTTTTTCAACTGTCTTGATGCATACGCAATTACCTTTTTGCGTTGCATTAGCACACATCCTAACCCTAGCTTAGTAGCGTCACAGTAAACTTCAAAATCTTCTGTCCCTTCTGGTAAGGCAAGAATTGGGGCGTTTGTTAACCTTTGCTTTAAAATCTTAAAGGCCTATTTTTTCTTAGGTCCCCATTCAAACTTAACTGTTTTACAAGTTAACTTAGTTAATGGAACAACTGTCTTAGAGAAGTCTCTTATGAAGCGCCTATAATATCCGGCTAACCCTAGAAAACTTCTAACTTTGGTAGCCGATTGTGGGACCTTCCAATTGGTGATCGCTTCTATTTTGGAGGGATCTACGTGAATACCTTCGTGATTCACCATGTGTCCTAAAAATTGCACCTTTTGTAACTAAAATTCACACTTCAAAAATTTGGCCTACAACTTTACTTTTCTTAATAGAGTTAAAAGTGCATGTAGGTGCTTACAATGCTCGTCCTGGCTTTTAGAATAAATAAGTATATCGTCGATGAAGACAATTACAAATTTATCCAAATACGGCTTACAGATCCTATTCATCATGTCCATGAATGCTGCAGGAGCATTTGTTAATCCAAATGGCATGACTGTAAACTCGTAGTGACCATACCTAGTCCTGAAGGCAGTTTTAGGTATGTCTTCTTCCTGTACCTTCAATTGATGATATCCGGAGCACAAGTCTATTTTGAAGAAATACCTAGCTCCCTGAAGTTGATCAAAAAGATCATCAATCCTAGGTAATGGGTATCGATTCTTAATTGTAACCTTATTCAATTCCGTATAATCGATACACATGCGCATTGAACCATCTTTCTTTTTCACATACAACACTGGTGCTCCCCAAGGGGATGAACTAAGTTGTATGAATCCTTTGTTTAACAATTCATGTAACTGCTTTTTCAATTCTAACATTTCGGGGGGTGCTAATCGATAAGGTGCCTTAGCTATTGGTGTAGTTCCTGGGATTAGATGAATTCTAAATTCTACTTCCCTATCTGGCGGAAGTCCAGGTAATTCTTCTGGGAATACATCAGGGTATTCTGAGACTATTGAGATTTCCTTAAGTTCCTTGGTTTTAGTGTTTATGATTACCGATATAATATACACTATTCCTTGTTTCCGTTCATAACTAGCGACTTTCATTACTGAAATGAACTTCATTGGTTTACGCGGCTTATCTCATGAAATCAAAATTACTTCTCTCGTGGGCGTATAAATTTCTATGGAATTCCTATCACAGAGGATTCGAGCATGGTTGGCTACTAACCAATCTATTCCTAATACAACATTGAATCCTGCTAAATTCATAGGAAGCAGGTTTGCAGAAAATTTATGGCCTGAAAGTTCTATCTTTCCTTCTTGGAGAATCTTATCTATTTTTAACAGAATTTCCATTTACCGTTTCTACCGTATAAATCTGCCTAAGTTTGGTTAAAGGTTGCTTAAGAGCTTGGCAAAATGAAGTATTTATAAAACTTTTGTTTGCACCAGAGTCAAATAATACTTTTGCGTAAACGTCGTGTACAAGAAACGTACCAGCTATCACATCTGGAATCAGATCTGCTTCCTGGGTAGTCAGCTGGAAGGCTCTTGCATTCTTTTTATTAGTTCCTTCAGCAGGTTTGGCCTTATTGTCAGCTGGTTTAACCAATTTTGGGCAGTCAGGCCTAAAGTGCCCTGTTTCTCCGCAGTTGTAGCAGATCATGGATTTCTTCCTGCATTCCTCTTCTCCATGCCCCGGAATTTTGCAGAAATTACAGTACCCCTTACATTTTCTAAAATGGTTCCTTTTACAGGTACTACAAAATGGAGCCGTGGAGGGTTGCCTGGTTCCCTTTTTTCTTGAAGTTATTATTATTATTACCACCACGAAAACCTTGAGTAATCTTTTGGGCTAACTCCCTTTTCCTGTTTTCTTATCTTGTGCGCACCAGTCCGTCAGTCAAGGTGTTTGCCAATTCGACTACATCATCAATTGTTCGGGGTCTCGCAGCCTTAACTATGTCGCGATTCTCGCTAATTAATCCCCAAATATAGTGAGAAATAAGTACCGGTTCTTGCGAAGCCAGAGTTGGCACAATTCTAGCATACTCGAAAAATTTCAAAGTATACCCCCGGCAGTCAACGTCCACCATCCGGTGATTCAGGAACTTATTTGTCATTTGTTCCTTTTCATAGGAGGGATAGAACTTCCGTTCTACCAATTCCTTAAACTCCTCCCAACTCATGGCATAAGCCACGTCACTTCCCTTGGCCTGTAGCACTGTGTTCCACCATTCTAACGCATCTTCCTTGAAAAGGTGGGATGCATACATAACCTTGTCTTCCTCTGCGCATTTACTTATTTTGATTACTGCTTCGGCTTTTCTAACCAGCGCAGTGCGTCACTTGCCCCTTCATTGCCTGCAAATTCGATCGGCTTACAGGCAAGAAATTCCTTGTAAGTGCAAACAGGTGTTGCAACTTTCATTTTCTTAAGTATTGGGGCTTGAACCACATTATTATCATTATTGCCGCCTCTGTCACACCCCCAAAATACCACATGCGGTAACCCCGCTAGGCATGTGACGTACCAGGATCTAGCCACCAATCACATTTGTAACACCCGTCTAATTATTACTTGAATTTAATAAAAATTCATACGATTTATATAAAAGGTGTCTAAATTGAAACATAGTTACCAAAACAAAGTTCCAAGTAATCAAACTAGTTAACAAACGACTAGTTAAAACATTCATGACCTGATTAGCAAGTTGTTTATATTCAAAAGAAATAGAAACATTGTTTAACAGAGTTATGAAATCGCGGAAGCTTCAAAAGTTGTGTTTGGTTCTTCAAAAACTTGCTTGATCGCCATCCGTATACTTGCAATACCTAGAAACTGAATTTTTTTTAACAAAAACTAGTATTAGAGTTCTTAGAAATATTACATAATCGAAACTACGCTAAAAAACGGATTCGTTTAACAAGGATAAGCAAAATTTAACATAAAGGTTAGGGCTCTACCGTAACTTACGGTAGCCACCGTAAGTTACGGTAGATGCTGGATCCATTTGGTCTGCCGTAAGGCAGTATAGAACTGCCGTAACGTTTTGTTCTCTACCGTAAGTTACGGTAGTTACCGTAACTTACGGTAGTCCCTGAAAGTTTATGTTTTTTTTCTGATTTTGTTTATTTCACCCAAAACCCAAAACTTGGATTTCTCATTTTTAATGCCCACGCTCCCATCACCGGTTTGCGTGTTTAGTATTTCGCTACCCGTTACTTGGGCTCAAAATCTACAAGTAAGGTACTACCGTTATTCGATCCATACCTTCTCTTAGTGACCCGTTTAGTTCACCCTTATGGACTTCATCATTCTAACAAACCAACACGCTAAATTCTCATATTCTAATATGTCATTTATTAACAATCACAAAGGACCAATTAACCATATTACGAAGCATTAGCCATGCATTATTTGATTATTCGACCCGTTTGGCTCATCTACGGAATCCTTCATTATGATGACTACCAACGAGACCTAACCAATTCTTGACCTATTATTCAGTATAGCGAACATTATCACTTAAAATCAACACAACTTTTATTCTACAATTCGACTACACATATGCTAATTACCAAAATTCACCCAATGTAACGAATCAAGTTACATACCTTCAATGCACGCCCTTCAAACGCAAGTCGCCACCAGCTTGTCCACTCGTCGCTCCAGTATATTTTCCTATAGAGTTCAATCATGATATGTTTAGAACTCCTTTTCAATCATATGTCGCATAAATTGCCCAAACATCACAATTATGCTTTTTAACTTTAAATTTCAGTTTCAAGCCTTCTTTGAGGCATTTTTACGAACACAAAAAGGGCAGAATTTTTATATCTTTTATATTCTAATTCATGGCATGTCACTTAGCTTAGATTAACATTAATTAAGCTATCACATATAAAATTAAACATCATATTTTTCATAAATCAGTTTCTATAAATCAATTTACACTAGAATAGCCTTTTAAACCCTAGTGTTCATCATTTTCTCACAAAACCCATGCACCACATTCAATGTGTTCATGAGATTTCCTGAATTTAGACATGATTTCACATGTTGTTGTCTAGGTTTTACTCCTAGACACTATATCATCCCTATTCAATCCAAATAGCAAACATGCAACATCTAATTTCAGATTTCCCAATTTCATGAGAATTTCAAACAGAGAATTAACATCAAATTTTACATACCTTACAATCCCCTTGCAATGAGGATCACTAATCTCTACTCGGATTTCGTTTTGGATCAGTTTTGAACCTTCAATTCATGAGTTTTGTGGATGTTAGGGTTTTGAAGAACCTTAGTCGCTTCCCCCATGTCTGGTTCGACCTCAACCCACGCCCCTAAGTGGGGTTTGAGTTTTAATTTATTTTTTTAATAATATTAGTTTCAATTTACACCCCTTTGGCCCCTCAACTATCATTTGGTTCTTGTTTTAGCTTTTTAACCTATTTATAAGTCACTAAAAGACTTTTACCTATCTAGGTTATTTTAATCCTTGCTAGTTTACTTGTTTATTTATCAGCATCATATTTAAAATAAACGATTCGCATTTTTGGGGTGTTACAAGTCCACCCCCCTTAAAAAGGGTTTCATCCCCGAAACCAAAGTACGTACCGAATAAGGTAGGGTAGAGACGTCGCATCTCTTCTTCGGACTCCCATGTAGTGTCCGAACCCTTCCTATGCTCCCATTTGATCTTGACCTGATCGATTTGCTTATTTCGCAAGTGCTTAACCTTTTGATCTACCTCGATATCGTCATAATGAATATAAGCTGTTTCTTCCGCTAGACATTTTCGTAACTGTGATACATGAAACGTGCCATGTATTCCACTCAATTCTTCCGGTAGCTCAAGGCGATAAGCTACCTTGCCAACCCGTTCGATGATTCTAAATGGCCCGATAAACCTCGGGCTTAGTTTCCCCCTTTTTCTGAATTGGATAACGCCCTTCCATGGGGAAACCTTAAACATAACCTTGTCGCCTATTGAAATTCAATCGGTCTTCGTCTTTTGTCGGCACAATACTTTTGCCTATCTTGGGCTGCTTTCAAATGGGCTCGCACCACATCAATTTTCTCATTAGTGGCCTGAACTATGTCTTTATGTGCCAATTCACGGGGTCAAACTTCACCCCAACACACCGGGGTTCTACATTTTCTACCATATAGCATTTCGTAAGGTGCCATGCCGATACTCGAATGGTAACTATTGTTATACGAAAATAAATAAACATCCCAACTTCCACCGAAGTCGATGATACATGCTCGTAACATATCCTATAGCGTCTGTATTATTCTTTCACTCTGCCCATCCTTCTGAGGATGGTAGGTAGTGCTGATGAAGAGTTTCGTTCCCATTTGTTCTTGGAAATCTCGCCAAAAATTTGAAGTAAACCGGGTATCTCTAACCGACACAATAGATACTGGTACTCCGTGACGTGCCACTATTTCGTCTGTATATACCTCGGACATCTTTTCCGAAGTATATCTTTCGCGTATAGGAATAAAGTGTGCACTCTTCGTCAATCTATCCACAATCACCCATATGGCGTCGAATCCCCTAATCGCTTTAGGTAGTTTGGTCAATAGGTCCATAGTGATATGTTCCCATTTCCAAACTGGGATCTCCAAAGGTTGCAGTTTTCCATAAGATTCCTGGTGTTCCGCCTTGACTTGTAAACAAGTCAAGCACTTCTCTACATATTTCACCACATCCCTCTTCATTCCGGGCCACCAATAATTTTGTTTCAAATCATTATACATCTTGGTCGCACCCGGATGAATAGAATATCAGGATTTATGGGCTTCATCAAGTAGTAGCATCTTAACCCCAGAAGAATTTGGAACCCATACTCTCCCGGATTGGGTCTTCAACCCGTTCTTTTCATTCGTCAAATCTTTCAACTGGCCGATTATTCTTTCCTTCTTCCAGTTCTCTTCTTTTACTGCTTCTACTTGCGCTTCTCGGATAAGTTCAAGTATACCCGAGGTTACCACAAGCTGCATCGACCTTACCCGTATTGGGACATAGTCCGCTTTTCTGCTTAGAGCATCCGCCACCACATTTGCTTTCCGGGGTGATACTGTATTTCACAGACGAAGTCCTTCACCGTTTCTAACCATCGTCTCTGGCGCATATTTAACTCCTTTTGATCGAAGAAGTATTTTAAGCTCTTGTGATCGGTGAATATGGTGCACTTTACCCCATACAAATAGTGCCTCCATATTTTTAACGCAAACACCACCGCAGCTAATTCGAGATCATGCGTGGGATATTTCTTTTCATGTACCTTCAATTGCCTCGAGGCATAAGCTATAACTTTGCCCTGTTGCATCAGAACGCATCCGAGCCCCGATAGTGAAGCATCCGAATAAACCACCAAATCTTCAACTCCATCCGACAATGTTAATACCGAAGCTTGATTTAACTTCTCTTTTAGCGTTTGAAATGATCTTTGTTGTTCGACACCCCAATTAAACTTCTCCTCCTTTCGGGTTAACTTAGTTAGCGGCGACGCAATTTTGGAGAAATCTTGAATGAATCTCCTATAGTATCCCGCAAGCCTTAAGAAGCTTCTAATTTCCGAAGGGTTCTTCGGAGGGTTCCATTTCGAAACGGCCTCGATTTTTAACGGATCTACCAATACTCCATCGGCACTTCTGATGTGGCCGAGAAATTGCACCTCTCGTAACCAAAAGGCACACTTAGAGAATTTCGCATACAACCTTTCTCGTCTAAGTGTCTCTAACACCTCTTGTAAATGGTGTGCATGCTCAGCTTCACTTTTCGAATACACCAAAATATCATCGATGAACACGATGATCGATTTATCCAGCATTGGCTTGCAAACCCGGTTCATGAGTTCCATGAAAGCCGCTGGTGCATTTGTCAGCCCAAATGACATCACGAGAAACTCGTAATGTCCGTATCGCGTGTGGAAAGCCGTTTTCGGCACATCTTCCTCTTTGACCTTTAGTTGGTGATACCCCGATCTAAGGTCAATTTTTGAAATCCAGTTCGCACCTTGTAATTGGTCGAATAGATCATCTATCCTCGGAAGCGGGTATCAGTTCTTTATCGTGAGTTTGTTTAACTCCCGGTAATCGATACACATGCGCATGCTTCTGTCTTTCTTTTTCACGAACAATACCGGTGCGCCCCAAGGAGACACACTCGGCCTTATTAATCCTTTGTCAAGCAGGTCTTGAATCTGGGACATCAACTCTTGTAATTCCGACGGTGCGAGTCGGTACGATGCTTTAGCTACGGGTTTTGCACCCGGAATCAATTCGATTCCGAACTCTACTTCTCGTTCGGGCGGTATTCCCGGTAAATCTTCCGGAAACACATCTTCGTAGTCCTGCACTACCGGTACATCTTCAATCTTCAGTGATTCTTTCTCGGGCTCATTCGCGCTTATCATAAATGCCTTACATCCTTGCTTCATAAGCTAGTGAGCTTTCAACATCGAGCATATTATGGGGTTACCTCCTTTTTCGCCATAGATAGTGACGTGTTTTCCGCTCGAAGATGTTAGCTTTATCTCCTTACGAAAACACACGACCTTTGCGTGGTGCTGAGATAGCCAATCCATCCCAACGACTACTTGAAATTCCCTCATTGACATCGGGATTAGGTCTATCAAGTATTCTTCGTCATCGATGTTTAATTTGCAGTCTCGACAAATATCACAAACTATAAAACTTTTGTTGTCCCCTATTTCAACTTCTAAGGGCACAGATAATTTCGTCAATACAAATGAAGGATGTCGAATAAATCCTTGCAAAATGAAAGATTTATTCGCACCCGTATCAAAAAATACACGTGAAGGAAGTGAGTTAATTGTGAATATACCTGAGACCACATCGGGTTCTGTCTTCGCTTCAACAGCGGTAAGTTGGAAGGACCTAGCCTTCGCCTTTGAAGCTTCTGTTGGAGATTCTTTAACATCTCTCTTTCCAACTAAGTCTGGGCATTCGGACTTTTTGTGGCCGGGCTGATAACATTTATAGCAAACGGAAACCTTTCCGGGACATAACGATGCGGTGTGTCCCGTCTTCCCACATACCGGACATGATTTGTCTTTGAAGCGGCACTCACCCTTGTGCCCCTTTCCACACACCTTGCAACTTGGCGACTCGCCTTTAGCATCCACTTTCTTTCCCGATTCCGCAGTTCGAGCTTTCTTTGTAGGGCTTGGATTCACATCCTGTGCCCTTTGTTCACCCTTTCAACTTGTTTCTTCAATTCAATTTCCTGTTCCCGAGCAACGTTTATGATCTCGGTAAGGGTCTCGTATTTAGAAGGAGTCATAAACTCCCTATACTCGGCGCTCAAGATGTTATAGTAGTAGTATATCTTCTGTTCTTCATTCGTCACCAATTCATTGCAAAACTTCATCTTATCCATAAACGTCGTCGTGATCTTGTCTATGGTCTCGCCCTTGTGTCTAAGTTGCATGAACTCTTCCTTGATTCTATTAATGACCGCCTTGGGACTATGATGTTTAAGAAACGGCATCTTAAACTCCTCCCATGTCATAGCCCTCGCCGCTTCGGCTCCTATTTCCTTCTTTTTATTGTCCCACCAATCTTTGGCTTGACCCCTCAACTGACCCGTTCCGTAAGCAACAAAGTCACTTTCGTCACAATGGTTCCTTTCAAACACTCCTTCAACATCACTTAACCATCTCTCGCATATTATCGGGTCAACCTCCCCGTTATAGATTGGCAGTTTACACGCCATAAACTCTTTGTACGAACATCCTTTACGTTCTCCCGATTTCTCTTTCATAAGGTTGACACTATCTTCCAACCTTTTGACTCGTTCTTCGACAAGTGACAACACTGTGTTTTGAATTTTGTCTATAAACCCAGATAGACTACCTTCAATCGCCTTCCCCACTTCTTCGACAATTATCTCTTTCATTTGTTCGGTGCTTGTCGGCACCGGATCATTATCGTTTCCTTTCGACATCTTGAAACTGAAATGTTTACATTAAACGTTAAACATTTCATTTATAACATAGCTTTATTTGTTTCGGTTTAGCCAAGTTCATAACTTACTTTAACCGTTCACTTTTGATGCACTTTCTGGGTTTGAGTGAGTTAACACACTTTTCCCAGGCACATTAATTCACATCTCATTTCTTACATAAGATAAAATCTACTAAAATAATAAATTAATTCTTACCGGACGATCGATCAAGCTTAAACCGAACACTTTGTTGACAACCTTAAGCTCTGATTACCAACTTGTAACACCCGTCTAATTATTACTTGAATTTAATAAAAATTCATACGATTTATATAAAAGGTTTCTAAATTAAAACATAGTTACCAAAACAAAGTTCCAAGTAATCAAAACTAGTCAACAAACGACTAGTTAAAACATTCACGACCTGATTAGCAAGTTGTTTACATTCAAAAGAAATAGAAACATTGTTTAACAAAGTTATGAAATCGCGGAAGCTTCAAAAGTTGTGTTCGGTTCTTCAAAAACTTGCTTGATCGCCATCTGTATACTTGCAATACCTAGAAACTGAAAATTTTTAACAAAAACTAATATTAGAGTTCTTAGAAATATTACATAATCGAAACTACGCTCAAAAACGGATTCGATTAACAAGGATAAGCAAAATTTACATAAAGGTCATGGCTCTACCGTAACTTACGGTAGCCACCGTAAGTTACGCTACACGCTGGATCCATTTGGTCTGCCGTAAGGCAGTATAGAACTGCCGTAACGTTTTGTTCTCTACCGTAAGTTACGGTAGTTACCGTAACTTAAGGTAGTCCCTGAAAGTTTATGTTTTGTCTGATTTTGTTTATTTCACCCAAAGCCCAAAACTTGGATTTCTCATTTTTAACGCCCACGCTCCCATCACCGGTTTGCGTGTTTAGTATTTCGCTACCCGTCACTCGGGCTCAAAATCTACAAGTAAGGTACTACCGTTATTCGATCCATACCTTCTCTTAGTGACCCGTTTAGTTCACCCTTATGGACTTCATCATTCTAACAAACCAACACGCTAAATTCTCGTATTCAAATATGTCATTTATTAACAATCACAAAAGACCAATTAACCATATTACGAAGCATTAGCCACGCATTATTTGATTATTCGACCCGTTTGGATCATCTACGGAATCCTCCATTATGATGACTACCAACGAGACCTAACCAATTCTTGACCTATTATTCAGTATAGCGAACATTATCGCTTAAAATCAACACAACTTTTATTCTACAATTCGACTACACATATGCTAATTACCAAAATTCACCCAATGTAACGAATCAAGTTACAAACCTTCAATGCACGCCGTTCAAACGCAAGTCGCCACCAGCTTGTCCACTCGTCGCTCCGGTATCCTTTCCTATAGAGTTCAATCATGATATGTTTAGAACTCCTTTTCAATCATATGTCGCATAAATTGCCCAAACATCACAATTATGCGTTTTAACTTTAAATTTCAGTTTCATGCCTTCTTTGAGGCATTTTTACGAACACAAAAAGGGCAGAATTTTTATATCTATTATATTCTAATTCATGGCTTGTCACTTAGCTTAGATTAACATTAATTAAGCTATCACATATTAAATTAAACATCATATTTTTCAGAAATCAGTTTCTATAAATCAATTTACACTAGAATAGCCTTCTAAACCCTAGTGTTCATCATTTTCTCACAAAACCCATGAACCACATTCAATGTGTTCATGAGATTTCCTGAATTTAGACATGATTTCACATGTTGTTGTCTAGGTTTTACTCCTAGACACTATATCATCCCTATTCAATCCAAATAGCAAACATGCAACATCTAATTTCAGATTTCCCAATTTCATGAGAATTTCAAACAGAGAATTAACATCAAATTTTACATACCTTACAATCCCCTTGCAATGAGGATCACTAATCTCTACTCGGATTTCGTTTTGGATCAGTTTTGAACCTTCAATTCATGAGTTTTGTGGATATTAGGGTTTTGAAGAACCTTAGTCGCTTCCCCCTTGTCTGGTTCGACCTCAACCCACGCCCCTAAGTGGGTTTTGAGTTTTAATTAATTTATTTATTTTTTTAATAATATTAGTTTCAATTTACACCCCTTTGGCCCCTCAACTATCATTTGGTTCTTGTTTTAGCTTTTTGATCCATTTATAAGTCACTAAAAGACTTTTACCTATCTAGGTTATTTTAATCCTAGCTAGTTTACTTGTTTATTTATCAGCATCATATTTAAAATAAACGATTCGCATTTTCGGGGTGTTACAAGTCCACCCCCCTTAAAAAGGGTTTCGTCCCTGAAACCAAAGTACGTACCGAATAAGGTAGGGTAGAGACGTCGCATCTCTTCTTCGGACTCCCATGTAGTGTCCGAACCCTTCCTATGCTCCCATTTGATCTTGTCCTGATCGATTTGCTTATTTCGCAAGTGCTTAACCTTTCGATCTAAAATCTTCAATGGCCTTACCGCATAATTCAGGCTATTATCTACCTCGATATCGTCATAATGAATATAAGTTGTTTCCTCCGCTAGACATTTTCGTAACTGTGATACATGAAACGTGCCATGTATTCCACTCAATTCTTCCGGTAGCTCAAGGCGATAAGCTACCTTGCCAACCAGTTCGATGATTCTAAATGGCCCGATAAACCTCGGGCTTAGTTTCCCCCTTTTTATGAATCGGATAACGCCCTTCCATGAGGAAACCTTTAAGATAACCTTGTCGCCTATCTGAAATTCAATCGGTCTTCGTCTTTTGTCGGCATAAGACTTTTGCCTATCTTGGGCTACTTTCAAATGGGCTCGCACCACATCAATTTTCTCATTAGTGGCCTGAACTATGTCTTTATGTGCCAATTCACGCGGTCCCACTTCACCCCAACACACCGGGGTTCTACATTTTCTACCATATAGCATTTCGTAAGGTGCCATTCCGATACTCGAATGGTAACTATTGTTATACGAAAATTCGGCCAAGGGTAGATAAACATCCCAACTTCCACCGAAGTCGATGATACATGCTCGTAACATATCCTCTAGTGTCTGTATTGTTCTTTCAATCTGCCCATCCGTCTGAGGATGGTAGGCGGTGCTGATGAAGAGTTTCGTTCCCATCTGTTCTTGGAAATCTTGCCAAAAATTTGAAGTAAACCGGGTATCTCTATCCGACACAATAGATACCGGTACTCCGTGACGTGCCACTATTTCGTTTGTATATACCTCAGACATCTTTTCTGAAGTATATGTTTCGCGTATAGGAATAAAGTGTGCACTCTTCGTCAATCTATCCACAATCACCCATATGGCGTCGAATCCCCGAATCGCTTTAGGTAGTTTGGTCAATAGGTCCATATTGATATGTTCCCATTTCCAAACCGGGATCTCCAAAGGTTGCAGTTTTCCATAAGGTTTCTAGTGTGCTGCCTTGACTTGTAAACAAGTCAAGCACTTCTCTTCATATTTCACCACATCCCTCTTCATTCCGGGCCACCAATAATTTTGTTTCAGATCATTATACATCTTCGTCGCACCCGGATGAATAGAATATCGGGATTTATGGGCTTCATCAAGTAGTAGCGTCTTAACCCCACAAGAATTTGGAACCCATACTCTCCCGGATCGGGTCTTCAACCCGTTCTTTTCATCGGTCAAATCTTTCAACTGGCCGATTATTCTTTCCTTCTTCCAGTTCTCTTCTTTTACTGCTTCTACTTGCGCTTCTCGGATACGTTCAAGTATACCCGAGGTCACCACAAGCTGCATCGACCTTACCCGTATTGGGACATAGTCCGCTTTTCTGCTCAGAGCTTCCGCCACCACATTTGCCTTTCCGGGGTGATAGTGTATTTCACAGTCAAAATCCTTCACCGTTTCTAACCATCGTCTCTGGCGCATATTTAACTCCTTTTGATCGAAGAAGTATTTTAAGCTCTTGTGATCGGTGAATATGGTGCACTTTACCCCGTACAAATAGTGCCTCCATATTTTTAACGCAAACACCACCGCAGCTAATTCGAGATCATGCGTGGGATATTTCTTTTCATGTACCTTCAATTGCCTCGAGGCATAAGCTATAACTTTGCGCTGTTGCATCAGAACGCATCTGAGCCCCGATAGTGAAGCATCCGAATAAACCACTAAATCTTCAACTCCATCCGGCAATGTTAATACCGGAGCTTGAGTAAACATCTCTTTTAGCGTTTGAAATGCTCTTTCTTGTTCCACACCCCAATTGAACTTCTCCTCCTTTCAGGTTACTTAGTTAGCGGCGACGCAATTTTGGAGAAATCTTGAATGAATCTTGAATGAATCTTCTATAGTATCCCGCAAGCCCTCGATCTTTGACGGATCTACCAATACTCCATCGGCACTTATGATGTGGCCGAGAAATTGCACCTCTCGTAACCAAAAGGCACACTTAGAGAATTTCGCATACAACCTTTCTCGTCTAATGTCTCTAACACCTCTTGTAAATGGTGTGCATGCACAGCTTCACTTTTCGAATACACCAAAATATCATCGATGAACACGATGACCGATTTATCCAGCATTGGCTTGCAAACCCGGTTCATGAGGTCCATGAAAGCCGCGGGTGCATTTGTCAGCCCAAATGATATCACGAGAAACTCGTAATGTCCGTATCGCGTGCGGAAAGCCGTTTTCGGCACATATTCCTCTTTGACCTTTAGTTGGTGATATCCCGATCTAAGGTCAATTTTTAAAAACCAGTTCGCACCTTGTAATTGGTCGAATAGATCATCTATCCTCGGAAGCGGGTATCGGTTCTTTACCGTGAGTTTGTTTAACTCCCAGTAATCGATACACATGCGCATGCTTCTGTCTTTATTTTTCACGAACAATACCGGTGTGCCCCAAGGAGACACACTCGGCCTTATGAATCCTTTGTCAAGCAGGTCTTGAATCTAGGACATCAACTCTTGTAATTTCGACGGCACGAGTCGGTTCGATGCTTTAGCTACGGGTTTTGCGCCCGGAATCAATTCAATTCGATTCCGAACTCTACTTCTCGTTCGACGCGAGTCGGTACGGTGCTTTAGCTACGGGTTTTACCCACAAGACATATTCCTCTCAGTAATACCCATTAATTTACCCAAAACCTATCCCTCTCAGGGATACCCAATGACTGTCCCAACCACCGGGACACATGCTCAAGAGGAATGAACTCACCTTTGATTGCTCGGTATGTTAAATTACCCATCCAAGTTGGTCAACCCAAACCCTACCGTGCTTACCAAACAATATAAGTTTCATAATCATTCAAATCACATGTTTGCACACTGTAAATCACAGATGGTTACACAGTTTGGATCTAGCATTACGGTAATCATGTTAGCACTTACCGAATTATCATACCAGTCCACATCCCATGCACATGTCATTTAACGTTGAGCAATATGGTTATCATGCAACTACCTCATTACATAAACGAGGTACTAATCAATACATACTATCATACTGTCTACTGTTCCCATCTATCAATTCCTTCGACGAAACACTCCAGCGACGAAAGACTATCCTTCGTCGAACTGGTATGTGACGAAATATACATCTTTCGTCGAGATGGGATTCGGCGAAATACCCCTTTTTCGCCGGTGCTGGATTTGACGAAACATCACAATGTTTTTTCAAACATCAGTTAACACATTTACAAATCTGAGCAACGGATCTACGGCGGTTACTGTGCTTAATTTAATAAACCCTAACATGAACAATCATTGCCTATACAATTATAACAGTTTCCAATTCACGCCCATATAGTTATAATCAACAATGATCATTAACACACACAAATCCTAATTCTAATTCCACAGGATTCCTATAGTTCGTAACCTGTTCGTGACCATCAAAACAATCAATCCATTAAACCTTACTTCGTGTGAATTCCTACCAGCAAGTCAATCCAACCACACATGAACATAGAACATCATATTATTATTTCTATCATCAAGCATCCCTAGCATAAAAAATCATGCACTAACACGAACACATGTAGCAGGAGAGTTAATTTTTATAACAGTAAAAACATACTAACCAAACAAGCAAGATAGGAAATCGAGACAATCCTTCGGGATGAACACGGCTGGTGTCGACTTGTTTTAGAGAGTAGGAGGGTTAGGGGTTGATGTTTGCTAAAACAGTTAAGTCATAAAAGATAACTTATAACTCTCGACTCGTACTGGGCCATACATGGATTGGGCCGAAGGCCTTGACGAAAGATATAGTTCGTCGGCCCAAAGGTGACGAAAGACATAATTCGTCGTGGGCTTTTTGGGCGACGAAGAACATGTCGACGAAGAATCTTATACAAGAGATTACCAAACCTAAACAATTCTTAATTTATTCACAAACAACTCTATATCATAACAGTTCAACAGTTCATCAAATATGCATCCGTCACAACACAAACAATTATGAAAAGATAGTGTGAAACAAGTAACGTGTCGAGGAAGGACCCTGAAAACTCGGGTTGTCACATCATCCCCAACTTGAAAGAAATTTCATCCTGAAATTTGACAAGTAATCCAAAACGGCAAGATGTAAACTCAGGATGACTGTGGACTTTTCGCGGGTACCACATCATCCCCAACTTGAAATGGAATTTCACCCCGAAATTCACCAGTTTCATCAGATTTAGATTGATTAGTTGGGAATAAGTGAGGGTATTTGAGCTTCATCTGATCTTCGCGTTCCCACGTGAACTCCGGTCCACGTCTTGAGTTCCAGCGAAGTCTCACGATCAGGATCCGACTATGCTTACGGACCTTGACTTCCCGGTCCATAATTTCGATGGGTTCTTCAACAAACTGCAACTTGTCGTCGATTTTCAGCTCTTGAAATGGCACTACAAGTGTCTCATTAGACAAACACTTTTTCAGTTGTGAAACATGGAATACGTCATGAACGTTACCCAACTCAGCAGGTAGCTGGAGCTTGTACGCCATTTTACCAATACGCTCCAAAACCTTGAATGGCCCAACATAGCGTGGATTAAGCTTGCCGCACTTTCCAAAGCGCACCACACCCTTCCAGGGTGAAACTTTCAGCATAACACGGTCGCCTACATCAAATTCCAAGGGTTTCCTACGCTTGTCAGCGTAACTTTTCTGACGGTCGCGCGCCGCCGCCATACGGTTTCTGATCTGGACAATCTTTTCAGAAGTTACAAAAACAAGTTCCGGACCTGTAACCTGGCTGTCACCCACCTCATCCCAACAAAGAGGAGAACGACACTTCCGGCCGTATAACGCTTCAAATGGAGCTGCCTGGATGCTAGTCTGGTAACTGTTGTTGTAGGAGAACTCGATCAGCGGCAAGTGTTTCTCCCAGCCTTTACCAAAATCGATCACACATGCTCGCAGCATGTCTTCAAGTGTTTGGATGGTTCGTTCGCTTTGACCATCCGTCTGTGGGTGATAAGCAGTGCTCATGTCGAGACGTGAGCCAAATGATTTATGCATTGATTGCCACAAATCGGATATGAAGCGCGGATCACGATCAGAGATAATTGAGGTCGGCACCCCATGCCTAGAAACCACTTCCTTCAGATAAACAGCAACGAGTTGTGAAAACTTATTCGTTTCCTTGATCGCAAGAAAGTGTGCAGATTTCGTGAGGTGGTCAACGATCACCCAAATGGTATCGTTTCCGTTTTGAGTTCTTGGCAAATCGGTGAAAAAATCCATAGCGATTTGCTCCAATTTCCACATGGGTATTTCTGGTTGTTGCAGCAGGCCTGAGGGTTTCTGATATTCCACCTTAACTTTCGCACAAGTCAAACATTTACTCACGTACGTCGCGATGTGAGCTTTCATCTTTGGCCACCAATACAAGACTTTGAGATCCTGATACATCTTATCCGAACCCGGGTGAACAGAGTATCGAGACTTGTGCGCTTCGTCCATCACAAGCTCGCTAAGATTTCCAAACAAAGGAACCCATATCCGTTCCATGAAGTAGAGAATACCATCAGTTCTCTCTATAAGTCGTTTTTCCATGCCCTGCAAATATTCAGCTTCATAGTTTTCTTCCTTCAACGCTTCTGTCTGAGCCGAACAGATCTGATCAGGAAGATTTGTGTGAATAGTGAGCTGCAAGGCTCGCACACACTTGGGTTTCGTCTCCTTTCGGCTGAGGGCATCAGCTACAACGTTAGCTTTACCTGGGTGATATTTGATAGCACAATCGTAGTCATTCAAGAGCTCTACCCAGC
The DNA here is from genome assembly GCA_030545235.1 of Helianthus tuberosus. Classification (NCBI taxonomy): domain Eukaryota; kingdom Viridiplantae; phylum Streptophyta; class Magnoliopsida; order Asterales; family Asteraceae; genus Helianthus; species Helianthus tuberosus. The sequence continues at coordinate 72,920,204 of CM060444.1, forward strand.
GACGCTGTCGCATATTCAATTCCTTCTGGTCAAAAATATGCTAAAGGCTCATGTGATCGGTGTAGATAGTGCATTTGGTACCGTACAGGTAATGCCTCCAGATTTTCAACGCAAAAACCACGGCCCCCAACTCCAAGTCATGAGTCGTGTAATTCTTCTCATGAACCTTCAACTGTCGAGAAGCATAAGCTATCACCTTCTCGCGTTGCATCAGCACGCAACCGAGACCCTGAATGGAAGCATCACAATAAACCACAAAATCTTCGGTACCCTCAGGTAGAGACAAGATCGGTGCACTGCAGAGTTTCTGTTTTAAGAGTTGGAAAGCATCCTCCTGCTTGTTTCCCCAAGAATATACAACGCCTTTCTGTGTCAACGAGGTAAGATGATGAGCGATCTTCGAGAAATCATTGATAAATCGTCGATAATACCCAGCAAGACCAAGAAATTGTCGCACCTACGAAGGGTTCTTTGTTTCCGCCCAATTCCTGATAGCATCAATCTTAGCAGGATCCACGTGAGTCCCCGATTCGTTCACGATGTGACCAAGGAAGTGTACCTCTCGAATCCAAAAATCACACTTAGAGAATTTCGCGTAGAGTTGCTCCTTCCTCGGGAGCTCCAAGATCAGACGTAAGTGTCGATCGTGGTCCTCCTTGCTCTTAGAGTAGATCAAGATGTCATCAATAAACACAATAACGAAGTCGTCAAGATACGGTTTGCACACACGATTCATGAGGTCCATGAGGACCGCTGGTGCATTAGTCAACCCGAACGGCATAACCAAGAACTCATAATGTCCATATCACGTTCTAAAAGCCGTTTTAGGAACATCCTCCTCTCGGACTCTCATCTGATGATAGCCCGACCTTAAATCGATCTTCGAGTAAAAACTTGACCCTTGCAACTTTTCAAACAAGTCGTCAATACGCGGTAAAGGGTAGCGGTTCTTGACTGTCACCTTGTTGAGTTCTCTATAATCAATACACACACGGAAAGATCCGTCCTTCTTCTTTACAAAAAAAACTAGGGCTCCCCAAGGCGAAGAACTGGGTAGGATAAAACCTCTATCCAATAGTTCCTGGAGTTGATTCGATAGCTCTTGCAACTCTCCTGGTGCAAGACGATAAGGAGCACGGGCAATCGGTGCTGCTCCTGGCATAAGGTCAATCTAAAATTCCACCTGGCGATGTGGAGGTAAACCAGGTAACTCTTCAGGAAACACGTCAGTAAACTCACGAACAACTGGAAGGTCCTCGATCTTCCTTTCTTCAGGTTGAGAATCGGTAACAAGAGCTATAATGGCAGGGTTGCCTTTTCGTAGACACTTATGGGCTTTCATAGCTGTGATGATGCTGACCATGGCACCACTGTGATGACCTTGAACCGATAAAGATTCCCCACTAGGGAGAGGGATACGCATGATTTTCTCCTTACAGAGAATTTCCGCTTGATGCTTAGACAACCAATCCATGACAACGACCACATGAAAACTTCCAAGAGTAATGGGGAGTAGGTCAATGTCGAACACTTGACCCATCAGGTCAAGTTTACAACCAAAAAGGACATGAGAAGCTTCAATTGATTTACCATCAGCTAATTCTACTACGTGCTTATTTACAAGAGGTGTGGGAGTCAATCCTAATGACGACTGAACCCCAAAGACACATAACTCCAATCGACACCAGAGTCGAATAAAATAGAAGCAAAAAGATCGTTCACAGAAAACGTACAGGTCACAACGTTGCCATCATTACGAGCTTCCCCAGCACCAATGGTAAATACTCTCCCACGCGCACCATTCCCGCCATTGTTCCCGTTTTTGTTCTTCCCAGTGTTGTTATTACCCACATTCTGATTCAGCTGAGGGCAATCCCGCTTAAAATGACCCTCATCACCACACTGAAAGCACCCCTTATGATTTCCTTGATTCCGTTGAGGCTGCTGCCTCTCCTGTTGTTGTGGCTACTGCTGCTGTCTTGGGAGTGAGCCCCTACAGTCTCTAGCCATATGGCCCACTTTGTTGCACCAGTGACAAACTCGGGTGCAGGGCCCGCGATGGTGAAAGTTGCACTTGTTACACTTAGGCTGCTTCCTTGCGTACTAGCCCTGGTTTGAGTTGTTTCTTTTTCTGATTGACTGAGGATGTCTGGCTAAAACTGCGATGGCTGCTGGTGTCTGGCTTTTTCTGAGACTGATTCGGATTGACACCTTGTCCACATCATTCCGTTTGCGCTTACTATCAGTGGCAGGAGTAGTAGCTGTAGCAGTAGTAGTAGCAGAAACACGCGGTGGTAGCGAGCCACGCTCCACCTCCTGGTCTGTGATCTTGTGGGCAAGCAGATGATCTGAGCTAAGTTGTTGAGGTTTGCAGCAGTGACCAAGCTCTTTACTGCTGGTGCTAGGCCCTTGATATACAACTCAATTCTTCGAGGTGTGGGTCGAGATAAGTTAGGGCACAAATTTGCTAGCTCATGAGACCTCTTCGTGAATGCTTCAATTTCGGACCCCTCCATATTCAGATTGTAGTACTCGTTCTCAAGTTTCTGAATTTCATCACGAGGACAATATTCTTCATGCATCAGCTCCTTAAAATCGTCCCAAGTAGTGGCATTCGCCATCTCAATGCCCAGCATCTGGACTTGGGCATTCCACCAGGTCAAGGCACCATCCTCGAGTGTGCCGGTAGCATACTTCACTCTGTCCCCAGCAGGACAGTTACATATCGCAAACACTGACTCCGCCTTTTCGAACCAATGCAGTAGCCCCACAGCCCCTTCAGTCCCACTGAACGTCTGTGGCCTACAATCCATGAACGTCTTAAACGTGCAAGCAGGCGGATTGTTTTGATTCAGATTAGCTTGCTGACCTAAAGACAAAAAGAAATACAGCACACTAGTAAGAGTTGTGTACGCGACACAAGAATAAGGGTAATTGGCACATATCGTACCAGCTTGATAGGCTGCCAAAGCCTCAGCCACTCGTTTGTTAATCAAGTTTGTCAACTCAGCCTGAGTCATCGCAAGGTGACCACGTCCATGACCTCGTCTGCTCATGATTCTATATGAGAAAAGGGGAAATAGATTAAGAGTCAAAATAAGGTAGGAGTCAAACCTCACGTTGACTTCTATAGACTACAATGTTTACATCATACCACAGAGCGAAACCCCTTTCACACTCGCTAGGCCTCACTGGGACTCACATGCACCCCACATCACTATTATGTGTGCACCCATAATAGGAATGTGATTTGCATGTTTATCTCAGCTCCTTCCAACTCGTGCTAAAAGGTTCCTCAAGTTCTCACAACAAGACAAAACACCACAAACATAGACCACGAAAATCTAACGGGATATTGCACTGTGACTCTATCAATCACATAACTCAGGTAAATACACATGAATTCAGTCTGAAATGCTAATTGTGTGCAATCGCATGCAACATTGTACATAAGTGTATACTAGATATAATATGCAACAAGTAAACGAGAGACGAACCTTGCAATATGGAGCCGAGTGTCATGGTCGCTTTCCGAACTGTTTGGTTATAGTCTAGTTTTATAAAAACGCTTTTAAAACCTAGTTCACTATAACCAGTGGCTCCGATACCAAACTGTCACACCCCTAAAATACCACATGCGGTAACCTCGCTAGGCGTGTGACGTACCAGGATCTTGCCACCAATCACATTGAACTAACTATAAGGTGTTTTAGAAAATTCCCATTCATTAAGTAAAACATTCATATAACATATTCCAAGTTAAATAGTGTCAGCGGAAGCAAATAGTAAAACACTGTTAAAATGTTTCAAAAACCAATGTATGTGAAATTAGTAAAAAAGTCTTGTAAATCCAAGCGACACGACCCATGACCACTCCAGCCATCCAGATAGCAAGTTCCCCATCCAATGTACCTAACGACCTGCGAGCATGCAACAAGTGTATCAGACAACGCTGGTGAGTTCATAGTTTTATGAAAACGTTGGTTACCAAGTGTTTAGTTTAGTTCATTGATTTAAATGTTGATAATACCCCGAATACAAGACGGCTCCAGATTTATTTTGCCCGTTCCCCAATGCTCCTATCAAAGCATTGGGCATGACTGAGTCACTAGTTCACACCCGTCCTCTTAGGTACGGGGTGAGGGTGCCAAACCTAGATAGTGCTACCAACTAATACTCCGTTACCTCTCAAGTAAAAAACAAGATGGGACTTAAGGGTGATAGGATGAGTATATTATCCAACATTCCAGATTTTACCCACAAGACATATTCCTCTCAGGAATACCCATTAATTTACCAAAAACCTACCCCTCTCAGGGATACCCAATGACTGTCCCAGCCACTAGGACGCATGCTCAAGAGGAATGAACTCACCTTTGATTGCTCGGTATGTTAAATTACCCATCCAAGTTGGTCAACCCAAACCCTACCATGGTTACCAAACAATATCAGTTTCATAATCATTCAAATCACATGTTTGCACACAGTAAATCACGGATGGTTACACAGTTTGCATCTAGCATTAAGATCACTGTTATCAGGTTAGCACATACCGAATTATCATACCAGTCCACATCCCATGCACATGTCATTTAACGTTGAACAATATGGTTATCATGCAACTACCTCATTACATAAACGAGGTACTAATCAATATATACTATCATACTGTCTACTATTCCCATCTATCAACTCCTTCGACGAAACACTCCAGCGACGAAAGACTATCCTTCGTCGAACTGATATGTGACGAAATATACATCTTTCGTCGATATAGGATTCGGCGAAATACCCCTTTTTCGCCAGTGCAGGATTTGGCGAAACATCACAATGTTTGTCAAACATCAGTTAACACATTTACAAATCTGAGCAATGGATCTACGACAGTTACTGTGCTTAATTTAATCAACCCTAACATGAACAATCATTGCCTATACAATCATAACAGTTTCCAATTCACACCCATATAGTTATAATCAACAATGATCATTAACACACACAAATCCTAATTCTAATTCCACACGATTCCTATAAACCTTACTTCGTGTGAATTCCTAGCAGCAAGCCAATCCAACCACACATGAACATAGAACATCATATTATTATTTCTATCATCAAGCATCCCTAGCATAAAAAATCATGCACTAACACGAACACATGTAGCTGGAGAGTTAATTTTTATAACAGTAAAAACATACTAACCAAGCAAGCAAGATAGGAAATCGAGACAATCCTTCGGGATGAACACGGCTGCTGTCGACTTGTTTTAGAGAGTAGGAGGGTTAGGGTTTGATGTTTGCTAAAACAGTTAAGTCACAAAAGATGACTTATAACTCTCGGCTCGTACTGGGCCATACATGGATTGGGCCGAAGGCCTTGACGAAAGATATCGTTCGTTGGCCCAAAGGTGACGAAAGACATAATTTGTCGTGGGCTTTTTGGGCGACGAAGAACATGTCGATGAAGAATCTTATACAAGAGATTACCAAACCTAAAAAATTCTTAATTTATTCACAAACAACTCTATATCATAACAGTTCAACAGTCCATCAAATATGCATCAGTCACAACACAAACAATTATGAAAAGATAGTGTGAAACAAGTAACGTTTCGAGGAAGGACCTCGAAAACTCGGTTTGTCACAACCTCCATTTACACAGTTACTGAAATTATCATCGCGAGTGCGTTTGCAATGGTTGGCTTGTGAAGGTTCAACGGGGTTCTTAACAGAAGCAACGATTGCGGGGATAGCGTTGGCTATTCCCTGAGCAACGATATTTTCGATATCTTGTCTATTAAGAAAATGATCCTCATTGTGTTGTTCAGATTGATTAACTTCATTGACCGGTTCATTTATCACATTTTCCATCTGAATAATTATCAATATATACAAGTTATTGTCACAAATTGGATTACAATTAAACACAACAAGGCAATCACATCTCAACTAAGTCAACACATATAGCCAAAATCGTCGTCCTTGCGACATTTATATATTTTTATAATAGTATGCATCAATACACACCATCTATTTTACAAAGGTTTTATTTTAGTTATTATTATACATTATATTATTATTACATATATATATATTTTTTTATTATTTTTTTCTACATATTATTATTATACAAACATACAACCACAGTTAGCTGGCCTTTCAGAAACGACGCTCTCTCTCGTCTTAGTTCCATGGGATGTTTTCCCCCACTTCACGAATCCGGTTTCCCGCATCCACCAGTTCCTCGCCATATCGGCGTAATTCGGCAACATTCTCCAAGCTCATAGGTGGGAAAGGTGCAGGTTCTGGATCAAACTGGGGAAAGTAAACATTGGGGTTATTCATGAAGTTCTGAAAATGCCAGTCGCTCGTCCACCATTCTTTCAACTGCCCTGTAAAAGGTTGGGGATTGACAATAGGGTCCGAAATAGCAGTTCCAAATTAATTGGAAGTTCAGATTGGGCGGGGAAATTGAAAAGGGTTTCGTCAGCAGGTCCGATGAGGTCACAATTTGCCAGTTTCCTATCAAGTTCTTCCCAAGGTGGTATCTCCTGGGCTTGACCGGAACTCTCCCCTATCTCTTTTCCCTTGCCTTTTGGATCCTCCGTCTTTTTCACCTTTTGGGCAGCGGGCTTCTTTCTTCGTCCGCGTTTCCAATCCAACAGCCTTCTTCTCTTTTTAGGCTTAGGTTTCTCCTGAGGCTGGGCCTGAAATACCAGTGGCTCCTCGGTATCCACCTGATATCCGGATTGGGTTCCTGTTGTATCCATATCGGTCGTATGGATTGTAAAGTTTCGGAGTGCCTCCAATAGTTCATTCATGTTGTTAGCACACATGAAGAAACATACAAAAATTCAGGTTAAAATTTTATTTGTTAAATTAAATTTTCACAGAATCACAAGATGGCAATTTGAAAAATTTAGTATTTCTAAATACTTAATTAGCTTAAATCAGTGGTTCTGATACCACCTTTTTCTGTCACGGCCCCCGACTCAGTTTCCAGGTTCGAATGTCACGGGACAAAAAACCTGTGGTATTGACGTGTAATTTGGCAGCGGAAATTTTAACAGGATCTTTTAAAATTGAAAACACCCAATTATTTTATTTCAAGTTTCGGGACAAACCCTGTAATTTACAATAAAGGAATTTCACTGGTAAATCCCCTGTTAACAAAAACATGTTTATTTATTTATTGAGCCACTTTATCCAAGCTGGTAGTGCTACACGACCCTTTTCCTTGTTCACAGTAAATCACCACAAACATGATTGAAAAGATTTTATCAGCGGGGAAATACTGGCGAGTCACTCAATTTGTACAAAATGACACATTGTTATAAATTTACAGTATTAAGAGCGATCACTATTGGGTCCTTTCACCCAAAAGTGACGTGTATCACTATTTAGGTCCGTTAACCTAAAAGTGATAAAACAGCAGTAATGTGCACAATACCCCACTTACTGCCAGTAATTTACGATAACAAAGACTTAATCCCTGTAAAATATAACTGGAAAACATTTAGGGTTTTACAAGCAATTTTAATAAAAACAGAATGACTCACATTGCAAGTTTAACAGGACAGAGTTTGCCTACTGATTAAGCCTAGTAACCTAGTTAAATAATGCAAACGAAACTAGGTTAGTAACTTAATACAACATTTACGATAAATTCACGTAATAAAAACCCTCACGACGAATGACAAAGTATAGCCCGAATTCAGGCAGCATTTAAACATCCATCGGATCGGTTTCAATCGATCGGACATTGTATCGTTGCAGTGATCGAGTTATTACCTTGTAATCGTAGCAGCATCTCGACCCTTAAACACACGTTTTAATCAGAATTTAGACGTTTTTGAGTTGAAATTTCGAACACAGAAGAAAGGCCATGCAACGCCCAATTTATAGCTGATTTTTGAGTCTGTCGCGGCCCGCGTAAACTCGAAGGGTATCCTACGTGGCCCGCGAGGGCCACCCTAGCTACGGCTAGGGCTGCCGTGTCATGGCGTAGGTCTGCCACGTGTCTGACACGTGGCCCTAAAGCTTATCCGGAGAGTTTTCAAGCTGTCGCGCCACGCGTAAGCTTTGGTTGATTCTTACGCGGCCAGCAACTGATCAATAAATTTGGATTTTTCTTGATTTTTCATGAAATTTAGGGTTTTAGGGGTCCGGGTTTTCACTTACGGAGTATTTTAGGACAATTTCATGCAGGTCCTTACACCATAGCCTTCTTCCACGCCACCCAATACGTGTTCGCTTGCTCCGCTGTAGAACCCCAAAAAAATTCTCTACGCAATCTTTCAAAATTTTTTATGACTAGGAAAGGTGCTTTATAAAGAGAGAAATAGTATGTTGGTAGGGAGTTTAAAACGGATTTCACGAGAGTCAACCGGCCCCCGAATGATAAAGTAGAAGCCTTCCAAATCGCAAGCCTCTTCTTTAAAGTATTGACGACCGGATCCTAATTCTTGACTAAATTTATATTGGCTCCTACTTGCAAACACAAGTGTTTAAATGGGAAAGACCCGCTTTTAGACGTAAGTACACCCGCCATCGCATCCAAAGATACTACTTTCAGATAAATTTACATTTAAACCGGAAGTTAGATAGAAACATCTAAGAATGCGATTCAAATTCATTGCATTATGAGCCGATCACTTGCCAATAAAAACTACATCATCCGCATAAAGGAAATGTGATAAGATCGGGCCATGCGTAGGGATTGAGACACCTTGGAATAATCCAATCGAACAAGCTTCGTTCATAACCCGGTCAAAGCTTCCATAGCTAAAATAAAAAGAAACGACGATAGAGGGTCCCCTCGCCTCAAACCCCTCTTACAAGGAAATTCTTGGGTCGGGGAACTGTTTACGAGAACCGAAGCCCTTGCAGAAGATACATAGCCATTATCTACGTCCTCCATTTTAACAGAAAGTTCATTTGGGTTAACATGTAGTTAAGGAAACCCCAATTTAGCGAATCGTATGAGAAAGTATGCTTTCTCGATATCCACCTTAAAAATAAACCCCTTCTTCCGACTCCTCCTCAACCATGGAATTATTTCGTTTAAAATCAACGGCCCATCCAAAATGCTTCTAGAAGACAGGAACCCGATTACTCTTCCAAAATTAAACCATAGATCACCCCTTTAAGCCTATTTACCAACAATTTAGATACCACTTTGTTGATACAACCAATCAAGCTATTGGCCTAAAATCTCCTAAATCCCCGGGGTCATTCTTCCTAGGGATTAAGGCAATAAACAAGGAAGTGCACCCGACGCTAAACGTCCCCTTCCAATAAAATTCCTCGAATAATTTCACAAAGTCGTTGTGTAAAAGATGCCAACATTTTTTGATAAAATGGAAATTAATTCCATCTGGGCCCGGAGCCCTATCACCCTCACATTCCTAGACCGCCTCTTTTATTTCTGAAACCTAAAACGGTAAAATTAAAGACTCTACCACCAGCTCCGTTAAGGAAACAAAGTTTGGACAAATTAGTGTTGGACGGATTCCCATCGGCTCCTCCTGGAAATTTTCAAGGAAAAAGTTATACACTCGTTCCTTTACTAATGGAGGAGCCGTTTCCCAAACCCCATCAATAAGAAAGCCGTTGATCCGGTTATAACTCGTATTGGCATTAATCACGTTATGAAAAAAGGTCGTGTTTTCATCCCCATCCGCTGCCCACCGAATTCAAGACCTTTGTTTGATATCCATAAGATTTACTTTATCCTCTTCCAATTCGTTGGGCAAAAGATCCCTTGATTCTGCCTCTAACTCCAAACATTCTAACCGCTTTACTTTTTCTACATAGGTAACGTCCCTAGATGCCTTAAGATCCAAACCCAATTTCTTATCCTAAACTTGACCCATTTTAATTTTGTCACGAGAGACAAATTCGATGGTCCATCAAATCTAAACCATGCACATAAACTACTCACATACTCCAACAAACCGGGGAACTATAACCAAGAATTAAAAACCCTCGTTGGCTTCGGACTATAATCCCTTAGGATCACGGACAATAATATTGGGCAATGATCCGAGACCACATTAGCTAAAGCCAAGACCGTCGTCGCTGGCCATTTGTTCATAAAACCCCGACACACCAAGAATCTGTCCAACTTACTCAAGTTTTTTCCATCATCCGAGGGGTATGTAAACAGCCTTCCACCCATATTGTATTCAATAAGGTCCGCATTTTCAATAAACTGATTAAAGAAAGCTGCGTTTAAAGCCACAAACTCCGAATTTAGCCTTTCAGAAGAATCTCTGACATCATTAAAGTCTCCCGTGAAAACCCAAACACCCGGCAAAGAACTTTTAATCAATAACAATTCCTCCCACAAACCTCTACGGGCGACTGGGTCATTTTGTGCATATACATTTACAAAATTTACCACTTCCCTTGTTATAGCTAAAGACCCCGACACAACTAAAAACTGTCGATGTTTTACCACACCTGTCTTATGGAAAACTGTAGGGTTCAAAATTGTTAACAAACCCCCAGAACACCCTACTGCTTCTACATAATCAAACACAAAACAAGATCTTATCCAAAACAACTTAACAAAAAAAATTAAAATTACCTTCCAATTTTGACTCCTGGATTGCGAGTAAATGAGCTCCATGTGTAGTTTTTAAACCTCGAATCCACTCAGATTTTCTAGAGTCCTTGACTCCCTGAAGATTGACTGATAAGCAATTCATTGGACAAACCCCTGTTCGCGTTCACCGTCTACCAACGATTCCACCTCCATCCGAAATCACCTATCTGGAAACCTATGCTAATACCGGCTTCTACCATAGCCGCTGCTTCTTTTTTAATCTCGTGCCCTTGCCCAACTGAAACCGCCTCTCCATCTTCCATCAGAACCTCTGGTTCCTCCGATTGACCCATCTGATCATCGCCCAATCCATCGTCAGACTGAACTCTAGAGATGGGGTTTTGATTGACCACCGCAGGTTGAGTTGAAGCACCCTGGAGTTCCCCTTCATTTGAGCTCCCCTCTTTTTCATCAACTACTCTGTGCAATTCTAAATCTCCCAGAGCAGGTGAGTTTAAAATGAAAGGTCTATCTCCTTGATGGGCCACCGATATATTTTTTAACCTGTCCCACTCTTCATTTGACCCTTCCATCTCTGGGCACCTACATCTCCTAGTTCTCTTACTAGACCGAGTATCTGGGCCAGGCCCATCACCCAAATTCTTACCAACCGAGAATGACCAATTATGATTCCCCCATAAATGGTCCCCATCCAACTGATCCTGACCAACATCTTTTTCTACCCTCCTTGGAGCCTGTAATGCATGCGCCGACTCTCTCTCATCCCCACGTACCGATTCATTTTCCCCATGCATGTTATGCAGATGCCTCGTCTCTTCAGCATCCACCGGAGTCTGTTTGGCTTCCGCCAAAACGTTCCTGAGATTTTACGGCATACTTCCAGCTTGCACCGGAATCTCCCACTCCTCCACCTCTTCACCGTTATCAACCGATTCCTCCGACCTCACCTCGGGATCCGGCTGGTTCTCCGATAAAGTTTTTACATCAATCCAACTATCCCCATTTTCCATCTCTGTTACCCATATCAGAAACTCCTTTCCGTCCCAAACAATCACAACTTCTTCGTTAATTCTACTACCTGAATCTACTACCACGCCGCAAACGGCATTGGAGTTATCCACCATCTCCTACCTGAAATTTGCACTCTATACCAATTTTCCAAAACCACTTCCAATCTTGTTGAACAGTATAACAACCCTAAAGAAAACCGACACCCTAGAATTATTTCTGACACCCTAATATATTTTAAAATATCCCAATATGTCCCAAAATACACCCCATGTGTAAAAACGGGCCCCGAATATCTTAAATATTATTAAATTTAATTAAAAATCTAATTTTTGGATTGAGGCGGGCCGCGTAAACCCCACCCCAACCCTGACGTGGGCCACGTTAACTTAAAACCTGGCACGACCATCGGCCACCACGTGGCCCAACACCCGGCAGACCTATAAGCTGACCCAGCCAAGCTACGACGTTAACCGGGTTTGACGCAGGCCGTGTAGACCCTTGTCTACATTTACGCGGGCCGCGTAAAAGTTGAAGTGAGGCAATATTAATAGCAAGCATCGGGTTTCAGCAGAAATCGTTCAAATCTTTCTTTCTAAACGTGATTCTCTCATAGTAGTCATTATACTCGGGTCTAATACCCCCCTAAATAGCGAATTTCTGCTCCGTTGTAAGTATTATAACCCCTGGATACGTATTAGATACGCTGCCCGATTGATCTAGGGTTCCGTAACGGTTGTCGTGGTTCTGCCCGACGTAGTCGTTGGAATGCCGTCTCGGGGAGAGTATTACTAATGTTAAAATGGGTTATTATACTAACACGTGTGCTTTTGTGTAAATTATAGATAATTCTCAGGAAACCCTTACAGAAAATCTAAGACAGCAATGTGAGTTTATCCGCTTCTTGTAAACCATTTTGTGAATTGTTTTTACAAAACCTCATACAATTAAATGTATATTAAGCAGTTATTGAGTATTTGTAAGAATACAATTATCATGAGTATGTTGGGGTTTTGTATACAAAATTTGTTACCACCTGGTCAAGGAGTAACATTTCCACAAGTCGGGTCTGACAGTACCATGGATGTTAATTGATTAACTTGGGAACAAATGTAATTGCAAAATCGCCCTCAATACAGTACAATGGTTTTTATTTAAACTTGATTAAACTGGGATTCACTCACCAGTATTTCCCACTGACAAATGTTTTTAAAACGCGTTTCAGGTAACAAACTGTGAAAGCCAAATAGAAGCCAGCTTGACAGCACTGAAGGCTTGTAAAACTGGCAATAAAGTTACCTAAAATAAAATAGATGTTTTTATCAAATAAAATAGGATTTATTCCTATAAAATTGTGTGTATTGCAAACTTGGGTTTTATCCCATGTGTTTAATATTATGAAAATATAGTATTTTACTCTGATCAAATATTTCCTAACTACGGTCCTGATGAAAATTCCGCTGCCAAATTAGACAAACACGCGATACCACCGAAACTAGCTCGCGGCCGCCCGTTCCCAAGGATATAGGGGTCGGGGGTTGCGACAGAAGGTGGTATCAGAGCCAAGCCACTGATTCAGCCACAGAAGCGTTCTGCTGACATCAAAAATTCAATCTTTTAGTAAATAAATTACGAAAATATGTGCGTAATTGTATTTATTTGTTATGTGTTATTTGACTATTTGTTAGTTTACAGTATGAGCGACCAAGGACCATCTGACGCGTACCGTCAATTGTCTGGTTTGCCTAAAAGCGAAGGCACCTCCTCTTCTCAGCCTGCCCTCTTAGGGTACTCTGCTGATACGGAAAAAGGAATCTTTGTGTTAAAGGCTCAGTCAGAAGAGCCATTTCCTCATAAAAAGAGGGGATGGTTCAGTAGAGGGGCACACGAGCGTAGAAAACGTATGAAAAAGTTACAAGACCAGAGAGCACTAGCAGCAGCCAAGAGAGAAACAGATGCCTATGCCCAGGACACGATCAATAGGGGTATAACCAACATCCACATCCTAGCAACCACTGCAGCTGACCCTAATCTAGAACAAATAATAGCACCCCAACCACAACCACCAATTCCTGACCAACCAATGGAAATAGAGAACCCTGAAAATCAAATAGAAATGCATGATTTCAACCCGGAGGAAATACCTAGGGACCAGCACCAAACCCCTTAGACCCAAATTATGACCCCTGGTGGGATGATGTTAGAGATTATGTGCAACGCTACCCAATACATGAAGACACGCCCATGCCAAGCCTAGGAGCCTACCCAGGTTTGGACCCTCTAGATCCCTATTACGATAACAATGTATACGTTAGGGAGATTTTAGAAGATCCTTACCAATTTCAGGCACCTACACCTCCATAACAGGAACCCGCTCCCCAGATTCTGAACCCAGTCCTAGAACCTGCACCCCCAATGAGTGCAGAAAACGTCCAAGAACTTAGGACATTTGGTGAGGAAATTTTAGAGAATAGTGAAAGGATGAGACAGGTAGGAGAGAGACTCGTCTGGAAGTACGACGAGCGCAATATGGATTTCTGGATGAATCCATATCCATGAATGTGATGGTGGAGACGGTAATAGTAATAATAATAAAATATGTGTGTACGGATGCCTACTACTATTAGTGTAATTCAATTTCAGTTGGTATTGTAATTTTTAATTTCAGTACTGATGTGTAATAGATGCATATTATATGAATAGAGTAAAGTCGCAATGATCGACGCTTTTGTCGAAAATGCGTGTCATGTGATTTGCTATATCAAAATATTATTTTATGATATTAATATGTGGTAAATGTTTAAAATTCAGATGGCCGACGAAGGAAATCAAGGAAATCGGAATAAGGATAACCAGAGTAACATTAACTTAGTTAATGAGAATCCAACTGTCAATAACAATGGAAACCAAGTGGATAATAGTGCTATCCAACACATAGTGGCACAAGGAATCAAAGATGCAATGCCATTTATTATTCAAACGGTTCAGGAAGCAAATAATAAAAGTAAACATAGCAGTAAGCGGCCAATTGAACCAGAACACAGTGTGAACAACGGTCCTGTACTTCAAGTGCCCATTCCCAAAAGAAGAAGAACCATTCCTTATGGTTGTTCTTACAAAGAATTCTGGTCCTGTAAACCGATAGAATTCTCGGGCAATGAAGAACCTATCGCAGCTCTACGCTGGATAGAAAAGACTGAGGCTGTTCTGAAAATAAGCAAATGTGCGGAAGAGGACAAGATAATGTTTTCTTCTAATCTATTTAAGAATTCAGCCTTAGAGTGGTGGAACACTATCCTCCAATCTAGAGGAAGTGATAGGGTATACAATATGGAATGGGAAGAATTTAGGAACATGGTAGAAAGGAAATTTTGCCCTCCTAATGAAAAGGAACTAATAGCAAACAAATTCCTAAATCTTAGGATGAATGGAATAGATAGTAAAGGGTACACAAAGTTATTCTTTGAATATGCTTGTATAGTAACAACCCTTATATCACCAGAACCGGTATTAATCTCCCGCTATATCTGGGGATTAATTGGAGAAATTAGGCATGTAGTCAAGGCAGCTAGACCCCAAACTATAGAAGAAGCTGTAGAACTAACAAACACCTTGACAGATGAGTTAATCCGTACTAGAGAAGAAGACCAGAGGAAAAACCTAGCACAAAGGCTTACCCAAGAATTCCATTCTGGGAATTACAACCGTAGGAATATAGGTTCTACATCTGCACCATTCTGCAAGATCTGCAGGAAAAAGCATTCGGGAAAATGCTCCACTCTTTGCAATTTCTGCAAGATGCCAGGACACAAGGAAGAAGATTGCAGGAGGAAATCCAGTAACGGACTATGCTTCCACTGTGGAGAAAAAGGTCACATCAAGCCAAACTGTCCAAAATTGGCTTCAGGTCCAAACAACAAAAACACTAAAAAATGCTAGAGCATTCGTTCTAACTGTAGATGAAGCCAAGATGATTTCGGACGTTATAGCCGGTACGTTTTGAGTTAATGATGTCTTTTCTAAAGTATTATTTGACTCTGGTGCAAACCAAAGTTTTATTAATACTTCATTTTACAAACTTCTTAATCAATCATTAACTAAACTTCCACAAGAATATCTAGTTGAGACAGCAAATGGAGAAACGGTTAGTGTCACACCCCCAAAATCCACATGCGGAATATCACCGCTTGGAGGCGTGACTGACCAGGATCAAGCCACCAATCATATTGAACAAGCATGTAAGTAATAATAAAATCCAACACAATACAATTGGTATCCACACAAATCATAGTTTAAGTTGCAAGCGGAAGCATAATATCTAAAACCAAAGCATAAGTTAATAATATTTAAGTTTATCATGAACACTCAATGTCCATGCTCCACAATGACTCTTCCCCATGCAAGCTCTAGCTAAGTACCTATTGACCTGCAAAGCATGTAGTAACGAGTCAACAACAATGTTGAGCGAGTTCACAGTTGGGTGTTTGTTTTAAGTTGTTTCGAAAACAGTTTCCTTTAACTGGCATCCCTGCCGTGGGGGTTACCCCATAGTTGAAAACGTGTTCTGGTTAAATCCCGTTTACTCTGGCTATCCAGCCGTGGGGGCTACCCCATGTTTAGTTATCTGGCTTTTCGGCCGTTGGGGGTACCCCATGTATATACTACTAGACTCATTACCATATCGACTGCTGACTGTAGTCATGTTTATGTGCCCTGAACTGTCAATGTCTATCATCATTGACGTGCCCAGATCCATTAGTTCACACCCGTCCTCTGCGGCACGGTGTGAGGCTTGTCAAACCTAAATAGCGCAATCTAACTAATGACCCGCTCGCCATTGGCCTGGCGATTAAGTCGATATAAAAAGGAGGGACTTCGTGATAGAGTTTTGGTCTAGTGAAATGTAAACTGTCCAAGAGGACGAGGAATTATATTCCTGAACCCATACTGTCCTACCCAAGAAAGGACGAGGAATCCATATTCCTTAACCCATTCACAACCCCTGGGAATCCCATGCTTTGTAGAAAGTGTGAACTCACCTTAAATTAGCTCGGCAGATAATTAAAGGTCACTTGAGCTAATTGTGGTCAACCACGTCCTAGTATGGTTACCACACAAGTTAGATTCAAACCAAGTAATGCACGTATATTTTCTACACGTATACTAGCACGTTGCATACAAGTATTATTCATGGCATACAAGTATAAACATGGCGGTTTAGCAACATCACATACGAGTTCAACAGTAACGTGTATATAAACAAAACCCAAATGTCTGGCCCAATTACTTGGCTTGTAACAGTATGCAAGTCCAAACAGAAGGTGTGGTTATGTGGTCTCGAGTCGAGACTAGGGATCTCGAGTCGAGACGGCGTGGTCTCGGGTTGAAGTCCTAGAGTTCTCGAGTCGCAACTAAGGGGGGTCTCAGGTCATACATTTGTCACTCGAGACCAGGTGGTCTCGAGTCGCAACAAGACCCACAACCGTGGTCTCGAGTCTTGTTGCTTGTGTGCTGGTGATGTGTGGTCTCGAGTCGAGACTGTGTGGTCTCGGCTCACAACCACTGTCGCGATTAAAAGTGTAACAACCTTGCAAATTCCCAGCCTATTATCACCGTAACATTTGCTAACAGTTTTGGCAGTTTCAATTTAGATCAAATCAACATTTACTCAGCAATCATGCATATTCATATCACCTTAATCATCATCAATTCAAGAACAATTGATTTAATCATAACAACCGATTACATCTATTAGGTTCAAGATCTAAATCATGCAATCCTATTCATAAGAACATCATCACATAAATCCTAATTCTAAACCAAACACTAATCTCATGATCATCATATGGGTTCGGATCAATCATTCAGAGACAACAATCAAACATACATCATTTAATCATGTATTCATAGTTTATCACAACATCAAGGATCAATCATCATGCATAACATCAAGTATCATATATTAAGCAAACTAACAATGATGGACCACTAACCGAGATGTAGAATGAATTGGTTTAATCGATTCAGTGGCTTCGAATGAAGGGAGGGCTGCCGTCGAGTTGAAGGGAGAGAGGAGAGAGTTTTAGGGTTATGTGTTATGAGAAGATTATAAGAAAAACCAATACACACCCCCTAGTGTATGCACATGAGGGGAGTGGGCCGAACCCATCCTGGCTTGCCATCTTTGGTCTCGAGTCAAGCATAGTGGGCCGAAAGAGAGGTATGTGATAAGGGATAGGGTGTGCGGCCCAAAGGGCTTGTGCAATTAGCGACCAAGTTTATCATACATACATACATACATTACACACATTCACAAAACACGTAACATTTATTCGATAACATCAACATATCAATTAATCGCATAGAGTTCATACACGCCACATTAAACACAAAGATAGGTTCTGAAGTACGAGTTGTCACATTATCCCTAGGTTGAAAGAAATTTCGTCCCGAAATTTAGCACGTACTCACTGAGGAAGCTTGTTAAGTTGCATGTTTTTCCTGGTTTTCCTGGGGTGTCACATCCTTCCCCCGTTGATCTGGAATTTCGTCCCAAAATTCCGTAGTAGCTTCAGCCTCAGTAGTGGTTGTACTGTTTGCGAACAATTGGGGATACTTTTGTTTCATCTGATCTTCGCGTTCCCAGGTGAACTCGAACTCGACGTGAATTCAACGAACTCGAACGAATTCAGTAGTGGGGCCACGACGTGAGTTCCAACGAACTCGAACGAGAGGTATTCTAGTGCGCTTGAGGACCTTAACATCCCGGTCCGTGATTTCAACTGGTTCCTCAACGAATTGCAACTGATTGTCAATAGTGAGTTCCTTCAAAGGAACTACGAGGGTCTCATCTGACAGACACTTCTTCAGATTCGACACGTGGAAAACGTTGTGAACTCCACTGAGTTCTGCTGGTAGGTTCAGTTTTGTAACACCTCGAAAATTTACATCCAATAATGTATTGACACGTGTCATAGGCTTTGAATATGTGAAAACATACTTTAGAGGGACTAAAGTTGACAAACAGTGAAACTATGTGAATATAAGGGTCCAAAGTGTCAACAATGGATAAATAGGCTCTAAAATAACCCTACATGATGTTTACAATCTTAAACGGATAAATCATGGATCATACAAAGCGAAAAATGAAAGAAAGTGAGGAATTACAAACTACAGGGGCTAAACGTGTCAACATGTTGAAAGTATACCTCTGAGTGACCTTTTGGCAAACCCGAAGCTTTGTAATGATAAAATATACTCACTAGAATATGTGATAAAAATTTCATCAAGTTTCGTTATCGTATGAGAAAGTTATGATCAAAACCGTGCACGAAGGGTTAAATGCGTTAACGTTAAAATTCATGACTTTTCGGGTAAGCACAAAGTTAACCAAGGACTTTACCATGTTTGTAAAAGTTCCAAGGTCCTTAAAATCAGGTTTTAGGGTCTAATGTGCAAGAAAAGTAGCCAAAACCACGTTACAAGAGACCAAGGACTGAAATGCAAATCAATGAAACTTGGAGACCTGGTCATGCACTTGTACGCGCCCCGCGAGGGGGTTCTCGCGCCCCGCGTACAAGTCGCCAGCGACAAAACATGTGCAGCTGCCAGTTATGAGTCTGATTTCGAGTTGTTACCAGCTGTATCCGATTCCTGAGCCTCACCAATGAATATACATGCATTTAGGGACACTTGGACTCTTCTTACAACAATCCTAGACCCTTGTGGCAGCCTCTAGTGAGATCAAAGTTGGCATAAAAGGGTCTTGAAGCTTGTAACCTTCAACACTTGCATGTTCAAAAATTCACAAGATCATCTCTGGAGCTCTCTAGACGTCAAGCCAACTTTCTAGTGATCTCTAAGCTTAATTAGGATTCTTGTAAGTGTTCATAACCCTTTCTAATTCGTTCTAGCTTAGTTAATTAAGCAAAAGTCAAGCCATCGTAATTTAAGTTTGACTTCGTGATTAAACGAAATTTGCTCAGTCATTTCTCAAATTGAAAGTAACTACAAGTTGGTATTTATGTGGGTAACAAACCCTCAAAAGGGTATTTTCATATTCCCACTCTAAGTATGTTAATTGTCGAGTCAAAGCTTTTCTTAAAAAGTCAACAGAATGTGTATTTTCAAATTTAAGCATGATTAGCAATGTAGGGTACATGCAACCTGTTTGATCATTAAAATGACTTAGTAATTAATGTAAGAACATGTCTCAACATGTTCATCTCGACAATTTTCAGTTTAAACCCGAATCGGAACCGAAAGTCGCATAAATTGACTTTTTCTTTGACTTTCAGTTCTGATCCGTTCATGCATGTTTGAGATCTGCCTTAGAGCTTATTTTGGACCAATTTTCATATAAGTATAACTCTCTGAGATTTTACAACTTGGTTCAACACTTATCCGATTCATATGCATGTTTCCGATTTATGCTTAAATGTTGACTATTATGCCCTTTTGACTATAAAACGTGATTTTTGAAAAAGTGAAAGAGTAGAAACATTTGTTACTAATTTATAAACTTGCACCTAAAATTTGATATCAGTTTGAGGTCTAGATTAAGAGTTATGCTCATTATCGTAATTTGAAAGCTTTATGTTACTTAAATGGCGTAATTAGCATATAACCCATTTAAACCCACTTTTTGATATCAAACTTTTTACCCACTGATATAATATAATATTTTGGGATTATTAAAGATTTTTATTTAAGTTTTGGCCGATCATATACTAGGTCTCTAAGTTTAATTCGGTAAATACCGATTTTGCCCTTTTAAGCCATAAAATGAGTTTTACAAATCCTTTTGACCCCAAACCTTTTTCTACTGATTTTATTTGATAAATAAAATATTTTGAGCATTATGGAAATATAAAAATATCAGATTTCTTTTAAAAACCCGGAAACGGCTCTAAATCGCCTTTTTAAGCGTTTTTAACGCATAGTATGTACTATAACCATATTAAACATATAAGGTTGATACCTACTGATGTTTTTAGTATATTTTTATATAATAACAGTAAGTATAAGTTTTTGAACTCAGGTTTCCAGTTTTGACCTTTTTAGCCCTTGTGAAATTACCAAAATGCCCCTAAGGTGCATAGTTTGGTTTTAAATGATAAGTTTCACATATGGGTAATACCCTACTGTTATAACATGTTAAATTAAGTATATTTACTGTATAAACCAGACCTGTAACTCAGATTTCTAATTTAACTCTTTTATAATCTTTTAAATGACCAAAATGCCCTTATGAGGCATAATTTGTGTTTAAATCCATTTTGGGCATAATAGAAGATATCTTACTGATATTATAACATATTTAGAGCATATTATCTCAGGGAACTTGCATATGACTCTTGCGGTTACCCGTAACGCTCTTTTCGTGTTCGGTTCGGTTTATGTAACTAGTTTGCATAAATTGACCGAGACGGGTCAAACATTATCATTTTTGTCTCAAAATCCAGAATGTATTTAGTATACCCATATTATACAAGTATTCAAACTTGTCGGCTCTAAATCACATTCTATCCGGTCTTCGCTTAATCGTGCGTTTGAACCGTTTCGTCCTTAAAGCTAACCGGTCTAAGCTTAAGCTTAAATAAAGACCCGTTAGAAATCTAATAGGTTATTATAAACCTTCGTTCCAGATTAGGAGCACCGGTAAAAGCTACTTGCAATTTGCTTATTGTGAATTATACTTTACTCAGGTAAATACTTTTAACTTATTTTCCCTATACGGGCTTGGGTTACGGTATATAAAATACCGCTTGATCGAGCATCAAATCTTACATCTTTGGGTGGTTAATTGAATAATTTGATCGGCTCATTTAAACAGTCTTGTTCACTTAAAGCCTTTGGGGGTTAATGACCATGTCCCGGATATCCTTGGCATCATCTTACGAGATGGCCACGACCTGAGCACGAGGTGTAGGCGTACACCTGTCAGTGTATAACTCTATATTGTGGTGTGTCTATTGATCTTTAACCCGGACAAGATCCGGGCTACTGAACGCACAAGGAACATGTAATTCGTTCACAAGATTATATATATTACATAATTATCCCAAGTTATAAAATGTTTTGTGCCTTGAGCATTCAAATCAATTTTCAACCATTTTCAAAATGAGTCAGTTAAATTGTATTTACCAGTGTAAACTGACGTATTTTCCCAAAAGGTTAAGTGCAGGTACTACACATACTAGGCTGGCTGTCTTCTAGAGCGTCCACAATAAGTCTCGCAAGCTTGGATGACAATAAACTGTTGAACAATATCTTATTTTATTTTGATCCGCCTGTGGATCCGTTTCAACTATTAGTGATATTTAATATTACACTTTATTAAAGTTGAAATGAATCTATCTTTGCTTCCGCTGTGCATTTATATATTGTGTTGTTTGTCTATGATGATACCAACTACGTCACTATACTCCCCACCGGGCCCACCGGTGACACGTGGAAAATAGGGGTGTGACAGGTTGGTATCAGAGCCAACTCTGAGTAAATTAAACACTAGCCTTTTGTGTTTAATCTCAGTTACACAATTGCACATTCCTCGATTCTCGAGTCTAGACAAAGAACTTAGGAAAATTTCCAAATTTTTAGTTTTAATTCTAACATTGTCTTACATATATTTTTGTTGTATCACTTGTTGTTTTTTTTGACAGGATCACAAAAATGCCGCCACGTATGAGAGGAAGAGGCCGAGGACAAGGAGCACATGTAGCCCCAAACGACCACGAGGCCGGACCGTCACACCGGCGAACACCTTCGGATCCTCATAACACAGATGCTCAAGATCTTTGGAGGTCTTTTACCGAACCAGCTAGGCGCTCAGTCTCACTGAGTACCTCCCCGTCTATCCCACACTCATTTGGGCCTCATTCTGAGAATGAGCCCCACAACTCTCAAAGGTCCTACATTCCCCTACTAGGACACAATTCACCCTTTAACCATCCATCACCCGTCTTCCAGGGTCAGTTCAACCCTGACGACTACTTAGGAGCAGCAGTGGGTTTTAACCCACTTGGACCAGAAGACCACTTTTCTGGTGGTAACCCGATGGACATCGATGAGGATACCGATCCTGCAATGCCACCGTCTGGAACTCTCAATCATCCCATTGAGATTTCAGATGGGTCACCGTTTATGGGATCACCTTACAATGGTCCCGATAGCTTTGAGGAGAACTTCAAGCAGCACGACTGGGTGTTTACCTCCAGTTATCATAACTCTCCCTTGCACCAGCCACATCACTCTCCCTTGCACCAGTCACACCACTCTCCCCTGCACCAGCTTCAGCCCAACTCTCCCCTGCATCAGCTACAGCAGCAGCAGTAGAATCCTTCCGAGGATTCTCACTTGTCGCGGTCACTCTGCCGCCACCACCGCCTCAGCTTCAACCTCCCTCGCCTCCAAGGCGAAGGAGAACGACAGTGCGAATATCCGCACGAGGGGGAATACGCATCAGCACCCCTCCACATTCAGGTGGCAGCCGGTACTCACCTGTCCACGAAGAACCAGAGATGGGAGAATCCTCACACCCCGTCTCTGAAGTAATCTCTGCGCCAGTCGCGCCACAGCCACCATTGGGTTTTGGAGACCCAATTCCCACTTACACTGGAGCTGCAGCATTCAATCCCTTCGAGCATCAGATCCACACAGGTTACAACTTTACAGAAGATCCCTACTGGGTAGCGGCAAACTCTCTCCAACCGGGAGGTTCTTACGGAGGTCCCTGGGCTACGGGACACTCGACCTATGGATACCCATCATATGGGTATCAGCAGTCATAGCCTCCTCAACCTCCGCATTATCAACCGCAGCCTCCTCAACCTCCGCATTATCAGCAACCACCTCAAGCGCCGGCGATGTCACCGCCACAATTTCAAGAAATCCTTCATGAGATACATGAGGTGCGACAAGAGATGCGGCATGAGTTGCGGGAGGATCGGAGACACAACCGGGGGATGTTTAAGAAGATGGTGGATTTGATCAAGGGTAAAAGCAAGAAGGGTCACTGAATCATTTGTTTGTTTATTTATGTTAGTTGTAATCATGTCCCTGCGAGGACATTTATTTCAGTACTCTACCCCTGCGTGGGTATTTCTTTCTGTTCTGCCCCTGCGTGGGCATATCTTTTTATTTGACCCCTGCGTGGGTTTGTTTGGTTGTTTTGTTAGTTGGCCCCTGCGTGGGCATGTTGTTTATGTAAAAGTATCGTTTAGGGCAAACTCGTACTGGTTTAATTTTTATTGAAATGGTTAATTTAAGTTTTTCATTTTTAAATTATATGCATGAATATAATATATGAATAAATGAAAAAATAACATTTATTATTTTGATTTACCATTTTAATAATATAATAAGGATCTTAAAAGGTAAAATCTAGCTGTTATGTTGTCATAAATTTAGCCAATATGGTAGAACCTGTTTAAAAAGATTCAAATCTCTGTTAACATCTGTAAACATGTTAACATTCTTGGCTAGTGTGATCCATAAAATCACACATGCCACCCTTTTAATAAATTATCCAAGTTTATATTTTTATATATATTCGATTGTGACATAATGCCTACGGGTTATAACTAATGTCATATAAAACAAAAGGCAGCCGTAGTTTATAAACTCCCTGCCAAGAAAAGGATTGATTTGTCTTATTTATTCAAACTTTAATCCTATAAGATCTAAATTAGTAATTTAGAAATTTGTCTACGTGACTAGGCTTATTATGCCAATATTATATTTCATTCTAAAAAAAGATTACTAGTAAAAATCCTGAATGAAATTATTAAATTAACTAATATGGCTTTTATTTACCATGGTTAATAAATCGTCAAGAACGATAATACTGTTTAGGATTCTAAATAGACCTTGTCCTTATTTTTATGTAGCAATTAAGACTACATGGCTAAGTCTGAAGAATTAAACAGTCGTCCAGCAGAAAACCCTGAAAATGCTAAAATATTAGTAACTGGTGCGGAATTGAAAGCATTAGTGAATGATGCTGTTATCGAAGCACTAAATAGACAGTATAGTGAATCGAGCGGAACCCGAAGTAGGACCCGATCTGCACCACATTCCAAGCCGAAGGTTCACTCTAAGGGTCATAGCAAACCACCTTCTAAAAAGGATGGACCCAAGAAGGATAATGATCGACACTCATCAAATCAAAATAGTGTTCCCTCAAAGAAGAAAGAGTTTGATGCTAAACCTCATACCAAATCATGTACTTACAAGTACTTCGTTTCTTGTAAACCCAGAGACTTTACTGGGGAAAAAGGAGCGGTCGATTGCATGACCTGGTTGGACGAAATGGATACTGTAGTGGACATCAGCGGTTGTGCTGAAAGAGATGTAGTGAAATATGTATCCCAGTCATTCAAGGGAGAAGCACTGGTGTGGTGGAAATCTCTCATACAAGCTGTTGGAAAGATCCCACTTTACAACTTATCATGGGATCAGTTTGTTGCTCTTATTAAAGAGAATTATTGCCCGCAGCACGAAGTTGAAAGAATCGAATCTGATTTCTTGTCGTTGGTAATGAAGAATTTAGATTGCCAGGCGTACCTCACCACTTTCAATACTCTATCTCGGTTGGTTCCGTACTTGGTAACCCCAGAACCGAAAAGGATTGCCCGTTTCATCGGGGGTTTAGCCCCTGAAATTAAAGCAAGTGTTAAGGCATCGAGGCCTGCAACTTTCAGATCAGCAGCTGATCTATCTCTCTCTCTTACCTTGGACGTAGTCAGGTTGAGAGCACTCAGGAATTCAGAAGAGAACAAAAGGAAGCGTGAGGACGATACCTCACGAAGATCAGGTAAGAAACACCGAGGAAATGACGACCACAAGAAAGGGTCGGGGTCTAAGAGAGATGGGCAACAATCGGGGGATAAGCCCAAATGTAAAACTTGTAAGAAGAACCATTTTGGGAAGTGTCGATTTGAGTCGAAATCCCAGTCTCACGTGAGATCCTGTGGGATTTGCAAATCTACGGATCATAAGACTTTGGAATGTAAGAAGCTAAAGGATGCAACATGTTACGGTTGCAAGGAAAAAGGGCACATTAAGTCTAATTGCCCAAAGAACGCCAAGAGAACCGAAGATGGGAAAAAGACCAATGCGAGGGTCTTCAAGATGGACGCTAAGGAAGCTGTTCAGGATGACAACGTGATTACAGGTACTTTTCTTGTAAATGATGTTTTTGCTAGAGTATTGTTTGATTCTGGAGCAGATAAGTCTTTTGTGGATAATAAGTTTTGTGACTTGTTGAAATTACCTGTAAAACCCTTAAGTGTGAAATATGAGGTGGAATTAGCTGATGGAACCATAGAAACCGCCTCAACTGTTTTAGATGGATGTGTTATATCCATTAGGAATCACTCTTTTCCTTTGTCCTTACTTCCCTTTAAGCTAGCCGGCTTTGATATAGTTATAGGTATGGATTGGTTATCGCATAACCAAGCCCAGATTGTGTGCAACAGAAAGCAAGTGGTAGTCAAAACCCCGTCTGGGGAGTCACTTACCATTCATGGGGATACTCAGCATCGATTGCCTGAGCAAGTGTCCATGCTCAAGGCATCCAGATGTCTGCAGAAGGGTTGTGTCATTTATATGGCACAAGTTACTATTGATGAGCCAAAGCCCAAGATTGAAGACATCCCTATCATTTTGGAATATCCTGAAGTTTTTCCCGAAGAACTACCTAGTTTACCACCAGATAGGCAAGTGGAATTCCGAATTGACATCATCCCGGGTGCAGCACCAGTAGCGAGAGCGCCTTATAGGTTGGCACCAACAGAAATGAAGGAATTAAGGACGCAGTTAGATGATCTGTTAGCCAAAGGTTTTATTAGACCTAGTTCGTCTCCTTGGGGAGCACTGATTTTGTTTGTCAAGAAGAAGGATGGATCGATGCGTCTGTGCATCGATTACCATGAGCTTAATAAAGTCACTATCAAGAATAGGTATCCTTTGCCCAGGATCGACGATCTGTTCGATCAGTTACAAGGAGCAAGCTATTTTTCTAAGATCGATTTGAGGTCAGGCTATCATCAGTTGAAGGTCAAGGATGAAGATGTACACAAGACAGCATTTAGGACTCGTTATGGTCATTACGAGTTCCTAGTGATGCCTTTTGGGCTCACTAATGCACCGGCCGCATTCATGGATCTCATGAATCACGTCTGCAAGCCTTACCTGGATAAATTTGTCATCGTCTTTATTGATGACATCCTTATTTACTCGAAGAACCAAGCTGACCACGAGAAACACCTTCGTTGTATTCTCAAACTTCTACATCATGAGAAACTCTACGCCAAATTTTCGAAGTGCGAATTTTGGCTACGAGAAGTCCAATTCCTTGGACATGTGGTAAGTGAGCGTGGTATCCAAGTGGATCCCGCTAAGGTAGAAGCAGTTATGAATTGGCAAGAGCCAAAGACGCCTACTGAGATTCGCAGTTTTCTGGGTTTAGCAGGATATTATAGGCGTTTCATCGAAAACTTTTCAAGGATTGTTGTGCCCCTAACTTCGTTGACACGTAAAAAGGTTAAATTTGATTGGGGCCCTAAGCAACATGAATCCTTTGATATTCTGAAGAAAAAGTTAAGCAATGCACCAGTGTTAACATTGCCCGATGGTATAGAAGAATTTGTGGTGTACTGTGATGCATCACACACTGGTATGGGTTGTGTACTCATGCAGAAAGGCAAGGTTATTGCCTACGCTTCACGACAGCTAAAGGTGCACGAGAAGAACTACACCACCCATGACTTAGAGCTGGGTGCCGTTGTATTTGCATTAAAACTTTGGAGACACTACTTGTATGGTACCAAATGTGTGATCTATTCAGATCACAAAAGCCTTCAACATTTGTTTAATCAGAAGGACTTGAACATGCGACAGAGACGCTGGATGGAAACCCTAAATGATTATGATTGTGAGATAAAATACCATCCAGGCAAGGCAAATGTAGTTGCTGAAGCCTTAAGCAGAAAAGAAAGAGTGAAGCCAATAAGAATCAATGCCAAGCGCATTGAAATAAGGAATAGTTTGAACGAAAGGGTGTTAGCTGCACAGAAGGAAGTTGTGTTGGAAGCTAACTATCCTGAAGAAAAGCTAGGAGTAACTGAGGAGCAGTTATCCCACGACAAAGACGGAATGCTTAGATTGAATGGACGAATATGGGTTCCAGTTTATGGAGGACTTCGGGATATTATCCTCCAGGAAGCCCACAGTTCCAAATATTTCGTTCATCCTGGAGCTGATAAGATGTACCGGGATCTAAAGGCCAACTACTGGTGGATTGGTTTGAAAAAGTCTGTAGCTACCAATGTAGCTAAATGTTTGACTTGTGCGCAAGTCAAAGCTGAGCATCAGAAGCCGTCAGGTTTGTTACAACAGCCTGAAATCCCCACATGGAAGTGGGAGATGGTGACAATGGATTTCATCACCAAGTTGCCAAAGACGAGAAAGGGAAATGATACTATATGGGTCATAGTGGACAGACTGACGAAGTCAGAACATTTCCTACCCATTAAGGAAACCTACAACTCAGACATGTTAGCTCAATTATATGTAGATAAGATCGTAGCTCTACATGGTGTACCATTGTCAATTATCTCTGATAGAGATACGAGATACACCTCTCATTTTTGGAAGAGTTTCCAACAATCTTTGGGCACACGCTTAAATTTTAGTACGGCTTATCATCCTCAGACTGACGGTCAAAGTGAGCGTACCATCCAAACATTGGAAGACATGCTTCGTGCATGTGTGATTGATTTAGGTGGCAGTTGGGATAAGCATCTGCCATTGGTCGAGTTCTCCTATAACAATAGCTACCATAATAGTATTAAGGCTGCGCCCTTTGAGGCATTATATGGTAGAAAATGCAGAACACCCATTTGTTGGGCGGAAGTAGGAGACGTTCAATTGTCAGGACCAGATTTGGTTTTTGAAACGACGGACAAGATTGTCCAGATTCGCGATCGTTTGAAAGCTGCCAGGGATAGGCAGAAAAGTTATGCGGATCCAAAGCGCAAATCGTTTCACTTCGAAGTAGGTGACAAGGTATTGCTTAAAGTATCACCCTGGAAAGGGGTAATGCGATTTGGTAAGAAAGGAAAGCTAAGCCCGAGATACATAGGACCTTTCGAGGTTATCGAACGTGTCGGGTCGGTTGCTTATAAGTCAAACTTGCCTGAAGAGCTTAGTGCTATCCATAATGTGTTCCACATCTGTAATTTGAAGACGTGTTTCGCTGATGAATCACTGGTTATACCACATACGGATGTACATATAGATGAAAGCTTGAAATTTGTGGAGAAGCCATTGTCGATTGAAGATCGACAGGTAAAGAAGCTTCGAAGGAAGCATGTACCTATTGTTAAGGTCAAATGGGAAGCCCGTAGAGGTCCCGAATACACATGGGAGGTAGAATCCACGATGAAAGAAAAGTACCCTCATTTGTTTCAGTAAATCTCGGGGTCGAGATTTCTTTTAAGGGGGTGAGGATGTAACACCTCGAAAATTTACGTCCAATAATGTATTGACACGTGTCATGGGCTTTGAATATGTGAAAACATACTTTAGAGGGACTAAAGTTGACAAACAGTGAAACTATGTGAATATAAGGGTCCAAAGTGTCAACAATGGATAAATAGGCTCTAAAATAACCCTACATGGTGTTTACAATCTTAAACAGATAAATCATGGATCATACAAAGCGAAAAATGAAAGAAAGTGAGGAATTACAAACTACAGGGGCTAAACGTGTCAACATGTTGAAAGTATACCTCTGAGTGACCTTTTGGCAAACCCAAAGCTTTGTAATGATAAAATATACTCACTAGAATATGTGATAAAAATTTCATCAAGTTTCGTTATCGTATGAGAAAGTTATGATCAAAACCGTGCACGAAGGGTTAAATGCGTTAACGTTAAAATTCGTGACTTTTCGGGTAAGCACAAAGTTAACCAAGGACTTTACCATGTTTGTAAAAGTTCCAAGGTCCTTAAAAATCAGGTTTTAGGGTCTAATGTGCAAGAAAAGTAGCCAAAACCACGTTACAAGAGACCAAGGACTGAAATGCAAATCAATGAAACTTGGAGACCTGGTCGCCCACTTGTACGCGCCCCGCGAGGGGGTTCTCGCGCCCCGCGTATAAGTCGCCAGCGACAAAACATGCGCAGCTGCCAGTTATGAGTCTGATTTCGAGTTGTTACCAGCTGTATCCGATTCCTGAGCCTCACCAATGAATATACATGCATTTAGGGACACTTGGACTCTTCTTACAACAATCCTAGACCCTTGTGGCAGCCTCTAGTGAGATCAAAGTTGGCATAAAAGGGTCTTGAAGCTTGTAACCTTCAACACTTGCATGTTCAAAAATTCACAAGATCATCTCTTGAGCTCTCTGGACGTCAAGCCAACTATCTAGTGATCTCTAAGCTTAATTAGGACTCTTGTAAGACTTCATAACCCTTTCTAATTCGTTCTAGCTTGGTTAATTAAGCAAAAGTCAAGCCATCGTAATTTAAGTTTGACTTCGTGATTAAACGAAATTTGCTCAGTCATTTCTCAAATTGAAAGTACCTACAAGTTGGTATTTATGTGGGTAACAAACCCTCAAAAGGGTATTTTCAGATTCCCACTCTAAGTATGTTAATTGTCGAGTCAAAGCTTTTCTTAAAAAGTCAACAGAATGTGTATTTTCAAATTTAAGCATGATTAGCAATGTAGGGTACATGTAACCTATTTGATCATTAAAATGACTTAGTAATTAATGTAAGAACATGTCTCAACATGTTCATCTCGACAATTTTCAGTTTAAACCCGAATCGGAACCGAAAGTCGCATAAATTGACTTTTTCTTTGACTTTCAGTTCTGATCCGTTCATGCATGTTTGAGATCTGCCTTAGAGCTTATTGTGGACCAATTTTCATATAAGTATAACTCTCTGAGATTTTACAACTGGGTTCAACACTTATCCGATTCATATGCATGTTTCCGATTTATGCTTAAATGTTGACTATTATGCCCTTTTGACTATAAAACGTGATTTTTGAAAAAGTGAAAGAGTAGAAACATTTGTTACTGATTTATAAACTTGCACCTAAAATTTGATATCAGTTTGAGGTCTAGATTAAGAGTTATGCTCATTATCGTAATTTGAAAGCTTTATGTTACTTAAATGGCGTAATTAGCATATAACCCATTTAAACCCACTTTTTGATATCAAACTTTTTACCCACTGATATAATATAATATTTTGGGATTTTTAAAGATTTTTATTTAAGTTTTGGCCGATCATATACTAGGTCTCTAAGTTTAATTCGGTAAATATCGATTTTGCCCTTTTAAGCCATAAAACGAGTTTTACAAATCCTTTTGACCCCAAACCTTTTTCTACTGATTTTATTTGATAAATAAAATATTTTGAGCATTCTGGAAATATAAAAATATCAGCTTTCTTTTAAAAACCAGAAACGGCTCTAAATCGCCTTTTTAAGCGTTTTTAACGCATAGTATGTACTATAACCATATTAAACATATAAGGTTGATACCTACTGATGTTTTTAGTATATTTTTATATAATAACAGTAAGTATAAGTTTTTGAACTCAGGTTTCCAGTTTTGACCTTTTTAGCCCTTGTGAAATTACCAAAATACCCCTATGGTGCATAGTTTGGTTTTAAATGATAAGTTTTACATATGGGTCATACCCTACTGTTATAACATGTTAAATTAAGTATATTTACTGTATAAACCAGACCTGTAACTCAGATTTCTAATTTAACTCTTTTATAATCTTTTAAATGACCAAAATGCCCTTATGAGGCATAATTTGTGTTTAAATCCATTTTGGGCATAATAGAAGATATATTACTGATATTATAACATATTTAGAGCATATTATCTCAGGGAACTTGCATATGACTCTTGCGGTTACCCGTAACGCTCTTTTCGCGTTCGGTTCTGTTTATGTAACTAGTTTGCATAAATTGACCGAGACGGGTCAAACATTATCATTTTTGTCTCAAAATCCAGAATGTATTTAGTATACCCATATTATACAAGTATTCAATCTTGTCGGGTCTAAATCACATTCTATCCGGTCTTCGCTTAATCGTGCGTTTGAACCGTTTCGTCCTTAAAGCTAACCGGTCTAAGCTTAAGGTTAAATAAAGACCCGTTAGAAATCTAATAGGTTATTATAAACCTTCGTTCCAGATTAGGAGCACCGGGAAAAGCTACTTGCAATTTGCTTATTGTGAATTATACTTTACTCAGGTAAATACTTTTTACTTATTTTCCCTATACGGGCTTGGGTTACAGTATATAAAATACCGCTTGATCGAGCATCAAATTTACATCTTTGGGTGGTTAATTGAATAATTTGATCGGCTCATTTAAACAGTCTTGTTCACTTAAAGCCTTTGGGGGTTAATGACCATGTCCCGGATATCCTTGGCATCATCTTACGAGATGGCCACGACCTGAGCACGAGGTGTAGGCGTACACCTGTCAGTGTATAACTCTATATTGTGGTGTGTCTATTGATCTTTAACCCGGACAAGATCCGGGCTACTGAACGCACAAGTAACATGTAATTCGTTCACAAGATTATATATATTACATAATTATCCCAAGTTATAAAATGTTTTGTGCCTTGAGCATTCAAATCAATTTTCAACCATTTTCAAAATGAGTCAGTTAAATTGTATTTACCAGTGTAAACTGACATATTTTCCCAAAAGGTTAAGTGCAGGTACTACACGTACTAGGCTGGCTGTCTTCTAGAGCGTCCACAATAAGTCTCGCAAGCTTGGATGACAATAAACTGTTGAACAATATCTTATTTTATTTTGATCCGCCTGTGGATCCGTTTCAACTATTAGTGATATTTAATATTACACTTTATTAAAGTTGAAATGAATCTATCTTTGCTTCCGCTGTGCATTTATATATTGTGTTGTTTGTCTATGATGATACCAACTACGTCACTATACTCCCCACCGGGCCCACCGGTGACACGTGGAAAATAGGGGTGTGACAAGTTTGTAGGCCACTTTGCCTATTTTCTCTATGATGTCGAATGGTCCGACGTATCGCAGGTTAAGTTTGCCTCGTTTGCCAAAACGAACCACACCCTTCCAGGGTGAAACTTTGAGTAGCACTCGATCCCCAACCTGGAACTCGAGTGGTTTCCTGCCCTTATCGGCGTAGCTTTTCTGACGGTCACTAGCTGCCGCCATTCGTTGTCGTATCTGAGCAATCCTTTATGTTGTGTCTGCCACAAGTTCTGGGCCAGTGATCTGACTATCCCCCATCTCTGCCCCACAAAGAGGTGATCGGCATTTACGCCCTTACAATGCCTTAAATGGAGCGGTCCGAATGCTGGTATGGTAACTGTTATTATACGAGAATTCCACTAGTGGCAGATGTTTTTCCCAACCGTTGCCAAAGTCAATCACACATGCCCTAAGCATGTCTTAAAGGGTCTGGATGGTGCGTTCAGACTGCCCATCCGTTTGCGGGTGATAAGCTGTGCTCATATTTAAACGTGAGCCAAAGGACTTGTGCATTGCTTGCCACAGTTCTGAAGTAAAACGTGCATCACGATCTGAGATAATAAAGGTTTGCACCCCGTGCCTCGAGACAACTTCCTTAAGATATACGTCTGCTAGAGTGGAGAACTTATCCGTTTCCTTGATAGCCAAGAAGTGTGCAGACTTTGTGAGTCGATTCACGATCACCAAAATAGTGTCATTTCCACGTTGAGATCTAGGCAGGCCAGTAACGAAATCCATGGAAATTTGCTCCCATTTCCATTGTGGTATCTCTGGTTGTTGAAGTAGGCCTGAGGGTTTCTAGTATTCGACTTTGACTCTCGCACAAGTCAAACATTTACTAACGTAGGTTGCTATGTGAGCCTTCATGCTAGGCCACCAGTACGTAGTTCTGAGATCGTGGTACATCTTGTCCGAACCAGGATGTACTGAGTAACGAGACTTGTGTGCTTCATTCATCACAAGTTCGCGTAAGTTTCCATAGAGTGGGACCCAAATGCGTCCTGTTACGTAGTATGCACCGTCTTCCTTTTGTTCTAACTGCTGTCTTGAGCCGCGTAGGGCTTCAGCCCTGACGTTTTCTGGTTTCAATGCTTCTACCTGAGCATCTCGTATCTGTGCAGGAAGACTAGACTAGGTAGTAAGTTGTAGTGCTCGCACGCGCTTGGGTATGGTATCCTTTCGACTGAGGGCGTCGACCACCACATTGGCTTTGCCCGGATGGTATCTGATCGAACATTCGTAATCATTCAGTAGCTCGACCCATCGACGTTGTCGCATGTTCAACTCCTTCTGTTTGAAGATATGCTCGAGACTCCTGTGATCGGTGTAAATGGCGCACTTGATACCGTACAGGTAGTGTCTCCATATCTTAAGTGCAAAAACAACAGCTCCCAGCTCTAAATTGTGTGTAGTGTAGTTCCTTTCATGAACTTTAAGTTGGTGTGAGGCGTACGCAATAACTTTATCCCGTTGCATCAATACACAACCAAGACCCTGAATTGATGTGTCGCAGTAAACCACAAAGTCGTCTGTGCCCTCTGGCAATGAAAGAATAGGTGCACTGCAAAGTCTATCCTTTAAGTGCTGAAATGCTGATTCCTGTGCATTTCCCCATCGATAAACAACGCCTTTCTGTGTTAGTGAGGTGAGAGGTTGTGCAATCTTGGAGAAGTCCTTGATGAACCTCCTGTAGTAACCTGCCAAACCCAAGAATTGGCGAATTTCCGTTGGTGTACGAGGTGCAGGCCAGTTCTTAATCGAGTCTACCTTGGATGGATCAACGTGAATCCCATCTTTGTTCACTACGTGGCCTAGGAAATGGACTTCGCGAAGCCAGAAGTCGCATTTCGAGAACTTTGCATATAGTTGCTCTGTTCGAAGGAGTTCCAAAATAAGTCGTAGATGTTGCTCGTGTTCTTCCTGACTCTTAGAATAGATAAGGATGTTGTCGATGAAAACTATAACGAACTTATCTAGGTAAGGCTTGCACACTCGATTCATCAAGTCCATGAAGACTGCAGGTGCGTTTGTCAGCCCAAAAGGCATGACCAAAAACTCGTAGTGTCCATAACGAGTTCTAAAGGCTGTTTTGGAGACGTCCTCTTCTCGGACTCTCAGCTGGTGATATCCCGATCTCAGATCATTCTTCGAGTAGTAGCTCGACCCTTGCAGCTGGTCGAACAGGTCATCAATACGTGGAAGAGGATAACGATTCTTCTCCGTCACCTTGTTGAGTTCACGGTGGTCGATGCACATTTTGAAGGTACCGTCTTTCCTTTTCACAAATAGCACTAGAGCTCCCCATGGCAAAGAGCTAGGACGAATAAAAACCCATATTCAAAAGTTCTTGTAGTTGCGTGGACAGTTCTTCCAATTCTGATGGAGCTAGGCGATAAGGTGCACGAGCTATAGGTGCTGCTCCAGGAGCTAGTTCAATCTGAAATTCCACCTGGCTATGAGGCGGAAGGCCAGGTAATTCCTCAGGGAATACCTCAGGAAAGTCACGTACGATCGGAAAATCTTCTATCTTCTCCTCTTTCTTCGAGGTGTCTGTAACGAGAGCCAAGATAGCAGTGTGGCCCTTTCGTAAACACTTTTGGGCCTTAAGGAAAGGGATGATGCTCACCACAGCACCACTCTTGTCGCCATGAATCGTAAGAGGTTCATCACCTGTACGAGGAACACGGACGATCTTCTCATTGCAGAGAACCTCTGCTCGATATTGAGGTAGCCAATCCATACCAATAACGATGTCGAAACCATCACAACGTTGGGGTCATTCCTAACATCACCCTGACCAATGACGAACACTCGCCCCTGGCACCATTCCCGTCGTTATTACCCCCGTTGTTACCTCCATTATTGTTCCCGTTTCCTTGATTGTGGTTCTGATTCTGGTTCTGGTTCAACTGTGGGCAGTGTCTCTTGAAATGACCTTCAGCACCACACTGATAACATCCCTTGTTACCCTGCTGTTGCTGCTGATTCTGTGGAGCTTGTGGCTGCCGTTGTCGGTTCTGGTTTGCAGGAAGTGAGCTTCTACAATCTTTGGCTCCATGACCAAGCTTGTTGTATCTCTGACAACGATCTTTGTTGCACTACCCGCTGTGGTGCAAATTACATCGATTGCACTTAGGGTGGTTTCCCTCGTATCCACCCTGACTTCGATTACCAAATGACTGCTGACTGGGCTCCTGTCGCTGTTGCAACTGAGACTGAACCGAAGTGGAACCCTTGCTGGAGGTTCCATCTCACTTTCGCTTGTTCTCACTGGGAGTAACAGAAGTAGTAATAGTAGTAGCACCAATATGCTTAGGCAGCTTGTTCTGTTCCACTGCCTGGTCTGTGAGACGATGAGCAAGACGGGTAACATCCTGGATGGTAGCAAGGTTTGCAGTAGTCACATGGCTTTGAATTTCTGGTACTAGGCCCTTGAGGTACAGCCCAATGCGCTTGATGGGAGGATCCACCATAGTTGGACATATCACTGCCAGTTCGTTGGATCATTTCGTGTACGCTTCTATCTCTGACCCCGTTATCTTCAGGTTAAAGAACTCTACTTCCAGCTTGTGGATGTCATCGCGACTACAGTATTTCTGCTTGATCAGTTCCTTAAAGCCGTTCCAGGGTGTGGCATTGGCAGCTACCAGCCCCAACATTTGTACTTGTGCGCTTCACCAAGTTAAAGCAACACCTTCGAGGGTACCAGTGGCATACTTCACCCTACGATCCTCAGGGCATTCACACATTTCGAAGACCAATTCGAGCTTCTCGAACCAGTGGAGGAGTCCAACGGCCCCTTCAGTGCCACTAAAAGTACTAGGACGACAATCCATGAAGATTTTGAATGTGCATACAGATGGCGGAGCGTTCTGACCTTGTTGCGCGAGGAAGAAAAGACAAGGTTAAGCGCGAGAGTTGGGTCATGATGTAACAACTGCGCTTGTTATCACTATAAACAGTTCTGTTATCAATAAAACAATGTTATTTGATCCCAATGTTTGTTTGATTGTGTTATACATTTTTCATGTTTTGACTTTTATGTAATTTCAAACTCTACATCGCTTTCTGGAGAGTTATACGCAAACTAGTGCGTAAACGTACTCAGTTTAATGCGAGAAATACTCTGGAACATCAACATATACTCAACATACCTTAAATAACCTTTACATAACTTAGAAATAAGTTTTGAAGGCTTTGGTATGTCAAAAACAAGTTAATTCGCTTACAGGGACTAAATATGACAAACTGCGAAAGTATGTCAATTTGAACTGTAACGAACATTCCGGAACATGACCATAAGTTAAACACACCTTAAATATCCTTTACATAGCTTAGAAATAGGCTTTGAGGGGTTTGGTGTGCTAAAATAAACTTTTGGAACATTCAGGGACTAAAAGTGTCAAAAAGTGCACAAGTTTGCATTTTCGCGCATAACTTACGTTCTGAATACATCTGGACATCCAAAAATTTATGTAAGCATGACTACATTTTATTTTAGTGTTCGCCATAAGAAAAATCCATTCGTTTCGTCGTTTGGTTCGTTTTTCGCGCTTATGCGCATTCCGTCGTAGTTAAGCGAACATCGCGTTCGTACGGCTAAACGAACCGACATCCGAGATATTTTTGAGCATGTTTTAAGTTCCCTATACTTTAACTTCATTTTAGAGCTTTGAAATGGGGTTAACGGGCCTTAAACGTGTCAAAAATGACCTAAATACAGTTCAGGGACCAAAACTGT
The DNA here is from genome assembly GCA_030545235.1 of Helianthus tuberosus. Lineage (NCBI taxonomy): Eukaryota > Viridiplantae > Streptophyta > Magnoliopsida > Asterales > Asteraceae > Helianthus > Helianthus tuberosus. The sequence goes on from CM060444.1 coordinate 72,957,598, forward strand.
AATTCTGCCAAAGTTCACCCATACGATGCGTATGGTATATATACCATACGATGCGTATGGGGTGTCCAGACCAGATGCAGAGTATTTAAACAGGCTGTTTGCACATGTTTAATCCACAACCACATGTTCCTAATTATCTAGTCATGAGATAAGGATGGAATTAAGCTTCCATAGCCTTGCAACAAGTGTACGGGCTAGATCTTTTCCCCTTTTCCAAGAAACGATCCTAGCGGTAGTGCTTTTACTATAAATACCCATCCATCCTCAACACAAAACCCACACCTTTGAACCTTTGAATCTTGGACCCTTCGTAAGTATTCTTTCGTTCTTTTCCTTATATATATATTTTTTTTTTTTTTTTTTTATTTTACTGCTTTTCGAGTCGGAAAGTCAAACTTTGTTTGACTTTCAGCGTTGACCAGTAATGGTCAATGCGAAGTTCGTTTGAACTTCGCAACGTGAGTGTAATCACGTTGGTCATAGTCCTTTGGGACTATGCCTACTGATTACCACGTTGTCTAGGGTCGTAGGGTAGGCGATCTAATAAATCGCCTATACCTTCGAACCCGACCCAGTTTGGTCGATCATTAGGATCCGACCAAACACATTAGGTGACCATAGTAGGTAGGGAATAACCTTCCGAGGTTATACCCTATGGTCACATCGTTTAAGTAGTTGTATGATAGGTAGTTTATATGCCTTAGGTAAATTACCAGAATACCCTTTTCATGTATAATTGGTAATTAAGCATATGTAACCTAAACCTTTGTCACATAACTGATTATGTAACATGTATAGGCATATAATACTTATCATAGGACTAGTTAGGCGGTCCGAACGCGTTTCACGCGCGCGACGCGTTAAAGTAGCATAAGCTTCCTAAACGGGTCGTAATGGGTCGTAAACAATTATGTTAAGTTTCATTTAGCATGTAGGCTTTGTTAAACCATATCACGTGAGTTCCGACACTCATTTGGTTTACAAACCCTAATGCTACCCAGTCTTCCGAGATAGGTCCGGTTTATTAACATAGTTACCTATACTAGGTGCCGTTTGATTCCGAGATCTATAGCATTACTTGGTGGTTATCTTTATACAACTGAGCAATCTCAAGTGAGTACATAGACCCCTCTTTTACTGTTTTCCAAACTGTTTTGGGGTGAAACACATGTGCCTACTTGTTACTTTCATGCTTTCCTGTTTTCACATCATATACATGCTATGTTCGTTAGTACACTATAGTACATGATTTCATGACATTTCATGCTAGGTGTGCCCATTGTGTGCATTACTTAGTACATCGTTTTACATGACATTTCATGCTAGGTGTGCCCATTGTGTGCATTACTTAGTACATCGTTTTACATGACATTTCACGCTATGTATGTTCATTTGATTACATACTTAGTGCATTGTTTTTCACATGCTCACATTTTGTTATGACATTTGGTTTGTTTACATGGGACAATATATCCATTAACATTAGCTACGCCGTTCGTTAGTAGGTAGTGGTACCATAGGAATTGACAACTCCCGTTCCGGACATCCCAGGGTAAGGGGACAGAAAGGAATGACCGAATTCGTTGACATTAAGACAGATAGACCTTTAATTTGTTTAAAGGGTTTATCACCACAGTCGCCAGGCTTGGATGTATGCATTTTCACAATACCACATAAATGTTCATATTAAATAGTTGCATGCATTTACACAAAACATAGCTTTGATTTAAACTAAGTTTTACTTCAATACTTTGTTTTTGTGCATATGGTTTAGTTGAGACATTTCACTTGCCATACATGACATTTTGACATAGACATTTGACATGGATATTTGACATAGACATTTGACCTGGATAATTGACATAGACATTTGACATGATTTACACTTGACATATTATTCAATACATTTGACAATTTGGTTAAACATAGACTTCTTACATTGGTTGGTTTGGTTTGATTAAGTGATTAAGTTAGCGATGCGTGTGTAATATGATACAAGCATGGTGGATACGCCGCTGGTACTTCCTATATATAAGTGTTTGTATGATATTACATGGCGTAACGTTACTTGAATCATTTCAGTTTGAGACATAGAACATTTTATACAAATAACATGCTTTTCACAAGACATTGATTTACAAACAACTTATCTTATACAAACACATTTTTACATGGTTATTTATTTAACCTGACATTTACTTATACATATCATCTGATCTTATTGTTTTCAAATGATTTACAAGACAAAGCAAATAACAAGGTTCATGACTAAACATTTTCTCAAACATAAGTCATGAATCTTATTTTCACAAAACCTATGTATCTCACAGGCATTTTTATGCTGACGTACCTATTTTCACATGTGTTTTCAGGTGCTTTTCCATAGGATGTTGATCATGATACTAGGGCGGACCTGTGCCTTAGAGACTTTAAAAGATAATAGACTATGTTTAATTATGTTCTGAACTCTTTAATTACCTGTTTGAAACAATGTAACACCTTTGTTTATAAATAAAATACAACTTTGTATGCCATGGTTATGAAACAATTAATTCTGTCGCGACACGCCCCGATGTTTCCGCCGCGCTTTGTTGTTTTACGCGGTCGGGGTGTGACAGAAGAGTTGGTATCAGAGCCAATGGTTATAGGGAATTAGGTTATTAGTAATGCTTTGACCTAGACTATAACTTTTCTAGGAACCTAACACAAGTTATCTTGTGTTTAGATCTTAAAACATGTACATCACCTATCCTTAGGTGATTAACAAAACAAGGAACCAAAATTTTTCCGAAACGATTTTTGAAAAACAATCATCTGTTTTTGAATAAATTTTTACATGGTTTTGAACCCTCAATTGTAAGGTTTTGAACCCTCTGTTATATGGTTTTGAACCCTTTTTCAAGTTTGGTTTTTTGGCCTTGTGCCTTCTAATTTTCAAAAATCCCGTCAAACGTTTTGGGTTTTAAATAATGTGAACATGTGCAAACTGGAAGGGTGAATGCCTGTATTCTGAGTTTTCTGTCTAGGCAAGCACTTCGTATACATCTCAACCAGACGCAGAGACCAATTGTGCTTACCTGGGAATTCTTGGGATGAGTGTTCACTTATAGGCGAGCATGTCTTCATTATACATTATTTTTGATCCATTTACTTTGATTAGTCACTGTGAGTCGTTTGTTTGCTTTGTGATACGGACGAATGACCACCATCTATGCTGTTGGCAATTCTTGTTTTTATCATCTCATTCTTTTCATCCAATCATCTCACTCGTTTCTTTTCATGTTTTCCTCTTTTAGAATGCCTCCTCGACGCGAGAACCAGATAGCAACTGCCGAGCTGGCAGAAATTATTGCGCAGCAGATGGCTGCTCAGTTTCCAAATCTCTTTGCTCAATGGAACCAAGCCAACAACAACAACAATGTTCCATGCAAATACAAGGATTTTAACCAGGCTAAACCACTCAAGTTTAGTGGTTCTGAGGGAGCGACTGGGCTTCTTCAGTGGTTCGAGAGCATAGAGAATACTTTTCGCCATGTGCAGTGTCCGGATAATCGCAAGGTCGAGTTCTCCTCGAGCGTATTTCAGAAGAGGGCTTTGACATGGTGGAACGGGGTTATGAGAGACCGGGGTGCAGAAGTTGCTCTCGCACAAACATGGGCTGAACTTAGAGCCCTTATGATGAGGGAATTCTGTCCTCGCCATGAACAGCGAGCGTTGGAGAAAGAGTTTGATGTTTTGAAGCAAGATAGTGGTGAGCACAGGGCTTATACTGATCGGTTTGAAGAATTGAGTCTGCTTTGCCCAACAATGGTCACCCCACTCGACAAGGCTATCGAGAGATACATCGATGGCCTACCTGACTCGGTACAAGACATTCTTACTGGTAGTAACCCTGCCACACTTCGTCAGGCGATCGAGTTATCTGCGACATTGACTGAGTCGCAGATCCGGAAGAACAAGTTACACCGGAAGGGTGACAAGGGCAAGAAGCAGTCGGCTGACAAAGAAGATAGCAAGAAAGGTCAAAACTTGAGTGGAAAGAACTCTGGTTCTTCAAAGAGGGCAAAGAAGCGTAAGGCTTCCCAAAATTTTGCTATCACTGCTCAAGCTAACCAGGTAGTTCCCAACCAACCTGCACAGCCTCCAGCAAAGAAACCCTATACAGGGAATGCACCTTTGTGCAATAGATGCAACAGTCACCACCAGCCGCAACTTCCATGCCGTTTCTGTACTAACTGTGGGAAATCAGGCCATCTCGCCAATGTTTGTCGATCTGCTCAGAATCCCGCGGTTCAGAACCCGGCTCAACAAGTTGCTCAGCCTCCTGCACCGCAACAGGGTCAAGTTGCAAGACCACAATACCCACCAGGTGCTTGTTATAATTGTGGGGATCTGACCCACTATAGAAACCGGTGCCCAAGGCTAGCCAACCAGAACCAGAACCAGAACCAGAACCAGAATCCGGCTCCGGCTCGAGGCCGAGTTTTTAACATGAATGCCCAAGAGGCACAGGCTGACGATAATGTGGTGAACGGTACGTTCTTTATTAATAATCAGCCTGCATCTGTTCTTTTCGATTCCGGTGCCGATAAGAGTTTCGTGTCATTATCTTTTGAGCAAATGCTTCGCGTGTCTAGAACGAAACTAGGCAAATCTTTGACAGTAGAGGTTGCTAGTGGTGAACCCATTATTCTTGATTCTGTTCTTCACAACTGCCAGTTGAATCTTAACGACCATCTTTTTCCTATTGACCTCGCGCCTATGCAACTTGGAAGCTTCGACGTTATTGTGGGAATGGATTGGTTATCCAAGCATCACGCAGAGATAGTTTGTTCTAAGAAGATTGTTCGTGTGCCGCTTTCGACAGGCGAGATCCTGCAAGTTCAAGGTGAGAAGCCTATCGGTGGTCTCAAACTCATGTCTTGTTTTAAAGCTCAGAAGTATCTGCGGAAGAACTATGTGGCTTTCTTAGCCCATGTTACAGAAGATAAAGGCAAGGGTAAGTCTATTTCAGATATTCCTGTCGTTCGGGATTATTCTGAAGTGTTCCCTGAAGACTTACCTGGTCTACCTCCAGCACGCCAAGTCGAGTTCCGCATTGATCTCGTACCTGGTGCAAACCCCATTGCCAGAGCTCCATATCGTCTTGCACCGTCTGAGATGCAAGAGTTGTCTAAGCAGCTTCAGGAGCTCTCTGACAAAGGTTTTATACGTCCTAGTTTTTCACCTTGGGGTGCTCCCGTTCTTTTTGTCAAGAAGAAGGATGGATCCTTTAGGATGTGTATCGATTATCGTGAGCTTAACAAGCTTACCATCAAGAATCGATATCCCCTACCTCGCATCGACGACCTCTTTGATCAGTTACAAGGTGCTTCTTATTTTTCGAAGATTGATCTGCGATCTGGATATCATCAACTTTGGGTGCAAGAAGAAGACATTCCGAAGACAGCATTCCGTACTCGTTATGGACATTACGAGTTCACAGTCATGCCATTCGGTTTGACTAATGCTCCTGCTGTTTTCATGGACCTAATGAATAGGGTCTGCAAACCTTATTTGGATCAGTTCGTCATTGTTTTTATTGACGATATCTTGATTTACTCTAAGACACGAGCTGATCACGAGCAGCATCTCCGTCTTACTCTGGAACTCCTGAAGAAAGAGCAACTTTTCGCCAAATTCTCCAAGTGCGAATTTTGGCTTAAAGAAGTTCAATTTTTGGGGCATATCATCAACGAACAAGGTGTTCATGTAGATCCCTCCAAGATCAGTGCGATTAAGGATTGGGATACGCCTACTACTCCTACTGAAGTTCGTTCATTTCTTGGTCTAGCGGGTTATTATCGCCGCTTCATTGAAAACTTCTCTAAGATTGCAGTTCCTCTTACTGCTCTAACTCAGAAGAAAATGCCCTTTTACTGGGGATTCAAACAAGAGGAAGCTTTTCAACACCTGAAGCAGAAGCTTTGCGATGCGCCTGTTCTATCATTGCCCGAGGGTGATGATGATTTTGTCGTGTATTGTGATGCATCTAAATTGGGTCTTGGCTGTGTTCTGATGCAAAGGAACAAAGTCATAGCCTATGCATCAAGACAATTGAAGATACATGAGAAGAACTACACCACTCATGATCTTGAGTTGGGTGCAGTTGTCTTTGCTCTCAAGATCTGGAGACACTATTTGTACGGTACAAAATGTGTGGTTTTCACTGACCACAAAAGTCTTCAGCATATCTTCAACCAGAAAGAACTCAACATGAGACAGCGACGTTGGGTTGAGCTTTTAAACGACTATGACTGCGAAATTCGCTACCATCCTGGTAAGGCGAATGTCGTGGCTGATGCATTGAGTCGTAAGGAACGTACTAAGCTTCATTGTGTACGCGTTCAATCTGTTATTCAAGCTCGATCTGATATTCAAGCCCGCATTTCTCTAGCCCAGCAATCTTGTGTTTCACAAGGTTTGATGGATAAGGAATTTCCCTATCACATAACACCTGCTCTTGAACTGAAAGACAATGGGTCATATTACTTCATGGACCGTTTGTGGGTCCCAAGCCAGGATGATATTCGTACCTTGCTTATGGATGAAGCCCATAAGTCTCGTTATTCTATTCATCCGGGCTCAGATAAAATGTACAAGGATCTTCGTATTCACTATTGGTGGCCTGGTATGAAGAAAGACATTGCCTTATACGTATCCAAATGCCTTACTTGTCTAAAGGTTAAGGCTGAACATCAGCGTCCTTCTGGTTTATTGGAGCAACCAGAGATCCCAGTTTGGAAATGGGAAAACATTACTATGGATCTTGTTACCAAACTTCCACGCACAAAGAAGGGTCATGATGCCATCTGGGTAGTCGTTGATCGTCTTACAAAGTCAGCACATTTCTTGCCAATCCGCGAGGATTTTCCTACTGACAGACTTGCTCAAATCTATGTGGATGAAATTGTAGCTCGACATGGTGTTCCGTTGAACATCATTTCTGACAGAGATGCTCGTTTCGCTTCTCATTTTTGGAGAACCATGCAATCTGCCATGGGGACCCAACTTAATCTGAGCACAGCTTATCATCCGCAAACGGATGGTCAATCTGAGAGAACAATCCAGACTCTGGAGGATATGCTAAGAGCTTGTGTGATCGATTTTGGTGGTAGTTGGGATTCACATCTTAAATTGATTGAATTCTCCTACAACAACAGTTATCACACTAGCATCAAAATGGCTCCTTTCGAAGCTCTCTATGGTCGAAAATGTCGTTCACCAGTCTGCTGGAATGAGATTGGCGAGGCTCAACTTACTGGACCTGCCCTCATTTTAGAGACAACTGACAAGGTCAAGAAAGTTCGTGATAACCTTCAGGCAGCTAGAAACCGTCAGAAGATTTACGCGGACCCAAAACGCAAAGCCTTGGAATTTCAAGTCGGTGATCGAGTATTACTTAAGGTCTCACCTTGGAAAGGTGTGATCAGATTTGGAAAGAAAGGAAAACTTGCACCTAGATACGTTGGACCATTCAAGATCGTCGAAAGAATCGGAAAGGTAGCCTACAGACTTGAGTTACCTCCTGAACTGGGAAATGTTCATCCAACTTTTCACGTGTCCAATCTCAAGAAGTGTACAGCTGATGAGAACTTCTCCATACCGCTTGACGAAATTCGTGTTGGCAAAACACTGAAATTTGTTGAGAAACCAGTGGAAATCATGGAACGTGAAGTCAAGTGGCTTAAACGCAAGCGCATTCCTTTGGTCAAAGTTCGCTGGGAAGCTAAACGTGGACCCGAGTTTACTTGGGAACGCGAAGATCAAATGAAGGCGAAATATCCACATCTTTTTCCACGAGTTTCCTCTAAATAAATTTCGGGACGAAATTTCCACAAGTAGGGGAGACTGTAACAACTGCGCTTGTTATCACTATGAACAGTTCTGTTATCAATAAAACAATGTTATTTGATCCCAATGTTTGTTTGATTGTGTTATACATTTTTCATGTTTTGACTTTTATGTAATTTCAAACTCTACATCGCTTTCTGGAGAGTTATACGCAAACTAGTGCGTAAACGTACTCAGTTTAATGCGAGAAATACTCTGGAACATCAACATATACTCAACATACCTTAAATAACCTTTACATAACTTAGAAATAAGTTTTGAAGGCTTTGGTATGTCAAAAACAAGTTAATTCGCTTACAGGGACTAAATATGACAAACTGCGAAAGTATGTCAATTTGAACTGTAACGAACATTCCGGAACATGACCATAAGTTAAACACACCTTAAATATCCTTTACATAGCTTAGAAATAGGCTTTGAGGGGTTTGGTGTGCTAAAATAAACTTTTGGAACATTCAGGGACTAAAAGTGTCAAAAAGTGCACAAGTTTGCATTTTCGCGCATAACTTACGTTCTGAATACATCTGGACATCCAAAAATTTATGTAAGCATGACTACATTTTATTTTAGTGTTCGCCATAAGAAAAATCCATTCGTTTCGTCGTTTGGTTCGTTTTTCGCGCTTATGCGCATTCCGTCGTAGTTAAGCGAACATCGCGTTCGTACGGCTAAACGAACCGACATCCGAGATATTTTTGAGCATGTTTTAAGTTCCCTATACTTTAACTTCATTTTAGAGCTTTGAAATGGGGTTAACGGGCCTTAAACGTGTCAAAAATGACCTAAATACAGTTCAGGGACCAAAACTGTAATTCTGCCAAAGTTCACCCATACGATGCGTATGGTATATATACCATACGATGCGTATGGGGTGTCCAGACCAGATGCAGAGTATTTAAACAGGCTGTTTGCACATGTTTAATCCACAACCACATGTTCCTAATTATCTAGTCATGAGATAAGGATGGAATTAAGCTTCCATAGCCTTGCAACAAGTGTACGGGCTAGATCTTTTCCCCTTTTCCAAGAAACGATCCTAGCGGTAGTGCTTTTACTATAAATACCCATCCATCCTCAACACAAAACCCACACCTTTGAACCTTTGAATCTTGGACCCTTCGTAAGTATTCTTTCGTTCTTTTCCTTATATATATATATATATTTTTTTTTTTTTTTTTATTTTACTGCTTTTCGAGTCGGAAAGTCAAACTTTGTTTGACTTTCAGCGTTGACCAGTAATGGTCAATGCGAAGTTCGTTTGAACTTCGCAACGTGAGTGTAATCACGTTGGTCATAGTCCTTTGGGACTATGCCTACTGATTACCACGTTGTCTAGGGTCGTAGGGTAGGCGATCTAATAAATCGCCTATACCTTCGAACCCGACCCAGTTTGGTCGATCATTAGGATCCGACCAAACACATTAGGTGACCATAGTAGGTAGGGAATAACCTTCCGAGGTTATACCCTATGGTCACATCGTTTAAGTAGTTGTATGATAGGTAGTTTATATGCCTTAGGTAAATTACCAGAATACCCTTTTCATGTATAATTGGTAATTAAGCATATGTAACCTAAACCTTTGTCACATAACTGATTATGTAACATGTATAGGCATATAATACTTATCATAGGACTAGTTAGGCGGTCCGAACGCGTTTCACGCGCGCGACGCGTTAAAGTAGCATAAGCTTCCTAAACGGGTCGTAATGGGTCGTAAACAATTATGTTAAGTTTCATTTAGCATGTAGGCTTTGTTAAACCATATCACGTGAGTTCCGACACTCATTTGGTTTACAAACCCTAATGCTACCCAGTCTTCCGAGATAGGTCCGGTTTATTAACATAGTTACCTATACTAGGTGCCGTTTGATTCCGAGATCTATAGCATTACTTGGTGGTTATCTTTATACAACTGAGCAATCTCAAGTGAGTACATAGACCCCTCTTTTACTGTTTTCCAAACTGTTTTGGGGTGAAACACATGTGCCTACTTGTTACTTTCATGCTTTCCTGTTTTCACATCATATACATGCTATGTTCGTTAGTACACTATAGTACATGATTTCATGACATTTCATGCTAGGTGTGCCCATTGTGTGCATTACTTAGTACATCGTTTTACATGACATTTCATGCTAGGTGTGCCCATTGTGTGCATTACTTAGTACATCGTTTTACATGACATTTCACGCTATGTATGTTCATTTGATTACATACTTAGTGCATTGTTTTTCACATGCTCACATTTTGTTATGACATTTGGTTTGTTTACATGGGACAATATATCCATTAACATTAGCTACGCCGTTCGTTAGTAGGTAGTGGTACCATAGGAATTGACAACTCCCGTTCCGGACATCCCAGGGTAAGGGGACAGAAAGGAATGACCGAATTCGTTGACATTAAGACAGATAGACCTTTAATTTGTTTAAAGGGTTTATCACCACAGTCGCCAGGCTTGGATGTATGCATTTTCACAATACCACATAAATGTTCATATTAAATAGTTGCATGCATTTACACAAAACATAGCTTTGATTTAAACTAAGTTTTACTTCAATACTTTGTTTTTGTGCATATGGTTTAGTTGAGACATTTCACTTGCCATACATGACATTTTGACATAGACATTTGACATGGATATTTGACATAGACATTTGACCTGGATAATTGACATAGACATTTGACATGATTTACACTTGACATATTATTCAATACATTTGACAATTTGGTTAAACATAGACTTCTTACATTGGTTGGTTTGGTTTGATTAAGTGATTAAGTTAGCGATGCGTGTGTAATATGATACAAGCATGGTGGATACGCCGCTGGTACTTCCTATATATAAGTGTTTGTATGATATTACATGGCGTAACGTTACTTGAATCATTTCAGTTTGAGACATAGAACATTTTATACAAATAACATGCTTTTCACAAGACATTGATTTACAAACAACTTATCTTATACAAACACATTTTTACATGGTTATTTATTTAACCTGACATTTACTTATACATATCATCTGATCTTATTGTTTTCAAATGATTTACAAGACAAAGCAAATAACAAGGTTCATGACTAAACATTTTCTCAAACATAAGTCATGAATCTTATTTTCACAAAACCTATGTATCTCACAGGCATTTTTATGCTGACGTACCTATTTTCACATGTGTTTTCAGGTGCTTTTCCATAGGATGTTGATCATGATACTAGGGCGGACCTGTGCCTTAGAGACTTTAAAAGATAATAGACTATGTTTAATTATGTTCTGAACTCTTTAATTACCTGTTTGAAACAATGTAACACCTTTGTTTATAAATAAAATACAACTTTGTATGCCATGGTTATGAAACAATTAATTCTGTCGCGACACGCCCCGATGTTTCCGCCGCGCTTTGTTGTTTTACGCGGTCGGGGTGTGACACATGAGAGTAGGATTAACGTCCTAGGATAGGTTCGGAATAGCAGGTTAAACCTCCTGCCTGAGCGGCTGCGAGTTCTGTCGTAACTTGTTTGTTGATAAGAGCCATCAGCTGGGCTTGAGTTAGGTTCACACGTCCACTCATGATCTTCACATTGAAGTAAACACAAGTAGGAAAGGTGTCGCGAATGTGTGTAAGTGTGGAGTGACAGAAGAGAGTAAGCACACAGGGTTCAAGCAACAGTTGTTATACTAACTAAGCATACCATGAGCAATGTTCTGTATAACTAGCAAATAGGCAATATAACATAAACCATATCACCTAGAATGTCGAGTCTTGCATGTGGAGCGAAGCGTCGTTGTGGATCGTAGAGCACTGTACAGGTTATAGTCTGGTTTCAATAAAAACTTTTTACCTTATTAAAACCAAGTTCACTATAACCAATGGCTCTGATACCAATCTGTCACACCCCCAAAATCCACATGCGGAATTTCACCGCTTGGAGGCGTGACTGACCAGGATCAAGCCACCAATCATATTGAACAAGCATGTAAGTAATAATAAAATCCAACACAATACAATTGGTGTCCACACAAAACATAGTTTAAGTTGTAAGCGGAAGCATAATGTCTAAAACCAAAGCATAAGTTAAAAATGTTTAAGTTTATCATGAACACTCAATGTCCATGCTCCACAACGACTCTTCCCCATGCAAGCTCCAGCTAAGTACCTATTGACCTGCAAAGCATGTAGTAACGAGTCAACAAAAATGTTGAGCGAGTTCACAGTTGGGTGTTTGTTTTAAGTTGTTTCGAAAACAGTTTCCTTTAACTGGCATCCCTGCCGTGGGGGTTACCCCATAGTTGAAAACGTGTTCTGGTTAAATCCCGTTTACTCTGGCTATCCAGCCGTGGGGGCTACCCCATGTTTAGTTATCTGGCTTTTCGGCCGTGGGGGCTACCCCATGTATATACTACTAGACTCATTACCATATCGACTGCTGACTGTAGTCATGTTTATGTGCCCTGAACTGTCAATGTCTATCATCATTGACGTGCCCAGATCCATTAGTTCACGCCCGTCCTCTGCGACACGGTGTGAGGCTTGTCAAACCTAAATAGCGCTATCTAACTAATGACCCGCTCGCCATTGGCCCGACGATTAAGTCGATATAAAAAAGAGGGACTTCGTGATAGAGTTTTGGTCTAGTGAAATTTAAAATGTCTAAGAGGACAAGGAATTATATTCCTGAACCCATACTGTCCTACCCAAGAAAGGACGAGGAATCCATATTCCTTAACCCATTCCCAACCCTTGGGAATCCCATGCTTTGTAGAAAGTGTGAACTCACCTTAAATTAGCTCGGCAGATAATCAGAGGTCACTTGAGCTAATTGTGGTCAACCACGTCCTAGTATGGTTACCACACAAGTCAGATTCAAACCAAGTAATGCACGTATATTTTCTACACGTATACTAGCACGTTGCATACAAGTATTATTCATGGCATACACGTATAAACATGGCGGTTTAGCAACATCACATACGAGTTCAACAGTAACGTGTATATAAACAAAACCCAAATGTCTGGCCCAATTACTTGGCTTGTAATAGTATGCAAGTCCAAACAGAAGGTGTGGTTATGTGGTCTCGAGTCGAGACTAGGGATCTCGAGTCGAGACGGCGTGTTCTCGGGTTGAAGTCCTAGAGTTCTCGAGTCGCAACTAAGGGGGGTCTCGGGTCATACATTTGTCACTCGAGACCAGGTTGTCTCGAGTTAGGTCTCGAGTCGCAACAAGACCCACAACCGTGGTCTCGAGTCTTGTTGTTTGTGTGCTGGTGATGTGTGGTCTCGAGTCGAGACTGTGTGGTCTCGGCTCGCAACCACTGTCGCGATTAAAAGTGTAACAACCTTCCAAATTCCCAGCCTATTATCACCGTAACATTTGCTAACAGTTTTGGCAGTTTCAATTTAGATCAAATCAACATTTACTCAGCAACCATGCATATTCATATCACCTTAATCATCATCAATTCAAGAACAATTGATTTAATCAAAACAGCCGATTACATCTATTAGGTTCTAGATCTAAATCATGCAATCCTATTCATAAGAACATCATCACATAAATCCTAATTCTAAACCAAACACTAATCTCATGATCATCATGTGGGTTTGGATCAATCATTCAGAGACAACAATCAAACATACATCATTTAATCATGTATTCATAGTTTATCACAACATCAAGGATCAATCATAATGCATAACATCAAGTATCATATATTAAGCAAACTAACAATGATGGAACACTAACCGAGATGTAGAATGAATTGGTTTGATCGATTCAATGGCTTCGAATGAAGGGGGGCTGTCGTCGAGTTGTAGGGAGAGAGGAGAGAGTTTTAGGGTTTTGTGTTATGAGAAGATTATGAGAAAAACCAATACACACCCCCTAGTGTATGCGCATGAGGGGAGTGGGCTGAACCCATCCTGGCTTGCCATCTTTGGTCTCGAGTCAAGCATAGTGGGCCGAAAGAGAGGTGTGTGATGAGGGATAAGGTGTGCGGCCCAAAGGGCTTGTGCAATTAGCGACCAAGTTTATCATACATACATACATACATACATACATTACACACATTCACAAAACACGTAACATTTATTCGATAACATCAACATATCAATTAATCGCATAGAGTTCATACACGCCACATTAAACACAAAGATAGGTTCTGAAGTACGAGTTGTCACAGTTAGGATTTCTGAAATCTTGCAGGGAGCAAGAATAGAATTTTTAAACCAAAAGTTTATGGCAAATCTTTATCCCATGAATCTGGCAGGTTTCGACGTCGTTTTAGGAATGGATTGGTTAATAGCCAATAAAGCTAATATTTTATGTGATCAAAAGTCAATTCAAGTAAATTCACCAAAGGGTGAAAATATCACAATTAAAGGTGATAAACCATTTAGATCCATGAAATTCATCTCTGTGATGAAAACTGAAAGTTATATAAGAAAAGGGTCTATAGTGTATTTGATTTCCATAATCACTAACACTAAAGGAAAGGAACTAAAAGACATTCCGGTAGTGTCTTAGTTTTCAGATGTATTTCCAGAGGAATTACCAGGACTACCGCTGGATAGAGAAGTTGTATTCAGAATTCACCTGCTACCACGAACAGCACCAATTGCCAAAGCACCTTACCGGGTGGCACCCGCAGAAATGCAGGAACTGAAGAAACAATTAGATGAATTGTTGGAAAAAGGATTTATACAGCCAAGTTCATCCCCATGGGGAGCGCCAATTTTGTTCGTTAAAAAGAAGGACGGATCGATGCGTATGTGCATTGATTACCGTGAATTAAACAAGGTCACGATTAAGAACCGGTATCCATTACCAAGAATCGATGATCTGTTCGATCAACTACAAGGAGCTCGATTTTTCTCTAAAATATATTTAAGATCAGGATATCATCAATTAAAGGTACCGGAAGAGGACATTCCTAAAACCGCCTTCAGAACGAGGTATGGTCATTATGAATTTACTGTCATGCCATTTGGTTTAACCAATCCCTCAGCCACATTTATGGACATGATGAACCGAATATGTAAGCCATATTTGGATAAAATCATAATTGTTTTTATTGATGATATTCTCATTTATTCTAAAAGTAAGGAAGATCATGCAAGGCATTTGCACGCATTTCTAAGTCTATTAACAAAGGAAAAGCTTTACGCTAAATTTTCCAAATGTGAGTTTTGGTTAGAACAGGTACAGTTTCTCATACACTTAGTGAATCATGAAGGAATTCATGTAGATCCAACTAAGATTGAAGTGATTACTAAATGGAAAACCCCTGAGTTACCAACTGAGGTTAGAAGTTTCTTAGGATTGGCCGGTTACTATAGAAGATTTATTCGAGATTTTTCTAGAATAGCCATTCCTTTAACTAAGTTAACCTGTAAATCCATTAAGTTTGAATGGGGACCAAAACAAGAAGAAACATTTAGAATTCTTAAGCAAAGATTAACTAATACACCCATACTAGCATTACCAGAAGGAACTGAAGACTTTGTAGTCTATTGTGACGCTTCCAAATTAGGTTATGGATGTGTGTTGATGCAACGCCAAAAGGTTATAACTTATGCCTCTAGACAACTTAAGAATCATGAAGAAAATTATTCAACCCATGATCTTGAATTAGGAGCAATAATTTTTGCTTTGAAAATTTGGAGACATTATCTTTATGGTAGTAAATTTACCATATTCACTGATCATAAAAGTTTAAGGTATGTTTTCGGGCAAAAAGAATTGAATATGAGACAAAGACGCTGGATGGAATTACTTAGTGTTTATGATTGTGATATCCTGTATCATGAAGGAAAAGCAAATGTAGTTGCTGATGCTTTAAGTCGAAAGTATCATGAAAAGCCAAAAAGGGTACGTTCTCTTAAATTAAATCTACAAGTAGATTTAAATGATCAAATTAGAAAAGCACAAGAATCAGTAATCAAGAATGATATTGAAAAGCTAAAAGGTATGATTAAAGAATTAGAACAAGGAACATATGGAATTTGGAGATTCCATGAAAAGAGAATGTGGATACCTAAATTAGGAAACCTACGTCACCGTATATTAGAAGAAGCCCATAAGTCTAAGTATACGATGCATCCAGGCAATGATAAGATGTACCAGGATTTAAGGAAAAATTTATGGCGGATAGGAATGAAGAAGGATATAGCAGCCTATGTTTCTAAATGTTTAACTTGTTCTCAAGTTAAAGCTGAACATCAGAAACCCTCAGGATTGCTACAACAATTAGAAATGCCAGTATGGAAATGGGAATTGATAACAATGGATTTTGTTACTAAATTACCCAAGACAAGAAAAAGCAATGATACAATCTGGGTGATTGTAGATAGGCTAACCAAGTCAGGTCATTTCTTACCAATGAAAGAAACATTTAGTATGGAACAGCTAGCTAAATTGTATGTAAATGAAATTGTTTATTTACATGGAATACCTTTATCAATTGTTTCTGACAGAGATAGCCGTTTTACCTCTCATTTTTGGTCAAGTTTCCAAAAAGCAATGGGAACCAAGTTAAATCTAAGCACAGCTTATCATTCTCAAACGGACCGGACAAAGCGAAAGGACAATTCAGACGATGGAAGACATGCTTAGAGCTTGTGTAATTGATTTCGGGGGTAATTGGGACGATCACTTACCTTTAATAGAATTTTCTTATAATAATAGCTATCACACAAGTATCAATGCTGCAGCATTCAAAGCACTTTATGGACGAAAGTGCCGAACCCCAGTCTGTTGGGCAGAAATTGGGGAAAAGCAACTATCCGGACCTGAGATAGTACAGGAGACAACCGACAAGATTATTCAAGTCAAGGAACGACTAAAAGCAGCACGTGATCGACAGAAGAGCTATGTTGATAACCGACGCAAACCATTGGAATTTCAAGTACGAGATAAAGTATTGTTAAAGGTCACTCCTTGGAAAGGAGTAGTAAGATTCATCAAAATAGGAAAGCTAAGTCCCAGGTATGTTGGACCTTTTGAGATTATTAGAAGAATAGGACCTGTAGCCTATCAGCTACAACTGCCAGAGGAAATGGCAGGGATACATGATGTATTTCATGTATCTAATCTCAAAAGGTGTTTAGCTGATGAATCACTAGCAGTACCTCTTAAGGATATAGAGGTAAATGAACAACTCAAGTTTGTAGAAAGGCCTCTACAGATTGAAGATAGGCAAGTCAAGAACCTCAAGCATAAGAGATTAGTTCTAGTCAAAGTAAAGTGGGACTCCAAAAGAGGACCTGAGTATACATGGGAGCTTGAATCTGAAATGCAAAGAAAATATCCTCACTTATTCCAGTAAATCTCGAGAACGAGCTCTAAAACAAGGTAGGGAGGATATAATAACCCTAAAGAAAACCGACACCCTCGAATTATTTCTGACACCCTAATATATTTTAAAATATCCCAATATGTCCCAAAATACACCCCATGCATAAAAACGGGCCCCGAATATCTTAAATATTATTAAATTTAATTTAAAAATCTGATTTTTGGATTGAGGCGGGCCGCGTAAACCCCACCCCAACCCTGACGCGGGCCGCGTTAACTTAAAACCTGGCACGACCATGGGCCGCCACGTGGCCCAACACCCGGCAGACCTATAAGCTGACCCAGCCAAGCTACGACATTGACTGGGTTTGACGCGGGCCGCGTAGACCCTTGTCTACATTTACGCGGGCCGCGTAAAAGTTGAAGTGAGGCAATATAAATAGCAGGCATCGGGTTTCAGCAGAAATCGTTCAAATCTTTCTTTCTAAACGTGATTCTCGCATAGTAGGCATTATACTCGGGTCTAATACCCCCTAAATATAGAAGTTCTGCTCCGTTGTAAGTATTATAACCCCTGGATACGTATTAGATACACTGCCCGATTGATCTAGGGTTCCGTAACGGCTGTCGTGGTTCTGCCCGACGTAGTCGTTGGAATGCCGTCTCGGGGAGAGTATTACTAATGTTAAAATGGGTTATTATACTAACACGTGTGCTTTTGTGTAAATTATAGATAATTCTCAGGAAACCCTTACAGAAAATCTAAGACAGCAATGTGAGTTTATCCGTTTTTTGTAAACCTTTTTGTGAATTGTTTTTACAAAAGCTCATACAATTAAATGTATATTAAGCAGTTATTGAGTATTTGTAAGAATACAATTATCATGAGTATGTTGGGGTTTTGTATACAAAATTTGTTACCACCTGGTCAAGGAGTAACATTTCCATAAGTCGGGTCTAACAGTACCATGGATGTTAATTGATATAACTTGGGAACAAATGTAATTGCGAGATCGCCCTCAATACTGTACAATGGTTTTTATTTAAACATGACTAAACTGGGATTCACTCACCAGTATTTCCCACTAACAAATGTTTTTAAAACGCTTTTCAGGTAACAAACTGTGAAAGCCAAATAGAAGCCAGCTGGACAGCACTGAAGGCTTGAAAAAGTGGCAATAAAGTTACCTAAAATAAAATAGATGTTTTTATCAAAAAAAATAGGATTTATTCCTATGAAATTGTGTGTATTGCAAACTTGGGTTTTATCCCATGTGTTTAATATTATGAAAATGTGGTATTTTACTCTGATCAAATATTTCCTAACTACGGTCCAGATGAAAATTCCGTTGTCAAATTAGACAAACACGTGATACCACCGAAACTGGCTCGAGGCCGCCCGTTCCCGAGGATATAGGGATCGGGGGTTGCAACAATCAGTTCGTTATCCCGTAGTTGAACCCGGACTCTAAGAATCTTGATCCAAGCCAGCCTCTTGAAGTCCAAGTATTGACCTTCCCAAAGCACAACCGACTCCAACATACCTTCCCACAATTCCTCCTTTCGTCTAATGAACTCGAGTGCAATCTGCTTTTCTTTAAAGGCCACCATGACACTTAAACATCCCAGGTAACTCGGCCAATCCTTGTATCCTCCTTCCTCCAGCATTTCACGAATTTTTGATATTGCGTTAACGTCCACCACCTCCCCTATTATCGCCCTCATCATACAATGGTTAGGGTATAAGGCTATCCTAACATTGAACTCCACTTTTTTTTTCTTTTTTCCACCCGTTTTTCCGATCTTCCGGCCACCTTCTCGGCATACGTCTCACCCCCCACCTTGTTCACCAGAGTATATCGCAAAACTGTTTAAGTATGTGTTTTGTTCCTTGGGTGATTCACTTGTTGCCTCGGCTGCCCAAAATTACTCCCTGTAACGCCATGAGCAATCCTCTGATGGAACTTGTCATATTTTGCAAGGCACACGTTTAACTTTGCCTCATATATCTTAACAGAATTCATCCCTTGCAGGGTCTGCTCCACATTCACCACTCCTTCCAGACGAACAAAACCGAAAAAATTCCCTCTGGAATCTCGCTTTTTCGCAACATAAGCATCTTTTACCCTACCATGGGGCATGAAAGCTTTCCATAGTAGCGAATTTGATATCTCACCAGGCAGATTAGTAACGAAGAACGTAGTTTGCGGTATCTAACATAATTTCCCTGGTTCTGGCGATTTTCAACGTCCGTCCAATCTTTGTCGTTTCCCCTCCCTCCCCACGTTTCTGATAGCCAAAAATCACAGATCTTTAAAAGGTTAATAGGATTCGTATTGATTAAGCTAAACTATCAAAATAACCGCGACCAATTATAGACCTACTAAGCAATCAAAATCTGGACTTAGCCAAGAAAATCCACCGAATTGATTCAAGAAGACCTAAAAACGATCTGATCCGAACCAAGCTAACAATGCTCGTACCACATAGTTTGGAAAGAATCCAACCGCACAATCACATAATTGTTACACAGGACATGAGGCAAGATCGATTTAGGATGATGGAGACTGTTCGTCTTCCATCAAAGAGAACATATTAAAATTGTTATGATTGTTACAATGTAAGGAACAGTGACTGTTATCAGGAGAATCACTTATGCTAATATGCCATTTTCTGTTAGTGCCATTTTATTTCAAAGTTTATAGTTAGTCATTATTTTATGATTAGTTAATGACAGGGGCGGAACCACATGAGGCCACAGGAGGGTCAGGAGGGTCCGTTGACCCTCTGGCAGCCAAGCTTCAAGTTAACCTGAATATCCGGCGGAGATGCATTTTTATGGTTTGACCCTTCAAAATGTACCATGTAGTGCAGTTAAAGTGAAGAAACAAGAGTAAAAATAGCATCTTCATAAAGCTTTGGGTGGCCGGCGGCGCGCTGTGTGAGAGTTGTGCTGCTTTGTTGTTGAAGATGGATAGATACAAAAGAAAGAAATAAGGAGAAGTAATGTTTAGCTTAATAGATATTAAATAAATAGAAAGTAATATTTAATTATTTGTGCTCAGACTAGTACATAAAGTTATGTATCCCTACAGGCTAAAGACTCTATCCTCTCTCATCACCACTTCGTTTATTTTTCTTCTTTAAATTGTGTTTTATTTCATTAATAAAAAAAGTGTAAAAAGTTATCTTCTTTAAGCCCTGCGTTGCAGCGGTTGTCATAAAACTGTGTTAAGTAGTAACAATATTATACGATTGTCATCGACCAATAACACCGGAAAAGCTCGTAAAAACAAAATAGATAGAAACGCGAAAACATAACGCCGAGCGAAAAACAGACGTAAAATCTTTGAATCACGCACGCTCGTTGCTGAGAAATTAAACCGAAACGTAAAAATAGAAAAAAATAACTAAGTCCATCCAGGACCCGCGTGTTGGACGAACTTGTCAAACGCAGAAAAATAGATGTGACGCGACGAGCCAGTCAAACGGGAAAAAATATACGAAAAATTGTTGAACCCCACACGCACGTTGCGGTGCGTTAACTCACAAAATATAGAACGAAACAGTATACGAAAAATTGTTGAACCCCAGATGCACGTTGCGGTGCGTTAACTCACAAAATTTAGAATTGAACGCAAAAACTTGGGAAAGATGAAAGATATGATGGACCAAAATTGAAAATAAAAAAGAGTTGGGATTAAATCGCAAAAGATGAAAAACTTTGGATTAAAAGTAAAAAACAAATGGTCTAAATTGCAAAATTGAAGTTATTTATTAATTTTAGATAAAGATAAGGATAAAAATAAGTGATATCTATATATTTGTTATTAATTAATATTAAAAGAAATTTAAAAAAAAATATAAATAAAATTTATGAGGTTGAAGGAGAAAATGCCATGTGATATTATTTGAAGCCTTTTATTATAAGTTAGATAGATTAGATATTAGATATTAGATATTATACTTATTATATTATTTGATACATTTATATTTGTTATCGATAATTGTTAATTAAATTTGAATTTAGACGTTTATCTCTAACTATATTAATTAATATTATATTATATTTTGTGTATAAAATTAATATGCAATACTATTATTAAAATGGAGGAGGCAGCAAAGAGTGACACGTATACAAAAAGATTTTCATTTATTAGTATAGGGAGATTAACTAGTGTTTAACCCCAGCGTTGATGGCGCGGGGGCCGTAAAACCATGCCAAGCAGTAGTAAGCAAACGACAGCCAAAATTGAGAAAATTGTAAAACAAAAACTCAAATTTATATCGTCACGTAACGTAAATGTTGCCAAAGATAGACAGGAACTTATACCATTAAGTGGCATAAAATGTAGCCAAACTCGAATTTTAAAGAAATCTTCAACTCAAAAGACCCAAAAGAAAAAAGAAAAGACAATTTTTTTAGTTCCAAAAACAAAGTATATAATCATGAGGACTGAAAATGTAAACTTACTATAAAAAAAAAACCAAAAAAAGATAAAAATAAAACAATGTGATCGTTGTTCTTATGCGGTGACAAAGAAAATGAAATTGGAGTAATGGCACTATTGTAATTATGTCTAAAATGATGGTTTTTCTTATTACTGTAGATGAGAGTCTACCCTAATTGTTATTATATAGTAATTCTTATAGTTTAGTTTGCTATACGATTTCCACTTGATATAACTGTTGTCAAAAATTTTATTGTTTTTAAAAATATAACTTAGTTAATATTATATTATATTTCTATTATAATGTAATGATATACTTTTACAAAGATAATTAGATTTAAATAATCCTTTTAAAAAAGATAAAAAAAAAACAAGGGTCGTTAAATCCGTTATATAACAATTACACTAATATAAAAAATGGTTTAAGAATAAATTATTGATAACCTAGTGACTGTAAAAAAAATGCTATTACGACCGCCGGTTGAAATGTTCTGGTTCCGCCACTGGTTAATGATTCATGTGGTGTGGTTAAAAAAAAGGATGACTTTTAAACTAGTACTCGCGTATAGGTAAAAATATAAATGTAAAAATATATTAGATTTTTAAAAATCTATGGAAAAGTAAAATATAAATATAAAATTAGTTGCAAACTTACATTATTCCCTTATAAATAAGCAATTAATTTGTGCATAGGTTGGTTGTACAATTGGCTTTGGGAGTCTTTAAAAAAAAAATAGAAATTTTCCTTTTTAACCTTAAAGTTTTAATGTTTGACAATTTAAGTTTAAACTTCTAATCTTTGTTTCCTTTTTAACCCTAAAGTTTTAATCTTTGACAATTTACCCTACAATTTTAATCTTTGACAATTTAAGTTAAAAAATTTTAAGCTTTCTTTCCTTTTTAACCCTAAAGTTTTAATCTTTGACAATTTAAGTTTAAAGTTTTAATCTTTGGTAATTTAACCCCTTTGATTAATTTGATTCTTTTACTTCTAATTCAAAAGTTTTCATCTTTTGCGATTTAATCACTTTGATTTTTTTTTACTTATGTGTTGTAATCTTCGCTTTGGTTGTTTTTCAAACAAAAAATAGTTATGCATATGGTTGTTGTAACTTTGGCTTTGGGGGTTTTTCAAAAAAAAAAAGATTTTTTTTACTTTGCATCCAAAAGTATTTCATAAATTACTTTTAACCAAAAACTATTTGTTTTTTACTTTTAACATTAAACCTTTTATCTTTTGCAATCTATCCTCACAACTTTTTTTACTTTCAACTTTGGTCCTTTATAGCTTTCATTTTTCGCAAATTTTTCGCTTTATGCTTCGTTCTAAATTTTGTGAGTTAAAACATCGCAACGTGCGTCTTTGGTTTAGCGTTTTCACGTTTCGGTCTAAATTTTGCGAGTTAACACGACGCAACGTACGTGTGTGGGTGAACGTTTTTGCATCGTCTATTTTTTTCCTGTTTGACAGGTTCAACATAACGTGTACGTCCTAAATCGACTTAGTTATAACTAAAGAATCCCCGCCGGCGGGCCGTAATACTAGTTTAACTTTAATTAATATGATAAAAAATGAAATGAAGAATTACTTAAGAAAGAGATTAAAAGAGAAGGAATCAAGTGTCGTAGGAATTTGTATTTTTGGATTAGAAAATGCGAAGGGTGTGGTTTGGTAGTGGCATTAGAAAATGGATTAAAGTCTAATTACATGTTCATATTTGAAAGAGTAAATTGTCAAAGTCGTCCTCGAGATTGGGTATTTTGCCATTTTCATGGGAAACAATTTTTTTTTGTACAATATAGTCATTTACTTTTGGGATTTTTTGCCATTTTCATCTAAACATCTAATTTGCTTTGTTTTTTCTATCAAATATTTGGATGAAAATGGCAAAAAATCTCAAATCTCGGGGATAATTTTGGCAAAAAAGTCAGATGTTTGGTTGACAATGGCAAAAAATCTCAAAAAATGAAGGACTATATGATACAAAAAAGTTGTTTTTGGATGAAAATGACAAATATGCCCAAACCTTAGGAACGATTTTGGCAGTTTACTCTATTTGAAAACATAGCGTTTTTCTATAAAAAAGAATTGTGCTAGTATTAGAAAACCTAGCGTTTTCTACAAAAAAAAGTGCTAGTATAAAAATATACCTAAGCATGTGCCTAGTTTATATATATGCGCATATGAATATATACATATAAACACGCCGAGACTGGGCGGTGTGGAAGCTTAAAATGGGCGTGAAAGCACCCTCCACGCTGAAACACCGCCTCGTTGAGTGGCGTGGAGGCGGTGTGGGAATTCTCTTTGGTGTGTGGGCTTGGTGGTTGTTGACGTGGTGATGTGTGGTCGGTTGTTGTTGTTTGAGTTTGTTTTGGTTGGTTGTTTGGATTTGTATTGTTTATTTTCATTGTGTAAAACCTCATTTTCAAAACCCTTCCACCCCGTATTTTTTTTAAACGCCCCCAGTGACGTGGCTACCCCTAATTCATGCCCCTCCATAACTAAGGAAAATACAAGACAAGTCTTAGAAATAAAGATATATATAATTTTAGGTAAAAATCACTTTAATACTTGTAAATAAATGTATAAACATAAAATTCTATACATGATGGACTTGTATACACTATTCTAAAATTATCGGGTTTATCACCAACGTTTGTGTTTGTCAATTTGACTTGTGTGTCTATATCGGTAATTTTTAAAAATCATTGAATCCGTAACTTGTAAGGTATGGCTTCGCTAGATATATGAAGACCAAATTAGTTAAAAAAAATATTAAGTTTAACACAGGATTACATATTGAAAGCATGATTAGGGAATGTATGGATATTGACCTATGTCAATTGTCATAGTTGGGCATTCGTAGTCACAATGCCCAAGTTTTCCACATTTGTAGCACATGATTATCGACTTATCTCTTATGTCCGGTGTTTTTTGCTTGTTATCATCCCTTTGTGGTTTTTAAATCCTTCCGACTCATCAGAGGCGTGTTCTTCACCAATATGTTCATGATTTCTTCTGCCTAAGCCTCATAACAAATGAAATCTCCCTCATCCACAATTTCCAACATTTTGTACAAGATTCATGTTATTGTCATGTTGCGTGTACATGAGTTCTTCTTGATTGTCCATATAGATTCTTTCTTCAACTTTATTCTTTCTTCGAAGGTCATTAATTTACCAATAGCCTTGTCTAGAGTCATCGTTTCTAGATCGGAGTATTGCTGTATAGATGAAACTATCTGAATAAATCTATCTGGCACAACATTTAGAGGTTTGTGTATTAGAATTGGTTGATAATTAGTTGTTGCATAAACGCGTGTCCTTGTAACAATATTATTAATCCTTGTGGTGAACTCATCTATCGTGCCATTTTCTTTCATTTGCAATAACCCAAATTTTGTGATGAGTGTTTGAAAACACGCCTTCTTCACCTAATCTACACCAATTTGTCTCATCTTCAATGTGTTCCAAATATCTCTTGTAGTCTTGCAGTTTGCCACTTGCAAAACCACATCTTTTGGTATTGCCTGGACCAGATATGAATTTGCTGCTTTGTCTTTTTTCACATATGGTTGCGTTTCGTCCATGGGTTCTATCATCTCCAAGAGTCCATTTGCTTCTAGTATGGTTTTGTTGCATATTGAAAATACCGTATAATTTGTTGGTTTTAAAATCAAACATTGGTAGTGAGTCAGAGATCCCACATCCTTGTGAATTACTATTGGACCTACAAAAGAACAGATTATTTCTGAATGCCAAAACATGATTTCCGAATCAAGAAAATAAGGTGCATATGATACGCACCCTCCTAAAGATAGTGAATCTTAAACACTAATCATAACATCTACTGAAGATTGCAAATAACTGTTTGAAGGCATGGAGCATCTGTTGAAGAAGAGGAAACCTCTGTTTGATGGCCAAAGCCTTGTTGAAGACAAACACTGATCAGGAAGACCAAACATCTGTTTTGGGCAAACATATGTTTGATTCAAGTCAACAGCGGTTTACAGAATAGCGATTAAATCAATGTGACAATACAATGCTTAGAACAGATATTTTATGTATTAAATCAGATGTTTGGTTTCCGTAGATGTTTGCTAACATCTGTGGAATCTTTTCAGTTAGGAATCTTAGGATGTCACTATGAGGGTGACATCAGTTGATTTCAAACAGACCTTTTGTGCTTGTATAAATAGATCTCATGTGTTAGAGATATATTTTATCACTTATAATTCCTTTTCTATGAACAAAAAAGTTGTATGATAAGGCTAAGGGGGAGTTTGTAGAATCGTTACTTTAATTTGTAATCCTTTGATCATTAATGCAAAACGGTTTTAATATAACTTTCCACTCTTGTATGCTCATATAATTCTGCATTTCCATTTATACTTAGAATTACATCGATAATTGTTCATCTAAAGCATACAAGTTTAACTCAGATCCTAACAATTGGTATCAGAGCTTGGTCACAATTAAACTTGATTTAAGAATCAGTTCAATGTACAAAGACCAACTCAGAAATTGATAACCAATATGTTCGTTGAATCAGTTTATTGTTGGACCTACAAAAGAACATATGAGTTTTGAAAGCCAAAACATAACTTCTTGATCAAGAAATATGCAGCAGATGATACACACTCCACCCAAAGATAGTGAATCTTGAACACTAATCGGAACTTCTGTTGAAG
Source organism: Helianthus tuberosus (assembly GCA_030545235.1). Taxonomy (NCBI): domain Eukaryota; kingdom Viridiplantae; phylum Streptophyta; class Magnoliopsida; order Asterales; family Asteraceae; genus Helianthus; species Helianthus tuberosus. The sequence goes on from CM060444.1 coordinate 72,983,931, forward strand.
ATTGCGAAGATCAATTTGCAAGCATGGAACATTTGTTGAAGAAGAGGAAACCTCTTTTTGATGGCTAAAGCCCTGTTGAAGACAAGCACTGATCATGAAGACCAAACATCTTTTCTGGCCAAAGAGATGTTTGATACAAAGAAACCGAAAAATTACTCTGAGCATGGGTTTCAACAGTTTGAGCTAGATGCAAAGGCCTTCAGTATTGTGGTTATGGATTTGCCAAACGAGATCTATGCTGGCCTATTACATTTTAATAGTGCTAAAGAGTTATGGGATGCATTGAAAGAACAATTTGGTGGAACAAACGATGTGATCGAGAACACTCGTGAAATCCTTAATCAGCAGTATAAGACTTTCACTCGTGTTAAAGAAGAATCCTTAACACGACATTTTGAAATATTTTCTTGTTTAATAAGTGAATTAAAGTTGCTAAACAAAGAATTTTCAAAATCAACTTTAATTAACATATTTTTTAGATCACTTCCTGAAAAGTGGGATACAATAGTCATTGTGATGAGAACAACACTAGATTTCAAGGAAATGACTTTGACTCAGCTTTATGGAAAGCTCTTGACATTTGAAAAAGAGCTTTTCCAAAAAAAAAAAAGCAACAAGAAACTGGAAAAAAAGTGTCTAATGACTATGTCTTTGGCAAAACAACACTTCCGAGTCAAGAAGAATCATCATCGTTTGGAATTGTTAATGATCATAGTTATGATCATTTATTGACATATCCACTAGGATAAACTCTGATCAATACTCTTCCAATTTTACTTTCACTACAAATGGTGATTATTGATGCACTATGTCTGATGCCAAAGTCTTCGTGTCGTGTCATGTAATAGGACAGAGTGTTAGATTATAGTTTGTGTTAGTAATGTTACTTCCATACGGAGGTACACATCCGTGCAAAGGTAACTTAGTCCGTACGGATGTGATACATCCACACGGAGGTGATCTAGTCCACACGAAGGTATGAGATGTGTATAAATAGCCGTGTAGACTTAGGGTTAGATAATGTTTTTGTTGATTAGAAGGCGAAGCTCTTTCAGTTTGTTTTCAGGATTGTAAACGTTGACAGATTAATAAAAACAGTGAAAAATTAAGTAATCTTGTGTTGTCGCCTAACTAAAATTGGATTCCGCACAATTTGGACAAGGTTAACAAATATTACATGAGCTATTCATATGGAAAACGCTCCTCATAAGTGGTATCAGAGCTTAGAGGCTAATAACTGAGACAATTCAACAAGATTCAGACATTGAAGACTTCTTTTCTACTCTTTTCTTCCCGTTTTCATCATTTATCACAAATTCGACCATCAAAATGGACTGATTTTTTCGAGGATTATATAAAATATGTTATTAACAAAGTCTCGGAAAATTCAAACTAAAATTCAATCAGAATCATGTTCAAAATGTCAAAAAACGAGAAAATTTGAAATTTTACTCTCGTACGAAGGAACTATATCCACAAGGACTAATTACATCCGCATGGAAGTAATTGTTTTCAGTTGAAAATTTTACCTTCGCACAGAAGTAAAAGTTCACCCGTTTGAAATTTTTACCTTCGCACGAACGTAATAAGTTTTAGTTTGTTTTGTGTTAGGTCGCACGAAAGTGTACATCCGCACCAAAGGATCTTTTTCAAATCAGTTTCAAGTACATCTGCACGAACTCTCGTTCGTACCAAATTTTCTACCTTCATACCAAAATCCTTACATCCACACGAAACTTCTGTTATAATGGAGAACAAAGTTTATAGTGCGTTCACTACAACTCTTACAATGGTCACCAAAGCTTATGAGTATGGACGATTTTAAAGGATGGTACAAAAGGTTTGAGAATTGGGTCCAAGCCAATTATCTAGAATGTTGGTATTCAATTGAGGAAGAATATACCGCTTCAGTTGGAGAGAATGGTCTAAAGAAAACCCTAACTCAGTTCACTCCAGCAGAGAAAGAAAATTTCACAAGAGGGAAAAATGATGTTAAATCTTCTTCAACAAGCGATAAAAGAAGATATATTCACGCTACTCCAACATTGGGGGTAATGCACAATTCATCTGGATGGCATTGAAAGTGATATTTCAAGGGAGTATGTCAATGCAAAAAAGCAAGAAAGCCTTGCTAAAGAAAGAATTTGATATTTTCACAGCCTTGAGAGGAGAGTCGCTAAAACAACTTGTTGAGAGGTATTGTCATCTTGTTGTGGAGATGAAGCGATTGGGTATTGAAAAAGACGATGAAGAATGGGTGGATAAGCTTGCCGACGCGTTACCACAAGGTGAATGATTGAGTTATTTGATGATTCTGAAGAATAACAAAGAATATAGTGATTTAAAACTAGGGAAGTTTACCGAAGAAACTGGAAGGGCATGAACTAGAGCCACGCAAGATGGCCAAAATGAAGAGTTCAAGTGTTCAAGAAGATGTTGATCTTAATATCAAAGGCGGTGGTGTGGCAAATACTCAAAGCCCGAAGATCTAAACAGCTTTCAGCGCATATACCTCATCTGGATCTTCATCAAATAATTCAAGCAGTGGTAGTGGATTTTCATCTTACCCAAGTTTCGAGTTGAATACTCCGATGCAGAGTCCTCAATCATCACAAAGCTCAAATAACTACAACAGCTAAAATAGTTCTAATCATCACATCCTTTAGTGCGATATTGCTGTAAATCTTCAAAACGTTCAAGATTTCACTGAAATGACAGCTAAGGAGCACACGGTGTTACTTGCTTCTGTCCTGGAATCTGATGAGAGTTTGGTAGCAGGAAGGATTGGGAATCCCAATATGACTAAAGAGGATTATGATCAGATAGATCCTGAGGAGTTAGAATTGATAGATATCAAATGGTGTATGGCTAGCATAGTTCGAAGAGCACAACGATTCATGAAATCACTTGAAGGAACAGTCTCGGAGGACCTGACTCAAAGCTAGGGTTCGATAAATCCAAAGTGACATGTTTCACGTGTAATGAAAAAGGACATTTCAAGCGAGAATGTCCGAACAGAGAGGTTCATGGAAAAAATAATCCTTTTGGAGATGATTATTACAAAAAGGCGATTTATCACAAAAGTTCCCAACATCCTCAGAACATGTCTAGACCTATTCCAATTGAGGATGGTTCAGCGAAGTCGAAAGATAAGGTGTTGGTAGTCACTCAGGAAAATGAAGGTTTTAACTAGGATAACTATATTTCTAAGCATGAAAGCCTTGCTCTTTTGGCTGAAATTATTGAGGAACTAGAATAGATTATGAAGGAAGTGCTAGTTGAAGAAGCTATTGATGAAGTTTGTGCTGAGATTACATTCGACGAAACTCCAGAAAAGTCTGATGATTATTATGATTCTGAAGCTTCACAAGATTTTTTTTTGTAATGCACTCAAATCTATTATACCTATTGATGTGTTTAATTCTTTTGCAGGTTTCTTCGGTGAACAAGGAAATTACCAAGTTTTACATTGTGAAGAAGAGAAAAAACAACTTGTACAAGAAATCATAGATGTGACGAAGGAAATGAATGCAGAAAACCTGACTGAGATCGCTGAGAAAGCCATGATGGCTCTGTTAAAAGAGGTAGTTGAAACCTTTGATGATGTTTAGAAAATTGTGGTTGAGTCAGTTGAGGAAGAAGTTAAAAGTAAGAAAACCGAAACAAAATTTCAATTCATGAAATGCATAGAACCATGCAGATCATGCATCGAAAAAGATGAGGAATTTAAAGAGTTGAAAAGACACACAGATAATCTAACATGTGATTGAAAAGAAGCAAAGAAGCCTTTGACAAACTTAGCAGAACTATCAACCAGTATCGTGATGCAAGCAGAGAAAATGAAGCAACTAGTTCTATGCTGAAAAGCACTGTCATGGATAAACAAATAGCAACTAATACTCATATTGACATAATTGCCAAATTAAAATAAGAGCTAGAAACCGTTAGGATAGAAACAAAACGGGTTGATAAGAAGCTGATTAGTTACTCCATGGAATCTTATATTTTCGATCACATACTCCCTAAACCAACAGGAAAAGATGAAACAGGGGAGGATGTGTATGGTTATCATAACCAAGGTTTGGGTTATAATCGAGTTCCACCCCCTATGTCGGACAAACACTTCTTTAGGTTAGAGACGTGAAAAACGTCGTGAACATTACCAAGCTCATCAGGAAACTTAAGCCTGTAAGCCACCTTACCGATTCTTTCCAGAATCTTGAATGGCCCAAAATAATGCAGATTAAGCTTGCCACGTTTCCCAAAACGAACTACACCCTTCTAGGGTGAGACTTTCAATAAAGCACGATCGCCCACGGTGAATTACAAGGGTTTCCTACACTTGTCGGTGTATCTTTTCTGGCGATCCCGTGCTGCCGCCATGCGATTTCTGATTTGAACAATCTTCTCAGAAGTTTTGAGTACGAGTTCTAGACCCGTGATTTGGATGTCATCCACCTCAGCCCAACAAAGAGGAGATCGGCATTTCTATCCGTACAATGACTCGAATGTAGCCGCCTGGATGCTAGAGTGATAACTATTGTTGTAGGAAAACTCTACCAAAGGTAAACGTCTTTCCCAGCCTTTACCAAAATCGATTACACATGCTCGCAACATGTCTTCAAGTGTTTGGATAGTTCGTTCGCTTTGACCATCCGTCTGAGGGTGATAAGTGGTGCTCATGTCTAGACGTGAACAGAATGATTTGTGCATCGTTTGCCACAAATCAGACGCAAAACACGGATCACAATCAGAGATGATAGTGGTTGGCACCCCGTGCCTAGAAACTACTTCCTTTAAGTAATACTAGCAAGTTGCGAAAACTTGTCAGTTTCCTTGATCGCAAGGAAGTGTGCAGATTTTGTTAGACGATCAACGATCACCCATATGGTATCGTTTCCACTTTGGATTCTTGGCAAGCCAGTGATGAAATCCATGGCAATCTGTTCCCATTTTCACATTGATAGTTCTGGTTGCTGAAGCAAACCAGACGGTTTTTGATATTCTACTTTGACTTTCGCGCAAGTCAAGCATTTAATCACATACGTCGCTATGTTCGCTTTCATGTTCAGCCACCAGTACAAGATTTTTAGATCTTGATACACCATATCAGAACCCGGATGAATAGAGTACCAAGACTTGTGCGCTTCATCCATCACAAGCTCTCTCAGGTCGCCGTGCAGAGGGACCCATATTCGCTCCATGAAGTAGCGAATTCCGTCAGATTTGGGTACGAGTTGTTTCTCCATGCCCCGCATGGATTCATCTTGAAGGTTCTCATCCTTCAACGCTTTAGTTTGGGCAGAACGGATTTGGTCGGGAAGGTTAGAATGGATTGTGGGTTGTAAAGCTCGAACACGTTTGGGTTTGGTTTCCTTTCGACTGATGGCATCAACTACATCGTTAGGTTTGCCTGGATGATACTTAATGGCATAGTCATAATCTCTTAAGAGTTCTACCAAGCGACGCTGTCGCGTGTTCAACTCTTTTTGGTCGAAAATGTGCTGAAGGCTCTTGTGATCGGTATAAATAGTGCATTTAGTGCCGTACAAGTAATGCCTCCAGATTTTAAGTGCAAAGACCACATCTCCCAATTACAAGCCGTAAGTCGTGTAATTCTTCTCGTGAACCTTCAACTATCGAGAAGCGTAGGCTATCACTTTCTCGCGCTGCATCAAAACGCAACCGAGACCCTGAATAGAAGCATCACAGTACACCACGAAGTCATCTGTACCATCAGGTAAAGACAATATCAGTGCACTATAGGGTTTTTGTTTCAGAAGCTGAAAGGCGCTCTCCTGATTCGCTCCCCACGAATACGTAACACCCTTTTGATTTAAAGCGGTGAGAGGTTGAGCGATATTCGAAAATCCCCCAATAAATCTGCGATAGTACCCCGCGAGACTAAGAAATTGTCTCATCTCTGTAGGAGTCTTAGGTGTTGCCCAATTCCTGATAGAATCGATCTTTGTTGGATCAACATGTATTCCCGACTCGTTGACCACATGACCAAGGAAGTGGACTTCTCGAATCTAGAAATCACACTTGAAGAAGCGTAAAGCTGCTTCTTCCTCAGGAGTTCCAAGATAAGATGCAAGAATCGCTCGTGATCCTTCTTGCTCTTAGAATAAATCAGAATGTCATCGACAAATACAATTACGAAGTTATCAGGATACGGTTTACACACACGGTTCTTTAGATCCATGAAGACCGCAGGTGCGTTAGTTAACCTGAATGGCATAACTAAAAACTCATAGTGGCCATACCTCGTTCGGAAGGATGTTTTGGGAACATCTTCCTCTTGGACTCTCATCTGATGATAGCCCGATCTTAGGTTGATTTTTGAATAGAAGCTTGACCCTTGCAACTGGTCAAACAGATCATCAATACAATCGAGAGGATAACGGTTCTTGACCGTCACCTTGTTGAGTTCGTGGTACTCGATACACATGCGGAAAGACCGGTCTTTCTTCTTCAAGAATAGGACTAGGGCTCCCCACGGAGCCGTGCTAGATCGGATAAAACCCCTATCCAACAGTTCTTGGAGTTGATTCGATAGTTCTTGCAATTCTCTTGGTGTAAGACGATAGGGGGCTGCTCCTGGCGTAAGTTCGATCTAGAATTCCACCTGTCGATGTGGAGGCAGTCCTGGAAGTTCTTCGGGAAACACATCCAAAAAGTCACGAACGACTTGGATGTCTTCAATTTTCTGTTCGTCAGATTGAGTATCGGTAATGAGAGCTAGAATAGCATGGTAACCCTTCCGTATGCATTTCTGTGCTTTCACAACTGAAATGATGCTAACCGTAGCACCACTCCGATGACCTTGAACAGACAGTGTATCTCCACTAGGGAGAGGAATACAAACGATTTTCTCTTTACAAAGAATTTCAGCTCAGTGTTTGGACAACCAGTCCATACCGAAGACAACATCAAAGCTACCAACTTTTGGAGTTTGACTTTTCAAAGTCAAACCGGTACTTCTTACTTATCGTAGACGTATCAAAGTACACGTTCATAATTCCTTTCCATTCTTGCATACTTGCAAAGACTTTATTTCATCATTTTAATATTAATTGCAAGATTTTACCCGTTCCCGTCCCTACTTAAATCATTTGTCTAGGTCGTAGCCGTCATTCACTTTGACTCTCAAGGGTTGAGTACTAACGTATTCCACGTATGTAACTTATCCAAGTTTTATTTCTTACAGCTAAAGCTTCTTGCCACCTCAACCGTTTTCAATGACTTATACTTGCTGACTTAGTGGATCATAATAGGCTATGAAATCGACATCATATATAATTTCCTACTCATAACGAAATGCATTTACAAACATGTGATCATCTAATTATATACACATACTCATTCACATACACATACTTTCATATGTTAATGCTTTGTGATTTTTCAATTGGCGATATCATCCACGGTAGCCATACAACATAATTCCAACATTATCCCTTACTAATAAGCTTATTCGTTTCACATTTCTTACACATTCACTTTTAATCACCATAATCAATCACTCAAACACATGATGAGCGACACACCATTCAGGCACAAGATACAAGTTCCTAATGCATAATTTTCTAAGCATACATTCCTTCGAATACACATACGAATTCCATCTAAAGCACATTATTCAAGTTAATTTACTACTAACCTCGTCATTCCACACTTCATTAAAAAATGTTAAGCCGTTTCATACTAGTCTTACATCCTAATATCACTTAGACATTTTATCATACACTTGGTGTGCATACCACCAATAAAGCACATGGTACAAGTACTTTATGCATTACCCTACTAGATCATTCATAATTCATCAATTACAACAAGAATCAACGTAAGTACATACTATAATCAACCTATCTATCAATAATTCATTACATTCAACATACACATCAAAGATTCAAGCAAGGTTTTAACATGGGTGAATCAATTATGTCATCATTTTCACCACTAGAAGTGGGTTTCAATTCTAATCATCCTATTACTCAAAATCATTCACAACACATGTTCCATATGAGGATTATATCACACATTCATGCTCAATTTCGCATCAATTCACGGATTAATCATAACCCTTATCATCAAACATAACCAAAACATAAAATTTAACTTACTTGGTGTGAAGAACACTTGAATGACATAAATCTTAGTTCATGCTTCAGATTTGACCCTAATTTCCTTGTCAATTTGATGATTCTTGTGAGTTAGGGTTTACACCCCCTTTCTCCTGCTTGTTCGATCGACTAGATACGCACACCCAATGTGTGTGTGTTTCAACTTTCTTTTTATTCTTTTATTAAATCTCAAGTTTCCACTTTCGCAACCTTAGTCCCTTAAGTTTATGACACCATCATAATTGCCACTAATTTCATTCCTTTACTTATCTAATTAGGTATTTAACTAAGTTTGATAACCTAGTTATTATATTTCATTTAATTAAACATGGTGACATACCAACGAATTTAATAATTCAAGTTTTGGGGTGTTATAGCATTCTTACATTGAGAAAACATTGTCTAGCTTATCCTCTATTGCAGTTGTCCAAATATCTGTTTGACCTAACAGATGTTTGGTCTTCTTCATCGGACCTTTGCTTGATCAGGGCTTTGGTCTTCAACATATGCTAGTCTTCAACAGTTGCTTGTACTCTAGAACAGCGGTTCCAAGTCTTCATCAGATGTTAGCCAAGCTCTTGAACAAATATTCTGAATAGGTGTTCAAGATTCACCATCTTTAGGGAGAGTTTAGTTCAATCTATTGCTTATATCTTATCAGTGGATCATGTTATGGCTCTTGGATATCATCTGTTCTTTTGTAGGTCCATCATGATAACATTGAAACAAATCAACAAAAGGAGCCTCATGCACTTTAACATCTTGGCTTTCTGGTGGAGGACCATTAGGACTCTGTCTAATGACTTCTACACCACAAGATGTCATCAACACACAAGAGGTCTAATGTTCAACATAAATTTTATTAAGTTTGACCCCACCACGTAAATGTTCAAACAAGCTTGTAAAATCATTATCATTAGACAAAGACTTCAAACCCAAATCCAAACATACATGTCAAAATCATGTCAACCGCACAACCATTTGCTTAACCATTTCTTCTTGTACATCCATGTCAAAATCATCAATATCAGCACAATCTATGGTTATTATACTTGTCATCTACATATGATCGACAAGGGCTATCAGTAAATTGACCCCCGTGGAATACTTCAAGACTGAACTTGGAAGGTTCATCGTCATATGTAACACAAAAAAGTTGATTCCTTAGTACTAGCATATGATACTCTGTTCTCAATTGTCATTTTACAAACTAATTTTGAACGACATTGCAACATTAAAGTTCAAAACAAAGACATTAATACTAATTGATGTGCTAAAAGTGGTTAAATAAAAACTACTAAAATTAACCTAATCTAGCACTCGAAGCTTTAAATTTATAAACATAGACTCGATCTAAAACTAAACCGCACAACCGGCAAGTCTACCGATCAATGCCGTATAGCTACACTAAGTTCGAGTATCGAACCCACGAGACTCTCTAACTATTCTAATTAGACTCTATCTAGACCTAGACTGACACGGACTCTAACTGTTTTTATATTCGAGGGGGGGTTTTCTGAAATTCCTAAAATGCTATTTAGATTAATTAACTAAATTACTAAACACGAATTAACTAGGATTTTAACTCAGGTGATGGGAACGACTGCCTAGACTGGATTAGACACTTATTTTAGTAATGACTTTACTATGTTTTTTAAATTATTATGGCATCGGAATCTTTGCTAATCCAGGAACCGGCGAGTTTGACGCAGCCTCGGTCCCGAAACGACGTGTTCGGTGCGTTTTACGACTAAGAAAGGAGTAGAAGATAGATACGACACCGATCAGTCACTTATAATCTGGTCTCTATTGATTATTCAACGTTACAGCACCACGAGACCAGTTGGACAGCTTGTCCCCTTTGGGATCCAAAAGCTTGTCCAAATGGGAACCCCAAGTCCCTATTTATAGACAAACACCTACACTATGTCCATCCGTCCGGATTGTCATCCGTCCGAATGGACCTTGATATTACAATACCGTGTCTAACTTTCTCCTATTCTATACAATATTCAACACACGCTCTACCTAACTATTCACACAGTGGCAGGCGTACCAAATATGCACCAACAGATTCCCCCTCGGCTGTCACTGTCGAATCGTCTTTATTACTTTAAGAACCTTGAGCCATGCTAGAATATTCTACAACTTCAACTTTTCTGCAACTTCAATCAGGCATCTTGAAATCTTACAATATATTCCCCCTCGACTGATGATTCGGGTTTGCTTTTTCAAAGTAAAGCACAAATTCCCCCTGAAATGAATCTTCAGGTCTTTTGCACAGTTCACGACTCTCCCCAGATTTGCTAAACTGCAACCTTCACGAACAATCACCAGTTTGAAACTAATCAATGCAGCATCCTATGTTTCAGCTTTAACCGCATTCGAGCTCAGTTTTTGATATGTCATGTAAGCACCACGATCTCGCATTCCGCTTACTCGATCTAAGAATGTACAAAAACTCAACCGGCAATTGATAGAAACTTCAAATACCTCACTGGTTAACTTCAAATCCGTGATTCCCCCTGAAGATCTGATATCCTGTTTACCGTGATCAACGTTAACGCACCATAAGAATGATAGATCCGTGTAAACGGTATTCTCCACAGTCAGTAAATATTCATCGGAAAACAAATCATCTAGTGATGTAATCCGATCTCTGAAGCATTCGTCCACAGTCAGATTCATCTCCTCGGATAATCTAGATCTCAGAAGCTATCATCCACGATCACTCTGAGATCTCCGATGCTCTCGTCCACGATCAGATATCAGCACCTCGGATCATCTTGATATCGAAAGCTTCACCCACTATCAGATTCACATTCCCCCTGACAATCTGAAGTCGAAACTACCCGAATATTGTTGCAGTGTCACGAATTTAAAAAATGCTGGAATTTCAATCATATGACGTTGAAATTTTTTTTCCCCCTCATTTTTGTAAATTCTGACGTCTCTATCACTGAATTCCCCCTCAAACTGAGCAATTCAGTCCTCTTTTATCTGTGAAAAACTCGACTATGCCGAAAATATTACAATTTTCCTCAAAACGTCAGTTTTTCATCGTTGCGGATTTTACGTTTTGGCCCATAAATAGTTAGATTTCATGAATGATAAGCATTCTGCACTAATATCATGACTACCCCACTAATTTTCACAATCTGTGATTGTGTCATCAAATATGTTCACTGAAGCCCCAGACGGTGTCCCCGAACAACCCAGCTTGGTCGTTAAAAACCCAAAAAATATTTGAACCACCAAATTTTTTTGGAGACTCACCTTGACGTTGCGATCAAAAAATGCCTTTGTTCATCTGGTCAAATGGCATGTTGTCGGATGGTCGTCCGATCGGATGGTCATTCGATCGAATGACAAAGTGGACAAACTTGTGTAAGTGGATCGGATGGTCATCCGATCGGATGGTCATCCGATCGAATGAACATTCGAGTGAAAACCAACTGATCTTTCAAATACAAGCTAATGACAAAGGTCGGATGGTCATCTGATCGGATGGTCATCCGATCAGATATGTTCTAACAGCTCAAGAACACTCCGAATCACGTTTTTTCGATCCATAATCTTTATTTGTGTGAATTTCATGATAAAACTTCATATGATTGTGCGCGAATCAATTCTGAACAGATTGATGTCTTTAATTCCAAAATCCATCCGTGAATTGACCTTTATTTTGACGATTTTCTCTGTTTAACGTCAAAACTCCCGTTTAAGCCAAAATTGATGAGCTTTGGGTGATTTAACTGACTGCTAGATCGATTAAATCGGTACCGTAGCTGTGATACCACTGCTAATCCAGGAACCGGCGAGTTTGATGGAGCTTCGGTCCTAAAATGATGAGTTCGGTGCGTTTATTACGACTAAGAAAGGAGTAGAAGATAGATACGACACCGATCAGTCACTTATAATCTGGTCTCTATTGATTATTCAACGTTACAGCACCACGAGACCAGTTGGACAGCTTGTCCCCTTTGGGAACCAAAAGCTTATCCAAATGGGAACCCCAAGTCCCTATTTATAGACAAACACCTACACTATGTCCATCCGTCCGGATTGTCATCCGTCCGGATGGTCATCCGTCCGGATGGACCTTGATATTACAATACGGTGTCTAACTTTCTCCTATTCTATACAATATTCAACACACGCTCTACCTAACTATTCGCACAGTGGCAGACGTACCAAATATGCACCAACAGATTCCCCCTCGGCTGTCACTGTCGAATCGTCTTTATTACTTTAAGAACCTTGAGCCGTGCTAGAATATTCTACAACTTCAACTTTTCTCCAACTTCAATCAGGCATCTTGAAATCTTACAATATATTCCCCCTCGACTGATGATTCGGGTTTGCTTTTTCAAAGTAAAGCATAAATTCCCCCTGAAATGAATCTTCAGGTCTTTTGCACAGTTCACGACTCTCCCCAGATTTGCTAAACTGCAACCTTCACGAACAATCACCAGTTTGAAACTAATCAATGCAGCATCCTATGTTTCAGCTTTAACCGCATCCGAGCTCAGTTTTTGATATGTCATGTAAGCACCACGATCTCGCATTCCGTTTACTCGATCTAAGAATGTACAAAAACTCAACCGGCAATTAATGGAAACTTCAAATACCTCACCGGTTAACTTCAAATCCGTTATTCCCCCTGAAGATCTGATATCCTGTTTACCGTGATCAACATTAACGCACCATAACAATGATAGATCCGTGTAAACGGTATTCTCCACAGTCAGTAAATCTTCATCGGAAAACAAATCATCTGGTGATGTAATCCGATCTCTGAAGCATTCGTTCACAGTCAGATTCATCTCCTCGGATAATCTAGATCTCAGAAGCTATCATCCACGATCACTCTGAGATCTCCGATGCTCTCGTCCACGATCAGATATCAACACCTCGGATCATCTTGATATCGAAAGCTTTCACCCACTATCAGATTCACATTCCCCCTGACAATCTGAAGTCGAAACTACCCGAATATTGTTGCAGTGTCACGAATTTAAAAAATGCTGGAATTTCAATCATATGACGTTGAAATTTTTATTCACCCTCATTTTTGTAAATTCTGACGTCTCTATCACTGAATTCCCCCTTAAACTGAGCAATTCAGTCCTCTTTTATCTGTGAAAAACTCGACTATGCCGAAAATATTACAATTTTCCTCAAAACGTCAGTTTTTCATCGTTGCGGATTTTACGTTTTGGCCCATAAATAGTTAGATATCATGAATGATAAGCATTCTGCACTAATATCATGACTACCCCACTAATTTTCACAATCTGTGATTGCATCATCAAATATGTTCACTGAAGCCCCAGACGGTGTCCCCGAACAACCCAACTTGGTCGTTAAAAACCCAAAAAATATTTCAATCACCAAATTTTTTTGGAGACTCACCTTGTCGTTGCGATCAAAAAATTCCTTTGTTCATCTGGTTAAATGGCATGTTGTCGGATGGTCATCCGATCGGATGGTCGTCCGATCGGATGACAAAGTGGACAAACTTGTGTAAGTGGATCGGATGGTCATCCGATCGGATGGTCATCCGATCGAATGAACATTCGAGTGAAAACCAACTGATCTTTCAAACACAAGCTAATGACATGGGTTGGATGGTCATCCGATCAGATATGTTCTAACAGCTCAAGAACACTCCGAATCATGTTTTTTCGATCCATAATCTTTATTTGTGTGAATTTCATGATGAAACTTCATATGATTGTGCGCGAATCAATTCCGAACAGAATGATGTCTTTAATTCCAAAATCCATCCGTGAATTGACCTTTATTTTGATGATTTTCTCTGTTTAACGTCAAAACTCCCGTTTAAGACAAAATTGATGAGCTTTGGGTGATTTAACCGACTGCTAGATCGATTAAATCGGTACCGTAGCTGTGAAACCACTGCTAATCCAGGAACCGGCGAGTTTGACGGAGCTTCGGTCCCAAAACTACGTGTTCGGTGCGTTTATTACGACTAAGAAAGGAGTAGAAGATAGATACGACACCGATCAGTCACTTATAATCTGGTCTCTATTGATTATTCAACGTTACAGCACCACGAGACCGGTTGGACAGCATGTCCCCTCTGGGATCTAAAAACTTGTCCAAAAGGGAACCCCAAGTCCCTATTTATAGACAAACACCTACACTATGTCCATCCGTCTGGATTATCATCCGTCTGGATTGTCATCCGTCCGGATGGTCATCCGTCCGGATGGTCATCTGTCCGGATGGTCATCCGTCCAGAAGGACCTTGACATTACAATACCGTGTCTAACTTTCTCCTATTCTATATAATATTCAACACACGCTCTATCTAATTATTCGCACAGTGGCAGACGTACGAAATATGCACCAACAATCTTAATATACTAAACATACTGAAATACCAAATAAGCCCCTCAACCCGATGCGAGGTGAAACTTATGGACTCTAAATCTGTTGCTTTGACTACCGGTTACTAGACTCGTTTTGCGTTATCTAGGTTTCTAAAAGTACCCTAATATGATTCACTCCCTCACAGGCTATAAATCTAAGATAAGTTTGGAATTTCGGTTTAACTTGTTAGACAACTATCACTACAAAAACTAGTTCAGACTCCTCTCAGATATCCTACCTATCAATTTAGTGACGAAGACCTAGCAATAATTTCGCACCTCACAACTCTTGAAATTAGTAGAACAATTTTATTTATTAAATTATCAATTATTACTTCTAAGGTTTGATGGCCATTTAACCCTAAAGATTATAAATCTATTCCGTGATATAGACACTCACCAAAACTTATAATCTAGCATGAATCTATTATGTGATATAGACAGTCACCAAGAATCATACGAAGCAACAAAAGAAAATAAAACACTTTAAAGCATGAAGACACGTTAAACCTAATAAGCCAAACCGACTACTTTTATCAACGGTCCATAAATAATTAATTAAACATAATAAAAATCAAAAACATCATAAAACCATCATCCAATCTAGGCAGTTAAAGAAGTCTAGCCAAACAAAGTCATGAAAATCAAAACACAAAGTTTAAGAACTGAATTCATCGAAATAAAACAAAGAAACTAGAAAGTGAAAAGAACTAGTAAAATAAAACCCGTAAGCTCCTTGATCCTTCAGCTTCTTGCTTCAATTCAATGATTCTTGCCCTTGATCTCCAAGCAAAATAATCTTCAGAATTCGTCCCACATGCTCCTTGCGTCTGATGTCCCAAGTGAATTCTCCCCAATTCATGCACGTGTAATTTATATATTTATATCATTAAGAATTATTAAGGTTCCCTCCAATATAATAACATTGTTTTCTTATGATTCATACTACAATTAAGCACCTCCGCATTGCGGCGGAGACGTAAAAGCATGTCAATTAGCACCAATGCTACATAACCGTCAGCGATCACCAACGCTGAAGTTGTGGCGTGTAAAACGAAGAAATAGACCAAAATAACACTTAAAAATAACTAATTCGATCTAGGATTCATGCGTTGCGACGAACCTGTCAATTGAGAAAAAATAGACGTAAAAACATTGAACAACACAAAGACGTTGTGCAGGGTTAACTCGCAAAATGGGGTTCAGATATTTAACTCTAGAGTGTTTTGATCGGCTATTGGCACATATGGGGCCCCTTCTTTTTATTTAACTCTAGAGTGTTTTGATCGGCTATTGGCACATATGGGGTTCAGATATCTCCTCTTTTACTCCCTGATATCGTTATTCAACTTGTGATAGTATTTGGATAAGCTATTGCCACATGTGGGGTTCAGATATCTCCTCTTTTACTCCCTAGTCTCGTTATTCTACTTGTGAAAGCACCTTTTGGCGTGGGGTGGTCATGCAGCTTTATCATGATAACATGGAAGGGGAAGCCACTCTACACCACTAAGCCTTAAAGGAGGGGTGGACTTAAAGGGTGTAAAAGAGGCAGACCACTTTGAGAGCTACTTGGAATCGAATCGGTAAAAAACTCAAACGAGTTTGAGGTCGAGCTTTACACACAAAGCTCGTGAGCCTAAGCAAGCTCAAACAACTTTTATATTATTTTCTATATATAATATACCTACCATTTAACATTGGCAAGCTGAGCTCGTTTAAGCTATTAAATCAAGCTCGATTCGAGTTTTTAGCCCATTTAGATTTTTTCTAAAAACACCTTAAACCGAGCAGAGCCAAACTCAAGGTCTTAGATTTTCTTTATGAACTCAGCATGATCTCAAATAATAGGCTAGAACGAGCTCGAGCGTCATAAAAGCAAGACAAGCCGAGCTTGAGCCTAGTCGGTCGAAGGCTAGACTTAGCTCGTTTACACCCATAATATGTGCAGCTGAGAAAGGTAATTTTAATATTTTTAATGGGCCCACTATTTCTATTGAAATATTTTTAGTATTTTAATATTTACTTTTAATTTCAGGGGCAATTTGGCTATTTCATTGTGTATAACCCCAAATGAAGAACTTCATCTCCATCTCCATTGCCACTCTCAACCAACAACCATCTAGGGATGAGCAATGTACCCGTTTGGTACTGAACCAGTACTGGTACCGAAAAACGAGAAAAGTAGGTACTGGTATCGGTATCGAATATACCGATTTTGTACTAGTACGGAAAAACGGGGAAAGTGGTACCGTTACCAGTACCGACTATACCCGAAACCCGATACGATTTGGTACCGGTTCGGTAGCGGTACCCAGCACCAAATGCTCATCCCTACCTCCTGCCACCACCCTCAACCACCTCCAACCACCACCCTCCAACACTCTCAACCACCTCTCTTATCTCTCTAGCGCTCTCTCTCTCTCTCCCCTATCTCTCCTCAAAAAATATAGTGTTGTGGCCAGATTTGTTGTCGTGTGAAGTTACAGATCGTATATTCCGGCATAAACGACGACTCCTATTTCACCGGTGTATGATATCTGGTTTAAATTTTTTGTTCCAACAACAATTATGATAAAATCGAAGGAGTATTCTATTCTCTTCATCTTCTTTATCATATCATCTTCATTTCCATATCATGTTCCTCTCCATCTTCATATCATCAAATCCCCTAACTTTCTCTCTCATCTTCATCTCCATCTTGTTCCAGATTGTTTGGTTTGAAACTTTTTAATTTGTTTACCCTGGAAAATCCAAATCTCGATTCAAATTGGTAAAATAATCTCTACTGGAACTCCAGTGATCTTAATCGATAACTGGAATCATGAGTAGAACAGAAGTCGTAGTAAGAGAGAAAGGTTCATCAACAACAAAAACCCCTGGCTGATTTTCTCAAATCCATTCTTCTTCTTTAGTTAAATATGTCAATATTAGCATTAGATTTACTGTAGATAAGTGTTTATGTCTTGAAATTATTGGACTTCTTTATGAACAGAGCAAGTGTGAAACTTATATTTATACATTTGTTGTCACAATATCTATATTAGAGCATGGCAAACCATGCATAGTGGTTTGACCAATAATGTCTTCACCCATGGATGTTTTGCGTCACGTAGCAGTCCAGTCAGCATGGAGGCATTATTGGACGTTATTGCAAAAGTAGCGTAGTGGGAATAATGCCCAATAACGCTCCTTCCAATCATTAAACAATTATTATTTTTAATTAAAAACTTAAAATGCTTCATTAAATTAAAAAAAATACAATACTAGAAATAAAATAAAAAATCCGAATAAATTAAAAAAATACATTAGTTTTCGTCTTCGATTTCTTCACCCTCGCCAACTTCGTCTTCCTCGTCCTCCGTTTCTTCTTCACCCTCAGGTGGTACATACCGAACCGACCATGCGTGTTGTACCAAATCAACCGTTAACGCGGAATGGTATCGTTCGTAACGCAACTCTCGCGCATTATTCACCCTTTCTTCCATTGACGCCTGTGGATGCTCATCTTGAACATCTTCTGGCACATAATTCTGGCATATCGCCTTTCCTTCATCTTCCAAAATCATGTTGTGCATGATTATACAAGCGTACATAGCATCTCTCATTTTTTGCTTGGTTCATGCACGACAAGGATTTCTCAAATATTGCCAGCGTTGTTTAAGAACTCCAAAGCATCTCTCAATGTCATTTTGTGAAGACTCTTGAACCTTTTTAAAGTATGCTCTTTTTTCATCAATAGGATCACTAAATGTCTTCACGACAATCGAATACCTAGGATAAATTCCGTCGCACAAATAATATCCATGAGGGTAGTAGTTTCCATTTGCGTAAAACGACGCTTTTGGAGCTCTGCCAGAAATCCAGTCCTCTAACAACGGAGATTCTTCAAAAAAATTTATATCATTGCATGACCCGACCACGCCAAAGTAAGCCGACCAAACCCAAGGTCCTGTGAGGCAACCGCCTAAAGAATAACAGTGGGTCCTTTTTTGTCACCCCGTGTGTGTTGGCCTCGCCATGTGGTCGGGCAGTTATCCCAACGCCAATGCATGCAATCCAAGCTCCCGATCATACCAGGCAAACCATGCTCCGCCGAATGTACCTCAAATTTTATAAAATGGTAGTGTTTTTGAGAGAGTTTTGATTAAATTTGAAGGAGTTTATATATATATATATATATATATATAGGTAAAAGGTTTAAAAAAATATCAAAGTAGCCGTTAACTAGCCGTTGCTAGTTTCTGATTGGCCAGTCAACCTCCATCGCAGCGTGATTCAAAGAACGCCAAAACCTAATTTGTCAAAAATAACGCCGAAACACGCCGGGGTGTAGCGGCTTGTCGGCGTTTTCGGGCGTTGTTTTCGATTTTTTTTTTATAAATCACGCCCCATTAAGGGCGGTCTAAGGGGAAAAATGCCAAATTGACAGACCAAGTTGGGTGCTGTAGAGATTAAAAAGGGGAGAAGAATATTTCGATTTGTATTTTCGGCCCCTAAAAGGCATTATGCTCTTTTCACCCATATCCCAACGTTCAACTAACGGCTAGTGGGATGGACTTGATTGAGAGCAATCGACAACCACACGGACTTAATTGTTCATGTAAGTCCCAAATACTTGGATCTTTCAATGACATCAAACAAACACCAGGGATGGGCGGAATCCAAACTTGGTGAGCTTCAAGAAAAACAGAAAAATAATAAAAACGGATTCCAATTAAACTCATTCAAGCGACATTAGAATCGTATTATCGAACTCTACGATATAAGAGTTTAAGTTTTCGCTCTTGAATTCATAGCTTATATATTTTATAATTTTTTTATTAGATTACAAAGTCTTTTTATTTATTTAGCATTATGTTTTTTCAATATTTACGTCAATGTGTCTTTTTGCTACTAATTGAGATTTTTTCTTCATTGTGTTATATTTTGCTCCACGTTGTTTTATATTTTGCAATCCATTGTATATTTGTATCCTTATCTTTAAGGTAGGCCGGGGCACTCAGCGAGTTCGAAGCCACGCCAGAACACCGCCGCCACCCTTGCGGGTATGGCTGGCGGGTTCGGCTAGCTAGTGCCACTACCCGCTCGAGATTTTGGATTTCGATGTTTTGAACTTTCGTTTTTGAACATTGGCCCACATTTTGACCGTTTCTTTTCATTATTTTATTTAATCTAAATAATAAATTAACTTTCTCTATTTAACCAACTCATTGCATTATTTGAATCTACCTCATCCACATAAAATCTCTCAATTTTATGATTCCATCTTCAAAAATCTCCTCTCAAAATGGCCATGAACCCGTGGAGCGAAAAGGAACACTTCGCGTTGGCCATGTCTAATGTCGCAACCCATCACGAATGCTCGTCCACTAGTAGAAGGGCTTTGTTTTGGAACCGAATGTTCCACCAAATTTGTATCCTTGTTGGTGAGACCACCCGAAACGTGGATCAACTAAACTCACGTTTCTCGTTTATCAATTTCAAATATTCAAGAGTCAATGGAAGGTTCATGAATGTGGAAAATCCCCACAACGAGCTCTCGGAATCGGAAGTTATTCAAGTGGCCCTTGTGGACTACAAACACGCCTACGACCAGGACTTTGACTATGTTTAGGCGTGACAAATTATTAAAATGTATGTTTAGGTGTTATGTTTTATTTTTATATAATGTTTAGGTTTTATGTTTTTTTATGTAATGCTTTAAGTTTTATATTTTATTTTAATGTTTGGTTTTAAGTTTTAGGTTTTATTTTTATGTAATTTTGTGTGTTTTATGTTTTATTTTAATGTTATGTTTAAGTTTATATTATATTTGACTTTATTTAAATTTTTTAAAAAAGTTTATAGTATGGGTAGGTGTCACAATGTTTACTAGCTAATGGGTTTTTTTAAGTCAAATTAGATATCACGGGTGTTGGTTGGTAAGTGATATAGTACTTTCTTTGAGTGTCTTTCCTCCATAAGGTTATAGGGTGTGATCATAACACTCATGATCATTATGACCCTCCACGTCAGTGTTATGTCATCCACATCTAATTCACCATCCAAAACCAATACCCTAAGTGTGTGGTCATGACCCAAACCACTATTCCCTTATTTATTTTAATTAATCTTTATCTAAAGAAAAAGGAAATGATTTATTGAAAAATGAAAAAGATGACCATGGTTGCCATGGTTTAATCCATGTAAACCATGGGAGATCATGCAAGGGGTGGTGT
Organism: Helianthus tuberosus; assembly: GCA_030545235.1. Taxonomy (NCBI): domain Eukaryota; kingdom Viridiplantae; phylum Streptophyta; class Magnoliopsida; order Asterales; family Asteraceae; genus Helianthus; species Helianthus tuberosus. Next base: position 73,004,676 of record CM060444.1, read on the forward strand.
AGCTTTTTATTCATGTTCTTATGTGGCGAATCATGTTCCAACCATAACCCCACACCCTTTATCCTAAGGGTCTGTTTGGTATGAGGTAATGGAATGGACGAGAGAATGGAATGGACGAGTTAATGGAATGGACAAGGGAATGCAATGGATTATTACCATTACATGTCTCGTTTGGTTACCATATGAGAATGGAATGAATTATTATCGTGTATTGTTTGGTAGGCAAGAAAATTAAGGAATAAAATCAGCGATGAGTGGTGGTGGTCGGTGATAGTGATTGTAGGCGGTGGCGGCGATCGGTGGTGGCGGCGACGATGATGGGTGGGGGTGACGGGGGTGGTGACGGCGGCCGTCGATGGTGGTTGGTAGCGGCAGTGGTTGGTGGTGGCGGCGACGGTGGTTGGCGGCGAGTGGCGTTGGCGACGACGGTGGTTGTTGGCGGAGACGGTGGTTGGTGGTGGCGATGGTTGGTGACGGCGGCGGTGGTTGTTGGTGGCGGCGGTTGGCGGCGGCGGCGGTTGGCGGCGGCGGTGGTGGGTGGGTGGCGGCGGCTATAGGCGTCGGTGGTGGTGGTGGTGGTAGTGGTGGTGGTAGTGAGTGGTGGTGAAGGTGATGGGTTGTGGTGTTGTTAATGAAGGGTGCAAGGGAGGATGTAATGAAAAAAAAGATGGGGGAGTGGATGGAATGATTTTGAGGGAATGGAATGACTTATGGAATGGGTGATTCCATTCCCTTGACCAACCAAACACCATTTTCTGCATTCCCTCGTAATGACGCATTCCATTCCGCCTCTCATTTCTGCATAACAAACACTACGTAATAGACTTTACACGATAGATTTACCCTCATTATTTATGCATTAATTGATACATATCACAGTCAAAGAACTTGTATTCTTCATTAAACAATACCTTTATTTATAGTATATTAAGGTAATACTAATATTTCCAAATAAAATATAGATATGGATGTAAGTATTGTTTTTTTTTTCTTTTATGCCTATTTGAAAAGAATATATTTATTTGCAACTGATGATTTATTTTTACATGTAAACGTAGTATAAATATGATTTATTTTTAATAGCAAAAAAGGTTACATTACTCCTACTCTTAACTATACCAATAAAAACTTAATTATATTAATGTCAGAATTTGAACCATAATCTTTTCTTCAAAAGTCAAGATCCTCTACCATTCAGCCACTCGAATGGCATAAACATTAATAAAAATAATAATACTGAATTTTACGTTAATAATAATACTTAATTTTTCGTTATTTAAAATGTATAGAGTGAATCTTGTCAATATGTAACTTTTAATTACTTTTACATTTCACAAATTAATAAAATATATATAGTAAATGACCAAACATGTATAAATTGAAAATATATGTTAAATGTTAAATATAGTAATAAAAATATATAGTAGATGACCATACATGAGTATGAATTGAAAAGATATGTTAATTGTTAAATATAGTAAATTAAAAAAATAAGAAAAATGCAAAATCGTTAAACACAGGGGAGACACCTTGAAAAGGAGATGGTCGTGGGTTCAAGTCACATAGACGAATGTTGAAAAAAATGAAAATAACATGAATTAAAAGAAATTCCGCTTTAAAAAAAAACCTAATTGAATTAAAGTGTTGCTTGTGCAGCACTTAGTTGGGCCGATGGGTTAGCTGCATACGCAATTTATCTGGCGATGAATTACCTAACAGATGTTTGGAATCTAAGCACTATACATGCTGCTGGAATCATAAATATATGGAATGGAATCACACCGGTTTTGGCCATCGTGATCGCCTTCTTTGTCGATGCTTTCCTAGGCGACTTTTTCATGCTTGGAGCCTCGAGCATTGCCTACTGTATCGTATGTGATTTGATTATGTTGCAGTTCCTATGTATCTAAAATAAATATGCAGTTAACATATGCAAAGAAATTCTAAAAGTAAATATATAATTAATGCTTGCAGGGATTAGGATTACTATCCATGTCAACACCACCTGTTTTTGGTTCATGTAAAGACTACAAGCATGAATGTATTGGGCACACACAAAAGGTCTTGTTCTTTATAGCCATGCCGTTGATCTCGATCGGGAGTGCCGGTCATATGGTCTCGGCAGAGCGCTTTTTGGATCTACAATCAGAAAGTGAAAATGAAAAGACAAAGAAAAAGAAAAGGGAAAATGGATGGAGAAATAAAAAGAAAAGGAAAAATAGAAATAGAAATATAAAGAAAAAGGGAAATGAAAAGAGAAATCAAAACGAAAACGAAAGTGAAAATGACAAGAGAAACAGAAAATTTAGGCAAAGAGTTGGTGTGATTATGTTGATTATTGTAGCATTGGCTGGAGGTGCTGGACTTTCATATATAAAATCATGGTCACTCCGGTTTGGGATTCCGAGCATATGTTCAGTGGTTGCAACACTTTTGTTCTTTTCCGGATGGCTAGACTACAAACATATTGATCCACAGGGAAGTCCATTAACATCCACCGTCAGGGTTTTCGTGGCCACTGCTCGTAACTTTTCACAACCGATCCCTGATCCAAAAGACCTCTACAATGAAGAGGATGCGCGTTGCACTAGAAGCCTCAGGTCAGTCTTTCACTCTTTCATTTCAATTGGAACGTTAATATTAACATGAACTTTCGCCTAGTGGCATCCAAGTGATCCAACCAACAAGTGATGAGTTCAAGTCCCCATTTAGACAATGGCCTACGTATTAAAGATGCATTGTGGGTTTGTGAGTCTGCCATTATATAAGAAAAGAAGAAAAAAATATGGATTCAATGTATAAGTGGGAAGATGGGTGAGGCGAGTCGGTTAATGCAATGGTCTAAATAAGTTAAACCTGACTTATTCTTTTAGCATTGTTTAAAACTCTTGATTAAGTTGGGTTCACCAGCTAGCACCACTTTGTCCATTTTGTATTCAAGTTGACACAAGGCTACCATTTTTATGATTTAACCACTATTCATGACAGGTGCTTTGACAAGGCTGCTATTAAATTACCAGAAGAGCAACCATGGAATAGATGGAAGGTTTGCAATGTGCGTGAAGTTGAAGAGACCAAGATAGGTATTCGTATGCTTCCAATGTGGTTAACCTTCATTGTGATCGGAATCGTGCTTTCTGTTGGAAACACTTACTACTTGGAGCAAGCTAATAACATGGACAGAAAGCTTGGAAAAATAAAGGTCCCTATTCCAATCATCCGTGTGTTCTACACTACCGCAAGTGTCATATTTGCAGGCTTCTATTCATTCTTAACAAGACGTACAAAAAAGTATGCCCCACCAATTGGGATCGCCACGAGTATGTTTCTCTCAATATTATGTTGCATTACCGCTGCAAAGGTGGAAACTCGAAGGCTACATCGGATTAGGTATCATGGTTTGCTAGACAAACCCAAGGAGAAGATTCCAATGAGTATATTTGCATTGTTTCCACAGTTTATGCTCTTAGTAGCGGTTGATGGGATTGCTAAGAATAGTATCATGCATTTCTTTAGCAACCAAACCCCTGCATCTTTGCACGAGTATTTGATTTATTTTACAAAGGGTGTGTTAGGATTAGGAAGTACGTCTAGCGTTTTGTCGGTCTATGTTGTGGGTAAGGCGAGTCAGAGAAATGGAAAGCCTAACTGGTTCCAATATACGTTGAATAAGAGCCGTTTGGATCGATATTATTGGGTGTTGGCTGCGTTGAGTGCGGCTAATCTTGTTATCTATGTCACTATTGCTTATTTCTACAAGTATAGGGAACCACCGGAGGAGGAGGATGATGATGATGATGATGGGGAAGATGAATTAGAAATTGGAGAAATTTAAGAACATAAAAAAAAAAGAAATTTTGTGTATTAGTTGTATCTCTATTGATTATTTAAAAAATAAATGTTTATTACATTATTATGTTATATTATTATTGTTGTTGTTGTTGCTGCTGCTGCTGCTGCTGCTGTTGTTAGAGTAAACTGCAATTTTACCCCCTGAGGTTTAGGGCAATTGGCATGTCTACCCCCCTAAGGAAATAATTGCAATCTTACCCCCAACGTTTGCTGTTATGTCGCAACTTTACCCCCTGCCGTCAGTCAACAGTTATTTGACTGTTATAGGCATGGGTATTTTAGTAATCTTACCCTATATTTATTATTATTATTTATAAAATCAAATTATCATCATCTTCTTCAAATAACTCACAGATCCATCATCATCTTCAAATTATCCAAGCATAACGTTGAAGCTGTGTACATGGCTGCAATTAACCTCCCATCCATGGCAGCCACAATCTCTCTTCCGCATCCAAAACCACCACCCAACTCAACCCGTTCTCTCTCTCTCTACACACCTCAGTTTTCTCTCTCTACCCACACCAAAACCCAGTGTTGTAAGAGTCGCTAGGCGCTAGTCGGGCAGTGGGGTACCGACTAGCGATTAATCGGGATTAATAGGGATTAATCGGAATTAATCGGATCGAGATTTTTATATGTAATTTTTTGTTATATATATACATACACATTTTTATATGTAGTTTTCTAAAGTAGACATGTTTTAAGCACTCATTGACCCATTTTTTTAATTAATTGAAAGGAATTTATAAGGTTTGGTCGAAATTTGGCCGGCTTCTGGCCAAAATTTGGCCAGAATAGGACCGTCATTGACCGCCTAGCGATTAATCGGCCACTAATCGATGAACCTCTGATTAGCGATTAATCGGTGACTAATCGGGGACTAGTCGGGATTTTTACAACCATGCCAAAACCCTCCAACTTCACCCATCTAAACCCGCCAAACACTACACTAACTTACTTCATCTAGCAGGAGAGAACAACAGCAGCAACAACGCCGCCACCACGGCGGCAATGGCAGCGACCAGCCGGAGTGTTTAATGAATAGGGTTTTCTTTGGATTTGTCATTTCTTCATCGGTTATTGTAACCCCGGATCAGATTTCAAGATTGTTTTGTCTGTCTATCGTTTTTGTTGATCTGAGATAGATACAAGTCCTGTATCTATTTGTGTGTATGAAATTGGGTAATTGTGAGTTGGCTCAATTGTCTGAACCTCAAGGCTCTTCTAATGCTTTTCAACAAAGGGGTTTTCGTCTTCAAGCTCCCTTGGTGAGTTTACATATAGTTTTTGTGTTTAGATGAAACCCAGATGAAATTGTTGTGACATGAGTGATTTTTCTTGAATTTTTGTCAATTGGGTGTGATATAGGTTGTGGGTTTTGTTTCTTTACGGAATCTGTTGGTTTATGAGTGGTAATTAGAGATCCTTTGATAAAGTTGGATCTTTTGATTTGATTTCAGTTATAATGAATAGGGTTTTCTTTGTTCTTGTTGAAATTCTTAAAGGATTGATCTTTTGCTCTGATTTCAGTTATTATGAGTTGGGTTTGTTCTGGGTTGTCAAGATTCTTGATAAAATTGATCTTTTAATTTGATTTTGGTTATGCTGAAATAGGGTTTTCTTTGTTCTTGTTTAAGATCCTAAAAAGCATGTTCTCATATTATTGGAATTGATTATAATCTGAGTGTTTAATTGGTGAGTACAACAATTGTACTCAGATGTTGTGCACATGATGGTGTTTAATTGGTGGTTTACTTATAACCAGGTGGGTGGTCGAGGCAGATGGTGGTGGAGGTGGGTGGTGGCGGGTAATTGTGCGACATAACAAGAACGTTGGGGGGTAATACTAAAGGGCAATATAGTCATTTCACATTAAAGTTAACATATCTGTTAAAAAATTTGAGGCCGGGGGGTAAAAGTGCGACATAACAGCAAACGTTAGGGGTAAAATTGCAATTATTTCCTTAGGTGGGGGAGAGGGGGTAGACATGCCAATTGCCCTAAACACAAGGGGGTAAAAATTGCAGTTTACTCTTATTATTATTATTACTACTATTACTATTACTATTATAATAATAATAATAATAATAATAATAATAATAATAATAATAATAATAATAATAATAATTATTATTATTATTATTATTATTATTATTATTATTATTATTATTATTATTATTATAACTAGGGGTAGATTGAATACCCTCTATGTTAATTTAAAAGCGTGAGAAGTGTGAGAAATATTGTGAAGATGGCATGTCTTCAATCGAAATTAATTCAAAAGGGTAAACAATTAATTTTCTTGTTGATTTAATTAATTGATAACTTTCGAAAACCGTCACCTTTAATTATAGGAATATGAATTAAGAATTAATCTACGAATTTGTGTCATCTCTTTCATCAATTATTAATTATGAAGATAGCAGAATGAAAATTTATAGAGTGTCATATAGTGATGGATGCAGAATGAAGGTTTTTATATTACACTACAAATTTTTATAAAACACTATGAATAACATATAACACCATATAACACTGCAACCACCATTCAAAACTGTATATTGTTATATATTTTTATATAATGTTATATAGTGTTACATAGTGTTATATGGTGTTATATAGTGTTTTTTGGTGTTATATAGTGTTATATGGTGTTTTATGGTATTACATGGTGTTATATAGTGTTATTTAGAGCTATATAGTGTTATAGTATTATATTTTTCTGATAGCATGTCTATGACAGATGTATAGTGTTATATATTGTTATATAGTGTTATAGAGTGTTACCAATGGTATATGGTGTTACATAGTGTTATATAGTGTTATATGATGGATGTATAGTGTTATATATTTCTTGTAGCAGTTACATATTTCTGAATTTTTTAGAATGTCCGGATTTTAGAATAAGTTTAAAATTAAATCGCTAGAATTTAGGAGTGAATCGCTAGAATTTAGGAGATGCTACCTAATTTGAAACATATACAAAGACACTATTACCCCTACAATTTTCAAATCAGTCCAAATAATTAAAACACAATTTATAATTCGGTCCCGATTGATATCAACCATTAGATCAAAGATCTAATGGTTTAAAATACTTCTTACACTTCTCACACTTTAGACACTTTAGACACTTTGTACACTATCCCTACCCACTAGGGGTATTAGATGCTATAACACCCCAAATTTCGTATGTCATATTATAATGTTATAATCGCATTATTTTGATGAAAAGAAATGGTAAATATAGATTTTTACCATTATTAAAGTTTTATAAATTTTAGTAAATCTAAAATCTTATGTATGCATGAAGGTTAACTAGGTTAGTATGTAGAAATGGGGAAAGTGGCATGTTATAAAGGAATGAGGGGGTGAAACTGAAAAATGTGTAAATAAAACACTTAATAAAAAATGTTCAGTGTTTTAAAAAGTGTGGGTGTGCGATCGAGAAGAGAGACCAGGGGAAACCTTCCACTCAAAACCCTAACATCAATCCATCAAATTAAGAGGGGAATTGAAGGTTAATTGAATGCATGAACTAGGAATGTTAATCACCTAAGTATATCCAACATCAAGTAAGTCGAAATTTGTGATTTAGTGATGTTTGATTTAATGGGTCTTTTAATAATTCGTGAATGTATGTAAGAATATTGATGGTAGAAGGTTACAATTAGTCCATAAGACTTGAATGAAGTATGAAATTTGGATTATATTGATGGTTTTCATGTAAACCCATTTATGTATGAAACCCATATGAAATTTATGATGGTTTTGAAGTAATGATAGATGTAGTATGATATATGAACTTGAATTATGCTTATGGATGGTAAAGAAATCTGAATATTCGAAGAATTTAGGTGATTATGATGTATTGCCATGATTTTAGAAATACGTGGTAGGAATGTGCTTAATATGTTTATACATTGTGCTAGTTAAGTAGTACGCACATAAGGTGTTCGATGAAATGCTTGAGTTGAAATGGCTATGTATGAACATAAGAAATTGAAATATTGATGATCTAATGATGGTATGAAAAATAAATGTGAGTAATGAACGTTATGGTAAATGATGTAAATGTGCGTAAGTGATGTATAACGCGAAAGCTAAACGCATATGTGATGCACCTTATAGGGTCGAGGAAAGGAGGGGAATCAAACCAAGCAAAGGCAATAGGAGCGCACGACTCCGGTAAGTTCATATGAACTTCGCTTATGTAGAATGTAGATTTGTGTTAGTTATCATGTAAATAATTGTTCGATGTTTCATGCGGAAATTTATAGTAAAATGTCTTAATGCGAATTGTTAGTAGAAAAAGGGAAAAGTCTATTGACGACCCGTACAAATGGGTCTATAGTATGAGAATGAGGTGTTCTTGATGATGTATTGACCCGTAGTTAAATGGGTCAAGTAAGATGAAATTGCCATGAAGTTAACATAGCTAGCGATGACTTTCATAAGTCAAACTAGTGAAGTATGAAAAATTGATAAGTTAGAATAGGTATGATCCATGAGAACGGGTCGGATAAAATAGGATGATTGATGATGATGGAAACTAAGATGGTGCTAAATCCGTTAAACGGAATTGTCATATGAGAAGTTCGAATGAAAAGATGTAAAGATATAATGACCCGGTAACGGGTCCAATAATGATGAAAGTGAGTTAAGAATGTATGATATGAAGCGACTCATTAAGGTTGGGTCGAAAGGTCTATGCTTGAATGTTTTCAATATGTAAGGATGAATGAACATAAGTAAAATTTATGATTTGCGAGGAAAGAACAATAACATCAAGTATGATGACAAAGTGATGAATTGTTAACGGGTCGAATAATGAAAGGTAATTAAAAGATTAAATCTTGTTAGTAAATCAAGCTAGTGAATGTTTTGGTGTTATGTACGTTAGGTAAATCCCATTTATGATGACGGCGAGCTCGTATCGAACACACTATATCGCCCTTCATACGCTTCCAGTTCAAGTTGTCTTTTTGTAAAGGGTCAAAATAATTTTTGTGATGTAAATGTTAATCTTATGTCTAAGATGTTCATGAGTAGTTTGGATTTATAAATCTTATTTTGGGTAGTTCGGCCAAAACACTTGTGATGAATCTTGTATGGTCACAACTTTTGTATCTTTTGAAAAGTGTCGTAGAATTTATTTTGAAAGATGTTTGTTAAAAGCAGGGAATCGCTTATAGTACGAATGGGTCATGCCCAATTTTTGTTAAAAATTAATATGTCATTATTTTTAATTTCGAATGTGAAAAAGTGGGCGCTACAAGTTGGTATCAAAGCCAAGGTTTAAGAGATTCGAACACGATGGAGTGCTCGGACTCAAACCGAAAGCTCACAAGAATGGATGTGTTCGCTCCGAGACGCAAGAAGATGTAAACTTTTCAAGAAAAATTTCCTAGTAAATATTGTTATAAGTTAAAGATGTTATAGAAAGATTAGAAAGAGGTAAAAAAACGTAGCTATAATAGAAAAAGGGATTTATAGGCTATTTTCTTATAAACCGAGTTTTAAGGCGAACGACGATGCTAAACGGGTCCACATTTAAATTACGGACACGTAGGAAAAAGAATTACGTAAAACGGACTAGTAGAACTAAAGTTTTGATGTTTTAAAGTTAGAATTTTGGTAAAAGTTTAAGCTGGGTAAGTGCAGCAATGATGTATAAGAATTTATACATCTTTTAAACGTCAAATACACCCCGTTTATGCGAAAACTCTTTGTATTTTCATTGATTTTGGTACTCATTTGAGTTGTTTGTGAAAATACAGGTCCGGGCTTCAGCCCGGTGATGAAACGAAGGCTTTTGGAGCAAAATGGTGCGAAAACGGAACATTCCAGCAAACTGCCAGATACGGCACGACCGTGCCACCCAGGCGCACGACCGTGCCAGCCTTTCCAGCGTCGGCACTCATGTCCAGCACGATCACCAGTAGCACATTCCTTCGAAGATCAGCCAAGCACGACCGTGCCACTCAGACGCACGACCGTGCCAGGTCAAAATCACCATCTGATCAGCTTGTTTTCGAGATCAATTCAATCATAGCCGAGCACTATCGGCTCGCACGACCACACCATGACCGAGCACGGTCGTGCCACCTCGGGAACTTTTGAGCGCGGATTTCCCAAAATGGAAGCAAACATGGTCAACAACCGAGAAAGTAGTTCTAACACTTGCCAAGCACGACCGTGCCAAAAGGTGGCATGGTCGTGCCAAACGCCCAGAGTTTAAATACGAGTTTCTAGCTCATTTGCAAGGGAGTTGGAGCATTTTGGTGACTTTTTCTCTCAAGAATCTGGTCTTGGAAGTTTGTTGGAGCCAAGAGGGAGCCTTGAAGAGGATTTAATCACTTGAAGATCTACTCAAACGTCATTTTAATCTTGTCTTTAACTTGGTTAGCTTACTACATTATGAACAATTTATGTTTCTTTGCACTTGATTTGGTAGTCATGAGCCTTATGGGCTAAACATTTGTGTTGTCTAAACTTTGTTGAAGCTAATGAATATGTGATAACATGGAAGTAGATGTGATGATTGTTCTTGTTAATCTTCAATGTTGACACTTAATATTGTTCTTGGAGTTCATGTGCATGCTTAAAGTTCTTGTTCTTGAATGTTTGCTCATAAGTATTTACATGTTGTGTTTGAAAGCCCATGTAAAGATTATGATTATTGGATCTTGTTAACTTGCTAGTATGATTCATAGCATGAAACTAGGAATGGTGATTGCTAATGTGATTGAATGATGATTTGAGCATGTGTATGAATTCTTTCATCAATATTTGGAAAGATCAAAAGTATGTTTATATGAATTCTATAGTTTGTGTTCATGATAGTTTGATGATTTAGGCCAAAGTTGTTAGCTAGCATGACCATGCTTGTGGTTCATATCAAGAACATGATGATAGTGACAACTACTTGAAACCAAGTTAGGGTGATTAGTGTGTTGTTCATATTAGTTTTCCCTAATTTGTAGAGTTAGGAGTTTTGACAAACAATTAACTCATGATTAAAGATTAACATCAACTTAGCAAGTGAGCTTAAAAGAATAATTTTTAGGTGATTAGAATGTTAATTCATTTTTAGTTTTCCTAAGAATTATAGATTAGGAAGCCTTGATTGGGGACTTAGTTAAATTTAGAGCTTGCATCATCACAATCCCTTCCTCTTTGTTGTCACATGTGAGTTAGTGGATACTTAGTTTAGGCAACTTTTCTTAGATATTGTTCTTTGTTAGAATTTTTAGTAGTTTGTTTATTTGCATGCTAATTTAGAAAAATCAACCCGATCATTTGAAAAGGCTTTAAAGTAGCAAAAGTTTAGTATCGAGACACCGCATCCACGGATTGATATCCGGTTCTTGCCGATTAGCTATATTACCACCCGACAGGTACACTTGCCTTTTGTGTATGTAGTTAGTTCCTAGGTGAAAAACCATTTTTAAAACTAAATTTGTGTGAAGAAAAACTCAATTAAAATATATATAATTCACGCACATCAAGTTTTTGGCACCTTTGCTGGGGATGCGGTCTTCTTGAGAACGGTTCGGGTTACTTATTTAGCCACTTGTGAAAATTGTATGAAGGTTTTGTCTACTTGTTTTATTTGCCCTTGCTTGATTATTTGAAAAAAAAGAAAAAAATGATGATTATTTGCTAGTTGTTTTTGTTTTTGTATGTATATATAGTGCATTGTGCTCCTCCTTATTCCCTACAGGCCGTGCATGTCCTTAACCCCCGTTGCTGATATCGTTGAGCCTTCATCGTAGCCGGAGCGTGATCTTCACCGGAGACTGCGGGAGCGGTTTTGCGTGATAGCCGAGGCGATCGAGGTAGACGCTGGAGGAGACGACACATTCTACGAGATTCTGCGAGCATCAATGCACCAACAATCGACAATAATAATTTCGAGATCAAGACTAGCACCATATCGATGTTGCAGAATGCGGTGCAGTTTTGTGGCAAGGATCACGAGGATCCTAGTGTTCACATCGCGGGGTTTCTAGAGGTTTGTGCTACATTTAGGATTCATGATGCATCACCGAATGCTATCCTCTTTCGGCTCTTTCCGTTTTCTTTACGGGATGGAGCCAAGGAGTGGCTTCTTTCACATCCAGCTGGATCTATCACTACATGGAATCAATTAGCTGAGAAGTTCCTTCAGAAATATTTCCCTCCAGAGAAAACTGTTTGGTTGAGAACCAAGATTCTGAACTTTCGTCAGGACGAGGACGAGTCCCTTTACGAGGCATGGGAGCGTTTTAAAGAGCTTATGAGAAAGGTCCCACATCACGGGTTGCCCAAGTGGCAACAATGTCAGATCTTCAACCATGGTTCAGACAGTCAGGGACAGATGATGGTTGATACATACTCGGGTGGAGATATCGGCACTAAAAATGCCACCGAGGCATTTGAGATTCTTGAGAAATGTGCCGCGAAAAATAGGACGCAACAGCCACCAAGAGGTAAAAGTTCTCGACAAGGAGTTCATCATGTGGACGACTACGCAGCCATGACAACACGTGTGGATGCCTTATCTTTGAAATTTGATCGAGTGATGGAAATGCACTCGAGTGGTTCTTCGAGTGGGGGAGCATATCATGTAGGCAATTTTCAGATGGGAGAGATGTCACATGAGCATGTTGATTTCATGGGAAACCAATAACGTCCTCAGAATAATCCCTACAGCAATACCTATAATACGGGGTGGAAGAATCACCCAAATTTCAGTTGGAAGCCCGCCGCTTCTAACCAGCATCCGCCCGGATTTGCTCCATGTCCCACTGCTCCAACTCATGGAGCATATGTTCCACCTCGACCTCAGCAGGCACCTCCTTCTAGCGATCCTAGTGTGCATGATATGCTTAGTCAAATCTTAGCTGGTCAAAACACTCAAAAGGCTGAGAATGAGAAGCGTTTTAAGGAGTATGACGGTCGTTTCACGAGGCACGAGAGTGAGTTGAGAAGCCAAAAGGCTTCCATGCAGGCCATTGAGAACCAAGTTGGCCAGATTGCCAAGATGTTGTCTGAGAGACAACAGGGGGGCCTTCCAAGCAACACAGAGCCTAACCCAAATGCCACTTGCAAAGGCAATCACGTTGAGAAGCGGCAAGACCGCTCAGCCATCCCTCCGACTGTTCCAGCAGAGCCGGTTGATGACGATGAGGTTGATGAGGAGATTGAGGCTGAGTCTCCGGGTGAGGTGCAACATAGGTGAGTCCCAGCAAGTACCGCACGACCCAAGGAGCCAGTGAGAGAGTATGTCCCTCCCATTCCATATCCGGGGAGGTTGAAGAAGCAGAAAATGGAAGAACACTATGGTAAATTCCTCGAGCTTTTTAAGCAACTTCATATAAATTTACCATTTGTCGAGGCACTTGCTCAAATGCCTAAGTATGCCAAGTTTCTGAAGGATATCTTATCCAACAAAAAGAAACTTGAGGAGCTTTCGCAGGTGACCTTGAATGAGGAGTGTTCAGCGGTTCTGCAGAACAAACTACCGAAGAAGATGAATGATCCCGGGAGTTTTACTATCCCGTGTTTAATTGGTAGTTTGTCGGTCAGTAATGCATTAGCTGATCTTGGAGCTAGCGTAAACCTCGTGCCATATGCGGTTTTTGCTAAGCTAGACTTGGGAGAGCCCAAGTCGACTCGTATGAGCATTCAGCTAGCCGACCGTTCAGTGAAGTACCCTCAAGGCATAGTTGAGAATATGTTGGTGAAGATCGACAAGTTTGTCTTTCAAGTCGATTTCGTGATTCTAGACATGGATGAGGACAAAAACGTTCCACTTATCTTAGGTCGCCCATTCCTAGCCACTGCGAGAGCCTTGATAGATGTCTGCACGGGTAGACTTACTCTTAGGATTGATGATGAGGAGGTTACCTTTGACATTGGAAAATCCATGCAACACTCACAAAGTCAGGATGCAACACTCTACTTCATTGAGACTATCGATACATATGTGAGTGATCATATCCATGCTACAATTGAAGAGGATGTTGTGGACACACAACTGCTAGGAAGGGAGACTTTTGGTTCGCCCAGTGTGGACCGATTAATTGAGGAGGTGACCTGTCTGATAGGTCACGCGTCTCCCCCGTGTCCCGAGGTTTTTGAGGTTGTGGATCGCATTACTGAGCCTAAAGCATGCCCTTCTATTGAGGATCCACCTTTGGTTGAGCTTAAGGAGCTTCCAGATCATTTGGAGTATGCTTTCTTGGAGGGTGAGACTCATCTGCCCATTATCATTTCTGCTAGATTGTCGAGAGAAAAGAAAGATCGATTGCTTGAAGTCCTGAAGCAGAACAAGAAGCTGTTTGCTTGGAAGATTATGGATATAAAAGGGATCAATCCATCCTTTTGTACCCATAAGATTTTGATGGAGGAGGACTTTAAACCTGTAGTACAGCATCAGAGGCGTTTGAACCCCAACATGCAGGAGGTTGTGAAGAAAGAGGTCATCAAACTACTTGATGCAGGTTTGATATATCCGATCTCTGATTCACCATGGGTCAGTCCTGTACAGGTAGTCCCAAAGAAAGGAGGCATGACAGTGGTGACCAATGAGAAAAACCGCATATGGCACGAGGATGGATTGATGGAGGAGGACTTTAAACCTGTAGTACTATCACCGGATGGAGAGTTTGCATTGACTACCACAAACTCAATGATTCCACGAGGAAGGATCATTTCCCACTTCCTTTCATTGATCAGATGTTGGAGAGGTTGTCGGGCAAGATTTACTACTGCTTCCTTGATGGTTTTTCGGGTTATTTTCAGATTCCCATCTCTGCTGAGGATCAGGAGAAGACGGCATTCACATGTCCCTATGGCACATTCGCCTACAGGCGGATGCCCTTTGGACTGTGCAATGCCCCGACCACATTTCAGAGGTGTATGGTGGCCATTTTTCATGACATGATCGAGGACTCCATGGAGGTTTTCATGGATGATTTTTCTGTGTTTGGAAGTTCTTTTGATCAGTGTCTCGAGAATCTAAAAAAGATGTTGGCTAGATGTGAAGAAGCCAACCTTGTGTTGAATTGGGAGAAATGCCACTTCATGGTGAAGAAGGGCATTGTGCTTGGGCACAAGATTTCACAGGCGGGGCTCGAGGTTGACCGAGCCAAAGTCGAGACTATTTCAAAGCTCCCGCCTCCCACATCCGTGAAATCTATTAGGAGTTTTCTGGGCCATGCAGGTTTTTACCGGCGATTCATAAAGGACTTCTCCAAAATCTCCCGTCCCATGACTTAACTCCTAGAGAAGGATGCCCAGTTCGTTTTCTCTAATGAATGCCTTCGGGCATTTGAGCTGTTGAAGGAGAAGTTGGTGAATGCCCCGATCATGGTTGCTCCCTCCTGGGAGCTGCCATTTGAGTTGATGTGTGATGCGAGTGACTTCGTAGTAGGGGCTGTCTTGGGTCAAAGGAAAGATAAACACTTTCACCCGATTTACTATGCAAGCAAGACCTTGAATGACGCTCAGGAGCACTACACCCCGACAGTGAAAGAGCTCCTAGCTGTGGTCTTTGCCTTCGATAAGTTTCGGTCGTATCTTGTCCTTTCCAAGACCATTGTGTACACGGATCATGCATCCCTTCGGTATCTTTTTAGTAAGCAGGATGCTAAACCGAGATTGATACGTTGGATTTTGTTGCTGCAAGAGTTTGATATTGAAATCCGTGATAAGAAAGGGGCTGAAAATTTGGCAGCCGATCATTTGTCTCGTCTTGAGCATTCCGAGGGAAAGGAAACTCGTGGGCCTAACATCAATGACAATTTCCTCCACGAGTTCCTCATGAGGATCGGGACTAGTGATGATTCCCCATGGTTTGCTGACTTTGCAAACTACCTAGCTAGTGGCATCCTGATCAAGGGGATGACCCATCAGCAAAAGCGAAAGTTCTTTGCGGTTGTCAAGCACTACTTTTGGGGTGACCCTTACTTGTTTAGGCTACGAGCGGATCCGATGATCTGGCGATGCGTGCATGGTGACGAGGCGAGGGATATTTTACGCCACTGTCACGAAGGACCCACAGGAGGCCACCACAGAGCGAACAACGCGGCGAGAAAAGTGTTTGAAGCCAGATTCTTTTGGCCGACTATTTTCCGTGATGCTCATGAGTGGGTGAGGTCCTGTGATGCTTGCCAGAGGGCAAGCAACACCATGAGATGCCACAAAACGGCATCCAAGTTTGTGAGGTTTTTGACGTATGGGAGCTAGACTTCATGGGCCCCTTTCTGACCTCTTTTGGCAACCGCTACATCCTAGTCGCTGTTGATTACGTTTCAAAGTGGGCTGAAGCACAGGCTTTGCCCATTAATGATGCTAGGGTAGTGGTGAGGTTTTTGAAAAAGTTGTTTGCTCGCTTTGGTGCCCCGAAGGCATTGATTAGCGACCGTGGGACGCATTTCTGTAATGCTCAGCTTGAGAAAGCATTTTCCCGATATGGTGTGCAACATCGATTCTCTACACCGTATCATCCGCAGACGAGCGGACAGGTCGAGGTTACTAATCGGGGTATCAAGCGGATTCTAGAGAAAACGGTTAATTCTAGCCATAAGGATTGGTTCGAGAAATTGGATGATGCACTTTGGGCTTTCCGGACAGCCTACAAGACTCCTATAGGCACCACACCGTTTAAATTGGTCTACGGGAAGTCTTGTCATTTGCCTGTTGAACTCGAGCACAAAGCATATTGGGCTTTGAAGACGCTTAATCTTGACATGGCTGCTGCGGGTGAAAATATGTTTGTGCAGATTCATGAGATTGAGGAGCTTAGGCACGATGCGTATGAAAGCCCCAAGCTGTAC
This sequence comes from Helianthus tuberosus, assembly GCA_030545235.1. Lineage (NCBI taxonomy): Eukaryota > Viridiplantae > Streptophyta > Magnoliopsida > Asterales > Asteraceae > Helianthus > Helianthus tuberosus. The sequence goes on from CM060444.1 coordinate 73,021,358, forward strand.
AAGGAACGTACTAAGATGCTTCATGATGCCCGCTTGAAGGACAAAAAGGAATTCCGAGTGGGTGACCGTGTGTTGTTATACAATTCACATCTCAAGTTGTTTCCTGGTAAGCTCAAATCTCGGTGGTCGGGTCCCTACACTGTACGGTCAGTGTTTCCTTACGGGTCCGTGGAGATAGGCCATGAGGATGGCCGGTTGTTTAAAGTCAACGGGCATAGGCTAAAGGCTTATGTTGGAGGGCCAGTTGACCCGAGTGAGGAGGTTGTTACCCTCCACCCCAAGAACAAATTAATTCGGGGTGGTGAGTCTGGCTGAAGACTCGTAAATAAACTAAGCATGTTTGTGTGTTTAGTATTTTTGTTATTATTTTTGTGTGTGGTTGTCTATTTATTTTCAGGTTGCGGTTCGTTCTGGTCGCGAGGGATCTTAGAGCTTGTTGCCGGCTCTCAGGTATGTTAGTTCGGTTCTTTTTCTTGGTAGGAGATGCTTCATGAGTGCCCCGGGTTCAAGGAGTTTTTCTATATATATTTCCATTTTCTACATCCTAAAAAAATATTAAATTAAAATTCGAAAATAAAGCACTACCAACAAAATCTGGCACTACCAGAAAGTGTCAGCCCCTTTTGCAGATCAATAATAGAGCCATTTTGAATAAAACCCAACCACCACCATCTTTTTCTTCATAACTTCATCTTCGTCACTTGAACCCATTCAAAGCACTCATGGTTCTTGCATCTCCTAGCTTCCTCCAAGAATTTCTTTCATCCCAACAATCATTCCAGGTATGAATCCTTCCTTTTTCTTGTTAGTTTCATGTGTTTTGATGTCATGTTCTTCATAGTTAGTTTCTTTAAGTTTTTAGGGCTTGGTCTAAATCACCGGATTCAAGCCCGTTTTTCGTGTTTTTTGTGTTGGTTTGAACCACAATGGACTGATTTACAAAACCCCTAAGCAAAAAATGTGAAAAAATTGGGGTTTGGAGGGCGATTTGAGTGATTTTCCGATCTGCAGTCCGTCGCGCACGAGGATGCCATACCTAGGCACGATCGTGCTCTTCAAGATGTTCTTTGGATCTTCATAATTTTCCAAAAATTCAAGCGGCACGAGGGTGCCGTCATACGGCACGATCGTGCGTCTGTCGAAATCGCTCAAATCGTAAAAAGTTGTTTCCAGAAATTGGTCAGGCACGAGGGTGCCAATGGGCGGCATGATCGTGCCCTTTGTTAAATCGGTTCAGATCTGAGTCAGAATCCGGCCATGCATGACAATGCCGTGGGATGGCACGATTGTGCTCCTAGGGAATAAAAACCCAGATCTTCATAATTTCCTAGAAAATCTTCATAAACTCATTGATTGCAGGTCTCGCACGATAGTGACGTCATATGGTACGACCGTGCCATATTGTCCAGTCCCGTAATTTTTGTCTGTTTGTTTTGGCTGTTGATTATTCTTGTCTCAATCTTGCAGATGGATCACCCGTACTTGCGGTTCAGCAACAATGCCAGGGAAGGGTATTGCATTCCAAAGGTGGAGAGGTGACGGGTGGTTCGTAGGACAACCCTTAAAAGGTCTAAATATATGCACACTCTATGCTTTATTCGGTTAATTGCTTGAGCTTGGTAACCACTTTATGTTTGATGTTGCAGGTGTAAAGTGCTCAAAATGTGGGTTTTGAGAAGGCATGATTGGTTGCTAGAAGTTGGTGGAAGAAAGAGTAGAAGAAATGGTGAATTAAAAGAAGAAACAAAGGAAATTGGCAGCTCAGCGCCGTAGCCTACGACACCCTGCCGTAGGTTACGGCCATCCATTCTCACAAAAATCCCTTGCCGTAGATCAGAAGAGAAGCGCCGTAGGACACATACTGCTCTCCGTAAGCTACGACCCTATGGCGTAGCTTACGGCGCTGCTCTTGACTTGTTGACTTGCTGTGTGCCATAAGCTATGGCCCTATGGCGTAGCTTACGGCGCCGACTGGGCTACACTTGTAACTCTCGCATTTAATTGCTATTTTGAGAGGATTTATGATGGCTAATCATGTTTTTTCGGTTACAAGTTGTTGGGGAACGATTTTGGAAGGAACTTTTGGAGACTTGGGCAAGAAGATCACTATCTCAATCATTAGTTTTTGTTGCTTTTGATCTTGATGAACAATAATACTCTTGTGATGATGTTGTTTCAAGCCATGAGTGGCTAAGTACTTTATGGTCATCTTTAGTTGAAGGTTTGTGGAGACAATTGTGCTTGATTTTATATTTCTAGAATGGTAAATTGAATTTATGTTTTGTTTATCATGGTATCTTCTTATTTGCTTGTAAATTGTTAATGCTTATGATTATTCTATTTTGAAACCATACGTTCTTGGTGCCGTTGGCAATCGAGATATCATGGGTAGAACTAGAATTGGGTAAGGATTAATTGGTCATCGGGTAACAACCTCACGTTCTAGGAATCAAAGTACTTAGTTCCCTTTTATCACAACAAGTAATTGCACATGAACTATGTCTATGTAGTTCTTTCTAGTGAATGATAGTACAAATGTTGAAGCAAACCTGAAACTAAAGGTGGTCATTATTCTCCAATTTGTTTACAACCAAAACTTTTCTTTTGCAATTTAATTAGTTACATTTAGTTCTAAAACTAATTCAATCAAATCAACTCTTGAATTTTATTCTATTTGCAACTAGAGTATTTTTAGTTAAGTTAGATAGTCTTTTAAATAACACATATTCCACAAACTCCCTGTGTTCGATACCCACTTACCGCTAACTATTTAGTTGTATTTGGATTAAATTTGATTGAGACTTCGACCTCACGTCAAATTTTGGCGCCGTTGCCGGGGAGTAGTGCGCAACGTGTGTTATTTTTGATCCTTTTTAGTTTGTTATTTTTCTGGTTTACGCTAGGTGTGTTAGTGTGCAGGTATTTACAGGTGCATGCGTACTAGGAGCTCTCACAAGCTTTCACCATTGGCATTTGATCCGGAAATTGAGCGAACATTAAGAGGAAACAGAATTTTGCTAAGAGAGAATAGAATCAGTGGTTCACCAAGAACACAAACTACACCAATCACACCAATTCGATACATGGATCCACCACAACCACCACCCACTACGGGTGAACTTATACCACCTTTCATACCATCATCCACTCAACCTTCACCAAACACTACCATACCAAACACCACTACCAATCCTATTTCACCTCATGATGCAACACCAACTAACACCACCCAACCCATTATCACTCAAGGAGAACGTTCACTTTCCTTTAACCCTTCTACTACAATTCCACCATTTTCCCATTTCTTCCCAGTTTCAGGTCAATCATCCACAACCTATACATTACCCCAAGGTTCAACTGTCGTTCATGCTACTTCTACGTTTAGACCATCGAACCAGTCGGGTTTTCAATATTCGACTCTTCCATTTGGGCAATCATCGGGTATAGGAGGAGATGGATATGAAGAAGGATATGAGGATTTTGAGGGTTATGAGTACGAAGGATATGCATATATGGGTGATGGGGAACAAGGAGAACTTACTTATGTGCCAGGGAAAACTCAAAGAATGCCAAGTGTTGGTGGGTTTCAACAACAACAAATTATACCACAACACATTCGGCCAAGGCCACAAGGGCCACAAATGCAACGCCTTATACCATTGCAACAAGTTCGTCCGCAAAACGTACAACCACAATTCCAAAGGCCAATTCAACACCAACCGATGCCACAACAACAATTTCAACCACATGTACCACAAGGGCCAATGCAAAGACCAATGGGTCCTATTCGACCAAGGGTTTGGGTGGGTGTGCCAAGAAGGCATCTTAGAGATCATGCAAGAGGCATTGAAGCGCATTTTAGGCCGGTAATCACTCAAAATCCTTCACTGGTAGTTATTCCTCACAATGATCAAGGGAGGTCTTTTGAAGTGAGAACAAATTCCTTGCAAAGTTTGCCGAAATATAAGGGTATAGCAACGGAGGAGCCTTATTTCCATTTGGAGGCCTATGACTCAATTTGCAATACTCTTGGGAGTCAAGGTTTTTCGGCCGATAATGTCAAGTTAGTCTTGTTTCAATTTTCGTTGGAGGACAAGGCAAAGAAGTGGTTCTACACTTTGCCTTCAGCATCTATTTACACTTGGGCGGAAATGCAACAAATTTTCCTAGATGAGTTTTACACCGCTCAAAAGACAAACGATGCCAGGAAGGGATTGAGGTGTTTTCAACAACAACAAGGCGAAATGTTTCATGAAGCCTTTGAGCATTTCAATATGATGATCAAGAATTACCCTCACCATGGAATTGAACTTTGGGAATTAATGAATGCTTTCCACGAGGGATTGAGTGCCGAAGATGCTCGAGACTTAATGTCTATTACTGGTGGCACTTTTGGTACAAATTATGAGCAAGACGATTGGGAGTTCTTGGAACAAATGGCAATTACATCAAAGAGGAAAGCCCAAGCATCAAGGAGAGCACGACCGGCCGTTACCCGAACACAAGTGCATGCGGTTGACGATGGTAATGTTCAAACCTCTAATCAAATTTATGATGTTTGTGCTATTTGCAATGAAATAGGTCATGCGGCTGAAAATTGCCAAGGAGTGGTGGAAGGGCAATATGAAGAAGTTTATGCAGTGCAAGGTCAAGGAGGGGGTGGTAGAAACTTTAATATGAATTCCAACACTTACCACCCCGGGTTGAGAAATCACCCAAATTTTCGGTACGGGAACCCTTCCAATCAAGCAAACCCGAATTTTCAAGGAAGTCAAGGTAACTTTGGTTCGCGCCAACCATACAACAATCAAGGTGGATATCGAGGTGGGAACAATCAAGGATACCAAAAACAATATCAAACGGGTCAAGAACAAGGGGGGTCTTCGGGTGGAAATGAGATGATGGATATGTTGAAGAGCATGCAAGCGGAGATGCAAAAGAGCAACCAAATGGATGATGCTCGTATACAAAAGGATGAAGCCCGAGACAAAGCAATAAAAACTTTGACCACCCAAATGGGTCAACTTGCAACTGAAGTGTCAGACTTGAAGAAAAGTAAAGGTCAATTACCAAGTGACACTAAGGTAAACCCATCTCATAATACTTCTAGAGGTAACAATGTTAATATTCATCATGTAAGTGTTTTGAGAACTGGGAAAGAGTATAAAACCAATCCTTCACCGGATTTGGTTGATGGGGTGGTTGAAGACATAATGGGTCAAGATAGTGAGGAAGAAAATGAACCAACTATTATTTCTTCTAAAAAACCCAAATTTGAAAACCCGAAATTAATAAATAAAATGAAAAGAACAATGAGGACGAGGGATCTAGTCAAGTACCATTTCCTTCGGCTTTATTAGATCCGGGTAGGAAAAATTTTATTTCAAAATGGGGTCCTCAAAAAGAAGAAAAGTGGGAGGTTTTCAAACAAGTTAAAATCAATCTTCCTCTACTTGAAGCAATCAAACAGGTACCCGCTTACGCCAAGTTTTTAAAAGAATTGTGTACCCAAAAGAGGCAACAAAAAGTGCCTAAGTTGGTTGACTTGACGGAGCGGGTAAGCGCGGTCTTGAAAGGAGATCTTCCTCCTAAGCTACAAGATCCGGGAACGCCTCTCATAAACATCCAAGTGGGAAATTTTCAAACTGCAAGGGCGTTATTGGATCTTGGAGGCGGAGTAAGTATCTTGCCGGGGGGGTTATATGACCAATACGATTTTGGTCCATTGAAACGGGTTGAGACAACGGTGGTATTAGCCGATTTGTCTCATAAACTCGCTCAGGGTATTGTACGGGATGTGATAGTTAAAGTTGATGAGTTTTATTATCCCGTGGATTTTCTTGTGCTAGATTACTCATCCGCGGACCCAATTCAACAACAAAATGTTATTTTGGGTCGGCCGTTTTTAAATACCGCACATGTCGTTATTGACTGTCGATACGGTACGGTCGATATGACATTCGGTAATAGAAAGATGAGATTAAATGTTTTTACTAACGGTACTAACATTTATGGTGATGAGTGTTTTGTAGCAGATTTCATAGATGGATACGACCCAAAGGAGTTCGAGGAAGAGATTTTGGGTTCTTGTGTTTGTGATGTGTCTTTGCAGGTGCACGCATGTGATTTGGAAAAGGAAGAGAAGGAGCAAGAGGCTCTTGCGGTGAAGGAAGGAAGACCGCCATGGACCCACCAAACGGACACTTTACCGGTGGGAATTGACTCGGGTACAAAGCCTTCTTTGAAATGTCCACCAAGTGTGGAATTGAAGGAGCTACCAAAACATTTGAAGTATGTATTCTTAGGGGAGAATGACACCTTACCGGTGATCATTGCTTCTAGCTCAAGAAGAGGATTTAATACGGGTGCTGAAGGCTCACAAGGCGGCAATTGGGTGGACGATAGCCGACTTAAAGGGTATTAGTCCTTCCATTGTAATGCATAAAATTATTAAGAGTGAAGATGCAAAGCCAACCCGTGAAACACAAAGAAGGTTGAACCCAAACTTGAGAGAAGTGGTCAAGAAAGAAGTTATCAAGTGGTTGGATGCGGGGATCATTTATCCCATTTCGGACAGTGCGTGGGTAAGTCCGACTCAGGTAGTGCCTAAAAAGTTGGGCATTCAGGTAATTAAAGATGAACAAGGTGAGCAAATCACCACTCGCCCGGTAACCGGGTGGCGAGTTTGCATCGATTATAGGAAATTAAACGCCGCTACCTCCAAAGACCATTTCCCGTTACCCTTCATTGACCAAATAATTGAAAAACTTTCCGGTAAAAAATATTAATGTTTTTTGGATGGGTACTCGGGTTATAACCAAATTGCTATTCACCCGGACGACCAACACAAAACCACATTTACATGTCCATATGGTACATTTGCTTTTCAGCGAATGCCATTTGGACTATGTAACGCCCCGGCCACATTTCAAAGATGTATGATGAGTATATTTTCAGACATGGTCGGGGAATCTCTTGAAGTGTTTATGGATGATTTTTCCATCTTTGGCCCAAGTTTTGATTCTTGTATTGATGAATTAGAAAAAGTTTTAAAAAGGTGTGTTGAGACAAACTTGGTGCTAAGTTGGGAAAAGAGCCATTTTATGGTTCAAGAGGGTATTGTGTTGGGACATGTAATATCGGACCGGGGAATGGAGGTAGACAAAGCAAAAATTCGGGTAATTTCATCTTTACCCCCACCAAAGAATGTTAAGGGGGTGAGATCATTTTTGGCACACGCGGGATTTTATAGAAAGTTTATTAAGGGTTTTAGTGTAATTACAAACCCTTTATGTAACTTATTATTGAAAGATGTTCCATTTGATTTTACTGACGAATGTTTGCAATCGTTTCATGTGTTGAAGGAACAGTTGGTGAAGGCTCCTATTTTGCAACCACCGGATTGGTCGAAGCCATTCGAGATTATGTGTGATGCTAGCGACACAACCATTGGAGCGGTTTTGGGTCAAAGAGTTGATAAAAAGCCGGTGGTAATTTATTATGCAAGTAAAACTTTGTCCGAGGCGCAACTGAATTACACCACAACCGAGAAAGAATTATTAGCGGTGGTGTATGCCTTGGACAAGTTTAGAGCTTACATTTGGGGGAGCAATGTGATCGTGTATTCGGATCATAGTGCGGTTCGATACTTAATGGAAAAGAAGGATGCAAAGCCCCGATTGATTCGTTGGGTGCTTTTGTTGCAAGAGTTCGATCTCGAGATTCGGGACAAAAAGGGGTGTGAAAATGTTGTTGCGGATCATTTGTCACGGATTCCGTTGGAAGGTGTGGATGACCCTAGTGAAATTAATGAACGGTTTCCCGATGAGCAATTGTTAGTTGTCTCTACTTTTATCGCACCTTGGTATGCCCACTACGTGAACTATTTGGCCAAGGGTGCAGTTCCGAATCATTAGACGAAGAAGAGACGACATCAATTCTTGAGTCAAGTTAAACAATACATTTGGGATGAACCGGATTTGTTCAAAATTGGACCCGATCAAGTGATAAGAAGGTGTGTTCCCGAAACTGAAGTTTTAGAGATTTTGACCCATGCTCATTCATCGGCATGTGGGGGGCATTTTAGTGGGAACAAGACGGGTTATCGGGTGTTATCTAGTGGGTTTTATTGGCCTACGATTTTCAAGGATTCCTGCGAGTATGCCCGAAATTGCATAAATTGTCAAAGAGTGGGAAGCATTTCGAAGCGGGATGAAATGCCATTACAACCAATTTTTGTGGTGGAGGTATTTGATGTTTGGGGAATAGACTTCATGGGTCCTTTTCCAAACTCAAATGGGTTCTTGTATATAATGGTTGCGGTTGATTACGTTTCGAAATGGATTGAAGCTATCGCTACGAGGACCAATGATCACTCCATTGTATGTAAGTTTGTGCAATCCAATATCTTTGTTCGATTCGGTGTGCCTAGGGTGATAATAAGTGATGGCGGTTCACATTTCAAGAACTTTAATTTTGGGAAATTGTTAAAAAGATACAATGTGAATCACCGTGTTGCTACACTGTACCATCCGCAAACAAGTGGAAAAGTTGAAGTGTCTAATCGTCAAATTAAAGAGATTCTAATGAAGACGGTAAGAACGGATAGAAAATATTGGTCAACCAAACTTGATGATGCGTTGTGGGCTTATCAAACGGCTTACAAAACTCCACTTGATACAACGCCATATCGAATGGTGTATAGAAAAGGGTGTCATTTGCCTATGGAGTTAGCACATCGGGCATATTGGGCGATTAAAATGGTGATTGCAAACTATGACGAGGCGGGTCGGATGCGAAAGCTACAATTGAATGAGATTGAGGAAATATGGGATCAAGCCTATGAGTGTGCATCCGCATACAAAGACAAACTAAAGAAAGTTCATGATGCAATAATAAAGAAAAAGAACTTCGAAGTGGGTCAAAAGGTGTGGTTGTATAATTCAAGGTTGAAGATGTTCGCGGGAAAACTCAAAAGCAAGTGGATGGGTCCCTACGTTATCCGAAGAGTGGGAAGATTTGGCGATGTCGATATACAAGATGAACAAACCAATAAGCAACAAACGGTGAACGGGCATCGGCTCAAACCGTATTTGGAAGGTAACGACATCAACAATCTTGAACTTGACAAAGTGGGTTATATTTTACGCCCATTGGATGACGAATAAGCTTGAAAGAGGCCCAGGTTTGGTGTTTTGTACATATTTAATTTAGTTTGTATTGTTTGAATAAGTCCCGTTTAGAACCGGTGTTTGAAACAAGTGTGGGGAAATCCGTACGAATTTCCCAAACATAGTGTTGAGGACAACACGGGTTTTTAACGGGGGGTAGGGTTAATTTTCATGTTTTCAAAAATCATAAAAGCCATAAAAATTAATCAATTTTATAAAGCTAATTTTTTTTTTTAAGTTGACATTTATTAAAAAGGCTGATCAGATTCACCCAGGTAGTGCCGTAGGTTACGACATATCGCCGTAGCTTACGGTGGCATGTTTAAAAAAAAAGAGCCTTTCGGCGTTCAGGTACTGACCTACGGCGCCACTTTTTCTTCCAGACATCGCCGTAACCTACGGCATGGTGCCGTAGGCTACGGCGCCGAGTGAGTTGAGGGAGCCTTTGTGTCGGCGTTTTTAACATAAAAAAAATAAAAAACTGAAAAATAAAAATTGATTAATAATATCTCTTTTAATAAAACATAACTCTCTTTCCTATCCACCCATCTATTCATCGATCCCCAACCACAAACTTTTTCTTCTCCATCTTTCTTCTTCTCTTTCTAAGAACCCTAGTTCTTCATCACCTTCAAATCTTCATATCTCCCTCATATCTAGTCCAATTTCAGTGATTTTTGGGTCCATTTTGGGTGAAATTTCACAAGGAATTCAGATTTACACTTGTATTTCGAAGATTCCTTGGTTTGGGGGGGTCAGATTTAAGTATAGGGGTGCCGAAAATTTTGGGGTTTTTGTGGGTTTTTGTGGGTTCTTGTGTGAACTTCAAGTGTTTGTTATCCTCATCTTCTAAAACACTAAGGTATGCAATTTCTTGTCATTCTTTGAAGTACATTGAGGTTTGTAAGTTTTCATTATAGTTTTTGCTTACACACTTGCTTGTATGAGATAGATGATAGGATTTTGTGAGCCATTGATTGTTTGGGTATGAATGTATTTGATGTCTAGTAAAATTCTTTTGGAAAAATTCTGAATTATACAGACATCATACCAAATTTTTGTTTGAAAGAATAAAGCTTTGTTTTTTTGTACACTTATACCCATAACATAAAGCAAGTGTGGGAAGATTGGGAAGTTGAACTAACTTGAATTGTTGTGTGGTTTATGAATGTGTGTAGGATGGTGAAAACAAAAGGGAAAGCGGTTGCAAGTTCGTCTAACGTACCTCAAGGGGAAGAGGAGCAACCAAAGAGGAGGAGATTGACACGGGTTGGTGACCCGGATTCGGAGGAGGATGCGCCTCCAAGGGGTCCGAAACCGGATTGGACATCCGGTTCATTGCTTGATCAACCCGCATAATGGAGAGAGGATTTATTTCATGAACAAATGAACAAATTGAAACAACGGGCTGAAGCATTTATCTGTGAAAAGGAAATCCGGGAGGTTGATTTCGGGCCGTTTGGGATAACGGCAAGGTTTAAAGCATTGGGTTGGGGGGCAGCTTTGAAGTGTTATGATGGCGAAGTGAAGAAGATGTATGATACTCAAATTCAAGAGTGGATGGCTTCACTTGAATGTCCCCCGTTTAAGGCTCCAAAACAGATGAAGCTTGTCGGATGGTGTAACGGTGTTAAAGTTGAGATGTCCTATGATTCGTTGCGTCGAATAGCGAAGTTTGATGATGGACCATCTAATGAATACATCTACCCGAGCCTCAAAGATCTCTATCACGAGCCTGAAAAGCATCCTCAATGGCAAAACATGTTGGATTACCTTTTTCTTCCAGGTAAGACACATGGTAAATTGTATCGACGAAACTTAAGAATGGAGGCAAAGTTGTTATTGGTTATGTGTACATACAATGTCATCCCGAGGCGGGGTGACAAGATGGAGGTCCGGTTTCAAGAGGTGCCGCTTTTGTATATGATGATGCACGGTTCTCCAAAGGTACCATTCCGATTTCTAGTGTTAAACAACATCTGGCTGAGCAGGAATAGTGGAGAAAGAAAGATTGTGCCTCATTGCCGGTTGATTACAGCGTTGCTAAAAAATATGGGGCAATTAAAGGTGATGAAAAAGGTTCTTACAAGAGGTTTAAACCATTTGACCTCAAGAATCTGGGGCCAGGTTGGGAGTATAAGGAATCGGAGAGGTATCATAAGCTGAAGACAGATGGGAGAAGATGGAGAGTCATTAAAGCGGATGCAAGACCGTTAAGACCGGGCGACGCTGATGAGCCCGAAACGACCGATGAAGAAGTGAGTGGTGACGATGACTATCGTGAAGACACTTTCGTGGTTGATACTCAGATAAGGGGTGCTGGTTATGTGGGGAGTGCGTCCGACTATGCACAACAGGCTTATGATCCCTATTGGGCTCATTTAGGAAATATGGGCCGAATCATTGAACAGAGGCGACCACCCACTTTTGGAGAATGGAGTGAACCAAACCAGATGCTCTTTGATCAGCAAACTTTCAAGGGGGCAAGTATGGAGAGGGCTTTGAAGCAGAGTTATGATAGGGCTTTGATCGTCAGAGACGCGTGCACGATCAGTGGCATGCGGGCTAACCAATCGAAGCGGATCCGCCAGTTTTGGATTATACTACATTGCCACCTTATGACGGTAGTGTGTCGTATCCCACCCCACCATTACATCATTCTCAATGGGTGGATCCACACATTATGAGTTATCAGCAGGCGAATCCAAGTAGTGATCAAGGTGGTAGTAGTAGCAGCGGAGCATTTGGCTTTGGAGAGTGGAATGATATGATGACATCCATCTTCGGGCCTCCACAGCCGAAGTACTACTAGCCAGGTCGTATCTTGCTCCTTTGTACATTTTGTGTATATTTGTTTATCTCATATGTTTATGTTTTTGGTCAGGAGGTAGGGTGGTGTTTTGATGTTGATGTGTTTTTTTTGGAGTGTGAAAGTTGGTGGTGTTTTTAGTTATAAAAATATAAAATATAAAAAAATACAAAAAGAAAGTTGGGATTTGAGAATATTAGCGAAAGCTAATGTTGTTGGTTAAAAGCGATCCTTCCCTCAAAGCCATACATTGGGACAATGTATCCCAAGTGTGGGGATGGGGGAAATTTTTGAGACTTTAAAAATTTTTGTAAATCCGAGCGAAAATTGTCAAAATTTGAAAGCTTGATTTTGTCCCGCTTGACACGCCGACACCTATTCCTAGTCTTTTCTTGGTGGGAATTTGGGCCACATATGATTGTTATTGATATTTCTTTGTTTGAGTGGCGGTGTGTGTCATGTATTAATAGAACTTGTGTATGAATTCTTGTTAAATCCTAGAGTTAGCATGCTTGTGAAAATGATAGGGGATTTTTAGGTAGCCTCGTCTAGATGTGTGAGAGTGCGGGATTGGTGGGTTGGACCTCATACTTTACATATATGAGCTTGGTATTGTGAGGGGTGGGGGTTTGGTCCTTAGAAAGCCACATTTGAGCCTTAGCCCAGTCGGTTGCGACCCAAGCCTACTTCCTATAAATTTTACCTTTTGAGATGACCCGGTTTAGGAAATTTAGTATGTAGTGTTGATGTTCGTGTATATATTGTTGAGCTTTTATGTTTTATGTTTGATGAAAAAAAAAATATGGAAAATACAAAAAGAAGTATTTAGTTATAATAAAGTTGAGTATGTGAGAAGTTTTGTATATATTTGGTGTTTGCTTTGTAGTTGTAGAAATAAAAACCGGGTCAAATCAATTAGCTCTTTCATATGTGTTCCACCAGTTTCCTACCTTTGCACCTAGCCCCGTTACAATCCATAAGTCCGATTTGATTCATGAGCATGCTAAGTAATTGTTAGGAGGAAACTTGATTCTTATACAAGCTTATTGTCGCACACACACACACACACGCATTGAGTGGTTTAGCATTATATGCTAATAATAATTCTTGTCACCGAGAGATTTTTGTGAGGGGTGTGTCTTGTGGTATGATTGAAAGTTAGTAGAAGGACGGCACGTTTAGCTTGGTTTGCATGATTGATCGCTTAAGGTTATGAATAGTTGTTGAATGGGTTGCTTGGGACAAGCAACGGGTAAGTGTGGGGATGTGATGGGTGGTTCGTAGGACAACCCTTAAGGTCTAAATATATGCACACTCTATGCTTTATTCGGTTAATTGCTTGAGCTTGGTAACCACTTTATGTTTGATGTTGCAGGTGTAAAGTGCTCAAAATGTGGGTTTTGAGAAGGCATGATTGGTTGCTAGAAGTTGGTGGAAGAAAGAGTAGAAGAAATGGTGAATTAAAAGAAGAAACAAAGGAAATTGGCAGCTCAGCGCCGTAGCCTACGGCACCCTGCCGTAGGTTACGGCCATCCATTCTCACAAAAATCCCTTGCCGTAGATCAGAAGAGAAGCGCCGTAGGACACATACTGCTCGCCGTAAGCTACGGTCCTATGGCGTAGCTTACGAAGCTGCTCTTGACTTGTTGACTTGTTGTGTGCCATAAGCTACGGCCCTATGGCGTAGCTTACGGCGCCGACTGGGCTACACTTGTAACTCTCGCATTTAATTGCTATTTTCAGAGGATTTATGATGGCTAATCATGTTTTTTCGGTTCCAAGTTGTTGGGGAACGATTTTGGAAGGAACTTTTGGAGACTTGGGCAAGAAGATCACTATCTCAATCATTAGTTTTTGTTGCTTTTGATCTTGATGAACAATAATACTCTTGTGATGATGTTGTTTCAAGCCATGAGTGGGTAAGTACTTTATGGTCATCTTTAGTTGAAGGTTTGTGGAGACAATTGTGCTTGATTTTATATTTCTAGAATGGTAAATTGAATTTATGTTTTGTTTATCATGGTGTGTTCTTATTTGCTTGTAAATTATTAATGCTTATGATTATTCTATTTTGAAACCATACGTTCTTGGTGCCGTTGGCAATCGAGATATCATGGGTAGAACTAGAATTGGGTAAGGGTTAATTGGTCATCGGGTAACAACCTCACGTTCTAGGAATCTGAGTACTTAGTTCCCTTTTATCACAACAAGTAATTGCACATGAACTATGTCTTTGTAGTTCTTTCTGGTGAATGATAGTACAAATGTTGAAGCAAACCGGAAACTAAAGGTGGTCATTATTCTCCAATTTGTTTACAACCAAAACTTTTCTTTTGCAATTTAATTAGTTACATTTAGTTCTAAAACTAATTCAATCAAATCAACTCTTGAATTTTATTCTATTTGCAACTAGAGTATTTTTAGTCAAGTTAGATAGTCTTTTAAATAACACATATTCCACAAACTCCCTGTGTTTGATACCCACTTACCACTAACTATTTAGTTGTATTTGGATTAAATTTGATTGAGACTTCGACCTCAGGTCAAGAGGTTATGGGCTAGAAGATACTTAATTGAGCCCATGAGGAGGCTACAAAGGGTTGACTTGGACTTGCTCGGACAGACCGAGCGATTTGATGATCTCATGACACCTCCTTGGTCCTGCCTTTTTGAGATAGCAGAGCCGCAGTATGTAGAGTTGGTGATCGAGTTCTTTGCATCGTTCCGATTCACCTTTCCGTGCCCAGATGTGTATGAAAAGAATGTTGGTGTGAAATTTCGATTGGGAAGGAAATGGCATCATCAATCGATCAGCCGATTCGCGGTAGTGTTAGGGTTGTACACGGAGGATAGATAGACTCAGAGTTGTTTCATGGTAGTTTACAGGATTGGGATCCGGACGCAGACAGGGCAGCCTTCTGGGATCAAATCACTGTACCGGGTCAGATCTGGGACCCGAGTAGGGCCAAGGCAACATGGATCCTAGACCCACTTCACCGAGTTATTGAGTGCGCTATCTTCCACGTCATTAGAGGTCGGGGTGACAGCACGGGAAATATCACAACCCACGACCTTTTTCACCTTTACTGCATCATCTCCGGCTCGAATTGCAACTTAGCTGTCAGCGTTGCAGAGTCAATTTTTCGGGGTGTTGGTTCGACACCCACGTCGCGCATATGCAGGGGGCTTTGCTACCAAACTCGCCAAATACTATCGGGTTTTGTTAAACAATTTGACTGAAGCTTGCGACTATGGCCTTCTCGATCTGCAATAGCTAAACTCTATGCTCCTGACTCGCAAAGTAGACGGGGTCCCGAAGCTTGTGGACAAATTGGGAAGGATTTGGGACCCATTACCTGTTGATGATAAGGCTGATGATGACGATGAGGGTAGTGATGGTGGCGAACATGACGTGCACATGCACGATATTCCAGTTCAGGGGCAGGATGGGGGCGCCGGAGGAGCGGGCTCCCACATGCAAATTGGGGAAGTAGGTCACGGGTTTGATAGCCCGAACTAGGAGAACGTGTATGGTGGATTTGGTGGTGGAGGTTATAATCATGGTGCTTATGGCGCTTATGGTCCCTACGAGCCGTCATCGATGGATCTTTGGAGGCGTATGGACGGACGTTCTATCGACCAGTAGGAGATGAGGCGAGATGTGGATTTGATACGCGCGGAGAAACACAGGCAGGGTAACTTCATGGAAGATATGTACGAGCAGACCCAACGCAGCATGGATTGGTTGTTTGGTTCGCAGCAACACATCGCGAATTCAATCAACCACCCAGACACACAGTCGCCGCCGCGTTTTTCGCACAGATCTAGATTTGATCGCAGGGACGACGCCGGTCCTTCGGGATCCGGTGAGAGGTTTTAGTCCCGCTACCCATCTCGTATTTTTATTATCATTTCGTGTTTGAGGGGTGTGCCATTTTCCGTTGTACGTACACCCCTCCGTCGTAGGTGTTAGTTTTTATTGCTTTAGTAGTGGGTTAAATTAATAAACCAAGGCAAGGGTAAAAATGGGTTGGGTAAAATTCTTGTGTATTTGATCATGTTTGCTAAATGTGCAGTGTTGGTTCAAATTCTGTTGAATAAATAATGAGATGTTGGCTTGGTGGATGGCTTAGTAGTTCGTTGTGGATGCTCCTTTTTGCTTCGTCTTGTTCCGATTCTAGCCTTTTGTTTCAGGGGAGTTTTCGTGTCCCTACCTTCCTTAATTTGTATTGAATTCGCATTTAAATTGCTTATTCAATTTTTTGTTGTACATCGAGGGCGATGTACAATTCAAGTGTGGGTAGGTGGTCTATCGCTTGAGCTTTGTTGTTTAAAAAAATAATAAAATAATAATAATAATAATAATGCAAAGCTCTCTTCTAATAATTTTTGTGGCATGTAAATCAAATCAACATAAGTATCGAAATAAGCACCAAAATTTTTGATAAATAAATGGGGTTAGCGCAAAAAGGAGTTCGCTCGTGTAAGGAAAAACCATCACGTAACATGTTTTTTGTATAAAATTGAGCAAGAGAAATCAAGCGATTGACCTACTTGTTTGCCTTGCATATTTACCCAATACGCCCATTTCCGTGAGTTATTTTTGAGCCTTATAGCTTTAGAATTATTTTTGCTCATGTTTTTGCGGGCAAAGATTGAGTGAGCCGGGTAACTTTTGCGATTTAGAACTTTTGTTAGGTATGCATTTCGTGGCCACAAAGCAAGAATACAAGCATAGAAATGATTGAGGCATTAGGAAACCTTTTTATCTAAGCCATTTTCATTCACCTCCCTACCCAAATCATTCCCCTAGTTAAACCAAATTGAGCCTTTCCCGTTCATTTCTTTTAAACCACAAAATATTAGCCACTTAGCCTGTAACACCCCGTGTTTCGAAAGTCAAAGTCAAAGTCAAGATTGAAGTCAAAGGAAGAAAAGATTGTTAATTGCGATCTGTCACTCCTTGCTCAATTCCTGTTTTGACTTCTTTGACTTGTAGATAGTCTTTTTATGCTCCTACGTTAGTTGTATTATGTGGAGTACTTATTAATAATCGAGGTTTATCGCTGTTTATCGCATTGTTTTATCGCTTATCACAATCGCACTCGTAACTCGAATTGTGTGTCTGGATAATTCTTTATGTGTGTGTGCAACTTATGTGTTACTTGTGCATGTTTATTTATGTTTATGTGTTGATGAATGATCGATACTCAATCACAATGCTATCTCAAATGAATCGCAAACGCTAAACGCAAGTGAATTGGGATGATTATATGTTAGATATAGTAGTTGGGATTAAAAGTAATTTGAATGGGAAACTCTATCGCATCGCAACGCTCAACACGCAAACCAAAACAGCCAAACTCGTCGCGCCAAACACTCGAATCGAGTGGCTGGCCGATCGAGTGACCAACCGATTGAGTTGCCACTCGATCGAGCTGCCATCCGATCGGGTTGCCACAATCGAGGTTTATCGCTATTTATCGCATTGTTTTATCGCTTATCACAATCGCACTCGCAACTCGAATTGTGTGTCTGGATAATTCTTTATGTGTGTGTGCAACTTATGTGTTACTTGTGCATGTTTATTTATGTTTATGTGGTGATGAATGATCGAAACTCAATCACCATGCTATCTCAAACGAATCGCAAACACTAAACGCAAGTGAATTAGGATGATTATATGTTAGATATAGTAGTTGGGATTAAAAGTAATTTGAATGGGACACTCTATCGCATTGCAACGCTCAACACGCAAACCAAAACAGCCAAACTCGTCGCGCCGAACACTCGAATCGAGTGGCCGGCCGATCGAGTGACCAACCGATTGAGTTGCCACTCGACCGAGCTGCCTCCCGATCGGGTTGCCACCCGATCGACCAGCCACTTTCCTCCTTTCCATTTATGAAAACCCTATAAATACCCCCATATGTCAACCTCACTTGATGTTGACAGCTCTCTCTCTCCCAACTCGTTCCAGTCGCTATTTCTTCCAATTTCTCGTGAATCTTGTAAGTTTTCAACCTAAATCTTGTACTTTCTTGATCTACACGCACTCCTACACCTTTCTATCTTTTGAATCTTAACTTTTAACCATGAAATCACTAGATTTTAGGTGTTCTAGGATGATGTCATCATGGTGTTCTTATGAACTTTATGTTTTGGCTTCAATCCACCAAGAACAACTTAGATCTGAATGAGTTCCACACAAATAAACAAAGATCTTGCATAGATCTGAACATATTCATGGTGAAAAGGATTGAAAGATGGTTTTCTAACTTTCTTTCAACTCTTTTACACTCAATGCACTCAAAACCGATAGAATCGGAGCTCGTTCGGACCTTCTACTCTTTCTTAGTGTTGTGTTGGTTCAAGATCTGGATTCTATCCAAGAGACTACCGATTTCGGGTTAAACATGAAACACCGTCTCGAGCAGTTAACTGGTCGGACTAGGGTGGTTCCTGTCTGATCGGGTCACTAAGTCTTGACGAGGTCTCTGTTGTTTGACATGTTATTGTATAGTGTGACAACTCGTAATTTAGAACCCGTCATTGTATCTCGATGTAACATGCTTGAACGTTATGTAACTAGTTGACATGTCGGTTTAATTAATTATATAAGTGAATATTATGTGAATATGTGATGTGCTTATGTGTATGCGTGTGATTATGTGACCCGAGACACAAGGACCCGACTCGAGACCGCTCGGTCTCGAGTGAACAGTTGGGCCGGTTGGGCCGTGCACCCCTAAGCCACTCGGAATCCACTTAGAGTGCACCACCTTGTATAAAACCCAAAAACTACACTCACTCTCACATACACTCTCCTACAAACTCTCTCTCTCTAAAACCCTAGAACACCATCACAAACCTCCTCTCATCTCCCTCTCGGATTCAACCGGAGGCACCAAGACTCTCGGATCAAGCTCGAGATCGTCACCTGGAAGTTGGTTCATTGATTCTTCACACCCTCAACATCTATTCGGTTAGTACCTTGTAGTTGTTTGGTTTAAATGAATGATAAGTCATAAGTATGTAGCAACCGGTTAATGTTTTTGATGCTCACTAAGTGTTTATGTGAATGATGGTGTTACTTGCTTGGAATGATTAAATGATGGATGACTTATGATAACTCTTGTATGATGATGAGTGGCTAAGATATTTGAATGGTGAGTGTATGGGATGCTTATGATCATTCGATTTATGTTAGAAGTTATAGGACAAATGTTGTTTTGGATAATAATATGCAAAGTTGTCATAACATATAGATTGTATGAATACATATTCCTGTTTTGAGTAAAACGCATACTAGACTTAAGATCTGAATGATCATGTTTGCATAAATGATGAAAACCCTAGATGAAGAACTCATTGAATAAGATATGAATATTCAAAATTTGCTATGTTTGATCCATTTAATTAGGATGTTAGACAACAAAACATGTTTGTGAACCCTCATTGGATAGGACACCAAACCATGAAATTAGAATTCCATTGGTTCATACAAGTCTCGGAAGTGCACCAGAATCAGCAGACAAACGAGTCGAGACCTCTGGTTTCGACTCGAGACCATCAAAATGGAAACTCGAGACCAACCTGCACATCTTAAGTAACTCGAGACCTGTGGGGTTGTGACTCGAGACCAACCCATGACAACTCGAGACCTCATGACTTCGACTCGAGACTGGACTCGAGACCTTGAGGTTGCGACTCATGCCTACACTACTCGAGACCAGACTCCCATGACTCGAGACCATCTTGGTTGCGACTCGAGACTGCATGTTCTCGAGTCGAGACCCCCTAGTCTCGATTGGGTTGTTTGACTAGGTTATTGGGCGACCAAGTGTGACAATATGTTTTGGGCTTGCATCTGTGCTACTATGCTACGTGCTGATTAAGAATTAGAACAGGCCCAATATCTTGATAGAATAATCGTATGACATGTATGCTATGTGTTAGATACGTGTAGGGTATACGTGACTTCCTTACACCCAACCTGACCTATACTGGTAACCATATTAGGACGCGGTGACCAGCATACTTAACCAAGATAATTAAACTGCCGAGCAAACCAAGGTGAGTTCACACCCTCTACAAAGCATAGGATTCCCAGGGGTTGGGAATGGGGTTAAGGAGCATGGATTCCTCGTCCTTTATTGAGGTAGGACAGTGCTGGTTTAGGAATATAATTCCTCATCCTCTTGGACAGATAACTTTCACTAGACCAAAACTCTATCATGAAGTCTCTCCTTTTTATATCGACTTAATCGCCGGGCCAATGGCGAGCGGGTCATTAGTTAGATAGCGCTATTTAGGTTTGACAAACCTCACACCGTGCCGCAGAGGACGGGCGTGAACTAATGGATCTGGGCACGTCAATGATGATAGACATTGACAGTTCAGGGCACATAAACATGTCTACAGTCAGCAGTTGATATGGTAACGAGTCTAGTAACATACACGGGGTAGCCCCCACGGCCGTAGAGCCAGATAATTAAACAAGGGGTAGCCCCCACGGCTGGATTGCCAGAGTATTGGGTCAAACAAATCACGTTTTCAACTACGGGGTAACCCCCACGGTAGGATGCCAGATAAAGGAAACTGTTTTCGAAATAACTTAAAACGAACACCCTACTGTGAACTCGCTCAACATTATTGTTGACTCGTTACTACATGCTTTGCAGGTCAATAGGTACTTAGCTGGAGCTTGCATGGAAGAGAGTCGTTGTGGGACATGGACAGCTGTGTGCCATGTTAAACTTTGAAACAATTAAACTTATGTTTTGGTTTTAAACGTTATGCTTCCGCTTACAACTTAAACTATGTTTTGTTTGGACACCAATTATATTGGTTGGATTTCATAATCACTTACATGCTTGTTCAATATGATTGGTGGCTGGATCCTGGTCAGTCACGCCTCCAAGCGGTGGTATTCCGCAAGTGGATTTTGGGGGTGTGACAGATTGGTATCAGAGCCATTGGTTATAGAGAACTTGGTTTTAATAAAGGAAAAACGTTTTTGTTAAAACCAGACTATAACCTATACAGTGCTCAACGGTCCACAATGACGCTTCACTCCACATGCAAGGCTCGACATTCTAGGTAATATGGTTTATGTTCTGTTACCTACTTGCTAAATTTCATAGAACTATGCTCAGGGTGTGCTTAGATAAACGTAGCAACTATAGTATGAGAACACATGTGTGCTTACTCTCTTCCGTCATCGCACTTTCACGAACCACTCTCACTCATGTTTTCCCTCTTATATGAAGATCATGAGTGGACGCGTTAACATGACTCAAGCCCAGTTGACGGCTCTGATTAACGAACGAGTTGCTGAGGCACTTGCAGCTGCACACGCAGGAGGTATATCCTGCAGTCCAAACTCATTCTAGGATCTTTAGATCCTACTCTCGTGAACCAACCTTTGTGTTAAACTCTGTCCTTTCTTTCACCCACAACAAGTCAACATGCTCAGCCACCTGTGTGCACCTTTAAAACTTTTATGGACTGCCGACCCACTACTTTTAGCGGCACTGAAGGAGCTGTAGGTCTCCTCCACTGGTTTGAGAAGCTCGAGTCAGTTTTCGAAATGTGTGAATGCCCTGAGGCGCGCAGGGTGAAGTATGCTACCGGTACTCTTGAGGATTTAGCTCTCACATGGTGGAATGCTCAGGTCCAAATGCTGGGGTTGGTTGCTGCTAACGCCACCCCATGGAACAATTTTAAAGAGATGGTCAAGGAGGAATACTGCAGTCGTGACGACATTCATAAGCTGGAAGTCGAGTTCTACAACCTCAAGATGACGGGGTCAGAAATTAAGGCGTATACTAAGAGATCGAATGAGCTTGCATTATTGTATCCTACTATGGTTGACCCTCCAATTAAGCGTATTGAACTCTTTCTTAAGCGCTTAGTGCCAGAAATCCAAAGTCATGTGACTTCAGCAAACCTCGCCACCATCCAGCAGGTTGTTCAGTTGGCCCACCGTCTCACTGATCAGGCGGTGGAGCAGAACAGGTTACCAAAGCGTATAAGTGCTACAGCTACTTCGGATGCTCCAATTGACAACAAGAGAAAATGGGATGGAGCTTCAAGCAAAGGTTCAACTTCTGTGCAATCTCAGTCTCAGCAGAGAAAGACTGATGACTACAAGAGCCCCAGTCAGTAATCATCTGGTGGTCAAAGTCACTGTGGGTACAAGGGGAATCACCCCAAATGCAATCGCTGCAACCTACACCACAATGGGCCATGCACCAGGGGTAACTGTCATCGGTGCAACAAGCCAGGTCACGCCGCCAAGGACTGCAGAAGCTTGTACCCCGCAAACCAAAATCGTCAACAACAAGCCCCTCAGAACCAGCGACAGCAGCAGCAGCAGCAAGGTATCAACAAAGGGTGCTTTAAGTGTGGAGCTGAAGGCCATTTCAAGAAAGATTGCCCCCAACTGAACAGGAACCAGAACAACAACAACAACAACAATAATCAGGGGAATGGTAACAATGGGAACAACAACAACAACAATGGAGCCAGGGGGCGGGTGTTCGTGCTTGGTCAAGGTGAAGCAAGGAATGACCCCAATGTTGTGACGGGTAAGTTCCTTCTCGACGACTTTTATGTTACAGTTTTATTTGATTCGGGTGCCGATACTAGCTACGTGTCACTAGAAGTTAGTCGAATGCTTAAGCGTATTCCAACACCTTTGAATAACAAGCACACTGTAGAGCTAGCAAATGGTAAGAGTTTAGAGGCCGCACACGTAGTCAAGGGTTGTAAACTTATTCTTGCTAACCAGACCTTCTCTATCGACCTCATTCCTATCGTCTTGGGTAGTTTCGACGTTGTCATTGGGATGGATTGGTTATCCCAACACCGAGCAGAGATTCTTTGCAACGAGAAGATCGTTCGTATTCCTGGTTCAGATGATGAACCTCTCATGATTCGTGGCGACAAGAGGGGTGCTGTCGAGAACATCATCTCTTTCCTTAAGGCCCAGAAGTGCTTGCGAAAGGGCCACACTGCCATTTTGGCTCTCGTTACTGACACCTCGGAGAAAGAGAAGAAGATAGAAGATTTTCCAATTGTACGCGACTATCCTGAGGTATTTCCTGAGGAATTACCTGGCCTTCCGCCTCATCGCCAGGTCGAGTTCCAAATCGAGCTAGCTCCTGGAGCAGCGCCTATAGCTCGTGCACCGTATCGCCTAGCTCCATCAGAGTTGAAAGAACTCTCTACGCAACTACAAGAACTCTTGGATAAGGGTTTTATTCGTCCTAGCTCTTCGCCTTGGGGAGCTCCAGTATTATTCGTAAAGACGAAAGACGGTACCTTCAGAATGTGCATCGACTACCGGGAACTCAACAAGGTGACCGTGAAGAATCGTTATCCTCTACCATGTATTGACGACTTGTTCGACCAGCTGCAAGGGTCGAGCTACTATTCAAAGATTGATTTGAGATCGGGATATCACCAGCTGAGAGTCCGAGAAGAGGACGTCTCCAAAACAGCTTTTAGAACTCGTTATGGACATTATGAGTTTTTAGTCATGCCTTTTGGGCTGACAAACGCGCCTGCGATTTTCATGGACTTGATGAATCAAGTGTGCAAGCCTTACCTGGACAAGTTCGTTATAGTCTTCATCGACAACATCTTGATCTATTCCAAGAGTCAGGAGGAACACGAGCAGCATCTACGACTTATTTTGGAACTCCTTCGAACGGAACAGCTTTACGCAAAGTTCTCGAAATGCGACTTCTGGCTTCGTGAAGTCCATTTCTTAGGCCATGTGGTGAACAAGGATGGGATTCACGTCGATCCATCCAAGGTAGACTCGATTAAGAACTGGCTTGCACCTCGTACACCAACGGAAATTCGCCAATTCTTGGGTTTGGCAGGTTACTGCAGGAGGTTCATTAAGGATTTTTCCAAGATTGCACAACCTCTCACCTCACTAACGCAGAAAGGCGTTGTTTATCGATGGGGAAATGCACAGGAGTTAACATTTCCGCATTTAAAGGATAGACTGTGCAGCGCACCTATCCTTTCATTGCCAGAGGGCACAGACGACTTCGTGGTCTACTGCGACGCATCAATTCAGGGTCTTGGTTGTGTACTGATGCAACGGGATAAGGTTATAGCCTACGCCTCACGCCAACTCAAAGTTCATGAAAGAAACTACACTACGCACGGCCTAGAGCTGGGAGCTGTTGTTTTTGCACTTAAGGTATGGCGACATTACCTGTACGGTACCAAGTGCGCCATCTACACCGACCACAAGAGCCTCGAGCATATCTTCAAACAGAAGGAACTGAATATGCGACAACGACGATGGGTCAAGCTACTAAATGACTACGAGTGCTCGATCAGGTATCACCCGGGCAAGGCCAATGTTGTGGCCGACGCCCTCAGTCGAAAGGACACCGCGCCTAAGCGCGTGCGAGCTTTACAACTCACTATACATTCTAGCCTTCCCTCCCAAATACGAGACGCTCAGGTAGAAGCAATGAAACCAGAAAACGTCAGGGCTGAAGCCCTACGCGGCTCAAGGCAACGATTAGAACAAAAGGAAGACGGTGCATACTACGTAACAGGACGCATTTGGGTCCCACTCTATGGCAACCTACGAGAGCTTGTGATGGATGAAGCACACAAGTCTCACTACTCGGTACATCCTGGTTCGGACAAGATGTACCACGATATCAAAACTACGTATTGGTGGCCTAGCATGAAGGCCCACATAGCAACTTACGTCAACAACTGTTTGACTTGTGCGAGAGTCAAGACGGAATACCAGAAACCCTCAGGCCTACTCCAACAACCAGAGATACCTCAATGGAAATGGGAGCAAATTTCCATGGATTTCGTTACTGGCCTGCCTAGATCTCAGCGCGGAAATGACACTATTTGGGTGATCGTGGATTGACTCACAAAGTCTGCACACTTCTTGGCTACCAAGGAAACGGATAAGTTCTCCACTCTAGCAGACGTATACCTTAAGGAAGTTGTCTCGAGGCACGGGGTGCCCACCTCCATTATCTCGGATCGTGATGCATGATTTACTTCAGAACTGTGGCAAGCAATGCACAAATCCTTTGGCTCACGTTTAGACATGAGCACAGCGTATCACCCTCAGACGGATGGGCAGTCTGAGCGTTCTATTCAAACCTTAGAAGACATGCTTCGTGCATGTGTAATCGACTTTGGCAACAGCTGGGAAAAGCATCTGCCACTTGTGGAATTCTCGTACAATAACAGCTACCACACCAGCATTAGAGCTGCTCCGTTTGAGGCATTGTACGAGCGTAAATGCCAGTCACCTCTTTGTTGGGCAGAGGTGGGAGATAGTCAGATCACTGGTCCAGAACTTGTGGTAGACACAACCGAAAGAATTGCTTAAATACGACAACGCATGGCGGCAGCTCGTGACCGTCAGAAAAGCTACGCCGATAAGGACAGGAAACCACTTGAGCTCCAGGTTGGGGAGCGTATACTACTCAAAGTTTCACCCTGGAAGGGTGTGGTTCGTTTTGGCAAACGAGGCAAACTTAACCCACGATACGTCGGACCTTTTGAAATCATCGAGAAAATAGGCAAGGTGGCCTACAAACTGAACTTACCAGCAGAACTTAGTGCAGTTCACAACGTTTTCCATGTGTCGAATCTGAAGAAGTGCCTGTCAGATGAGACCCTCGTAGTTCCTTTGAAGGAGCTCACCATCGACGAGCAGTTACGATTCGTCGAGGAACCAGTTGAAATCACGGACCAGGATGTTAAGGTCCTCAAGAACACTAGAATACCTCTCGTCCGAGTTCGTTGGAACTCACGTCGCGGCCCAGAGTTCACCTAGGAACGCGAAGATCAGATGAAACAAAAGTATCCCCAACCGTTCGCAAATGGTACAACCACTACTGAGGCTGAAGCTACGGAATTTCGGGACGAAATTCCAGATCAACGGGGGGAGGATGTGACACCCCAGGAAAACCAGGAAAACCATACAACTTAACTAGCTTCCTCAGTGAGTACTTACCAAATTTCGGGACGAAATTTCTTTCAACTTGGGGATAATGTGACAACTCGTAATTTAGAACCCGTCATTGTATCTCGATGTAACATGCTTGAACGTTATGTAACTAGTTGACATGTCGGTTTAATTAATGATATAAGTGAATATTATGTGAATATGTGATGTGCTTATGTGTATGCGTGTGATTATGTGACCCGAGCACAAGGACCCGACTCGAGACCGCTCGATCTCGAGTGAACAGCTGGGCCGGTTGGGCCGTGCACCCCTAAGGCCACTCGGAATCCACTTAGAGTGCACCACCTTGTATAAAACAAAAAACCTATACTCACTCTCACACACACTCTCCTACACACTCTCTCTCTCTCTCTCTTAAACCCTAGAACACCATCACAAACCTCCTCTCATCTCCCTCTCGGATTCAACCGGAGGCACCAAGACTCTCGGATCAAGCTCGAGATCGTCACCCGGAAGTTGGTTCATTGATTCTTCACACCCTCAACATCTAACCGGTTAGTACCTTGTAGTTGTTTGGTTTAAATGAATGATAAGTCATAAGTATGTAGCAACCGGTTAATGTTTTTGATGCTCACTAAGTGTTTATGTAAATGATGGTGTTACTTGCTTGGAATGATTAAATGATGGATGACTTATGATAACTCTTGTATGATGATGAGTGGCTAAGATATTTGAATGGTGAGTGTATGGGATGCTTATGATCATTCGATTTATGTTAGAAGTTATAGGACAGTTGTTGTTTTCGATAATAATATGCAAAGTTGTCATAACATATAGATTGTATGAATACATATTCCTGTTTTGAGTAAAACGCATGCTAGACTTAAGATCTGAATGATCATGTTTGCATAAATGATGAAAACCCTAGATGAAGAACTCATTGAATAAGATATGAATATTCAAAATTTGCTATGTTTGATCCATTTAATTAGGATGTTAGACAACAAAACCTGTTTGTGAACCCTCATTGGATAGGACACCAAACCATGAAATTAGAATTCCATTGGTTCGTACAAGTCTCGGAAGTGCACCAGAATCAGCAGACAAACGAGTCGAGACCTCTGGTTTCGACTCGAGACCATCAAAATGGAAACTCGAGACCAACCTGCACATCTTAAGTAACTCCAGACCTGTGGGGTTGCGACTCGAGACCAACCCATGACAACTCGAGACCTCATGACCTCGACTCGAGACTGGACTCGAGACCTTGAGGTTGCGACTCATGCCTACACTACTCGAGACCAGACTCCCATGACTCGAGACCATCTTGGTTGCGACTCGAGACTGCATGTTCTCGAGTCGAGACCCCCTAGTCTCGATTGGGCTGTTTGACTAGGTTATTGGGCCACCAAGTGTGACAATATGTTTTGGGCTTGCATCTGTGCTGCTATGCTACGTGCTGATTAAGAATTAGAACAGGCCCAATATCTTGATAGAATAATCGTATGACATGTATGCTATGTGTTAGATACGTGTAGGGTATACGTGACTTCCTTACACCCAACCTGACCTATACCGGTAACCATATTAGGACGCGGTGACCAGCATACTTAACCAAGATAATTAAACTGCCGAGCAAACCAAGGTGAGTTCACACCCTCTACAAAGCATGGGATTCCCAGGGGATGGGAATGGGGTTAAGGAACTTGGATTCCTCGTCCTTTATTGAGGTAGGACAGTGCTGGTTCAGGAATATAATTCCTCGTCCTCTTGGACAGATAACTTTCACCAGACCAAAACTCTATCACGAAGTCCCTCCTTTTTATATCGACTTAATCGACGGGCCAATGGAGAGCGGGTCGTTAGTTAGATAGCGCTATTTAGGTTTGACAAACCTCACACCGTGCCGCAGAGGACGGGCGTGAACTAATGGATCTGGGCACGTCAATGATGATAGACATTGACAGTTCAAGGCACATAAACATGACTACAGTCAGCAGTCGATATGGTAACGAGTCTAGTAACATACACGGGGTAGCCCCCACGGCTGGATTGCCAGAGTATTGGGTCAAACAAATCACGTTTTCAACTACGGGGTAACCCGCACGGCAGGATGCCAGATAAAGGAAACTGTTTTCGAAACAACTTAAAACGAACACCCTACTGTGAACTCGCTCAACATTATTGTTGACTCGTTACTACATGCTTTGCAGGTCAATAGGTACTTAGCTGGAGCTTGCATGGAAGAGAGTCGTTGTGGGACATGGACAGCTGTGTGCCATGTTAAACTTTGAAACAATTAAACTTATGTTTTGGTTTTAAACGTTATGCTTCCGCTTGCAACTTAAACTATGTTTTGTTTGGACACCAATTGTATTGGTTGGATTTCATAATCACTTACATGCTTGTTCAATATGATTGGTGGCTGGATCCTGGTCAGTCACGCCTCCAAGCGGTGGTATTCTGCAAGTGGATTTTGGGGGTGTGACATATAGTCTCGAGGAAACGCAAACTAATAAAACAACCAAGTGAAGAAGACGATCAGATCATCTGGGACGGATTGCCATCTGATCGGATTACCGTCCGATCGGATTGCCACCCGACTGGACAGCTACCCGATCGGCTTGCACCTTGGGTCCCACACTTAACTTTTATTTCAACTTTTGAGGTTTGAACATCGAATGGATTGCTGTCCGATCGGATTGTCATCCGATCGGATTACCACTCGACTATGTAATGTTTGACCTCAACACTTAAACAATTTTCAACATGTTCAATGCATACGGATTACCACCCGATCGGGTTGTAATCCGATCGAGTGACCGTCCTGCGGTGAACCTCGCCAATCGGATCGCCCTCCGATCGAACGGTCGTTCGATCGACCGACCTGAAAGGTAGAGATACTTCTCTGTTTTTAAAATGCTACAACAAAAACTTCAAAAGACAAGTCATCATACACAAACACATCCATTCCAAACAAGGTAACAATCCAATCGAATGGTCACCCGATCGGATGACCATCCGAATGGATTGTCATCCGTTCGACCGGCCACCCGATCGGATTGCCGTCCGATCGGAGTACCGTCCGATCCACTGACACCTTGCACTATTTTACGCGCCGCTTATCTTTTGTGCTATCGTTCTGATCAGGCTAATCTTGCTCTAAGCGCTCCCTTCAATCCATCATCGCTGTGAGTATACTCGAACCCTTTTTGCTTAACCACTCTTGGGTGTTACAAACGTTACTTATTCTAAAGTCACATCGAACACATTTTGCAACATTTTAACGTTAACCGTTACCGCATGTTATACATGACTTAATGAATGCTTGTTTGTTATGTTTACACATGGAATGCTGTCTACCTGCCTTAGCAACGCTAGTACTATAGTTTGGACTCAGCACCTGTTCACTCAGGGGTTGTTAAGGACAATTTGTTACATGGCTCACAGTGGTGAGTGTGTATTACGAACTGCCTTGGGCAGTCAACCCGCAGTCATTGGTATCGATAGGTTCATGTCGATAACTAACGTGCTTCATTTCACTATGTGTACGTGCTGGTTTTGCGCAATCGATTTCGGACTCTATTATATTCTATTAAACTTGTATGCTCACCTTTACACTATGTGTATTGACTTTTACTTTAACGTATGTGGCTGGTGCTTAAGATGTTTATATGCTTAGTTTGCTATGAAATCGAGGTTTGGTAAGGTCTAGAAACGAATAAATGAATTGTCTGTATTTGAAATCTGAGTTGTCGGAATAGAACAATTTGACTAGATCTTGTCTGTAATAATTATATTACTTTTTATGTCGTGGTATGGGACGTGATGCTTTAAATAATTGGTAATTTTAGTTGTTATGGAAACTTCTGGACAATCTGTTTTGCTCAGTGCCACGCCCCGATGTTTCCGCCATCGGTTGGGGTGTGACAGATTGGTATCAGAGCCATAACTATAGGGAATTAGGCAAGACTCGACCTAGTCCGGGTCGATGTCTTAGAAACTACCTAGTCTATAGTAAGGTGCCAACAGACCGACTTGTGCATACCCTTAGGGGTGTTGTACAAGCTTACTTGCTATTTCTCGCTATTTCTCGCCTATACTACACTATCACTGCACTCTAATTTTCGCAGATGAATGAGTGATAGGGTCGAGATTAGGTGTGGAAACCGCAAACTCTTGACTAAATTGCTTGTTCGACCCGCAATTTTATCTATAAACAGGAGGAAGTTGCGTTGAATCAGGAGTGAAATCCATACTTTGACGTGTAATTCTTCCTTATTTTATCAAAAACAAGAACGAAGTTGTTAAGTTAGGGGTGAAACCCGAACCTTGACGACTTGTTTCGATCTCTATTTTGGATTTATAAAACTCTCACCAAAGTCTCGACGGACTCTAACGACTTGAAGTTACACTATGGCGGTAAGGATGCAAGCCGATCACCCAGATTCGAGGCGAGAGCACAGTCCCGCAGGTCAAAGTGTGTACAGAAAGTCCTTGTGAATAGTCGAACCACTTTGGGAAGTCGATGTCTTTCAGCCGCAGGCAATCTATTCTTGACTTTTATGTGTTCGATTCTGAGCTCGCTACTGTCGACTATGATATTTGTCGATTTTATGTGGATTTTATATGTTTTATGTGATTTACCTGTTTATGTGTTTTTTATTTTTGGTGATTTATTCGCTTTTCGCTCTTCGTTTGGATCAACACATGTGACTCGCGCTGCACATCTATTTCGCCGCGTAACCAATTCGCTACTTGTGGATAATCGCATATTATGTTACTCACCTATACTATATTACTCGTTGTGTACTCGCTACTCGCAATCGCTATTCTCGAACGCCCGCGGACTTTGAATAATAAGTTTCTATATTCTGACTGCCTCTATGTGCTTCTAGGTGAATTACGTGCTTATATGCTTCTGTGCCTTACGTGCTTATGTGCTCCTATGCTTATGTGAATCTGTGATTATGTGCCTATGTGACTATGTGGCTACGTGGTTATACGTGTTCCTGAGCTTTAGTAATATTAGGCGTGTGAGGTGAGATTCGATTATACTGTGTTTGAGTCCTATGGTGGTGTTTGTTGTAGACAATGTCGTCATCTGGATCCGGTCACTCACGCACTTCTCGCCAAAACCTGAAAGACAAACGCCTTGTTGCTCTCGTCGCCAAGCAAATGGCAAAGGCTGTTCCTCTGACCGTGAATGAACTATACGAGAATATGAGCAAATCGTCTGAAGAGTCCAGGACTGAAACCCCTAAAGCTGCTTTCAGCTTCAAGCAGTTTAAAGCTTGCAGACCGAAAGAATTCACTGGAGAAGATAGCGCTACGGCTCTGTTTCAATGGTTCGATTCGATCGAGGTCACCCTGCGTCAGAGTGGATGTCCTGACAATCTCCGCACTCTGAATGCTACCGGCGTCTTCCAGTCCCGCGCTTTAGACTGGTGAACGGCCGAGAGGAACAAACGCGGAAATGATGCAGCTTATGGTCTGTCGTGGGACGAGTTGAAGAACGTCATGCTCGAAGAGTTCTGCCCTCCCCATGAGCGCCAAAAGTTGGAGGACGAATTCTGGCATATCAAGCAGAAAGATGGTGAAAACGTTGCGCTAACTGCTCGCTTCAAGCAGCTCAGTATTATCTGTCCTGATCAAGTCAAGACTGCTGACATGACGATCAAGAATTATATCCGAGCTCTGCCGGATTGTGTTGCAGATTTTGTGCATGCTTCAAAGCCAGCAACAATCGAAGAAACCTACCTGCTTGCCGCTGAGATCAACGACAAGCGAGTGAAAGCTGGTTTTTGGGATAAAGCATTAAAGAACTTGCATCAAGCTACCACCGCCGCACCAACTGCCGACACTGCCGCTGCAACTCCCCAGTCTTCAAAGTCCTCACGTCACAAGAGGAAGAACAACAACAGCAACTCCAGCAACAAGAACTGTGCTGTCACTACCACAGCTGCCCTGCTTCAAGCCGTACCGGCTCAGCAGCAATCTCAGCTCCGATCAACTCCAGCACCAGTTACCTATGCACCGCCTGCAAAGCGTGCATACACTGGCCCTCACCCTGCCTGCCTGACATGTACTTATCATCACCCGGTGGGTATCGCCTGCCGATTCTGCGTGTATTGCAACATGTACGGCCACTTCACAGCTAATTGTTGTACAGGTCCTCGACAAGCACCAGCTCAAGCTACTGCTCATCAAGCTCTACTTCCCGCCTCTCAAGGACAACAAGCGGCTCAGGCACCCGCGATTAACGCCAGAGTCTGCTTCGCGTGTGGTGATCCCAACCACTTCGCGAACATGTGCCCGAACAGGGTTGTGAAACAAGAGCCCCAGTAGCAGCAGCCTCAGCAACAGCAGCAGCAGCAGCAACAACAGCCTCAACAGCAACAACAACAAGCCGCCCGCGCCCAAACTTTCAACATCAATGTGCGTCAAGCCCAGGCCGACAACAACGTGGTCAATGGTACGTTCCTTGTGAATGGTATTTATGCTTCGTGTTTGTTTGATACTGGAGCCGATAACTGTTTTGTATCGTTTGAGTTTGAAAATCTCCTTAATCGTAAGCGCTCCCATCTCCCCTCGACGTTCGATGTTGAAGTCACCACCGGAAGAACTGTCGCCGTCAATTCTGTTCTTCGTAATTGTACTCTTGAGCTCAACAACCACATCTTCCCCATTGATCTCATTCCGATGCAGCTCGCAAGTATTGACATCATAGTAGGCATGGACTTTCTTCGCGAAAACCATGCTGAAGTTGTGTGCTTTGATAAGATGATTCGATTCGCGCTCGCTAATGGTGACCAATTGTGTGTTTATGGTGAAACTCCCTCGAAAGGTCTCAAGCTCATGTCATGTGTCCAAGCTAGCAAGTATCTCCGCAAGGAA
This sequence comes from Helianthus tuberosus, assembly GCA_030545235.1. NCBI lineage: Eukaryota > Viridiplantae > Streptophyta > Magnoliopsida > Asterales > Asteraceae > Helianthus > Helianthus tuberosus. The sequence continues at coordinate 73,054,212 of CM060444.1, forward strand.
TACAGAGCTTTCTTGGCTAACATTGTAGTAGCGGAGAAGGAAAAAAAAGGAAGACAAAAGTGAAAGATGTTCCTGTTGTTTGTGAATTCCCGAACGTGTTTCCGGACGATCTTCCAGGATTGCCGCCAAGTCGTGATATCGACTTTCGTATCGACCTCATTCCTGGAGCCAACCCTGTTGCTAAAGCTCCTTATCGACTCGCTCCGTCCGAAATGTGTGAACTCTCGAGTCAGCTCCAGGAGTTGCTTGATAAAGGCTTTATTCGCCCGAGCACCTCTCCATGGGGCGCGCCAGTCCTTTTCGTAAAAAAGAAGGATGGGTCGTTTCGGATGTGCATCGACTATCGGGAATTGAATAAGTTGACAATCAAGAATCGCTATCCCCTGCCTCAAATTGATGATTTATTTGACCAGCTACAAGGTGCTACATGGTTCTCGAAGATCGATCTACGTTCAGGCTATCACCAGTTACGCATTCAAGAGGAGGATATACCCAAAACCGCATTCCACACTCGTTACGGCCACTATGAGTTCGTTGTTATGCCTTTTGGTTTAACCAACGCACCCGCGGTTTTCGTGGATCTGATGAAACGCGTGTGTAAACCATTTCTGGACTGCTTCGTCATCGTGTTCATCGATGATATCCTGATCTATTCCAAGTCGAAAGCCAAACACGCGCAGCATCTACGTTTGTTTCTTGAGCTACTCCAGGGGAATCGACTCTATGCCAAGTTCTCCAAGTGTGAATTTTGGTTGGAGGAGGTTCAATTCCTCAGTCATATTGTCAATAGTCAAGGTATCCATGTCGATCACGCAAAGATTGAAGCTGTTAAGAGTTGGGTTACGCCTAAGAATCCATCTGAAGTCCGCTCTTTTCTCGGATTAGCGAGCTATTATTGCCGATTTATCGAAGGATTCTCTAAAATCGTTGTGCCGCTTACCGCTCTCCCGCACAAAGACAGATCCTTTGTTTGGGGAACTGAACAAGAGTCTGCCTTGCAAACCCTCAAGCATATGCTTTGCAATGCTCCCGTCCTTGCTTTACCCGATGGAAACGACGACTTTATCGTCTATTGCGATGCCTCAAACCTTGGTCTTGGTTGTGTCCTTATGCAATGGGACAAGGTTATCGCCTGTCACACCCTGGCTTTTGCGGAAGCGTGGGTTTATTTGGTGTGACTTCTTAATACCATAGCAACAATCATAACAATGCTATATGATAAAAACACAAGATGTTCATCCATTAATATAGTTTAGAAAATGCCATAACATAATTGTCTCGAAAATAACTACCTAATTTAAGTTACAACCATGACTTGCTTAAAAATGAGTTCACAATGGACTCAACAAAAGACCTTAAAGAAAACGAGGTTTGGAGACATGTGACCCGTCCAGGCAAGGGTTACACCTCCCAAACCCTACACCCCTGGATGACATCTTTTATTCAATACGCAGCTTAATGTGCATCACCTGCCAGATCCGATCAATTCCCTGAAATACATGTAGTTTGAAAAGTCAACAAAAAGTTGAGCGAGTTCATGTGTATGTGAGTATGTTCAAACCCTTGTAAACGATGTATGTATAATCCTTTGTAAACGGTGTATGAAAATCCCTGGTATGTAGCAATAAGGAAAATAAAGAGATCACCAATGGTTTGCAAGGCCATTGACATGTGTGAAGTGATGCAGGAAGACTCAAACCTAGCAAATTTGTATCGGGTCTCGGCTGTAAGACACAGTCACCACTATGGGCCGCCCCGGCCTCATGGGTGTAGGCTCGCTACACCCAAATAGATCTATCACTCATGTCCCTCGGTCCTACGACGAGGATTAATGGCCTTTAGTAGCCGCCTACCCACTCACATGATCTACCGGTGTATGAAAAGTCCCTCCTTAAGCTAACCATACCATGTATACAAATGTCTATATAATTGTAACATGTATTTCACCCCTGAAGTTATAAAACTGAAAACAGTTGAGAGAAAAGGGGGATATAAACTCACTGAAGTGCGTCTCCTGAATCGTATCTACAACTCAAATTTTGGTCCGCTACACGACAACCTACAACGTACTAATGTCTATTAGACGAATAGGCCGTGCCTTGCTTTGCTTTTGTATTTACGTTTGAGTTACGATACATTGATATTATCCCAAGTTATAACTGATTGTTAAAATAATAATATTTATTTTAACTTACATTATATTTTTAGGTCATGAAATAATAGTTAGACAACTATTCCGTATTCATACTTCTCAAGTATTTTACATGTGTATTTTTCTTCCCAAGGATGGGGGTATGTATACATGTATTTTGTGATTAAAGTATTAACATTATATATTCCTAAGTCCCACTTTAGAAAAATATATAATAACTTATTTATCCAAAAATAACATATCCCAAAAATATATATTTTTCCAAGTATGCTAGGAAAATATATCATAACTTCTCAAAATAATATATTTTCTACTTGTTTCAAAAATATGTTATACGAGGTGATAAATCGTATTTTTCGTTATCAAAATATTATCCATCCGAAATATACTAGTAACGATCTTTTGTTAAGTTATATTATTTTTCTCTAAATAATGTAACTAGTTCCCAAATCAAACAAATTATCACACACTCGTTTTACTAAAAAGAATATATTCTAAATATATGTTTATCCGCTTTTATTTACAAAAACCCACCTCCGACACTTTGAAATTTTGTAACAATACTCATGGCGAAGTTTACTTCCGAAAAGCAAAGTTAAACACATTTGTAAACACTTGTTAGCAAATAATTTTCTAAGTCTTGGGATTTTTAGAAAATTTCGCCAGAGTTCCCTTTGTAAATGGAGGCGTCCATGCTTATAAGCATATCATTTTCTTACAAAAGTTTAGTGTTTACAACTTGTAAACAATTTTTACAAAAATAAAACTCTTGAACTCTTCTTGTAAATAAAAGGTTTTCACACTTATTTTATGTCCAAAAATAATATAAGTGTATGTAAGAGTCGTGATTTTCCAAAAACCGATTCTCTAACTTGGTTTATTTAGAAAAGTCCTTTGTAAAAACCCGGATCTACATGATCATTAACTTATTTTGTTCACTTATTTTTCAAGAAAATCATTTTTATTAAGTTCATGATTAACTAGAAGGTGGTTATTTTATGTAACACATAACCACTTTCTAATCTTGTTAAATCATATTTCTAAATATTATTTAACAAGATCCATATGGTGATTAACACCACATAACCAAGAATCATCATACTATCAACAACATATTCATAACAATATCCTTCTAACAACATTTCATTCTCATGTAAGCTTTATGTAAGGGTTTATGTTCATCTTCTTAGTTCTTGTTCTTTAGTGTTTTAACATAATTATCATACTACAACTTTTGACCATAGAAACGAGATGAACAAGGGTTTAACAAGAACTTACTACTAGCACAAAGGCTAGGGATGATTCTAGTGAAGAAGATGATGAAAAATGATGGTGAAAAGCAAGAAACAAAGCTCCTTGAAGTTCCACAAGTTGTAAGCTTCCTTGAATCACCTTAAAGTCTTGTATGAAGCTCAAAAATGGATGAAGATGGTTGGGATATGGTGGTGATGGGGGCGGTTGTGGTGAACCGAGAGGAGGGAGAGAGAGTTAGGGTATGGGGTGTGAAGATTGTGAATGATATTATGATCTATGCACCATGCTTTTAAAGATTACTTCAAATATCATGTCCAATTTCACAAGTAACAATCTATTATAATATTAGGATTAAATCTAGGAGAAGATGTGAAGTATGGTGAAGATTTTGGGTGGGTCCCTTGGGGTGACCGATTTCGGGTATGGGGGGGGGGGGTTGGTTGTAAATTTTTGATGGTAATTGGTAATTGTAAGTTAGAATCCAAGTATATGTTTACATATGATATTTACTAGAGAAATTAGTGGGTGTTATGGTGAACGGGAATCATGACTAGCCAAAAACAATAAAACAATGTATTTGATAGAAATTTAGTGTCCCGGGTAATGTCCGGTTGTTCGGTTAGATACCGTTCCGTTAAAGTGTTTAATTATTCCGTAAAGTGTCTTTTATATATATTTTTGTAACGCAATTTATTCCCGGCACTTAGGAAAGCATACAGGACCATTCTGCCATATTTTTGCACCTTACCAGCATATTACAATGCTGAATTTTGTTAATAAATGCAGAATTCTGCACTTAAAGTGTGTTTTAGGCACTTCCCGGCACTTTAATTATCACCTAGTGACGCAGTTTTATGGTCCTCACATCCCTACACTCCATACTAGTGTAGTACCCTGTCCCTGGCTTATACTGGCCTCAAACCATTGTCTGTTAATGTGCTGGCATTGTCAGCATGTTTCTGAATATCCGTTCAGTGTGCTAACTGTGCTTTGTGCATCAAGTATGTCACTAATGTTTGTATGTAATAAATGGAGTGACGGTATGAAATGTGATGCATGTGTATGTATGATAAAAAATCATAAAGCAGTTCAAGTTGTCAGTTGTAATCAAGCACAGTCATTAAGCACATAATTAAAATTAATTAATTGTACGGTACTTGTAATTGTGAGGGTTGTCACATTCTCCCCCCGTTAAGAAAATTTCGTCCCGAAATTTTAGGTTCTGCTTCTAGTTGCAGGGGTCTTGGGGAATAAATGTGGGTACTTGGCCTTCATACGATCCTCACGTTTCCATGTGAATTCTGGGCCATGTCGTGCATTCCAATGAACCTTGACGAGTTTGACACTACTCCGGCGTGTTTTGTTAACCTTCTAATCCGTAACCTCAACCAGTTCTTCAATAAAGTGGAGTGTGTCGTCAACATGAATTTCGTCGGTAGGAATGACCACGGTTTCCTGCGTTGGACTCTTTTTCAGGTTTGATACATGAAATGTATCATGAACGCCATCTAGTTCAGCAGGTAAATCCAACTTGTAGGCTATAAGACCAATTCGTTCCAGAATTCTGAATGGACCATTGTATCTCGGGTTCAGCTTTCCACGCTTCCCAAAGCGTGCCACCCCCTTCCAGGGTGAAACCTTCAACAATACCATGTCTCCCACCTCAAATTCCAGAGGTTTTCTCCTACGGTTCGCATAACACTTTTGTCGATCACGAGCCGCTTTAATGCGTTCTCAGATCTGCAAAATCTTGTCTGTTGTTTCCTGGACCAATTCCGGACCAACTAGCTGTCTATCACCCGCGTCTGCCCAACATAAGGGTGATCGACACTTACGCCCATAGAGAGCTTCGAACGGTGCAGCTTGAATGCTTGCATGATAATTGTTATTGTATGAAAATTCGACCAATGGTAGGTGAGTGTCCCAACTTCCACCTAAATCCATTACGCAAGCTCGCAACATGTCTTCCAACGTTTGAATCGTTCGTTCGCTCTGTCCGTCTGTGTGTGGGTGAAAAGCAGTACTCAGATTCAACTGAGAACCAAAAGCTTCTTGAAAGGATTGCCAAATCCTTAACACGAATCTTCCATCTCTATCAGAGATGATTGAGAGAGGCACTCCATGACGTGCAATAATTTCTCTCAGGTATATCTCAGCCAGTTTGCTCGTGTTATCTTTTTTTCTGATCGGCAAAAAGTGTGCAGACTTGGTCAGACGGTCCACAATTACCCAAATTGTATCGTGACCTCTGGGTGTCCTTGGAAATTTCGTTATAAAATCCATGGAAATCTGTTCCCACTTCCACTGAGGTATTTCAGGTTGTTGCAAAAGACCTGAAGGTTTCTGGTATTCGGCCTTAACCTTGGCGCAAGTTAAACATTTGCCCACATATATCGCAACGTCGCCTTTCATCCTTGGCCACCAATAAAATCCCTTATATCTTGGTACATTTTGTCCGCTCCGGGATGAATCGAGTACCTGGACTTATGAGCTTCATTAAAAATCACTTCTCTCAAACCACCAAACAAGGGAACCCAAATTCTTCCCAAGAAACACAATGTTCCATCCTCCTTTGGTACCAATTGCTTCTCCATTCCCCGGAGATACTCGTTCTCAAGATTTTCCCTTTTAAGATCTTCCCTTTGCGCAATGTGAGGTCTGTCTGAACAATCATTTCCAAAGCCCTAACCCTTATGGGCTTAATCCTTTCTTTTCGACTTAGGGCATCGACGACCACATTCGCCTTCCCTGGGTGATACTTGATCTCACAATCATAATCATTCAACAACTCTACCAATGGTAAGCTTTATGTAAGGGTTTATGTTCATCTTCTTAGTTCTTGTTCTTTAGTGTTTTAACATAATTATCATACTACAACTTTTGACCATAGAAACAAGATGAACAAGGGTTTAACAAGAACTTACTACTAGCACAAAGGCCAGGGATGATTCTAGTGAAGAAGATGATGAAAAATGATGGTGAAAAGCAAGAAACAAAGCTCATTGAAGTTCCACAAGTTGTAAGCTTCCTTGAATCACCTTAAATTCTTGTATACTTGATCTCACAATCATAATCATTCAACAACTCTACCCAGCGTCTTTGTCTCATGTTAAGCTCTTTTTGATCAAAAATGTGCTGCAGGCTTTTGTGATCAGTGAAGATTATGCACCGTGTACCATACAAATAGTGTCGCCAAATCTTCAATGCAAATACCATCGCGCCTAATTCCAAATCATGCGTGGTATAATTATTCTCATGGACCTTCAACTGGCGTGAGGCATATGCTATAACTTTCTGCCACTGCATCAACACGCAGCCTAAGCCCTGACGCGAGGCGTCGCAATATACCATGAAGTCGTCAGTGCCTTCGGGTAGAGATAAGATCGGTGTGTCAAAAAGTTTGTTCTTCAACAACTGAAATGCCTCTTCTTGTTTGTCTCCCCAATCAAACTTCTTATCCTTTTGTGTGAGAGCAGTCAGAGGTTGAGCGATTTTTGAGAAATCCTCAATAAATCTACCATAATAGCCCGCCAAACCTAGGAATTGTTGAATTCCGGCTGGAGTCTTTGGAGTTTCCCAGTTCTTAATCGCTTCAATCTTAGTGGGATCCACATGGATTCCGTTTCCCTTAACCACATGACCAAGAAACTGAACTTCGCGTATCCAGAACTCACACTTTGAGAACTTTGCGTATAACTTCTCCTTCTTAAGCAGCTCTAGGATGGCTCTTAGATGATGCTCATGTTCTTCTTTTGTTTTTGAGTAGATCAGGATGTCGTCAATGAACACGATCACGAACTTATCAACGTAGGGCTTGCAGACTCTATTCATTAAATCCATGAACACGGCTGGCACATTCGTCAAACCAAACGGCATAACTAGGAACTCGTAATGCCCATAGCGAGTCCTAAAGGCCGTCTTTGGGATACTTTCTCCTTGAATCCTCAACTGATGATAACCTGATCATAGATCGATCTTTGAGTAAAAACTTGAACCTTGTAACTGATCGAACAGGTCGTCAATCCTTGGCAAAGGATATCTGTTCTTAATTGTCAATTTGTTCAGCTCCCGGTAGTCGATACACATGCGAAAACTACCATCCTTCTTCTTAACAAACAAGACTGGAGCTCCCCAAGGCGAGAAGCTTGGCCTGATGAATCCCTTGTCTAACAACTCCTGAAGTTGTGTCGATAATTCCTGCATTTCTGAAGGTGCGAGTCTATAAGGTGCGTTAGCTACAGGCGCGGCGCCTGGAACTAAGTCAATATGAAACTCGACCTGTCTATGTGGCGGCAATCCTGGCAAGTCTTCTGGAAAGACTTCAGGATACTCCTTAATGACTGGAATGTCTTCAAGTTTCAGCTCAGCGGCTTCCTTATCTATGATGTGTGCCAAGAAGGCAACACATCCCTTCTTCAAACACTTCCTAGCTTTAAAACAGCTAACGATCCTTAAAGGCGTATCACACTTCTCTCCGTCTACCACAATCGTTTCTCCATTCGCCATTGGAATGCGAATGGTTTTCTCGTGACATATGATTTCGGCTTTGTTGCTTGACAACCAATCCATCCCTACTACCACGTCGAAGCTTCCCAACTCGACTGGTAGTAGATCCATTGTAAATTCGTGCTCGCCCAGCTCTATTACGCATCCTCTGATGACTTCGTTTGTTTCTACTAACTTTCCATTAGCCAGTTTAATAGAGTACGGAATGTCTAACTTACTAGCGGTTAACCCAAGCATATTCTTAAATTCTAGCGATACAAAACTATAGTCGGCACCAGTGTTAAATAGAACAGATGCAAAGCATTGATTTATAGGGAACGTACCAGTAACAACATTCGGGTCCTGGCGTGCTTCCCTTACTCCAATATTGAATACCCTTCCACGAGCTTGATTGAGTTTTGGGCATTCACGCTTGAAGTGCCCGATGTCTCCGCAGTTAAAACATCCCGGTCCTCGACCGTTACCATCTCCATTATCGTCTTGATTGTTGTTCTGATTGCGGTTACCATTCCCTGCTTGATTCCCGAAGTTACCCAGATTACCATTTCCGCCGTTGCGGTTCCCATTCCCGTTACCTCCACGGTTGTTGTTACCATATCCTCTTTGGCCACCACGGCCAGTACCAACCCAACAAGGGTCTTTTAAGTGACCCATCCTTCCACAGGATTCACATTTGCTAAGCCTGCACCGGCCAGGATGATGATGTTGGCATAATTCGCATTTGGGCAAGGTGCCCATGTATCCCCTACCTTTGGCTTCAGCACCACGCTTATTTTCAGTTGGTCGGTTCACATCCTTCCTCTTGTTGGCACTGCCGGTACTTGCTTTAAAGTTAGAGAATTTCCTCTTGTTTTCTCCTAAGGATTCGACATGTGTCTCTTTCTTTTTCGACTCTGAAATTGAAAACTTGTTTAATCTGATTGCTTCCTCAGTGAGTGCCACGCTGAGATCAATGGCTTCGGTAATTGTTGCGGGCTTCGAAGATGTTACCATGCTCATGATCTGGGGTGCTAACCCCCAGATGAAACGCTCTACGCATTTGAATTCAGGCGTAAACATGTAAGGTACCACATGGGACAAATCATGAAACCTCTGAACATACTCGGCGATTTTTGGGCCATCCATTTTAAGATTCCAGAATTCCGTTTCCAGCTTTTGTATCTCGGCCCGTGAACAATATTTCTTCCTCATGAGCTCCTTCAGCTCAGCCCACGTCAATGCATATGTCGCCGCTTCTCCCAGGGTTTGTACTTGCAAATTCCACCATGATAAAGAACCATCAAGAAAGAGCCCTGAGATGTATGTAACTTGCTATTAAGGAGCACACTTGCTCATCCTTAAAATAGAATTTGTCTTTTCTGCCCATCTGACAAATGCAACAGCACCTCCAGTGTCGTCAAAGTTAAGCGGTTTACAGTCTATAAATTGTTTGTAGGTGCAGCCTGTCCCAACAATCTTATTCATAGAAAACATTAGCATTTGCACATGAAATGTCCAAGTGTAGTGTATTGTGTCTCGAGTGGCTTAACATTACCATTTGGTGGGTTGTTGTTTCTTGGGTTATTCCCACTGGTTTCGCCTCGCGAAGCCTCATAGTCTGCTATTGCTTTTGAAATTTGTTCATGTAAATCCGCCTCTGTGGTGGGTAAACGTACAGCTCTTCGTGGAGGCATCTTCTAGAAGAAGATCTTATTGGTCAGGTCATAGTAAGTATAGTACGTAAGTAATATGCGTATGTAATAGCATCCATCAACCTCATAACACATAACATCCCATGTTATAATATAAAATAATTAATTCAACAATGTATATAGTGAGAACGTTGCCATTGAGCTTTCATTGAATCATGACCACAATATAGTTTTACATGTTTCATAGTACATCATACATCAAAATAAGATCATTGGGTTACATCACCCCAAAATACAAGTCAGTCTACACAAAACATATACAAAACGTGGTCTTCCAAAAGTCTTCATCTGTTGGCCCAATTGTGACTTTCTCACCAAAACAATCTACCTGCACCAAACCAAAAATATAGCTACGCTGATGGCGGAGGAGGAGGAGGAGGAAAAGAGAAAAGCAAACGGCGCATAAGCACCGAATCCTCCTCAAGTGCGTGTACAACTCGTAGCAGGTACACAATCTGCTGCTCAGGAGTAAGGAAACGAACATCAGAATCAGGAGGTAGTGGCAGAGGAGCCGGTGGTGTAGCAAAAGGAGATTGACAATGGCACGGGGGAGGACGTGGAATCCTCTCCAACTCATGAACTCTCTGGCTCAGTGCCTCTTGCTGTAACTGTAGGGAGATGAGTATGTCCTCTGTGGAATATCCGACATGGAAAGGGTGATAAGGGTCTGATAACGGCATAACATTGGGCAAAGACCACAGAAATGGCTCGTCCGAAGGTACAAAAGATGGTGTAGTGTGAGGAAACTGAGACATGAATGGAACAGCTCACGATACATGCAGTACGAAAACAGGCTGCTGTCGCGACAAACCCTCCCCAGAATGAGGTGGAGAAATGTCCTGGAGAAAAGTGATAGGAAGGTCGGTGCGATGGACATCAGAGAAGTGTGGGTGGAATAATAGAACATCAACATGTGCGGAAACAGGTGCCATAGGAGGAGTGACTGGTAACACAAACGGAGGGTAGTCATCATCATCCTCGATCCACCCATTACGGGTGTCATCATAACGAGGATCGATGTGAGTGGCAAAAGGTGCATGGTCAGCATACACAGGGGCCGAAACAGGTAATATCGGTGCAATAACGGGAATATCAACAATGGGTGGTGCAATGGCGGGTGCATCCACAACAGGCGGTGCAACGACTAGAGCATCATCAAGAACATGGTCGTGCACAGGTACATGGTCTTGAGCAACAACAGGCTCTGGTGCCATGACAGGCTCAGGGTCAGCAAAGGCCATATCGAAGTCGGCAGGTACATCAAGAAGAAGATCAATAGGAACCACGGGTGCCTCCAAGGGCTGGTCATCAGGAATAAACTCGATCTCGTGATCGGGATCAAAATCAGGTGGAAAAACTGGATCAAACTCATCCTCGAACTCAGGATCAAACTCAAACTCGTGGGGTGAACCAGGTACAGCTGACATGGCTGTATCGGAGTTAGAGTCAGTAGGATATCGACGCAATCCGACGGCGTGCAAAGTGGAAGATGATACTGACTCAAAAGAATCAGCACCGGACTGATCAGCTAAAATCTCCTCAGCGGAAGCCTCTACAGGTGGTAAAACGACAGCATCCGCAACCGGAACCTCAACCAAAGGAATGGCGACATCATCAGCAATCGGGGCCCCACCCTCATGGTCGTCCTCAGGGGGACCCTCAACGAAAAGATCGATGTCGTCATCAGACACAACATTGAGTGTCAAATCCTCAACGGGAAATGCAGCAACTGGAACGGGAGCAGGGATCTCAGCAAGAGGTAGATCCCCAGCTAGAATACCATCAGCGTGCTTTATATCGTCTCCGACATCCGGCAAGGCAAAAGGCTGAAAGGCGTCATCATCGCTGCTGTCGGTATCATATGTAAAGACCTCCGGATTGGTGTGCATCGGGTCATTTGAATCTACTGCCACGGGGTCAGAAACTCCACCCGACGAAGGCATTGTGTCTGTAATAACACAACCACAGTCAAGTAAGCATATAAGTCACAACAATGCAAGCAAGTAGTCATCCTAGTCTTCCCCAGACTATATTCCCTGGTCTCTAAGACCAACCTTCCTAGTCTCTAAGACTACTCCCTAGTCTCTAAGACCAACCTCCCAGCCTCTAAGACTAAATTTTCCCCCAGCCTCTAAGACTAAAACTCCCTCAGTCTCTAAGACTGATCCTCCCTCAGTCTCTAAGACTGAACTCCCTCAGTCTCTAAGACTGGACCTCCCCAGCCGCTAAGGCTGAAATATGAATTTTTAACGGTGTATTTGTGCCTTTTGTTTGTAAAATGTTTGTGCCCCGGATATGGACTTTTAGTGTATGCAATGTAAAAATGTTTGAAAACATTTTTGTGAGAGCCCTAGTGATCATAGTCTAGACTCGAGAAGGAATCCTAGTTCGCTATGATCGAGGCTCTGATACCAAGCTGTCACACCCTGGCTTTTGCAGAAGCGTGGGTTTATTTGGTGTGACTTCTTAATACCATAGCAACAATCATAACAATGCTATATAATAAAAACACAATATGTTCATCCATTAATATAGTTTAGAAAATGCCATAACATAATTTCCTCGAAAACAACTACCCAATTTAAGTTACAACCCTGACTTGCTTAAAAATTAGTTCACAATGGACTCAACAAAAGACCTTAAAGAAAACGAGGTTTGGAGACATGTGACCCGTCCAGGAAAGGGTTACACCTCCCAAACTCTACACCCCTGGATGACATCTTTTATTCAATACGCAGCTTAATGTGCATCACCAGCCAGATCCGATCAATTCCCTGAAATACATGTAGTTTGAAAAGTCAACAAAAAGTTGAGCGAGTTCATGTGTATGTGAGTATGTTCAAACCCTTGTAAACGATGTATGTATAATCCTTTGTAAATGGTGTATGAAAATCCCTGGTATGTAGAAATAAGGAAAATAAAGAGATCACCAATGGTTTGCAAGGCCATTGATATGTGTGAAGTGATGAACGAAGACTCAATCCTAGCAAATTTGTATCGGGCCTCGGCTGTAAGACACAGTCACCACTATGGGCCGCCCCAGCCTCATGGGTGTGGGCTCGGTACACCCAAATAGATCTATCACTCATGTCCCTCGGTCCTACGATGAGGATTAATGGCCTTTAGTAGCCGCCTACCCACTCACATGATCTAACGGTGTATGAAAAGTCCCTCCTTAAGCTAACCATACCATGTATAAAAATGTCTGTATAATTGTAACATTTATTTCACCCCCGAAGTTATAAAACTGAAAACAGTTAAGAGAAAAGGGGGACATGAACTCACTGAAGTGCGTTTCCTGAATCTTATCGTCAACTCAAACTTGGTCCGCTACACGACAACCTACAACGTACTAATGTCTATTAGACGAACAGGCCGTGCCTTGCTTTTGTATTTACGTTTGAGTTACAATACTTTGATATTATCCCAAGTTATAACTGATTGTTAAAATAATAATATTTATTTTAACTTACATTATATTTTTAGGTCATGAAATAATAGTTAGACAACTATTCCATATTCATACTTCTCAAGTATTTTACATTCGTATTTTTCTTCCCAAGGATGGGGTATGTATACATGTATTTTGTGATTAAAGTATTGACATTATATATTCCTAAGTCCCACTTTAGAAAAATATATAATAACTTATTTATCTAAAAATAACATATCCCAAAAATATATATTTTTCCAAGTATGCTAGGAAAATATATCATAACTTGTCAAAATAATATATTTTCTACTTGTTTCAAAAATATGTTATACGTGGTGATAAATCGTATTTTTCGTTATATAAATATTATCCATCCGAAATATACTAGTAACGGTCTTTTGTTAAGTTATATTATTTTTCTCTAAATAATGTAACTGGTTCCCAAATCAAACAAATTATCACACACTCGTTTTAGTAAAAAGTATATATTCTAAATATATGTTTATCCGCTTTTATTTACAAAAACCCACCTCCGACACTTTGAAATTTTGTAACAATACTCATGGCGAAGTTTACTTCCGAAAAGCAAATAATTTTCTAAGTCTTGGGATTTTTAGAAAATTTCGCCAGAGTTCCCTTTGTAAACGGAGGCGTCCATGCTTATAAGCATATCATTTTCTTACAAAAGTTTAGTGTTTACAACTTGTAAACAATTTTTACAAAAATAAAACTCTTGAACTCTTCTTGTAAATAAAAGGTTTTCACACTTATTTTATGTCCAAAAATAGTATAAGTGTATGTAAGAGTCATGATTTTCCAAAAACCGATTCTCTAACTTGGTTTATTTAGAAAAGTCCTTTGTAAAAACCCGGATCTACATGATCATTAACTTATTTTGTTCACTTATTTTTCAAGAAAATCATTTTTATTAAGTTCATGATTAACTAGAAGGTGGTTATTTTATGTAACACATAACCACTTTCTAATCTTGTTAAATCATATTTCTAAATATTATTTAACAAGATCCATATGGTGATTAACATCACATAACCAAGAATCATCATACTATCAACAACATATTCATAACAATATCCTTCTAACAACATTTCATTCTCATGTAAGCTTTATGTAAGGGTTTATGTTTATCTTCTTAGTTCTTGTTCTTTAGTGTTTTAACATAATTATCATACTACAACTTTTGACCATAGAAACAAGATGAACAAGGGTTTAACAAGAACTTACTACTAGCACAAAGGCTAGGGATGATTCTAGTGAAGAAGATGATGAAAAATGATGGTGAAAAGCAAGAAACAAAGCTCCTTGAAGTTCCACAAGTTGTAAGCTTCCTTGAATCACCTTAAAGTCTTGTATGAAGCTCAAAAATGGATGAAGATGGTTGGGATATGGTGGTGATGGGGGCGGTTGTGGTGAACCGAGAGGAGGGATAGAGAGTGAGGGTAAGGGGTTTGAAGATTGTGAATGATATTATGATCTATGCACCATGCTTTTGAAGATTACTTCAAATATCATGTCCAATTTCACAAGTAACAATCTATTATAATATTAGGATTAAATCTAGGAGAAGATGTGAAGTATGGTGAAGATTTTGGGTGGGTCCCTTGGGGTGACCGATTTCGGGTATGGGGGGGGGGGGTTGGTTGTAAATTTTTTATGGTAATTGGTAATTGTAAGTTAGAATCCAAGTATATGTTTACATATGATATTTACTAGAGAAATTAGTGGGTGTTATGGTGAACGGGAATCATGACTTGCCAAAAATAATAAAACAATGTATTTGACTGAAATTTAGTGTCCCGGGTAATGTCCGGTTGTTCGGTTAGATACCGTTCCGTTAAAGTGTTTAATTATTCCGTAAAGTGTCTTTTATATATATTTTTGTAACGCAATTTATTCCCGGCACTTAGGAAAGCATACAGTACCATTCTGCCATATTTTTGCACCTTACCAGCATATTACAATGCTGAATTTTGTTAATAAATGCAGAATTCTGCACTTAAAGTGTGTTTTAGGCACTTCCCAGCACTTTAATTATCACCTAGTGACGCTGTTTTATGGTCCTCACTTCCCTACACTCCATACTAGTGTTGTACCCTGTCCCTGGCTCATACTGGCCTCAAAACATTGTCTGTCAACGTGCTGGCATTGTCAGCATGTTTCTGAATTATCCGTTCAGTGTGCTAACTGTGCTTTGTGCATCAAGTATGTCACTAATGTTTGTATGTAATAAATGGAGTGACGGTATGAAATGTGATGCATGTGTATGTATGATACAAAAATCATAAAGCAGCTCAAGTTATCAGTTGTAATCAAGCACAGTCATTAAGCACATAATTAAAATTAATTAATTGTACGGTACCTGTAATTGTGAGGGTTGTCACATCGCCTATGCATCTCGTCAGCTTAAGGTCCACGAGAAGAACTATACAACCCATTACCTTAAGCTAGGCGCAGTTGTTTTTGCGTTGAAGATTTGGCGACACTACCTTTATGGTACAAGGTGTACGGTCTTCACCGACCACCGGAGCCTACAACATATTTTTTATCAGAAAGAACTTAACATGCGTCAACGCCGATGGGTAGAACTTCTCATTGATTATGACTGTGAGATTCGTTATCATCTAGGCAAAGCAAATGTCGTTGCCGACGCTCTAAGCCGATGGAGCTATTTGCACCGCATTCCTAATATTCCAGCCCAACATCATCTTGAAACTCTCATCCGCGAAGCCCAACATGCTTGTTTTACCGAGCGTGCTTTGAAGAAAGAAAGGATCTATCACGATGGAGCCCATCTTGTAAATAAATCGAATGGGATATTCCATTACCTGGACAGAATTTGGATCCCTAAGCGGACCGATTTACGACAGATTTTGATGGACGAAGCCCACAAATCCCGATATTCTATTCATCCCGGTGTCGACAAAATGTACCAGGACCTTCGCTACAAGTACTGGTGGCCGGGCATGAAGAGGGATATCGCTCTCTATGTTGGAAAGTGCCTGACTTGCTCTAAGGTCAAGGTGAGCATCAAAGACCCTCTGGCTTACTTGAACAACCCTCGATCCCTATGTGGAAGTGGGAGAGTATAGCTATGGACTTTATAACGAAACTTTCGCGTACGCCATCAAGTCACGACAGCGTCTGGGTTGTCCTTGACCGCTTGACCAAATCTGCTCATTTTCTGCCGATACGAGAAGACTACAAGGTAGAAAGATTAGCCCGAATCAACACCGACGAGATCATTTGTCGAGATGGGACGCCTCGCGACATCATCTCTAACCGTGATGCTCGGTTTACCTCACGTCTATAGGAAACGTTTCAAACTGCTCTCGGTACTACACTTAATCTAAGTACCACTTTCCATCCCCAAACCGACGGTCAGACTGAAAGAACGATTCGTACCCTTGAAGACATGCTTCGTTCGTGTGTCATAGATTTTGGTGGTAATTGGGACGCTTACCTGCTGTTAGTCGAATTCTCGTATAATAATAGTTATCATTCCAGCATTCAAATGGAACCGTTTGAGGCTCTATAAGGAAGAAAATGTCGATCGCCTATTGTATGGCACGAGATCCGGCAATCGCAATTAACCGGTCCTGAGCTATTGCAAGAAACGACTGACAAAATCCTCCAAATTCGAGACAACCTACTGAAAGCTCGGAGTCGTCAGAAAAGTTATGCCGATAGACGACGCAAGCCCCTTGAATTTGACGTTGGCGACCACGTACTCCTAAAGGTATCACGTTGGAAGGGTGTGGTCAGATTCGGCAAGAAAGGAAAGCTCGCGCCTCGTTACGTTGGACCCTTTAAGATTCTGGAAAGGATCAGAAAGTGGCCTACAGACTCAAACTACCGGAGGAACTTAGCAACGTCCACCCGACTTTCTGTCACACCCCGAAATTATCAGAGCTGGCGTGACTGGACTGGTATCTTCATTGCACAGCGGAAACAAATAGCAAAGACTTCTAGAAAACTGAACGCCTGCTAAGTACTCGAATTCTCGATGGGTTCTCCTATTCCAACCTTGCCTTGTCTTAGAACTGTAACCTGAGAAAGAAACATGCGAAAAATCAACATAAAGTTGAGCGAGTTCATAGTTTGTTCGTAAAAGATTTGAAATAAATCTTTTGAGTTGTGAAAGGTTTGAAATAAATCATTGGAGTAACCGGTTTTTGAAATAGTATTGTGAAAACGAATCAAAAGTCATTTTCTTGCCAAGTTATATGGAAACGTTGTGTTCGTAACACAGTATGTTCATAAAAACCATGTATTTGTAATGTTCGCATAACCGTCAATGCCCACCCTGACTTTGACTCCACTCCCGCATAAATCCTATGCTTTGAATTTGTATAAAACCTTTAGAGTATGTCTTGTATGTATAAACCTTTTTAATGTGTCTGTTCGTATGAAAATCCCTGGTATGTAGCAATTAAGGAAATAAAAGAGATCACCAATGGGTTGCAAAGCCACTGGTATGTGTGAAACGGTGCAGGAAGTACTCAAACCTAGCAAATTTGTTACCGGGCCTCCGGCTGTAAGACACAGTCACCACTATGGGCCACCCTGGCCTCACGGGTGTGGGCTCGCTACACCCAAATAGATCTATCACTCATGTCCCTCGGTCCTACAATGAGGATTAATGGCCTTAAGTGTTGTACCCACCTTTCACATGATCTAAGCGTCTGTATTAAACCCTCCTTAAGCTAACCATACCATGTATAAAAGCGTCTGTATTAAACCCTCCTTAAGCCAACCATACCATGTATAAAAGCGTCTGTAAGTGTCTGTAATCATTGTAACATGTATTTTACCCCAGCCTCTAAGGCTGAACCTCCCCAGCCACTAAGGCTGAACCTCCCCCAGCCTCTAAGGCTAACTTCCCCTATTCATGAAAATCATTCCCATTTCGTAAATACGTATTTGTTTTGTGAAAACCGGTATATTTAGTATAACCCATTCGTAAACCATTTGAGTTCCTTGAAATCCGTTCGTAACATGATTTAGAAATTTTCATTCATTCGAAAACTTTGTATGTTCTTGCAAAACGTGCATGTCTTTCCACCCCGAAAACATTTATCAAAATGTAAAGCCGTAAAAAGTGGGGTTATGAACTCACCTGAATATTCCTGTGCAAATCTAGCTATTGTACGACTTCGTGATGTCGTTTCCAAGATGAGACTCGCTAGCGTGCATTCTACAATATTCCTAACACGGAATATCTAATAAGTTTCTAAATAAACGTAGTAACTAACTACGTGTCACCGAGCTCTACCGAATCGTTAATCGAACGATTCGACGGTAAGTTGTTAACTTAACGAAAAGATTAAGTGATACGTGTTAAGTCTCGTTTAACGTCAGTAGTAATTTAATAAGTCTTGAAAAAGACTTAGTTTCCGAGAGACTTAAAATGAATAAATATTTATATAAAAATATATAAATATATCGTTGTAGGTGTGTTAGCCGTCTCGAGTAGTCGTACGTGTATAAAAGAATATTTCTACGAAAATATCATATAACAAACTCGGATCATATATCGCGTTTCGTATGAAAATAATATATAATAACCTGTATTATATATAACATGTCTGGTGTATATTTGCCAAAAATATACGTATATGCCGTCTAGGCGTATAATATAAATATGAAGAGTTATATTTATTTTATAAAGAAATCGTCGAGTTGTTATGTTTGAAAATAAATATAACCATATTTATTTTTGTAAAAGATTTCGCGTTGTACGACATTTAGAATAAATATATAACTATATTTATTTTAG
This sequence comes from Helianthus tuberosus, assembly GCA_030545235.1. Taxonomy (NCBI): domain Eukaryota; kingdom Viridiplantae; phylum Streptophyta; class Magnoliopsida; order Asterales; family Asteraceae; genus Helianthus; species Helianthus tuberosus. Next base: position 73,073,042 of record CM060444.1, read on the forward strand.
TAACACAATTGTAGTGTCGTTTTTGAAATATAATACGTGTCGTGTTTTAAGGGTTTTTCTCGAAAAACGGGCAGAGTTTCCTTTGTTTTTGGACGCCCCCGACAACCACGTGTCGATATATTTTGTCAAAATTCAACAATATTCAATCAACTCACGCAAAATATATGATAGCTTTTCATCAAATACGCCAAAATAAGATGTAGATAGTCGTTAATGGTATCGGTCGAGCTCGTTCACGTTATGAGTTATAACTAAATAACGTAAACAATAAACGCGTCCTAAATATTTACCATCTTCTTGTGCCGAAAGCCGAGCTGACCGAGTCAACTCGCTGAGTTGACTAAGTTTGACCGAGTTGACCGAACCGCCTCCTAATCTGACCTGAGTTTGACCAAACCCGAGCCATGACTTGAGGTTGACCAGCTTTGACTTCTGTTGACCGTTGACCCGAGTTGATTGAGTTGACTCGGTGAGTTGACCGAGTCAACCGGTTTAACAGAGTTAACCGAGCCAAAATTGAAGCTGACCGCGTTTCAAACCGTAGCTGAGCCGAACACCCGAACCGTGACCCGAGCCGTTGACTGAACCCCAAAAGTCTGACCGAGACTCCCGCACCCCGCTTAGAGCAACTCGAACCAAGCATTACCCGCATCTGAACATGAATTCTGAACCAGATCTGAACCCGAACCAAATCTCGAACCGAGACTGCCCTGAGCCAACTCAAACAAAATCTCGAACCAAACACCCGAAGCTGAAAACCGATCTGAACGCTTGACCCGATCGGTGAAGCCCGTCGGGCCAACTCACCACTGCCGTCACCTCCACCACCGCCGCCACTCACGGCGGTGCTGCTGCCACTCCGCCATAACTCTCTCTCTCTCTCGCCAGTCTCTCTCTCTCTCTCCTCGACATCTCTCTCTCTCTCTGTTTTGTAATCGCCGCACCAGAGTAACCGGAGGGAGAGAGGAAATCATGGTGTGTTTGGAGAAGGTGAGTTCTTGTGTTTGATTTATTTGAAGATGAGGAAGTCTAGTCATTTATGTGTGTGTCTGTGTTTGTATCGAGAGAGTGAGAGAGGGTTTTGAAGATATGTCTGCATATCTTGTTTGTGTGTGTATAGATAAATTATAGGCATGGGTTTCTTATATAATGATGGTAAATGTCTCAAAATCTAGTCAAAATATTTTGGACAGATTTTCAAGTCTTGAGATTTTATTTAGATCTTAAATGGATTTTTGGAAGGATTCACAAGCAAAAATCTTGTAGTAAAGATTAGTATATTATGTGTGGGTTTAGGCTTGGGCTCAGGGCCCACAAGCCCAATCCCATGTGTAAGTGGCCCGTAATTCTTACGAGACCCGTTGTCAAATCCAGACTCCGTTTAACGTCAAAAATTAAAACACACAAAAATACGGTTGGTAGTCATTGTTTGCACGCCCGTTCGTCGATCACGGTAATAATAATCGCGAAAAATTGTATCGTTGCCGTCTTTAATCCGTTTTTCAATCCGGTTTCGACTGTAGTCACAAAAATTTAATTACGAAGCTAAAATATATCGTAAAAATTCAATATTTGCCGGCGTTGTCAGTATTCTGTTCGGTTTCAATCCGTTGCCGTTTAACGTTTCACAGGTTTCTCTGTAAACCACCGTTCGCGCACTGTAAAGACGGATAGACGTTCCCAGGCACTCCAAAGGCCTAATTAAGTTAATTCGCGCTGTAAACACCATTTATTATCGCGTTAATTATCTGTTAATCACGTAATTAAGAGCCGTAAATCACGGGTTGTCACATTCTCCCCCTGTTACAGAAATTTCGTCCTCGAAATTTAGACTATGTTATTCTCTCAGAATTGTGTTATTCGCAGGTAAATCCGAATAATAACCAAGTGAATGACCGCGTAATCGAAACCAGGTTTATTCAAATCATGTGAATTCAAGGGCATTCCTTCACAATAGGAATCCCTACAGTTTAAAAGAAATGTGTCTCAGTAATTGATGTCAAAAGAAACGAGACGTAATGATACAGTTACCAGTGCGACTAAGTTAACAAGGATCCAACAATGAACAGGAACTTCGACCAATCGAATTCCATAGGAACGTTTATAACATGTAAATGAGTTCTAAAAGCAATAACATCTACTGGATGAACTTAGAATCAACAATCTCAAATATAATAGTTTGCATGAAACGCTCGATCGTGATCAGCCAAGCTACAAGTTTGTACTGACACCACAAGGTGTCGTATTGATTCAAATGATTCAATAATAGCGGTGATCAAACAAATTCACCGTGTTTGAAGTCAATTGAAAGCGCAATGAAGTAAATATGAATGTTTGTTCCAACAAACATCAAAGAATTTTCAATTGAAGATGGAACACCAAAGAATTACTGTTATGATCGAAGAGGAAGGAGCAATGAATATTGCAAGACTTTCGATTGATAATGAAAGAAATGTTAGTAGGTACACCGGAATATAAAAATGGATTTGTGTACCATTGTCTTAACACACTATTGTATTAAGACTGTTGTAATGTGATAAACCAAAGCGGATTTAAAGCAATTCAATAATTAAATCTGTGTATGAGATGTGTAAACGAGTTTAGCGCAAGCTTCAAACTAATGAAAATCACCATCACATGGTGTCGAAATCAACAGACAATTTTAATGGAGTCGAATGCCAAACAATTTTACTTCGACTCGGAACAAATGAAACACTTGTTAAAACGAATTTTGAATATGATGCTCCCAATACATCATATGATGTTCTGAAGTGAACATGTGTAATGGACAAGTTCAAACAGTCGAACTTGGTTTTAGCGCAATCCGACAATAAACATATGTATCGACAAGAAAACTTTCGGCATGGTCACAACGAAAAACCATGTATGTAACTTGTAAAGAAATGATCGTGATACAATGACCATTAAGAGGAGTAGAGATACGAAAATCTACTCAGTAAGTGTGAAATTCGAAATTTCAATAAAAGAAATTTGAGGACTTTACCTGGGGTTTCGCGTGACGACCAATTGTTAGGTGACATTACCATGGAATGTCGAACATAGCGTATTCGTCGTTAGTTAGGTAGAAGGGGGGGGGGGAATGCGGAGACAATCGTCTTCTCCCTGGCGTGATTCGTGTCGTTGCAGGATCGCGTGACAAGTTGTTGTTTCCTGATTGTTAGTTCTCCTGCTGACAGGAATCTAGCGTCGTCGTTAGATTGCGTCATCGTTCCTTCTCAAAGGCCTCGCCTCGATAGTCGTATGTGTCGTACTTCAACCTCCGTTGATGTACAGCTTAAGTTTCGCGTATACCTGTGCACTAGCGTTTCGTTCTGCGTAGAACGTGATGTACCCCGACATCCTTGGCGTAAAATTTGAGTTCTATGTATTCTCATGCGCTAGCGTTTTGTTATGCGTAGGATGCCTGCTCGGGAAGTTAAAATATCATAGACAATATGGATAATAGTGTGTGCCCGAGTTAATATTCGCGGTTCCTACGTGATGACCTTTAATAAACACACACATGCACAAATAACCAATAAGCAATCAAATAGTCCTCCTAGTCCCACTAGCCTCCCAGCCTCCCAGACTGACTCCCTAGTCCCACTAGACAATTTTCCCAGCCTCCCAGACTGACTCCCTAGTCCCACTAGACTATTTTCCTAGCCTCTCAGACTGACTCCCTAGTCCCACTAGACTATCCTCTCAACCTCTCAGACTGCTCTTCCTAGTCCCACTAGCCTCCCAGCCTCCCAGACTGTTCTTCCTAGTCCCACTAGCCTCCCAGCCTCCCAGACTGTTCTTCCTAGTCCCACTAGCCTCCCAGCCTCCCAGACTGCTCTTCCTAGTCCCACTAGACTACCCTTTTCCGAAGGTCTTAAATGCATGTTTCCTAAACTCTCAGAGTGTCGTGTATTGTATGTAATCGTTTTGTGTACCGTGTATAAAACATCACAATAGCGTATGTTTGAAAACAAAATTTTGACTGTTTGCTTTTCGGCAACGGTTGGAGACCATATTCGAGTACTAGGCGTTCTGTATGTATTCAACGTATTAATAGTCTAAGTTCCCAGAGGAAAGTGAGGTTAGAGCCTAGGTATCACAACAGAAACCTAATTCGCTGTAACCTATAGCTCTGATACCAATCTGTCACACCCCGAAATTATCAGAGCTGGCGTGACTGGACTGGTATCTTCATTGCACAGCGGAAGCAAATAGCAAAGACTTCTAGAAATTGAACGCCTGCTAAGTACTCGAATTCTCGATGGGTTCTCCTATTCCAACCTTGCCTTGTCTTAGAACTGTAACCTGAGAAAGAAACATGCGAAAAATCAACATAAAGTTGAGCGAGTTCATAGTTTGTTCGTAAAAGATTTGAAATAAATCTTTTGAGTTGTGAAAGGTTTGAAATAAATCATTGGAGTAACCGGTTTTTGAAATAGTATTGTGAAAACGAATCAAAAGTCATTTTCTTGCCAAGTTATATGGAAACGTTGTGTTCGTAACACAGTATGTTCATAAAAACCATGTATTTGTAATGTTCGCATAACCGTCAATGCCCACCCTGACTTTGACTCCACTCCCGCATAAATCCTATGCTTTGAATTTGTATAAAACCTTTAGAGTATGTCTTGTATGTATAAACCTTTTTAATGTGTCTGTTCGTATGAAAATCCCTGGTATGTAGCAATTAAGGAAATAAAAGAGATCACCAATGGGTTGCAAAGCCACTGGTATGTGTGAAACGGTGCAGGAAGTACTCAAACCTAGCAAATTTGTTACCGGGCCTCCGGCTGTAAGACACATTCACCACTATGGGCCACCCTGGCCTCACGGGTGTGGGCTCGCTACACCCAAATAGATCTATCACTCATGTCCCTCGGTCCTACAATGAGGATTAATGGCCTTAAGTGTTGTACCCACCTTTCACATGATCTAAGCGTCTGTATTAAACCCTCCTTAAGCTAACCATACCATGTATAAAAGCGTCTGTATTAAACCCTCCTTAAGCCAACCATACCATGTATAAAAGCGTCTGTAAGTGTCTGTAATCATTGTAACATGTATTTTACCCTAGCCTCTAAGGCTGAACCTCCCCCAGCCTCTAAGGCTAACTTCCCCTATTCATGAAAATCATTCCCATTTCGTAAATACGTATTTGTTTTGTGAAAACCGGTATATTTAGTATAACCCATTCGTAAACCATTTGAGTTCCTTGAAATCCGTTCGTAACATGATTTAGAAATTTTCATTCATTCGAAAACTTTGTATGTTCTTGCAAAACGTGCATGTCTTTCCACCCCGAAAACATTTATCAAAATGTAAAGCCGTAAAAAGTGGGGTTATGAACTCACCTGAATATTCCTGTGCAAATCTAGCTATTGTACGACTTCGTGATGTCGTTTCCAAGATGAGACTCGCTAGCGTGCATTCTACAATATTCCTAACACGGAATATCTAATAAGTTTCTAAATAAACGTAGTAACTAACTACGTGTCACCGAGCTCTACCGAATCGTTAATCGAACGATTCGACGGTAAGTTGTTAACTTAACGAAAAGATTAAGTGATACGTGTTAAGTCTCGTTTAACGTCAGTAGTAATTTAATAAGTCTTGAAAAAGACTTAGTTTCCGAGAGACTTAAAATGAATAAATATTTATATAAAAATATATAAATATATCGTTGTAGGTGTGTTAGCCGTCTCGAGTAGTCGTACGTGTATAAAAGAATATTTCTACGAAAATATCATATAACAAACTCGGATCATATATCGCGTTTCGTATGAAAATAATATATAATAACCTGTATTATATATAACATGTCTGGTGTATATTTGCCAAAAATATACGTATATGCCGTCTAGGCGTATAATATAAATATGAAGAGTTATATTTATTTTATAAAGAAATCGTCGAGTTGTTATGTTTGAAAATAAATATAACCATATTTATTTTTGTAAAAGATTTCGCGTTGTACGACATTTAGAATAAATATATAACTATATTTATTTTAGTAACACAATTGTAGTGTCGTTTTTGAAATATAATACGTGTCGTGTTTTAAGGGTTTTTCTCGAAAAACGGGCAGAGTTTCCTTTGTTTTTGGACGCCCCCGACAACCACGTGTCGATATATTTTGTCAAAATTCAACAATATTCAATCAACTCACGCAAAATATATGATAGCTTTTCATCAAATACGCCAAAATAAGATGTAGATAGTCGTTAATGGTATCGGTCGAGCTCGTTCACGTTATGAGTTATAACTAAATAACGTAAACAATAAACGCGTCCTAAATATTTACCATCTTCTTGTGCCGAAAGCCGAGCTGACCGAGTCAACTCGCTGAGTTGACTAAGTTTGACCGAGTTGACCGAACCGCCTCCTAATCTGACCTGAGTTTGACCAAACCCGAGCCATGACTTGAGGTTGACCAGCTTTGACTTCTGTTGACCGTTGACCCGAGTTGATTGAGTTGACTCGGTGAGTTGACCGAGTCAACCGGTTTAACAGAGTTAACCGAGCCAAAATTGAAGCTGACCGCGTTTCAAACCGTAGCTGAGCCGAACACCCGAACCGTGACCCGAGCCGTTGACTGAACCCCAAAAGTCTGACCGAGACTCCCGCACCCCGCTTAGAGCAACTCGAACCAAGCATTACCCGCATCTGAACATGAATTCTGAACCAGATCTGAACCCGAACCAAATCTCGAACCGAGACTGCCCTGAGCCAACTCAAACAAAATCTCGAACCAAACACCCGAAGCTGAAAACCGATCTGAACGCTTGACCCGATCGGTGAAGCCCGTCGGGCCAACTCACCACTGCCGTCACCTCCACCACCGCCGCCACTCACGGCGGTGCTGCTGCCACTCCGCCATAACTCTCTCTCTCTCTCGCCAGTCTCTCTCTCTCTCTCCTCGACATCTCTCTCTCTCTCTGTTTTGTAATCGCCGCACCAGAGTAACCGGAGGGAGAGAGGAAATCATGGTGTGTTTGGAGAAGGTGAGTTCTTGTGTTTGATTTATTTGAAGATGAGGAAGTCTAGTCATTTATGTGTGTGTCTGTGTTTGTATCGAGAGAGTGAGAGAGGGTTTTGAAGATATGTCTGCATATCTTGTTTGTGTGTGTATAGATAAATTATAGGCATGGGTTTCTTATATAATGATGGTAAATGTCTCAAAATCTAGTCAAAATATTTTGGACAGATTTTCAAGTCTTGAGATTTTATTTAGATCTTAAATGGATTTTTGGAAGGATTCACAAGCAAAAATCTTGTAGTAAAGATTAGTATATTATGTGTGGGTTTAGGCTTGGGCTCAGGGCCCACAAGCCCAATCCCATGTGTAAGTGGCCCGTAATTCTTACGAGACCCGTTGTCAAATCCAGACTCCGTTTAACGTCAAAAATTAAAACACACAAAAATACGGTTGGTAGTCATTGTTTGCACGCCCGTTCGTCGATCACGGTAATAATAATCGCGAAAAATTGTATCGTTGCCGTCTTTAATCCGTTTTTCAATCCGGTTTCGACTGTAGTCACAAAAATTTAATTACGAAGCTAAAATATATCGTAAAAATTCAATATTTGCCGGCGTTGTCAGTATTCTGTTCGGTTTCAATCCGTTGCCGTTTAACGTTTCACAGGTTTCTCTGTAAACCACCGTTCGCGCACTGTAAAGACGGATAGACGTTCCCAGGCACTCCAAAGGCCTAATTAAGTTAATTCGCGCTGTAAACACCATTTATTATCGCGTTAATTATCTGTTAATCATGTAATTAAGAGCCGTAAATCACGGGTTGTCACATTTTCCATGTGTCAAACCTCAGAAAGTGTCTGGCTGAGAATGATTTGCATGTACCCCTCGAGGATCTTCAAGTAAACGAAACACTACACTTCGAAAGCGACATGAAGGCGAAGTACCCGCAGTTGTTTGTTACGGCTTCGGTCTAATTTCGGGACGAAATTCCCTCAACTAGGAGAGGCTGTAACACCCCGTGTTTCGAAAGTCAAAGTCAAAGTCAAGATTGAAGTCAAAGGAAGAAAGATTGCTAATTGCGATCTGTCACTCCTTGCTCAATTCCTGTTTTGACTTCTTTGACTTGTAGATAGTCTTTTTATGCCCCTACGTTAGTTGTATCATGTGGAGTACTTATTAATAATCGAGGTTTATCGCTGTTTATCGCATTGTTTTATCGCTTATCGCAATCGCACTCGCAACTCGAATTGTGTGTCTGGATAATTCTTTATGTGTGTGTGAAACTTATGTGTTACTTGTGCATGTTTATTTATGTTTATGTGGTGATGAATGATCGAAACGCAATCACAATGCTATCTCAAACGAATCGCAAACGCTAAACGCAAGTGAATTTGGATGATTATATGTTAGATATAGTAGTTGGGATTAAAAGTAATTTGAATGGGAAACTCTATCGCATCGCATCGCAACGTTCAACACGCAAATTAAAACAGCCAAACTCATCGCGCCGAACACTCGAATCGAGTGGACGGCCAATCGAGTGACCAACCGATCGAGTTGCCACTCGATTGGGTTACCACTCGATCGAGCTACCACCCGATCGGGTTGCCACCCGATCGACCAGCCACTTTCCTCCTTTCCATCTATGGAAACCCTATAAATACCCCCATATGTCAACCTCACTTGATGTTGACAGCTCTCTCTCTCCCAACTCGTTCCAGCCGCTATTTCTTCCGATTTCTCGCGAATCTTGTAAATTTTCAACCTAAATCTTGTAGTTTCTTGATCTACATGCACTCCTACACCTTTCTATTTTTTGAATCTTAACTTTTAACCGTGAAATCACTAGATTTGAGGTGTTCTAGGATGATGTCATCATGGTGTTCTTATGAACTTCATGTTTTGGCTTCAATCCACCAAGAACAACTTAGATCTGAACGAGTTCCACACAAATAAACAAAGATCTTGCATAGATCTGAACATATTCATGGTGAAAAGGATTGAAAGATGGTTTTCTAACTTTCTTTCAACTCTTTTACACTCAATGCACTCAAAACCGATAAAATCGGAGCTTGTTCTGACCTTCTACTCTTTCTTAGTGTTGTGTTGGTTCAAGATCTGGATTCTATCCAAGAGACTACCGATTTCGGGTTAAACATGAAACACCGTCTCGAGCAGTTAACTGGTCGGACTAGGGTGGTTCCTGTCCGATCGGGTCACTAAGTCTTGACGAGGTCTCTGTTGTTTGACACGTTATTGTACAGTCTCGAGGAAACGCAAACTACCAAAACAACCAAGTGAAGAAGATGATCAGGTCGTCTGGGACGGATTGCCGTCCGATCGGATTATCGTCCGACCGGATTCCCACCCGATCGGACAGCCACCCGATCGGCTTGCACCTTGGGTCCCACACTTAAATTTTATTTCAACTTTTGAGGTTTGAACATCGAACGGATTGCTGTCCGATCGGATTGTCATCCGAACGGATTACCACTCGACCATGTGATGTTTGACCTCAACACTTAAACAATTTTCAACCTGTTCAATGTATACGGATTACCACCCGATCGGATTGCAATCCGATCGAGTGACCGTCCTGCGGTGAACTTGTTCTCAACCTGAGAAGCCTCGCCAATCGGATCGCCGTCTGATCGAACTGCCGTTCGATCGACCGACCTGAAAGGTAGAGATAATTCTCTGTTTTCAAAATGCTACAACAAAAACTTCAAAAGACAAGCCATCATACACAAACACATCCATTCCAAACAAGGTAACAATCCAATCGAATGGTCACCCGATCGGATGACCATCCGAACGGATTGTCATCCGTTCGACCGGCCACCCGATCGGATTGCCATCCGATCGGAGTACCGTCCGATCCACTAACACCTTGCACTATTTTACGCGCCGCTTATCTTTTGTGCTATCGTTCTGATCAGGCTAATCTTGCTCTAAGCGCTCCCTTCAATCCATCATCGCTGTGAGTATACTCGAACCCTTTTTGCTTTACGCACTCTTAGGTGTTACATACGTTACTTATTCTAAAATCACATCTAACACACTACGCAACATTTTAACGCTAACTTTTACCGCATGTTATACGTGACTTAATGAATGCTTGTTTATTATGTTTACACATGGATTGCTGTCTACCTGCCTTAGCAACGATAGTACTATAGTTTGGACTCAGCACATGTTTACTCAGGGGTTGTTAAGGACAATTTGTTACATGGCTCATAGTGGTGAGTGTGTATTACGAACAGCCTTGGGCAGTCAACCCGCAGTCATTGGTATCGATAGGTTCATGTCGATAACTAAGGTGCTTCATTTCACTCTGTGTACGTGCTGGTTATGCGTAATCGATTTCGAACTCTATTATATTCTTTTAAACTTGTATGCTCACCTTTACACTATGTGTATTGACTTTTACTTTAACGTATGTGGCAGGTGCTTAAGATGTTTATATGCTTGGCTTGATGTGAAATCGAGGCTAGGAAAGGTCTAGAAATGAATGAATAAATGAATTGTCTGTATTTGAAATCTGACTTGTCGGGACAGAACAATTTGACTAGATCTTGTCTGTAATAATTATATTACTTTTTATGTCATGGTATGGGACGTGATGCTTTAAATAATTGGTAATTATAGTTGTTATGGAAACTTCTGGACAATCTGTTTCACTCCGTGCCACGCCCCGATGTTTCCGGCATTGGTTGGGGTGTGACATAGCCAAATTAGCCTTTTATATTTTTAACCCATTTTTGGTTGGCAGCCCGGTTCGGTTAATGATTAACTTGTAGCTTTTGTATAGTTTCCTCTTAGTTGTTATATACCCTCATGATCAAGAGTTTTTATCTAAGTAGACATACTTAGTTCTCTCCAAAGCATGGGTTATTATTAAAAAAAAATTGTAGTTGAAAAAGCCTTATCAATTGGCTTTGTTAGAGCAATTTTGGGAGTGAAAAGCAATACTTGTCGGTTAGCTCTCGGTTAGTTATTATTTAGTTGTATAGTTCTATTTTCTTGTAATTCAAGTTAGTCAAACCGTCGAGTTACAACCGCTTTAGCCACTTTTCAAAATCCACTACCACACCCTTAACCCAAGCCAAGTTACTACCCAAACAAGACCTCATGATTTATGTTATATTTTTGCCGAGTGATTAGATTTGATCCTTCCACAAGCTTATGATATCGCATAGTTATCGTCTTGGCATCGAGTGTTCTAAACATACACCACGAATTATATGTGAACATATATTTAGCCGAGTGTGTGTGAACGTTGTGAGGATGCTTGGTGAATTTGTAGGGATTTCTAAGATGGATCATTGCTCATAAACATATTTTACATATCTCTTTTTGGTTGTTTCTTTATATCGAGCACTCCTTGATTGTTATGACCCGAGTTATTTATTTGTGCTTATGAAATGCTAGTTGAGATGATTGCCATTTAGAGAGTTTCGTTGATTTTAGTTTGCTTGAGGACAAGAAAAGTTCAAGTGTGGGGATGTTTGATGTATAAGAATTTATACATCTTTTAAACGTCAAATGCGCCCCGTTTATGCGAAAACTCTTTGTATTTTCATTCATTTTGGTACTCATTTGAGTTGTTTGTGAAAATACAGGTTCGGGCTTCGGCCCGGTGATGAAACGAAGGCTTTTGGAGCAAAATGGAGCGAAAATGGAACATTCCAGCAAACTGCCAGATACGGCACGACCGTGCCACCCAGGCACACGACCGTGCCAGCCTTTCCAGCGTCGGCACTCTTGCCCAGCACGATCACCAACAGCACATTCCTTCGAAGATCAGCCAAGCACGACTGTACCACTCAGACGCGCGACCGTGCTAGGTCAAAATCACCATCTGATCAGCTTGTTTCTGAGATCAATTCAATTATAGCCGAGCACTATCGGCTCGCACAACCACACCATGACCGAGCACGGTCGTGCCACCTCAGGAACTTTTGAGCGCGGATTTTCCCAAAATGGAAGCAAACATGGTCAACAACCGAGAAAGTAGTTTCGACACTTGCCAAGAACGACCATTCCAAAAGGTGGCATGGTCGTGCCAAACGCCCAGAGTTTAAATACGAGTTTCTAGCTCATTTGCAAGGGAGTTGGAGCATTTTGGTGACTTTTTCTCTTAAGAATCTGGTCTTGGAAGTTTGTTGGAGCCAAGAGGGAGCCTTGAAAAGGATTTAATCACTTGAAGATCTACTCAAACATTATTTTAATCTTGTCTTTAACTTGGTTAGCTTACTACATTATGAACAATTTATGTTTCTTTGCACTTGATTTGGTAGTCATGAGCCTTATGGGCTAAACATTTGTGTTGTCTAAACTTTGTTGAAGCTAATGAATATGTGATAACATGGAAGTAGATGTGATGATTGTTCTTGTTAATCTTCAATGTTGACACTTAATCTTGTTCTTGGAGTTCATGTGCATGCTTAAAGTTCTTGTTCTTGAATGTTTGCTCATAAGTATTTACATGTTGTGTTGGAAAGCTAATGTAATGATTATGATTATTGGATCTTGTTAACTTGTTAGTATGATTAATAGCATGAAACTAGGAATGGTGATTGCTAATGTGATTGAATGATGATTTCAGCATGTGTATGAATTCTTGCATCAAGATTTGGAAAGATCAAAAGTATGTTTATATGAATTCTATAGTTTGTGTTCATGATAGTTTGATGATTTAGGCCAAAGTTGTTAGCTAGCATGACCATGCTTGTGGTTCATATCAAGAACATGATGATAGTGCCAACTACTTGAAACCAAGTTAGGGTGATTAGTGTGTTGTTCATATTAGTTTTCCCTAATTTGTAGAGTTAGGAGTTTTGACAAACAATTAACTCATGATTAAAGATTAACATCAACTTAGCAAGTGAGCTTAAAAGAATAATTTTTAGGTGATTAGAATGTTAATTCATTTTTAGTTTTCCTAAGAATTATAGACTAGTAAGCCTTGATTGGGGACTTAGTTAAATTTAGAGCTTGCATCATCACAATCCCTTCCTCTTTGTTGTCACATGTGAGTTAGTGGATACTTAGTTTAGGCAACCTTTCTTAGATATTGTTCTTTGTTAGAATTTTTAGTAGTTTGTTTATTTGCATGCTAATTTAGAAAAAAGCAACCCGATCATTTGAAAAGGCTTTAAAGTAGCTAAAGTTTAGTATCGAGACACCACATCCACGGATTGATATCTGGTTCTTGTCGATTAGCTATATTACCACCCGACGGGTACACTTGCCCTTTGTGTGTGTAGTTAGTTCCTAGGTGAAAAACCATTTTTAAAACTAAATTCGTGTGAAGAAAAACTCAATTAAAATATATATAATTCACGCACATCAAGCAACAAAGAACCAAACAATTTGTCAAAAATGGGGCGTCGCATCGCGCGACACCCCCCTAATGTCACCGTCGCGTCACGCGTCCGTAGTCGCGGCCCGCAACAAACAAGAGGGTAAGCCCTCGCAGCCCGCGAGAGCTCCAGATGCTGGCAATTGTTTGATTTTGTTATTTTGATTATGGGACTCGTTTTAATCGGTTTTCAAGGCCTCGAAACTAATGTTTAAGGTGATTTTGATATTAAGAATAATAAAGGATAGTATGCTTTTATGACCAACGGGAATGAATTATTGAAAGCAAATAATGCATGAATGGATGATGAAAGGTATGCGGTGTGGTCATGAAGTGGCAATTAACACCGAGAATGATGAATGGTATGTGGTGTGGGCACGAAGTAGCCGTTAACACCAAGGATGCTGAAAGGAATGCAGTATGGTCACTAAGTGGCTACTAACACCCGGAATTATGAAATAAAAGCATGATATATCAAGATTGGAGCTTAAAAGTCAAGATTAGGGTTTTAATGTTGATTTCGCTTTAATGTACATAATTATCTTGTTGATTTCGCTTTAAGGGACAAAGTGATTTCGCTTTAATGGACATGCCATATAAGCGAAATCAGTTTCATGTGATTTCGCTCATATGGTCATGACCATTGAAGCGAAATTAGACTTAGTATAAATACCTCATGTGTGTGTACATTGAAGCGACATCTGGTCATAAGCTTGGTAACCGAACTCTGTCAAAATTGTTTCAGAAAGCTAATAAAGTGAAGGAATTGAATAGGAAAGCTGTTGTAACGTTGCGTATACTGATTCCGCCTTTATACGTGATGATGAACTTGCTCAACTGATCATTTAGGGTCACGACACGGTCCAACAAGTGGTATCAGAGCTTCAGGACGAGGAGTTCATACTACATCAGCTGATTCGACACTATTATCTCATTTCTACTCATATTTCTCTTTTATTTTTCGGATTCAACAAGTTTCATCGGACAAAATGAGTTGAAAGTCAAGTATATTGAGCGAAACTAGTTGTTAAACAATCCGTAAAAGTATCAGTCTTTAAAACAAAGTAAAACTCATTCAATTTTATCAAAATATCAATCGGTTCACGAACATAAACTTCATTTTCAGATCTGGAACGATTTTGCGGTCGAAATTGAACAATAATCATATCATTGTGATCGGAATTAAGAGTAGTACAACCCTTGAAAATATCAGATTGTATTTTGGATTAAAACATGGTGAAAATTGGTTAACAGTTGATTCCGCTTTTACGGACATCATCATTTGATTTCGCTTTAACGAACATTAACTGCTGATTTCGCTCATCCGGACAAGTAGTTAATTTCGCTCATACGAACATGTTAATTTCGCTCCAAGGGACATTCTGATTTCGCTTATACGAACTTAGTGATTTCGCTTATAAGAACAATCTGCTATTTCGCTCAAGTGAACATTGTGATTTCGCTCGAGTGAACATTGTACTTGATTTCGCTTTTGTGTCACTTTAAGTGATTTCGCTCATCAGTCAATCTGACTGATTTCGTTTCAGTGTCAGTATTTGACAAAACTTCGAAAAATTTTTCTAAGTGTTTGATAATCTTGCAGGTACATTCATGATGGATGATCTTTTCATGAACCCGTTTAGTGACATGTACGCGTTCGCTGGAGATTCCGGAAACATTGATACTTCGTCAAATAATGAGAATGAAAATCCTCCGAAGGAAAAGAAAAAGGAAGCTTGGGAATCTGAAAGCGCATTCGGAACGTTCAATAAACCCCCAAAGCTTATGGCTATCGAGGAGTACAGTCGTTGGTCCAGAAAGTTTGAAGACTGGTTGATGGCATTCGCATTTCCTAGCTGGAAAAGTTTGAAAAATGGTTATGCCAATGGAAAGAAACATGGTGAAACTTTAAGAGCAGCAGAGGAGATTGAATCATTTGTAGCTGAACAAAAGTGTGTGGCATTGTTATTTCAGTCAGTCCGGGAAGACATTATTGCCTTGATCGACTATTCAAATGCAAAAGATCTTTGGGAAAAGCTTGAAAAGAAATGTATCGGTAGTCAAGAAATTAAGAAAAACAAAAAAAAACTTCTTAGAAAAGAATTTGATCTATTTGGATGTTTAAAGAACGAGTCAGTGTGTAAAATGATAGAAATGTTCGGTCATCTGAAGCTGGAATTAGTAAGACATGATATCGACATTCCTGAAGAAGATCTTATCGACAAATTGTTCGATTCGTTGCCTGACGAGATGGATTGGAGATATTATGCGCTGATGCTGAAGAATACCATCAAAGAACCAGAAAAGCTGACATTAGATTTGCTAATTGAGAAACTCGAGAGTCACGAGTTGGAGTTGAAAAAGACGTACAAAGTTAATCATTCATCTTATCAACAGAATCTGGATCTATACTATCCAAAAAGCATGATGCCAAAAGCAACTTCACCAAAAACTGCTTTTTCTGCTGAAAATGTGTCGACAGCTGGCAAAGAAAGTCAAAGTGGTCAAAGCAGTGGAAGTCACAGTGGTTTTCATAGTGGATCTTCATCTTCTGGAAGTCATTCTGATGCAAAGAATCGTTTTCAATGCAACATCGCAATAGATTTGAAGAATGCTCAAAATTTTGATGAAGAATCGGCCAAGCAGCAGATGATCTTTCTAGCATCAGTGTTGGAATCGTATGAAGGATTGGTAGCTGGAAAGATTGGCAATACAAATCTGACGAAAGAAGATTACGATCAGATTGATCCGGAGGAAATGGAACTGATCGATATTCGTTGGGCTATGGCAAGTGCTGTTCGTCGTGCTCAAAGATTCATGGAAATTACTGGCAGAAAAACAATTGGTGGTGCTTCTACTAAGCTGGGGTTTGATAAATCCAAAGTGACATGCTTCAAGTGTAAGCAGAAGGGTCACTTCAAAAGAGAATGTCGAAACGCTTATGCTGATGAGTCGGAGAATCCTTTCAGAGATGATTACTACAAGAAGGCAATTTATCATCAGAATAAATCCGAGCCGCCTAGATTGAAGCAGGTTGAAGATAACAGAGAGAAATCTAGAGCTCTTGCGGTGATTTACGATGATGAGGGTTATGACTGGAGTCAAGAAGTTCTACCAAAAGAAGATGCGGTTGGTTACGCATTCATGGCGAGAAATGACGATCCTATTCCATGGAAAAACGATCGAACTGAAGAGCAAAAGTATAGTTACAGGAAAATGATAGCTGAAAACAAAATCATTAGAATATCTCGTATCTATTTGGAAGCAAGGAGAGCCAATAGATGGGATCCAGATAGAGAGTGCTATCTTGATGAGTATGGAAATATTGCAATTGATGATAGTACACTGGATATTGAAGTTATAATTCAGCAATACAAAGAAGATGATGAGTACTGGCAACACAAATGGTGGGGAACTCCAACTTCGAAAATGATTGAAGAAGAGAAAGAGAGAAAGGAGAAAGAAGAGATCGAGAAAGCAAAGAAGATTGATACTGGAGTTATTGACACAACGCAGGAGTTGACTGCTGAGAATCTTGGAAGAATGGCTGACAAAGTGCTAGCTGCTAAGACACTTGAGGTAGACTCTAACTCCGTGTCTGAGTCAAAAAGCCAGGTCAGTTCAGATGTGTCAACGAATGTGTCAGGTAAGAAAATCGATGGAAATGCTGATTGCAAAAATTGCAACAAAGAGTGCAAATTTTGTAGCACAGTCACGTATCTCAACGGAAAGAAAGTTGATGATCTGACAGCCAAGGTCAGAAGCGTTGAGAATCAGATTCTTGATCGTGACAAAACAGTTAAAGCTTCAACTGAACGGATAAGAGAATTAACTAAACAAATTGAAAATGATAAAATTGATCATGACAAAATTAAACAAGAAAATGAAAAGTTGATTCTTGAAAACCGTCAGATTTCTGAAAAATTTGAAAAACTGAAAGGCACATTGAAAGATTGTGATGATCGAAATGGTAAAACTTTTAAAGAAAATGAACACCTAAGAGCAGTGCTTAGAGTCAAAGAAGAATCAATCAATCAACAACTGGATGAAATCGCTAAATTGAAACTTAAAGTTCAAGAGGCTGTAATCGAAAATGAGCGAATCCAGTTGAAGCTTAACAGTTACAGCTCCGCAAGTTTTGTTTTGCAACATATCATTCCCAAACCCATCGGGAAAGACAAAGCGGGCGAAGATGTGTATTGTGATGGAACTGGGGTGGGGTTTCATCAAGTTCCACCACCTGTTCTTGATAATTACACGAAAAAGCAATCTGGGTTGGTTGAAATTGGAGAAGAAAGTGAAGTTAAACTTCCGGAGAACATTGATGTCACGTTCACATCTTCTAATGACGATAGTGTCCAAAATGATATTGTAAAAGGTGTTGTTGAAAATGTGCTAAAAATGGATAGTGACACTACTGAAGAAGATGGATGTTTCTTGGACAAGTACATTCAGAAGCCAAAGTCCAAAAACAACTTAAGTGATGAACCGGGTCTTGTGATGTACAAGATGGCTGGTTCTGATAAGTTGTATTCGGATTCTGAGTTTCCCATTGAGAATGTTAATGTGAAAAAGTTGACAAATGTTTTCAAGTTGGTTGAAGTTGAGTTGTCAGAAGTGAATAGCTTGAAACAAACAAAAAGGCTAATGAATTTTGAGAAAGATAAAGCTTACTACAAGAAACCTGTTGTTCCACCAAGGTTTTATAATAACAATCGAAACAATTGGTCTGGTGGCTATAGGGATGGTAAGATTTATCATCAAAGAAGGTTTCAAAACAAAAGGTTTGCTGAAAAGAAGGTGTTTGTGAACAGTTCAAGTTCACTTTCAGATGAGGAAAATGAAATTTTTTCAAAATCAAATGAAGAGTTCTTTGAGAAAAGAGCTTCACATTATCAGTCTGAAGGAACAAGTCGAGTTGTTGATACTCGTACATGTTTTAGATGTAACAAAGTTGGTCACATTACAAGAAATTGCATCAACTTCAAACCTAAGACTGAAAATGTGAAGATTCAACAAAAGAAAGTTGATGTGAAGGGTAAAGCACCAATCATTGTTGAGAAAAAGAATGTGAAAAATGACAACATCAAAGTAAAAAATGAATCCGTAACGAAAATGGTAACTAAAAATGACAAATTTTACAAGCGGGTTGCATTATCTCAACAAATTTGGAAACCAAAAACTGAAATGAAAATTTCAACTTCTGAAGTGAAAAAGGCTGAAGAATCAATTTCGGTTGATTATGATGCAAATTTTCCACCTTTGAAGGCTGAAAATTTCAAAATTCAAATTGCTAGAGTCAAGGTTACACCTAAGGCTGATGAGGCCTGGGTGGACACCATGTTCGAATAAGCAGTTTGAATTGCCGGAGCTTCCTGGTTCGCGAAGCATGAATCGGCATCTTTATTGAAATGTTTTAAAATCAATTTGTGGTATATGCAGGATCTTCCAAGAGCCATTTCAAGATGGATCATGGATAGTGGCGCATCTCGACATATGACAGGAAAAACTGCATTGCTATATGATGTGAAGAATATCAATGGTGGTTATGTGGGATTTGCAGGTCATGAAGGTGGTAGAATTGTTGGTGAAGGAACGTTATCCAATGGGATTGTGACGTTTGAGAGAGTTAACTACATCACTGAGCTGGAGAACAATCTGCTTAGTATCTCGCAGATTTGTGACAACATGTATACTACTCACTTCACTGATAAGGAATGTTTGATATTGAAACCTGGTTTTGTTATCCCTGAAGAATGGATTATCATGAGGGCACCTAGAGTGAATGATTTATATGTGTTAGATATGTCTGTAGCAACTACAACTACTGGTCAAGCACATTGTTTCGTGTCTAGAGCAACTGAGAAAGAATCAAGATTGTGGCACCGAAAGATGTGGCATATTCACCTAAGGAAGATTAATCACTTGGTGCACAATGATTTGGTATTGGGAGTTAATATCAAAGGTTTTCATCTGGAAGGGGAGTGCATTAGCTGCATCAAAGGCAAGCAAAAGAAAAAGTCACACCCTACAAAGCAAGTCAATTCAGTTTCGAGACCGCTGGAAAGACTTCACATGGATTTGTTTGGTCCGGTGAATGTCAAAAGCATTACAGGAGATTACTATTGTTTGGTCGTTACTGATGATTATTCCAGATTTTCGTGGGTTTCTTTCTTGAAGTCGAAAGATGAAACATTTGACAGTTTGATGGGGCTGTTCAGGAAGATTGAGAATTTGTACCAAAGGCGTATTAAAAGAATTCGAAGTGACAATGGTACTGAATTCAAGAACAGCAAGATGGAAGAATTTTGTGATGAAAGAGGTATTTTGCATGAGTTTAGTGCTCCGTACACTCCGCAGCAGAATGGAGTCGCAGAACGCAAAAACCGGACACTAATCGAGACGGCTAGAACTATGCTCGCAGATTCAAAGTTACCGATTAATTTTTGGGCTGAAGTTGTTTCTGCCGCATGCTATACGCTCAACAGGGTTCTAACTGTCAAGAAGTTCAACAAAACATGTTTTGAGCTAATCAATAACCGCAAACCGAATTTAAAGTATCTAGAACCGTTCGGGTCACCCTGTACGGTTATAGAACCTTTTGGAAAATTTGGTCCAAAGTGCATTGAGGGAATATTTGTTGGTTATGCAAATCCGTTGCGACGTGTCTTCGTTCCAAGTGAGAAGCGGATTATTGAAGCTGCAAATGTTGAATGTCAAGGTTATACTATGCCGCCGCAGAATCCTGGTGATTCATGGCGTTATCATTATGACAAACTTTGGGATTCGTTTGATTTGAGAGAAGAATCAGAGGATGATGAAGATTTCTTTGATGAGTTGGATATTTTGCGTGAATATGAGTCGCAGCTAAGGTTCCCAGCTGAGTATTCGAGGAGACCACGAGAAACTTCAAATGACAATGAAGCAGGTCCTAGTAATGCTGGTGAACATGATGATGTCCAACAGAATGAAGTTGCTCAGGATAATCAGTCGGCTCAGAATGATAATCTAGAAGCTGAAAACATGCCAATATTTGATCATGGTGACTCAGATTCAGATTCTGAGGGGGAGCAAATTCAGATTTCAGGTCAAACAAACCAAGTTGGTGAACAAGATGCAGAGCAGAATGTTACTAATCTGGAGGGAAATGTAGATGTTCCAAGTGAAGTGATGCCGCGAACTTTTTCATATCATCCAGAGGAGTTGATCATAGGAGAATTGCAGACAGGCGTTCGCACTCGAAATCAGATTGATAAAGGGCTTACATGTTTTTATACAAAAGTTGCTCCTTTGCAAACTGAATTCTCATTGAGTTGTTTTATCTCGCAGGTTGAGCCAAGAACTTACAAAGAGGCGCTTACTGAAGACTCTTGGGTCAATGCTATGCAGGAGGAACTTAGTCAATTCAAGAAATTGGGAGTGTGGAAGTTAGTTGATTTGCCGGATGGTCATAGGAAAATTAACACTAAGTGGGTGTTCAAGTGTAAGAGGGACGATAGAGGAATTGTTGTAAGGAACAAAGCTCGACTCGTTGTTCAGGGATTTAGTCAACAGGAGGGAATTGATTTTACTGAAGTCTATGCTCCTGTAGCACGACTAGAGGCTATCAGAATTTTCCTAGCATTTGCGTCTTGGAAGAACTTCAAAGTTTATCAGTTGGATGTTAAATCGGCGTTTCTTTATGGGAAGGTTAAAGAGGAGGTTTATGTCGGTCAGCCACCGGGCTTTACCGATCCAATCCACAAAAACAAGGTCTACTTATTGGACAAAGCGCTGTATGGTTTACACCAGGCCCCGAGAGCTTGGTACGAGACTTTGTCTCAACACCTACTAGCCAACAAGTTCATTCGTGGAAAAGTGGATGCCACTCTCTTCACTAAAGAGGTCGATGGTCATCTTCTGACAGTTCAGATTTATGTGGACGATATAATCTTTGGGTCGACAAATGAAAATCTATGCAAAGATTTTGAATCAGTGATGAAGCAGAAGTTTGAAATGTCATCAATGGGAGAGATGAAATTCTTTCTGGGATTACAAGTTGAACAACTTCCTGAGGGAATTTTCATTCATCAGTCAAAGTACGTTCATGATATTCTAGAGAAATTTGGGATGTCAAGTTCTACTCCAGCTGCTACCCCACTTGCAACAAATCATGGGATTCACCCAGATCTCACCGGAGACAGGGCTGATGAAACGTTTTACCGATCCATGATAGGTTCTTTAATGTACCTAACTACTTCACGTCCTGATATTATGTACCCAACGTGCCTCGCAGCAAGATTTCAGTCTAACCCGAGAGCATCGCATATGATCATTGTGAAGAGGATATTGCACTACCTGAAAGGAACTCCTTCATTGGGGTTGTGGTATCCTAGAAAAGGCGACTTTACGCTCGAAGGGTATTCCGATTCGGATTTCGGATGCTGCAAAGTCAATTAAAAATCAACAACTGCAGGATGCCAGTTCTTTGGTCCTAGATTGGTTACCTGGCAGTGTAAGAAACAAACGTCTGTGGCGTTATCTACATGTGAAGCGGAGTATGTTTCTGCTAGCAGTTGCTGCTCTCAGATCTTGTGGATACAGCAACAGATGCGCGACTACGGTTTGCAGTTTCTTAACACACCTCTTTTTATTGATAATGAGGCCGCTATAAATATAACTAAAAATCCAGTACATCACGCTAAAACTAAACACATAGAAATTCGTCATCACTTTATTCGTGATTGCTTTGAGAAAAAGTTGATACGAATTGAGAAAATCCACACTGACGAACAGAAAGCTGATTTACATACCAAAGCTTTTGATAAAAATCGGTTTACATATTTGTTAAAACTGAATGGTATGAAGCTTCTGTCGGTGTCGGATGGCATAATTGGCGTTGATGAGAGTACTGTTGCGGATGACGACGAGAAACAATCTGCAATGGTTTGTCGAATTTTTACTTGTTTTGGTATTTAGGGGGAGTAGATGTTTGTACATAGTTATGTTTTCAGAAAATACAAAAACAGTAAAAAATGCAAAAATTCAAAAAACATGATAAAATGAAAAAGAGCTTGTGTATATAGGGAAAATGATAGTACATCAGCTAGACGATTACAGTATGCTAAAGATTTGAAAAGTTTAAAAGAGTTAAACAATCTTACTGATGATGTGTCGATAGGTTTTCACACATTTAGTAGATTTATTCGGGATATAAACCTAAAATTCAAACTTGTGAATTCGTGGGGAACACTACTTGGATATATAGGTAACCCCTGAAATCTCGTTTGAAAGGTCTCTTAATTTGATATACTAGGTCTTTATACTCAATGATGTCTGGGGTATTATTCCGGGACTTCTGCTGAACGGTGGTTCTGACCTAGTCCCTGGCTAATACTTGCTGCAATGCTTGAAACACAGCATTAAACCCTCAGCATGCTGAAACAATAAAATTGATAAATGCTGCTGTTGTAAGCAAAAAGATCCTCTAAAGGGGACACACCGAAAAGTCGAAGCTGATATCTCTCTGCGTATACGGAAGTATCGACCTGAGATCCCTCGGCCCTCGCATACCTAAATTATATACAGATATCATTGTAGTATTCTCACCTGTAAGACTGATTATTGAGATTCTGGATACGGGAGTATATTCAAGAGGTGGGACACATGAATGATCTAAGTTCTTAATTCATCTAAATCGTATCCTGAGTAAATTGAAATTTGTGTGGGAATTTAAGATGGATCAGTATATCGACAATCGAGGTGAATTGTTTAAATCTGAGTATGTAATATAGCTTAACGGTACTTGTGATTTGTCTGAAAAGCTGATATGATTCCCTAACACGCTCGCCAAAAATATGTTTGTAAATAGTTTGTTTACTTTCTGCAATTTAAGTTTTTTGTATTTCATTTCTTAGTTTAGAACACTTTGATAAAATCCAAAAAGATTTTATTTCTGCTTTATTTTCCGACAAACCAAAGTGGAGAGTTGATTGTTGGATTCTCAGATGTTTGAAGCAGATGCAGGAGATTCTGGACTGAAGAATGAGGAGAGCTTACTTTGATGAAGTTTGAATTGTTTGAAAAGTCAAACACAAGTTCATTGATTTGATACTTGTTATTTTCAGAAAATGTTTGAAATTGTTGTTTTAAAATCAGTTTAATTCGTCAAAAGATCAACCAGGGTCATTAATTTGGACTTGGTAGATTAATTGAGTAATCAGGGTCATTAACTTGAATCTGAATACTTGAGTGGATTTATAAAACTAATTAAGTTGGTGGGTTATGTTTGAAAGATAGAATTGTAATGTTTATTGGTTGAGAAACAGGTTTTGGTCTTCATTATTCCCAATGGAAGTTAATTGTCAAAGCTTGAACCAGATATCTCAGATTCTAGCATATCGAGAGGGGGAGTCTGTGAAAGGGGGAGTCTGGATCAACATTCAAAGGGAAAAAAGAAGTTAGAGCCAGGAGGACAAGATCCTGAAACCTGTGAAGATAGAGTGTTTATGATGAAAGGACAGAGTTAAAGGAAAGACTAAGACTGAAGACTCAGGAGCTGAAGATTACGTCAACATCCAAGGGGGAGTCTGTTGATGCACAAGAATGTCTGTTGACTGCATCTTCATCAAGTCTTAAATCAAGAAAGTCAAGATATATCAAGATTGGAGCTTAAAAGTCAAGATTAGGGTTTTAATGTTGATTTCGCTTTAATGTACATAATTATCTTGTTGATTTCGCTTTAAGGGACAAAGTGATTTCGCTTTAATGGACATGCCATATAAGCGAAATCAGTTTCATGTGATTTCGCTCATATGGTCATGACCATTGAAGCGAAATTAGACTTAGTATAAATACCTCATGTGTGTGTACATTGAAGCGACATCTGGTCATAAGCTTGGTAACCGAACTCTGTCAAAATTGTTTCAGAAAGCTAATAAAGTGAAGGAATTGAATAGGAAAGCTGTTGTAACGTTGCGTATACTGATTCCGCCTTTATACGTGATGATGAACTTGCTCAACTGATCATTTAGGGTCACGACACGGTCCAACAACCCGGAATTATGAAATAAAAGCATGATAACCATTATTAAAAGGACAAAGGTCAATAAGACGTAAGCACGATGGCATGAAGTAACATATAATGAAGTGAAAAGTGCATGAAATTAACGAATGTGTAATAAGTAAGAGAATGAAAGTCATTGAAATATGTTAGGCATATTAACATATTTCCTAACCTATGTTGTAGAATATTTCTTAAGGCAAATCCAATAATTTTGTTAAGGTTTCGAAAATGCAACCTATGATAATTAGGATCCTCTAAATGTCAACCGGGTCATGTCAAAATGTTTCGAAGTAAGAATGTATATGATTGGAAGGTTGAGAATGAAGTTCGAGTTGGGTTTATCAACCCTATGATGAGAGATATGTGGTGTGGTCATAAAGGACCGTTAACACCTAGCATGAAAGAAAAGAAAGTATAAAAATTTAAAAATGTTAGAATGAAATGAACATGACCAAAGAATAAATTTTAATAATGATCTCGAATGATATAGTAGATGGGTGATGAAAACGAAGAAATTGTTAATAAAATATGTTCCGAGTTGCGGATGGTGCGAGAAAGTAAGTAAGAAGGGTGAGGGATTCTGTGATCCCCTATGAACGAAAGGCATGCATGATGTGGCCTATCGTGACCGATGTTGATGATGATGTACGAGTGGAATGAAAGTTATTGAAATATGATTATGAATGCATCATTGTAACTTGAGATGACATGGAAAGCATATGAAGTAATGAATGTAGAAAAAGCTTAATATATATGACAGACGAAGGAAATACAAACGATAACAAATGACACGGTAGGAAGGAATAAAAGCAATGCTTACGGAACAGGATGGTATGGTCCTAGAATGTAATGAAAGGTAGGAATGATAATTACGATTAAGCTTAGAAAATATCGAACATGAAAGGATGATAGGATTTCGAGCGTAGTATGGTCCTAAGGATGAAAATTTTGTCAAACATAAAGTAAATGTTAGTAGAATTAAAATTTTAAAGGAAAATATTTATGTGGTAAGTATGGATAGAGCCTTAAGAAAGGGCTGTAGACGGATGAAAGCTAGAGTCGTTAGGTGGGAAGGAAAGTATGAAAACAAATGAGGATATGCTTTTTCCTCTATCTAACTAAAGTTAAGTATAAACATAACAAGTAAGTGGTACAGATAGCCTGGTTGGTCAAGCATAATGTAGGACTAAAAGAACATATATATATATATATATAAGTTATACGTATGTGAACGTATGTGAGATATGTTGCTGCTGGTTGTGGGAATATGATGTAGCGATATGTTGATAGTTAATTGTCGTAGACCTAAACGGGATATACAAGTAAGAGTAAAACATATGGCAAATGTGGTAACATGTGATGGTGTAAGTAATTATATATACATAGAAAGATGTTGAGGTAATAAGATTATGATAAAAGAAGTATGCTCCAAACACGTTGCGTATTAAGCATGTGATGATTGGCTTACGAGGACTAAAGTGAATAATGGGCTAAGACCTAGATGGATGATTTAAGCACCGACGAGGATAGAGATTTTTGTAAGAAATGGTAAAATGATAACAAGTATGTCCAAAATCAATAAGGAATTACAAATGTGCGAATTAGTCCATTCTGTAGGAATGGACTAATAAGCAACTAATAGTAATAAAGTTACTAAATGTTTGAGGCAAGTGTATGTATATATATATATACCCACACACATACGTTAGTAGTCAAAGTTTTTACGTCACAAGAGGGGATGACTAGGAAGAATGATGATATTAAATATAGAGGAATTAAGTAGTAGGCTCATGGTGAGCGTTATTGTTTCTAACGGCATAGTGAAGGAACAAGTATGGTTAGTAACTTGGAAGGAAGAAGTAAATGACTCATAATGCTAGTAAATAAATTATAATCTTTATATCAATACAGGAAATAATGGCGGCTCTAAATTCTTGCTTATTGTAAAGTACGGTTATTAGATGTCTTAAAATGTCATGATGGAAAGATGGTAAGAGTTGACCCACATATTGGAAAATGGGTAGTAGAAAGGAAAGAAAAGTGAGGAACTGTTAAGAAAGCGGGGTACACACTTAGTATGCCAAATTTAGAATAATTAGAAAGAACTGTATAGAAGACGTGAAAGGTTAACGTCGAAGAAAGCTAGAATGAAAATATAATAATGCGTAACTGTTAGAGATGGAATGTTACATAAAGAGCGGTTGAGTGAAATGTAAAATATGATGAATATTTGAATGGATATTTGAATAAATCTTGCCCTCTGTCGAGTTCCCTATCGTATGTGAGGAATTATCAGAAGATAAACCTCTAAAGAAATGTTCGAGAGTTGAAGTTTTTATACGCATGATTCTTGGTTCGTATAATAAAACAACCCTACGTGGTAGAGTGTAATCGCAATTATAGAATGAATGGTTGTGCCAAGTTTTATGTAACTCATATGTGAAATGGAGTGGCATATGTAATAAACTTATAATCTCGTATGTAGCGGAACCTAGGTAAGTAAATAGATAAGAATTAACCCTTTGGAGGTACAATGTTAGGTAATTGTCTTAGTATTACAATTGCTAGAAGGAATGACGTATGTACGACAGCTATGGAATGTTAGGTAATTGTCTTAGTAAAAAAATGCAAAAAAAACGCCTAAGGAGGCGGTGCGTGGGCATTTTCAGGACGTTTTTTAGGCAATTCACACCCAGATACTGCCCCACTACGGATGGTCAAAGAACATTTTTTTCATCAACTCATCTTAAAAGCATATATCAGAGTTTTAATTCTTCAGGAATTCTTTGGTTCAAATGCAAGAAAACAGTTTGTGATGTTACAACAGATTATAAGACTCGGTATTTCTGTATTTTAATCAAAATTCTAGATAAGAAAACATAATTCGACAACTAATTAACTTCTTTTACCTGTTAACCATTTTCAAACTAAAAAATTACAGTGGCGGATCCAGGAACTTTTTTCAATGGTTTCGTTTTGGTAAATTCTCACTATTTTTTCCAAGTCATACAAAGTTCTTACTATTTTTTTTCCAAACCGAGTGGGTTCATGTGAACCCACAAAACAGAACTGGATCCGCCATTTGCGGTCAGAATGTAGTCATTAATTATTAACAAACTTACTATAATAGATACAATAGAATGTAAAATTCAATGCATTTGTAATATCTCCTGATGGTGTTTTAAACGTATTAATTATCTTGTTTTAGATCATCAATTTTAATTTTCCATGTCATATAAGAGTGTAACCATTCGACAATTCTTAGGAGGTATCTTTAATATTTCGTTGATTGGTTTGCTAACTTAATTATTCTCTCTCTTTCTATACCAAAAATTCAAGAAATGTTGGATGTATCCTGTGATAATTGTCGAATAGCTAGTAATTCCTCATATTGATCATGTATAGACGCGTAAAACATTTAAAACACCATTAGAAGATATTCCAAATGCACTAAATTTCAATTTTTTTTTAATATTTGCACTATAATAAGTTTGTGTAAAGTTACTGACTATAAACTAATAGCACAATGTACCAACATGCTCACAATTGCATTGACAATATTTTTTAAGCCTGTAGGGACACACGTCGTTTCTACAGGCCTTTTTCACCAATAGAGACGACACGACGTGTCGTCTCTATAAGGTGATCTATAGAGAGTATCTATGTCGTCCCTATAGGTGTCGTCACTGTAAGGGTTTTTTCTTGTAGTGTTGTACAATGCCATATGTGTCCTTTCATCCTCATTGTCTGTTTATCAATGTTGTTTTCTAGGTTAAAAGTAATCAACAGAAACAAAAGCATTGTGTAAACATCTATGAATACTAGCTCTTGAATAACACAATAATAGTTTCTCACATATGAACCAGGGGCGGATCCATGGGTGTTCTGGGGGTTCCCGAAAACCCTCTTGGTTTGAAAAAATGGAAAAAATTAATGGAAACCTATATGATTTGGAAAAAAATAGTGAGAATCTACCAAAAGGAACCCGGTGGAAAATATCCCTGGATCCGCCATTGATATGAACCAAAGCATTCGTGTGGATAACCTTCTTTTGAATGGGAACCCTAATATGATGTTAGATTAGCGGTGAAACAATGTGACTTGAAACTTTTATACAAGCTTCGTTATATGAACACATTGGTAGAATGTCTTTTAATAAACACATCCTTAATTTAGTGGTTTAAGACAGTCAATTTGATGGTTTATTTCTGTTAAAAACACACAAACACGCATATAGTGTGAGTTTCAACGGGGAACATTAAAAAAAATGGAGAACTAAGGAATAATATATTTAACATGATAAATATACCTTAAAAATTTAATTGAAAATGCTAAAAATTATATTTTCAAAATTTATTTCGAAGCCTTTAAATATAAAGATGTGTATAAGCTAATCCAATAAAAAATCATTTTTGTAAAAAAAATATTTACCTTTTTTGTATTGTTTTTAAGAATTTTTTTTTATAAAAAATTATAGTTTTTATATTTTTTTTTATTAAAAAGGCTTCTACATGTACTTATATGCAAATGCTAAAAAAAATTAATTAATTTTTAACAAGTTAAGTTGAATTTTTAACATGTTAAATGCATTGTTCTCCGGTTCCCCACATTTTTAATGTTCCACACACACACACACACACATATATAGGGGAAGGTTCATTTGAGAAGAAATTTAATGTGAGAAGAAAAATAAGAAATTGCATATTAGTAAAATACTATTTCATTTATAACTCATATCATTAATTTTTCTCTTTTTAATTAATTAGTCAACTAATCATTAATTATCCTACATATAATCTACAAAACCCACACATATCAAAATTTTCCTACATATACCCTACACATTATAGAATTTTATCCTACACAGTCGAAATTTATCCTACACACCTCGAAATATATCCTACACAACTTGTAATTTATCCTACACAACTAGTAATTTATTCTACACTTTAAATTAAGTTGTTTTTTTTTTTAATTTGGAAAAAGTATATATTTTGAAAAGGAGTTACAAATTTAATTTAGTTAGTTATTAAAAGGGAAGAATACAAATTAATGTTTTATGTAAGTTTACCAATATACCCTTATATTAAAATTAAATGCAAATATTAAATGAAGTAAAATGAAGCATTCTTATTGGTTGAAACTTCTTCTTTTTTCTTCTTACAAAAAAATTCTTCTCATTTGAACCTTCCACTATATATAGAGTAAACTTCTGTTTTGCTCCATGTGGTTTGGTCACTTTAACGGTTTTGCCCCAAACCTTTAAAAATAGCCATTTTACTCCCTGATGTTTTGGTTTTGTTGCCAGTTTGCTCCCTGCGGGGAGCAAAATGGAAAAACAAACAATTTGTATGGAGTTAGAGGCGGGGAGCAAATTGACAAAAAAAAATCGAAACATCAGGGAGTAAAATGGCTATTTTTAAAGGTTTGGAGCAAAACCGTTAAAGTGACCAAACCACAGGGAGCAAAACGGAAGTTTACTCCTATATATATATATGGTTGAGTTCATTTCAGAACTCTAAATAACTACAGAACTTTCAGAACTCCTAATAAACAATCATTTTATATATAAGTTTTTATATTTATAATATTTTTATCATCTATTATATGTATTTCTTTGATTACATACATGTTAAAAGTAGTTTACATATGTTTAATTGCCAAAATTATATATATGTGTCATAACTAATTACATATATGTAAAAAAAAACTAGTTTACATATGTGTAATTATAAAATTACGTATAACAAATGATAAAATTACTCTTAGCATGTATGTAATCGTAAAAATACACATAATAAATGATAAAATTATCTTAAACATAAAAATATATAAATAAAAAGATTGTTTATTAGGAGTTCTGCGAGTTCTGTAAATATTTATGGTTCTGAAATGATCCTGGCCCTATATATATATATATATATATATATATATATATATACACGATTAGGTTCAAGAGTGAACACTAGTGTATTTTATGAACTGAGTGAACTAATCCTGGTGATACACGTGTGTAGATCAATGGCCAGGATTTGATGTTGAAATACACTAGTGTATTTTACGATTTGATGATGAGATCCTGGCCATACACGTATGTAGATCAATGGACATGATTTGTTCACTCAGTTCGCAAATACACTAGTGTTCACTCTAGAACCTCACCCTATATATATATAGGGGACCGCTAGAATGAGAACCACCTCGAGTTATGAGAACCGCGAGAACCACTTGATTCCGGGCGAGGTGGACCAATTTTTTTTTCGAAAACGTAGATTAGTGTATCACAAACACATTCGTAAAATTTTTTTTTTAAAAAAAACGCCGTGTGGGTAGTTTTTTACACCACAAAAACGTGGTTTACGAGTTCCGTAAATTTAAGTAAAATTACACTATTTTGTCTTTTTGTCTTTATTGTTTTTTATTACTTTTTGGTATTATTATATTAGATTTTTATTTTTTAAACAAAGTTTTTTTATTAAACATTTTCAAATTCAGATTTATTCACAGATTTTTACGTTTAACCTTTTACGTTTTTACGCCCGGCCTTTTCACGCCTCGTTTTTTGACGCGTCGTTTTTACGCCCGGCTTTTTCACGCGTCGTTTTTTCAACGCGTCGTTTTTACGTTTTACGCCCCGGTTTTTTACGTTAACGTTATTTACGTTTTACGCGTCGGTTTTTTACGTTTTACGCCCCGGTTTTTTACGTTTTACGCGCCGGTTTTTTACGTTTTGCGCCCCCGTTTTTTACGTTAACGCTTTTTTACGTTTTACGCGCCGGTTTTTTATGTTAGCGTTTTTTACGTTTTTACGCGCCGGTTTTTTACGTTAACGTTTTTTACGTTAACATTTTTAAATTCAGGTTTTTTATGTTTTTACATTTTACGTTAACGTTTTACGTTAAACTTTTTATGTTCTTACATTTTACGTTTTACGTTTTTAAGTTTTACGTTAAACTTTTTACGTTTTACGTAAAAGTTTCACGGTTGAACTTTTTTTTCACAAAAACTTTTTTACACAAAAACTTGTTTATGCAAGACGAACGCACCCATAAATCGCAAAGTCGGTAGGTGTCTCGGATAGATTTTTAACGTCATCGACTGGGGGAAAGAATATAAAAAACCAACAACAACAAAACAAAATTGTATTTCGAAAAAAAAAAACGGGGTTTGGCTCAGATTTTTTCCGATAATTAAAAGGCTGCAAAGTGGGGTTGCGGGTTCAAAAACCTACCCTCCACCATCGATGCCGCGCCATCGTCATCAAAAATCTAGATTTTTTTTTGCATCATCGCCACCCAAAAACCCACAGTTCAAAAACTCAATATCAACACACAGTTGATTCCGCACCTGCAACAAACCACACTTCAAAATCAAGTGGTATGAAACCCCATCACAGATTCAAAATCAAAAATATTATACATGATTCAAAATCAAAAATTCAAGAACACCCACCAAAAGAACAACCCATCAAAATCAAAAGTTCAAGAACAACCACCAAAATCATAATCAAGTTGTATGAAACCCTATCGCAGATTCAAAATCAAAAATTCAAGAACACCCATAAAAAATTCAAGCCACCGACCACCACCTCCCCACAAGATCAGAACCAAAATCAACATAAAAAAACAGGGAAACAAGATCAGAACCAAAAATCAACAACAAACTCACCTGCATCATCAAAACCACCACCAAACACAGGGCACGTCATTGCTCAAACCCTCACCGTCGTCTCCGTCGAAACCCACTGCCACCACAACCCCACCCCGTTAACTGCGTTGGTCGTCGTTGACGTCGCCGGCGACCTTGGCTCTCCGACTATCTCTATGCTCAGCCTCTCTCTCCACCTCTCTTCTGGTACCCACCGTCAGGAACGTCATCAAGGGTGGGGCGTGGGGTGTGCATATGAAGAAGGGAGGTGTGGGGTGGCTGTTGCTGGTGGTTGTCGACGGAACGGAGAGCCACCGGAACAGAACTTGCTCCACCAGTCGCCGATCAGAACGACGAGGGGGTGGGGGTGTCGGCTGTGGGTGTTTAGAATGGGAATGGGAAGTTGAAATCAAAAGATTTAAGTGAGCTGAAATTAAAAGATTTAAGAGGGATGTTTGCTTTTTGCATAGGATGAAGATGAAGTTCTTCAAAACTTCATCAGGGAATTGACTTTCAAATGAGAATGAGGAGAGAGAGAGAGACAAAAGATGGGCTTTAAATAGAATGTGACATTTTTTAAAAGCTGGTGGTTAATTAATGTGGAGAGGGGTAGGATATTACAATTGGGGTAAATGACCAAATTACCCTTTTTGTTGGCAGAATATGATTGGTGAAGAGTGGTTCTCACGGTTCTTACAACTGGGGGTGGTTCTCATTTTAGCGGCTCCCTATATATATATAGGATTAGGTTCAAGAGTGAACACCCCCCTCAGTTGTGAACTGTGTGAACTCATCTTGACCCTTGATTTCTATGATCTTGAGATTTAGATGAGTGGCATGATGGTAATTATGTGGTTAATTTTTTTCCATTTAATTATATACAAAAAGGGTATATGTGTAATTTTCATCTTAAATTGATTGCATAAATCAAGTTCTCTCTCATAAATTAAATAGGAAAGTAACTTAAAAAAAATAGATTTAAATCACTATCTTAATAATTGAAATCAGTTACATATTTCCCATTTTAATTCCTTATCCATAATATCTTTCCTATTTTATATTCATTATTCTTGCTCTGTTTAAATGCGATGTACACATGTGTATTCTGATTTTACCCTGTTTTTAATGCGATGTACACATATGTATATCGTCTGTTTTTGTGATATCTCAGATTTTTTTTTGTATTGAATGTTTGATATACACTTGTGAATTACTGTACACATATGTACGATGCTGAGTGCACATACGTACTGTTCTGTTTATATCCAAGTACACATGTGTATACCGTTAAAATATGAAGGTTACGTGGATCTTAAAAATCAAAATTTGAATTCTAGTGATGAAATCTGAAAAATAAAATTGAAATAAAAGATATTGTGGATAATGAATTTAAAATAGGAAATATATTATGGATAAGGAATTAAAATAGGAAATATGTAACTGATTTCAATTATTAAGATAATGATTTAAATCTATTTTTTTTATAAAATTACAATCTTACCCTTAACAACTAAAAAGGAAATCAAGGGTCCAGATGAGTTCACACAATTCACTCTTAGGAGGTTTTCACTCTAGAACCCTACCCTATATATATATATATATATATAGAGAGAGAGAGAGAGTAGGGTTTATTTGAGAACCACTCTTATTATGAGAACCATGAGAACCAATGTGAACAAAAAAAATTAGCCAAAAAACACATAATTTTTTTAGTATATTTTTTTTTCAAAAAAAAAATCGCTATATTTCGTCCCTAAAAAAATTCCGACTAACAATTATCGATGCACATGTGCATATGTATCATTTTTTTGACAAATTACGTAATACATTACCAGTATTATATAATTGCACTTTCATTTACATTACCATCTGTAATACACTACTTTTTACATTAGCAATATTAAAAATGCACATGTGCATCTATATGGATGAACATGATATAACGTGTTTTGGTACAAAAAGTTTGTGATTTGAATGATGAATGAGGTCCATATACATGTTTTGTTAGTTATATCTAGTGGTTGATGGTTTGGTTATATATGTCACTTTATGATGTATTATGGATAGTATGAAGTAATGGTACTGTATTATGGATAGTAGAATGTAATGGTAGTGTACTATGGATGGTATGATAGATGAAAAGGAAAGTGTTTTCAAAGTATTGTTCCAAAAACACGTTATATCATGTTCACACATATAGATGCACATGTGCATTTCTAATATTGGTACTGTTAAAAGTATTGTATTACGGATGGTATTATAAATGAAAGTGCAATTGTCTAATACTGGTAATGTATTACGGATTTTGTTAAAGAAATAATACATATGCACATGTTTATCGATAATTGTTACTCGAAATTTTTTTTACGGACAAAATATAGCGATTTTTAAAAAATATAAAAAAAATATGTGTTTTTTAGATTTTTTAGGTATTTTTTATTGTGTTCACGTTGTTTTTCGTGGTTTTCGCAATAAAGGATGGTTCGTAACGGATCCTTATACTATATTTGGAAAAGTGTGACCACCACTGATTTTTTGTTATGTTGTAACTATTACCGACCAACGACTAATAGTTAAAGTTATTAAAATTCATTACTCCATATTTCAATTATTAGTTAAATTTAATTTGTCAAGAAATGGTGGTGATAGGGTGTTTTCTCTTCGTCCATGAGACGGAAGGATTCAAATTATACAAGATGCATGTATAAAAGATATATATAACTACCCGTTACCTGTATGACCGTCACTGTTAGTTGTCGCTGAAGAACGCAACACCCTTTCGGTTTGGAATGCACGGAGGGGTCTAATAGAGGGTGGCTGCCGAAAAAAAAAGAATGAGGAGAAAAAATATCGAGAGGACAAGATAGATGAGTAGATATGATATGAAATCATGCATTGCTATATATAGAGGTAATGGTGATGATGGTTACCCGTAAATAGGGGATTCGCTGGTTACAAAATGAGCAAAATCTTGATGTTCTTTAATTCGATTTAAAAATTGTTTTAATTAAAATCCCTTTCTAATCAAACTATTTATTTTATTTGATTTGCAAAATCTTGATGTTCTTTAATTCCATTTAAATTTTTTTTTAATTAAAATCCCTTTCCAAATCAAACTATTTATTTTATTTGATTTGCAAAATCTTGATGTTCTTTAATTCCATTTAAATATTGTTTTATTTAAAATTCCTTTCAAATCAAACTATTTCTTTTTTAATTTCAAGAGTATTTGATTTAATTTCAAGAGGTTCCCAGCAACATTAAATTGTCGAATCTAAATAATTAGTGTCATTAGGGGGGTATGGGCGCTCTACTAGGGATAGAATTCCATCACTCACAACATCAAATCAAGTTCCGTCATGTAATCCAACGCTATTTTCTTATATATAAAAGTTTTGTATATTAAAAAAATGAATTATCTAATCTTTTTCCCGCATATATATGTTGCAATTTGGTTCCTTCTCTCTCTTAAAATAATAGCACACAGTGGTGTTTGTGAAGAAAACACGAAGACCAAAGATGAACAAATCAGATATGGCTTTATTTTTTGTGATAATAAATCTAAAAAATCTTTGATTTTGAATTTGCAGATCTTAAAATAATTCTTTGAACACCCTAAATTTGATTTTGAATTTGCAGATCTTGAAATAATTCTTTGAACACCATAAATTTGATTTTGAATAAAACGACTTGGTTT
This sequence comes from Helianthus tuberosus, assembly GCA_030545235.1. Classification (NCBI taxonomy): domain Eukaryota; kingdom Viridiplantae; phylum Streptophyta; class Magnoliopsida; order Asterales; family Asteraceae; genus Helianthus; species Helianthus tuberosus. The sequence goes on from CM060444.1 coordinate 73,108,772, forward strand.
GAAATGGGTGGCGCCAGGTGGTGGAGAAAAGTGTTTGGGGTTCTAATCAGAAGGGTTCAATGTGAAATCCCAATACTACAATCGCACAAAACTTTTATTTATTTGTTGATAGAGGGCTTATTAGTATGTTAAACATTAATATTGTTGTGTAATAACTAGAACCTATTAGCAATGTATAGAAGAGAATGAGAGATGAATTTCTTATTGATATATCTCATACAAAATACATGAGCTACTATATATAGGCTATAACATTAATACAAATATAAATGTGACATAGGAGTTACAAATGTGTATAGTCACTAATAATGGATGCATTCATAACACTCCCCCTTGACTATCCACATGATGATATACTATTCTTTAATACGCTTGGTGATGCTGCTTCGTTAAAAACCTTGCTAGAAAAACCCAGTGGGACAAAACCTCAGCTAAGGGAAAAAAGAGTGCAGCGCGTATTGTCTCCCCCTAATACTTCTGGATCAGGTATGTTGTCTCATTAAAGAAAAAGAATACATACACTGTATATACTATGGGTACGTTACTCCCCCTCAATTTTACTTGTATATCTTGATGATGTTGAATCCAATCTTCTGTGACAATTGCTTGACTTGATATTTGGCGTAGTCTTCTTTTATTTGGGTGTTGTTGTCTACATTGTCTTCATACAGTATAGCTTGAGCTTCTCTTGATCAACTCTAATTTACATACTTCTTAAATATGCTGAAATCTTCGACCTTCATAACTTGTATCTGGATTGAGATCAACTCTATGCGAGTCTAATATATATCAAGCATAACCCTGGAAGCCATATTGTTCTTGTGGAACTATCCCGTGTCTCGAGTTTGTAAATATGTCAAATAATTATTTAATGCGCTTTATAATTCTGCCTCGTTAAAAACCATGCCAGGAAAACCCAATGGGACAAAACCGTAGCTAATGGAAAAGAGTGCACTACGCGTTATACATAATTAACAACATGATTTATGATGATGTTAAATTAGTACTTCGGGACCTATAAGAAAAACTGATACTACTGGATCAGTTATGTTGTCTCGTTAAAAACCTTACCAAGAAAAACCCAATGGGAAAAACTTAGTGAAGGGAAAAAGAGTGCAACATTTGAGATTAGAACTGTAATCTTACCAATACAACGTAATATCAGATGTCGTCTTGTTTGCAAGATACGTCAATGCTCTGATCGCAATTAAGTATGGTACTTCTTGACTAAGTAGTTCAACATCCTTTTCTTGGGGTTGATAAGAATATTTTTTCTATGTCAAGCGATCAGACAATCATTCATGTACTCAACGAATGAGCTTTTTCTATATAACATCTTCTAGATGTAGTCAGATTGATGAGCAAAAATAGTACATATATACTCGAAACTACAGGTCGAGGATAACTACACTTTGTAAAGGTCATTCAAAATTTTCCTCATTAGTTTGAGAGTTCCCTCTCGATGATGTTTACATTATCACTGTAAGAGTGAAATCTTGTTAAATAGATGTAGCTCATTTTATCAAAATTATACCTCTCTTTTCAGAGTATAGTCGACTGTACCACATACGAGTAGTTTCTTTTAAGATTCATATATATAACACATATGGGGTTATTGTTTCATAATGCTTTGAGCATTTTTTAATCCTTCAGGGGTTTTCATACAGATGTCATTTGCAATTGTCTCGTACATGTATACGGTGATGACATCCATAAGTTGTTTTATCTGAAGTCATTCTGAGATTGCGAGGCCGCTTAAACATCTAAAGATTATCGCATCCACTACAGGGGTATACGTTTCCTCGTAATCAACTGCTGGGATTTGGGAAAAATCTTTATGTTAAAATGCGTGCCTTACATCGCAAAAACTCATTATTTACGTTTCCTTTTATTTAAAGACACCCATTTATAACCTACTGGTTTGACGTCTATGGGTGTTCGAACTGCTGGTTCGAAAACGTTTAGTTTGTCGAGCAAATTTAGTTCAACCTTAAGTCATGTAGCCATTTTGGCTATTTGTGTGCGTACACTCTTGCACACTTTCTATATATGTAATCTTTTTTTTTTCATCGATTACATCTATTGCTATAGCATAATCAAATATATCATTTTACATGTGTTTCATTACGGTTCCATATTGTACTTATTTCGTACATAATTCATCGCGATCTCATATTTGTTTGGTACTAGAGTTTCTTTTAGAACCCCATTAGCCTCTTTTGGGGTTTTGACAACAACCTTCTTTAAGGTTTAGTATGCAACCACTTCTGGGGTTTTGTATGCAACCACTTATGGTGTTTTGTGTGCCACCTCTTTTGGGGTTACACCAACTGCGTTACTCTGCTCTTTTTGTGTTTGTGGGTTTTATCTTTTTGGAACCGATTTATCTCTCACAATTTATTAATATGATAATCATTTTGTGAGTACTTCCATTCGAGAATATAAGTTTAAGTTGGTATATGTGACTTTGTCACCTTATTTGTGTTAGTGAATGCATCTTGAATTTCATTTGTTATTATTTGCAAATACACGCTCTTTCTTTTGGACTTCAGATTTGCATTGACTACTTCAGGGGTCGATATATAATATGATGCATTTTTTTTTATGTTACCAGTCTTTCATTTTCTTGTCTCCCCCTAAGACTGGGAATACGATGTACATATCCCATTTTATATGTTATGGTGGTGCTATTGGTACATAGGCTGCACAACAAAATATATAAAAAAATGGAAACTTAGTTCTCTTCTGGAGACCAGTTGCAATGGGGAGTATTTGTGATAAGCAGTTGGTTTTGAATTGATATAATCAATCGACGAATTCCGTCTAGACTACGTATGCCTCTCACTATATTTCACATTGTGCCCAACAATGGTCCCTACAATTGGGTTGTCAAAGAACAGTGTTAAACCATGTCAAAAAAACAACGTTCCATAGTGTTGGGCATATGCTACATACGGGTAGCTAAAAACTCACATGTAACCATGTATGAATGCCACAATCCACACAACTGTACATTTCAATGGTTCCATATAAGAGGGATTGTTTGTAGGAGTCTATTGTTTGGAAGGGCATAAAAATTTATTTGCGACAAAAAAAAACTAACTAGACATATGATAAGGCATTTTGGGAGCAATGTTTTTAGATTACTTAGAGGTGCTAAGGTACCGGTTAGCATGTTTGATTGTTTAGCATATCATGATGCTATCTTGATGACCTATTTGGTCATGCCATGTGGTGAACGTATAAATATTCTACTAACTTCTGGTTACTCACCATGTTTGATTTAATGGAATATTGGAAAATGAGTATCATTTCTAGTAACTTCTAATATAGTCTTCTGGCCATATTTGCTATATGATATATTTTAGATATTTCTTTTACACCATTCCAAGGTGATGACTTTTCATTCAAACATAGTGGAAACTTAATAAATTCATAGTACACATTATGAATTACAAAATTCGATTTCAGTGGGTAAACTATCGATGCTTTTCTGGAGCATTTAATATGCTATTAACACGTGAAATAGTATCAATAGCGTCTCTACCACGTGAAATATTATAGTTTTAGCCTTTGTTTAGAGGGAAAACATGTACTATTCATAAGGTTTTCCATCACTAGGCTATATGTTAGCCAAAAACGCCAAGTGCGATGAACTAAAGTTTGGGTTGAATTTGAAAAATCATTACTAAAAACTAACGGGACTTTGTGTACATTTGGGAGAACTTCGGGTTCTCATCATTGATTTAGGATTCATGTGAGCATCAACACTAACTCAAATGAATTATTATCTATCAATTTAAGTAACTAACATCAGAGTAGTTTACTTAAGCTAAAGTCCACTAATTATTTTCATAGCTATTTTTCATCATTTTCATGTGAGGGCACATTTCTAATGACTATATCAATGTCTATTAATATTTGTTTAGCAACAACAAGCAATTAGAAGAATAACCATACAATTAATTATGTTGACTATGCATAGCATTGTAACAAGCTGAAATATCAAATCACTAAAGCATAACAATGTTTATCTTAGCGTAATTGTTTTGGTAACCAGCTACCAATGAAATTTGTATTAATTTATTTAGCACATTTAACTTGTCAAAAGGCAATACATATAACATATATATGCTATCTAAAACAATGAGACCAACAGAAGTATTGCTAAACAAATGAAATCCATAATATCTACCAATAAGCAAGTTATATGCATGTTAATTATTCATAATTTATATGCATATCAATTACATATATAAATCACACACAATCCTGGGACATTATACGTATACATATATGTGTGTGTGAGTGTTAAAGAGATTAAGCTCATATTAATTTGCTTGTCATGTCTAGAAAAAAATAATTAAAGATCACAAGTATATCATATATACACATATTTGTCACTATAGTTTAAAACATAAACAAATGTCACTATCAACTTTCTCGATCATATAATAACATATGAATCTTTATCACTCGTAAATGAGCTTTCTTATACTAATAAATTTTGTTGCTCAAGAAAATATAACAGGCATCTTGAGAATTTTAGTGTCATGTTAATTTGCAAATAATATCTTTTGCCACACAAATATTTCATAGAATCAAATCACATATTTAAATATCAAATAGCAACTAAAAGGCTTATACAATTGCAATAACAATGATATACAACAAAATTAACTAAGTAGTTGTCATATTATAGCATATTATCATATAAACATGTGCATTATTGTAAATTCATTAACAGAATTGCACTAATGATTATCTTCAAATATAACTATTAGACATCACCTTTTAATACAAAATGTATTTTGGTAGTCATCATAAATTGTATAAATACTAATAACAAAAACAAATTAATGTACCAATCAAAACTCATAACCATAATAATAAAAGCACATAATGATATCAAAACTCATAACCATAATAATAAAAGCACCATAATAATAAAAGCACATAATGATATCAAAACTCATAACCATAATAATAAAAGCACATAATAATTTAGAATTTGTAATGTCTCTTTGAAACGTAATTTGTTGTATAAAATTTAGAACAACAATAAAAGGCTATTTAATTACTATTTACTAACCATAAAATATGATAAAAACAATTTATTAGAATAACAATAAAAGGCTATTTAATTACTATTTACTCATTTCGTAAATTGAAAAAAAAAATAGGTAAATATACATCAACATGAATTAATGATGAGGAAATCGGAATTAATTTGATAATTAATAATATTCAATCCACACTCATAAGTTATATATTAGAACTTTAATTGAATTTATGCTATATTAATTAAAACTAAATAATATATATAACTTTAAAATATATATAAATAATATAATCAACAAGTAAAAGCAAGATCATGGATATCATAATACAACTTTTCTTTTCAAGGTTTATCTATTAAACATGCATAAAAAGAATTTATCAAACTATATATCAATTTCTAAACCAAGGAATAAGCTTTCAATATAACTAGCAAATAGATAAGATTAGACTTAATAAATTAATAACAAGTATTTTCTCATCGGGTTTCTGTAACAAGTGTCCATGTATATATTAAACTTATATTTCCTATTTTTTTTTCAATACCGTGATGATCATTTATTCTAGAAAAGGTCATTGAAAATGAAAATGAAAATGAAAATTATGAGTAGGATTTGAACATCCCCTGTTCAACCGACTTTCAAAAATCTCATTCTGGTTAACGATTATTCTTATCATGGTAAAATCAAGTTGAAAAGATAAGGCATATTCAACAAGAAACATAGGTATAAGAGTAGTACCTTATGTAGATAAACATGTATGGTGGAAAAAAAAAACTTACCTTGAAATAACTAAAGGAAACAGTATCTCCATCACTTTTCAATCGCCATGTCTACGAAATCCAATCTTCGTTGGAAACACCTCGGGTCACGAAAACTTTTATCAACAAAACATCATCAACGACATGGGTCAACCGAGACTTTACTCAACGATTAAAACCAATGATGATTCGAGCACTTTCGTGCTGATAACGTGTTGTGTAATAACTAGAACCTATTAGCAATGTATAGAAGAGAATGAGAGAATGAGAGATGAATTTCTTATTGATATATCTCATACAAAATACATGAGCCACTATATATAGGCTATAACATTAATACAAATATAAATGTGACATAGGAGTTACAAATGTGTATAGTCACTAATAATGGATGCATTCATAACAAATATTAATATATTAGAATAAAGAAAGTTTAATTTGTAGTCTAAAGAATAAGAAATAAGAGAACAAATACTAACTTGTTGATAGAGGGCTTATTAGCATGTTAAACGTTATTACATTAGAATAAAGAAAGTTTAACTTGTGGTCTAAAGAATAAATGTTCGTACTTAGCATTGATAAGAAACAGCAAACCAAGAATTGAGCCTTAAACAGCGTTTTCGTTTTTAGATTTGCATAACCAGCCAATTTCAGTTGATAAATCCAAACCCCGGGTCAGATAAGAAAGCAACAAACTTAAACAAATCGAAGAAGACACGCAAGTAATTAATCCAAACCCCGGGTCAGATAAGAAAACAACAAACTTAAACAAATCAAAGAAGACACGCAAGTAATTAATATGTTCCACTTAAGATTTTTCAACATGTAATATAACATTATTAAAATTGTAATTACAAAGCGATTTAGCTTCACTTGATCTTATCTTCTTTGAGAATTTACTAATTCTCTACCCCTTTTCCACTACTAATCTGCCTGGCAGCCTGGGTACAACTTTAGGCCCGGTTACTGCTAATCTGCCTCCCACTAATATTAAAACAATGACGTGTTTTCAGAAGAGAAAAAAAAAAACCTTTAATATTTTTGTTAGCACAGTTACATAACTTAAAAAAGTAATGAGACTTACCCTCCAAGGCAATTCGTCTCCTTTCTTCAACAATATGTCCTGCACAATCAAGTTTTATAAATTAGTTGTGTTAAATTTGTTAGTACACAACGGACAGGATTACCTTTAGAGAGTTGTCGATGGAGTAAACGTCTCCAACGCAACGCTTTTCATCATCTAAATTGTAGACTACAATCGTCAAACACTTGCCATCGACCATCTTTGCGAGCTCATCCCTAGCCTCAATCCCATACTCCGTTCCAATTTTGGGCGCACGCAATCCCCTGATTTCATCGAAATAATTCAATAATTATAAACCCTTCAAACTCAAAAACATATTTTGCTCCTACTAGTACCGTCTTACAGAAATAAAAGACAGCTGAACCGGATGCTATACGAAACGTATCTATAGTGACCTGTGTGTACTGGTCGAAAACCCGGACCAGAACCTTTTGCATTGTATTCTCATACCCGGAACTGTAACATTAGCATTCGGGTTTTTTAACGGGCAAGGCAAAGAAGTTTAATAAGAAAACAGTTTCAACTAGTTGAGAAACAACCCTAATATGTGTTGCATATATTCTTATTCTTAAAACTGTTTAAGTGGGTCAAATAAATCAAATACAAAGGATAACAGCAAATAAACATTGTTGCAAAGAATGTCAAAACAAATTAAGGATGTCAAATAAACATTGTTAAAGCAACCTTTATGTTCAACAGTTCAAGTAATTAAGTGGGTGGAAAAATAAATCGAATACAAACCACTACTAAAAAAAAAAAAAAAAGGCAATTGCCACCAAAATTTGTTACCATAAGTAAACGGTAGCAAAATAAGAAACAGTGATGGCAAAAATACCATATACTTAAAAACCCTAATTACATTCTTGTTCAGATAGTTACGCCTATTCACACATTCAAAACCCTAAATCTACCGATTCACACCAGATTTAACCCTAAATCTACCGATTCACACCAAATTTAACCCTAAATCACAACACCGTCGTTCAATTTCATCAGAGAATTGAAGCTCTGCTTCATTGTACGATTCATTGATCTTCACAGACAATTCAAGTGTTCGACGCATTAACGACATATTGATTGATCTTGTAATACAGGCGATGCATTGATCTTCACAAATGATTCTCGAAGCATATGCCCGATTTGGATGATTACGCATTCGATTTGGATCTTCTGAACTCCGTTGTTACAGAAAGCTAGGGTTTGATTCTGAACATCGATTCACAGGCAACTATTGAGGCTCTATCTTGTAAACAGGTTCGTATCCTCTTTGGTTAGGACTAGGATTAGCAGCTAGGTTTTGAGGTTTGTGCATACAACTGATTTGAGATACGACTCGACATACGATTCTAAACAGAGGATTCTGAATAGAACATCGATTCATAGACGACTAGGCATACGATTCTGAAAACCTTTTGATTGCAATTTGAGATGACAAATTTCATGAAGTTAAATGCTATTTTTTTCTGTTCTGTTTAAATTAGGGATACGCAGCGTCCTTTAGTTGGTTAACTAGTTGAATGTTTATGATCTAAATAAACGATTTGTGCCTGTGATGATTTATCTAATACGCTGAGTGTAATTAGTTGTGGTGATTTGTTTCATTCGCTATCTTCATCTTCAGTCTTCATCAACAGTTTAGGTTATTATTGATCGTTTGACATCATATTGTGGAATCGGTTTGAGATCCAGTTTTCGCTGTTCATTTTCGTTGATTGGAGATTTAAACATCTGTTAAATTCATCAACAAAAGGTGATACCGATAAGAAAAAGTAGAAAACCTAAACTGATCAAATTTGTTGGCAATAAAGACAGAGTAATGTGCTACTACAAGTTGCATCCTGTGATGTTGTTGATTCTTTTGTCATTTGGAGTTGTCAGTTTTGGTACTGATTATAGTAAGTTTACTGGTGGTTTACATGAGAGTTCTCTGTTTTTGAAGCTGCGTAACCTGGTGATGGTTGTGGGGCATTCGGTTTATACTTTCTACGAGTAGTAGTCGTTAGAAGGTTGATAAGGAGGATTCGTGGTTTTTGGAATCGTATTGGAAGATTGCAGGTCAGGCTGCTACCTCTATGGCACATATAAATGAGGGGTTGAGAGTGCGGCTAGAGATGAGGAAGCTTTGTTGGTTTTTAGTGGTGGGGGAGACACATAAAGATGCTGGTCCGCGAAATCAGGCGCAAAGTTATTGGATGGTTGCTGAATCGAAAAGGTGGTTTGGTGAGTTTTTAGAGCTTTTGATTTGATTTATGTCTTGTGTAATGTGACTTCCAGATGAAAAGTTAGTTGACTTTTGAGTTGATTTATGCTTAGAGTTTGGATGCGAAGATTGATGATTAATAGTTAGTGTATTGTATGAAACATCCATCTAATTTTGATAGAATTATTAGTCTTCTGGAGAGCAATGATGTTGCTGAAAACTTAGGTAAAATGGTGTTAGAAACCAAAGATCATGACACTGGAAGAGAGAATGCGTTTTTGACCGAAACTGCTGAAAAGGCGAAGATGGAACTTTCAACGCTTCACTCAGGCAAATATTAGGTATATCAATCAGTTGGAGATTTCATAACTGTGATATCACATTTCTGTTGCATTGTTTTATTGACTTATAATCTCTTTGTTTTTGCTTAGTTAGCCGTTCATTACAGCCACCGCAGATGGCCCTAAACATATTGACACTACCCTTACAAGGGAAAAGTTTGAGGAACTATGTTAAGACCTGCTGGATAGGTACATCTTTTAACACTGAACCCTTCTTAATTCCCAATCACCGAAAGTTTGTTGCTTCAGTTGTTTTAAAGAAAAAAGGATGATGAGATCGTTGTGGGAAAACGCCACTACAGAATTATTATTTTTGAAAGACCCCCAATACAAAAGCCAACTCCTTTCGACCCGATCCCTTAACTTTCTAATAATGTTTAATGGGAATCTTGAATTGCAGGGAGGTTAAGGCCGGTTTAATGAAATACAAGCCAGACATTATTATCAGCGTTCATCCTTTTATGCAAGACATTCCATTATGGGTTCTTAAGTGGTAAGGCTTACAAAAGAAAGTAATCTTTGTGACTGTTATTACAGATCTTAATAAATGCCACCAGACATGGTAAAAGACATGCATACCTTATCATTGGACCTATTTACGGTATTAGATCCTCCTTCATGTACTCAAATTTCTGTTATGTAATTTTTGCAGGTATGATGGGTACATTAGCGTTAATAATATGGAAAGGGCTTATGTGCATTACTGGTATTGAATCCTATGTTGTGCTTTCTTGAAGTATGGAACCCGGTTTTAAAAGGGTAAGTGATCTTTCTTTTATTAGTTTTAGGTAGAGTCGTAGAGGTATGCCGAAGGTTGTAACTTTGGTAACCGGAGTTACGCGGTGTTTTCACATAGTAGCAGTTTTTTCGTTGAATTTAAATGATGATTTGTTTTTGTGTGCTGTCATATGCTGCAAGTTCACACCTTTATTACTGTAAAGGGGTTGATATATACCTTAATGAGGAAATTATCGCTTTTGATAGATTTGATATATTGGTCTGGTGGAAGGTTAATGAAAAAAGGTTTCCCGTTCTTACTAAAATGGCTAAAGATGTTTTGGCAATTCAAATCTCAGCCGTTACAATGTTGTCAGATAACAATAACGATGGTAATTTGTTAGGTGATTTTCAAAGTTCTGTGTCTCCTTCAATGGCTGAAGCGTTAGTTTGCACTCAAGATTGGATAAACAACTCAAAAAGCAAATCAAAGTGCAGGATGCTTCAACTGAACTTGGCAATATCATGAAAAGTAGTTTTTGTAACTATATACAATGAATGTCATTACTGTGTGTATACACTTTATATATTCGATATTGTATATATAATGATGGGTTCAATACAGGATCATAAACGATGCAAGAACTGCTAGAACCAGTCTAAACCATCCACTTTGTTTATTAAAAATTAAATGAAAAAAAGTATTGAGTAAACTGGAATTTTACCCCCTGAGGTTAGGGGTCATTGGCACTCTTACCCCCCCCCCCCTATGGAAATAATTGCAATTTTACCCCCCACTGTTCACTGTTATGTCGCAACCTTACCCCCTAACCACAGTCAACGGTAGTTTGACCATTATATGTAAGGGTATTTTGGTAATCTTACCCTATATTTATTTTTATTATTATTTTTATTATATATAGAGTAAACTGCAATTATTATTGTTATATCTAGATCTGAACCTCCATCATCATCATCTTCAACCATCACCGTCGCCATCTGAACCGCCACAACCACCACTGCCGCCACAACCATCACCGTCGCCATCATCACCACCCACGCCACAAACCTCCATCCTCATCATCTTCAACCATCACCGTGGCCATCTGAACCGCCACAACCACCACTGCCGCCACAACCATCACCGTCGCCATCATCACCACCCCCGCCACAACCAGTCTTGTCTTCTTCGTTATTGATAAGTCTAGATCTGAACCTCCATCATCTTCAACCATCACCGTCGCCATCTGAACCACCACAACCACCACTGCCGCCACAACCATCACCGTCGCCATCATCACCACCCCCGCCACAACCAGTCTTGTCTTCTTCGTTATTGATAAGTCCAAAACCCTAATTTTAAAAATACAGCCGCCACCACAATCTTAAGAACGATGACGATGAAGACAAGAGATCGGAGAACGGTGAAGATGACTGGAGATCGATGTGGTTGTTTGGTGGTGGTGATGGAATGGTGACGGTGCACGGAGGTGGTGACCAGAGATTTGATGATGATGTGTTAGATATAGTTTGTAATAAGAAGGGTTAGATTGTAATAATGTGATACTTGTGTGGAGTTTGTTGCTCCAGCTGAATACATGGTCCGGCCACCAATGCCACCTTTATACTTTTTCCTGATCGATGTATCAATAAATTCTGTTAGAAGTGGAATGCTTGAGGTGATTGCACAAACTATCAAATCTTGTTTGGATAACCTGCAACTAGTGATTCATCTCAATTTCTGGTAGAAATTACAAAATTAGATTTATTTCATTTAAAATTCAAGTTGGCTTATTTGATTTGATGGTTTAATTCATAGATCTGGTGATTTAAATTAAATCTTTTTGCACAAATTTAAAGAAAGCAAGAGGTCTTTTTATTTTGGTGCAAATTGTCAATGTGATTCTGAATCAGATTGGTGTTTGCAGAGATGGATGTTGTTGCAGCGGAGGTGGTTGTTGTCTTACAGTGGTGATTATGAATGGTTTGGTTGTATGTATGTGTATGATTGGTGGCTGGGGTGAGGAGATGACGGTGGTGATTGTTGAAGATGAAGGCGGGTGGTGGGTTTTTTAGAGAGAGAGGGGGGGGGGGGGAGGAAGAAGATGGCAGTGGTGGTTGTGGTGGTGAATGGCGGTGGCAGTGGTGGTTGAGGGTGGTGGCTGGAGGTGGCAGTGGTGGTGAATGGCGGTGGCAGGGGGTAAAATTACAGAGTAAACAAAACACAGGGGGTAAAATAAAAGGGTAAAATAGTCATTTCACCACCAAGTCAACAGATCAGTCAACAAAATTGAGCTTAGGGGGTAAGGTTGCGACATAACAGTGAACAGTGGGGGGTAAAATTGCAATTATTTCCTTAGGGGGGTAAGAGTGCCAATGACCTCTAACCTCAGGGGGTAAAATTGCAGTTTACTCAAAAGTATTTTTGTGAAAGATTAAATGATTTGTCTATCTAATTAATTATTTTACTTTCTTTATCTCATGTCAATCTACACATGTCCAGATGTTTATATTATATAAACACACATAAATGTATCTGCACGTGTACGTATATCAATTCAAGTAGTGGCGGATCTAGAAAATCCGCCAAGCCGTAACGTTTTATAAAAAAACCGTAACGAAATCGTAAAAACGTCAAATTTTTCCAAAATTTACACTAATTTTACACTACCGCCGGAACGCCAAGCCGTAGCGGAGGTTGCCCCTTCTTATATGCTAGGTCCGCCCCTGAATTCAAGTACATCACATAATCATGATTTATTTTAATAGTCATGTTAGAATCTTAGATAAGGGTGAAGGGAGTGGGGCGGCAAAGGCATCGGCAAAGCCGATTGTCGAGCGGCTACACCGCCGCCACCCCTTTATCCCGCGCGGCAAACTAAAGAACTCGGCTAAACCTCACCGATCGACAAACATGCAAAGCATGTTGACCGTTGCCACTTTAACGGCTATAATGCCGTTCAAAATAAATTTTTTTTTTAATTTTTCAAGTTTTACCCTATATATTCAAAACAAACCCATTTTAATCCTATATATTCTACAAAATCACCCCAAATCAAACCAAAAAATACAAAACACTAACCCAAGTATTGCCACGCAAAATGGCGGATGATTTCCCGTTGTGGTTTCCACCCGATAGTAGCGACGACTCGTCTGATGGTAGCATTCTTTTTTTCCAAAATCTACTCGAAGAAGCCGAACTACAAGACACCGGTACATCAAACCAAAGGAGATACATTGAACGTCAGCGGGAGGTTGGGCACGAGACCCTCATGGCGGATTATTTTGTCGAAGACCCGAAATACAACGACGCAATTTTTCGGCAAAGGTTCCGTATGTCGAAACGGTTGTTTTTAAATATTGTGACCGCCGTGGAAGCGAATGACGAATACTTTCAAGAGTCCTACGATGCGCGAGGTCGGAGGGGCTTTACGCCGCTGCAAAAGGTTACATCAGCTATTAAACAGCTCGCAACCGGTAACTCTCCAGACGAAGGAGACGAGTACTTGCATATGGCCGCAAGAACTTCCCGCGAGTGCCTAGAATATTTTTGCGAAACGGTTTGCAGAATATATGGTTCGGAGTTCTTACGTAGGCCGACAAGCCACGACATGGCACTGTTATACGACGCACATGAAGAACAACATCACCTTCCAGGTATGTTCGGTAGCCTTGATTGCACCCATTTTGTCTGGCGAATGTGTCCCACCGAGCTTCGAGGGCAGTATATGAGAGGAGATCACCGATACCCGACTGTTATGCTCGAAGCAGTGGCGTCTCAATATTTATGGATTTGGCATGCTTTTTGCGGTCCACCGGGTTCGCAGAACGATATCAATGTGCTAGGACAATCGTCGTTATTCTTAACGGAACGAAATGGAACCGCGCCAAAATGTCCATTTTACGTCAACAACCATTATTACAAACGTGGTTATTTGCTCGTGGATGGAATCTACCCAAAATGGTCCGTGTTTGTGAAATCGATCCCATACCCTCAAGAAGTAGACGAAAAGATGTTCAAAAGGCAACACGAGGCGGCAAGAAAAGACGTCGAAAGGGCTTTTGGGGTTAAGAGGTCAAAATGGGGTGTCTTGAATCGGCCGATGCGAGCAAGGACGGTTAAAAAAAATTAGGAATGTTGTGTACACGTGTATTATTTTACACAACATGATTTTAAAAGACGACGGAAACGCGATTGCACCGGTACACATTCGGGATCCTCCGGTCGAGCCCGCGTTTGATGATAGGGTGTTGGGCGAGCTAATGGATGAAGATACGCATTGGAGACTTAAACACGATCTCACGGTTCATCTCGCAAGTCAAGATTTGCCTCACCTGTTGGTTGATTCTGACGAAGAGTAGTGTAATTTTTAATTTTTTTAGTGGTTGCGTTGTTTTAGTGTCGTGTAATTTTTATGAATTTTAAGTTTTTTTTTTTGAAGTTTCATTTTAATGTAATTGTTTTTTTATTAATTTAATGTTTTATTTGTTTTTATTTAACATATAATTTAAAAAAAACAAAAAAAAAGTTTGCCACTTTCAAGTGTCTAAACCATTGCCAACACTTTTCAGCAAAGTTTAAACTTTTTACCCTCTCTGACGTGGCACTCTCTGATTGGTTCATTTTAAAGTTTGCCACTTTCACCTGTTTAACCACTCCCTTCACCCTAAGTATATAAATGATTTTTTTCAGAGTTGTCGCATGATTATATTTTGTTTTATCACAATAATCTTTTATGCAGGTATTTATGAATTCGAGGATGATAGTAGTGGATGCGGGTCGACTTCATCATGATTTACTGTGTTGCTTGAGATGTTGGAAGTCTAGAAATCAAGGTAGTTAGGTACAATATCGGTTATGGTTTGGTTTGAGACTGACCAATTCATGTTGGTTTGCTTTTCAGTTCTGTTGTTTCTCATTTTCAGTTGTGTTGGTTCAGTACGACTAACATTGTGATCATCATGGATTGATGCATATTTTCGCGGTAATTGAGAGTTATCTTGCAAGCTCAGGTTTAATGAACACTCAATTCTTGAAAGAAATCACACCCTTATACAAACACACACTTTTAGTTTGGATGCTTGGATTTAGATAATTTAATTTTAGTTATTTGATGTTTATTATGAGGAACATTGGATGTATAAATTTTTACATTTTAATGGAATGGCAACAAGTTATAAATTGTTATTTTTTTATATGGAATAGCCAGTTTATGGAATGGAATACCATAAATGGTAGCAAAACGGTGGCAAAATGTGACAAAGCGGTAGCAAAAATGTGGCAAAATAGCGGTAGCAAAACGGTGGCAAAACAAAATGTGGTAGCAAAACGGGGACAAAAAGCGGTAGTAAAAAGGTGGCAAAATAGCGATAGCAAAACGGTGACAAAAAACGGTAGCAAAACGGTGGCAAATCAACGGTAGCAAAATCGGTAGCAAAAAATAAAACGGTAGCAAATAGGTGGCAATAGGGCATTTGCTACGTGTGTTTTTGCCACCGAGTTTTTGGTGGCAAAACGGTGGCAAAAGAGCAATTGCTACCGTTTTGCGACCGAAAATGTGGTAGCAAATACCTTATTCTCTAGTAGTGAACTGTTTTAAGTGGACAAAATATATCCCTGAATTGTCCACTACGACTCATGCACAAACATAAACACTTGTTCATGGGTGGGTCAAATAAAGAAGCATTTAAAAAGTTCCTATTGTTTCCCCCCCTAAAAAACTAGGTCTTCTGATAAAACTCTGATACACACCTCAACAAAATGGAGTCGTGGAGAGGAGAAACAACATGTATGTTCTGAGCATGACTAGGATCACTCTCTAAGCTATGATTTTACCACAAAACCTAAGGCATGAGACGCTCTATCCATTTGTTAAATCGGGTACCTACAAAAGCATTCAAAAACAAAACACCATACGAAGCCTTGAAATCCAAACTTAAAGGTTTTCGGATGTGTGTGTGAAGAAACACAGAACTAATTTTAGGGGTTTATTAGTTTGGTTTATGTTTCTACCATATGGGTTAATCTCCTTATGACTTTCTGAGCTCCTTAATGATCCGTTAATCCTGCAAAACAGAACACCGTTAGCTCTTTAAAAGGGAATATGGGGGTTTCCCTCTTAACCAGACTCCGGCGTGAGAATAAGCGATTGTTTTGAGGAGATAAATGTGTGTTCAGAGTGAGAGTAGAGGGAGTAGAATGTTTAACCTGTGAACTAAGGTCTCTATTTATAGCCGGAGAGGTGTAAGAGGATGTGGGCTGATGGGCCTTGGGCCGGAAGGCGACAACACAGAGGATATGCTCCTTGTCTCGCTGGTGTCGACCGTTAGTGGCTTCTAGAAGTTCTCCGGTGCTGGCGCACCGTGATTGGAGCCACGTGTCACTGTTGTCGGCCTAGCCGTCCTTCTACCATCAGCAGGTAAGTGGAGATCGTGGGGCTGGTGTCGCTGCCCCATAATTGGTGCCACATAGGCGTCCTTGTATACTTTCTGTCTCCTGCACGTCAGACGATCGTGGAGCACGATTGAGCACAGCACAGAGGATGCGGATTGGCTCTTTTCTTCTGCCACTTGTACCTTTCGTACCTTCTGAAGTGGCCTTGCGCTATAGTTCCTGTGCGACCCTTGTTGAGCACGTAGCTAGCCCGCGTAGGACCTATAGGAGCTGAAGACTCTAATTCAGAATGCTAAGTGTTGAGTTTGGTGTGCTTTCTTGTCCAGACCTCGCGCGAGATTAATACATGATGACGTAACCCGCGCGAGGTTGACAGTAAGCAGCTTGATGAATAAGGAGTACGGTCCTGCGCGCGACCTAAATGAAGGTCTGCTGGAGCGCGGGCTCTCGAAACCCAGATGCTGGAGCCACTCCGTCTTCTATCGCGCTTGATGAAGAGGAGGAAGAAGAAGAGGAGGAGGAGCCTGCTGCCAAGTTGGTAAGCAGGAAAAGAAGTAGGGAAGAGACCACAACTGGTGTGTCTGTTGCGCCCAAAGCTGGTGAGGTTCCTTTAATCGGAAAGCAGAGCAACTTGCGCTCTCTTTATAAATTTTCTCCCGGTTAGTTTCTTGATTACCTTGCCTTCTTTGTTGTTTCATTTCTTTTTAACACTCAGTTTCTGCAGAGGCCAAAAAGAAGACCCCTGAGAAGAAGGGTGTCGCGTTTAAAGATCCCCCAGAGCCGGTGCAGAAGAGGCCCAAAGTTACCATCAAGCCTTTCAAGGCAGCGGGGTAGAGTCCGAGAAGGAGAAGAAAGCTGCCGAGAAAATCGTTGACAAGGTTTCTGAGAAGGAGAAGGAGAAAGAGGAGAAGAAGGCTACTGAAGAGCCTGTTGGTGGTGATCCAAAGGAGACCGGGACCGCTGCCACTACTGCTCGTGATAAAGCGCAGGGCCCGGAGGTCATTCATATCACGGGGCTTGACCAGCCCCATCAGGAGAAAAGGAAGGAATCTGAGGTTGAAAAACCTACCAAAATTGCGCAACCTGATGCCCCCTTCATTCCGTTAAAGTAACTTCTACTACTGGGGGATCAGGTTCTCCGATTCATAAGGAAAAATCTCATGCTGCAGGTGGTGCGAGCTCTGGTGGCGCTAAAGGACATATGCCACAGGTAATCGGCCCAAAGGATACCCTCGGTGATATTTATTACAAAACTTATACCGAGGAGGCACGCGGTAATGCTCCCCACCAAGCTCCCTGGGGTTTGAAACAGAAAGATACCTTTCAGGAGTTTGGTCCATGCCGTGACTGGTTTCTGAACTCCTTCCCTCCTGGTGAGGTTAATCGCCAAAGGGCGCGAACTCACGATGGGCTATATCAAGCCAATGTGGTTGGAGAGGCCAATACCCGCGCCACCAATCACCAAATTGTACGTGAGTGGCGCACAATGGTTAAGGAGCGGGCCAAATGGGAGAGGTATCGTGAGCGCCTTGTGAGGCAGGCTAAGGAGTTCGAGAAAACTAAAGCTGCATTTGCTGAGGAGAAGTCGAAGTTTGAGGCTGATAAGAAATCAGAGGAATGGGGCCGCGAGGGGCCTAGGGGCAAGCTTCGCGCTGCTGAAGAGCTATTGTCGAAAGAGCGTGCTGAGTTTAAGAGGATATGTGAAAAAGACAATCAGCGCGCGTTTGCAGCTCGTAACAAGATTACTGACCTTGAAGCCCAAAATGCAACACTATCAAAGAAGGTCGAGGATATTGCAGCTGATAAGGAGCGTACTGAGGTTCAACAAGTTCTAACTCCTCTTTTCCCTTTTGCTTTTTATTTGCTAGAATTCTAAGTCTGTTTTTATCTTTTGTAGGCTGAACTGAAAGCGCAGGTATCCAGTAAGGATAAAGACCTGGTGGCTAAGGACGTCGAGATTGCAGAGTTAAAACGTCGTCTGCAAGAGCAGGTCGACAAAAGTGAGTCCTTAGAGATCGGCCTTGAGGCTGAGAAAGGCAAGGCTGCTACTACTGAGGAGGCCAAGAAGAAAGCCGAGGAAGCGCGAGATGTGAGTACGGCAGCCCTCAACATAGCGCAGACTAACTACTCCGAGGTGCAAGGCATTGTCGATACTTTGGCTTCTGAAGCTGAGTGGATGCGTGGCAGGGGAGTAGTTCTGGTGAGATTCTCTTTTTGACTTAGGCTGTATTTGCTAAAATTTATTTCTTATCCATTGCCCTTGCTGTAGATGGCCAACTCTATCCTGAATGCTTCCGAGCTTGATGGAGCTGTTGCCACTCTTATAGATGCCTCACACGCGGTTGGTCACCGTGGAGGTTATCTAGAGTGTGCGCACCATGTTGAAGAAGTGTTTGGACAAGAGTTTGACACTAGTCATTGCTCAGTGACTGATCAGGCTGATGCTGAGTTAGCCCGCGCTGAAAAGGCTTATGACCATCTATCATTACCTGTGATGGATTTGGTTGCGGAGGCCCTGAAGCACGATGATTGGTGTCAACGGCTGAAGGCCATTCTCGATCCACCAGAGACTGTCGAGCTATCTGAAGAAGAAGAACCAGCCGGCGATGGTGATGGCAAAGGCGATGGTGACGATCATGAGGATGATGACGATGGTGATGGTTACGAGTAGATAGTGTGGGTAGGCTTTGTGCCTTGTAATTCTTTTTTAGACCTTTGAATGTAATTGACGCGCGGTCGCTTTACTTTGAAATGAATCAACGACGTTTTGTTTATTTCTTATGTGCTTCCTGCGCGACGCGCCTTTTGTAGCATTGTTTTTCCTATTAATTTTGAAGTTACAATTATTGCACTGTTGTTAGAAACTTTGTTTAAATTAGCGCGAATGAATGTAAGTGTGGCTCTTGTGTGAGCGTAACTGCCCGGTCTCGCGCTATGTTCGCGGAGGACCTTGGAGGCATAACTCAAGAGCTCGTAATTTACTGAAGTGTTTTTGTCCTAATCAAAAGTTTAACATGCATTTGTAACGTAGAAGGCATCATGATCAAAGGAAAACATAAGGCATATGCTTTCATTAAGTAGGAAACAGGCGCGTAGGCCAACATACAATGTCAAAACAAAATAAAGGGCGTGTAGCCAACATAGGAAATCAGTGGATAAAGGCGCGGGGCCGCGATCAGTCACATACAACACTTGTGAAATTGTTGCGCGTTCCACGTGCGAGGGATGACGTGTCCATCCAGAGTGCGCAATTTGTATGCCCCTTTCCCTAGCACCTCATGTATTAAGTATGGGCCTTCCCATTTTGGTGCTAGCTTCCCGGGGCGTTCAGCGTTTGAAGCTTCATTGTCTCTGAAGACATATTCCCCTGGAGTGAAGGTACAAATGCATACTCTTGCATTGCAGTACCTCTCCAATTGTGTCTTATACTTGGCTTCCTTGATTCGCGCTATTTCGCGCCTTTCTTCGAGTAAATCCAAGTCAAGACGGCGTTCTGCCTGGTTGTTGATTGTGTTGACTGCTGTCAAGCGTGGCGAGGGGAGGCCGACTTCAGCTGGGATAACCGCCTCTGAGCCATAGACTAGGCTAAAAGGGGTTTCGCCAGTACTTGTCTTCGGCATGGTTCGATGAGCCCATAGGATGCTTGGGAGCTCATCTACCCAACCACTTCTCTTTGTGCCCAGTCGGGCCTTTATCCCGTTGACAATACTTTTGTTTACGCTTTCAACCTGCCCGTTGCCTTGGGGGTGCGCAACGGAAGAGAAAGTACGTTCGATTTTCATCTCTTTCATCCACTTCTGAAGGTCGTCAGACGCGAAGTTGGTGCCATTGTCGGTTACAATCTTGAGTGGGAGGCTAAACCTGCAGATGATGTGTTCCCAAATAAACTTGCGCATTGCAGTAGTTGAGGCGAGAGCTTTGGCCTCCACCCATTTAGTAAAATAATCGACGGCCACGATTATGAACTTGACGGCACCAGGAGCTTCGGGGAAAGGTCCCACCATATCAATTCCCCACTGATGGAAAGGCCAAGCAGTGGATACCGGGATAAGATCGTTTTTAGGGCGCAGGGTTTTTGGGGTGTGTCTTTGACAGGAGTCGCATTTGCGCAACTCCTTTAGAGCGTCAACGTGCATCCCTGGCCAATAATATCCAGCGTTCATTATTTTCGCGACGACCATGCGTGGGCCTGCATGGATGCCGCAGATTCCTTCGTGAATCTCTCTTATCAAGTAATTTGCATCTTGGGGGTCTACACAGCGCAGAAGTGGCCCCAAGAAGGATTTTCGGTACAAGATACCGCCATTCATCTCATAATGCAGGGCCTTGTTCTGTATCTTCCTTGCCTCTGCTTTGTTGTCAGGGAGTATTCCTTCTTGCAAATACTGGATTATAGGGGTCATCCAAGATGGTTGCCCTATCTCGAACACATTCACTTGACGCAGCAAAACCGATGGGTTTTTTAGTACTTCGATTCTTACATCTTTGGCGAGATGTTGAAAAGAAGTTGAAGCGAGCTTGCTCAAGGCGTCTGCTGGTTTGTTCTCTGAGCGATTGATGTGCACAACCTTGTATGACTTGAATCTTTGAAGCGACTCTTTTGCTTGGTCTAAATATAAAGCCATAACTTCACCCTTTGCATCATATAATCCATTGTATACTTTAGTCGGTGATGACAAAATTTATTCAAACACAGCTTTTCCAATTAAAAATGTCAATCAATCTTTGATTGATAAAGTGTTTGAAGATACTACCAGTAAGTTTTTGGAAAAGGGGATCCCGAGAGTTTCAGTAACTCAGTGTAATCCGATTCCAAAAACTGAAGTTAGAAGAAAATTTGGAAATCAAAAATCACCAACGAAGCAACAACCTATCGCTTTTAAGGGTAAACAGCAACAGCAGCGAGCTCAAAATTCTAAAAGTTCACAACCGAAGGTTGAGACCAAAGGAGCTCGTTTCAAGAAGAAAAACAATGATGTTAAATTTGTAGCATCCAAGGGTACTGACAAGGTGGAGACTTTTGAAAATAAATCAAACACCTATTTTGTTCAAAAAGTCTGAATTTTAAAGCGTAACGCTCAAAACAATTACACCCAACACACAAACGGGTGTGATGAAGGAACAAGTACCTCTGGGTCTGCAGGTTCAACACGTGAAAGTCGAACCGGATCTCCCAAGTTTGTTGAGAGGAGAACGTGTTTCAAATGCGGGGAGTTTGGCCACATTATCCGAAGTTGCACAAACTCTCCAAAACCAAATTTTGTAGAAAGAGCCCCTTCTGAACAAGGTCACTCACAAAGTCGTCCTGTTTCTCCAAAACATGATAAACGCACTATTAAAGAACAGGAAACAAAACAACGACATAAGAATGTGAAGGTGATCGAAAAGGCTTTAAAACCAGAAAATGTTAAAAGGAAACCAAGTTCACAACAACAGTTAAAATCAGAAATTGTAATTAATACAGAATCTGGTAAACGGAAACAAGCTTGGAAACCGAAAAGAGGTGAAGGATCAGGGGGAGGCGTGAAATTTCCAAATCATCAAGAGATTGAAATTACATTTCTTGATTCTCAGGGGCAACCCAAGTCAATGAAGGCTTGGGTCCCCCTCTCCAACTAATCTCTGAGTGAGTGTGCAGGATGTTCCAGGAGGAACTTTCGATAGTCATAGGATTATTGATAGTGGAATATTCATGCACAAGATCGGCGACAAAAGATATTGTTGCCTTGGATGGAGAGAAGAAAAAGAAAAGAAGACAGAATTGTCTGTCGAAAGAATTTGACAACTTCGACAAAATGAAAATCATTTCAAAGTTTGATTGTTAAAGGCTTTAATCGGGTCCCCGGGATAGATTCAAACAAAATGTACGCACCTGCAGCACGTCTGATGTTCAAAATCAACAAGATGAACATGCAGTGTACATTTCTCCACGGTGTGATTGAAGAAAATGTGTTTGTTGAACAAACCAACCGCTGTGTGGATGCCTTGGCATGGATTGAACAACCGCACACTACTTCTCAAGAGAAAGACAAAGACCTTCGCTGGTGCAATGTGGAAGACCAGCCGGACCCAAAGGTCTATGATCTTGTTGCTGTGAAGAGATTTCTCAGTAGCTACAAAAATCGGCTTTGAAGTCCACACCGGGTGGATATCCAGTTTGGGAGAACACTCAAATTCCTGGCAATGCACGAATCAGTTGCAGGATACGGTTTTGAACTTCTAATCTCTCCTATCTTTGTCGATATTTAAGCTGCTTTTTGAATTATTGTCATCTTGTACAACACTCTTTGACCTGACACGTTGAACTCGAATATCACCTCACACGTGTTTGTTTACTATGAAACTCGTCAATGTTGTCATGGTCCACACTGCTTACCGACATGCCAACTGATTTTTCCAAAATTCGATAAATCATTTCTGATTCAAAATTAATTTTGGTAAACGGCATTGAGGTAAAACATGAGTTAACCGACATCGGGAAATCGTTTTTGTAAATACCTTTGTGTTTTTAAAATTTATCTTAGTTTGTTGATTTTAGGGGGAGTAAATCCAATTTTGAAAAATTCAAAAACATCGAAAATTTTCAAAATGCAAAAACAAAAGAAAAACAAAAATGAGTTTCCTGGCGAGAAAAAGAGAAAATGATAGTACATCAGTGGTCTGTTGAAACAGCTTTAAACTGAAATGCAAAATGAACAAAAAACAATAAGCAGCTCTATATAAGATGTATCGGTAGGCTTACAATCATTTTAAAGTGTGCAGGGTGATATAAACCTAAATAGACTGAAGACCAGGTGGGAACCGCACATTGGCATATGGTCTTAGTACCGAAATTTCGTTTGAGAGATTGCCGAGGTTCTGAGATATTCGGTCATTATGCTGTTTATCATCTGGGTATCATGGTTGTTTCTTTTACCGAAACAAAACGGAGAGGAAGTCTAGATCTTCCATGATACTATACATACGTGTACATACTGCATACGACCTCAATAAGTGATCAACAATCACATGTCCAATCAAAATAAGTGATAATATATCACAGCTTTCTTGCGGGAGTCAAGTTCGTCTCTTTGCTGTACGTTTGTACTGACCTGTTCACGGACTTGCTCCTGTGCCCTCATGCATATGAAAATCAAGTTCCTCATCAATAAGTGATTCTATCACATAGGGCTTGTTTTCAATCAAAATAAGTGAGTTTTCTCACATCTTTTATATGGTCTAACAGATGATAATCGGTATACTCACCGGTAAGATGAACTCTCGTGCATACCTTGATACGGGAATGTGTCGTGTGTGGATGAACACCAGTCGGTAAGTATAAATCATACACTAATCGTATCCCCTTGCCATGATTACATCTGATAAGTTGAGCTTATGTGGACAACAATACCAATAATCGTTATAGGATGCTTATCTAATTGTTAACAAAATGAACAACCAGAGCGTTTTGACATGACCGTACACTGATATGATTCTCTTACCCTCGAAACTCGCAAAAAGAATGTCTGTAAATATTTATTTACTGTTTTCTGTTTAAGCATCTTTGTATATATTTATTTATTGCTTTCCGTCTTTACATATGAGAAATGAAAATTTTCAAAAAGATTTTAGGTGTGTTTTAATATAAACTTTATAAAAGCCAAAAAGATTTTTCTTCTAGTTTATTTTTGATTGACCGATGTTGGAACTCTAGTCTATCCTACCCAAAATCCTGATTGTAAGCCGGAAAACAATTGCACCTTCATAAACTGTCGAAGTTAACAAGTTTTGAAAGTTAAAAGATTAAAATTGATCAATTTCTAAACTTTCAAACTGTTGTCGGTCGGTGTTTGATTGAGATTTGATCTCATATGTGTCGAATGTTTAATTTGTCGATATTCTAAGCGGTTGTTCTCATTACGTGTTTAGCTTTCTTGTATGTGCAGATGCGACATCAGAACCAGCTAAAAGCGAAGAGAACGTGTCAGATGACAAGCCGTAAAGTGAAGACACGACAGTGATGCAATCTGAAGATCAAGATGATCGGGTTGCAGTTGATCACTCCTCAACACCACAAGGATCTAAAGTATTGAAGATAAAAAGATTCACGAGCATCATTAAGGGGGAGTTTGTTGATACACTCCCTATTTGCGACACGTGAAGATTTTGAAGATCCTCCGATATGGAAGACGAACCATCACGAGTAGCGTCCAAGGGGGAGTTTGTTGGTACACTTTATGTGGACGCGACTCGACTCGGCTCGGTTCGACACGGTTAGGTTCAGCTCAAGCCCGACGTAGCGACATTCCTCCGTCGTACGCCCCAGAGATCGACACGCGAAGCACGGAGAGACGCGACCTTTCTGTAGACACATCACCATGACATCACCTTAGTGATGTCATGATGATGTCAATGAAATTCTCAAATTCATTCTCAAAGTCATGCATGACGAAATCTGTTTGTGATTTCGTTAATATATATATGCGAAATCTCCCTTTGTTTTCGTCACTATGTGTGTGGCGAAATCCCTGATTTCGTCACACATGGTTTTCGTCAAATGGGTTTTCGCCGTTGGTCAGTATAAATAGCTCAGTTGTTTATCAGTTTAATTATGAGTTCATGAGACCACTGTGAAACTCCATGAGTGAGCACAGAGAGACTTTGTGAGAGTCTGTAAACATTGTTTGTATATGTTTGTGGTTGTACTCATCCCTAATCAATAGATATTGAATCTTTGGTTACGCGTGTGTTTTACGTTGTGTTTGGTTTGCACCGTCACGGGGATTCCGCACCCGTTACCGTGTTTGTTATAAACAAGGATAGGTTTTCGTATCGGATCCACTGAGAAAAACGGACCTACAATTGGTATCAGAGCTTTGGCTCTTTTCCTTGTTTAAAACCAAACATTGTTCGTGTTTTAACAAGTGTATTATTTTGATCTTTCAGATTTCGTTCTTGAAAAGTTCATATATTTTCTGAAAAATTTTTCCTAAAATCTATTAGATCTTGCTTGTTTTGCTCAAAAGTTTTATCAAAAACCTTGTTAAATTGATTGTTTACGTGTTAAACCGGGTTTTTAGTAAAAGTTTTAAGCGAATTCGGGTTTCGGAAAGTTGTTTGGTGACCGGAATTCATCGTGTTCTTCACTAATATTCAAAGTGTTCTTCATTATTTCAACCTTTTGATCTTTGACAAAGTGACTGTATAAGTTGTTGGTGTTTTTTAAATTTAATAAATAAAAGGAAATCTATTAAAATATGGGTCACAATGTTGTGTTCGGTGAGAAAAGCATGGCAGTTTGAAAAGGGTGTACTCTTTGTCAGAATAGGATAAGGCATGTTTGAAAATATTTCACCAACTCTTGTGATCTTATCCCTTTTGTTGAAGAAAGTCAAAAAGAGAGTTTATCAAAGGGTTTCGTCGCATAACAGTCTTTTGGGTTATGTATCTATTTAATTCTGATTGGGCCAATTCAAAAACAATCTGACAATTCACATGTTACATTGTCCAACAATCTGAGTTTCATCATAAGTCAAGGATTCATCAAAGGTTACATCATCAGATGTTTTGTCATTATCCATAATCAGCTTTTGTCGATCAAGACATGGATCATCCAGTTTCATCGCTGATTTAATATAATCCTGTTTCGTCGACCAGTATTAAAAAAAAACAAAACAATCAGTTTCGTCGTACATAGATTTGGGCTTCAAAACCATTTGGGCTTCACCAGTTCCTCACATACAACAAAACTGAATTGGGCTTCACATTTCATTGGGCTTAAAACTGAATTGAGTTACATTCTGATTCGTCGCATTATTCTATTCAAGACACAGACCCATTTAATATATTATTCTGTTTCGTCGAAGGTTATTAAAGTCAAGTGTTTCGTCTCAATGCATATATATAATTGGGTTTCGTCGATTGGTCAACAGGAATTGTGTTTCGTCGACTTCAGCAATCACTCAGTTTCGTCGACATCATTCTTCAATTCGGTTTCATCGATCAGGATCTGGTTTTCAATTTCATACACCAATCATGAGTTGTACTAGCCCTTGGGATTGGAGTACGGATCCACAACCAGCTCAAAAACAGATGTCGATGGCCGAATATTTAAGGAGTACCATACCTCAACCCCCTCCACATCAGACTTCGATGGCCGCATATTTAATTAATTCCATACCTCAACCCCCTCCACAAGTTCCTCCCACTCAACCTCAATTTGATCCAAATGCCTATATTCCAAAACCATCGATTACTTACACTCCACTTCAACCTCGCTTTGCTACACCTCAAGCTCAACCTCAACAAGGCAACCAAAATCCTTTCATAAATCAAACAAGTACATCCACGTCCAACTCAAATAAAGCCGATGACTCCTGGTCTGTACAATTTGGAAGTGGAGATCAAGGAGGAACTGAGTTTTATGCTGAAATTGTCAAGAATGTTAATGATGGTGAATCTTCAGGAAATGATGACAGTTCAGGATATAGTGGCAGTACTGATGCAGATAGATCAGGTGTGAGTGATTACAGTTCAGAATCGTACGTGAAGGAGGGAATGGATTCTAAAACTGATAGTTTGTCGAATGATGCCGAGGAGATGAAATGTCAAAAATTTGTCTTGGTCAAGAAAGCTGATGCTACATCAGAAGAAATGGAGAAGATTCTCACTGAAGATGGATCTTTCTCTTCTCAGACTGCCTTTATGGCTAATGTCACAGCTTCTACAAGTCAGGTAAAATCTGAAACTCCTAGCATATGTAGTGATTGTGCTGATATGAAACGTAAATGTGCTGAATTGAAACATGAATCTGAAACGGTTCATAGTCACAATCAGAGTTTGGTTATTGAACTGTCAAAGTGCAAAGAGGCAAATATGGCTTTAGTTAGAAACGAAAAGGATTTTAAATATGTAATTGAAACCTTAAAGAAAAGTGTTTCCGAAGTGACCAAAACTGTTTATCATAATTGTTAGTATATTGGAGTTTGAACTCCATCTCTCTCCACTAGCAATACCGACCCCACTGCCTTATCCGAAGAAGACAAGTACAGGATGAGTGGTTCCTTTTCGAACGGCGTGGTCAGGGTAGGGAGCTTAATCAAACACTCTTTCATTTGCTGGAAAGCGACTTCTGCTTCAGGCGTCCACTTGAATTCTTTCTTTTTCACGCAGTTGCGCAGAGTGCTAATAAAAGGATATGACTTTGCAGCGTGGTTTTGTAGGTCCGTTTTTCTCGGTGGATCCGATACGAAAACCTATCCTTGTTTATAACAAACACGGTAACGGGTGCGGAATCCCTGTGACGGTGCAAACCAAACACAGTGTAAAACACACGCGTAACCAAAGATTTAATATCTATTGATTAGGGATGAGTACAACCACAAACATATACAAACAATGTTTACAGACTCTCACAAAGTCTCTCTGTGCTCACTCATGGAGTTTCACAGTGGTCTCATGAACTCATAATTAAACTGATAAACAACTGAGCTATTTATACTGAACAACGGTGAAAACCCATTTGACGAAAACCATGTGTGATGAAATCAGGGATTTTGCCACACACATAGTAACGAAAACAAAGGGAGATTTCACATATGTATATTAACGAAATCACAAACAGATTTCGTCATGCATCACTTTGAGAATGAATTTGAGAATTTCATTGACATCATCATGACATCACTAAGGTGATGTCATGGTGATGTGTCTACAGAAAGGTCGCGGCTCTCCGTGCTTCGCGTGTCGATCTCTGGGGCGTACGACAGAGGAATGTCGCTACGTCGGGCTTGAGCTGAACCTAACCGTGTCAAACCGAGTCGAGTCGAACCGAGCCGAGTCGAGTCGCGTCCACATAAAGTGTACCAACAAACTCCCACTTGGACGCTACTCGTGATGGTTCGTCTTCCATATCGGAGGATCTTCAAAATCTTCACGTGTCGCAAATAGGGAGTGTATCAACAAACTCCCCCTTGAATGATGCTCGTGAATCTTTTTATCTTCAATACTTTAGAGCCTTGTGGTGTTGATGAGTGATCAACTGCAACCCGATCATCTTGATCTTCAGATTGCATCACTGTCGTGTCTTCACTTTACGGCTTGTCATCTGACACGTTCTCTTCGCTTTTAGCTGGTTCTGATGTCGCATCTGCACATACAAGAAAGCTAAACACGTAATGAGAACAACCGCTTAGAATATAGGTAAATTAAACAATCGACACATATGAGATCAAATCTCAATCAAACACCGACCGACAACAGTTTGAAAGTTTAGAAATTGATCAATTTTAATCTTTTAACTTTCAAAACTTGTTAACTTCGACAGTTTATGAAGGTGCAATTGTTTTCCGGCTTACAATCAGGATTTTGGGTAGGATAGACTAGAGTTCCAACATCGGTCAATGAAAAATAAACTAGAAGAAAAATCTTTTTGGCTTTTATAAAGTTTATATTAAAACACACCTAAAATCTTTTTGAAAATTTTCATTTCTCATATGTAAAGACGGAAAACAATAAATAAATATATACAAAGATGCTTAAACAGAAAACAGTAAATAAATATTTACAGACATTCTTTTTGCGAGTTTCGAGGGTAAGAGAATCATATAAGTGTACGGTCATGTCAAAACGCTCTGGTTGTTCATTTTGTTAACAATTAGATAAGCATCCTATAACGATTATCGGTATTGTTGTCCACATAAGCTCAACTTATCAGATGTAATCATGGCAAGGGGATACGATTAGTGTATGATTTATATTTACCGACCGGTGTTCATCCACACACGACACATTCCCGTATCAAGGTATGCACGAGAGTTCATCTTACCGGTGAGTATACCGATTATCATCTGTTTGACCGTATAAAAGATGTGAGAAAACTCACTTATTTTGATTGAAAACAAGCCCTATGTGATAGAATCACTTATTGATGAGGAACTTGATTTTCATATGCATGAGGGCACAGGAGCAAGTCCGTGAACAGGTCAGTACAAACGTACAGCAAAGAGACGAACTTGACTCCCGCAAGAAAGCTGTGATATATTATCACTTATTTTGATTGGACATGTGATTGTTGATCACTTATTGAGGTCGTATGCAGTATGTACACGTATGTATAGTATCATGGAAGATCTAGACTTCCTCTCCGTTTTGTTTCGGTAAAAGAAACAACCATGATACCCAGATGATAAACAGCATAATGACCGAATATCTCAGAACCTCGGCAATCTCTCAAACGAAATTTCGGTACTAAGACCATATGCCAATGTGCGGTTCCCACCTGGTCTTCAGTCTATTTAGGTTTATATCACCCTGCACACTTTAAAATGATTGTAAGCCTACCGATACATCTTATATAGAGCTGCTTATTGTTTTTTGTTCATTTTGCATTTCAGTTTAAAGCTGTTTCAACAGACCACTGATGTACTATCATTTTCTCTTTTTCTCGCCAGGAAACTCATTTTTGTTTTTCTTTTGTTTTTGCATTTTGAAAATTTTTGATGTTTTTGAATTTTTCAAAATTGGATTTACTCCCCCTAAAATCAACAAACTAAGATAAATTTTAAAAACACAAAGGTATTTACAAAAACGATTTCCCGATGTCGGTTAACTCATGTTTTACCTCAATGCCGTTTACCAAAATTAATTTTGAATCAGAAATGATTTATCGAATTTTGGAAAAATCAGTTGGCATGTCGGTAAGCAGTGTGGACCATGACAACATTGACGAGTTTCATAGTAAACAAACACGTGTGAGGTGATATTCGAGTTCAACGTGTCAGGTCAAAGAGTGTTGTACAAGATGACAATAATTCAAAAAGCAGCTTAAATATCGACAAAGATAGGAGAGATTAGAAGTTCAAAACCGTATCCTGCAACTGATTCGTGCATTGCCAGGAATTTGAGTGTTCTCCCAAACTGGATATCCACCCGGTGTGGACTTCAAAGGCGATTTTTGTAGCTACTGAGAAATCTCTTCACAGCAACAAGATCATAGACCTTTGGGTCCGGCTGGTCTTCCACATTGCACCAGCGAAGGTCTTTGTCTTTCTCTTGAGAAGTAGTGTGCGGTTGTTCAATCAATGCCAAGGCATCCACACAGCGGTTGGTTTGTTCAACAAACACATTTTCTTCAATCACACCGTGGAGAAATGTACACTGCACGTTCATCTTGTTGATTTTGAACATCAGACGTGCTGTATGTGCGTACATTTTGTTTGAATCTATCCCGGGGACCCGATTAAAGCCTTTAACAATCAAACTTTGAAATGATTTTCATTTTGTCGAAGTTGTCAAATTCTTTCGACAGACAATTCTGTCTTCTTTTCTTTTTCTTCTCTCCATCCAAGGCAACAATATCTTTTGTCGCCGATCTTGTGCATGAATATTCCACTATCAATAATCCTATGACTATCGAAAGTTCCTCCTGGAACATCCTGCACACTCACTCAGAGATTAGTTGGAGAGGGGGACCCAAGCTTTCATTGACTTGGGTTGCCCCTGAGAATCAAGAAATGTAATTTCAATCTCTTGATGATTTGGAAATTTCACGCCTCCCCCTGATCCTTCACCTCTTTTCGGTTTCCAAGCTTGTTTCCGTTTACCAGATTCTGTATTAATTACAATTTCTGATTTTAACGGTTGTTGTGAACTTGGTTTCCTTTTAACATTTTCCGGTTTTAAAGCCTTTTCGATCACCTTCACATTCTTATGTTGTTGTTTTGTTTCCTGTTCTTTAATAGTGCGTTTATCATATTTTGGAGAAACAGGACGACTTTGTGAGTGACCTTGTTCAGAAGGGGCTCTTTCTACAAAATTTGGTTTTGGAGAGTTTGTGCAATTTCTGATAATGTGGCCAAACTCCCCGCATTTGAAACACGTTCTCCTCTCAACAAACTTGGGAGATCCGGTTCGACTTTCACGTGTTGAACCTGTAGACCCAGAGGTACTTGTTCCTTCATCACACCCGTTTGTGTGTTGGGTGTAATTGTTTTGAGCGTTACGCTTTAAAATTCAGACTTTTTGAACAAAATCGGTGTTTGATTTATTTTCAAAAGTCTCCACCTTGTCAGTACCCTTGGATGCTACAAATTTAACATCATTGTTTTTCTTCTTGAAACGAGCTCCTTTGGTCTCAACCTTCGGTTGTGAACTTTTAGAATTTTGAGCTCGCTGCTGTTGCTGTTTACCCTTAAAAGCGATAGGTTGTTGCTTCGTTGGTGATTTTTGATTTCCAAATTTTCTTCTAACTTCAGTTTTTGGAATCGGATTACACTAAGTTACTGAAACTCTCGGGATCCCCTTTTCCAAAAACTTACTGGTAGTATCTTCAAACACTTTATCAATCAAAGATTGATTGACATTTTTAATTGGAAAAGCTGTGTTTGAATAAATTTTGTCATCACCGACTAAAGTATACAACACGTTATCACTTTTAATGGTAGACACTGTCTCAGTGATAGGATCTATCTCTTGTTTAGCACCAGTTGATTGCACAACAGGAGTAGGAGGATCACACAGAATATGATTCTCAATAGGGACTTCTACTCCTTTGTTCTTTTTAAGATATTTATCCTCATCACTCACATCTGGTTCATCATCTGACGAATCATAGTCCTCAACTGTGGGAGGACTTTGATTTGAAGCACATGATGACTTTTCTTTCTGATCAGATGAACCCTCCGATGAATTGTCCGTTTTGAACCCTAAGCCAATTGTAACTTCCCCATAATCAAGAGGTACAGTTAGCTCAAAACGCGACATTTCTTCCTGTGACACCTGTGTCACTTCAACCATCAAAAAAATGCCAAACCAATGAAATATTTTATTTCATACTTGGGAATTGTAAAAATATGTGTATCGTTTGCACATATCAACTCTTGTTCGATTTCAAGCTTTAAATCGCTTTCTGGAGGGTTATACGCGCTCTAATGCGTAGATATAACCAGTTTAATGCAACAAACACTCCGGAATAGTGAAATAGGCTTAACATACCTTAAATAACCTTTACATAACTTAGAAATAAGTTTTGGATGGTTTGGTATGCCAAAAACAAGTTAATTCGCTTATAGGGACTAAACTTGACAAACTGCGAAACTATGCCAATTCGAACAGTAACGAACATTCCGGAATATGACCATAAGTTAAACATACCATAAATATCCTTTACATAGCTTAGAAATAGGCTTTGAGGGGATTGGTGTGCTAAAATAAACTTTTGGGTCATTCAGGGACTAAAAGTGCCAAAAAGTGCACAAGTTTGCACTTTCGCGCATAACTTACGTTCTGAATGCATCCGGACAACCAAAAATTTATGTAAGTACTAAAATATTTTATTTTAATGTTTGGCATAAGAAAAATCCATTCGTCACGCCATTTGGATCATTTTTCGTGCTTATGAGCATTCCGTCGTAATTAACCGAACAACGCAATCGTACGGCCAAACGAACTGACATCTGGCATATTTTTGAGCATGTTTCATGTTCCCTATACTTTAACATCCTTATAAAGCTTAAAAATGGGTTTGACGGGTGTTAGAAGTGCTAAAACACGACGTTACGTGCACAGGGGCCTGTTCTGCCAATTTTCAAATTCTGGTCTGCAGGTCCTTGCGCACCTCAACACTCTGAGTGTTGCGGTGCGCAAGCAGGGGTCAGATATGCAGAAACTCGTTTAATCTGCTGTTAACAGCCTTTAACCCCTCCAAAGGCCAAGGCCAAGTGTCAAACTCTTGTGGTGGGAGCAATATAAGTTACCATAACATTCCGACAAGTGTACGGATTAGATCGTGCCCCCTTTTCCAAGAAACAATCCTAACGGTGAACCGAAAACTATAAATACCCACCTCCACCCTTCACTTTTCCTCACAAGAATCTGATCTAATGTGCTCTAAGTTGAAACCTTTGTTTCATACCTGAGCTATTTTGATCTAGATTAGCATTCGGGGACCCTTCGTAAGTATTCCTTCGTTCTTTTATTGTTTTTCGAGTCCGAAAGTCAAACTTTGTTTGAGTTTCTGCGTTGACCAGTTTATGGTTAATGCGAAGTTCGTTTGAACTTCGCAACGTGATTGTAATCACGATGGTTATAGTCCTTTGTGACTATGCCTACTGATTACCACGTTGTCAAGGGTCGTAAGGGTAAGCGATCTAAAAAATCGCTTATACCTTCGAACCCGACCCGTTTGGTCGATCATTAGGATCCGACCAAGCACATTAGGTGACCATAGTATATAGGGAATAACCTTCCGAGGTTATACCTTATGGTCGCTTCGTTTAAGTAGTTGTATGATAGGTAGTTTATATGCCTTAGGTAAATTACCAAAATGCCCTTTTGACGCCAAAATTCATTTTAAGCATATGTAACATAACTTTTGACATCTAAACTGATTTGACAACAATATTAGACATGTTAAGGCATATGTTACTTGTCATAGGACTAGTTAAGCGGTCCGAACGCGTTTTACGCGAACGACGCGTTAAAGTAGCATAAGCTACCTAAACGGGTCGTAACGGGTCGTAAGCACTTAGGTTAGGTTTCATTTAGAATATAGGCTTTGTTGAACCATACTACATGAGTTCTCATACTAATTTGGTTTACGAACCCTCATTCTATCCGGTCCTCTGATTTAGGTCCGGTTATTAACATAGTTACCTATACTAGGTGCCGTTTGATATCCGTGATCTCTAGCATTGCTTGGTGGTTATCTTAGGACTTTTGAGCAATCTCAAATGAGTACATAGACCCCTCTTTTATTGTTTTCCAAACTGTTTTGGGGTGAAACACATGTGCCTACTTGTTACTTTCATGCTTTCCTGTTTTCACATCATATACCTGCTATGTTCGTTAGTACATAATAGTACATGATTTCATACATTTTATGCTATGTATGCCCATAGTGTGCATACTTAGTACATCACTTTACAATACATTTTATGCTATGTATGCCCATTGTGTGCATACTTAGTACATCACTTTACAATACATTTTATGCTATGTATGCCCATTGTGTGCATACTTAGTACATCACTTTACAATACATTTCATGCTATGTACGCCCATTGTGTGCATACTTAGTACATTGTTTTACATTACACTTATGCTATGTATGTCCATTACGTGCATACTTAGTACATTGTTTTACATTGCTTTTCTGTTGCATATGCTCATCAAGCATATGAACACATTATACTACATTTCGAACCGTTATAACCATTTGAACCGTGTGAACCATTTGTATCTGTTGACATGATTTACATTTGACAATAGACATTTGACTATACATAAACATTTCTACAATTGTTAAACATTACATCTTGGTGGTTTGGTTTGAGTAAGTGATTTAAGTAACGAGGCGTGTGTAATATGATACAAGCATGGTGGATACGCCGCTGGTACTTCCTATATATAAGTGTTTGTATGGTATTACATATCGTAGCGTTATTTGAACCATTTCAATTTGAGACATATAACATTTTATACAAATAACATACTTTTCACAAGACATTGATTTACAAACAACTTATCTTATACAAACTCATTTTACATGGTTATTCATTTAACCATACATTATTCTCTTATTTATACATATCATCTGATCTTATCATTTTTCAAATGATTTACAAGACAAAGCAAATTACAAGGTTCATGACTGACTTTTGCTAAACAACAACTTTTTCTAAACTTATAAGTCATGAATCCAATTTTCACAAACCTATGTATCTCACAGGCATTTTTATGCTGACGTACCTATTTTCACATGTGTTTTCAGGAGATGATGCATAGGACTTATCAAGACATACTTAGGCGGACCTGTGCCTTAGTGACTTAAAACGAGACAAGAACTAGTTAATTTATGTTATGTTCTCTTTGGTTATTGTTTAAAACAATGTAAACTCTCATGTTTGATTAATAAAACGAAACTTAATTGCCATGGATTTGAAACAATTAATTCTGTTACAACACTCCCCGACGTTTCCGCCACGTTTGGTTTTTCCACGTGGTCGGGGTGTGACAGAAAGGATGGTATCAGAGCCAATGGTTATAGGGAATTAGGTTATTAGTAATGCTTTGACCTAGTCTATAACCTTCCTAGGACCCTAACGCGAGTTTACTTGCGTTTAGTCATAAAACAATACCGTCACCTATCCTTAGGCGACAATCACAACGAGAACATTAATTCCGAATCCGCTTTGAAAATTAATCATCTGTTTTTGGATGATTGATTACTAGGTTTTGAACCCTCAGTTGTAAGGTTTTGAACCCTTTGTTATAAGGTTTTGAACCCCTTTGAATTTTCAAAATCTCGTCAAAGTTTTGGGTCCTAAATAGTGTGAACACGTGCAAACTGGAAGAGTGAATGCCTGTACCCTGAGTTTTCTGTCTAAGGCTAGAGTGTTCGTACAAATCCACATAATCGGACCAGTCACTCTTACCTGGGAACTCTTGGGGTGAGTGTCCACTTATAGGCGAGCATGTCTTCGCGATACACTATGAGGATCTATTTGCTTTGATTCAGCCTTTGTGTTGTTTGTTTGCTTCGTGGTTCAAACAAATGACCATCAACCATGATTATGGTCGGTAATTGTAACATCCTATTCTTACCCAATGCCATTTCATTTGTTTTCTCTCTTGATTCCCCTTTTAGAATGCCTCCTCGACGCGAAAATCCGGTATCTATTGAAGAGCTGGCAGCTATCATTACACAGCAAATAACTGCTGCAATCCCGAACATCGTTGCCCAATGTAACCAAGCCCTCAACAACAATAATGCCCCCTGCAGCTTCAAGATGTTCAACTCGGCTAAGCCATCAAAGTTTTCTGGGTCTCAAGGAGCGACTGCACTTCTACAATGGTTCGAGAGTCTAGAGAGCACCTTCAGACATGTTCAATGCCCAAATGAGTGAAAGGTAGACTTTGCATCTAGTGTCTTTGAGAAACGAGATTTGACATGGTGGAACGGTGTGATGAGAGATAGGGGTGCCGAAGTGGCAGTGGCTCAAACGTGGGAAGAACTTCGAGCACTGATGATGAAGGAATTCTGTCCTCGTCACGAGATCAGAGCCTTGGAAAGGGAATTCGACGATCTTAAACAAGACAGTGGTGAACATCGAGCATACACTGATCGATATGAGGAGCTGAGCCTGTTGTGTCCCACCATGGTTACGCCTTTGGATAAGGCGATCGAAAAATACATTGATGGTCTCCCTGACTCCGTTCAGGACATTGTTACTGGTAGTAACCCCACTACGGTTAGGCAGGCCATTGAGCTATCTGCAACCTTGACTGAATCTCAGATCAGGAAACGTAAGCTTTTCCGAAAGGGTGACAAGAAACCGGTCGAGGAATCGAAACCAATCGAGGAATCAAAGACCATGGATGAACAGACTGGATCCCCTAAGAAGTCAAAGAAGCGAAAGGCTTCTCAGAACTTCGCCATGGTTACTCACAATGATCAAGCCGTCCCCAACCAACCAGCTCAACCCCCTGCTAGGAAGCCATACAATGGAACTTCACCCTTGTGCAACCAATGTAAACTTCATCATCATGCTAGGGTGAAGTGCCGCGAATGCCAAATTTGTGGACTTAAAGGTCATACTGCAAAAGTTTGCCAAGCTGCAGTTGCACCAAATCAAGTTGACAACAATCCTGCTCAAGCTCGCTTTCCACCAGGTTCTTGCTACAATTGTGGCGAGATGGGTCATTTCCGAAGAAATTGCCCAAAGCTTGCTAATGCTAATCCAACACAGTGATGAGTATCTGACCGACTAGAAGACAACACCCTTTAGAAATAATCATGTCTTGTGTATTATTTTCTTTTGTTGTCAAAGTCCATGAAACAGTTGTTATCATTGTTTATAAATAAATCTTTTATTTATATTGCAATGTATTTATGAGGTTGTATGTATAAACAACATATCCCTTACAATACCGACAATTAAGGAATCGTATTCCTTGAAAAGCAAACTACCACCCAAATTTTTTTTCCATTTTATGATATCTTGCGTTTCCACGAAGTTCCTAAGTACTCGTTTCTTCTAAGGAAAACGAAGTACAAGGCGCAAGTTACAACACTAGACGAATACCCAAAGTACCACTATAAATCCTTAATAGGGTACCTAAGGGTATTTTCGTAAATCCTAAAATTTTTGTGTTCCTTAATTCAAATATTACGTTTCTTTGAAAACAAAATCAAATTTTTGGGAGATCTTCCTATCTTTTCAGATAGATTCCAGAGGACATCGAAGTCTATCAACTGGTTTCCACATCCATTTTCAATCGATAACAAGTTAATAACAAATTAATAATCAAATTAAACAACTATGTGATTATGTGCTTATGTGTTCCCTTTTTATGTTTTTGTGTAATCCAAGTTTTGTTATCCAAATCCTCGTAGAATCTTCCATATCTTCGTATAAGGAATTCATAGTAGGATATCCAAAAGTACTGTATTAAATCCTCAATGGGCTTTTACGTAATAGTAAAGACCCTTGGATTATATTGTACTATTCCATAATTAGACCACTTGAGTGGTCTAGTTAAACAGATTGATCCAAAAAAATCTGGTTAGGAATATCATGTGATGAAATAGCTGAAGGGACTCCTTGGTGGCCTAACTAAGAAGATCCTCTGTCGATCTAATTAAAAGGACCCTATGGTAGTCTAGTCACCCTCATCACAGGTTTGATATCCTTCCCCAAAACATTACAAAACAAACTGTGCGGACTGTGCAAGGAATTACATAATTATGGATGCATACATAATTATGGAATTTAGTGCACAGAAACCACAGCAAGTTTTGTCGTGTATCTAGAGTTAACCCTATTCATTTTTGTTTCTAAAGAAATTGTGGAAAATGACTCATTCCGTTCATTTTCGTTTCTGAAGAAATTGTGGAAAATGACTCATTCCGTTCATTTTCGTTCCTGAAGAAATCGTGGAAAATGACTCATTCTGTTCATTTTCGTTTCAGAAGAAATTGTGGAAAATGACTCATTCCGTTCATTTTCGTTTCTGAAGAAATTGTGGAAAATGACTCATTCCGTTCATTTTCGTTCCTGAAGAAATCATGGAAAATGACTTATTCCGTTCATTTTCGTTTCTGAAGAAATTGTGGAAAATGACTCATTCTGTTCATTTTCGTTTCTGAAGAAATGGTGGAAAATGACTCATTCCGTTCATTTTCGTTCCTGAAGAAATCATGGAAAATGACTCATTCCGTTCATTTTCGTTTCTGAAGAAATTGTGGAAAATGACTCATTCCGTTCATTTTCGTTTATGAAGAAATTGTGGAAAATGACTCATTCTGTTCATTTTTTTTCGTTTCT
This sequence comes from Helianthus tuberosus, assembly GCA_030545235.1. Classification (NCBI taxonomy): domain Eukaryota; kingdom Viridiplantae; phylum Streptophyta; class Magnoliopsida; order Asterales; family Asteraceae; genus Helianthus; species Helianthus tuberosus. Next base: position 73,147,630 of record CM060444.1, read on the forward strand.
GAAGAAATTGTGGAAAATGACTCATTTCGTTCATTTTCGTTTCTGAAGAACTTATGGAAAATGACTCATTCCGTTCATTTTCGTTTATGAAGAATGTCTGTTAAGGAAATGTCAGGATTACACCTTTCATATCTCTGGTGGTTATTTGACACAAACTCACAGATAGACTCCTACGAATAAATTTCGGGACGAAATTTCCTAAAGTAGGGGAGACTGTGACACCTGTGTCACTTCAACCATCAAAAAAATGCCAAACCAATGAAATATTGTATTTCATACTTGGGAATTGTAAAAATATGTGTATCGTTTGCACATATCAACTCTTGTTCGATTTCAAGCTTTAAATATCTTTCTGGAGGGTTATACGCGCTCTGATGCGTAGATATAACCAGTTTAATGCAACAAACACTCCGAAATAGCGAAATAGGCTTAACATATCTTAAATAACCTTTACATAACTTAGAAATAAGTTTTGGATGGCTTGGTATGCCAAAAACAAGTTAATTCGCTTACAGGGACTAAACTTGACAAACTGCGAAACTATGCCAATTCGAACAGTAACGAACATTCCGGAACATGACCATAAGTTAAACATACCATAAATATCCTTTACATATCTTAGAAATAGGCTTTGAGGGGTTCGGTGTGCTAAAATAAGCTTTTGGGTCATTCAGGGACTAAAAGTGCCAAAAAGTGCACAAGTTTGTACTTTCGCGCATAACTTACATTCTGAATGCATCCGGACATCCAAAAATTTATGTAACCACTAAAATATTTTATTTTAGTGTTTGGCATAAGAAAAATCCATTCGTCACGCCATTTGGATCATTTTCGCGCTTATGCGCATTCCGTCGTAATTAACCGAACAACGCAATCGTACGGCCAAACGAATTGACATCCGGCATATTTTTGAGCATGTTTCATGTTCCCTATTCTTTAAAATCCTTATAAAGCTTAAAAATGGGTTTGACGGGTGTTAGAAGTGCTAAAACACGACGTTACGTGCACAGGGGCCTGTTCTGCCAATTTTCAAATTCTGGTCTGCAGGTCCTTGCGCACCTCAACACTCTGAGTGTTGCGGTGCACAAGAAGGGGTCAGATATGTAGAAACTCGTTTAATCTGCTGTTAACAGCCTTTAACCCCTCCAAAGGCCAAGGCCAAGTGTCAAACTCTTGTGGTGGGAGCAATATAAGTTACCACAACATTCCGACAAGTGTACGGCTTAGATCGTGCCCCCTTTTCCAAGAAACAATCCTAACGGTGAACCGAAAACTATAATTACCCACCTCCACCCTTCACTTTTCCTCACAAGAATCTGATCTAATGTGCTCTAAGTTGAAACCTTTGTTTCATACCAGAGCTATTTTGATCTAGATTAGCATTCGGAGACCCTTCGTAAGTATTCGTTCGTTCTTTTATGGTCAATGCGAATTTCGTTTGACTTTCTGTGTTGACCAGTTTATGGTCAATGCGAATTTCGTTTGAACTTCGCAATGTGATTGTAATCACAATGGTTATAGTCCTTTGTGACTACGCCTACTGATTACCACGTTGTCTAGGGTCGTAAGGGTAAGCGATCTAATAAATCGCTTATACCTTCGAACCCGACCCGTTTGGTCGATCATTAGGATCCGACCAAGCACATTAGGTGACCATAGTATATAGGGAATACCCTTCCGTGGTTATACCTTATGGTCGCTTCATTTAAGTAGTTGTATGATAGGTAGTTTATATGCCTTAGGTAAATTACCAAAATGCCCTTTTGACGCCAAAATTCATTTTAAGCATATGTAACATAACTTTTGACATCTAAACTGATTTGACAACAATATTAGACATGTTAAGGCATATGTTACTTGTCATAGGACTAGTTAAGCGGTCCGAACGCGTTTTACGCGAACGACGCGTTAAAGTAGCATAAGCTACCTAAACGGGTCGTAACGGGTCGTAAGCACTTAGGTTAGGTTTCATTTAGAATGTAGGCTTTGTTGAACCATACTACATGAGTTCTCATACTCATTTGGTTTACGAACCCTCATTCTATCCGATCCTCCGATTTAGGTCCGGTTATTAACATAGTTACCTATACTAGGTGCCGCTTGATATCCGTGATCTCTAGCATTGCTTGGTGGTTATCTTAGGACTTCTGAGCAATCTCAAGTGAGTACATAGACCCCTCTTTTAGTGTTTTCCAAACTGTTTTGGGGTGAAACACATGTGCCTACTTGTTACTTTTATGCTTTCCTGTTTTCACATCATATACCTGCTATGTTCGTTAGTACATAATAGTACATGATTTCATACATTTTATGCTATGTATTCCCATTGTGTGCATACTTAGTACATCACTTTACAATACATTTTATGCTATGTATGCCCATTGTGTGCGTACTTAGTACATCACTTTACAATACATTTCATGCTATGTACGCCCATTGTGTGCATACTTAGTACATTGTTTTACATTACACTTATGCTATGTATGTCCATTACGTGCATACTTAGTACATTGTTTTACATTGCATTTCTGTTGCATATGCTCATCCAGCATATGAACACATTATACTACATTTCGAACCGTTGAAACCATTTGAACCGTGTGAACCATTTGTATCTGTTGACATGATTTACATTTGACAATAGACGTTTGACTATACATAAACATTTCTACAATTGTTAAACGTTACATCTTGGTGGTTTGGTTTGAGTAAGTGATTTAAGTAACGAGGCGTGTGTAATTTGATACAAGCATGGTGGATACGCCGCTGGTACTTCCTATATATAAGTGTTTCTATGGTATTACATATCGTAGCGTTATTTGAACCATTTCAATTTGAGACATATAACATTTTATACAAATAACATACTTTTCACAAGACATTGATTTACAAACAACTTATCTTATACAAACTCATTTTACATGGTTATTCATTTAACCATACATTATTCTCTTATTTATACATATCATCTGATCTTATCGTTTTTCAAATGATTTACAAGACAAAGCAAATTACAAGGTTCGTGACTGACTTTTGCTAAACAACAACTTTTTCTAAACTTATAAGTCATGAATCCAATTTTCACAAACCTATGTATCTCACAGGCATTTTTATGCTGACGTACCTATTTTCACATGTGTTTTCAGGAGATGATGCATAGGACTTATCAAGACATACTTAGGCGGACATGTGCCTTAGTGACTTAAAATGAGACAAGAACTAGTTAATTTATGTTATGTACTCTTTGGTTATTGTTTAAAACAATGTAAACTCTCATGTTTGATTAATAAAATGAAACTTAATTGCCATGGATTTGAAACAATTAATTCTGTTACAACACTCCCCGACGTTTCCGCCACGTTTGGTTTTTCCACGTGGTCGGGGTGTGACACTTCCTCATCGGGCATTCTGGTATAGCTGTGTCTCAAAGGAGGTGGACACGACTTATACCCAATGCCTTTAACATTACCCTTTAGTTGTTGAACGTCAATGATGTGATCAAGCACATATCGGGAGTTTGAGTAGCTCTCCAATTTGAGCTTGATCGCTTCATGCTCGCATTTGGCAATGGCTGGTTCCTTTTTGGTTTCCTCAACGATGTTAATCTAATCGTTAATACTAACTTGTTTATGATAAACAGTTTTGGTCACTTCGGAAACACTTTTCTTTAAGGTTTCAATTACAGATTTAAAATCCTTTTCGTTTCTAACTAAAGCCATATTTGCCTCTTTGCACTTTGACAGTTCAATAACCAAACTCTGATTGTGACTATGAACCGTTTCAGATTCATGTTTCAATTCAGCACATTTATGTTTCATATCAGCACAATCACTACATATGCTAGGAGTTTCAGATTTTACCTGACTTGTAGAAGCTGTGACATTAGCCATAAAGGCAGTCTGAGAAGAGAAAGATCCATCTTCAGTGAGAATCTTCTCCATTTCTTCTGATGTAGCATCAGCTTTCTTGACCAAGACAAATTTTTGACATTTCATCTCCTCGGCATCATTCGAAAAACTATCAGTTTTAGAATCCATTCCCTCCTTCACGTCCGATTCTGAACTGTAATCACTCACACCTGAGCTATCTGCATCAGTACTGCCACTATATCCTGAACTGTCATCATTTCCTGAAGATTCACCATCATTAACATTCTTGACAATTTCAGCATAAAACTCAGTTCCTCCTTGATCTCCACTTCCAAATTGTACAGACCAGGAGTCATCGGCTTTATTTGAGTTGGACGTGGATGTACTTGTTTGATTTATGAAAGGATTTTGGTTGCCTTGTTGAGGTTGAGCTTGAGGTGTAGCAAAGCGAGGTTGAAGTGGAGTGTAAGTAATCGATGGTTTTGGAATATAGGCATTTGGATCAAATTGAGGTTGAGTGGGAGGAACTTGTGGAGGGGGTTGAGGTATGGAATTCATTAAATATGCGGCCATCGAAGTCTGATGTGGAGGGGGTTGAGGTATGGTACTCCTTAAATATTCGGCCATCGACATATGTTTTTGAGCTGGTTGTGGATCCGTACTCCAATCCCAAGGGCTAGTACAACTCATGATTGGTGTATGAAATTGAAAACCAGATCCTGATCGATGAAACCGAATTGAAGAATGATGTCGACGAAACTGAGTGATTGCTGAAGTCGACGAAACACAATTCCTGTTGACCAATCGACGAAACCCAATTATATATATGCATTGCGACGAAACACTTGACTTTAATAACCTTCGACGAAACAGAATAATATATTAAATGGGTCTGTGTCTTGAATAGAATAATGCGACGAATCAGAATGTAACTCAATTCAGTTTTAAGCCCAATGAAATGTGAAGCCCAATTCAGTTTTGTTGTATGCGACGAACTGGTGAAGCCCAAATGGTTTTGAAGCCCAAATCTATGTACGACGAAACTGATTGTTTTGTTTTTTTTTTAATACTGGTCGACAAAACAGAATCCTATCCTTTTTTAGATATGGTCGACGAAACAGAATTATATTAAATCAGCGATGAAACTGGATGATCTATGTCTTGATCGACAAAAGCTGATTATGGATAATGACAAAACATCTGATGATGTAACCTTTGATGAATCCTTGACTTATTATGAAACTCAGATTGTTGGACAATGTAACATGTGAATTGTCAGATTGTTTTTGAATTGGCCCAATCAGAATTAAATAGATACATAACCCAAAAGACTGTTATGCGACGAAACCCTTTGATAAACTCTCTTTTTGACTTTCTTCAACAAAAGGGATAAGATCACAAGAGTTGGTGAAATATTTTCAAACATGCCTTATCCTATTCTGACAAACAGTACACCCTTTTCAAACTGCCATGCTTTTCTCACCGAACACAACATTGTGACCCATATTTTAATAGATTTCCTTTTATTTATTAAATTTAAAAAACACCAACAACTTATACAGTCACTTTGTCAAAGATCAAAAGGTTGAAATAATGAAGAACACTTTGAATATTAGTGAAGAACACGATGAATTCCGGTCACCAAACAACTTTCCGAAACCCGAATTCGCTTAAAACTTTTACTAAAAACCCGGTTTAACACGTAAACAATCAATTTAACAAGGTTTTTGATAAAACTTTTGAGCAAATCAAGCAAGATCTAATAGATTTTAGGAAATTTTTTTCAGAAAATATATGAACTTTTCAAGAACGAAATCTGAAAGATCAAAATAATACACTTGTTAAAACACGAACAATGTTTGGTTTTAAACAAGGAAAAGAGCCAAAGCTCTGATACCAATTGTAGGTCCGTTTTTCTCAGTGGATCCGATACGAAAACCTATCCTTGTTTATAACAAACACGGTAACGGGTGCGGAATCCCCGTGACGGTGCAAACCAAACACAATGTAAAACACACGCGTAACCAAAGATTCAATATCTATTGATTAGGGATGAGTACAACCACAAACATATACAAACAATGTTTACAGACTCTCACAAAGTATCTCTGTGCTCACTCATGGAGTTTCACAGTGGTCTCATGAACTCATAATTAAACTGATAAACAACTGAGCTATTTATACTGACCAACGGCGAAAACCCATTTGACGAAAACCATGTGTGACGAAATCAGGGATTTCGCCACACACATAGTGACGAAAACAAAGGGAGATTTCGCATATGTATATTAACGAAATCACAAACAGATTTCATCATGCATGACTTTGAGAATGAATTTGAGAATTTCATTGACATCATCATGACATCACTAAGGTGATGTCATGGTGATGTGTCTACAGAAAGGTCGCGGCTCTCCGTGCTTCGCGTGTCGATCTCTGGGGCGTACGATGGAGGAATGTCGCTACGTCGGGCTTGAGCCGAACCTAACCGCGTCGAACCGAGTCGAGTCGAACCGAGCCGAGTCGCGTCCACATAAAGTGTACCAATAGGTTTGACAGAAATGGGTTGAGCGCTGCTAGGCGGCCGGCCAACCTCTGCATCTGTTTGATCGTTCACGGCGATGGCATCTGCTCTATGGCTTGAACTTTTTCTGGATTAACTTTGAAACCGCCATTTGTTACCACGAAGCCCAAGAATTTGCCTTCCTCCATACCAAAGGAACATTTGGCTGGATTTAACTTCATATTCACACTTCTGAGAGAGTTGAATGTCTTCTCAATATCCTTTAACATTTGTTCCTCTTCGGGACTTTTAATCACCAAATCGTCAATGTAGACCTCGATATGTTTACCGATGTCATCAGCCAATATCGTATCCATCAGGCGCTGATAGGTTGCGCCACTGTTTTTAAGAACGAACGGCATCTTGGTGTAACAGAAAATTCCGATGTCGGTACGAAAAGCTGTCTTGTCTTCGTCTTCGAGCTTCATTTGCACCTGATGATACCCCTTGTAACAATCCAGGAAACATTTCCATCTATACGGCGTGAGAGAGTCTATCTTCTTGTCGATCTCAGGCAAAGAATAGCAGTCTTTGGGGCACGCTTTGTTTAGATCGGTATAATCGACGCACTTTCTCCATCCTCCATTAGACTTCTCCACCATTACGGGGTTTGCAACCCAGCTTTGATAGCACACCTCTCTCAAGATTCCTGCTTTTAGCAGCTCACACACTTGCTCATTCATCGCTTTAGTCTTATCCGCCCCCAAGCTGCGCCTTCTTTGCACTTTTGGTTCAACGGAGGGATAAGTGTTCAAACAGTGTTCAGTAACGTTGCGCGGGACACCGGTCATGTCTGCCGGAGTCCAGGTGAAGATGTCCATGTTCCTGAACAAGAGTTGCTTGAGGTGCGTTCTGATGTTTGGTGAGATTGCGTGGCCTATCGTCACCGTTTGCTCTGGGTATTTCCGGTTTAAAACCCACTTTTCTGGTTCAGTCGTTGAAATTTTTGCTGCTTTTGCTGGGCGCATATCCTCTGCCGACATTACTTCTTTCTTTGCATAGATAATCGCCACCCTAGTCTGGGTTGGAAACCTGATGGCTGAGTGGGGCGTGGAGGTTACCATGTTTAATTATCCTTGGGTTTCTCTCCCAATTAAGACATCATGCCTTGATTTGACAGGCATCACCATGAAGTTTACATTTGTGGTTCTTGAATGCTTCCCGTCGGTCAGCGTGACAGGGAAGCTGATTTGACCTAATGGAAAAACCATTTCGTTGAAGAATCCTAACAGAGGATAATCAACTGGCTCGAGTCTCGCTTTATCTTCATCTTCAAACTGATTAAAACACTACTCGTAGATGATGTCGGCTGTACTCCCCGGGTCAATGAATATGTATTCTGTTTCATACTACCGGGAAGATGACCTGTTACCCTTGCCATGCAGGCTCGTAGGGGCGTTTGCCTTTATCTCTTGCGCTGTATCTTGTTCCGTTGGTCATGTAAGTTTCCAGGCGCCTGACTTTCTTTTGGTTTCCGTCATCATGGCGCTGGATCTGGCGTGTTTCTTTGCGCACGTTTTTCACCAAGTGGCTTAGCTTTCTGCTTTTTAGCGCTTTTTCGATCTCTTGCCGCAAGCTGATACAGTCATCTGTCAGATTACCTGTATCCTTGTGAAAATCATAGTACAGGTTCGGGTCTTGCCCCTTCTTGTTTGTCATAGGCCTTGGCACCTTAAAATCATGGTTCTCCGTCATTAGTACCTCTTTTGGTGTTTTTGTGAGCGGAGTCTAGTGCTTTTCTCGGTTATCATCCCTGACTGCTTTTCGATACCCAATTCTGTTTATTGTTTCCCGCGCGTCCTCTCTGTAGCGCGGTCTTTCTTCATAAACACTTGATTTCCCAGATTTCCAATCTTAACTTTTGCCCTTGTTGCGCTTACTATAGTCGCGCGGGGTTTTCTTTGAAAAACGATCTTTGGTGTATGAGCATTTGGCTCCAGCTAACAATTCCTCGGTTTGCGCTACTATTTTTGCGGCTTCCATCAGCTTACTCCATTCCTTGTGCATACCATCTTTTCCAGTGATGGTTCTGATGAGACTATCACATCGGATAGCTTTCTTAAAGTAAGCGCACATGAGTTGTTTGCTTACACCACCGATCTCTAAACACTCCTTGTTAAAGCGAGTGATGAAGTCTTCTAAATCTTCGTTCTCTCCACGCCAGATATCTGTTACTTCAGACGTATCTCGTTGATAGCGTCTTTGCTGGCTGAAGTGGTTTACAAACTGAGTTCTGAAATAAACCCATGAACTGATTTTACCAGGCGGCAGGTTGTCGAACCAAGCGCGAGCAGCCCCAGTAAATGTCTGGATAAACAAATGACACCACATTGGCATATTCCATCCTCCCATACAACCAACACTTGTGAATACTCTGACATGGTCGTCAGGATCAGTTAAACCGTTGAATTTTCCCACTGTTGGGGGTAACTTTTCTCTTGAAAGTGGTGCCAAAGCAATCTTTGGGATAAACTTTGAGTGTTCTGCAACTTCAGCTGGTCTATAGGAGAGACTGAAGTCTCTCTCTGCTTCTTCGTTGTATGCAATGCGCTGCCTTGGTTTGTAATTTTCATGATTCCACTGCAAACGGTTAAAGACTGAGGATCCTTCGTCGTCTTGCCAAGTTGGGTCATTCGGGTCTGTATCATCCCACTCGTTATTCATGTTGCGCGGCCCAAGCCGGCTATGAATTGGACCTCTTTGAACGTTTGACGGATGATCGTAATAGCTTTTGGCCTCTCCCCGTGTGTCGCGCGTGTCATGCACGCTTGGTCTTCTTAGGGGAGGAGGCCTGTTAACTCTTCCGTGCAAGTTTTGTTGTGGGGGTATCTGGCGCGCCCCCTAACTAGGACTCGTATGTGTAACCAAAGATGGTTATGCTTGTAAGACTGCTTGTTGTGCGCTCAAAGATTGATACACGGTGTTGATTGTAGCAATTTGTTTGGCATACAAAGAGGCTGGGGTTTCGCCCTCTGGCAGCCCTAATAGCGCCGAAATATTCTGAGGTGGAGCTGGGTTTGAAGGACCAGCGACGTGACTTGTTGGGGTTACCGTTTGAGTGATGCGAGTGGCACTCGCGCGGGGTCCCCAGTGTTGGTTATTTCGATTTCACTGATTTCTTCAATGTGTTGGACTTGGACGTTTTGATTGTCCTCCCCCAACACTGCATTAGAGTTCGTTCTAAAACCAAAATCAGGAATGATTCCTTGACAAGCCATGATCGAAGGAAAAATAGCTTAGAAAACTCAGAAAAAGAAGATGAAAGTGATTTGTACAAGACCGGTGGGCGCCAATGAAGAAACACAGAACAAATTTTAGGGGTTGATTTGTTTGGTTTATGTTTCTACCATATGGGTTAATTTCCTTATGACTTTCTGAGCTCCTTAATGATCCGTTAATCCTACAAAACAGAACACCGTTAGCTCGTTAAGAGGGGAATATGGGGGTTTCCCTCTTAACCAGACTCCGGCGTGAGAATAAGCGACTGTTTTGAGGAGATAAATGTGTGTTCAGAGAGATAATAGAGGGAGTAGAATGTTTAACCTGTGAACTGAGGTCTCTATTTATACCCGAAGAGGTGTAAGAGGATGTGGGCTGATGGGCCTTGGGCTTGAAGGCGACAACACATAGGATATGCTCCTTGTCTCACTGGTGTCGACCGTTAGTGGCTTCTAGAAGTTATCCGATGCTGGCGCACAGTGATTAGAGCCACATGTCACTGTTTTCGGCCTAGCCGTCCTTCTGCCATCAGCAGGTAAGTGGAGATCATGGGGCAGGTGTCGCTGCCCCATGATTGGTGCCACATAGGCGTCCTTGTGTACTTTCTATCTCCTGCACGTCAGACGATCATGGAGCACGATTGAGCAAAGCACAACACAGAGGATGCGGATTGGCTCTTTTCTTCTGCCACTTGTACCTTCCGTACCTTCTGAAGTGGCCTTGCGCTATAGTTCCTATGCGACCCTTGTTGAGCACGTAGCTAGCCCGCGCAGGACCTATAGGAGCTGAAGACTCTAATTCAGAATGCTAAGTGTTGAGTTTGGTGGGCTTTCTTGTCCAGACCTCGTGCGAGATTAATACATGATGACGTAACCCGCGCGAGGTTGACAGTAAGCAACTTGATGAATAAGGAGTATGGTCCTGCGCGCGACCTGAATGAAGGTCTGCGCGGCTTTTTGGGACCATACCCCTTCAGTGTGCCATGTTAAAAACTTGTGCATCTTGGTGTTCAACCTAACACCAAGTGAGAGGCGTATAAGCCCGAATCACTGGTTCAAATCAAACGATAAAAAGAAAAGATAAAACTATGACTCGTTTGGATACAGATTCACCACCAAACGAAACGGTAGGGCTGCGATGTCTAACCGAAGATACAGATACACCACTACGGTTAGAGAATCGTGTCTAAGTTCACCACCCAACGCGCCACGGTTGAGCTAGCATAGACGAATTAATTAACCCACAAACATGAGATAATTAACACAAGAAAAATCATTCTAAAACTCACTCTCCCCCATTGATTGTCTTTTACGAAATACATATAGAAAATAAAATAAACTGGTGATAACCTACCACTACTCACGAACAAATCTAGTACTATCTTTTAAGCTAAAAGTACAATTAACTAAAGCATAAGAAATAAACTAAAATAAAGTGCTAGACTTTTTTAAGCAAAACATGGGGAAGTGGGGTTGGATGGAGTGATCATGCATGTAACTGCCAAAATCTTCCAACGAGCCTACTGAAAATAAGTTGACCCACATTTTCTCCATCTGGGTCGGGTCAGGTCGGGTCGGGTCGGGTCGCGGGTCTACTTGTTTGATACTACCAGGTACGTTAAGGTTTGGCTATCATCTTACCTGACTGTACCGACGTCTTACGATTCCGGGTCGCAATTGCTATCATTCTCGTCGTCTTCGAAAAAGTTTATCCTCAAACTTAAGACAATCATCAGGCGGTGGCTCAGGAGGTATTTCCGGTGGATATCCGATGGCGTATAGTTTGAAACGAAATTGGGATGGGTACCATAAAAAATGGTTCATAGCATGAAATAATATCTTGTGTTGTACCCCTTGCTTTTGTGGTGGTTCAGGAGGAATTTCCTTCATATAGTGCACAACACTGTTATTTATATGTATATTGCCATGTGGAGATCCCATGATTGTAAATACACAATCCAAAACACGTATAATTTCCTGTGTACAGTAACCATATAGCTTAATTAAGCTCATTGTTGGAGTCAGTGTAGGGACCACCGAAATCCGATTCAAAACCTCGTTGTTGGAGTCAGATTTGGTAGAAACATCAAGTGCATTTTTAGCCATACTTTTACTAAAAACATTAGAGTTCATTTGTGTAAGTTGTCCACCTTCATCTTCTTTTTTATTTTTCAATTCTTTGAACACCAAAAATTCAATATCTGAACCATCTTCCCTGGGCATGCCTTTATCACAATCATCATCGGTTATTGCTACTTGCTCTTTAATTGGTTGAAGCTCGTTTAAGGCTGATCTGGCGGGAGTTATTGGCGTGAGGGTAATTCTTCGATTGTTATGAACAAGCGAGTATGTATTCTTGAACACGTCATGTATTACCCTTCTATCAAATAGCCATGGCCTGCCTAGTAACACATGACAAACATCCATGGGCAGCACATCACACCAAATCTCATCTACATATATGTTACCAATACTAAATGTTAATAAGACCCAATTGGAAACTAGAATACCTTCTCCCTCATTGAGCCACTCGAGAATATACGGTGATGGGTGCGGCACAGTTGCGAGCTTCAATTTTGAAACCAAAGTTTGGGAAGCGATGTTGGTACAACAACCTCCATCGACAATCACAGTACACACTTTTCCGGCTACAGTGCATCAAATTTGGAAAATAGTCTCTCGTTGAAATTCTCCTTTGTGATCTATTAAACTGTTGAGGATTCTTCGAACCACCTTTTGAAGCAGTTAACCAACGCTGCCTTTTGAAGATCAGAACAAAAAAATTATACCTGCAACCATTTTTTTGTATGTCTTACAGAGTAGAGAATCGAGATGAAGCAAGATGGAACGAGGCGAGCTCTGATACTAAATGATAGGCGTATAAACCCCGAATCACCGATTCAAATCAAACGATAAAAAGAAAAGATAAAACTATGACTCGTTTGGATACTGATTCACCACCAAACGAAACGGTAGGGCTGCGACGTCTAACCGAAGATACAGATACACCACTACGGTTAGAGAATCGTGTCTAAGTTCACCACCCAACGCGCCACGGTTGAGCTAGCATAGACGAATTAATTAACCCACAAACATGAGATAATTAACACAAGAAAAATCATTCTAAAACTCACTCTCCCCCATTGATTGTCCTTTACGAAATACATATAGAAAATAAAAGAAACTGGTGATAACCTACCACTACTCACGAACAAATCTAGTACTATCTTTTAAGCTAAAAGTACAATTAACTAAAGCATAAGAAATAAACTAAAATAAAGTGCTAGACTTTTTTAAGCAAAACATGGGGAAGTGGGGTTGCATGGAGTGATCATGCATGTAACTGCCAAAATCTTCCAACGAGCCTACTGAAATAAGTTGACCCACATTTTCTCCATCTGGGTCGGGTCGGGTCGGGTCGCGGGTCTACTTGTTTGATACTACCAGGTACGTTAAGGTTTGGGTATCATCTTACCTGACTGTACCGACGTCTTACGATTCCGGGTCGCAATTGCTATCACCAAGGCATATAGACTTTTTGACTCTATAATAAGAAAAATTGTGGTAAGTAGGGATGTATTGTTTGAAGAAACAAGAAGAGGAAATGGAATGATTTTGCTTACTTGCATGTATTATTCTTTCCGATAGGGTTGATTTCGCTTACCATAACTTCTTCCCATTCTTTATGACCCATTGCCTCTTTGTAATTTTGCTTCAACTTCCAAGAGTAATAAATCATGGTAGTTAACTGTTTGATGTGGGGCTTCATTGTAGGCTTCACTCAGTTGTTTTCTTCTCTTTTAATGGAGTGTTGTCAAGTGGTTTGCTATTTCAGGGTTTGATGTGCTATTCATATCTGTTGGGATTCGAGGCAGAACTGAACCTTGTCCTTTTACTGTGAGTGTTTCGAATTCTGACATCAGAAAAATAGCCATGATCTGATGGACTGCTAGCGTATAATGGGTTGTAAGGTGCGGAACTGCTTGACCCCTTAGCAGGGCTGTTTTGCGCAGAACTGGGCTGATTTGGGTCAGTCTCTTTCAACATGGTTATGCAGCACCCTTGTAGTCATTCCATTTCCTCTTCTTGTTTCTTCAAACAATACATCCCTACTTACCACAATTTTTCTTATTATAGAGTCAAAAAGTCTATATGCCTTGGTGATAGCAATTGCGACCCGGAATCGTAAGACGTCGGTACAGTCAGGTAAGATGATAGCCAAACCTTAACGTACCTGGTAGTATCAAACAAGTAGACCCGCGACCCGACCCGACCCAGATGGAGAAAATGTGGGTCAACTTATTTCAGTAGGCTCGTTGGAAGATTTTGGCAGTTACATGCATGATCACTCCATGCAACCCCACTTCCCCATGTTTTGCTTAAAAAAGTCTAGCACTTTATTTTAGTTTATTTCTTATGCTTTAGTTAATTGTACTTTTAGCTTAAAAGATAGTACTAGATTTGTTCGTGAGTAGTGGTAGGTTATCACCAGTTTCTTTTATTTTCTATATGTATTTCGTAAAGGACAATCAATGGGGGAGAGTGAGTTTTAGAATGATTTTTCTTGTGTTAATTATCTAATGTTTGTGGGTTAATTAATTCGTCTATGCTAGCTCAACCGTGGCGCGTTGGGTGGTGAACTTAGACACGATTCTCTAACCGTAGTGGTGTATCGGTATCTTCGGTTAGACATCGCAGCCCTACCGTTTCGTTTGGTGGTGAATCTGTATCCAAACGAGTCATAGTTTTATCTTTTATTTTTATCGTTTGATTTGAACCGGTGATTCGGGGTTATACGCCTATCAGATACCTTAGCCTGAGCTAGTACTTTCTGGCCAGAACTTCCATATCGCCGATTTCCACTAACCTGTGACAACAAGTTAGGACTTGTAATCAGAAACAGTATGTACAAATTTAAAAACTTAAATATGACTTGGAAACAACAAATACTTGTAGTCTTGTGTAGCATTGATTCGTTCCCGCATTTCAAGTGCCCGACGATTATCATGACTGCACAACGCTACACCATGCTCACCTACAGCATATAGTATATCTTGGGGTACAATATAGACATCCTCAACCTTAATAGAGACACTGAAGACCACCCCATCTGTTACTCTTGTCCCTATCACCTGATTTGCAAAACTATAAGAAATCGGGTTTGAAAAGAGTGTGAGTGTTTTTTTCTCAAGCTACACCAGCGGTTCTGTTTAAAAAACTTAAAACTAAAATCCTAAATGTGCTAACAATTTCTGCAATAACCAAACAACACTAAATTAAAAGTATAACTCAATAATCTACTTCTACTATAATAATATGATCAAATATTGGAATAAAGTACCAGAATTTGTAAACAAAATAAAATATATGATACATCATAGGAAATTGTTTAGTAAAATATACATGTAGAACCAGGAGAATGTGTTTAAAAATGAAGATGTGCATATGGAAGCAAATCTAAACCATAAAAATAGTTTTGTAGTTTGTATGGGTATACCCTATTAATTTATTTATTTTTACATATACATATCGGAGTTTTTTTAAACAATAATGTGTCCTTCGAAGTATCGGGCCATGGCCGTGGTCCTCCCCGCCCACCTTCATGGCCGGCCATGGTGTTGATATTATAAGTAACATCGTCTACAACATCATTAAAGGGTTAAGAAATTTACCAGCGGAGTTGAGTAAATGGCGATGAATATACGTACCAGGACAGGAATGCAGGAACCTGTAAGAATTAGGGTTAGGGTTGAGAATCATCCAGGCAAAATCGTAAGTGATGGAAATTGGGGGTGACAGTACCTTGGATTCCCTTTCAAACATAAGGATGTCGCGTTCAAGGGCGTCGATACCATCGATGGAATCGGAATCGGAGTCAGAATTCACCATGTCCACCAGGGCGACGTGATCACCAGCGTCGTCGCCTGTGTTGATATTGAGTTAGTTAGGGTTTCTATTGCTGCTTACAGATCCAGAAGCTAAATACACAGTTTTATTTGGTTGTGTTATGGGCTTGGTCCGTTTGCATGGGGATTTGGTTTTGAAAAAATATTGTAACGTGGTTGATATATAAGCGTATTTTTTCTCACTTAGATATACCTAAAATTGATGTAATAGGAGGGGTTTGATTGTTAGAACCCATGTATTACACGAGTTGAATAAATATAATTTTATATATTAAATAATAAAATGTTATATCTTTATGAACCCTGTATATTGTACGGGTTAAATAAATGTAATTTTATATATCAAATAATAAAAAAATAGTTATATAATGTAATTTTGTATACTAAATACTAAAAACGTCATATCTTTAATCGGGTTGAATAAATCTATCAAATAATAAAAATATTACATCCTTAAAAACCATGTATGTTATACGTGTTGAAAAGATCTAAAAAAGAGTTATATCTTTAAAAACCATGTGTATTACACATATTAAATAAATGTAATTTTGTATATTAAATATAAAAAACGTTGTATCTTTAAAAAACCCGTGTATAGTTGGGTTGAAAAATCTACCAAATAATAAAAAAATTGTATCCTTAAAAACTCCGTGTATTACACGGGTTGAAAAAAATTAATTTCACATAGCAAATGATAAAAAGTTATATCTTTAAAAACTTCGTGTATTACACGTGTTATATAAATGTAACTTTGTATAGTAAATAATAAAAAAATTATATTTTTAAAAACCCCGCGTTTTACACGAGTTGAATAAATATAATTTTGTATACCAATTAATAAAAAAAAAGTCATATCTTTAATAAATTAGGATAACATTTAATATTAATTTATTATTTTAATATAAGATAAGTAGGAAATAGCGGTATTTGTTTTAAAAATATGAGTTAATTACATAGTTAGTCCCCGTGGTTTACACAAAATAACATACTTAGTTACTAATAGTTTAAAATCATCTTCTAGGGTATTAACTTTTCATTTTGTAACGTTTGGAGGTATTAACTTCTTGGGTATTAACATAGTTAGTCCTTGTGTTTTGCACAAAATAACATACTTAGTTATAAAATTAAAAGTTAATACCCTAAAATGTGATTTTAATCTATTAGTACCTAAGTATATGTTACTTTGTGCAAACCACAGGGACTAACTTTGTGATTAACTCTAAAAATATATTAAAATAACAATTTAGATTTGAGAATAATATTTTATTAAAGTATGATAAGATTTAATATTAATTTATTATTTATTTATTTAGTTAATATAAGATAAGTATAAATTTGAGGATACCTTCTATGAATGACACGTGTCCAAAACTTGGTTTCTTTTATTATAGTAGATAGATATGTTGGGCTTCTCGGTAAAGGATGTAAGGAAGGATTTGGCGGGCATCGTCGATGTAAACACGGAACCAAATGGGCTAGAATGGAGTAAGATCGCCACATCCAAAGTGAACCTGTTTGTATGGAGAGCCGCGGAGGAAAGGATCCCGACGATGGTATCATTAAGAAAAAGGGGGCTGTAGTTTGGTTCAGACTTATGCAAGGTGTGCGGACTAGAATCGGAAACGGCCGACCACATTGTCATATAGTACCCGGTTGCGAAGGAAGTTTGGCTGCAGTTATGGTTGTGGATTAAAATCCCCTTTCGGGATCATCGAGAGAGGATAAAAACAAGACTCCAAGAAAAGTCAGACTGGTCCAGAAAGAAGGTTAAAATAATTTATACTATACACCTCTTAGCCGCGTGGCATCTATGGAAAAATAGGAACAACAAAGCTTTCAACAACAAAGTCACGGATCCAAGCAAGATTGTGGACGAGATCAAAGAAGAGTCGTTTGACTGGATAAGAGCAAGAGCAAGACACACTGAGATAACATGGATTGAGTGGAAGAATTTCACTTTCATGGAGTAATTAGTCTAACTAGATTGTTTGTTTTCTTTGATGTAAATCTTAACATTCGGGATTATACACTTGAGTTGAAAAGTTGCGATATATAGCATCTTGCTATGTGTCGTTTTCTTTTCAGTTGGATAAATAAAAGTTTGGTTGTTGTTGTTCAAAATAAATTTATATATAAATTATGTAAAAATAATTAATTTAAAACTACAATTAAATTTAACATTTAAAAATCCAAATCAAATGTATCTAACTAGGTTATAGACCCGTGTATTACACGGGTTGAATAATGAAAACCGTTATAATTTTAAAAGAAAACTATTTTGGAAGCACAATTGTAGGATTTACGTATCGATTTAAGGGTTTTAACGGACACACTAATGCATATTTTGTGAGAACCCAAAAGATTAAAAATATTGTATGCATTCATCAATTTGTGTAGAACACATACATGTACACATAGACAATTAGACAAAAGATGTAAAGTTACATGACGAGTCGAGAAGTTAAAACATCCATTTTGTAATCAACTTGTTAAATAATCAAACAATTTATAAATACAAGTTCAAACAACAAAAACACGTCCAAAATTCCAAATCTCCAGCAGTACTCTTAGGTAGGTAGCACTACCATCTGATTCTAGTTGTCTAATTCACGTAGTCAGAGTGTACATCCAAACACCTCCTAAATGCATTTCAATTTGTAATCAAATGTAACTATGCCGTCTAAAAAAGATTAAATAAACATACGTCAACCAACCAGAACCAGAGGTTCCTCAATGATTCTCAATACCTTCTACAGTAGCTTCAATGGCTTTCATGTAAGATTAAATATATTATAGTGTTGTATTTAATCTAGTAGTCATTATAATCATTTACATTATATAGATTAAAATATATAACAACCTATTAAATAATTAGTTGTTAATTGTTGATGGACCATATTACCCTTATTAACTAATTGGGTTTCTTATTGGGTGCATATATAAGGAGACTAATGTAGAGGTTAAGAGGTTAGACAACCTAATTATTCATAACATCAAATCTCGCCTCTCTTTCCCAAACCAAACACCCTATTCGGTCATCTTCACCATCATTAGATTGCACCGCAAGGAGAAACTAGATCATCTTGAGAAGCATGTCAAACTCGATGGCAGCATCTCTTACTGGATTCTCTGCTGGCCTGTCTTCAATCATGGGTATGTTTTCATGTTTTCCATTATGCCTAAAACATAACTGATCAACATGTGGTATCAGAGCATATGTTGATTAATCAGTTCTGTTTTCGTATCCATTATTCTGGGATTGAAATCTGGAAAACCGAAATTTTGAAAGCCATATAAAATTCACAGCTTGTTTTCGAGTCCTTTAAAGTTACCGAAATCACAGTTTCGAAAAACCAAATTGGTTATTCATGTGACTTGAAATCAAATGGGTAATATTAATGTCCGAAATCTGTTTACAAAGCCTTAAAATTCAGGTTTCGGATTCCAGAATTATGTTTTATCATTAGGGTTCATCATGTGTTCTTAGGAAAATTCGAAAATTCCTTTATGTTTTAGAATGTAATTTAGATTAGTGGGTGTTTTTTACTGTTTTGATCTAAATTTTATCTCTTAAGATTTCAAAATCTGTTATAAAGATTAAATGGATATTATTTCGAAATCTTTTGATAAGTTTGAATCAGCACTAAAACAGGAAACACTATCCCACAATCCCAAAAATTTCAAATTTTCAATCTTATCTCCACTAACAGCTGTTGATAAGCAGATTTCGAGACTTGGAGAATAAGTTTCGAG
The DNA here is from genome assembly GCA_030545235.1 of Helianthus tuberosus. Lineage (NCBI taxonomy): Eukaryota > Viridiplantae > Streptophyta > Magnoliopsida > Asterales > Asteraceae > Helianthus > Helianthus tuberosus. The sequence continues at coordinate 73,166,939 of CM060444.1, forward strand.
ATTAGATGGTTTCGACTGAGAACTGAGATCTTATCTCGCTAAAATTTGAGGAGAACAGAGATCTTATCTCGCAATCAGGTTGTTGCGACTCGAAACCTCATAATGAACTCTAAATCTCATTAAGGCATTAGCCTTTCATCACTCGAAACCTCGATATTTCGAGTGAGGTTTTGACTGGCATTAGGGACTCAAAATCTCATTACGATTTCGAGATTAAAGGGCCACTCGAAATCATAAAGAAACTCATAATGAGTCGAAGTCTTACTCGAGATCTCACTCGAAATCTCAAGTTAAGTCGAGATTTCATAATTGAGTCGAGATCTCACTCGAAATCTAAGGTGAACTCAAAATCTCATTACTTTATTAAGCTGTTAATGTGAACTAAAATTTAGCTCAGGTGGTTTGATGCATCTATTTATCGTTCAAGTATTACGAAAGCTATGTTAAGTATGCATTACAAACGTGAATGTCTTATTTCTGGCCAAAGCTGATTTAATTCATTTATGCCTAGCATACTTACCAAGTACATAACTAAAGTGATTGTCTCATTTCTGGCTAAAGCTAATTTGTCACGATCACTTTGCACACATGCTTAAATGATTACACTTCTGGCCAAAGCTGATTTGTCTTTGTTTAAGTAGGATTTTAACTAAGTATATTATCTTGATGTTAGTAATAGACAATATCACAGCTTCATAATTGAAAATGGTCATTATTTATGCCTGCCTTAGTATAACATGCCCTTAGATCACGTTAAGACTTCTTTCTTAGTATCGTAATTCGCTCATCTTATTTCCACTATCAGCACCCAATTGCGGGATTCCACCATTGACTGGTGATAACTTTGCTGCATGGAAGGACTCTCTCATGCTTACTCTTGCATTACTGGACTTCGATTATGATTTAAGAGAGGATAAGCCAGCGGACCTTACTCCTCAAAGTGCTACTGCTGAGCAGATGACTCATGAAAAGTGGACGAGGTGTAACTATGACAACTGGTAATTAACGGCTTCTATTTATGCCATTAGAGAACGTTTAATGTGATAATAAATAGTGTTTAAGGCATGAATTAACTTATTTAGGCTTTTGTAATGCCTAGGAATGCCTACTCGACTTTATAGTACCCCCGAATGATGATTTGCGGAAAAACTACGTAATGATAAACAATAACGAACTGATGCCGTACAAAATACTGATAATACCGACAAATACGAACTGTATACATATAACTTAAACATATGGATTTCGTTTTGCGAAATTATCACGCTTTCGAATGACACAAAACGCAAACGTGAACGAAAAACGCGATAGTAAGAAAGCACCGACAACGAAACAGAAACATCGGACCCACGTATTACCTATAAAACTGAAGTTTTACGATATATTTAGCTTCATAATCAAATTTTAATATCCGTAGTTGAAACCGGATCGAAAAACGGACAAGAAATGACAAACGAGGCTTTTACGCGATTTAACGCGACCAATAGAACAAACGCGTCAAACAATAGTTTTCGACGTAATTTTTAGTGTTTCGGCTCTAAAATTTTGTTTTACGACACATTACGAAGTTCGGGTGAGAAAACGGGCTTCGGGAACGTGATTGGGCCGCTCAAACAACTTGAACTGGGCTAACGGGCCTGGGGCCCAACCCACATTTAAAACCTAGGTATAAATACTACCTTATCTTCATCATTTTTATTTTTGAAACCCTAATATTTAGAAATGCACACCAGACACCCTCTCTTCTCTCTCTCTCGTTTTCAAGTCCGGCGAAACACAGGAGGAGCCGGCAAGTGGCGACTGCCGGCGAGCTTCTCCGGCGACACTCCGGTCGTCGTTGTTCTCCGACTAACCCCCCTCTCTCGTTCTCTCTCCTCTCCCTCTCTCTGAACAGTCGGCTGACCACCACCCTGGGTGGTGGTGCACGACCAACAGTGGCAGAAGCCGCAAACACTAGTAAGTGGTTCTCCTAATCTATTTCATTTTCTTAACTAGTTAATAGCCAAAAGTCAAGCAAATTGACTTTTGCTTTGACTTTCGGTTATGACCTTTTTGGTCAAGTCAAATTTCAAAATGAACTTTGTTATTACACCCTCTGATCATCATGTATAATAGGTGAAATGACGAGTCAAACTTAACGAAATAAAAGTAAAAAAATGCATAAAAATGCATTTTACGACGAAAGAGTTTTCGGGTATTAAAACCTAAGGTTTTGACACCAAATCAGTTTTATAACATTATTAGACATTTTCTAACATGTCAAACTCATCATTTCTAGTTTAGCGTTTATTCCTTAGTCGAAATTCGAGCGGTTTAACTTCTGCTTTGACTTTCGAATCTGACCCGTTTGGTCAACTTTAGGATCCGACCAAGCCCATTTATATGACATATTAATATAGGGAATACCCCTCTGAGACTATACCTTATGGTCACGTCGTTTGGTTAGTCAAATGATGAGTCAACTTTTGATACGTTTAAAAGGTCAAAAATACCCCTTTTGCATAAAATAGTTTTAAACCTATATGAGCAACATCTTTTGACATCTAAACGGATCATACAACTTTAATAAACATGTTTTGACATATCACGCTCGTCATAGGACCCATTCGACCATCTGAACTCGTAGTTACGCATACGACTCGTTAAAGTAGTGTTAGGATCTGAGTTTGATAATATTGTGTTTGTTTAATTAAATGAAGATGAATAAGAAACAATTGCAGCGGAATTAGATGAATAAACTTTCAACACAATCAAAGAGAGAATAATTTTAAGCAAACATGTTTAACATAGAATCGAATGATTGTATTTAATTACAATAATCAATACTAATGCATGCATGCATAAAGTCTCCCCCTCAGCCTAAGCTCATAGTGATTTGTTCGTACAGAATGACTTGGTGATGAAGAGAGCTAATAGAACAGTACAGGGTACTGTTCTATTTTTAGTACAAAACAAACCACTGTGGCATCTTTGCTGATGTTACCATGAAAGTGACATCTAACCTCCTAACAACCTCTAACCACTGACTATTACAACTACTGCTTACAAAACACTGATTACAAGTTAAATATAAAATACAAAGTAAACTATTGCTTCTCATTCCACTGTTATAGCCCCAGCAGTGCTTTGTGTCTTCAGCAGTACTTGATCCATATCATTAGATTGAGAATCAGTGCTTAGTCTTCATCAGTTGTTGTAGATCAGCAGTTGTTGTGGAAGGGCAGTACTTAGAGGACATCAAATGTTAGGCCACATTCAAGGAAAAAGACTGATGCAAACAACTGCTTATTGTGAATCCGCTGATCTGATCCAGTTTTGGCTTTAATAAGCTATTCCTTTGTAGGGTTCAATCCCAACAATCTCCCCCTGGAACATATGATGCCAAAAATCTTCATTACTCTGGATTTTTATTGCCTCATTAATAATTCCCTGACTTGTCCTTTGAATTGTAATTCAAAGTCCATGGAATATGTATCATCCTCATCCCTGCACAGTGGAAGCTCAAGGAGATCCTGCAGATCTTCATCACCCAGGCCAAGTGCTTCTTCCCTTGATATATGCTTCACTTCACCATTGGATTTGAGCAGAGTTAATATGTGGGTCTTTTGATTAGACTTCCACTTTAGTATCTTTGAATCCAATGGGTATCTTGGGAGAGTTTTTATTGCTGATGAGTTTGGAGATTGAGGCCTGGTGATGACAACTTTGGCAGGGTCTTGAGTTTGTGATTGTTTTTTTGCCATAAGTGTCTGAAGAACCATCTTCATGATATACTCTTCTGAAGCCTGGTCTTCTTTTGTTACTGCATCCATCTGCTTTTATTTCCTTCTTTGATAATAGATGGCAGCAGTTGGAACAGTGGGTCTCCTGATTGGTAACTTTTGTTGTCTGACTGGAACCACTGCTTCTGGATAATCAGGCTTTTTAGGAGCAGTGAGATCTCTCTTCCTCAACTCTTCCAACCTTTTGTAGGTAGCTAGCACTTTATCCTCTGACCTGGTTCCTTGACCCATAATCAGTAGCTATCCGCTCTTCTTTCATTCTTTTCAGCTTTAAGGCATTTTCTGGTACATTTTTCTTGTACTTGGCCCATACTAGAGGAGTCTGTTTTACGTTGTCTTCAACATCTTTTCTATTCTAGCAATCTCTTGCTGTAGTTCACTTATGGTCCATTCTTTGTACTGATGCTTTTCTGCTCTGTATTTCTTACATGCCATGATGTGTTCTATGTAGTCCTGCCTTATACTTTAATTATCTTTTTCAGACAGTTTTTGGCAAAGGTCTTTTGAGAACTGTTCTAAAGTTCTGACCTTGGTGAGCAGGTATTGCAGATTTCTCTGAATCTCTTTGTCAGACTTTCCCTCTGTATCTCTTTTAGATATATCTTCTGCTTGTTGAGCCTTTATTTTGAGATACTCTTCTATGTTTCTTGGGAAAGGATAACTTTGAATAGATGGGAGTTTCCTTTTTGCAGGGTCATCTTCAGAGTAAAAAGATTTAATCTCCTCCCTGACTGTTGGGAGATCTAATGGGTATTGTACTCCCACCGGAACAATAGCAGTGTTTGGATTCAGAACTTGAGCTGAAGAGATTGGAACAGGCTTTGGAATGGTGACAAGGGTCAGTGGTTATGTAGATGTTGGAGTTGGGGTGTCACACCCCGACCGCGTTAAAACAACAAACCGCGGCCGAAACGTCGGGGAGTGTCGTAACAGAATCATTGTTTCACAACACATGGATAAAAGTTTTGTTTTGATTGAATTAAATTTATTACATTGTATTGAAATTAGAAACAAAACATGAACAAATTAACTTCCATTGTTATTAAGTCACTAAGGCCTTGTCCATTCCTATGTGAGCATGCACCAATAACATCATCAAACATCATCAGCTATGGTACCTGAAACAAATGTGAAAATACGTCAGCATAAAAATGCCTGCGAGTACATAGGTTTTATGTGAGTGTCAGATTCATGGCTCGTTTTACCTTTTGAAATAACTCAAACAACTTTGTTATTCGATATTAGAAAACTTAGTTTTGTAAAATGTTTATATTGTGATTGAAATAACCAAGTTAAAACAAATTTGTTAGAATTTATAAAACCTCGATGCCATGAATCTTAACTCCAAAACATTTGTTTATGTAAACCCAGATTGTAAATCGTTTTTGAAATAAAACTCGAATGGTTTATATTGTTAGAAAAACCTTGTAATATAACTTTGTTTTGAAAACACTTGCCCACGTGATCTAGATAACGCAACGATATATAATGTGTTAAAAGCACTTATATATAGGAAGTACCAGCGGTGTATCCACCATGCTTTTAACACATTACACCGCCCCGTTACCTAATCACTTCCCTACCCCAACGGTTCAAACAGTTCCAAACGGTTCACATAAATCAATCAGTTCCAAAAGGTTCACATAAATCAAACAGCTCCAAACGGTTCACATAAATCAAACAGTTCCAACGGTTTACATAAATCAAACAGTTCCAAACGGTTCATATAGATTAATCAGTTCCAAATGGTTCACATGGATCAGACAGTCCCAAACGGTTCAAATAGTAATATAAACCATAGCATTTGTTTAAAAGACTCGAAATCATTTAGCACATATGAATCACCCCAAAACAATTTAAAACGGTAAAAGAGGGGAACTATGTACTCACTTGAGGATGCTTAGAAGTCTTGAATAACAACCAAGCAACACTAGAGGGATCACGGAAATCAAACGGCACCTAATATAGGTAACTACATTAATAACCGGACCTAAATCGGAAGATCGGATAGGATTAGGTTTTGTAAACCAAATGAGTGTTGGATCTCATATGATATGGTTTAACAAAGCCTTCATACTAAATCGAAACCTAACCTAAGTGCTTACGACCCATTACGACCCGTTTAGGTAGCTTACGCTACTTTAACGTGTCGCTCGCGTAAAATGCTTTCGGATTGCCTAACTAGTCCTATGACAAGTATTACATTCCTTAACAAGTCTAATAATGTTTCCTAATCAATTAAGTGACAAAAGTTTAAGTTACATATGCTTAAATATCAATTTCGCATGAAAAGAGCATTTTGGTCATTTTCCCTAAGGCATATAAACTACCTATCATACAACTAACTAAACGAAATGACCATAAGGTATAACCTCAGAAGGTTATTCCCTATACAACTATGGTCACAATATATGCTTGGTCGGATCCTAATGATCGACTAAACGGGTCGGGTTCGAAAGTCTAAGAGGTTGTTTAGACCGCTTATCTTACGACCCTACATAAGCACTAATCTAATAGTGACGAGTTAAACATGTTAAAACATGTTTAACGAAGTTTGAAAACAAGTTTGATATCAAAACAAAGGGTTTTGATACCCAGGAATAGTTTAGTTGCAAAATATGCATAGGCACGTATTTTGACCGAAACTATGACTCGTCACTACGCCTAATCAACGTGGTAATCAGTAGGTATAGTCACAAGGGACTATAACCATCGTGATTACGCTCACGTTGCAAAGTTCAAATGAACTTTGTGTTGACCAAAGACTAGTCAGAGTAGAAAGTCAAACACTGTTTAACTTTTATGCTTGAAAAACGATAAAAGCACGAAAGAAACTTACAAAGGGTCCAAGCTAGGAAGATCTTGATTCAAGTTGCTCAGGTAGGAAGTGTTAAACCCCAACTTAGAGCAAAATGGATCAGATTGTGAGTTGAAAGGAATGAAGGTGTTGGGTATTTATAGAAATCCCACAACCGTTAGGATCATTCCTCGCAATTCGTGCTTCGATCTTGGCCTTACACTTGGGCACATGGTTTTGCAATACAAGGGGAGATTAAAAACCATCAAAAGCTAGCCCATAGAGTGAAAGAAACCATGTGCAAAACAAAGGAACAGCTGGGTTTTGCTGGAAAATGATTTTTGCTGATCTGGGGGTCTCTCGAGCCCCGCTTAAGAAATGAGCTTCATCTTACGCGCCCCTCCTGAGCCAATGTTTGGCAGATTGTCAAAATTGGTCCTTGCAGCCCAGAAACTTGGTTTTCGATGCATTTTTGGCACGTTTGTTAACCCCATTTCAAGGCTCTAAAATGCAGTTAAAGTATAGGGAGTTTAAAATATGTTCAAAAACATCTCGGATGTCGGTTCGTTTGGTCGTACGGTTGCGTTATTCGGTTAACTACGACGGAAGTCGTAACGGACGCAAAAACGATCCAAATTGTGCGACGAATGGTATTTTATCATGCCAATCATTAAAATAAAGTATTTTAATGATTACATAAATTTTTGGATGTCCGGATATATTCAGAACGTAAGATATGCGCGAAAATGCAAACTTATGCACTTTTTGACGCTTTTAGTCCCCGTTTGACCCAAAAGTTTATTTTTGCGCACCAAACACCTCAAAGCCTATTTCTAAGCTATGTAAATGATATTTAGGGAATGTTTAACTTATGGTCAAGTTCCGGAATTTTCGATACCATACGAATCAGCAGAATTTTACAGTTTGACGCAAATAGTCCCTTTGATAGAATAAACTTGATTTCGACACACCAAACCTTCCAAAACTTATTTCTAAATTATGTAAAGGTAATTTAAGGTATGTTAAGCCTATGTCACCGTTCCGGAGTGTTTGTTGCATTAAACTGATTACGTTTACGCATCAATTCGCGTATAACCTTCCAGAAAGCGATTTAAAGCTCGAAATCGAACAAGAATTGATATGTGCAAATGATACACATATTTATACAAATCCCAAGTATGAAACACAATATTTCATTGATTTGGTATTTGTTTGATGGCTGAAGTGACACAGATGTCATATGGGGAAGTGTCATCTTCCAGTACAATGTTTGTTACCCTTCTCCTTTTGTGCTTTGGAGAAGTTGGTGGAGTATTTGTGGGTTTAGTGGTGGTGATTGAGGTGATAGGTGTCTGACTAATACCTGTCGAAACAACTGGTGTTTCAACCACTGTTGTCATTACAACAGTTGATGTGTCAGCTGTTGTCTTCTGCTTTTTGGCAAGTGGTTTGTGTGGTGGTGAGATTGTTTTTGGTATGGTAGTGGATTGAGTGTGGATTGATGTAGTAGTGATGGTAGTTGTTGGGATAACATCTGTTGAAACCACTGAAGTACCAGCAACTGTTGATACAACAGATGTCTTAACATCTGTTGGCTTGGAGGTTTGATAAGAGGAACTTTTGGGGATTTGAGGAGTATTTTTGGTGGTTTTGGAAGGTGTGGTTTTGGGTTTGCTTACTTTTCTATTAGGCTGTCTTCTTTTAGGTTTAGAAATTTCATGCTCTTCCTTTTCCATCAAAACTTTCTTCTCCTGCTCAAACCTTTTAGACCCTTTTATTTCCATTGACTCTTTCATGTTTGCCTTTAATGTAGCAAATGCATTTTGAGTCTCAATAACCTTTTTGAAACCATCTGGCCTTGGGATTTCTACAACCAATTTAGATATTGGATCTGGTTTAATGTATAGACTATCTTTTCCCTTTTTATGTCACACCCCGAAATATCAGAGCATTGGCGTGACTGGACTGGTATCTTCATTGCACAGTGGAAGCAAATAAGCTAAGTCTTTTAGAAAATGAACGCCACTAAGTACTCGACTCTTCATGGTTCTCGTATTCCAACCGCGCCTTAACTTTGAAATGCAACCTGAGAAAGAAACATGCGAAAAAATCAACATAAAGTTGAGCGAGTTCATAGTTTATTTGTAAAAGATTTGAAATAAATCTTTTTGAATAACCGGTTTTTGAAGTATTGTTGAGAAAACGAATTTAAAATCATTTTCTTGTCACGTCATACGGAAACTTTCAAGTATTCTTGTATGTATCATGTTTTCTTGTATAAATCAAGTATTCTTGTATGTATCATGTTTTCTTGTAGAAATCAAGTATTCTTGTATGTATCATGTTGTTAATGGGTTGCAAGGCCATTAACATGTGACACGACATATGAAGTCACCATACCATAGGCATTTTTCTTGTAGTCGATTCACGACTGAGACACAAAAACACTACTCGGTACTAGTTGTCACCAAGAGTGGGGCTGCCCTGACACCCATTAGATCTAACCTTTTGTTCTGCGGTCTAAGTATGTACACGATTAATGGTGCTTATGGTACCCTATTCGTGACACTATTTCTCGTATCATTCCTCAAACGCATCATACTTGGTACTAGTGATCACCAAGAGTGCTTCTTGTTTATGTATTCATCATATCAAGTATCAATTTTCAGTTCTTGTATTCATTATATCAAGTATCAATTCTCATGTGTTTGTATACTCTTGTGTTAGGTCATTTGAGACCGTTGGTACTTGTTTTAGATGGTTCTGGATTGTTTTGGTTAAGTTTATTAAGCTTTAGAAAGTCTAGGGGCTTATTTTGTAATTTCATGAAACTAGAATTCCTGACTTGGTGTAGTTAAGATTCCAGCAAATTTATAAATTTGCTGGCAAGTCAGGCACTATATATAGCCCAAGCATTGTAACCTAGCTAAGCTTTTGGCTCTTTGGTGAATGAAGTGTTGTTTACATTAAATCTTTTGTTTGTGTGCTCAAATCAGTATTCCAATGTGCTTTATTGATTCATATACTTGTTTGGATTCAATACAACACTTGTTGTATTCATCAATCCACTAGCTTCATCTTCATTCTTGATTGTTCTTAACTTTTTCATAGTTCAAACACTTAATCAATAGGTGTTTTGGACTAAAACAACCAACCACTGTTATCCGGATTGATTTTGGGATCTACAATTTAGTATCAGAGCCTTAGTGCTCTTGGTTGTTGTGTTCTTGTTGAGATTTTTCATAGTTTTGAAGGTTTTTCAAGAGTTTCAAAGTTTTCAAATTTTTGGACTTAAAATGGATTGATTTGGTGTGTTTAATCGATAGGTTGTTGTTAATACATGATTAGGGAGTCATTTTGGACATTTTGATGCATCAAAACATGGTTTTTGAGCTGTTTTTGAGTGATTAGAGGGTTTTAGTTCGTGTTAAACCCTCTGTCCAGCGAAATTATCTTGAAGACAGCGAACAACTTTTGAATACAGCGAAATAAATTTTTGAATACAGCGAACTTAGCGTTGCATATAGCGAAATTAATCAAATCGTTGAGAAACTCATCGCAGAATCACTAATTTCGACGATCATTATTCGAGCGAAATTACTGATCACCAGCGAAATAGTGTCTAGTGACCCTTGAGCGACATTATCGAAGGCGACTTCGAGAACCGTGATACCGAACCACAACGTTCTTATCACGGTAATCGGCGGAATTAACCTAACTATTGTCTGTGTTGTGTTTTGTCAGCGGAATTATCGTGTTCGCTCGTGCAGGACTCCTTATAGCACCAGCGAAGGTTGAGGATCAGTCAGCGAAGTTGATTAGGCTTCTTCGGTCATTGGCGAATTTAATTTTATCACCGGTTTTCTGTGACTTGTCAGCGAAATTAACTTCTGATCAGCTCCATTTTGTCTAAAACAAGCAAAGATGTCGTTGAATCAACTAAGTCCAATTGCTCAAGCGGAACTTGAGACTGGAACCACCACTCGACCACCAAAGTTGAAAGGTGCTGAAGACTTTAGCACTTGGAAAACTCGCATTCAATCATTCTTCGAGTACACGGACTACAATATGTGGCTCTCTGTCACCGCTAGACCCCACATTCCAACGGTCGTTCGAGGAGATGCAGTAGTTGCCAACAATGATGCAACTACCTTTACTGATGAAGACAAGGCTCTTATCCAACGCGATCGTCGTGCTCATGCTGTCTTAACCATGGCACTATCAACCAACGACTGTAACATGTTTGAGAAATACAGAACTGCAAATGAACTCTGGCTCGCTTTGATCGAATATTACGAGGGAAACGAAGAGCTGATTGAGAGCAAAAGAATCATGGTGCAGAAGCAATACGACCTGTTTTGTGGAATTCGTGGAGAAAGCCTTTCCGATCATATCAGTCGCTTTCGAAATATGATGACCAAGATGAAGAAGGCAGGAAATCATATCACTAACCGTGCTGCCATAAAGAAGCTTTTAGACTCACTTACAAAGGAATGGAGCCTGAAGTGCATGATGATCAAAAGGGATTTCCTCAACAATCCAAATCCTGTCACTCTAACCGATTTGATCAACACTTTGAAGGATTTTGAAATGGATGTTAACAAACGAGAAATGAATACGACTGGTTACACCCCAAAGCCCGCTCAGACTTCTGCAGGATTGAAGAACGTGGCACTTCTTGCATCTGAAGGTGTCAGTCAACAAGCTTCAGACACGACTTATTTCAACGCTTCCGCAAGCGCATCAAAGGCTCCACGGTCCAGTGAAAAGACAGCTGTGCTCAGTGACACTCAAGCTGAAAAGAATGCTGAAGCCAAGGAACAAGTCAACAAAGCTCTTATGGCAAAGATCTCAAGCGAATCCTCATCAAAGCAGTATGAGAAACAGACAGCTGGAATTCCAAAAGGTGACAACATTGCTGACAAGGGTCTGAAAAGCATTCTCACCTCCCCGGAGCCTGAGAAGGAAAAGAATTCTGAAGAAGCTAAGGAGCAGATCCCAAAGGATATATCTGACCAGAAGAAAGACAAAGAGAAAGCCTCAGCTGCAGCAATGAAAACAGAATCTTCCAAAGAAAAGGCTGACAAAGACTTGGTAAATAGTATTCCACACAACTATAAAGTAAAGTTATGCTCATCAGCATGCATTGATGCCGTGGCACATTACAAGTCTCTTAATCTAGAATTTGAGAGACAAAAGGACAAAGCCTTAAAAATGAATAACGAACTTAAACTGAACGAGGCCGCATATCAGAGAAAGTTGAATTCAACTTTAGCTGAAATGCAAACTCTAAAAGAATTTGTGATTAGAAAAGATTTTATCATTAACGATCTCACAGATAGCTTAGAAAAGGCTTTGAACGAAAAGAATAAATTGCAAATTATCATCGATAAATGGAATGTCAGTTAAAAGGCCTTTACTGACATCAAAAATTGCCAATGACCAACGTATGTAAAAGACGGGATCGGGTACAAGGATAGGCAAGGAAATGAAAGAAAACTTTTTCTTCCTCCACATAGCAAAAACTATGTGCCTATACCAACTCCTCATCCCGAAAATGATCTCGTTGATGAAAAGGCCTCTGTAAATCAAAATGATACTTTCGAAAACGAAACAACCACTAACATTTCTAAAAGTGATGCAGATCCAATTGTGTGTAAAGAAGATGTGTGCGATGAGGATGGAGACTGCGGCGGTTCAAAAATAGGAATAGGTTATTCAGGCGGCAGTTATTCCACTGTTAACTGGTTCGCCTGGAACTGTTCTAAGAAAAACAATATTCGGGATGAATGTAATAATGGCCATGCACCTAAATTTAAGTCTTTTGATGACTGTAAGGGCCATGTGCCTACATTTAAGACCTATGATCGTGAACATGTGATGTCTAAATGTCATGATTTAAATTCTGCATTCTGTGATGTTAAAAACGTGTGTGAACCTCCTATATTTGTGCCAGAATTGAAACAGAATAGTTTTGGAAAATTCCTCACCAAGGAAATTCCAGAATTTATTCCATCTCGAACAGGTAAAACAGATTCAGAAAAGGAAGTCACTGAAGAAAGCAGCAAAGAAGATTCAAACATTTCTGCCTCAGAAAAGGAAGAAGAAACTTCAAGTTCTGACAAAGATCAAGTATCGGAAATTTCATCAGACCCCGACAATGATGATGACTCTTCAGAAGATGAAAGCCGTATAGACAAGAAAATGAAGAAAGTCAAAAGCTCAAGCTGCAAGGATTCATCATCATCAGACAACATCTCATGCAGATCAAGACTTTCATCACATACCTTACCCTCTAACACATCAACCTCCAAAAGAAAAAGAGCTAATTGAAAACGATGTTTCCGTTGTGGTCGTTTAGGACATACAGTGAAACATTGCAAATGCAAGAAATTTTCCGAACCTGAAAATAATTTCGTCAAAAATTTCACTGAGCAGTTTTATAATCTTAAGAAAACAGTCAAGAACTTAGTTAACTCAACTTGTTTTTGGACACAAAAAGAAAACTTTGTGATTCAAAATCATGATAGATTAAAATTGAAGCAAGTATGGGTTCCTAAAACTAACTAACTTGTATTTTTTTGTAGACTAGAATAAAATTGCGTTGGGTGGTGATGGAGCTCATTAGACACATGATGAATCTTCAAAGGGCTTCTCAAGAACTTGAAACTCGTCGATGATGAAGTTGTATCGCTTACCGATGTTCAAAAAGGAGGCAAGCTAGTTGTACATTGGACGCAATTATTCTAAGAAGATATTCTCTATGCTTCAGATTTGTGCTAGAATCCTATGAGCGCATCAGAAGTCTGTGACAAAGGAATGTCAGCTCCATTCAACGATGTAGAATGCGTCTAACTACACAGCTTCCCACAACAAAAAGCCGACATCCCCACAGAAATCTTCAAAATAGACCCGTATCAACCAGATTGGTAACCTGGTTGGAAATGGTTGATTTCCTTGAGTGGAAATGGTTGATTTCCTTGAGTGGAAATGAATCTTGATGTCCAAAAGCTTTCGTAAATACTCTATCTTTTGTTCATAATTTTGTTAAAAAAAAAAAACAAGTATCGTTAAACGTTGCCCACCAAAAAGATTTTCTGCAAAATTTAAAATTTCATTCTCGGGCAAATGGACTCTCGAAAATAAAAGTTTTAGGGGGGATATTTCAGAAAATCAGATGCTTGTGTCTGACTCCTGTTGGAGGAAATGATAGAAAATTGCTAACACTTTGTCTTTTCTTAAAAAAAAAAAAAAAAAAAAAAAAAAAAACAGAAAACAAAAGAAATCGGGGTACCAAGCAACGACGTGTCGGTAGATTCAGCAACACCGACGAGTAAACTGCTGTTAGGGAGCAAAACATAACGTCTACACAAGGATTCTGGCTTTTCTCAGGCATTACGCATCTTGTGGGTAACACGTTGCGGCATATGGCTTAATGGTCTTAAATCTTGCGTTGATAGATTGCCAAAGTCTGAGATCTCGGGTCTTTATATTGGTTTTCATTCGGGGGTATCATAGTTGGTCTTCTGCTGCATCCAGATACATGCTGACCTAGAACTTCTATGATAACCTTTCATAATAAGTGCCTTAAAAAAAAAGGCCAAACCCTTTCATAATAAGCGCCAAATTTTGGCCAATACCTTCAGATGGATTAGTTCTGGTCTCTCTGCTGTACGGAAGTACTGACCTGTTCACCAAACTATCTGTCTTAGCCCTCGGTAGTTCTTGGAATCTCTGTTGTACGAAAGTACAGACCTGATCTCCGCTCTACCGTTGAAAAGAATGAAAACAATATACTCACCTGTTATGAGGAATCTTTGCGCATACCTTGATCGCGGGGGTATGTCCTGATGTGGGACTCACGGGCGTAATGATTCTATTCTCAATAGCTTGTGTGGGGGCCATTGAAGACTTGTCAATATTACCGAAAACATGATAAAAGCGCTCTCCGAAGGCATGTTGAAAGAAGGATGCATGGATTTAAGTGGACAAACATACTGACAGTTTTTCTTGTGCCTTGTTTCACTAATAATAATAATATATAAGAAATTGACAGGTGTTGGCAATATGATCTTCTGCAGGTAAATTGACGAGCGTCAAAAGAAAAAGGAAATAAGTGAAAAAGGAACCTCCCGGTTTGAAAAATGAATTTCGAAGTCCAAAATTATCCAAGTTTTGACATTTTGTAAATATTTTCTAAGTGTTTATGCAGTTTTAAGATAACATGGGCATGCTTTTCGAGAAAGTTTGAAATTTTCGAGCGTTTTAATTATGACTCGTATATAATCCGATGCTTTTAACATAATCTGACTGACGTATTTATCTAAATTTCAAAAATATGTAGTGTTCTTACCTGCATACTTGACTGCACCTTTGTAAATATTCTTATTTCTTTCATTACTACTTCTATCCTAAATATAGCATTATAGCATTATCTAACCTTCTCATTTTGCAATCCAGATCTCACTTAGCTCGTTTGTGTGTTTCAGAATACAAGAACTGTTAGAAACGAGATCAAGAGAAACGGGATGGTGTAGGATTGAAGATATATTTTGCATATGTTCTCTTTGAAGTCTCTCACACGGAAACGAAGAACAAGATATTGAAGAAGATCCCCAACAGGTTGCAAAAAGCAGAGACAAGCGAAAGAAAAGGCGGGGTGATTCGGCACTACAAGCTGATCTTAAGATGCAATCTTTACCTGCGTAGGGATACACGAGGGCTGTGAGAAAGGTGAAAGAAAGAAAGACTGAGATGATGGAGATCTTATTTAAAAATTGAAGAACAAGAGGAGTGTGACGAAGGTTGAGAGAAGAAAGAAGCTATCATCAATCACCTGCTCCAAAAATCATGAATCGTTCATCAGAATCAGAAGTTCGAGAGATTCAATCTACGGTGTCATCCACATACAATGTCACAATAGGGGGCGTAAGTGAAGCTGATAACAAGCAAACTCCATCACAGCACAACGTGGGAAAAGACACAACAAATCCTGAAACCAGAGTCAAAGAATGAAGACGCTCAAGTACGCAACGGTCTAGGGGGAATATTGTTAGACCATTTTGAGACCGTCGGTACCTGAGTCGCTTAGGGTCTGAAACGCTAAACAAGAATGAAGAACGATCAAGTACGCAACGGTCTAGGGGGAATATTGTTAGGTCATTTGAGACCGTTGGTACTTGTTTTAGATGGTTCTGGATTGTTTTGGTTAAGTTTATTAAGCTTTAGAAAGTCTAGGGGCTTATTTTGTAATTTCATGAAACTAGAATTCCTGACTTGGTGTAGTTAAGATTCCAGCAAATTTATAAATTTGCTGGCAAGTCAGGCACTATATATAGCCCAAGCATTGTAACCTAGCTAAGCTTTTGGCTCTTTGGTGAATGAAGTGTTGTTTACATTAAATCTTTTGTTTGTGCGCTCAAATCAGTATTCCAAGGTGCTTTATTGATTCATATACTTGTTTGGATTCAATACAACACTTGTTGTATTCATCAATCCACTAGCTTCATCTTCATTCTTGATTGTTCTTAACTTTTTCATAGTTCAAACACTAAATCAATAGGTGTTTTGGACTAAAACAACCAACCACTGTGATCCGGATTGATTTTGGGATCTACATCTTGTATTTGTATTTTCTCGTAGTTTAGAAAACTAGAATTCGTGTGTAAACGCTTGTTTGAAAAACCAGTATAAAACATAAGCTTTTCGTAAACCATTTGTGTCAGTTAAAACTTGCTTGTAAAATGGTTTAGAAATATGTAATTCTTGTATGCTTTGCAAAAAGTGCATGTCTTTCCACCCCGAAAACATTTAGAAAAATGTAAAACCATAAAAAGGTTGGGGTTATGAACTCACCTGAATATTCCTGTGCGAAGCTAGCTAAATACGACTTCGTTATGTCGTTTCCAAGACGAAACTCGCTAGCGTGCATTCTACAATATTCCCAACATGGAATATCTCATAAGTTTCTTACTAATGCGGTAACAAATCTACGTATTACCGAGCTCTACCGAATCGTTGACGAACGATTTGACGGTAAATTGTCAACTTAAAAGAAGCGAAGAAGTTATACTTGTTAGCTCGTTTTTGAGAGGTCGTATGTTGATATATAGTACGCCGTTTAGGCGTTTGAAATAAATATAAAAAGTTATATTTATTTTATAGAAGTATCATCGAGTCGTTCGATGTTGGAATAAATATATACTCTATTTTTGTAAACGAGTACGAGTCGCTTGAAGTTTAAAATAAATATAAAACTATATTTATTTTTATAAAAGAATTCGTATTGTTTGTCGTTTGGAAATAAATATACAACTATATTTATTTTTATAAAAGTGTTAGGGTTGTCTGATATTTAAAATAAATATACAAACTATATTTATTTTAATAAAAGAATCGTCGTTTCGTAAGTTGTAAAGTGTCGTTGTAAGTAATTATTCATTCGTGTTTATTAAAGTTTCTCGGATACAAAAAGTTGCGTCTTTTAATAAAACGCGTTAGAGTTTCCTCTGTTTTTCTCGAAAAACGGGCAAAGTTTCCTCTGTTTTTGGACGGCCCGACAACTAAAGTGTCGTTATAATTTTAAAAATTCAATCAACAATTTACCAAACAATATAAACATCATTTATATAAGACTTTATCGAATAAGTTGAAATATAAACTATACTTGTAATGAATTGGTTCGAGCTCGTTTGTCACGTAGGTTTAAACTAAAAATGTAACGAAATCATTTCCTTAAATTATTACCAAACTCTCGTGTCGAAACACCGAAAAAAAGGTTGACTAAGTTGACCGAGTCAACCGGGTTAACGGAGTTAACTGAGTTAACCGGGTTTGACCCGAGTTGACCGAGCCGAACTGTCGACTGAGTTGACTTCCTTGACCTGCGTTGACTTAACCCGAACCGAGATTGAGTCGACTAGCTTCCGTTGACCGAGTTGACTCGGTTGAGTTGACCGAGTCAACTCGCTGAGTTAACCGAGTCAACCCGAACCGCTTCTGACGCGGACAAATCGGACCGAACCAGACCTCCGAAATTGCCGACCCGAACCATACCCGAAGTCTTGACTGCTGAGTTGACTCGCCTGACTCGGGTTGACTCGTCTGACCCGAGTCGACCCGTTATCCAGCTGAACACCAACATCAATTTCAGAATCAACAAGAAGGTAGAAGAAATAAGTAGGGAAGAAAGGTTTACCGACGAAACTCGACGGTCCGAAGCAAGGACCACTGGTCCGAGACGTTAACCGCTGGACCGAGGTGTTAACCACTGGACCGAGATGCCATCGCAGCTCACCACCACTGCCGCTGCCTCTCCGCCATGTCTCTCTCTCTCCGTCTCGTTTCTCTCCCTCGTCTCTCTCCCTGAGTCGCACCGCCGCACCACCACCGGACTGTGGTGGTGGTGGTAGTTATACGGATTGAAAGAAGGAAAGGGGGGCTGCTATTGCTTGTCGGAGAAGAAAGGGCCGCCATTTACGGCGGTGCCGTCGCCGGTCGCCGGAAATCCGGCCGGTTCCTTTTGCTGATGAAGGTTCACGAGAGAGAGAGAGTAAAGTGTGGATGTGTGTGTGTTGTTGTCTGCTATTTCAAATGAAAGGTAAAGAGGGCATAGCCCCTTTTTATAACAGTTGATGGGCTTTGGGCTTGGGCCTAAGGCCCACAAGCCCCAAAGCTCGCGTTATAAGTGCCCAAAATTCTTTACGAACCCGTTAACGCACCCGATACCTATGAAACGTTGTAGGATATAATTTTTGAATCCCGAATATGTAAAATAGTATCGTATATCTTTATGAGGCGTGTATTTTGTCGGTTGTGTTACAACGTGTAAAACGCGCCATTGATTGTTTTAATCTATTTTTTTTCGTTTTCAACTATGGAAAATAAAAATTAAAACGAAGTTAAATATATAAAAATATATTAATATCGAGACGAAAATTCGAGTTTGGTGCGTCAGTTCCGTCGTTGATTGTCGGTGCGTTACCGTTTCCGTGTTTTTCGTTCGCGTCTGCGTTTTGTGTCGTTCGGAAGCACCATAAATTTGTAAAACTAAATTTATAAACAGAAAATTACCCGTATATGATTCGTACTTGTCGGCGTTGTCAGTATCTTGTACGGTATCAGTTCGTCGCCGTTTAACGTTTAACAGGTTTCTCCGTAAACCACCGTTCGCGCACTGTAAAGTCGGATAGACGTTCCCAGGCACTCCAAAGGCCTAATTAAGTTAATTTGCGTCTTAAACACTACTTATTATCGCACTAATCACTTGTTAATTACGCAATTAAGAGCCATAAATCACCGGTTGTCACATTTTACCCTTCTCCCCCTTTTTGGTATCATCAAGGGTGTCAACAAAGATGACTGAAGGAGGAGCAGTGCCAGTGGTTTGAAACAAATGGGCCTTGATTGCCTTGATATCAGCTTGTGTATCTTTGTACCTAGCTTCCATCACATTTCTGAACATGTTAAGCTGAACTTCATGTTGTTGATCATTATACTGTCTCTGTTGATGAAGCATAGGTTGAAACATCTGCCAAAGCTCAGTGGGGGATGGAGCAGATGTTGCAGATGGTGCAGCAGTGGGTGTAGCCTTTTGAGCTTGTAACAACTGTTGCAACATAGATTTGATTTCTGCAACAGATGTGTCAAGTTTCTATCCGTCAATTCCTTGTATTTTAAACCATCACCCAAGTTAATGGGATCATCTGATTTCCCACCAGTGGTGGTTGTATCAGTGGTTGACTTAGGAAAAGTTTCCCAAAAATCATCCACTGATGCCCCTTTTTCTTTGTACTGGGACTTCTTTCTTCAATAGAGGTTACCATTTTAAGGTTACCAGTGTATAAAGGATACACACCAGTAGACACTATGGTTCCCAAAGAAGAAATTGCCTTCAAGGGAGTCTTACTTATGAAACTACTATCCAGGTGTAAACCAGTGGGTTCAACACCTGTAGTAGCTGCTCCACTTGAACTACTGACAGGAATTACTTGTAATTCCTGTAGTGTAGCCTCATCAACTGTTGGCGGGTTAGCAGAGATAGAGACACCAGACTCAGTCACTTATTGGGGTATATTCTCATTGACAGGTGATTGAGAAGAACTGATTTGTTTCTGGGTATATCAAGTGCATCCAATAGAGGTATCATGGATGGTGGAAGTTGTGTAGTGAGGATAGGGGTGGAAAGAGAATTTGCCCCGGGAGCAGGGCTGTTGAACATAGATTCAAGTGAATCCAATTTTTCATAATTTGGTGTCCCTGTGGATACAACCTGATCCTTTTGAGAGGATGCAGGAGGAGTTTGAGGCTCAGGTTGAGATCTTTCTTCCATCTACTGTGAGGAAGTAGCAACAGTTGTTATTGGAGACTTTTTTGTTGTCACAGGTATAATCTCTGGGATCTCATCTTCCAGAGTTACCTTTTTAATGGGTTTGGGGGGCTTTGTGGTAATTTTCTTTTTGGGCTTTTTGGTGAATTTAGGTGTGGGTTTCACAACAATGGTTGTGCTGCTGTGATCACCTTGAGCAGTGGGCTCAACAGCAGGAGCCTGAGGAGCAGTGGTTGCAGCTAAATTCTGCTCAGGAGCCTATGTTTGTGTTTTTGAAGGTTTTGACAGCTTTGTTAATGTTTCAGAAGATAGGCTGTGCATTTGAATAGGGTTTCCTTGGATAAGCACATGTGCATTATCCTTTGAAAATTTCTTTTGGAAGTAAAAACTTAGAAATCTTGGAAACAATAAAAATGATTTTTTATTAACATTTCTTACCATATCATTGAAAATCTCCTGGGAGTAGTTAAAATTTTCTTCAGACATGATAACATAACCCAGGTATTGGATTTTCAATGGTATTTCGTTAAAAGCTGTGGTTTTATTTGACACTCACATGAGGAGGGTTATAGAATAAAAACCTCATGGCAGGTGGAAAACTGCCTTTTTGTAAAGTGTCATTTTTCATTTCTTCTTCATACCCTATCTCAATGAAATCAGTTTGATACTCAGACTTTGGGAAAGAGCTTTTACCTGTAAGATCATTGATTTCAAACTCCTCTGAAATGGTTTGTGGTGTGTTTGTAACTGGAATTCCCCTTTTTGAAGAAATAATGGCTAAGGGCTTTTTGTCCTTAGTTTCTAGTTTTGCATTTTTCCAGAATTCTTGTTGGGTATCCAGGAAGATGGCTTCAATGCAAGTCAACAAAGTTTTGTACTTTGAAGACGAAAGTGCATCAATGACGGAGTGAAAATCTGTGTTTTGACTTGTTTTTGCAAGGGTACATAGATAGTTATGTGGGGTTTTGAATGGGAGAGCCATAGTGATTTTGAAGGCGTGTAAGAACGAATGAAGACGATGAGTGAGTTGAAAGAATTTGGTGATAACTGCTTTAGAAAGGAATTTTGAATTCGATTCGATAGTGAAAACCTTGTTTGGGGTTTTGATCAGAGTTTTATAGGTGGAAAAAGTGAAAGCTGACGTGGCAGCGGTTACAAAAGATCTGACGGCTAAGTACTGTCCACGTGACAACCTTTAATGAATAATGTATGACAGTTGTTAGGAAACCACTAATGAAGCAATATCAGTGGTTTACAAAAGTGAAAATGAAATAGTGGCTGCCTTTTAACTATCAGTGGATAGCCTATCAGTGGATTAAAACACTGATGTTTGACCAACAGTGATTAACAAGGAAATGAAAGAACAAAGGTTGACTTTCAGCAGTGGATAGTATCAACAGAATAGATGTTTGAACCAAAACAGTGGATATGGCAGACTTTTAAGGATTAATGAAAATTTTCATTTTTAGCTATTTTTAAGGTTGAATTTTTGATTTTCTGAAAACATTTTAATTCTTTTATTCATAGAAAAACAAGATTTTGCCTGTTATTCCATGTTCAGCATGCAAATCCTAGAGATCAAGCTTTCAAAGGTGGATGTTTCTAAAGCCTTTGTTAGCACATCAGCCAGCTGATCTTTAGTTGGAACATGGTGCAGAGAAATCAAACATTTTTCATAGCAGTCCCTCACAAAGTGATGTCTGATGTCAATGTGTTTGGTGGTTGAGTGTGAAACTGGATTTTTGATGATATTTTCTGCTGCCTGACTGTCCAACATGAGAGGTGTCTTTAAGGCAGTGATACCAAAATCCAGCAGTTGATTTTGAAGCCATAACAGTTGGGCTGTACAGCTTACAACAGCTATATACTCTGCCTCAGCAATGGATGTTGAAACAACTGCTTGCTTTTTGCTTTGTCAAGAGACTAAGCAATCACCTAGAAATTGGCACCCTCCTGATGTGGACTTCGTTGTTGTATTACACCCAACAAAGTCACTGTCTGTAAAACCTGAAAGCTTAATATTCCCATTAGCAGGATACCAGATACCAAGTGTGGGAGCACTTTTTATGTATCTTAGTATCCTTTTTACAGCTATTAGGTTAGACTTTCTAGGGGCTGATTGGGATCTTGCACAAACACATGTTGCAAACATGATGTCTGGCCTAGATGCAGTTAGGTACAATAAAGACCCAATCATGCTTCTATATAATGTTTGATCCACCAAATCATCCTTTTCATCAGTCATGACTAGCTTGGTGGTTGCCATGGGTGTACTACATGGTTTACAATCATTTATCTCAAATTTGTTTAAAAGTTCTTTAGCATATTTGCTTTGATGAATGAATGTACCATTTTGCAGTTGCTTTACTTGGAGACCAAGAAAGCACTGTAGTCACCCATTGCACTCATCTCAAACTCAGCTGTCATGAGTTGTCTGAACTCTTCACACATTTTAGGACATGTGCTTCCAAAAATGATGTCATCCACATAAATTTGGACAATCATCAAGTCTTTCCCTCTCCATTTTAAAAACAGTGTTTTGTCAATTTTACCTCTTGTTAAACCAATGGAAAGAAGAAGGGTGGAAAGAGTTTCATACCAGGCTTTAGGTGCTTGTTTCAAGCCATACAAAACCTTATTTAGCTTGTAGACATGATTTGGATAAAATGGATCCTCAAAGCCAGGAGGTTGACAAACATATACCTCTTCTTGAATTTTACCATAGAGAAAAGCACATTAGATATCCATTTGAAACACCTTGATGTTATGGTTGACAGCAAAGGCCAAGAACAGTCTGATAGCTTCCAATATTGCTATAGGGGCAAAAGTTTCATCATAGTCAATGCCCTCTTCCTATCTGAAACCTTGAACCACTAGCCTTGCTTTATTCTTGACAACAATGCCCCTTTCATCAGTTTTATTTTTAAATACCCACTTTGTGCCAATAGGACCCACACCCTCTGGCAGTGGTACAAGCTCCCATACTTGTTGTCTTTTAAACTGTTGGAGCTTTTCCTGCATGGCCTCTACCCAGCTGTTTTCTTTTAGTGTCTCTTGGTACTTGACTGGCTGATGGAGAGATAGAAAGCCAGTAAAAAGACAGATGTTTTGGGATTGGCTTCTTGTGAGCACCCCTTCACTGATGTTGCCAATGATTTGGTCAGGTGGATGAGACTTCAAGAAGATTAAATCTTCTTTGTATGGAACAATGGCATTTAAGGGTGAGGGCTGCAGATATGAATCATCTGAGCTAACAACTGTTGGTGACTTTGATGATCCAACAATGTCTTGAAATGGAGGTGGAGGAATAGGTGGAATTGGTATGGAAACATGTTGACTTTTATCCACTGTTTGAGGACTTTTATCAACAGTGTTTGAGGATGTGGAAGCAGGGGTTAAAAGGCTACTTTGGTCAACAACTGTTGAGGTAGCAGTGGTTGAGCTTTGATAGCTGATTTGAACATTTGCTGCTTTGGCAATGGATTTGAAGTTTTGTTGTGGAATGATCACTTCATACCCATTGTCTGATGGAGGATTTTGAGATGGACCTTCATTGTTAGTCTTGACAGAAACATTTTCAAAAGTAAATTTATCAAGATCAAATAACTCTGCAGGGTTTACAGGGATTTTTATTGAAGAAAGTTCATTGAACTTTACATTCAAAGTCTCTTCCACTGTCTTAGTCCTAGTGTTAAACACTTTGTAAGCCTTAGCAGTGGTTGAGTATCCCAAATCATATCCACTATCTACTTTGGCTGCAAATTTTGAAATTGAGTCTTTTAAGTTCAAAATAAAGCATGGGCAACCAAATACTTTAAAGTATGAGATCAGTGGTTTGATTTTATACAGAAGTTCATAGGCAGTCTTTTGATGCCTGGGGTTGATTAAAACTCTGTTCTGGACATAGCAAGCAGTGCTTGCTGCCTCTGCCCAGAAAGTTAATGGCATACCTGAATCAACAAGCATGGTTCTGGCAGCCTCAATCAGTGTCCTGTTCTTTCTCTCAACAACCCCATTTTGCTCTGGTGTCCTTGGAATGCTGTAATGCCTTACAATTCCTTTTGACACACAAAACTCATCCAACTCCCTATTTCTGAACTCTGTGCCATTGTCACTCCTAAAGAATTTTACTGGCAAGTCAAACTGCTTTTCAACCTGTTTGACAAAGTCTTGCAGAATGCCTGCAGTCTCATCTTTAGAATATAAGAAATAAGTCCATGTAAACCTAGAAAAGTCATCTACAATTACCAAACAATATCTTTTCTTTTTGAGACTCATGACTTTTACTGGGCCAAACAAATCCATGTGCAGCATTTGCAAGCACTTGGTTGTTTTGGACTCTTCAATGGACTTAAATGATCTTTTATGTTGTTTTCCTTTTAAGCAAGAAACACAATGCTCAGGACAGGTGAATAGTTTTTGAGGAAGACCTCTTACTAACCCCTGTTTTGACAAAGCAGTGATTGTCTTTAGATTTGTGTGCCCCAATCTCCTGTGCCAAAGTTCTGTCTCTTTGTTAGAGGCAGCTGAGAACAGACATGCATTAGTTCTGGGGCTCTCTTTTGACAAGTCAACTACATAAACATTGCCACTCCTTTGAGCAACAAGTTGGGTTTTTCCATTTTTTATTATTTCTTTAATATTTTTAACCATTTCTCGTCCAACAATCCTACAACAATCCTTAGTGAAGAATGAGCCAAAGCCCTTATCACTCATTTGTGAGACACTAAGGAGGTTGAATTTTAGATTGTCTATCAGATTGACATTTTCAAACTTAACATTTCCAGATGGAACCATACCAGAACCCATCACCTTCCCTTTACTATTATTACCAAAAGATATATCACCCCCTCCATGAGTTTTGAATTCTTTGAGTAGGGCTCTACATCCAGTCATGTGCCTGGAGCCTCCACTATCTACATACCAAAGACTATCTAAGCATGCAGAAGCTCCCTGCACATAAAGTAAATAATTAGTTCAGGAGGGTCTCCAAAGCCAATAAGGCTTTGGATGGGGTCTCAACAGTATCTGTGTTAAGTTCAGGTGGATGGACAGTGGTTAGCTCAGGTGTTTGGACAATTTTATAACTGTTTTTCTCTAACCACTGTTGGGGATCCTGTCCTATCAGCTGTTGATACCCAAAGGGATGCCTATTCACTCTTGGTTTATAAGACTTTTTGTAAACCTCATAAACATGTGGGACCCTTGGGTATGGTGGTTGACCTTTACCTCTTTGGTATTGGTTAGCAGGGGGTGCATCAGTCACCTGAACTTCTCTTTTAACAAAGGTTTGGTTCAGCTGTTTTGTAACAGCTGTTTGAACTGGCACAAACAGTGGTTGTTTCCTGACTTGTGGTTTTGATGAACTCATTGGTGTTTTTGAAATGTACTCTTCCTTTTTGACCTCAAAGGATTTCAGGTACACACACTGCTGAGTAGAATGGTTTGTTTTACCACAGATGGTGCAGCTCTTTGAAGGCACAATGGTACTTATTTTTTTAAGATCATAAGCTTTTAAATGAAAACAATCTTTGGTCAAATGATTTTTCTTTTCACAAAAGGCACAAAACAAGTTTTTAATCTTTTCTTTTCTTCTTTTCAAACTCCTTTACAACAGAGTTTTGAACCACTGTTGGGATCTCCTTAAGAGGAATTACCTTGGCCTTGGGAGCTTTGACACCATCCACAGTTGTGAAGTCCATTGCTTTGAAATTTTCAAGGATGTCACACTCATCAGACCATGTGGGTTTGAATTGGTATTTCTCAATCTCCTCAAAAGTTGAGGACCCCACAGATCTTTTCAAAGTGATCTTGTTGCCAAGTTTATCAGTTATTTTAACCTCTTGGCAATCCTTGTTGGTGGGTATGATTTCAACAGAACCAATTTGATTTGCAGCAATGTTTTCAACTTGGTCATTTTTCCTAAACCCTATGCCAAATTTTACATTGCTTTCAACCTGTTTTTCAAGCATAATCTCATAACCTTTGCAGGGTTCCACCCATTTTTCACAAGTGATTTGGGTGGTTTCCAACTCGTTTTTACAGACTTGATATTTTTCTATCATGGTCTGGAGTTGGTCTTTGGTTATGCTATGCTCTTGTTTAAGGTTGCAATTTCATTTTCCTTTTCAGACAATTTGATTTTTAATTCTTTTAAAGACTTTTCAAATTGTAATTCATCATTTAACACTCTATCCCTAAGGTTTTCATTCACCTCTTTGATGTTTGCAAATGCTATGATGCATTTGTCTGAACAAAGGTTTTTAAGAACCTGAGGTGATACCTTAACTGCAGCCATCATGGCACAATCACAGACATGTTCTTTTTCATCTGGCACTTTCTCTTCTTTTTCACCTTGTTTCTTCTCTTCTTCTTCAGACCAGGGGTCAGACAGTGGTTCCAACAGGGGTTCTGAATTTTCTCCCAACAGTATTTCACCAGCAACAGCAGTAACCACTGCTTTAGCAATTTCATCCACTATTTCTTCATTTGACTGTCTTTCTTCAGTTTCCAGCCCTTCTGGTATAGACTCCAATGCTACAAAACAGTAATCATCATTAGAAGCATCATTGGTAGCATAGAGTGCAAAATTTTCATCACCTAGCTCATCAGGTAAGCTACTCCAGTCAACAAATCCTTGAGTGAAAAAGATTTACTGATCTGGTTGAACCACTGCTGGTGCAGCTTGTTGAGGTGCAACTGGTTGCACCTGAACCTGAGGGACAGGGGATTGGACATACTGAATTTGAGGAATAGTGGCTTGGACATACTGCACAGGAACAGGGGTTGCAGGATTTGCATAATGAGCAGTGTTACATGGGTAGTAGGGACATATTGGGAATACTGCACAGTGTTTTGGTTATTTTGTGGTCTAGGGCTAGGGTGTGTGATAACTGGACCATTGTTTTGACTCCTACACTCTCTAGCAAAGTGGCCTAACCTGTTGCACTTGTAGCATTTGATTTTTGATTTATCCAACCCTACTTTTAGATTCCCATGCAACCCTGGAAATTTTCTCCCTGTCCTTTTGTAAAACTTGCTGGTTCTAACACTCAGCAATGCAAGTTGGTGTAATATGTCCATTTCCTCTAAATCAGTTGGATCAAAATGCTGGAGATCATTGAGTTCAAAGCACAGATTATCAGAATTCTGGTTTTCTCCATTAGCTGTAAAAGCATAATTGGATGAGTAAGAATTAGAGTTATTAAAAGCTCCACCAGCTGTTATGTCAATGTAATGATCATAACCCTGATCCTTACTACTACCAGATTCTTCCTGACCCAAAAGAGCTGTGCTACCAAATGAATAGTCATCTACAACTTTTCCAGACTCTTGTAACTTCTTTTTCTGGTTCAACTCCCTTTCATAGGTCAGGAGTCTACCATGAAGCTGGGTTAGGGTCAGATCTTGAACCCAACAGAATTCCTGGTTACAAAAGCAATTGTGTCCCATTTTATCAGGAAGTGACCTAAGAAACCTGCTATTTTGTGTTGCATTAGCAAATTCAACCTTAACAAGTTTTAGTTCACTTATGAGGCAGCTAAATCGCTCAAACTGTTGTGTTAATGATTCACCCTTATTGTGACAAAAGGTTTCATACTGTTGATTCAAAATTTCCCTGTTATTTTCAATTACTTCTTCACAATCACAAAGCGAACAATTAACAGTATCAACAATTTTGAGCTGAACTTTTACGTCAAAATGATTGTTAGATCAAGTTTGATTGTCCAAGCTCAGATACCAATTGTTAGGATCTGAGTTTGATAAGATTGTGTTTGTTTAATTAAATAAAGATGAATAAGAAACAATTGCAGCGGAATTAGATGAAAAAACTTTCAACATAATCAAAGAGAGAACAATTTTAAGCAAACATGTTTAACATAGAATCGAATGATTGTATTTAATTACAATAATCAATACTAATGCATGCATGCACAATGTCTCCCCCTCAGCCTGAGCTCACAGTGATTTGTTCGTACAGAATGACTTGGCGATGAAGAGAGCTAATAGAACAGTACAGGGTACTATTCTATTTATAGTACAGAACAAACCACTGTGACATCTTTGCTGACGTCACCATGAAAGTGACATCTAACCTCGTAACAACCTCTAACCACTGACTATTACAACTACTGCTTACAAAACACTGATTACAAGTTAAATACAAAATACAAAGTAAACTACTGCTTCTCATTCCACTGTTATAGCCCCAGTCGTGCTTTGTGTCTTCAACTGTACTTGATCCATATTAGTAGATTGAGCATCAGTGCTTAGTCTTCATCAGTTGTTGTAGATCAGCAGTTGTTGTAGAAGGACAGTACTTAGAGGACATCAGATGTTAGGCCACATTCAAGGAGAAAGACTGATGCAAACAACTGCTTATTGTGAATCAACTGATCTGATCTAGTTTTGGCTTTAATCAGTTGTTCCTTTGTAGGGTTCAATCCCAACAAGTAGCGTAAACCACCTTTAACAAGGCGGAACGGGTCAAAACACTTTTAGACACTTCCAAATCAGAATGTAAGGTTTAACAAACCATATTACATGAGATCATTCCCTTGTTTGGTTAATAAACCTCATTGTATCCGTTATTCCGTTTAAGCCACAATACACATTAACCGAATAATTATCCGAATCATTAGGAAACAGTTGAATCACTTGAGCTTCACTAGACACGATTAGGCAAAGATATCTACGCAAACCTGTGAGTACATAGTTCCCCTCTTTTACCTTTTCAAATGTTTTGGGGTGATTCATATGTGCCTATTACTATTTTCAAGATTTCAAAAGAATATATATGGTTTATATATACAAAATTATTTTCAATGTGAGTACATAGTTTCCCTCTTTTACCTTTTCCAAATGTTTTGGAGTGATTCATATTTGTTAACCGTTTTCTCAAATAATATGTATGGCATATGTGTTTACTAAGTTCTTTTTGTGTATTTAATTTATGAGACAAAACAAGAAACAAACGCCAAATCCTTATAGGAACTTTCTATATTAAAAGTTAGATTCTTAAAGAATACTTAAAGTTCTATTGTTAATCCTTGATTGGATTTCTAAGAGTACTTTTCAACGTATGAGACAAAACAATGAAACAAATGCCAAATCCTTGTAGGATATTCCTATATTAATAGTTAGATCCTTAAATGATACTTGAAGTACAATTTTGAATCCTTGATTGTATTTCTACGAGTACTTTTCAACGTATAATTATGTGTAGAGTTGTGTAAGTGATTTAGATAACGAAATGAATGTAATACGATAAGAGCATGGTGGATACGCCGCTGGTACTTCCTATATATAAGTGCTCTTATCATATTACCTATATTAACACGATAAGAGCATGGGGTAATACGATAAGAGCATGGTGAAACAAGAAACAAATGCCAAATCCTTGTAGGATCTTCCTATATTAATAGTTAGATTCTTAAAGGATACTCAAAGTACTATTATAAATCCTTGATTTGGATTTCTAAGAGTACTTCCACAAGTCCTTAGTCAAATTCTATGTTATGTGTTTATGTGTTATGTGCTGTTATAACATAGAATCTAGAGTGATCTAGGATAACGAGGTGAGTGTAATACGATAAGGGCATGGTGGATACGCTGCTGGTACTTCCTATATATAAGTGCTCTTATCATATTACCCATCGTAACGTTATCCAAAATCACTTGATAATTATGCGTTATAACGAGACAAAGTACAAGAGAAACAAAGAACAAAGTACACTTTTCAATAACACAAAAATTACTTGGTATTAATCATATTGCCATTTACAAAACATTTTTGTCACAAGTTTTATTATCAAAACAATGTATTGCAATACTAAACTTTTTACCATATATTGGCTTAAAAAACTATTTTCATTCGACAACTCATGTAGTTGTCAAAGCATTGTAATACCAAATCTTTTTGCCATTAATTTGGCCAACAAAACGAGTGTCACTCACCAACTTTATTGTTGACATTTTATTTTCACATAGGTTTCACGTATTGACATTTCAAGTATGCTACATATAGGAGGCAATTAGTAACGAGATTCCCCGACAATTCCGCTGCGGGTTGTTTTTACGCGGTCAGGGTGTTACAACAAGCTTAGAAACTTAGATGAATATTTGAAGTTGAAGGATAGATAAGCTGAATATATTGGAATGGAGAAGTGTAAAGGGATGGATGACAGTACTGCTTAGGGAATCTTGTCACTAGAACTTAGCAAGGTAAGCCAGATTGAAGATTATCCTAAGGACCTGAGCAAGTCCATGTCTGAGAAGCCAATAAATGCTGAACTTGATAAAGAACTGAAACAAGATTACCTTGATCACATCATGAAACATAAACCATACAAAGCAAACAGAGCACAGAGATTGGTCGACAGATGCTCTCAAAGAAGAAATAGAAAGATTTCAAAAGATGCATCAATGATCCTTCATTTAAGCTAACTCCACCAGACTGGAAGGAAGGCAAATAAGTTGATCAAAACAAGGCATTGAAGCTGAATAGAATGAGAGAAGAACCTGTTGCTGCTAAGTATGGTAATGCAAGGTGTGTTGCCAGATGGGCAGAGTCAAAGATTGTTGAAAACTTACCAAAAGACTTGAACAGCTGAGAGAAAAGGATCCTACAGTTCCTAAGAAGTCAGTATATCCAACAGTCGTTGTCCCTCAACAGACCCTTACATCTAAAAAGCTGTCCTCAGCATCTGGCTTATCCATAGCTACCTTAAATCAAGCAAAAAGGCAAAAGCAGATGGCTGAGGCTGATGAACAGATGTATGATTACTACAGAAAAGAGGGACTCAAAAACCAGATGTTATACCACACATATCCTGCCAGTAACAAACTAAGAGAAACACTTGCAAATCTTGTCAGCAGGCCAAAATCACCCAACTCATCAAGAATAACTCTTCACCCAAGAAAACCATCTGATTCAAAAATTCTAAAGTGAAAGTCATCCTCAGACACCCACGAATTGACTCTTCTCAGATCAGATGGTGAAGTTCAAAGTCTAAAAATGGAGGATGCATATGGTCTGGATGTAGGTGACCTCCAAGATCTGTTGAACGTTGAACTTGGAAGGTGTTATGGGTGAAATTCTGAGCCTATATCCTGGATAGTATCTTGAATTATATCTTGATTACATAATAGATGTTCACAATGAGGATGCTGGATCAGGATATTGGTAACATCCTGATGCTGTATCCTGAGGATTACTAACGAATTGATTGCAGGTTATGAGCACAAGTGCATAACGTTCATGAAGACTTCTTCCCCTGAAGACTCGGTCCAGTTTATTGAAAAGGAAACGTTGAAGCCGCAATACTTGGTCGTTAACGTTCATATGGGAATATTCCATGGCATCCCCCTATTTTAGGAAATTTAGTTTCCCTTTTGTATCTATAAATAGACGGATAACCAGATCACATAGGACATCACATTCACTGCTCTCGAACACTCATACTTTCTCTCGCAATTCACACACTTTCAGCAAAGCTTTGTAACACTTAGCAACGATCTGGTCAATATCCTGCACTGTATCTTGACTTTTGAAGTAATAAGAAGAACAAGGCAGCTGCGATTGTCAGCTCCCGAGGTTTTGTGCCGGCGATCTAGATTGATCAAGGGCTTTCCTCGTACATCTCGTGTCACCCTTTACTTTTCTGCTCATTGTTTGATTGTTGATATAGCTCGATATCCTGAGCTATATCCTGAAAACTGTTTTTGCAAATAACCAAACCAGGATATTTTCAATACATATTGTTAGCACACTACCTCAGAAAACTAATTTGATCACTAAATTGCTTAGGTAATTTTTGACCAAAACATAAGGGATTTTGAAGATACGGTCTCCATGAACTTTGAGTTACAATTCAAAGGCCAAATCAGGGAGATACTGATGAGGAATAAATATCATCAATAAAGGAGTGTTTTTGCTTCATCTATTCTAGTGGGAGATTGTTCGATCTATTGGACCCCACAAAAGAACATATGATTGGAAAGCGAAAATAGTCTACAACATCTAATCATGAATACAGTGCTTTGAAGATCTGCTCCTCCTAATGAGAAAGACTCAACATTTGCTTTCTCTAAAGTCTACTAAAGCCAAAAGTCTGCCTAAGAGAAACTCTGCTATTGAAGACAAAGTCTGCTGATCCAAAGGTCAGCCAAAGTGAACATCTGCTGATGAAGACAAAGTCTATTGAAGCAAAGGTCTGATCATCCATTGCTGATGAAGACAAAGTCTGAAGAAGCTAAGATCTGCTATGGCTCAATAGATGTTAAAGACCAACAGAGGATAAAGCCCAACAGATGATATTCATCAGATGCTGATCATCAAAGTTTATCAATGTAACAGTGCTTAGGCTATAGCAAATGTTAACAGTTTGTTAGGTTATTAGATATCGATGTCTAGGTGACGTCAGCTTAGATGCTTCAGATGTTTCCTTTGTACTATAAATAGAACAGTGCATGTACTGTTCTATTCATCACTTTCCTCTTGACATTTTTGTACGAACAAATTATGAGTGATCAGGCTGAGGGAGAGTCATAATTCTCATGCATACGTAAACATCGTAATTGCAACCTTTTTAAAAGCATGATGATGAAAGCATTCTCTTCATTGTTGTGATTTTAAAGTTTATTATTCCGCTGCATATTATCATCTTTGTTTTATCTTCATTCATTGTTTCCATCTTAAACTGTCACAACAATCAAACTCAGATCCTAAGAAAATCCCATTTGTTTTATGAATAGGTCAGCTTCAAAACAACGTTAATATATGATGAGATTATGATATTTAAGATTAAAAATCATGAGATATTGAGGGTATATAGCCACTGCAGTCCATATAACAGTTGATTGACTTACATGCATATCAGATTACCTTTTGTTTTCCATCTTGTATTGTAGCATGGTGGAGTCATCGTAGATGAAAAGCTATACCTTGCTGGTGGAAGTCGTAATGGACGGTTTTTAGCTGATGTTCAGGTATTATCATGCCAAATTTAAATGAATTTCTTCGGAATTAGTGCCAGTTTACCTTTTGGTTAACATTGGTGCCTACTTTTCTATGATTGTAAAATAGCTGACATAATTGGTTCAAGTTTTCAGGCAACAAATAGGGACAGGACTTTGCATTGCCTGATATTTATGATGTTGTTGTGAAGTCTTGGTTTTGGTTTTACTTAAAAGAAAACATGTTCTTCAATGGTTTCCCTAATCAAGCCTATATATACACTTTCTGAAACAAGAGGTCCAACACTACTTTAGTCTTTGGTCTACACATTTTTTACACTTTTAAGCTTTAAGGGCATGATGTTTTTAGCTCGATCTGATATGAACTAGACTCTTTGCTTTTACTATTTATCTTATGCAAGCCCAAAATTATAGTCTTGGCCTGTTTTTTGGTACCTTAACGAGCAAGTGTTGTCAGGTCCTGCTAAATCGATGTCACAGCTACATGCATATGACTACTTTCAATAGCTGTGTCGTAGAACACCCGCACCCCAATCAAGCCTATATATATTCTGAAACCAAGAGGTCCAAGACTACTTTAGTCTTTACGCGTAGACATTTTTTTACACTTTTGATGAGCAATTGTTATTGAAACAATAGGGTTCTCTAATATACCCAATGTTTAGGGTCTCAGTTTTGTGGATCTTTTGAATTTCAGTATGTACAACTGATGTTTTTATGTGTGAAATAAGAATGTGAATGTAATGGAAGCTATAGAATTTATTTATAGGAAGATTAATGTGAATTTATTGATGTATTTGGTGATATTAAGTAAGATTTTCAGATGCCATTTATGTGAAACTGGTGTGATGAAACAAATATAATAACTTGATCTGTTTATTCTGTTCAAGATGTGTTAAAGATTTAATATCTGTTTTGTTTGTAGCGTATGTTATTTGTAAGCTTTAGTTGTGAGCAAAAAGTGTTTGTTACGGTACTCAACGTCTAAGTTGCATTACCACTGTCAAAACCAAGCATCTCGCAAATCAGTTTATTAGAAATGTAGCCTGTGCATAAGAAAATGTGAATCTTTATTGAATTGGTCTTGCCATTGCTGGTGATGTCGTTGTTTTGATGCAAAAGGTGATGAATTGTTTCTTGGTTGCTATCCAGCTAGTGACATTGTAGCTGGCATAGGTTCTTAGGGGTGTCAATCGTGTCAGTTTGGCAGGTTGGATTC
Organism: Helianthus tuberosus; assembly: GCA_030545235.1. Lineage (NCBI taxonomy): Eukaryota > Viridiplantae > Streptophyta > Magnoliopsida > Asterales > Asteraceae > Helianthus > Helianthus tuberosus. The sequence goes on from CM060444.1 coordinate 73,201,042, forward strand.
TGCATCCTGGAAAGATTTCTCTGACAGTGGATGCAGGTTCTCGATCTTTTATGCCCAAGGTGTAAGTTGGAAGTCGAGGACTCGGACTATTGTTTCGATTCGTGCCCTTTTGCTAAAGAGGTGTGGTCTTAGATTTGTAGTTGGATCAAAGTGCCAGATTTGGTCACGCGGGCTGGTATTAATGGTTTGGTCAAATTGATAAACACCTGGTCCTCCATTGGTAAGACTAAGAAGATCTAGATGATGGTTTCCTATGTGGCTATCTGGAGAAACTGGTTAGCCCGAAACGACATCATGTTCAATGGTATGGCGGCTTACAGCAACCAAGTAGGGTAGGATATAAACGAACTGGATGGTTCTGTATGCGGGCGTTTACTTATGGGTGTCGAATCGTTTGAAAATTTTCTGTGGGGGAGCTAGAGTAGCTTTTTCTATTTTGTTTTCATTGTTCCTTATGTTTCAGTGGTTTTTGTATTGCGTCCTGTCTCAGTTTCTTTGCTAAGGATAGGTACCTGTTGTTTGTTTTAATAAACTTGCTTGCCTTGCCCTTCAAAAATTAAAAAAAATGGTTGAAATTGTTACAAATGCTTATCATGTTCTTATACAATTATCGACTTTATTCATTTATACCTTTTTTCAAGTTTTTCCTTTAAATTCCTAGCATCATAACACTATTTTGTTCAATGACAATGGGATTTGGTTCAATTTAAAATCCCAACCATGCTGCTGTTAGCATGAATACACTATAAGTAATTCTTCTCTGTAGAATATAACACCTCTTATCTATTTAAGAACATGATAATATCTCAACCGTATTCTTTTTTTATAGAATATGGCCCCTCCCGTCTATCTTTTGATTTTGATGTAAACAATACTACGGTTATCTAAAGTAAGTTATTATTATATATACTATTTAATCTTTAGATTAAAGATGTACACATATGTGAAGCAACATTGGCAAAGCAATTGCTTGTGTTTGAAAACATAGAAGCCCAGAGTTTAATGGTGAGTCTATCGCATTTGAAGTTGCAATTGGCCTCATAATCATATTCAAGTTGTTCATCTCATAAGAACTAGGTCTTCTATTAACGTATTTTAGTTCGATTAATATGGCATACTTTTGTATGATTTCAATTATGCATTAGTCATAAATACTTTTAAATATAAGTAACTTTCTCCGGTCCGGGAAGCAATCTCGGGTGATAACGCAGTTTTACATAATATATTTGAAGTTTTATTTGTATAAGATAAATTAAATTAACTTCTTATCTAATAAGCATACCATGATGTGCTAATATCAAAAATATAATTAGGTTTGACTCGTTTAGGGACCATTTTCTTCTACTTACACGCCCTCAAAACCCCCTCAAATTTTCAGGGACGGCCTAGCATGTAATGCCTTTAACTATCAACACAAAACTAATAATCGCTTTTATTCTTGATGGGGACAATGGAAACTTGTCTTGAATGAAAGGTAAAGCAGTAAATCTAAGTGGAGTGACACTTGCCCAATTTTCTTTAAAACTTGTCAAATCAACAACAAAACTTCTTTACAATTAAAAAGTGTATAAGTCATGTTATTTGTTGAATTGGGTATTCGAGTATATATTCCAAGAAATATTGGGTAATCAAGTTTGTTGAATTGTATATTCGAGTATATATTTCAAGAAATATTGGGTAATCATTCCAAGAAATAAATAAGACATCTCAATCTTATGTAGAGGTACACTTACAAGCTAGTGTAGTAGAGCAAGTAACAGAGAAGATTTCTTATTATGATAAAACTCAAATAGAGATGGCGGAAAAGATGGAGAACATCCAATGTTTATTAGTGCTTGGAGGTTTGTTATCATCGTCTCAATTTCCAAACCCAATGGCCCAAGTTGAACACAGTCTAAGAATTGAGATTGTGGTAACAAAACTATAGGCAATTATAAACAATGCATGTTCTTCATCCTTCGAGCCATCTGTATTTGAGCGTTATAATAACGAGAAACGTTCTCTGATATTTTCTCTTCTATTTCGGCTTGTAGTTGTGCCTCTACTTGAGATTGATCTGTCATTATTATTTCACCTAAAGAAGTTCAATCCAAGAGTTCAAAAAATACAAAAAGACGATCCTACACCAAAAGTATGCATGCACTGGTGTCTATCAAGCCTCTTCACTAATTAGATCAGTGAAGACTTGGTTGAATTACTTATCTCATATCCGCCTTCTTCAACTTCTCATTTATCCTTTCCTGGAGAAAAACATACGGATTTATAATGGTCAATTTTATATCAATATTTATTGTGAATATGTACATATCTACTTACAATGATATCATCAACCAATGTGGAACCCTGGTTCTTAACATGAGTTTAATACTTTAACATTAATATTCTCATATACACCCTGAAAACTGAAAATCAAGTAGCCATTAGATACCATTAAAAAACAAGTAGCCTTTAGACAAGTACATTAATGTTAGAAAAAAGAAAAACAAAATAGATAAATGCTTGTTACTAGCTTGACGCCAGTGAGGAACCGTCAGTGGTGGTTGTCGAACATTGTTCTTCTTCGGTCTAAAAAGCGTGAAGGGGTCAAGCAGGGGTGGGGTTTTATGTGGTTGTCGATTATATATCGAGGGTGGCTGCCTGAAAATAGAATGAGAAGGAGAGTGAGATGGAGGATGAGTGATGAGATGAGATGAGATGGGTTGGAATATCAATATACAGGGGAGTCGCTGGTTACTAATCGAGCAAAATCCCAATAAAATAACCTTAGAGGGGAGGTCCACTTTACGCCCGGCGGACATCCTTGTGTTTGGATGGGAAGGGGGGAAACACGCTTGTGTAGATCTAACTGGAGTCTCCCCCCTTGTCGGGCTCAAGGAAAAGGGTTTTGTCGTAGGGCAAGCGGTGCTCAAGGCAGAGGCGAGCAAAGTGGCAAAACATGAGAAAGCCTGCCGGGAGAATCAACATGTGTTTGTCCCGTTTGCGTTTGATACCTTTGGTGGTCTCGCTCCTGAAGCTGTGCGACTCTTAAATCGGGTTCAAAAAGTCGTTAATAGTAATTCTACGTCGCTAAAGGTTTCAAACTTTGTATTTAGTAGAATTGGTTTTTCTATTCAAAAGGGGGTGGTGGCACAACTTGTTGCCCGACTACCTGCCATTGCTTTGTAATTGCCTTTTTTCGTGTGGAATGAAACAAAAAACTTAACCTCAAAAAAAAAAAAAAAAAAAAAAAAATAGAGGCATATACAGCAGATTACACGGTTTTCTTTACCTTCACAATTTAGGATTAAAAACATATTAGTTTTTATTTTATGAAAAGGGTCCCAATTTTTATCATCCGCTTTGGGCCTCCAAAAAGCTAGAGCCGGCCCTGGAATATATAGGGGAGTCGCTGGTTACTAATCGAGCAAAATCCCAATGTTATTTAATTCCATTTAAATCAATATATATCATTTAAAACCGTTTTAATTGAATTCCATTGAAATCGATATATAACATTTACAACTGTTTTAATTGAATTCCGTTTCTAATCAAACTATCTTTTTAATTTGATTTAATTACGACAAAATTCACAAGCAACATTAACTTGTCTTTTTTTTAACGAACAACAAAACTGAAATGAAATTACTTGCTTGCATCCAGAAGCTGACAAAATACAAAAACGCAGAAGTGAAAGAAACGAACTACAAAGTATTTACATCAAAAGATTTCCACCCATCCCACGTAAGACCTGTACTACCCGAACGGTGTTTAACCCATAGGTAGCTTAGCGCTTTAACTTTCTCCATGTTCCTCGTCACATTAGGTTCCTTAGCTCTAAACACAGCCTCGTTCCTAAACTTCCAAAGACTCCAAATAACGGTCACAATCACAGCTTGTAGAACCTTCCTTCCTCTCTTCGACAAATTCGTGAGATTATGAATATCCAGCAAATCTTTAATGTGGAATGCGAAAATAGGCTGGATGTGACACCAAGTCGCAACTACTTGCCACGCCGTTTGCGAAAAATGGCAAGCGGCAAAGATGTGGTCAACCGACTCCAAGCAGTCTCCGCATAACGGACACATAGAGTCTGCCACGTTTATATTCCTTCTATGGAGTGCATCTGCACTAGGAAGTCGCTGAATAGCAGCTCTCCAAGTAACAAAACCGACCTTTTTAGGCAGCCAGTTGTTCCATACAAAATTTCCTGCTGCAGCCGAATATCTTTGACTTTGAAGGAGCTTTTTAAGGCTGCTCACCGTAAACCCACCCGAGTCTTCCAGTTCCCAACGCCAAGTATCTTCGGTTTGCGTAAAAGATATGGAATAGCTAATGTCTCTAAGGTGTTGCAAGTCCGCCACTTCTTCTGCAGACAACAACTGCCCAGCCCAATCCCAGCTAAAAGCATGACCCAAAGGCCCAATTTGCACCCGATCCGAAACTGCACGCTCTACTAAGAGGCTCCGACCCGACCCACACATCATGCCAGAACAGATTTTTCGAGCCATCACCCACACGCCCTTTTATCAAAGTATCGAGGTTGAACCCCGATAGAGATAAATGGTCGTTTAAGCTAACTATTTGATTCCAAGGCCCAGGCTGCAACAACATTCTCAGAATAAACGACCATCCCCTAGACTCGCTGTGGATGGCCAATATAACTTTTCGCCACGAGGTTCCGTTTTAAACATCCACCACCATTTGGACAACATAGCGGTGTTGGCGTCGGTAAGGGAGCCAAAGGCCATACCTCCGAAGTCGATGTGACTCTCCACATTAGGCCATGCGACCTAACTCATGCTATCTTTTTCTTCACACCCACCCCAGAAAAACATACGTCTAAGCCGGTCGAGACGATGTATCACTTGAGAAGGAGCACGGTACAAAGAAAAATAATAAGTAGGGAGCGCATTGAGAATGGATTTTATGAGCGTGATCCGACCACCCACCGATAATTGGCGGGCTTTCCATAAGGATAACCGCTTACGGACCTTCTCTATTACCGGATACCAATTCCTAACCAAATTCATGTTTCCTCCCACCAGGAGCCCAAGATGAATGAAAGGCAATTTACCAATCCTACACCCAAACAAACCCGCCATCTCACCCACCTCCGCTTGCCCCACTCCAATACTAAACACACTACACTTAGAAGGGTTTATTTTAAGCCCGGATGTGAAATAAAAGCATCTAAGGATCCTTTTGAGCATAAGGGCATTCCCCCTCGATCATTTTCCGATAAACAAAACGTAATCCACGAAAAGAAAGTGTGATAATTTTGGCCCGTTTGTAGGCAAATTAATGCCCTCAAAGAGGCCGTTTTCACACGCCTTCTTCATAATTCCCATCAAAGCTTTCATTGCTAGGATAAACAGATACGGAGAAATAGGATCGCCTTATCTTAGGCCCCTCGAACACTCGAACTCATACGCCGGAGATCCATTTAAAAGGACCGAATGACGAGACATAGAAAGGATGGCCAATATCCACTTCACCCATAATTAGGGAAGTTCATTTGGGTCAATACGGAAAGCAAGGAATCCCAACAAACTAAATCGTAAGCTTTATCAGTATCCACTTTTAGAAGCATACCTTTCCTTTTCGTTCTTTTCAACGAAGCTAACATTTTGTTAATTATAAGTAGCCCTTCAGTGATACTTCTCTTAGAAAGAAAGGCCATCTGCTCCACCAAAACTAAATCCCCAATAACCCCCTTCATACGATTCGCCAAAGCCTTCGAAAGAACTTTGTTTATGCACCCAACAAGACTAATCAGACTGAAGTCTGATATCTTCATGGGATATTTAATTTTGGGTATAAGAGCTATGAAAGACGAATAAGTTCCTTCGTTGATACTCGCCTTTTCATGAAATTCCATAAAAAAAATTCTTGAAAAATCCATCTTTAACCAAGGCCAAAACCACTTGAGGAACGTGAAGTTAAACCCGTCAGGGCCGGGGGCCCGATCCCCCGTGCAATCCCACACCGCCCTTGTTAGGATCTGAGTTTCTTATGATTGTTTTTATTCTAATTATAATGAAGATGAATGACAAACAATTTGCAGCAGAATGTAATGGAATAAAATTTCAACACAATCAAATGGAAGAAATGCTTTCAACACACATGTTTAACATGAAATCGAATGATTATATTTATTATAACAATTCAATTACAATGCATGCATGTAATACAATCTCCCCCTCAGCCTGAGCTCACACTAGTTTGTTCGCACAGAATGACTTAGGATGAAAGAGCTAATAGAACAGTACATGGTACTGTTCTATTTATAGTACGAAGCAAACCACTGAAGCATCTTTGCTGACGTCACCATGAAAGTGACATCTAACCTCCTAACAACCTACAACCACTGATCTATACAAGCACTGTTATCTAACCACTGAATACAATACAAAGAAACAAACTAACTACTGCTTCTCTTTCCACTGTTATACTCCTAGCAATGCTTTGTCTTCATCAGCAGTACTTGAACCATGACAGTAGATTGAGGATCAGTGCTTTAGTCTTCCACAGTCTTTATCAGTCTTTAGCAGTTGTTGAATATCAGCAGTTGTTGTAGACGAATAGTGGATGGAGGTCATCAGTTGTTAGGGCCACTTCCAAAGGGAAAGATTGAATACAAACATTTGCTTATTCTGGATCCACTGATCTGATCCAGTTTTAGCTTTAATCAACTGTTCCTTTGTAGGGTTCAATCCCAACAATCTCCCCTTGGAACAGATGATGCCAAAACCCTTCATTATTCTGGATCTTTATTGCCTCATCAATAATTCCCTGACTTGTCCTTTGAATTGTAATTCAAAGTCCAAGGAATCTGTGTCATCCTTATCCCTGCATAGTGTAAGATCAAGGAGATCTTGCAGATCTTCAACACCTAGGCCCAGTGCTTGTTCCCTTGATATGTTCTTCACCTCACCACTGGATTTGAGCAAGGTCAATACGTGGGTCTGTTTGTCAGATTTCCACTTTAGTATTTTTTTAATCCAGTGGGTTTCTTGGGAGAGGTTTTATTGATGATGAGTTTAGAGATGGTGGCCTGGTAATGACTGGTTGAGCACTGTTTGAAGCTTTTGCCAATTTAGGATTTTCTGCTATCATCTGCTGAAGGACCATTTTTATAGTGAAATCCCCTTTGTGTTATATCTTCTGCTGTTTCTGCATCCATCTGCTTTTGTTTCCTTCTTTGATAAAGGATGGCAGCAGGTAGAGAAGTGGATCTCCTGATGGGCAGTTTTTGTTGTCTCACTGGAACCACTGCTTCTGGATAGATAGGCTTTTGTGGAGCAGTGGGATCCCTTTTTCTCAACTCTTTCAAACTTTTGTAAGTGGCCAACACTTTATCTTCTTTCCATCTGCTAACCTGATTCCTTGACCCATAATCAGCAACAACAAGCTCTTCTTTCATTCTCTTCAGCTGTAAAGCTTTTTCTGGTACATTTTTCTTGTACTTTGACCAAACAGGAGGAGTTTGTTTTATTTTCTCTTTGTTCATCTTTTCCAGTCTTTCTAACTCCTCTTTAAGCTTATTAATGGTCCATTCTTTATATTGAGCCTTTTCTACCCTGTATTTCTTGAATGCCATAATGTATTCAATGTAATCTTTTCTCAAGCTTTCATTATCTCTTTCTGATAGTTTCTGACAAAGATCTTTTGAAAACTGCTCCAAAGTTCTGACTTGAGTGAGCAGGTATTGAAAGTATCTTTGAATTTCTTTGTCAGATTTTCCCTCTGTATTTCTTTTAGAGATATCCTTTGCTTGTTGAGCCTTTAACTTCAAATATTCTTCTATGTTGTTAGGCCTAGGATACCCTTGAAGAGATGGCAGGTTCCTTTTTGCAGGGTCATCTTCAGAGTAGAAGGATTTTATCTCCTCTCTAAATGCTGGAAGATCTAATAGATACTGGACAGCTGCAGGAACAATGGAAGTGTTTGGATTTAGAGCTTGTACTGAAGAGAGTGGAACAGGGTTTGGAATGGTAGCAAGGGTCAGTAGTTGTGAAGAAGTTGGAGGTGGTGGAGAATCATCTTCCAGTATTATCCTTCTCCTTTTGGGTTTAGGAGAGGTTGGTGGTGTTTTGGTGGATTGAGTGGTAGGTGGCTGACTAACAGCTGTTGAAACCACTGGTGTTTCAACCACTGTTGTCATTACAACTGATGATGTGTCATCAGCTGTAATCTGCTTTTTGGCAGGTGGCTTTTGTGGTGGTGATGATGTTATTGGTGTGTCAGTGGATTGTATGGTGAGAGCAGTGGTTGAAGTGTGTGTTGATGTAGTATAGGTGGAAGTTGTTGGGTTAACATCTGTTGAAACCACTGGAGTACCAACAGCTGCTAATACAACAGGAGTTTTAACATCTGTTGGTTTGGAGGTTTGACGAGTGGAGTTTTTGGGAGTTTGGGGAGTATGTTTTGTGATTCTGGAATAGTTTCACAGTTTGATGCAAATAGTCCCTACGATCGAATAAACTTGTTTTCGAAACACCAAACCATCCAAAACTTATTTCTAAGTTATGTAAAGGTTATTTAAGGTATGTTAAGCCTATTTCACGGTTCCGGAGTGTTTGTCGCGTTAAACTGATTATGTTTACGCATCAGTTCGCGTATAACTTCCCAGAAAGCGATTTAAAGCTCGTAATTGAACAAGAATTGATATGTGCAAATGATACACGTATTTATACAAATCCCAAGTATGAAACACAAGATTTCATTGGTTTTGTATTTGTACGATGGTCGTAGAGGCACAGATGTCACAGTCTCCCCTACTTAAGGAAATTTCATCCCGAAATTTATTTAGAGGAAACTTGTGAGAGTAGATGTGGATGTTTTGCTTTCAGATAACCCCCCGTTCTCTAAGTAAAATCTCTGAGTCATGTTTGGATTTCTTGCAAGCTTTTGTTATCTGTACCAATCGTTTGCTAATTGGGAAGGGTTTAGATCCGAAGATTTAACTCCATCCTGATGAGTTTGTGTATGGGTGTACTAAACCTCAAGGGTGCCATGGAATTGTCAAAATGTCATCCTTGTTGTAGTGAAATGTAGAGAGCGTGTGAATTCGACGAGAAGTTGGAGTTTCGAATAATGGATAGAGAGAATGTTTCTCGTGAAGGTTACTATAGGAAACTTTGGGTGAGCTCGAAACTTGAAGTCGAAAAGATAAAAAAACATTGGTTAAGGTTCTGAACTTCTAGTAACTTATACAACGTCATGCTTGCAATGTAAGAGGGACACTTATATAGATATATGAAGCGCCATCGGTGCGTCCACCGTACCTCCATTACACTGTTCACGTTTCGTTATTTTTTCCACTATAGGTTCTTAAACATGACAAATCTTACTGTGGTTTCTGTGCACTGAATTCCATAATTATGTATGCATCCATAATTACGTAATTCCTTGCACAGTCCGCACAGTGCATTTTATAATGTGTAGGGGAAGAATATCAAACGAATAAACATGCGATGACTGTGGCTAGACTGCCAAAGGGTCCTTTTTAGTTAGATCAACAAATGATCTTTTAAAATAGACCACTAAAAGGGTCTTTTCAGCTACATCATCTCATGATATCATTAACCAGGTTAACGAATCAATCTTTTTAACTGGACCACCCAAAGGGTCTCTTTTGAATTATGGAATAGATTCACACTTTAAACTGTTGTATGATTGATTTGATAATGTTTTACAACCTGATAACACTTCGGCAGCACTTCGTTGCTCTGACCGGAAAGTTACAAATGAAATGGACATGAGAGGTATTTATAGGTGAAGCTATTCCGTTTGAAAGTGGCATGACATGCTTCAAACGGAATGTCACTCCTCAAACGGAATTAGCTAAATCACATCTAAAACCTACCCTATTTCTCGTATAATGCGCCCTGATCTAACAATTTCAATGTAAGACTCGATACAAGACGAAATCGACAGACACATGCACCGACAGACTCCCCCTCGAATGTTGACGAGTCTGAAGTATCGAGTCTTCTCATTCTTCAGTCTTTACCGGTCTTCGAGCTCTTTCATAATCTGAGACTCGAACGAAGATGAAGTCGACAGACAACTGCACCAACAGACTCCCCCATGAATGTTGACGGAATCTTCAGTGAGAGTCTTCATAATGTCAACTCTTCAATCTTGATCGGTCTGCTTGAATAAAATTCCAGAATCTATCTCTTTGGCTCTAACCTCGTCAGACTCCCCCTCTCATCATGATGGGATCGCCGTCTAGAATTAGCTATCACCTTGAGATCAAACCCTGGCTTTATCTCTGTTCAGCTCATCTCCTGCACACATTTTCTCACCAAAAACATAAGTTTTTACTTAAATCAATAAGAAAAACTTACTAGTAATAGTTACATCAAGTTCAAATTAATGACCCTGATTAACTAATCTCAACTTCTTTCTTAAATAAAAAAATTTTCAACTCATCACACACACTCCCAAACCTGTTCATCTTGTTAAGCACTTGGAATTTTGAAAATCAGTTCATCAACATCAGTTGTCAAAAATATTTTTGTATTTTTCAAAATTTTATGCTAAAACACTCCGAAAATGTTTTTGGATTTTTGAAACAAAGTAATGCTGTAAAGAAATATTTACAAACACTATTTTTGTGAGTTTGTGAAAGAGGATCATATCAGTTTATGTGACCAATCACTAGCACCGTTAAGTTTTAAACATTTTCAGTTCTAAACAATTCACATTGATTGACGATATTGTTGTCCACTTAAACTCAATCTAAAAACTTTCGACATGCTTACCGATACGTTAAAGTATATTAATTTTGCACTAAATTCTTATGGACCCCACGATCTCAGCATATCCCCTCATCATGCAATACACTGACTCAAATAATGCCTTTAAACTTTTATCAACTGTGATTTGTGCGAAAATAAAGCAGAATGTTTAAACATTAACAATCAGGTCGATACTTCCGTATACGCAGAGAAAGTCCAATGTTTAAACAAAATAAGAAAAATAAAACAAGTTGAAGTTGTTTAGGCCTTAACCACCAGGTCGATACTTTCGTATACGCAGAGGTGATCCAAAGCTTAAACGAAACACCAAAGAAAATAAAGCAGAACGTTTAGGCAATAACATCCAGGTCGATACTCACGTATACGCAGAGGATGTCCAATGCTTAAACAAAATAAAGAAATAAAATAAGTTTAAATCTTTGCAAAATAAAATGCACAATCACAGCGACTTTTCAGCAAAGTTGTGAAAGTTCACAAACTTAACCAGTTTTATGTCTTACGACAGTCAGCGATTACTGAGTAGGCATACAATCAAGAAGGACAAAACTAAGTACTATGCTTTTGACCATGTTTTCCACTAGAACTAGGCTTTTTCATTTATGTTTGTATCGTTATCGCAAATCTACTAGTCTAGCTGAGCCTATCGTCACATCTTTAGTGAGATCGTTTATCACATTTTGACTTTCCATTTCTTTAGCATGTTGTGACAGTCCAACTGATCTACTATCATTTCCTCTTTTTACAACAAAACTCATTTTTGCATTTTTCAATGTTTTTGGAATTTTCAAATTTTCTAATTTTTTTAAAAATTTTTACTCCCCCTAAAATCTAAATATGCTTCAATTTTGATTTTCTGGGAAATTTTGAAAACAAGTTGTACAAGAAATGTGACAACATGATGAGAATCACTTCAATTCTCCATTCAATTGGCATAAACAATCAGAACTCCCCCTGACAACAAAACATTTTCCCATAGTGATTTCAAAACACTTAAGTTTGTTTTAATCAAAATGGTTATTTCGGAAAATTAGTTTTGTGAGTCATTTCTCAAACATGGGGATCATTCATCATCTTGTATTCTTCAACCACTTGTAAAGATTTAATATTTCCCAATTTTCTCAACACAATCACTTGTAGAAAATCAAGTACAACTTAATGTCCCTGATTTACCACTTGTAAGACGAAATCACTTTCGTGAATTTCTCAAGAAAAATGCCGATTCCTGCTTCACTCTTACCAACCTGGAAGCTCCGGCAAGTCAGGTTTTTCATTTAAATAGTTTCACCCTAGCCTGACGATCCTTGGGTGATTTTGAATCTTGTTCAACAATGGAGGAAAATTTACATCATCCATTGTTAGACTAGAATTCTCAACTTTTACCTCAACACACGGCTCTTCTGGCTTTACCACACTAGATTCATTGCCTGAACTTGGCTTGTCTGACTTTGATGAGTTAGATTCATTGCCCACACGTGGCTCCTTTGTTTTCAAAGAAACAAATTCATCACCACCAACTTTCTCTTTCTTTACTCTCTCCTCTGTCCTCAGATTTGTATCTGATGAATTCGTTTTGCTTGATTTGTCATTCTTTGGCGAGCAAGACGATTTATCAGAACTTTTATCTGTTTTACCAGTTGTATCTGAGGACAAAATCCTTTCGAGATACTCTCTCGCCTTCTTCCTCTTCTTCCTCAGTCTGTCTTTTTGCCCCTGCGAAAGCTTCACTTTCTGTTCTTGGACTTTAGGTTCTTGAACTTTCTGTTCTTTGGGCTTTGCTTTGACATTGACTGGTTTCTTTTCCATTTTCAGAGATTCAGCCCTCGATCTTCCCATTGATCTCATTGGGCAATCTCTTGCAATATGACCTCTGATTTGGCATTCAAAGCATCTTCTTGTCTCATAACTCCAGTTCTGGCAGTTAACAGCAATGTGTCCTCTCACACCACAAGTGTAACACACTCTGTTATCGTACCAATCACCATTCTCAGTCCAAACATTCAGATCAAAGCACTGTTTGGCTTGATAATAATCTTTCCTCCTCTTGTTGGCTGGATTTGGCTTTTGAGCACTGTGGTCCGACCTGCACCACTTATTACCAACAATTTTTGAGTTTTGATTTTCTAATTTTTGTGATTTTTTATCACGATTGGATGATTGAACTGATGAGCTTTTATTTTCTTTTTGAAGATTTTTCGGCTTTTTATCCTTTTGTTTTTGTTCCACATTCTTCTTTACAGGTTTTTGCTTTGAGCATTCACCTTTCTCAGTAGAATGTAAAACAGTTTCTTGAAACATTTCATTTAATTTCAAAAATATTTTTCTTTTCTCAATTTCATCATCAATTTTCTCATCACAATCTTCAATTTTGACTTTGTCAAAATTTGTGACATTGTCACTTATTGGAACAGAATTGATCGGTTTTGGACATGGATAATCTGGTGTTGATGACGAAGTCTCAAAACCTTTTAATTTCTCTTCAAGCTCTTTGATTTTAATCCGAGCTTTTTCAGCTTCATTTTCAAGTCGAATGATTTTCTGAAGATGAGAGTTTATTTCAATCTGTTTTTCAAGATTATTTTTAAAAATAGCAGATTTCTCATCTTCTAAAATCTTCATTTGACTTTGAAAATCTTTTTCAAATTTTAATTTTTCATTTTCAAATTCTTTTTCTTTTTCTTTCAAAATCTCGTTTTTCAATGTCAAACTGTTCAAATCACTTAACAGTTTAACTTTTTCAGATTTCAGCTTCTCACAATTTTCCTTCATTTCAAGAATCTGTTTATCCTCAGATTTCTTCTCGTCTTTCAAAACTGAAATTTCTTCAGTCTGTTCCTCTCCCACTTGGACACCTTTATTCCTGCTTCTTTTTAGTATTGATTTTCCATTTTGACTTTTCTTCTTCTCAGCATTTCTCTCCATCTGTTCTTCAAGTTTCTCAATGAATTGACAAATTGTCAATCTAGAGTATTCTCCAGTTCTTTTTAAATCCAAAAGATATGTACCCCACTCTTGTTGAGGTATGGCATTGGCCAATCTTTCAACCCATTCATTTGGACTTTTCTGAATACCCTTCTCAGACATTGAGCGAACAAGATGGCTATACCTCTCAATGATACTCTTTGTATTTTCTCCTGGACAACCTGAAAACAAGTCAAACTCTTTCTTTAATACATTTATTCTATTAAGTGTTTCACTATTCATATTAAAGAAATTTATATCCATGATTTGGAAATCCGTTTTTCAAAAACAGTCCCTTTCAAACGGAAATGTTTAGTTCAAATGGAATACCAAGTTCAAACTAGATCCCTTTTCAAACGGAACCCTTTCAAACGGAAATGTTTAGTTCAAACGGAATACCAAGTTCAAACTAGATCGCTTTTCAAACGGAACCCTTTCAAACGGAAATGTCCAGTTCAAACGGAATACCAAGTTCAAACTAGATCACCTTTCAAACGGAACCTTTCAAACGGAATACTTCCTTCAAACTAAACACCTGGTCTCGTTTGAAAACCCTCAAACAAAATTGCACTTTTTCAAACGGAAATACCAATTTCAAACGTGATCACCTGATTTTTCAAACGAAAACGCGATTTTCAAACGGAATTAACCTGCTGACATCATCATTTTTTGATCTGTTTCAAACGGAAATACGTATTTTATCAAGTTTTAGTTCGATTTAAAGTCCAAAACTCTCAAGGATTAGTTAAAACACTGTTATGTATATTATATGTGAAAATCAGCCGTTTTTAACCTTGAAAAGTATCAATTTTATGAAAGAAGGTGTACAAAATCAGAATTTGCTAGCGAAAACGAGCTAAAAGGTAAGAACTCTTCCTCCTGAGCTCTGATACCACTTGAAGGATCGTTTTCAGACCCGAACGATTCGATCAGAAGAGTTTATCTCTAAACGAAAGGCGAAAACAGACGTGTAATGCGCCCTGATCTAACAATTTCAAACGGAAATAGTCCCTACGATCGAATAAACTTGTTTTAGACACACCAAACAATCCAAAACTTATTTCTAAGTTATGTAAAGGTTATTTAAGGTATGTTAAGCCTATTTCGCTATTCCAGAGTGTTTGTCACGTTAAACTGATTACTTTTACGCATCAGTTCGCGTATGACTTCCTAGAAAGCGATTTAAAGCTCGTAATTGAACAAGAATTGATATGTGCAAATGATACACGTATTTATAGAAATATCAAGTATGAAACACAAGATTTCATTGGTTTTGTATTTGTACGATGGTTGTAGAGGCACAGATGTCAAACTTGCGAAGCCCTGCTAAAATTTCTCTGGATCTGTGTACGAATCGTCATTATCAATGAGAATGAATGTGTTTGACGGTGTCTATGTTGTCTATCTCTCTCCTGCTTCACTTTTAGATTCCACACCATCGTGTAGCTACTAATCTGACCTGAGCGTGTTCGAGTAAACCGAACTCCCGGTCCTCACAAGATGTTTATGTGGTGTATTGATTTGTTTAAGATGTTGTACAACAAGGGTGACGAAGATAGTGGATAACGGGGCAGCACCGATGGTGACGAGATACGGAGGTGGTTTTAGTCGTGGTGATCGACTGCGGTGGCGTGGGTTTCTGCTTGGTATCGACGAAGTTGCGCTTATGTGTAAGCGGTTAACATGTTGAAGCCTATTTGCAACCAGGTTATTTCATGGAGTTGGGTATGTGGATGCTTGTGTACTCTTGGTGTGCATGGATTATAATTACATGATTTATGTTAGTGTTTAGATGGAGATTGGGAATTGAAGGCAAGATGTTTACACAATGAATGAGGAAGATGATGTAAATTGCGACATGTATGGTGTTTCTGTATAGGAATTCAAATGAAAATGGATGGTGGATTATGTTTTGGGTTATGTATAGTTTTGTATATGTTTTATATATAATCCAGGACAAAACGGAAGTTACGATTTTTTGTAAAGTCCATCCGGACGGATGGAGTCCATCCGATCGGATGGACATAGTCATCCGGACGGATGACCATCCGAACGGTTAGTGATTTTTCTCGGATGAGCGCGCCAATAAATCGAGGGTTTTGGTTCTCATTTGAGACATCTGTTGTTGGCACCTCTGGCGGAGCTCATGCAAATTTTCTCTGGAACTGTGTACGACTCATCAACTTCAATGAGAATGAATGCATTGAACGGTGTCTATGTTATCTATCTCTCTCCTACATCACTATCGGATTCCGCACGATTGTGTTGTTGTTGATCTGACTTGAGCGTGTTCAATCAAACCGAACTCCCGGTCCTCACAAGTGATATGAGAGCTTGGAGGTCGGATTCAGAGGAGATCTACAGCAAATTGACCAGAGATTCAACCCATTTTCAGAGATTTATAGCCGTTCTACCTGAGATTCTATCATTTCTCTGTAATTCTACTCATTTCTGACTTTTCTCATCTTAAAATTGAAAACTAACAGAGATTTCACGGACAAAATGGCTTAAAATTCACACATACTGCGCACATTGTACCAGTGAACAATCCTACAAAGTTTCAAAACTGAATTCAAATGAAATCATATCAAAATCTGTGAAAAAACATGAATTTTCGAACACACATTGCTGACATCATCGTCCATCCGATCGGATAGCCACCCGAATGGATTGTTCTGTTACTGTTTTAAGTTTGAAACACTTGGTTCTTCATTGTTCATTCGATCGGATAGCCATCCGACAGCTTGACCATTCGACAAATCTCATTCGGATATATCCATCCGAACGAAATCCCATCCGAACATCACTCATCCGAACACTTTCATCTGGTTGATTATGTTTGTCGACCATTCAGATGATTGGTCATTCGGACAATTGTGTTTGTGTTCATTGTACATTCAATCAAGTTTAACTGTGTTTGATTTTTCAGGAAATTGCAATTATAAGTGACGAATTTCAGAACCCATTCTCTGACGTATTCTCTTTCAACAGTAACAGAGCGATATCTTCTGATGCTAATCCAAAGACAGCGACAAAAGCGATTTCGGACTCACTTAGTGTGGACAATGCTTACGGGACACATAATAAACCACCTAAGCTAATGGCAATTGAAGATTACAATCCCTGGGCTAAACAATTCGGTAACTAGTTAAGAGCTTTTACTTTTGAGAGTTGGAAGCTTATTAAAGTTGGATACACATCTACAAGAACTGATTTTGAAAATTTAGAAAATGATGAGCAAGAAGCATTCGTTTCTGAGCAAAAGGCCATAGCACTATTACATCAATCAGTACAGGATGACATTATTTCCCTAATCGATTACAATAATGCAAAAGAATTGTGGAGTGCTTTGGAGAAAAAGTGCACGGGAGGTGAAGAGATTGTAAAGAGCAATAAATCGTTATTGAAAAAGGAGTTTGATCTGTTTGTTTGTATGAAGAATGAAAACGTTCGTCAGATGATTGAAAGGTTTTGCCACCTGAAAGCTGAACTGGAAAGATTTCGTATTACAAAGGATCAAGAGGAAATTGTTGATAAGTTGTTTGAAGCATTACCAAACGAGCATGACTGGCAGTATTTCGCGATAGTGCTAGAGAACACTAAGCTTGATGGAAATTACACTCAATTGGTTGATAGAGAAACTGGAAGGTCACGAGCTGGAGATTAAGAAGCAGAGTAAGGTGAATAATGCCAATTATTAGCAGAACGTGGACCTGTACTACGGGGGAAGCATGATTTCCAAAGCATCATCGCCAAAGATAGCCTTTAGTGCTGAAAGTTCGAACACTACTGCAAAAGATAACTCAGGAAGTGGATCATCAGGTTCGAGTGGTTATCGTTATCATGGTTCCAGGTCGAGCACACCAGCATAGTCTGCTTCAAACACTCAACAAAATCAAAATGCTCCGAATGAAAATGTTTTCCAATGCAACATCGCAGTGAATCTTAATAACGCGCAAAACTTCAACGAGGAGACTGCAAAACAGCAAATGGTTTTTCTAGCGTCGATCTTAGAGTCATCTGAGAGCCTTGTAGCAGGAAAGATCAGGAACACAAATCTTACAAAAGAAGACTATGATCAGATCGATCCTGAGGAAATAGAACTCATTGACATCAGATGGTGTATGGCAAGTGTTATCTGCCGGGCACAACGATTCATGGAAATCACTGGAAGGCAATCAATTGGTGGGCCGTCGACGAAACTGGGCTTTAACAAATCTAAGGTGACCTGTTTCAAATGTAAACAAAAGGGTTATTTCAAGCGAGAGTGTAGAAACTCGGCTGCTGATGAAACCGCTAACCCATTTCACGATGATTACTACCGTAAAGCGGTTTACCACAGAAACAGAGAAGTGCCACCGAAGATGAAACAAATCGAAGATAACCCAGGGAAGGAGAAGTCGAGGGCACTTGCAGTTATTCAGGACGACGAGGGTTTTAACTGGAATAATTTTCTTCCAAAAGAAGATTATATTGGATCCGCTTTCATGGCCCAAGTAGAACCAGAACCAGTGAAATATCAAAGAGAAAGATAACTGGCACATTTTCGAATGAAAAGAATTCGTGAAGCTTACAAAGAAGCAGTGAAGGCAAAGAGGTGGGATCCTGATAGAGAATGCTACCTAGATCCAAAAGGGAATGTCTACACAGATCCTAAAACAATCGACTTTGAAGCTCTTGTAAAGTCAATTCCAACAAAAGAGGAGCTGATAAGAATAGATGCCTAGAAAAGGGCTGAAAAAGAGAGACTACAAAAGGAGAAATATGAGAAGTCTGAGAAGTTGAAAGATGAGATCATTGATGTAAATGCAGAAATGACAGCCGAGAACCTAAAGAAGAGGGTTGATCGAGTTATGACGGTGAAAGCACTAGAGGTAGATTCCAAATCCGCCTCTGAGTCTAAGTCGTTGGGCAAGGTCAGTTCTGTTGGTTCAAATGTTGAACCAGGTAAGGCTGAGAAAGAAAAGACTAAAAGTGATTGCAGAAATTGCATGAAAGAGTGCAAAGTTTGTAATACACATGAGTATCTTTTGAGATCTCAAATCCAGGAGCTAACAAATAAAATCAATATTGTAAAAAAGGACATGGTTAATAGAGACAAACTTGTGAAAAGTTCAGCTGAAAAAATTAATGAGTTAAATGAGAAAATCAAAAATGATGAAAATATTGTTGAACGTTTTAGAAAAGAAAATGAAAAGTTTGTACTTGAAAACAGAAAAATAACTGAGGATTTTGACAAGTTAAAACGAACAATTAAAGATTCAGATGAAAGAAATGCTAAAACTCGTAAAGAAAACACGAGTTTGACAGGTGTTGTTCAAGAAAAAGAAAGACAGATAAATGCTTAGCTGGATGAGATTGCGAATCTCAAGCTTCAGTATCAAGAAGCAAAGATTGAAAATGAAAGAATCAATTTGAAATTGAACAGTTACACTTCCGCCAACTTTGTTATGCAACACATCGTTCCCAAACCCATTGGAAAGAACAAAGACGGTGAAGATGTATACTCAGATGGAACCGGGGTAGGGTATCACAAGGTTCCACCACCCATGAGCAATAACTTCACTAAAAACAATCTGGGTTGGTTAAAGAGTCAGAATTGATTGAGAAAAGTGAAGTTGATAAATTACCTGATAATATTGATGTCACTTTTAGTTCACAATCCGATGAGGAGAGTATCGATTCTGAGGTTGTGAAAGATGTCGTTGAAAAGGTTTTAAAAACTGACAGTGATTCCACAAACGAAGATGATGATTGTTTTCTGAATAATTATCTCCCGAAAACTAAGTCCAATAACAACTTAAAGGACGAACCGACTCTTGTCATGTACAAGATGAATGGTTCCGATAAGTTGTACTCGGATGAGGAGTTTCCGATTGAGAACGTCAATGTGGATAAACTAAAGAAAGTGTTTAAGTTGGTTGAAATTGATATGTCAGAGGTTAATGGATTGTCGAGTTCAAAAAGGTTTTTGAATTTCCAAAGAGATAAATCTTACTATAACAAACCCAATGTGCCACCACATTTTCACAATAACAATCAAAACTGAGGGTTCACAGGGCATCAGGATGGTAAGAATTATCAAAGAAGGAATTTTCAAAAGTCAAAATTTGTGAAGAAAACAACTTTTGTGAAAAGTTCGAGTTCGATGACCGAACAAGAGTCTGAAATATTTTCAAAAACCAATGAAGAATTTTTCGCAAAGAAAGTTTCACAACCACAAAGTGAAGGTCAGAGTCGGGTTGTTGATACTCGAACATGCTTTAAATGCAATCAGATTGGACACATTGCACGAAAATGCACCAATCAACGACCTAAGTCTGTGATTGTTGAGAATCCCAAGAAGTTGAATGATGCAAAAGGCAAGGCGCCTATGTTTGTTGAGAAGAAGATTCCAAAAATTGAAAATGCTAAAATCAATTCTAAACCAGTTAAACAACATGTAAACAAAACTGGTGAATCTTCCAAACATTTTCCCACACAACAACAAACATGGATGCCAAAGTCTCAAGTCAAGGCATCAGTTGAAGCAAAACCGAAGGTTCCTGTAAATGTTACAAAAGAAAACAAACTTCTCCAACCAAATCAATTGCAAAGTCTGTACCTTTGGATTTGTATCAAAAGTTGGAGAAACAAACTTCTTCGACCCCACCGGTCAAGAAGTATGTTCCCAAAAAGGTTCAACCATTTGGTCAACCTGAAAAGGATGAATTTTTCTTGTACAAAAAGGTTGAGGTTCGAACTGAGAAAAACTTGGAAATGAACGATAAGAACTTCCCACCACTTTACACCATGAAAACTCACTTAAATGTCAAGCTACCCGAGTCAATAGAGGCTTGGGTTGCTTCATCTAACTAAATTGCATTTGAATTGTGCAGGGGCTCCCGAGATCGATATCAAAGTGGATAATGGATATCGGAGCGTCCAAGCACATGACGGGGCGAAAAACCCTGTTATATGATGTAAGAGGTTTTAATGGTGGATATGTTGGTTTTTCTGTAACCAAGGTGGAAGAATAATCGGGGAAGGCACTTTATCGAATGGTGTCGTATCTTTTGAAAGAGTCAACGACATTCTAGAGCTGGATAACAACTTGCAAAACATTTCCTAAATATGTGACAGAATGTATACAACTCACTTCACTAACAAAGAGTGTCTGATTCTGAAGCCGGGGTTTGTTGTCCCCGAAGAGTGGATCATCATGCGAGCATCGAGGAAGAATGATCTGTACGTTCTAGACATGAGCATAGTGACTACAACTTTGGGTCATCCTCAGTGTTTCGTTTCCAAAGCTACTGAGAAAGAGTCAATTTTGTGGCATCGAAAGATGGGCCACATACACCTGCGAAAGTTGAATCACTTGGTGCATAATGATTTAGTCAGAGGTGTGAATTTGAAAAGCTTTCACTTGGAGGGAGAGTGCATCAGTTTCCAAAAAGGTAAACAAACGAAGAAGTCTCACCCCAGGAAGATGGAAAACTCAATCTCGAGATCGCTAGAACGACTTCACATGGATCTCTTTGGTCCTGTGAATGTGAAGAGCATAACCGGTGATCTATATTGCTTAGTGGTTACAGACGATTACTCGAGGTATTCGTGGGTCATGTTCTTGAAGTCAAAAGATCAAACCTATACGAGTTTGCGGAATCTGTTTCGAAAGATAGAGAATTTGTACCAAAGGCGCATATGTAGACTTTGAAGTGATAATGGTACCGAATTTAAAAACAGTCAGATGGAAGAATTCTGTGACAAAAAGGGTATTTTGCAAGAATTCAGTGCTACGTACACTCCGCAACAAAATGGGGCAGCAGAGAGGAAAAATCGGACACTGATAGAGACAACACGAACAATGTTGGCTGACTCAACGCTTCCTGTGAATTTTTGGGGAGAAGCCGTATCTGCTGCTTGCTATACTCTGAATCAGGTTTTGACTATGAAGAAGCATAACAAAAAGTGTTTTGAGCTGCTCAACAAAAGAAAGCCAAATCTAGAATACCTAGTGCCGTTTGGGTCACCCTGCATGGTTTTGGATCCTGATGGAAAGTTTGGATCTAAGAGTTTGGAGGGAATCTTTGTGGGTTATTCTAGTCCACTTAGACAAGTATATGTTCCGAGTCTTGGAAAAATTATCAAAGCTCAACATGTGTGTGACAACTGTGCTCTATAAACGATGTATAATGTAAAAAAAATGTTAATTATTAATAAAAAATGTGTCTTGGTGTTATTATATGTGTATTTGTGTTTGATGATTTTACGATTAGATTCGATTCTGATTTCAAGCTTTAAATCGCTTTCTGGAAGGTTATACGCAAACTGGTGCGTAAACGAAGTCAGTTTAACGCGACAAACACTCTAGAATAGTGACATAGGCTTAGCCTACCTTAAATAACCTTTACATAACTTAGAAATAAGTTTTGGATGGTTTGGTGTGTCGAAATCAAGTTTGTTCGATCGTAGGGACTATTTGTGTCAAACTGCGAAACTATACCGATTTGCATAGTAACGAACATTCCGGAACTTGATCATAACTTAAACATACCTTAAATATCCTTTACATAGCTTAGAAATAGGCTTTGAGGGGTTTGGTATGCGGAAATAAACGTATTTGATCAATAGGGACTAAAAGCGTCAAAAAGTGCATAAGTTTGCATTTTCGCGCATATCTTATGTTCTGAATATATCCGGACATCCAAAAATTTATGTAATCATTAAAATATCTTATTTTAGTGATTGGAATGCAAAAATACCATTCATCGCTTAATTTGGATCGTTTTTGCGTCCGTTCGAGTTTTCATCGTAACTAACCGAACAACGCAACCGTACGACCAAAAATGGGTTAACGAGGTTTAAACGATATATTTTTGGGCATATTTCATGTTCCCTATGCTTAAACTTCATTTTTGAGCCTTGAAAATGGGTTAACGAGGTTTAAACGCATCAAAAATGGCCTAAATGAGTTGCAGGGACCAAAACTGACAATTTTCGAAAGTTTCTGGATCTGGCATATGGTGGCGTCACGCCTCCACTATATGGTTTTGCCGTGGCGCGACGCCACGGCCTCATCTGGGTAGAAAAATCCTTTTTCAGCAACTATCAGCAATTTTCAGCAAACGACTTGAAGTTCATGGTCCTTTTTGTAACATTTGCAATACCGTTTGTTGGTTTTGGGACACCCCTAGTATTCCAAAACAATGTGCCACACTTGTAAGGTCTAGACCGAAGCTCAATTATTGGGGAACGATCCTAACAGTTGTGGGAATTCTATAAATACCCACTTGAATTTCCTTCATTCTTCACACCTTTGATCTCAATTTCATTCTCTAAGTTGAAGCTCTCCTTGTGAAGCTTCATACCTGAGAATTTTTTAGTTTAAATCTTCCTAGCTTGGACCCTTTGTAAGTATTCTTTGGTGCTTTTATCGTTTTTCAAGCATGAAAGTCAAACAGTGTTTGACTTTCTGCTTAGACCACGGATTGGTCAACACAAAGTTCGTTTGAACTTTGCAACGTGAGCGTAATCACGATGGTTATAGTCCCTAGTGACTATACCTACTGATTACCACGTTGATTAGGTGTAGTGACGAGTCATAGTTTCGGCCAAAATGCGTATTTATGCGTATTTTGTAACCAAACTATTCTTGGGTATCAAAACCGTTTGTTTTGTTATCAAAACCTGTTTTCTAACTTAGTTAAACATGTTTCAACATGTTTAGCTCATCACTTTTAGTTTAGTACTTGTATAGAGTCGTAAGTCAAGCGGTCTAAACAACCGCTTAGACTTTCGAACTCGACCTGCTTGGTCGATCATTAGGATCCGACGAAGCATGTTTAGTGACCATAGTTGTATAGGGAATAACTTTCCGAGGTTATACCTTATGGTCACTTAGGTTTAATTCGTTGTATGATAGGTAGTTTATATGCCTTATGAAAAAGACCAAAATGCCCTTTTCATTCATAATTGAATTTTAAGCATATGTAACCTGAACTTTTGTCACATATCTGATTATGCAACATATATAAACATGTTTAGGCATATAATACTTGTCATAGGACTAGTTAGACGTCTCGAACGCGCAGTTGCGCGAACGACGCGTTAAAGTAGCGTAAGCTACCTTAATGGGTCGTAACGGGTCGAAATCACTTAGGTTAGGTTCCGATTTAGGATGTAGGCTTTGTTAAACCATATCACATAAGTCCCAATACTCATTTGGTTTACAAGACTTCATTCTATCCGATCTTTCGATTTAGGTGTCGATTATTTATCTAGTGATCCGATTTCTAGGTGCTGCTTGATTTCCTTGTTTGAGCTTTATTGAGTTTTTTTGATTGAGGAAACTTTGCACTTCAAGTGAGTACATAGTTCCCCTATTTTACTGTTTTCGATTGTTTTGGGGTGATTCATATGTGTTAAATGTTTTTCGATGTTTTTAGCAATGGTTTCAAAAACGATTAAAATGGTTTATACTAAACAAATAACGATTTCGATAATGTGAACAAACTTGTTGGACGTAGTTACATAATGAATGACATTCATTAACATTGATCAATCCGACCAGTATTAGGTTATGGTACCATAGGATCTGACAAATCCCATTATCAGACTACACCCATGGTTATGTGTGGGGGTTATGTGGGTAACGACTGAATCTATGATTGTTAACTTACCCTTTGGTGGTTTGTTAATGCGAGAAGCGATAGGCGAGTTGCGAAGGTTTGGATGTTATTAGCGAGACGACCAAAAGTAGTTTTCACAATTAAAACGAGTTAAACGATTTTGGAACGACTTAAACGAGTTAAACGAATTGAACAAACAATTGGTTTTTGGTTAGTGTTTAGATAACGAGACGGGTGTAATGTGATGAAAACATGGTAGATATGCCGCTGGTATTTCTTATATATAAGTGTTTTCATCATATTACATACCGTGGTGTTATTTAGTTCACTTGGGTAAAAAATTTTGAAACGATGTCACACAACGATGTTTTCTAAGTAATATAAACCATACGAGTTTTACTAACGAGGTGATTTACAAATCTGGTTTACTTAAACAAATGTTTTGGGTTAAGAAGCATGGCTGTGAGATTTTATAAACTATAACCAACTTGATTTGAGTTGGTTAATTATGTTGCAATACAAAACACTTTTCAAAAACAAGGTTTTTAAATGAGGTATTGCAACATGTAAACGAGCCATGAATCCGACACTCTCATAAAACCTATGTGCTCGCCAGCATTTCTTTGCTGACTTTGTTTTCACATATGTTTCAGGTGTTGTTGAATGATGTTGATTGCTAGGATGCATGCTCACATAGGATCTGGATAAGGCCTTAGTGATCTAATAACGATGATAGTCTATGTTTAACTTGTTTGTTTTGCTTTAAGACAATGTAAATTATCTAATGAATCAATAAAACGAAACTTTTTGTATCCATGGTTGTGAAACAATAATTCTGTTGCAACACTCCCCGACGTTTCCGCCACAGTTTCGTTGTTTTAACGCGGTCGGGGTGTGACAAAAGAGTTGGTATCAGAGCCAATGGTTATAGGGAATTAGGTTATTAGCAATGCTTTGACCTAGACTATAACTTTCTAGGACCCCAACGTGAGTCTTCTTGCGTTTAGATTTTAAAACAAAACCGTCACCTATCCTTAGGTGATAACCACAACGAGAACACAAAGAATCCGCTTTGAAAACTAATCATTTCTTCGTAAATGATTTGTTATAAGTTTTTAAACCCTCTGAGTTTTCAAAATCTCGTCAAAGTTTGGGTCTTATAGTGTGAACACGTGCAATCTGGAAGGGTGGATGCCTGTATCCTGAGTTTTCTGTCTAAGGCTAGAGTGTTCGTACAAATCCACATAATGGGACCAGTCACGCTTACCTGGGAACTCTTAGGATGAGTGTTCACTTATAGGCTAAAGCAGGTCTTCGTGATACATTATACTGACCCAATTACCTTGATTAGTCACTGCGTGTCGTTTGTTTGTTCGAGGTAACGAACAAATGATCGCCTTCCTTGTGTTTTGTCAATGTTTTTCAATACCTCTTTTGCTTATCCAATTTTCGATCTCACTCGTTTCTCATGTTTACTTGTTCGTTTAGAAAATGCCTCCTCGACGAGATGCACAACCTCTAACTAACGAAGAAGTCGTAGCCCTTGTCTCTCAGCAAATGCTTACTATGCTTCCAAACGTAGTAACCCAGATTCATCAACTGTACAACAACAATAATGCTTAGTGTAGTTTCAAGTATTTCAATTCGGCTAAACCGTTGAAGTTTTCTGGGTCTCAAGGAGCAACCGTGCTCCTGCAATGGTTCGAAAGTTTGGAAAGCACATTCAGACATGTGCAATGTCCGAATGAGCGTTAGGTTGAGTTTGCATCTAGTATGTTCGAGAAGCGTGCTCTTACATGGTGGAACGGTGTAATGCGTGATAGGGGTTCCTATGTGGCCCTTGCACAAACGTGGGAAGAGCTTCGAGCTCTCATGATGAAAGAGTTTTGTTCCCGTCACGAGATTCGAGCTTTGGAACGAGAATTCGATGATTTGAAACAAGATGGGGGAGAACACCGTGCATATACGGATCGTTATGAAGAGCTGAGTTTGTTGTGTCCCACTATGGTTACCCCGTTGGAAAAAGCAATAGAGATGTATATCGATGGTTTACCCGATTCTGTGCAAGACATTGTGACTGGCAGTAATCCTACTACTGTTCATCAAGCAATCGAGTTGTCTGCTACTCTGACCGAGTCTCAGGTCAGAAAAAGAAAACTGACCCGCAAGGGTGACAAGAAGAAGTCAGCTAACGCCACAAAAGACAAGGAAAAGGGTAAGGGTAAGAAGAAGGGAGAATCTTCTAAGAAATCGAGGAAGTGAAAGGCTTCCCAAAATTTTGTTGTTACTGCTCAGAACCCACCGGCTCTACCTCCTGTCAAGAAAGCGTATGCTGGTACCGCACCTCACTGTGCTCGTTGTAACGGTCATCATGTTGCTCAACAGGCTTGCAAACAGTGCACTACGTGTGGTAAACTTGGGCACCTGGCCAACATCTATCGTTTGGGTCAGAATCAAGCTGCTCAGATTCCAGCACAGGCTCAAGGGAATGCTGCTAGATTCCCACCTGGTTCGTGTTACAACTGCGGAGAAATGGGTCATTTCCGCAACAACTGCCCGAGGTTGGTGAACGTGAATGCCAATGTAAACGCGAATATGAATCCCGCTCGTGGACGAGTGTATAATCTGAATGCAAACAAAGCAAGGCCTGACAACGAGGTGGTTAATGGTACGTTTCTTGTTAACAATCGACCTGCATCTGTTCTTTTCGATTCTGGTGCCGATAGAAGTTTTGTTTCATTATCATTTGAGCCTTTGCTTGCGATACCTAGAACTAAACTGAGGAAAGCCTTATCTGTTGAAGTTGCTACTGGTAAACCTCTTGTACTCGATTCTGTTATTCATCATTGTCAGTTGAACCTCGATAACCATCTTTTTCCTATTGACCTCGTGCCGATGCAACTTGGGAGCTTCGAAATTATCGTAGGGATGAATTGGTTAACTAAGTTTCATGTTGAGGTGGTTTGTTTTGACAAGATTGTTTGTATTCCTTTATCGTCTGGTGAAGTCCTAGAGGTTCGTGGTGAGAAACCATCATGTGGTTTGAAGCTTATGTCGTGTACGAAAGGCCAAAGTTATTTACGAAAAGTATATGTTGCTTTTCTGGCACATGTCACGGAGGAGAAAGGCAAGAGCAAGAGTATTCAAGATATCCCAATTGTTCGCGATTATCCGAAGGTGTTTCCTGATGAACTGCCTGGTTTGCCTCCAGTTTGTCAAGTCGAGTTTCATATTGATCTTGTGCCCAATGCTAACCCGATTGCGAAAGCACCTTATCGTCTTGCACCGTCTGAGATGCAAGAGTTATCGAAACAGCTTCAAGAGTTATCTGATAAAGGATTCATCCATCCGAGTTATTCACCTTGGGGCGCTCCCTGTCACACCCCGACCACGTTAAACAACAAAACGTGGCGGAAACGTCGGGGAGTGTTGTAACAGAATTATTGTTTCACAACCATGGATTTAAACAATTTCGTTTTATTGAATTTAAATGTATTACATTACATTGGAATTAGAAACATAACATGAACAAATAGACTTTCATTGTTATTAAGTCACTAAGGCCTCGTCCATTCCTATGTGAGCGAACACAGATATCATCATCAAACATCATCGACTATGGTACCTTAAACACATGTGAAAATACGTCAGCATAAAAATGCCGGCGAGTACATGGGTTTTATATGAGTGTCAGATTCATGGCTCGTTTTACATGTTGCAATACTTATTTAAAAACCTTGTTTTGAAAAGTATAATATTGTGACATAATTAACCAACTCAAATCAAGTTGGTTATAATTTGCAAAATCTCGTAGCCATGATTCTTAACTCCAAAACATTTGTTTTATTAAATCAAATTGTAAAATATCACAAAAAAACTCGTTAATAAAACTCATATGGTTTATATTATTAAGAAAACATCCTTGTGTGACATTGTTTCGAAATCGTTTACCCAAGTGATCTAGATAACACAACGATATATAATGTGTTAAAAGCACTTATATATAGGAAGTACCAGTGGCGTATCCACCATGCTTTTAACACATTACACCCGCCCCGTTACCTAATCACTTCCCTAGCCCAATGGCTCAAACAGTTACAAATGGTTCACATAAATCAAACGGTTACAAATGGTTCACATACAACAAACGATTAAAATGGTTCACATACATCCAACGATTTCATATGGTTCACATACATCCAACGATTACAAATGGTTCAAAACGTAAAACAATTGCGCTAGCATGTTAAGTGAACATACATAGCAAAACATAATGAAATCATGTACTAATAGTGTACTAATGAACATAGCAAGTATATGATATGAAAACATGTAAAACACGAAAGTAACAAGTAGGCACGTCTGTTCCACCCCAAAACAGTTTGAAAACGGTAAAAGAGGGGACTATGTACTCACCCGAGGGTGCTTAGAAGTCTTGAATAACAACCAAGCAAAGCTAGAGGGATCACGGAAATCAGACGGCACCTAATATAGTTAACTATGTAAATAAACGGACCTAAATCGGGAGATCGGATAGAATGAGGTTTCGTAACCCAAATGAGTATAGGAACTCATGTAATATGGTTTAACAAAGCCT
Organism: Helianthus tuberosus; assembly: GCA_030545235.1. NCBI lineage: Eukaryota > Viridiplantae > Streptophyta > Magnoliopsida > Asterales > Asteraceae > Helianthus > Helianthus tuberosus. Next base: position 73,229,958 of record CM060444.1, read on the forward strand.
ACATACTAAAATGAAATCTAACCTAAGTGCTTACGACCCATTATGACCCGTTTAGGTAGCTTACGCCACTTTAACGCGTCGTTCGCGTAAACGCGTTCGGACCGCCTAACTAGTCCTATGACAAGTATTATATGCCTTAACATGTCTAATAATGTTGCCTAATCAGTTTAGATGTCAAAATTTAGGTTACATATGCTTAAAATGAATTTATGCATAAAAAGGGCATTTTGGTAAATAAACTACCTATCATACAACTAGCTAAACGTAGTGACCATAAGGTATAACCTCGGAAGGTTATTCCCTATACAACTATGGTCACCTAATGTGTTTGGTCAGATCCTAATGATCGACCAAACGGGTCGGGTTCGAAAGTCTAAGCGGTTGTTTAGACCGCTTACCTTACGACCCTACAAAAGCACTAAACCTAAAGTGACGAGCTAAACATGTTAAAACATGTTTAACAAAGTTAGAAAACAGGTTTGGTATCAAAACAAACGGTTTTGATACCTTAAAGTAGTTTGGTTACAAAATACGCAAGAATAGGCATTTTGGCCGAAACTACGACTCGTCACTACACCTAATCAACGGGGTAATCAGTAGGTATAGTCACTAGGGACTATAACCATCGTGATTATGCTCACGTTGCGAAGTTCATATGAACTTCGTGTTGACCATAAACTGCTCAATGTAGAAAGTCAAACAAAGTTTAACTTTCACGCTAAAAACGTGTAAAAGAACGAAAGAGAACTTACAAAGGGTCCAAGAATGGAAATCTAGATCCAACTTGCTCAGATATGAGGTGCTAAGCCCCAACTTAGAGCAAATAGATCAGATTTGTGTGTTGCAACAATGAAAAGGCATGGGTATATATAGGATTTCTAGGACCGTTAGGATCGTTCCTCGATTCCCATGCTTAAATCAGGACCGTACACATGCACCCATTGTTTTATAAAACCATGGGAGCCCCTAATATGAGTCCATAGTATTATAAAAACCATTAAATACCAGCCCATAGTTTGCAAAACCATGGGCTAAAACCATCAAAACTTCAAAATTGGACTAGGTTCATTGAATCTGGTCAGAAATTTCAAAAATGGTCCCTGCACTTGTAAAACTTGATTTTTGGCACTTTTAAGCCCCGTTAACCCCATTTCAAGACTCTAAAGTAAAGTTTAAGTATAGGGAAGTTAAAATATGCTCGAAAACGTCTCGGATGTCGGCTCGTTTGGTCGTACGGTTGCGTTGTTCGGTTAATTACGACGGAAATCGTAATGAACGCAAAAACGATCCAAATTACGCGACGAATGGAATTTTATAATGCCAATCACTAAAATAAAATATTTTAATGATTACATAAATATTTGGATGTCCGGATACATTCAGGACGTAAGATATGTGTGAAGATGCAAACTTATGCACTTTTGACGCTTTTAGTCTTTATTGATCAAATAAGTTTATTTTAGCATACCGAACCCCTCAAAGCCTATTTATAAGCTATGTAAAGGATATTTAGGGTATGTTTAACTTATGATCAAGTTCCGGAATGTTTGTTACAATACGAATCGGCATACTTTCGCAGTTTGTCGAAATTAGTCCCTGTAAGCGAATAAACTTGATTTCGACACACCAAACCATCCAAAACTTATTTCTAAGTTATGTAAAGGTTATTTAAGGTATGTTAAGCCTATGTTACTGTTCCGGAGTGTTTGTTGCATTAAACTGATTATATTTACGCATCAGACCGCGTATAATCTTCCAGAAATCGATTTAAAGCTCGAAATCGAACAAGAATTGATATGTGCAAATGATACACATATTTATACAAATCCCAAGTATGAAACACAATATTTTATTAATTTGGTATTTTTTTGATGGTCGCAGAGGCACAGGTGTCACAGTCTCCCCTACTTTAGGAAACTTCGTCCCGAAATTTATTCGTAGGAGTCTGTCTGTGACGTTGTGTTAAATAATTGTCTTGCATGGAATCTAGGGTTTTTATCTATTTGTGTAGAATAACCCATCAAAGATATGCAAGGCATAATCCTGTTATTTCTCTCAACGAACACTCTTCAGAAAATGAAAATGAAAATGAACAGAATGAGTCATTTTCCTCAATGGGTATTCTTCAAAATGGAAATGAAGGAAAAAGTCAAGGATATTCATTTCCCTCGATGGGTATTCTTCAGAAACGAAAATGAACTGAATGAGTCATTTTCCTCAATGGGTATTCTTCAGAAATGGAAATGAAGGAAGAATCAAGGATATTCATTTCCCTCGATGGATATTATTCAGAAACGAAAATGAACGGAATGAGTCATTTTCCTTAATGGGTATTCTTCAGAAACAGAAATGAAGGAAAAATCAAGAATATTCATTTCCCTCGATGGATATTCTTCAGAAACAAAAATGAACGGAATGAGTCATTTTCCTCAATGGGTATTCTTCAGAAACGGAAATGAACGAAATGATCAAGAATATTCATTTCCCTCGATGGATATTCTTCAGAAACGAAAATGAATGGAATGAGTCATTTTCCTCAATGGGTATTCTTCAGAAATGGAAATGAAGGAAAAAGAAAAATCAGGGATATTCTTTTCCCTCGATGGATATTGTTCAGAAATGAAAATGAACGGAATGAGTCATTTTCCTCAATGGGTATTCTTCAGAAATAGAAATGAACTGAGTCAACTCTAGACACATAACAAAACTTGTTGTGGTTTCTGTGCACTGAATTCCATAATTATGTATGCATCAAATGATCTCTTCAATTAGACCACCAAGGAGTCTTTTCAGCTATTTCATCACATGATATTCCTAACCAGATTTTTGGATCAATCTGTTTAACTAGACCACTCAAGGGGTCTAATTATGGAATAGTACATTATAAACCAAGGGTCTTTACTATTACGTAGAAGCCCATTAAGGATTTAAGGTAGTACCTTTGGATATCCTACTATGAATCCCTTATACGAAGATATGGAAGATTCTACGAGGATTTGGATAACAAAAAAAAACTTGGATCACACAAAAACATAAAAGGGAACACATAAGCACATAATCACATATTTGTTTAATTTGACCTTTAATTTGTTATCATTCGACACGGATATTTAAAGCACACCAGGAATCCAATCCGTGGATTTCATTTGGCACTTTAATCATTTTCAAGAATCTATCTATGAAGATAGGATGATCTTTCGAAAATTCGATTTTGTTTTCAAAGAAACGTAATATTCGAATTAAGGTACACAACAATTTTAGGATTTACGGAAATACCCTTAGGTACCCTATTAAGGATTTATAGTGGTACTTTGGGTATTCATCCAGAGTTGTAACTTGCGCCTTGTACTTCGTTTCTTTGGAAGAAACGAGTACTTAGGATTTTCGTGGAAAACGCAAGAGATCATAAAATGGAAGAATTTTGGGGGTAGTCTGTTCTTCAAGAAATACGATTCCCTGATTGTCGGTATTGTAGGGGATATGTTGTTTATACATACAACCACATAAATACAATGCAATGTAAATAAAAGATTTATTTATAAACAACGATAGCAACTGTTTCATGGACCTTGACAACAACAGAAAATAATACATAAGACGTGATTATTTCTAAACGGTGTTGTCTTCTAGTCGGTCAGATGCTCATACATGTGCTGGATTTGCATTAGCAAGCTTTGGGAAATTTCTTCGAAAATGACCCATCTCGCCACAGTTGTAGCAAGAACCTGGTGGAAAACGAGCAGGATTGTTGTCAGCTTGATTTGGTGCAACTGCAGCTCGGCAAACTCTTGCTGTATGACCTATAAGTCCACAAATTTGGCATTTGCGGCACTTCACACTAGCATGATGAGGAAGGTTACATTGGTTGCACAAGGGTGCAGTTCCGTTGTATGGCTTCCTAGCAAGGGGTTGAGCTGGTTGGTTGGGGGCAGCTTGATCATTGTGAGTAACCACAGCGATGTTCTGGGAAGCTTTTCGCTTCCTTGACTTCTTGGAGGATTCAGTCTGTTCATCTTTGGGTTTCGATTCCTCGATTGGTTTCTTATCACCTTTTCGGAAAAGTTTACCTTTCCTGATTTGAGATTCAGTCAAGGTAGCAGACAGCTCAATGGACTGCCTAACCGTAGTGGGGTTACTACCAGTTACAATGTCTTGTACTGGGTCAGGGAGGCCATCAATGTACTTTTCGATTGCCTTATCCAAAGGCGTAACCATATTCGGGCATAACAGACTTAACTCCTCATAACGATCCGTGTAGGCTCGATGCTCACCGCTATCTTGCTTAAGATCGTCGAATTCCCTTTCCAAGGACCTGATCTCGTGACGAGGACAGAATTCCTTCATCGTCAGAGCTCGAAGCTCTTCCCACGTTTGAGCCATTGCCACATCGGCACCCCTATCTCTCATCACACCATTACACCATGTCAAAGCTCGTTTCTCAAAGACACTAGATGCGAATTCTACCTTTCGCTCATTTAGGCATTGAACATGTCTGAATGTACTCTCTAGACTCTCGAACCATTGCAGAAGTGCAGTCGCTCCTTGAGACCCAGAAAACTTTGATGGCTTAGCCGAGTTGAACGTTTTGAAGTTGCAGGGGGAATTATTGTTGTTGAGAGCTTGGTTACATTGAGCAACGATGTTCGGGATTGCAGCAGTCATTTGCTGCGTAATGACAGCTGCCAGTTCTTCAATAGGTACCTGATTTTCGCATCGTGGAGGCATTCTAAAAAGGGGAAACAAGAGAGAAAACAAATGAAATGGCATTGGGTAAGAATATGACGTTACAATTATCGACCAAAATCATGGGTGATGGTCATTTGTTTGAACCATGAAGCAAACAAACGACACACAAAGGCTGAATCAAAGCAAATAGGTCCTCATAATGTATCGCGAAGACATGCTCGCCTATAAGTGGACACTCACCCCAAGAGTTCCCAGGTAAGAGTGACTGGTCCGATATTGTGGATTTGTACGAATACTCTAGCCTTAGACAGAAAGCTCAGGGTACAGGCACCCACCCTTCCAGTTTGCACGTGTTCACATTATGTAGCCCTAAACTTTGATGAGAATTTGAAAACTTTGAAGGTTCGAAACCTTATAAAAAATCATCCTGGAACATATGATTAGTTTTCAAAGCAGATTCGAATTTTGTGTTCTTAATGTGGTTGCTGCCTAAAGATAGGCAACGGTATTGTTTTATGACTAAATGCAAGTAACTCGCGTTATGGTCCTAGGAAGGTTATAGTCTAGGTCAAAGCAATACTAATAACCTAATTCCCTATAACCATTGGCTCTGATACCAACTTTTCTGTCACACCCCGACCACGTAAAACAACAAAACGTGGCGGAAACGTCGGGGAGTGTTGTAACAGAATCATTGTTTCACAACCATGGATTTAAACAATTTCGTTTTATTGAATTTAAATGTATTACATTACATTGGAATTAGAAACAAAACATGAACAAATAGACTTTCATTGTTATTAAGTCACTAAGGCATCGCCCATTCCTATGTGAGTGAACACAGATATCATCATCAAACATCATCGACTATGGTACCTGAAACACATGAGAAAATACGTCAGCATAAAAATGCCGGCGAGTACATAGGTTTTATATGAGTGTCAGATTCATGGCTCGTTTTACATGTTGCAATACTTATTTAAAAACCTTGTTTTGAAAAGTATAATATTGTGACATAATTAACCAACTCAAATCAAGTCGGTTATAATTTGCAAAATCTCGTAGCCATGATTCTTAACTCCAAAACATTTGTTTTATTAAATCAAATTGTAAAATATCTCATAAAAACTCGTTAATAAAACTCGTATGGTTTATATTATTAAGAAAACATCCTTGTGTGACATTGTTTCGAAATCGTTTACCCAAGTGATCTAGATAACGCAACGATATATAATTTGTTAATAGCACTTATATATAGGAAGTACCAACGGCGTATCCACCATGCTTTTAACACATTACACCCGCCCCGTTACCTAATCACTTCCCTAGCCCAATGGCTCAAACAGTTACAAATGGTTCACATAAGTCAAACGATTACAAATGGTTCACACACATCAAACGATTACAAATGGTTCACATACATCCAACGATTTCAAATGGTTCATATACATCCAACGATTACAAATGGTTCAAAACGTAAAAGAATTGCGCTACCATGTTAAGTGAACATACATAGCAAAACATAATGAAATCATGTACTAATAGTGTACTAATGAACATAGCAAGTATATGATATGAAAACATGGAAAACACAAAAGTAACAAGTAGGCACATGTGTTCCACCCCAAAACAGTTTGAAAACGGTAAAAGAGGGGACTATGTACTCACCTGAGGGTGCTTAGAAGTCTTGAATAACAACCAAGCAAAGCTAGAGGGATCACGGAAATCAGACGGCACCTAATATAGTTAACTATGTAAATAAACAGACCTAAATCGGGAGATTGGATAGAATGAGGTTTTGTAACCCAAATGAGTATAGGAACTCATGTAATATGGTTAAACAAAGCCTACATACTAAAATGAAACCTAACCTAAGTACTTAGGATTATGACCCGTTTAGGTAGCTTACGCCACTTTAACGCGTCGTTCGCGTAAACGCGTTCGAACTGCCTAACAAGTCCTATGACAAGTATTATATGCCTTAATATGTCTAATAATGTTGCCTAATCAGTTTAGATGTCAAAATTTAGGTTACATATGCTTAAAATGAATTTATGCATAAAAAGGGCATTTTGGTAAATAAACTACCTATCATACAACTAGCTAAATGTAGTGACCATAAGGTATAACCTCGGAAGGTTATTCCCTATACAACTATGGTCACCTAATGTGTTTGGTCAGATCCTAATGATCGACCAAACGGGTCGGGTTCGAAAGTCTAAGCGGTTGTTTAGACTGCTTACCTTACGACCCTACAAAAGCACTAAACCTAAAGTGACGAGCTAAACATGTTAAAACATGTTTAACAAAGTTAGAAAACATGTTTGGTATCAAAACAAACGGTTTTGATACCTAAAAGTAGTTTGGTTACAAAATACGCAAGAATACGCATTTTGGCCAAAACTACGACTCGTCACTACACCTAATCAACGTGGTAATCAGTAGGTATAGTCACTAGGGACTATAACCATCGTGATTACGCTCACGTTGTGAAGTTCAAATGAACTTCGTGTTGACCATAAACTGGTCAATGTAGAAAGTCAAACAAAGTTTGACTTTCACGCTAAAAACGTGTAAAAGAACGAAAGAGAACTTACAATGGTCCAAGAATGGAAATCTAGATCCAACTTGCTCAGGTTTGAGGTGCTAAGCCCCAACTTAGAGCAAATAGATCAGATTTGTGTGTTTCAACAATGAAAAGGCATGGGTATATATAGGATTTCTAGGACCGTTAGGATCGTTCCTCGATTCCCGAGCTTAAATCAGGACCGTACACATGCACCCATTGTTTTATAAAACCATGGGAGTCCCTAATATGAGTCCATAGTATTATAAAAAACATTAAATACCAGCCCATAGTTTGCAAAACCATGGGCTAAAACCATCAAAACTTCAAAATTGGACTAGGTTCATTGAATCTGGTTAGAAATTTCAAAAATGGTCCCTGCACTTGTAAAACTGGATTTTTGGCACTTTTAAGCCCCGTTAACCCCATTTCAAGACTCTAAATTAAATTTAAAGTATAGGGAACTTAAAATATGCTCAAAAACGTCTCGGATGTCGGTTCGTTTGGTCGTACGGTTGCGTTGTTCGGTTAATTACGACGGAAATCGTAATGAACGCAAAAACGATCCAAATTACGTGACGAATGGAATTTTATAATGCCAATCACTAAAATAAAATATTTTAATGATTACATAAATTTTTGGATGTCCGGATACATTCCGGACGTAAGATATGTGTGAAAATGCAAACTTATGCACTTTTAACGCTTTTAGTCTTTATTGATCAAATAAGTTTATTTTAGCATACCGAACCCCTCAAAGCCTATTTCTAAGCTATGTAAAGGATATTTAGGGTATGTTTAACTTATGATCAAGTTCCGGAATGTTTGTTACAGTACGAATCGGCATACTTTCACAGTTTGTCGAAATTAGTCCCTCTAAGCGAATAAACTTGATTTCGACACACCAAACCATCCAAAACTTATTTCTAAGTTATGTAAAGGTTATTTAAGGTATGTTAAGACTATGTTACTGTTCCGGAGTGTTTGTTGCATTAAACTAATTATATTTACGCATCAGATCGCGTATAATCTTCCAGAAAGCGATTTAAAGCTCGAAATCGAACAAGAATTGATATGTGCAAATGATACACATATTTATACAAATCTCAAGTATGAAACACAATATTTCATTAATTTGGTATTTGTTTAATGGTCGCAGAGGCACAGGTGTCACACTCCTATCCTGTTTGTGAAGAAGAAAGATGGATCATTTCGAATGTGTATCGATTATCGTGAGCTGAACAAGCTTACCATCAAGAATCGATATCCCCTACCACGAATTGATGATCTCTTTGATCATCTGCAAGGTGCATCATATTTTTCTAAGATCGATATGCATTCTGGTATCATCAGCTTCCTGTATTCGAAGAAGACATTCGCAAAACTGCTTTCCACACAAGATATGGGCATTACGAGTTCACTGTTATGCCTTTTGGTTTGACAAATGCCCCATCTATCTTCATGGACTTAATGAATAGGGTTTGTAAACCTTATTTAGACAAGTTCATCATTGTATTCATCGATGATATTCTCATCTATTCGAAGTCTGGAGCCGATCACGAGCAACACCTTCGTTTGACACTGGAACTCCTAAAGAAGGAACAATTTTTTGCTAAATTCTCCAAGTGTGAATTTTGGCTTAAAGAAGTTTAGTTTTTGGGTCATATAGTCAACGAGCAAGGTATTCATGTGGATCCATCCAAAATTGCTGCAATTAAGGATTGGAATACACCAATGACCCCTACAGAAATTCGTTCTTTTCTTGGTCTCGCGGGTTATTATCGACGGTTTATTTCAAACTTCTCGAAGATCGCGGTTCCACTCACTGATTTGACTCAGAAGAATAAGCCTTTTGAGTGGGGACCTAAGCAAGAAGAAGCGTTCCAAACGCTGAAACGGAAGCTATGTGATGCTCCTGTTTTATCTCTACCCGATGGAAACGACGATTTCATTGTTTATTGTGCGCGTCGAATCTAAGCCTTGGTTGTGTTCTTCGCAACGAGGTAATGTGATAGCTTATGCATCAAGACAGCTAAAAGTTCACGAGAAGAACTACACGACTCATGATCTGGAGACACTATCTTTATGGCACGAAGTGTGTGGTTTTCACAGACCACAAAAGTTTCCAGCGCATTCTTAATTAGAAGGAGCTGAACATGAGGCAACGATGTTGGGTTGAACTCTTGAACGACTATGATTGCGAGATTCGCTACCATCCTGTTATGGAGAATGTCGTAGCCGATGCGCTTAGTCGAAAGGAGCGAGTCAAGCTTCATTATGTTCACACTTTATCTGATCTTCAAACTCGTGTCCTTCAATCTCAACAATCTTGTGTTTCACAAAATTTGATAGGTAAGGAATTACCACGTCAACTTGAGCTTAAACTCGAAGCAAAAAGGCGATGGGTTACTCTATTTCAAGGATCATTTGTGGATTTTGAAGCAAGACAATCTTCGCACTTTAGTGATGGACGAATCTCATAAGTCTCGATATTCTATCCATCCTGGTGCTGATAAAATGTACAAGGATCTTCGTACTCAGTACTGGTGCCTGGTATGAAAAAGGATGTTGCCTTGTATGTATCAAAATGCCTAACTTGTCTCAAAGTCAAGGCTGAACATCAACGACCTTCTGGTTTTCTTGTACAACCAGAGATACCGGTATGGAAGTGGGAGAACATTGCAATGGATCTTATCACTAAGCTACCTCGTACATCTAAAGGTCACGATGTTATTTGGGTTGTCATCGATCGATTAACGAAGTTAGCTCATTTTATTCCGATTCGCGAGGATCTATCTGCTGATAAACTTGCCAAGATTTATGTTGATGAGATTTTATCTCGACATGGTGTTCCTTTGGATATCATATCTGATCGTGATGCTCGATTTTCATCTCATTTTTGGAAGACCATGCAATCTGCTTTGGGAACCCAACTAAATCTAAGCACTGCTTATCATCCCCAAACAGATGGACAATCTGAGAGGACGATTCAACCTTTGGAGGATATGCTTAGAGCATGCGTGATAGACTTTGGTGGTAATTGGGATTCTCATCTTCCATTGATCGAGTTCTCTTACAACAATAGTTATCATGCTAGTATTAATATGGCACCATTCGAAGCTCTCTATGGTCGAAAATGTCGTTCACCTGTCTGTTGGAATGAGATCGGTGAAGCTCAGCTTACTGGACCTGAGCTCATTCTGGAAACAACAGATAAAATCAAGAAAATTCGAGATAATCTTGTGACAGCTAGAAGCCATCAAAAGAGTTATGCGGATATGCGACGCAAGCCCTTAGAATTTCAAGTCGGAGACCGTGTCCTACTCAAGGTGTCACCTTGGAAGGGAGTGGTGAGATTTGGAAAGAAAGGAAAACTTGCACCTCGATATGTTGGACCATTTAAGATTGTTGAAAGAGTTGGAAAGGTTGCCTATCGACTAGAGCTACCTCCAGAGCTTGGAAATATTCATTCGACTTTTCACGTGTCCAATTTGCGAAAGTGTTTAGCTGATGCTAATCTTCACATTCCACTCGACGAGATTCAAGTTGATGAAACAATGCACTTTGTCGAGAAACCCGTGGAGATAATGGACCGTGCGGTCAAACAGTTGAAGAACAAACGGATTCGATTGGTCAAGGTTCGCTAGGAATCCAAACATGGCCCAAAGTTTACATGGGAATGTGAGGACCAAATGAAAGTGAAATATCCGCATTGTTTTTCACAAGTTTCCTCTAGTTAAAATTTCGGGATGAAATTTCCTAAAGTAGGAGAGACTGTGACAACTGTGCTCTGTAAATGATGTATAATGTAAAAAAATGTTAATTATTAATAAAACAATGTGTCTTGGTGTTATTATTTGTGTATTTGTGTTTGATGATTTTACGATTTGATTCGATTCCGATTTCAAGCTTTAAATCGCTTTCTGGAAGGTTATACGCAAACTGGTGCGTAAACGTAGTCAGTTTAACACGACAAACACTCCAGAATACTGACATAGGCTTAACATACAATAAATAACCTTTACATAAGTTAGAAATAAGTTTTGGATGGTTTGGTGTGTCGAAATCAAGTTTGTTCGATCGTAGGGACTATTTGTGTCAAACTGTGAAACTATACCCATTTGTATAGTAACAAACATTCTGGAACTTGATCATAAGTTAAATATACCCTAAATATCCTTTACATAGCTTAGAAATAGGCTTTGAGGGGTTTGGTATGCGAAAATAAACTTATTTGATCAATAGGGACTAAAAGCGTCAAAAAGTGCATAAGTTTGCATTTTCGCGAATATGTTATGTTCTGAATATATCCGGACATCCAAAAATTTATGTAATCATTAAAATATCTTATTTTAGTGATTGGAATGCAAAAATACCATTCGTCACTTAATTTGGATCGTTTTTGCGTCCGTTCGAGTTTTCGTCGTAATTCACCGAACAACGCAACCGTACGACCAAACGAACCGACATCCGAGATATTTTTGAGCATATTTCATGTTCCCTATGCTTAAACTTCATTTTTGAGCCTTGAAAATGGGTTAACGGGGTTTAAACGCGTCAAATATGGCCTAAACGAGTTGCAGGGACCAAAACTGACAATTTTTGAAAGTTTATGGATTTGGCATATGGTGGCGTCACACCACCACTATATGGTTTTTCCGTGGCGTGACGCCACGACCTCATCTGGGCAGAAAAATCCATTTTCAGCAACTTTCAGCAATTTTCAGCAAACGACTTGAAGTTCAGGGTCCTTTTTGTAACATTTGCAATATCGTTTGATGGTTTTGGGACACCCCTAGTATTCCAAAACAATGTGCCACACTTGTAAGGTCCAGATCGAAGCTCAATTATTGAAGAACAATCCTAACGGTTGTGGGAATTCTATAAATACCCACTTGAATTTCCTTCATTCTTCACACCTGAGAATTTTTGAGTTCAAATCTTCCTAGCTCGGACCCTTTGTAAGTATTCTTTCATGCTTTTATCATTTTTCAAGCATGAAAGTCAAACAGTGTTTGACTTTCTGCATAGACCACGAATTGGTCAACACAAAGTTTGTTTGAACTTTGCAACGTGAGCGTAATCACGATGGTTATAGTCCCTAGTGACTATACCTACTGATTACCACGTTGATTAGGTGTAGTGACGAGTCATAGTTTCGGCCAAAATGCGTATTTATGCGTATTTTGTAACCAAACTATTCTTGGGTATCAAAACCGTTTGCTTTGATATCAAAACCTGTTTTCTCACTTAGTTAAACATGTTTCAACATGTTTAGCTTGTCACTTTTAGTTTAGTGCTTGTATAGAGTCATAAGTCAAGCGGTCTAAACAACCGCTTAGACTTTCGAACTCGACCTGTTTGGTCAATCATTAGGATCCGACCAAGCATGTTTAGTGACCATAGTTGTATAGGGAATCACCTTCCGAGGTTATACCTTATGGTCACTTAGGTTTAATTAGTTGTATGATAGGTAGTTTATATGCCTTAGGAAAATGACCAAAATGCCCTTTTCATGCATAATTGAATTTTAAGCATATGTAACCTAAAATTTTTCACATAACTGATTATGAAACATATTTAAATATGTTTAGGAATATAATACTTTTCATAGGACTAGTTAGACGTCTCGAACGCGCATTTGCGCGAACGACGCGTTAAAGTAGCGTAGGCTACCTTAATGGGTCGTAACGGGTCGAAAGCACTTAGGTTAGGTTCCGATTTAGGATGTAGGCTTTGTTAAACCATATAACATGAGTCCCAATACTCATTTGGTTTACAAGACTTCATTCTATCCGATCTTCCGATTTAGGTGTCGATTATTTATCTAGTGATCCGATTTTCAGGTGCTGCTTGATTTCCTTGTTTGAGCTTTGTTGAGTTCTTTTGATTGAGGAAACTTGACACTTCAAGTGAGTACATAGTTCCCCTATTTTACTGTTTTTTATTGTTTTGGGGTGATTCATATGTGTTAAATGTTTTTCGATGTTTTTAGCAATGGTTTCAAAAACGATTAAAATGGTTTATACTAAACAAATAACGATTTCGATAATGTGAACAAACTTGTTGGACATAGTTACATGATGAATGGCATTCATTAACTTTGATCAAGCCGACCAGTATTAGGTTATGGTACCATAGGATCTGACAAATCCCAATATCAGACTGCACCCATGGTTATGTGTGGGGGTTATGTGGGTAACGACTGAATCTGTGATTGTTAACTTACCCTTTGGTGGTTTGTTAATGTGAGAAGCGATAGGCGAGTTGCGAAGGTTTGGATGTTATTAGCAAGACAACCAAAAGTAGTTTTCACAATTAAAACAAGTTAAATGATTTTGGAACGACTTAAACGAGTTAAACGAATTGAACAAACGATTGGTTTTTTGGTTTGTGTTTAGATAACGGGACGGGTGTAATGTGATGAAAACATGGTAGATACGCCGCTGGTACTTCTTATATATAAGTGTTTTCATCATATTACATACCGTGGCGTTATTTAGTTCACTTGGGTAAAAAATTTTGAAACGATGTCACACAACGATGTTTTCTAAGTAATATAAACCATACGAGTTTTACTAACGAGGTGATTGAAAAATCTGGTTTACTTAAACAAATGTTTTGGGTTAAGAAGCATGGCTACGAGATTTTATAAACTATAACCAACTTGATTTGAGTTGGTTAATTATGTTGCAATACTAAACACTTTTCAAAAACAAAGTTTTTAAATGAGGTATTGCAACATGTAAATGAGCCATGAATCCGACACTCTCATAAAACCTATGTGCTCGCCAGCATTTCTTTGCTGACTTTGTTTTCACATATGTTGTCACACCCCGACCACGTAGAACATACAAAACATGGCGGAAACATCGGGGAGTGTTGTAACAGAATTAATGTTTCACAACCATGGAAATTTAAGTTTCGTTTTATTCATCAAACAAGCGAGTTACATTGTCTTTAAACAAGAAATAAAGAGTACATAACAAAATTTGACTAGTTCTTGTCTCGTTTTAAGTCACTAAGGCACAGGTCCGCCTAAGTCTGTCTTGATAAATCCTATGCATCATCTCCTGAAAAACACATGTGAAAATAGGTACGTCAGCATAAAAATGCCTGTGAGATACATAGGTTTATGAAAATAGGATTCATGACTTATTGTTTAAGAAAATGTTTAGTCATGAACCTTGTAATTTGATTTGTCTTGTAAATCATTTGAAAAACGATAAGATCATATGATATGTATAAATAAGAGAATAATGTATGGTTAAATGAATAACCATGTAAAATGAGTTTGTATAAGATAAGTTGTTTGTAAAAGAATGTCTTGTGAAAAGTATGTTATTTGTATAAAATGTTATATATCTTAAATTGAAATGATTCAAATAACGCTACGATATGTAATACCATACAAACACTTATATATAGGAAGTACCAGCGGCGTATCCACCATGCTTGTATCATATTACACACGCACCATTACTCAAATCACTTACCCAAACAAACCACCAATGTAAGATGTCTATGTTTAAACAAATTGCCAACCGTATTGAATAATATGTCAAAAATGTTTATGTCAATATGTAAATCATGCAACGTATAACCAATGTTGAAAATGTTTATTTGTCAAATGTAAATCATGTAATGTGTAACAAAAATGATATGTATGGCTAGTGAAATGCATCAACTAAACCATAGGTGAAATGCACAAAACAAGGTATTGAAGTAAAACTTGGTTTAAATCAAAGTTATGTTATGTGTAGTAAATGTACGCTATACTGATATTAGACATTTATGCGGTATTGTGAAAATTCATACATCCAAGCCTTGAGACAGTCGGATAACCATGTAAAAATGGGTTTATCAAAAGAATATGTATTCGGATTCGGTTATTCCTTACGTCCAAACAAACCCGAGATTTCAGGAATGGGATTTATCAAGTCCTATGGTACCACTACCTACTACCGAGCGGCATGATCGGTGTTAATGAATGTATAGTATAGTTTAAACAAACCAAATGTCATACCAAAATGTAAGCATATGATGAATAAGAAATGTACTAAGTATACAAAGCAGAAAAGTCATGTAAATCAATGTGCTAGCATGCTATCAGTTAACATACATAGCAGAAATGTAATGTAGAACCATGTACTAAGTATGCACACAATGGACATACATAGCATAAAATGTAATGAAATCATGTACTATAATGTACTAATGAACGTAGGAAGTATATGATGTGCAAACAGGAAAGCATGAAAGTAACAAGTAGGCACATGTGTTTCACCCCAAAACAGTTTGGAAAACAGTAAAAGAGGGGTCTATGTACTCACTTGAGATTGCTCAGTAGTCCTTGAGTAACAACCAAACAATGCTAGAGATCGCGGATATTAAACGGCACCTAATATAGGTAACTATGTAAATAAACCGGACCTAAATCGGAAGATCTGATAGAATGAGGGTTCGTAAACCAAACGAGTATAGAGACTCGTGTCATATGGTTTAACAAAGCCTACATACTAAATGAAACCTAACATAAGTGCTTTCGACCCATCGCGACCCATTAAGGTAGCTTATGCTACTTTAACGCGTCGTGTGCGTGAAACGCGTTCGGACCGCCTAACTAGTCCTATGACAAGTAGAACATGCCCTAACATGTTACATAATCAGTTATGTGACAAAAGTTTAGGTTACATATGCTTAATTACCATTTATACATGAAAAGGGTATTCTGGTAATTTACCTAAGGCATATATACTACCTATCATACAACTACTTAAACGTCGTGACCATAAGGTATAACCTCGGAAGGTTATTCCCTATATACTATGGTCACCTAATGTGTTTGGTCGGATCCTAATGATCGACCAAATGGGTCGGGTTCGAAGGTATAAGCAATTTATCAGATCGCTTACCCTACGACCCTAGACAACGTGCTAATCAGTAGGCATAGTCCCAAGGGACTATAACCAACGTGATTACACTCACGTTGCGAAGTTCAAACGAACTTCGCATTGACCATAAACTGGTCAACGCAGAAAGTCAAACAAAGTTTGACTTTCAGACTCGAAAAGCAATAAAAGAACGAAAGAATACTTACGAAGGGTCCCCGAATGCTAATCGTGATCCAAGTAGCTCAGGTATGAAACAATGGTTTCAACTTAGAGCTTCTAGGATCAGATTCTTGTGGTTTAAGCAATGGGGGGCATGGGGTATTTATAGTGTTCGGGTAACCGTTAAGATCGTTTCATGGAAACCATGCTCGAATCCCATGCGTACACTTGTTGAAATATTGTGGGAACTAAAAATGGGTTCTTATCAGCTGACTAGGCAAGTGTGAGTGTGTGGTTGTGAATTAAACAGCTGAAAACAGGCTGTTTAATACACTGTATCTGGTCTGTAGACCCCTTACGCACCGTAACAAATATTTGTTGCGGTGCGCAAGGACCAATTTTGGCAGAATTACAGTTTTGGTCCCTGCAGCCCGTTTAAGCTATTTTCGACACGTTTAAGGCCCGTTAACCCCATTTCAAAGCTCTAAAATGAAGTTAAGTATAGGGAACTTAATATGTGCTCAAAAATATCTCGGATGTCGGTTCGTTTGGCCGTACGGTTGCGTTGTTCGGTTAATTACGACGGAAGTCGTAACGAACGTAAAAACGGTCCAAATGACGCGACGAATGGATTTTTCTTACGCCAAACACTAAAATAAAATATTTTAGTGCTTACATAAATTTTTGGATGTCCGGATGTATTCAGAACGTAAGTTATGCGCAAAAGTGCAAACTTATGCGCTTTTTGACACTTTTAGTCCCTGAATGACCCAAAAGTATATTTTAGCACACCGAACCCCTCAAAGCCTATTTCTAAGCTATGTAAAGGATATTTAAGGTGTGTTTAACTTATGGTCATGTTCCAGAATGTCTGTTACAGTTCAAATTGGCATACTTTCGTAGTTTGTCATATTTAGTCCCTGTAGACGAATTAACTTGATTTCGGCATACCAAACCTTCCAAAACTTATTTCTAAGTTATGTAAAGGTTATTTAAGGTATGTTAAGCCTATGTCACTATTCCGGAGTGTTTGTTGCATTAAACTGGTTATATTTACGCATCGGTGCGCGTATAACCTTCCAGAAAGCGATTTAGAGTTTGGAATTGAACAAAAAAATTGATATGTGCAAATGATACACATATTTTTACAAATCTCAAGTATGAAATATAATATTTCATTGGTTCGGTATTTGTTTGATGGCCGTGGAGGCACAGGTGTTACATATGTTTCAGGTATTGTTGAATGATGTTGATTGCTAGGATGCATGCTCACATAGGATCTAGACAAGGCCTTAGTGATCTAATAACGATGATAGTCTATGTTTAACTTGTTTGTTTTGCTTTAATACAATGTAAATTATCTAATGAATCAATAAAACGAAACTTTTTGTGTCCATGGTTGTGAAACAATAATTCTGTTGCAACACTCCCCGACGTTTCCACCACGGTTTCGTTGTTTTAACGCGGTCGGGGTGTGACAATGTGGAATGTCAGGGTTATACTATGCCTCCAGAGTAACCTGGTGACTCATGGCAATTCAACTATGAAATGTTGTGGGAGTTATTTGATCAGATAAAGCTATATCAGGAATACGAAGCTTCCCAAATGAACTCCTGGCCAACCAAGTCTTCCAAGCGTCAACTGAATACAAATGATCATGAAGCTGGTCCCAGTCAAAGTGGTCAAAGTGATGCAGATTTGCAGCAAACTCAGACAACTTCAGAACAGGAGCCTGCTCAAGAAAATCAAACAGCAATATTTGATGAATCAGAGTCTGACTCAGATGGCCCGACCTTCGATCGAGGTGATTCAGAACCTGAGGGGGAGCAGATCCAGTCATCAGATAAGATAACTCAAGTCGATGAGCAATTTGCAGATCAAAATGTTACTAATTTGGAAAGCGAGGTGAATGTTCCTGGTGAGGTTATGCCGAGGACTCTATCATATCACCCTGAGGAGTTGATTATTGGAGAGTTGCAGTCAGGAGTTAGAACCAGACATCAAATCAACCAAGGCTTTGCTTGTTTTTATACTAAAATTGCACCGTTACAAAAGGATTTTTCACTCAGTTGCTTTATTTCATAGGTTGAACCGATAACGTACAAAGAGGCACTGACAGAGGAGTCATGGGTTAATGCTATGCAAGAAGAGCTACGTCAGTTTAAGAAGCTTGGTGTGTGGAAGCTGGAGGATCTTCCTAATGGTCACAGAAAGATTAACACGAAATGGGTGTTTAAATGCAAGAGGGATGATAGGGGCATGATCATTCAGAACAAAGCTCGCCTAGTTGTTCAGGGCTTCGGTCAACAGGAAAGAATAGACTTCACGAAAGTTTATGCTCCAGTTTCTAGAGTAGAAGCTATCAGAATCTTTCTCGCATTCGCATCATGGAAAGGGTTTAAAGTCTATCAGCTGGATGTTAAGTCGACGTTCCTGTATGGTAAAGTGAAAGAGGAGGTTTATGTCGGTCAGCCACCGGGCTTCACCGATCCGATTCACAAAGACAAAGTCTACCTCTTGGACAAAGCGTTGTGGGGATTAAAAGAGGCCTCGAGAGCCTGGTATGAGACACTTTCTCAACACTTGTTATCCAACGGCTTTATTCGAGGAAAGGTAGATGCCACTCTTTTCACAAAGGAAGTCGCTGGACATCTTCTGATCGTGAAAATATATGTTGATGATATTATCTTCGGGTCCACAAACGAGGAACTCTACAAAGAATTCGAAAACGTGATGAAGCAGAAGTTTGAGATGTCGTCAATGGGTGAGATGAAGTTTTTCCTTGGGCTGTAAGTCGATCAACTACCGGAGGGGATCTTCATACATCAGACAAAGTATGTCCATGATGTTCTGGAGAAATTCAGTATGTCAGAGACTGCATCTATGTCCACCCCGTTAGCAACTAATCACGGTATCAACCCTGATCTCACGGGAGAGAAGGTCGATGAAACGCTATACCACTCAATGATTGGTTCGTTAATGTACCTCACTGCATCTAGGCCTGATATAATGTACCCAACCTGCCTCGCGGCCCGTTATCAGTCAAGTCCTAGAGCCTCACATATGGTCATTATCAAGCGGATTTTACGCTACCTGAGAGGAACTCCTAGTTTGGGATTGTGGTATCCAAAAGACGATGATTTCAGACTGGAAGGTTACTCTGACTCTGATTTCGGATGCTGCAAACTGAATTCAAAGTCTACAACAGCAGGATGCCAGTTTTTTGAACCACGTCTGGTGACTTGGCAAAGTAAGAAGCAGACTACCGTCGCACTCTCAACGTGTGAAGCAGAGTACGTTTCAGCAAGCAGTTGTTGTTCTCAGATTCTGTGGATCCAACAGCAGATGAGGGATTACGGTTTACAATTTCTTACTACTCCTATTTTTATAGATAATAAGGCAGCAATCAACATAACTAAAAACCCGGCACATCACGCTAAAACAAAACATATTGAAATTCGACATCACTTCATCCGTGATTGCTACGAGAAGAAGTTGATTAGAATTGAGAAAATCCACACCGATGAACAAAAAGCTGACTTGCACACAAAACCGTTTGATAAATCACGTTTTCTTTATTTGTTAAAACTAAACGGTATGAAGTTTTTGTCGTCATGGGGAGCTGTTGTTGGCGTTGATGAACATTCCAAAGCAGAGAACGTTGGGAAGCAATCTGCTCTGGTTTGTCACATTTTTAGATGTTTTGGTATTTAGGGGGAGATAGTTTTATACAGAAAATCTAAAAACATTAAAAACTATAAAAAAATACAAAAACAATAGAAATTTCAAAATGTAAAAAACAATAGAAAACCCAAAAAGATTAGTGTAAAAAGAGGAAATGATAGTACATCAGCTAGACTGTCTCGGTACGCTAAAGATTTGTAAAGATTAAAAGCATTAAACGGTCTCACTAATGATGTGTCGATAGGTTTTTGCACATTCAATAAGCTGTATTTGGGATATAAACTAAAATCAATATCTTGCTTATTTCGTGGGGAACATCTCTCGGATATATAGGGAACCCCTGAAATTTTGTTTGAAAGATTGCATGTTTCTGAGATACGAGGTCTATATACTTAGTGATATCTGGGGTATTATACCAGGACTTCTGATTTTCGGAAGCAATGGCCTAGTCCTCGCATAATACTTTATGCGCTTTAAATATAAAGCTTCCCCTCAGCATAAATATTGATAAATATCGAAAGATACAAATCAAGTGTTGTTGTAAAGAAGATCCCTAAGTGGGACACACCTTAAATTCGAGCCATCATCTCTCTGACTGAACGGAAGTTCTAACCTGAGCTCTCATGTTCTCGCACTACCTAGAAAACAGATATCATTATAGTATATTCACCTGTAAGACTGAATATGGGGAATCTGGATACGGGAGTATATTCTGAGGTGGTACATGCGAATAAGTTAAGTTCTTAAAACACTAAATCCGTATCCTGAGTCAGTTAAAATTTGTGTGAGAATTTAAGTGGATCAGTATATTGACAATCTAGGTGAATCGTTTAAAACTTAATGTGAAATATAAGCTCAACGATGCTAGTGACACGTCGGTAGCTGATATGATCCTCTAACACAACTCACAAAAATATGTTTGTATATAGTTTCCTGTTATTTCATTTCAGCTTAAACCAAAAAGATTTTCAGTGTGTTTTGACATAAACTTTCTAAAATTCAAAAAGATTTTATTTCTGCTTTAGTTTTGACAAACCATTGTGGAGAGTTGATCTTCAGAATCTCAGATGCGATGCAGAGAAAGTTTGCTGAATGACTGGGTTGGGAGCTTATCTGAAGATTTGGAAAACTTAAAATGTCAAACACGTTCATTAATTTGAAGCTTGTATTTTCAGAAAAAGTTGAAAATTTTGATTAAAAATGTCAGTTGGTTCGAATCGGGTCAACCAAGGTCATTCACTTGGACTTGGTCGATAAATCGAGTAACCAGGGTCATTAACTTGGACCTGGATACTTGAGTGGATGTTAAAAACTGATAAAAATGAAAAAGTTTGAAAATTTGAAAGTTTGGATTGGAAAGCCATCCAAGCGGATGACCATCCGGTCAGATGGCCATCCGAATGGATGTCATGCCTATATACAGCCATTCGACCAGATGTTAACTCATTCGATCGAATAGTCATCTGACACACTGTCACATTTTCTCTCAAGTGATTTTGTGTTTCTGAGCCGTTACTTTGCCGGATTTCTTTCCTAGGCTTGTTGGTTTGCACAACATTCACTATGGTGAAGGTAAGTTCTTCTGATTTCAACGTTTTATACTCGTTTTTTACGTTTGAACATGCCAACAGTGATGAATACTTAGATCTAGGCTTTATTTGTTGATTTTTAGTGAAATTGATCATAGATCTTTGTTCACCGGCCTTAGATTTAAGAGTTCACGGTTCAAATTTCATCAAAACAAGCTTAGATTTGATCTTAGATCCATTCGACAAGTTGACAGCCGACATGTACATTTTGTTAGATCTAGGGCAAATTAGACTGTTTTTGGAGAAATTGAACACAGGGAAATCTTAATCGGCACATTCTCTGAGAGAAATTGAGTTCAATTTTGCAATATCTTGAAATTTTTTAATTGAATATGTTTGATGTTATTGAATGATTCATATGTTTTCACTCGGATGACCATCCGGGCGGATGACCATCCGGGCGGATGGCCATCCGGGCGGATACCCATCCGAACCATCATATAATCCTAATTATGTTGTCATCCGAGCGGATGAACATCCGGGCGGATGACCATCCGGACCATCTTACATTCTTGATTATTTTGAATTCTGGGCGAATGACGATCCGGACCATGTTATCAAATTGTTCATTTTGCCATCCGGTCGAATGGTCATTCGGACCATTTATCATTCGAACATTTTGCCATTCGGACCATTCCCATCCGGACCATGTCCATCCGGATGGAGTGCACAGTGTAAAAGTGTTAGAAAATTTTTGAAGTGTTGAAAATTTTCACTGTGTACTATGTGTCTTGATAAAAGTGCATATTCTGATAATAAAATTTTTGCAGGCAAAGGCTTCTGACTTTCATAATAAACAAAATATTTGTTGTGTTTTGGATGAAATGTATCCAAACATCGAACCATTTAAAGACGTCGTACCATTCTTGAAAGATAGTAGAATTTATAAGGCGTTGACAGATAGGCATAAGTTTTATGGTTCACATGTAATATTTTTCTGGAATGCTGCTCATTACGTCGAGGACGAGAAGGCAATACACTCAGCTGTGAGGATCAAGGACGAGAACGACAAAGACGTTGATCTACCTGTGAAGATCACAGTGGGTGATGTGAGAAAAGTGCTAGATCCGAATGATAAAGATGAAGATCCCATTATTGGTTCGGAACGACTGTGCAAGGGATTCTGGTTAAGAATGGGATATATAGGATTCGTCAATGATCAAGCATACACGAAGTCGAAGTTCTGTAGACCTTAAACGTTCTTGGTGCACTGTGTGATACATGTCTTAGGGTATAGGAAGGGTGCTTATGATGAAGCTTCGGATTATATCATGAACATCATTTTGATTTTAGTCCTCAATAGACCTCACAACATTTCACAAGTGATATTCAATCACATGTTGGACAACATTAAAGGTGAAAAATATGTTCAATATCCGAGGTTTGTGCAGATCTTGATAGATGATCGAATTCAGAATTTGCCGAAGGATGATAGTGATGAACTACCGTTTGATCACATGGACAGTGAAACATTGAAACGTCTGGATGTGTATAGAGGAATTAAGAAAGAAAATGAGCCGAAACATAGACAAAAGTTTGCTGCTATCAAGAAACCTGATTATATATCTCCATAGGGCGACAGTTGGAGACATGATAACAGTGGATCAGATGATGAGATAAAAAGAATGGAGCCGTTGATATTTAAGAAGACATGATGGTGGTTCGCGAAAGAAGAAAGATCGAGGAAAAGAACACCAAAAGTGACAACACCGAAAGTTGTTATAAAGGGTAAAACAAAGAAGCAGGAATCACCAGAAAGGTTAGTAGATAAATCATTTGAATCTTTTACTGAAAATGTTAATGTTTATGTTGCAGATACAAAGAAGAAGACATCACCACCTCACTTGGTTGATGAGCCTGTGATTCTGCCACAAGAAGTGATAGATCAAGGCGTTTATCTTCTCAGAATGTCGTCTGCTGATTATGAAAGTTATCTACTGCTCAAGTTGATCAAGATGCGATAAAGACTGCTGAATATGTTGAAGTTGGTGGAGAAGGTTTGAAAGAAACATTTGTTGAAGGTGAGGTATATACGGATTCGAGTGAAACAGAAAGTGATATTGATCCTACGAAAATAGCACCTACTTCTTACATCAGTGGAAAGTTCAAGCTGAAGAAATCTCCAAAGAAGAAGAAAGCTTCAGATGAGGAAGATGCTACTTATGAGCCAACACCAGTAGAAAAAGAGAAACTAAAAAAGAAAGGTATTCGTAAACACAAAGCACGTCCAACTGGAGAGATGCCAAAGAGAAAGAAAGGTAAAAAAGCTGCAACTTCTATTCCTCAACAAGTTCCAGAGTTTGAAAGAGTTGAAAGTGTTGAAGTGGAGATTCCGATTCAAACTGAAGATAGAATTCCAACACCTCTAACTTCACCTGTTCAACAATCAATTCATATTCAAGAAGAAGTATGTGAGAAAACTCCAGATCAACCGCCAAAGACTGTGGAAGAACCAAGTTCAGCATCAAAGAAACCTCCAACACCTCAAAGCTCTAGCCACGGTTTTCCAAAGGTTCCTTATGATCTTCCATCTGATTTTGGTGACATGTCTAATGATGGCAAGATTAACGCATTGACGAGGAAAGTGAGTTTGTTGGAGAAATCCAAAGCGGAAGCTGAAGCAGAACTCAAAGCTGCAAAAGAAAAGCTTAAATATGTTGAAGCTGAGAACGTCGCTCTTAGAAACGAAGTTGAAGAGTTAACAAATGTAGTTGAAGAGCTGGCAGAAAAGATTATGGAGGTTAATGCTCAATACAAAGCAATGGATGATTCTCACAAAACATTGATGGAGATTGTTGGTGATCTGCACACATCTACTTCAAGTGAAAATGAAATTCAGAAGAAAGAATTAGAAGTGTTGAGAGCAGATAAGGAAATCAAAGATGAACAACTTAATATGTTGTATACCGTGTTAGAAAACAAACTTAGAATTAATGTACAAGCAACTTATGACGAGATAGAGATCCAAAGAGTCGAGGCTTGGAGGATGGAAAGAGAGAAAATAATTGTTGAAGAAGCTGCTGAAGCACTTAAAGATAAAGAAAGGGTCTTGTGATTGATACTGAAGAAATTTGGGGTCGACAAGTCAGCCAGAACCTTCACAAGTTGATGCAAAGGTAAATGTCTCTAACACTGAAGCTAATGCTAATGATGTTGAAATGAAAGAAGCAGAGGTTGAAGTGAATGAAGATATTGAGGTAAACCTTGCTATTATTCCTGTTGGAGAAGTGAAGGACGTGGTTCATAGTGAATTTTCTATTCTTAGACAAATTGAAGTCGAACGTCGTCGATTGAAGGCGAAGTTGAATAAGTACTAAGTTGATGACGACGATGAAGAGTTGAAAGAAATGTTTGGAGATGAAGATGAAGAAGATGATGACAAAGATGATAAAGACGACAAAGACAACAAAAATGATAAGGATGATAAGGGTGATGATAATGATCATGATGGTGCTACTGGTTTGTTGATTACAAAGTCATCAGGTCCAAGTACTATTGAAGATTTCATGAATGATGAGCTGAATGAGCAACGTGAAGAAGATCAACATCATGTGGAGTCATCGTCTGGAACCAAACATGCTGATATTCCCGAGGTATTCCTTAATCTTCCTAAAGTTATTTACTTGAATCATATAGTGGAAGAGGGGGAGTTAGTCGAAAACTGGACTAGGGAGTCCATGTTAGACAGGTTGGATATGGAAGAAGATAGATTTAAGCTTAATATTGAGGAAGAGATTCCACCAACTCCAGAACGGGAGTATACTTTCAAGTTTGTGAACGAAACTAATAATTTCAATGATGTAATCATTGAGGAGGGATCTGACTCTGACCAGGATACTCTGTTTCATTATTCTGGTTTAGATGATGATTTTCCTACCTTCGATGAATTGTTCCGATCACATAACGAAGATGAAGTTAGGAGGAAAGTAGTTGAAAAGATTGGTACCGAAGGTGTTCCAGAAACTATATCTAAAGAAGATCTTTTAGAAGAAAGAAAGAGATGGTTTAAGGTGATGCATGAGGAGAGAAAGTTCAAGAGGCCGTTACAGTTCTTCACGAGACATCCAGATACTTCTTGGTGATATTCTATCGTGGGGTA
Source organism: Helianthus tuberosus (assembly GCA_030545235.1). Taxonomy (NCBI): domain Eukaryota; kingdom Viridiplantae; phylum Streptophyta; class Magnoliopsida; order Asterales; family Asteraceae; genus Helianthus; species Helianthus tuberosus. The sequence continues at coordinate 73,255,635 of CM060444.1, forward strand.
TTTAGAAGATCTGAAGGTGTATGCAATCAAGAGAGAGTTTGGGGTATAGTATTTTGAATTCCTATCAGACATAAAAACTCTACCTTGGTGGGATGTGGAAGAATTGGTGAAGACAAAGAACATCAAGCAGTACTACTATGGGTCTGAGGTTAAATGTCACGAGTAGAGGTTGTGGGATTACATAAAGCAGCAAGCAAAGTTAAACTTTCCTTATTGGAAACCACACCAACTGAAGCAGATAGTAAAGATTGATCTTAACATTGGAGAAAAAGATATCAGGCTACAGATCAGACAACTAAGGTGTTTGAAAAACATGTCGCTACGAGAAATGGAACAAGACTTTTACAAAGACTTTAAGGGCTGGATCTTCAATCCTAGTACTTATGAAGCGGTGATCACGTTGTTGGATGTAAAGACAGGTGACTGGAGGCACATTCATGTGTTAGATCCTATGTGGCTGGTCAACTGTTCAAAGAAAGACATAGAATGCTTATTCTTCAACAAGATCAGTTACAATGAAGCTGACAAGACTCAAGCTCAACAGTATCAAAAGTTGGTGAATGTCTGTTTTGCGAAAGACATCAATTCTGGACGTTACTGGGAGTCAAAGTTTAGAGATCTTGAACTTGAGGAATTTCTGAAGAAGGAACGTCGTAGTGAAAGGATGAAAGAGATAAGAGCTAAAGCTGCTCAACATGCAAGCTGGAAGTTGAAATGGCCTAAAACTGATCAAACACCAAATGAGTCTCAAGAGAAGAAGATCCCATGATGGTCTAAAGCTCGAGATGGTAATCCAGTTTACCGTGAATGGTGGAATACTGTTGGAAGACTGTTGAGGCAGAGAATGCTAGAAGAAAGGAAAGAAGAGAGGAGAAGGAAAGCAAGAGAAAGAAGACGCAACAGGAAGGCACGTTGAAGACTATACAGGAAGAAAGACTGCAGCTGCATCCAAGGGGGAGTCTGTAGATGCATATGTCTGTAGCTTTCGTCTGTATTTAGTCTATATTTACCTGGTTGTTGTCTATGTATAGTTTTATATATAATCTGGTACGAAACAGAAGTTAGGATGTTTTGTAAAGTCCATCTGGATGGATGGACATAGTCATCCGGATGGATGATCATCATCCGAACGGATGATCTTCCGAACGGTTAGTGATTTCTCCCGGATGAGCGCGCCTATAAATAGAGGGTCTTGGTTCTCATTTGAGACATCTGTTGTTCACACCTCTGGCGGAGCTCTTGCAAATTTTCTCTGGAAGTGTGTACGAATCATCAACTTCAGTGAGAATGAATGCATTGAATGGTTTCTATGTTGTCTATCTCTCTCCTACATCACTATCAGATTCCGCACGATTGTGTTGTTGCTGATCTGACCTGAGCGTGTTCAATCAAACCGAACTCCCGGTCTGCACAACTTAGATGTTTAAATGATTAGCCCTAGTGGCAACGATGAACCCTTTGGGGTATTATGCGGGTGACGGACTCTTCGGGGTCAAGTTGGAGGAGACAAAACCCTGACGAGGGTGCCCTGATGAGGGAAAAGGATGATAGCCTATAGGCAATAACCGATGTGTTAGGTTCCCACCTTATGTGCTTATATGTTTCATGTTAGTTAAATGGTGGGTAAATGATGATTACGTGTGTAGTTGACGAATGATGTTAAATGATGTGGGTAACGAATGATGTTCTATTATGCAGTTGTCGAGTGATGTTAAATTCTGTAGTTGTCAGACGAGATCAAGTTACAATTGAGTTTTTAGGCCATTAATTGTTGTGTTCTAGATACGAGTCGGTTTGGTTCATGGTCCTGTGAACTAAGATGCATTGCGGGTTATCCTTTGGTGTCTAAGGAATCTGATCCACATCGAAAAGGATTATTGGTATGATGATTAGAACGAGGATATGGGTGGAGTTTTGGGTTACAGGTTGGAGTCATTAAACTTTAAAATGATGTTAATGTATTTTACGATGGTGGTTTTAAAATGATGGTGTTTTGGTTTTCAAATAAAGCATTTGGGATGTGTTTTAAATGCTTCAACTAAACTATTAGAATTCATTCAGCGTGGCTGACTTTTGCATGTATGTTAGATTGTTTTGCAGGTGTGTCATTCGAGTCAGTGTTGCTCTTGGCTACCAGATGCGATTACTCGTGATATGGTGGAATGCATTCGATTTGTTGGAAACTAAATAACATTTTGAGTTTTTATTTAATCATGCATTGTTTTAATTAAAATTTCCGCTGCGTATTTTTCAGAAAGAGAGTTATTTTCAAACAGTACACTGTGATGTGACCCGACTATAGGGCACCCGGTTTGGGGGCCTTACATTTTCTGTTAACTTTTGAGTTTTTTGATAGATTCTCAGAATTTATACAAGAAATCTGATCAGATGTTTGCATATTAGATTTCTCTTCCTTTTGTGACAAAAATTCTTTTGTTTGTTCAATTTTCATGTTGATTATCCCCAATTTGCCAATTAAGAAGTTATGTGTATTTCATCTAAAGGTTTAGTGAAAATATAAGCAAATTGATTTTTTGTTGGGACAAAATACATTTCAATATTACCTTTCTCCACATGATCTTTGATGAAGTGATATCTGACATCAATGTGTTCTGTTTTTGAGTGATGCACTGGATTTGATGTTATTACAATGGCAGTCATTGAATCACATAGAATTGGAATCTTTGTCAGATTTACTCCATAATCTCTTAGCTGAGTTTGCATCCATAGAACTTGTGAACAACAACTTGCTGCTGCCACATATTTTGATTCAGTTGTTGATGTGGATACATAGTTTTGCTTCTTGCTTGCCTAACATACTGACTTTTCTCCCAGCATTTAACAGGCACCATGTGTGCTTTTTCTGTCAAGTTTACATCCTGCATGATCTGCATTTGTGTATGCAATTAATTCTAAATTTGTGTTTTTAGGATACCACAATCTAGGATATGATGTGCCTTTTAGCTATTTAAAAACTCTTTTGATAGCTTTCATGTGGGACTCTTTAGGATTACATTGATATCTTGCTAGAAAACATGTGGAAAAGATTATGTCTGGTCTACTACCTCTTAAATATAACAATGAACCTATCATTTCCCTATAAGTTTTGTTATCAACATATTTTCCTTCTACAACAGAATCAAGTTTATTTCCTGTTGCCATGGGAGTTCTTGAAGATGAACAGTTTTCAAATGAGTACATTTTCAAAATAGTTCTGACATATTTTGATTGACTCAAAAATATGCCATCACTTTGTTGTTTTACTTGTAATCCAAGGAAAAAGCTTAACTCGCCCATCATGCTCATTTCAAAATGGCTGGTCATTAAATTCTCAAACTTTTTACAAAAGTTCTCATTTGTTAATCCAAATATAATGTCATCAACATAGATTTGGACCAACAAAGTGTCCCCTTTGTGTGATTTCAGAAATAGTTAGTGTCAGTTGTACCTTTGGTGAAGCAAGAATTGATTAAGAAGTTTGATAAGGTTTCATACCATGCTCTTGGAGCTTGCTTCAACCCATACAAGGCTTTATTTAGATTATAAACATGTTTTGTAAATTAAGGATCAACAAAGCCTTCCGGTTGTTGCACATAAACTTCTTCTTCAATCTTACCATTCAAAAGTGCAGATTTTACATCCATCTGATAAACTTTGATATTCTTGGAGGCAGCATAGGCAAGGAATATTCTGACAACTTCTAGTCTTGCAACTGATGCAAAGGTCTCATCATAGTCTATACCTTCTTGTTGACAATAGTCTTTTACCACCAGTCTTGCTTTGTTCCTTGTTATTATGCCTTGTTCATCAGATTTGTTTCTGAATACCTATTTTGATCCAATGACAAATTTGTTAGATGGTTTGGGTACCAAATCCCACACTTTACTCTTTTTAAATTGGCTAAGCTCTTCTTGCATTACTTGGACCCAATCTGAGTCATTCAGTACTTCTTTGACAGATTTTGTCTCTATCATGCTTAAGTATCCAGCATATAGGCATTCATGTGCTGTTGCAGATCTTGTCTTCACCTTCTTCAGGGTTTCCAATAATGTTTTTCTGTAAATGTCCCTTGATCCATCTTATATTGTTGTGTGGGCTTGTACTTCCTGATGGATTTGAAGCTTCCCCCTGATCTGTAACCTCTATATGGTTAAGAGGATCAGAATTCTGTTGTTCAATTGGATTTTCTGATGAATTCCCAGAATTCTGATCATTTGGTACAGTTTCTGATGGAGGTTCCAGATTATCTGCAAGGTTAGTACATGAAATGGTTTTGTTTGAAACTTTTTGCATGTAGTCATGTTCTAGAAGTTCTTCAACCAGCTTGTTAAGAAGATCTTCAGAATTTTCTGGTTGTTTTGATAAGTTTATATCTTGTGAAATTTCATCAGAAATTTTTATTTCTGATGAGTCATCAAATGACACATATAAACTTTCTCTTATTGTCCTTGAATTTAAAAGAAAAACTCTGTAAGCTTTAGAGGAAAATGAGTATCTGATAAAAATTCCTTTTTTAGCTTTCCTGTCAAATTTTTCAAGACTATCAAAATCTTTGAAGACAAAACATCTACAGCCAAAGGTGTGTAAAATTTTGATGTTTGGGATCCTTTGGTTGATAATGTTATAGGGAGTTTTCAGGTGTCTTTTGTTAATGATAGATCTGTTTTGTGTAAAACAATCATTTGCAATTGCTTCAGCCCAAAAGTAAGCGGGCAATCTGGTATAAGCAAGCATTGTTCTTGCTGCTTCTACCAGGGTCCTATTCCTTCTTTCAACAACTCCATTCTGTTGTGGAGTTCTTGGAGCAGAAAGTCATGAGAAATTCCTTTGCTTGTAAGGAAAGTCTCAAGTTTTGCATTTTTATATTCCGTTCCATTGTCATATCTAATCCTTCTTACAGGTAATTTAAACACATTTTCAGTTTTTCTGATGAAATTGATGATCAGGTCTGGGTTTCACTTTTCTTTCTAAGAAACTCAACCTAAGTGTACCTGGAGTAGTCATCTACAATGACTAAAATGTATTTCTTTCCGGAGAAACTTGCTGTTTAATAGGTCCACATAGGTCCATGTGTAAAAGTTCTAGATTTTCAGAAATTGATGATTCAGAAATTGTTTTATGTTAGCCTCTTTTTTATTTTCCAAGCTCACAGGTTTCGCACATTTTATCCTTTGGATGAAATGAAAGGTAAGCCTTTTACCAGATTTTTATCTGTCACTTGGTTTATAGTTTTGAAATTTAAGTGCGCCAATCTTTTGTGCCACAACCAACTATCGCCTTTGTTTTCTATTGAAAATAAGCATAACTGAGGATGCTCAATTTCTTCTCTAAAGTCAAAGTAATAGATGGAATTTCTTATTTCTTTCCACTTAAATAAACTTTGTTATCATCTAAACCAACCAGTAAACATTTTTCTAGTAAGAAAGTTAAATGGAAGCCTCTGTTAGAGAATTGCCCACAACTTAGTAGGTTATATTTCAAACCTTCAACATAGGCAACCTTCTCAATGGTTAATGATCCATACTGTATGGTACCATAGCCCATGGTTCTTCCCTTAACACTATTTCCAAAATTTACAAATTTACCCAGTTTTTCTTGATAATTACTAAGTAAGCTCCTATCCCCTATCATGTGCTTGGAGCTCCCAGAGTCGCAGTACCAGATCTGCTGCAAATGACAACCCTGAAATGATGAGGTTTGAGAATTTTTGGTACCCAAACCTGTTTGGGTACTTTTTCTGATGAAAATACACTTGATATTTCTTCGTCAGATGAATAATTCTCATCAGAACTTCTGTTTAATGCTGAGCCATTAACAGAATGGTTTTCTTTGGAGAGATGGTGTTGAATTAGCTTCAGAATTTCAACACACATACAACTTGTTTTTCTACATGTTTAGACAAATGTGATTATGACGGAAGATTATTGCTTCTTTGGAATTTGGGATATATTTCTTTTGATTTTTTAGAAAAATTTTGAACCTCATCCCTTTTTCCTTTTAAACTGCTCTTGGATGGCAGAAAAAAATTATTAGAACTGCCTTGCCTGATTTGCAAGATTCGGCATCAGAATCCGATATTATTTTATTAGAACTGTTTTCTGATGCCTGTTTTGGTCAAAAATTACCTAAGTAATTAAGTGGTCAAATTAGTTAAGTGAGGTAGTGTGCTAGAAGTATCCGTGAAAAATATGCTGATCAAGTTGTTAATAAAAACAAATTTCAGGATATAGCTCAGGATATCGAGCTATATCTATGACGTGATGTCGTGGTCACAATCAAATTTAATCCAATTACTACTAAATAGATAGTGGCAAGTGGGTATCGAACACAGGGAGTTTGTGGAATATGTGTTATTTCAAGGTTTATCTAAGTTAACTAGGATTAAACTAATTGCAATAAAAATAAAGTTCAAGAGTTGGATTGATTGATTTGATTTTTAAAACTAAGATTACTATTCTAATTGCAAAAATAAAAGTGTTAGTTGTAAACAATTTAGAGACAAATGACCATCTTTAGTTTCCGGTTTGCTTTGACAATTATGCTATCATTCCACTAGAAAGAACTACATAGATATAGTTCATGTGTGATTACTTGTAGTGATGAAAGGGAACTAAGTACTCAGATTCCTAGAACATGAGGTTGTTACCCGATGATCAATTAACCCTTACCTAAGCCTAATTATATCCATGATATCTCGATTGCCAACGGCACCAAGAACGTATGGTTTCAAACTAGTTTAATATAAGAATCAACAATTTACTAACAACTAATCAAACACCATAACAAACAAAGCATAAAGATAAACTTTGTTATTCTAGAAATAAGGAAATCAAAGCATAAAGTTTTGCAAACCTTCAACTAAAGACAATCATAACAAGTTTAGCCACTCATGGCTTGAACAAACATCATAAACCAAGTCTTAATCTTCAAACAAGTTAAAAACATGAAACAACGATTCAAGATTGTCTTCAAGCTCCAAGAACTAGCCAATTTTCATCTCCAAAAAGTGTGTAACCAAAATATGAATGATTGCCACTAAAAAGACACCATAAACTGAACATTAAATGCGAGAGTTACAAACTTGGTTCACCCAGCGCCGTAAGCTACGCCGCTTACCGTAGCTTACGGCGGGCACTGGGTTAAATGATGGTCAACATGGCGCCATAAGCTACGCCATGTACCGTAGCTTACGGTGATCATTATTTCTTTACGGCTAGGCTCAACTGGGTTACGGTGAACTTTTATGCACATCTCCAGGCAACGTAACCTACGGCGCCGTATGTTCCTTTTTCCTCGTTTCTTCATCAAATCTTGATCTCTTCAAATCTTGATTCCGCCAACTTCTCGCATCCATCTAAGCTTCCTAAAACCCGCATCTTGAGTACTTTAACACCTGCAAATCCAAACATCTAGTAGTTACCAAGTTCAAGCAATTAACCGTGCAAACCATGGGATTTTAATCCTTTTAAGGCACTTAAGGGTCATCCTACGGACCACCCGTCACATCCCCACACTTACCTGTTGCTTGTCCCAAGCAACTCATTCAAAAACCATTTCCTAACCACAAGCGATCAATCATGCAAACCAAGCTAGAATGTACCGTCCTTCTACTAACCTTTTATCATACCACAAGACACACCTGTCACACCCTGTCTTATGCGGAAGCGTATGATGTGTGACTAGTTTATTATCATTGCATTCAATCATAATAGACAACAACATGATCAAAACGATGTTCATCCATTCATGAAAATTTGAGTATTACAAATACTCGTTATTTAAGTTTTAAAAACGCACCCTTCGTCTAGGTTACAATTCAACAAAAGTGGATGACATCTAAACTTGAAGTCTACTTCTAGCTATGATACTTGTGCCCAACAAAAGTGGCTTGACCATTGTGAGCGACCACGGCGAAGTTCTGAGAAGCCTTTCGCTTCTTTGACCTCTTAGGGGATCGTTCATCCATGGTCTTTGATTCCTCGGTTGGTTTCTTGGCTGGTAGTGCTGGCTTGACTTCTGCTTCCTTTGGTAACTCTTGAGTGGCTTCATTGTTGAGACGAGACATGGCAATTCCTAATTCCACAGTCTTCAGAATCACTTCGCCTATTCGCTGGGCAAATTTGGCTGTTTGCTCGGACATTTGGCCGTTGCTGAGAGGAAGAGACATTCTAGAAGGAAATGAAAGACATAAGAAGAAACAAGTGAAAGATTAATGGACAAATAAAACAAAATGACAACGCATAGAAATTGCGATCATTTGTTTGTTACCTAAGGCAAACAGATGAGACGGTGACTAATCAAAGTAAACAGGTCTTATTAATGTATCACTGAAGACATGCTCGCCTATAAGTGAACACTCATCCCAAGAATTCCCAGGTAAGCACAACTGGTCTCGCATCTGATGAGATATATATGAAGTGCTTGCCTAGACAGAAAACCCAGAATACAGGCATTCACTCTTCCAGTTTGCACATGTTCACATTATAAGACCCAAACTTTGACGAGATTTTGAAAAATTCAAAGGGGTTCAAAACCATATAACAGAGAGTTCAAAACCTTACAATAGAGGGTTCAAAACCTAGTAATCAATCATCCTAGAACAGATGATTAGTTTTCAAAGCGGCTTTGAATTTTATGTTCTTGTTGTGGTTGTCGCCTAAGGATAGGTGACAGTATTGTTTTATGACTAAACGCAAGTAAACTCGCGTTAGGGTCCTAAGAAGGTTATAGACTAGGTCAAAGTATTACTAATAACCTAATTCCCTATAACCATGAGCTCTGATACCAACTTTTCTGTCACACCCCGACCACGTAGGACAACCAAACGTGGCGGAAACGTCGGGGAGTGTTGTAACAGAATCATTGTTTCATAACACATGGAAATTGAAATATTGTTTTACTGATTAAGGTAGTTACAAAGTCTTGACAATCAAAGAAACATAACATAAATAACTAGTCTTGCATCTTTTATTGTCGCTAAGGCCCAAGTCCGCCTAAGTGTATCTTCATAAATCCTATGCATCATATCCTGAAACACATGTGAAAATAGGTACGTCAGCATAAAAATGCCCGTGAGATACATAGGTTTATGAAAACAGGATTCATGACTTATTGTTTAAGAAAATGTTTAGTCATGAACCTTGTAATTTGATTTGTCTTGTAAATCATTTGAAAAACGATAAGATCAGATGATATGTATAAATAAGAGAATAATGTATGGTTAAATGAATAACCATGTAAAATGAGTTTGTATAAGATAAGTTGTTTGTAAAAGAATGTCTTGTGAAAAGTATGTTATTTGTATAAAATGTTATATATCTTAAATTGAAATGATTCAAATAACGCTACGATATGTAATACCATACAAACACTTATATATAGGATGTACCAGCGGCGTATCCACCATGCTTGTATCATATTACACACGCCCCGTTACTCAAATCACTTACCCAAACAAACCACCAATGTAAGATGTCTATGTTTAAACCAATTGCCAAACGTATTGAATAATATGTCAAAAATGTTTATGTGTCAAATGTAAATCATGTAATGTGTAACCAATGTCAATAATGTTCATGTGTCAAATGTAAATCATGTAATGTGTAACCAAAATGATCTGTATAGCTAGTGAAATGTATCAACTAAACCATATGCACAAAAACAAAGTATTGAAGTAAAACATGGTTTAAATCAAAACTATGTTTTGTGGAAATGCATGCTATACTGATACGAACATCTATGCGGTATTGTGAAAATGCATACATCCAAGCCTTGAGACTGTGTCGATAAACCCTTAAACAATTTAAAGGTTTATCTAAATTATGTATATCGAATTCGGTCATTCCTTCCAATCCACACCAACCCAAGATTTCAGGAACAGGAGTTGTCAATTCCTATGGTACCACTACCTACTAACGAACGGCGTAGCTAATGTTAATGAATGTATTGTTCCATTGTAAACAACCCAAATGTCATAACAAAATGTAAGCATGTGATGAAAACACTGTACTAAGTATGTAACCAACGGACATACATAGCATAAAATGTAAATGTAAAACAATGAAATCACGTACTATAAATGTACTAATGAATATAGCAAGTATGATGTGAAAGCAGGAAAGCATGAAAGTAACAAGTAGGCACATGTGTTCCACCCCAAAACGTTTGGAAACAGTAAAAGAGGGGTCTATGTACTCACTTGAGATTGCTCAGTAATCCTTGAGTAACAACCAAACAATGCTAGAGATCACGGAATCAAACGGCACCTAAATATAGGTAACTATGTTAATAAACCGGACCAAGATCGGAGGATTTAGATAGAATGAGGGTTCGTAAACCAAATGAGTATAGAGACTCGTGTCATATGGTTTAACAAAGCCTACATACTAAATGAAACCTAACCTAAGTGCTTTCGACCCATCGCGACCCATTAAGGTAGCTTATGCTACTTTAACGCGTCGTGCGCGCAAAAGCGCACTCGAGACGTCTAACTAGCCCTATGACAAGTGTTATATGCCTAAACATGTTACATAATCAGTTAAGTGATGAAAGTTTAGGTTACATATGCTTAATTACCAATTACACATAAAAAGGGTATTTTGGTAATTTACCTAAGGCATATAAACTACCTATCATACAACTACTTAAACGTCGTGACCATAAGGTATAACCTCGGAAGGTTATTCCCTATATACTATGGTCACCTAATGTATTTGGTCGGATCCTAATGATCGACCAAATGGGTCGGGTTCGAAGGTATAAGCGATTTATTAGATCGCTTACCCTACGACCCTAGACAACGTGGTAATCAGTAGGCATAGTCCCAAGGGACTATAACCAACGTGATTACACTCACGTTGCGAAGTTCAAACGAACTTCGCATTGACCATAAACTGGTCAATGCAGAAAGTCAAACAAAGTTTGACTTTCAGACTCGAAAAGCAATAAAAGAAAGAAAAGAACGAAAGAATACTTACGAAGGGTCCCCGAATGCTAATCTCGATCCAAGAATCTCAGGTATGAAACAATGGTTTCAACTTAGAGTTTCTCAAATCAAGATTCTTGTGGGTTTAGCAATGGATGGGGTTGGGTATTTATAGTGTTTGGAGAGCCGTTAAGATCGTTCCTCGTTAACCGTGCTTTGATCTCAACCATACACATCAAGATAGTGGTTTTCTAAAACCATTTGAGCCCATGGTATTGCCAAAACCATGTGCGAAACTGAAAATGGACCAGATTTAAAGTTTCTGTCCAGGTTAGGCAGTCCCGTAGCGCCACTGCCAAGGCATGATGTGCTCGCGCTACGCCACTGCCCACCAGTATCTGCAAAGTTTCAAAAATGGCAAAAATGGTCCCTGCAGCCCGTTTAAGCTATTTTCGATGCGTTTGAACCCCGTTAACCTCATTTTAAGGCTCTAAAATGAAGTTAAAGTATAGGGAACTCAAAATATGCTCAAAAATATCTCGGATGTCGGTTCGTTTGGCCGTACGATCGCGATGTTCGCTTAATTACGACGGAATGCGCATAAGCGCGAAAAACGATCCAAATGACGCGACGAATGGATTTTTCTTATGCCAAACACTAAAATAAAATTTTTTAGTGCTTACATAAATTTTTGGATATCCGGATGTATTCAGAACGTAAGTTATGCGCGAAAGTGCAAACTTGTGCACTTTTTGACACTTTTAGTCCCTGAATGAGCCAAAAGTTTATTTTGGCACACCGAACCCCTCAAAGCCTATTTCTAAGCTATGTAAAGGATATTTATGGTATGTTTAACTTATGGTCATGTTCCGGAATGTCTGTTACAGTTCAAATTGGCATACTTTCGCAGTTTGTCAAGTTTAGTCCCTATAAGCGAATTAACGTATTTTTGACATACCAAAGCCTTCAAAACTTATTTCTAAGTTATGTAAAGGTTATTTAAGGTATGTTAAGCCTATTTCACTATTCCGGAGTGTTTTTTGCATTAAACTAGTTATATTTACGCATCGGTGCGCGTATAACCTTCCCGAAAGCGATTTAGAGTTTGGAATTGAACAAAAATTGATATGTGCAAATGATACACATATTTTTACAAATCCCAAGTATGAAATATAATATTTCATTGGTTCGGTATTTGTTTGATGGCCGTGGAGGCACAGGTGTTACAGTCTCCCCTACTTTAGGAAATTTCGTCCCGAAATTTTATCTAGAGGAAACTTGTGTGAGTTTGAAAACATGAAGTTGAAAAGATCGAACAACTGGTTAGGGTTCTGAACTTCTAGTAACCTTAATAACATTATGCTTGTAATGTAAGAGGGACACTTATATACAAGTATATGAAGTGTCATTGGTGCGTCCACCGTACCTCCATTACATCGTTCTCATTTTGTTATTGTTGTCGCTATCGGTTCTTACACATAACAAATCTTACTGGGTTTCTGTGCACTAAATTTCATAATTATGTACGCGTCCATAATTAGACAATTCCTTGCACAGTTCACACAGTCTATTTTATAATGTGTAGGGTAAAACCAAATGAACAATCCTGTGATGAGTGTGACTAGACCGCCATAGAGTCCTTTTAATTAAATCAATAAATGATCTAAGTAGACTATCAAGGAGTCTGTTCAGCTACATCACTAGATGTCATTCTTTAACCAAATTGTGAATCAATCTTTTTGACTAGACCACTTAAGGGTCTCTTATGAATCATGGAATAGTACTATATAATCCAAGGGTCTTAACTATTACATAGAAGCCCAATAAGGATTTAAGGTAGTACCTTTTTGAATATCCTACTACGAATCCCTCATATGAAGATATGAAAGATTCTACGAGGATTTGGATAACGAATATCCAGAGTATACAAAAACACAAAATGCATAAAAGAAAACACAACATGCATAAACACATAGTCATATAACCACAAAGATTGTTTATTTGTTAATTTGTTTTGTTGACAGAGCACATGCATTTAAAGTACAATAGGAATCCATCTCGTGGATTTCATTTGGCACTTTAAACAATTACAAGAATCTATCTATAAAGATAGAAAGATTTTTAAAAGAGAAGTTCGATTTCGATTATAAGGAACCGAAATGTCCGAATTCAGGTACATAAGGAATCCAATTAAGGACTCTGATTTGAATGATGATCATCCACAAGGGTCTAAATGTGAAGATAAAAAGATCCCATATGGATTTTAGAAGTTGAAGATGTTTTGAAACCTTGCACTGGACGTGCTTATGTCAAAACATGAAGTAAAAATACTTATGAAGTTGAGATGCTAGATATGCCAAGGCAACATATGAAGCAGAATTTGAAGGTTAAATCAATGTATGAAGAAAATATTTTTGAAAACTATGCATGGGGTTCTTTTAAGAAAAATGTGTTTAACGTTTTTGAAACCTTATATATAATACTTTTGAAATCATAAAGTAGGTGTATTAGGTAGATATTTTTTTTTTTTTTACAAAATGTTTTAAAATCATGCGAGAGGAATTTTGAAATTATGTATAAGGTTTTTGAAAATATGAATGATGCTTTTCGAAATCATGCACTCGATAAGAAAATGTACTGTGTTAATATTGTTTTCAGACTATATGAAACATTTTGAAATTATGAAGGTTGGTTTTGATAACATGGCCAATGTTTTTGAAATAACATAGACAATGCATTTAGAAAAATTGTTTTCAAACTATATGAAATGTTTTGAGATCATGAAGATTGTTTTTGAAATACTTGTACTGTGTATGTTGAAAAATCAAAACGTAATGGGTATGAGATTTAAAAATACCCTTAGTTATCTAACCAAGGATTTAATGGCATAGATGTGCAAAAAGCACGATTACTCATAATTTCCCTTTATTTCTTGTACTTCATCTCCTAGAATGAAACGAGTACTTAAATTTTTTCGAGGGAATCATGAGTAGACACTAAAATGGGAAATTCGCAAAAGTAGTTTGTAAGGAACATAGTTCCTTAATGTAGGTATCATAGGGAAATGCCATACACACATGTAACTACACTTGTATATCAGAATTTGTGATCAACGATTTATTTATAAACAAAACAGATTGTTTCACATTACGAGAAAACAAAAGAACAAAAGCATAAGACAGCAACATCTTCTAGTCAGCCAACTGCTCATTCGTGGGTTGGATTTGCACTAGCAAGCTTTGGGCAATCCCTTAGGAAATGGCCCATCTCGCCACAGTTGTAGCAAGACCCTAGTGAGAAACGAGCTTGAGCAGAGTTGGCTTGTGGTTGTTCTGGACCACCTTGGTTTGGGTTACATCGACAAGCACTTACCAGGTGACCAACTCGCCCACATGATACACACAGACGACACGGTAAGTGAGCTTGGTGATGCCCATTACATTTGTCGCATATTGGTGCCGTTCCCTTGTATTGCTTCTTAGCAGGTGGTGTTGCCACCCGGATGGGTCCTGTTTGATTTGGTACTGCTGTAGTTGGGCAAACCCTTGCCGTATGACCTATAAGTCCACAAATTTGGCATTTGCGGCACTTCACACTAGCCTGATGATGAAGGCTACATTGGTTGCACAAGGGTGCAGTTCCGTTGTATGGCTTCCTAGCAGGGGGTTGAGCTGGTTGGTTGGGGATGGCTTGACCATTGTGAGCGACCACGGCGAAGTTCTGAGAAGCCTTTCGCTTCTTTGACCTCTTAGGGGATCGTTCATCCATGGTCTTTGATTCCTCAGTTGGTTTCTTGGCTGGTAGTGCTGGCTTGACTTCTGCTTCCATTGGTGACTCTTGAGTGGCTTCATTGTTGAGACGAGACATGGCAATTCCTAATTCCACAGTCTTCAGAATCATTTCGCCTATTCGCTGGATAAATTTGGCTGTTTGCTCGGACATTTGGCCGTTGCTGAGAGGAAGAGACATTCTAGAAGGAAATGAAAGACATAGGAAGAAACAAGTGAAAGATTAATGGACAAATAAAACAAAATGACAACGCATAGAAATTGCGATCATTTGTTTGTTACCTAAGGCAAACAGATGAGACGGTGACTAATCAAAGTAAACAGGTCTTATTAATGTATCACTGAAGACATGCTCGCCTATAAGTGAACACTCATCCCAAGAATTCCCAGGTAAGCACAACTGGTCTCGCATCTGATGAGATATATACGAAGTGCTTGCCTAGACAAAAAACCCAGAATACAGGCATTCACCCTTCCAGTTTGCACATGTTCACATTATAAGACCCAAACTTTGACGAGATTTTGAAAAATTCAAAGGGGTTCAAAACCATATAACAAAGAGTTCAAAACCTTACAATAGAGGGTTCAAAACCTAGTAATCAATCATCCTAGAACAGATGATTAGTTTTCAAAGCGGTTTTGAATTTTATGTTCTTGTTGTGGTTGTCGCCTAAGGATAGGTGACAATATTGTTTTATGACTAAACGCAAGTAAACTCGCGTTAGGGTCCTAAGAAGGTTATAGACTAGATCAAAGTATTACTAATAACCTAATTCCCTATAACCATGAGCTCTGATACCAACTTTTCTGTCACACCCCGACCACGTAGGACAACCAAACGTGGCGGAAACGTCGGGGAGTGTTGTAACAGAATCATTGTTTCATAACACATGGAAATTGAAATATTGTTTTACTGATTAAGGTAGTTACAAAGTCTTGACAATCAAAGAAACATAACATAAATAACTAGTCTTGCATCTTTTATTGTCGCTAAGGCCCAAGTCCGCCTAAGTGTATCTTCATAAATCCTATGCATCATATCCTGAAACACATGTGAAAATAGGTACGTCAGCATAAAAATGCCTGTGAGATACATAGGTTTATGAAAATAGGATTCATGACTTATTGTTTAAGAAAATGTTTAGTCATGAACCTTGTAATTTGATTTGTCTTGTAAATCATTTGAAAAACGATAAGATCAGATGATATGTATAAATAAGAGAATAATGTATGGTTAAATGAATAACCATGTAAAATGAGTTTGTATAAGATAAGTTGTTTGTAAAAGAATGTCTTGTGAAAAGTATGTTATTTGTATAAAATGTTATATATCTTAAATTGAAATGATTCAAATAACGCTACGATATGTAATACCGTACAAACACTTATATATAGGAAGTACCAGCGGCGTATCCACCATGCTTGTATCATATTACACACGCCCCGTTACTCAAATCACTTACCCAAACAAACCACCAATGTAAGATGTCTATGTTTAAACCAATTGCCAAACGTATTGAATAATATGTCAAAAATGTTTATGTGTCAAATGTAAATCATGTAATGTGTAACCAATGTCAATAATGTTCATGTGTCAAATGTAAATCATGTAATGTGTAACCAAAATGATCTGTATGGCTAGTGAAATGTATCAACTAAACCATATGCACAAAAACAAAGTATTGAAGTAAAACATGGTTTAAATCAAAACTATGTTTTGTGGAAATGCATGCTATACTGATACGAACATCTATGCGGTATTGTGAAAATGCATACATCCAAGCCTTAAGACTGTGGCGATAAACCCTTAAACAATTTAAAGGTTTATCTAAATTATGTATATCGAATTCGGTCATTCCTTCCAACCCACACCAACCCAGGATTTCAGGAACGGGAGTTGTCAATTCCTATGGTACCACTACCTACTAACGAACGGCGTAGCTAATGTTAATGAATGTATTGTTCCATTGTAAACAACCCAAATGTCATAACAAAATGTAAGCAGGTGATGAAAACACTGTACTAAGTATGTAACCAACGGACATACATAGCATAAAATGTAAATGTAAAACAATGAAATCATGTACTATAAACGTACTAATGAATATAGCAAGTATATGATGTGAAAGCAGGAAAGCATGAAAGTAACAACTAGGCACATGTGTTCCACCCCAAAACGTTTGGAAACAGTAAAAGATGGGTCTATGTACTCACTTGAGATTGCTCAGTAGTCCTTGAGTAACAACCAAACAATGCTAGATATCACGGAATCAAACGGCACCTAAATATAGGTAACTATGTTAATAAACCGGACCTAGATCAGAGGATTTAGATAGAATGAGGGTTCGTAAACCAAACGAGTATAGAGACTCGTGTCATATGGTTTAACAAAGCCTACATACTAAATGAAACCTAACCTAAGTGCTTTCGACCCATCGCGACCCATTAAGGTAGCTTATGCTACTTTAACGCGTCGTGCGCGCAAAAGCGCACTCGAGACGTCTAACTAGCCCTATGACAAGTGTTATATGCCTAAACATGTTACATAATCAGTTAAGTGATGAAAGTTTAGGTTACATATGCTTAATTACCAATTACACATAAAAAGGGTATTTTGGTAATTTACCTAAGGCATATAAACTACCTATCATACAACTACTTAAACGTCGTGACCATAAGGTATAACCTCGGAAGGTTATTCCCTATATACTATGGTCACCTAATGTATTTGGTCGGATCCTAATGATCGACCAAATGGGTCAGGTTCGAAGGTATAAGCGATTTATTAGATCGCTTACCCTACGACCCTAGACAACGTGGTAATCAGTAGGCATAGTCCCAAGGGACTATAACCAACGTGATTACACTCACGTTGCGAAGTTCAAACGAACTTCGCATTGACCATAAACTGGTCAACGCAGAAAGTGAAACAAAGTTTGACTTTCAGACTCGAAAAGCAATAAAAGAAAGAAAAGAACGAAAGAATACTTACGAAGGGTCCCCGAATGCTAATCTCGATCCAAGAATCTCAGGTATGAAACAATGGTTTCAACTTAGAGTTTCTCAAATCAAGATTCTTGTGGGTTTAGCAATGGACGGGGTTGGGTATTTATAGTGTTTGGAGAGCCGTTAAGATCGTTCCTCGTTAACCGTGCTTTGATCTCAACCATACACATCAAGATAGTGGTTTTCTAAAACCATTTGAGCCCACGGTATTGCCAAAACCATGTGCGAAACTGAAAATGGACCAGATTCAAAGTTTCTGTCCAGGTTAGGCAGTCGCGTAGCGCCACTGCCAAGGCATGATGTGCTCGCGCTACGCCACTGCCCACCAGTATCAGCAAAGTTTCAAAAATGGCAAAAATGGTCCCTGCAGCCCGTTTAAGCTATTTTCGATGCGTTTGAACCCCGTTAACCTCATTTCAAGGCTCTAAAATGAAGTTAAAGTATAGGGAACTCAAAATATGCTCAAAAATATCTCGGATGTCGGTTTGTTTGGCCGTACGATCGCGATGTTCGCTTAATTACGACGGAATGCGCATAAGCGCGAAAAACGATCCAAATGACGCGACGAATGGATTTTTCTTATGCCAAACACTAAAATAAAATGTTTTAGTGCTTACATAAATTTTTGGATGTCCGGATGTATTCAGAACGTAAGTTATGCGCGAAAGTGCAAACTTGTGCACTTTTTGACACTTTTAGTCCCTGAATGAGCCAAAATTTATTTTAGCACACCGAACCCCTCAAAGCCTATTTCTAAGCTATGTAAAGGATATTTATGGTATGTTTAAATTATGGTCATGTTCCGGAATGTCTGTTACAGTTCAAATTGGCATACTTTCGCAGTTTGTCAAGTTTAGTCCCTGTAAGCGAATTAACTTATTTTTGACATACCAAAGCCTTCAAAACTTATTTCTAAGTTATGTAAAGGTTATTTAAGGTATGTTAAGCCTATTTCACTATTCCGGAGTGTTTGTTGCATTAAACTGGTTATATTTACGCATCGGTGCGCGTATAACCTTCCAGAAAGTGATTTAGAGTTTGGAATTGAACAAAAATTGATATGTGCAAATGATACACATATTTTTAAAAATCCCAAGTATGAAATATAATATTTCATTGGTTCGGTATTTGTTTGATGGCCGTGGAGGCACAGGTTTTACACGCGAGGACATAGGGAGCATTAGTATTTTCTCCTTCAAGGCATGAGAGGACATAGGGAGCATTACTATTTTCTCCTTCAAGGCATGTGAGGACATAGGGAGCATTAGTGTTTTATCCCTCAAGGCATGTGAGAACATAGGGAGCATTAGTATTTTCTCCTTTAATTGTGTCGATTACCCTCGACTGTGTCGATTAACCTCGACTGTGTCGATTTCCCTTGACTGTGTCGATTAACCTCGATTGTGTCGATTAACCTCGACTGTGTCGATTTCCCTCGACTGGGACACCGAAGCACTCACGAGGTCACATAAGGACCATGAGTGGGGCTCGGCCCTACCCGTTAGATCTAACCCTCGTCCCTAATTAAGTATTAATGGCATCTCAATATGTAGTTTAAGCTCACATGATCTAGTATTTTCTAGGCATTCCTTAAGGCACATCACCAAGAGTGCTTCTCGTATTCTTTTGTATTCTCAAATCGCATTGCACTCGGTACTCGTTCTCACCAAGAGTGCTTCTTGTATTTTTACCATTTGTAAAAATTGTAAGATTTGTAACATGTATTTCACCCCCGAGAGTTATAAAACCAAAAACAGTTAAGAGAAAAGGGGGGGGCATGAACTCACAACTTTGCGTTCCTTGCGTCGTAAACTTCACCGGATTTGCTTAGCTAGCGTCGTGCCCTAAACGTGTTTTATTAACGTTAGTCACTAGACTTGTGTCTCACAAGTACAAGTCACTATCTTTTGTGTACGTATTCTTGTGTTAAAAATAAGTTATATTTTTAACTAAGTGTCTTACTTATATTATTTTCTCAAAAATAAATATAAGTATTTTGTATTTTGCACTTTGCACCCGAATTATGTATTTTGTCCAAGTATGTTGTATGTGTATTTTCAAGTCCTAATACACTATCATGCATAATACATACTACACACACCTAGCACAAAATTTGGTGATCATATAATATATATTTTTCCTCGGATAACATACTTATATCTTTTCAGTTTTAATATACAAAATTGGGCTGTTTTCAGACATTTTAATAAAATAGTTAACTCATTCCAAAAATTCCCAAATTTTTACAGAATGTCTTATATGATCCAAATATTATTGTGTAAAAATCTCGGGATCCAATTCATCACCAATATTTTATAAGAATTTATTTTCCGGACTGCAATCAGATTTTTCGCTTTCTGATTGCAGTTTACGAAATAACTCATTAAAAATTCATCGTGAGTCCGATTTACGAAATTCCAGTGGGAGAATTACAAATACATCAGTGGTCAACTATGGTATAATTTCGTGATCAGACTCGACACAGAATACAAGTTATGACAGAAAACAGGACGCACATTTTCAGCAGCAAAAATGCAGCTCTAGCTGCTGTTTCGAAAAGAAACTTTAAAAATAGTAAATGGAGTCCAAAAATTATGATTCCGGTGCCATTAGAACTGTATTTCATAATACATGAATCTATACTTTAGAAAATACATTTTTCGTTTTGTTAAGGTCCTGTTACAGCCAGTTACAGTTGGCTGAAAATACAACTCAGCATGCTGTTTTTAGTTTAAAGGTTACTAAAACGCACACATACGATCACTATTTGTCCTAATAACGATTTATATCATAACATATATTATTTACAGCAGATTAGTGTTTGTATTACTCAGATTTATCATGTTTTACACATATATCTTCTCTTTATCCACCTTTTAACACATCATGTTCAACATTTGTTCATGATCTTTAAAGTTTCTTAACTTTTATCATTCTTATCATCTATTAACCACCAAAGACAAGAACAAGATGAAGATTTAGAACACTTACTACTAGCACAAGGCTAGGGGAGTTTCAAAGCGTAAAAGTGGTGGATAAAAGAAAATGAGAGTGGTCCTTCAACTTCCGAACGCACCAAGCTTCCTTATGTGCCTCCTTACACCCTTGTATAGTAATAGAATGGATGAAAAGTGGGTTGATGGTGGTGGTTTGGTGATGGTTGTTGGCTGCCGATCAAGAGGGAGGACGGGAGAGATGGGTGATGTTGAGTATGGAAGTGGATGAATGGATGGAAAGCCTTGTGGTTTTATAGAAAGTCCTTCCAACATCTTTTTAACCACTAGACCTTGTGCCCCCTATAGTACTTACATATCATTTAAACAATTTTAAAAAATCATGGGGGTGGAGGACACCTCATAACCGGTTGGGGGGGGTGGTTTAGTTAGGATGAAACTAGATAGTTAGTGATCTTGGTTGGAAACCAAGATTTTAGTTGGTGTTTATGTGTGTGGTGTAATATACAGTGTGTTAGGGTGTTCGAGGACCCTAACTAGCTCAGAACATAAAAAACAATGTGTCTGACAATATTTTCATGTTTCGGGTAATGTCCGGTTGTTCGGTTATGTACCGGTTCGTTAAAGTGCTAAATTGCACCGTTTAGTGTCTTTCAAGTATTTTTTTTCGTAACACTTTCAATTCCCGACACTTAGGGAAGTATTCTGGATAATAAATCATGATTTCTGCATGATATTTATACGTTAAATGTTGTTTATAGCTGAATTTAAATAATTTATGCGCTTAAAGTGCTTTTCGGGTGCTTTTTAGTACGTATTTTAGCTTTCGGAAGGTCTATATTAAAACCCTTGTATGTACTCTTGGGTTTTAATGCATTCTTGACGTTGGACCTACACCTTGGCCCTATTTTATTGTCTAACTGCTTTCTGCAGTTCTGTTGACACGATGTGTCTTACCGGTGAGTTTACTAATTTATGACGCAACGCTCTCGATTATGCATAAAGCAATATTTTGTAGTATAAAACGTGCATGAATTCACTTGCATGGAATTCAAAGATTAATTTGTCTGGTAAACCAGATCATGCACAGTCATTAGAGCACATATTACTGTTTATCTAGTGTACGGAATGTACGGAAAAGTGACGGTTGTCACAGTCTCCCCCCGTTAAAAGAATTTCGTCCCGAAATTCAAGCGATGCCATTGGTCGCAGGGGAGTTGTGAATCAAATATGGTCACTTATATTTGAAACACGTCTTCATGTTCTCATGTCATGTACTCAAGAAAATCAATCATGCCTTTTCTGTATCTCATGGACTCTTGGTCCGTAACCCTAACAGGTTTCTATAGCATTGTGGACTCTTGGTCCAAAACCTTAACAGGTTTCTATAGCATTGTGGACTCTTGGTCCAAAACCTTAACAGGTTTCTATAGTAATTTTGTCATTTGTCATTGACGTGAATCTTATTTGTGGGAACTACGACTGTTCCTTAAGTCAGACTCCTTTAAAGACTAGACACATGAATGTGTCGCGATAACTACTGATCCTCTTTTTTTCTGGGAGTTTTATCTTGTGGAAAATGGTTCTGATCCCTACTCCGGGGATTCAACCTTTTTGTTTTCCAAATCACACCACGCCTTCTCTAGGCGAGGCTCTCATTTTAGTCATACTTCTTGTCTCAAATTCTTACAATTTCTGCCGCTCATTGGCGTAATCTTTCTGTATTCCGAGGGCTGTCTTGATATGTTTACATATCTAAACGGCTTGTCTCTAGTTTTTCCCGAACCAACGCGGGTCAGTAGATTGTTTATTTCCGATCTCTGATAAACACGACGGGGATCAATTTATTACGTTCCATCTAAAGCTTCACACGAAGCGGTTTAAATGGCGGTGTGATAAGTACTGTTGTAGGAAGACTCCACTAAGGGCGAGTGAGTGTTCCAACTTTTTATCATAGTTTATCACACAAGCACGTATCGTGTTCATACAGTCTGCATCGTTCAACGGCTCAGTTCATATTCGAATTCTTATGATCATCGGTGTGCTGCAACCCTTGTGATCATTAAAGATCGTGCATCGTTTTCTTTCAGGTGGTGACGTCAAGTTTTGCGGCGCGCAATTACTGTATCTAGTTCAAGGATTCTTCTTATGATTCCTTAATCAATGTGCCGCGTATGCAATGTTGTGGTCTCGTTGCATCGATGTGCATTCGAGACTTTGTTGAGAAGCGTCTCATAATTGCAACTCTAGCTCCTTAGCTCTTGGTTGCAGGGTTGGCATGAATCTCGTTCTTATGCACCATGCATCTTAAAATTCTCATCTCGCGAATTCGAAATTCGCTTTTCGTCATCTCAGCACATAGTTGTTCTTCCCCTAGGGGGTTGCAAGTTAAATTGCAGTTGTTGCTTACGACCTTCCTTGGTCGTTGGCCATATAAGAATGTAGTCAATAAGTATGATCGTAATTTATCCGGGCATGGCTTACACGTTCGGTTCATGAGGCCCATGAATATTGTCGATGCATGTGTTAAGCCAAATGGTATGACAAGGAACTCATAATGCTCGAAGCAAGTCCTAACGGTCGTTTTAGGGATATTTCCTCTTGTATTCACAGTGGAGGACATCCTGTCCTCGAGTCGATCCTTGAGTGGTAACTAGGATCTTACGATTGGTCGGTTCATGGCATCAATCCTTGGCAAAGGATACCAATCATGGATATCCAATTCTCTAGAATATATGCAAAATGGAAACTGTCAACCTTCTCCTTGTGTCCTTAACTAAGGATGTCATGTTCTTAAGTTCCTCTGTCTAGCAGCTCTTGCAGTTATATCGGAGGTTCATGCTCCGCGGACGAAGCTAGTCGGTAAGATGTCATTCGGCACCGGTGCGGCTCCTGGCTCGAGGTTTATCCTAAACTCCTCTTGAAGCTGTGGAGGGGCGTTCCTGGCAAGTCTTCAGAAAAGGCTTCTGGAACTTCTTTCATCACGGGGATATCCTCAGGTTTTATACTTGGATATTCCAATCCATGCTGACTATCATATCATGACTTCTCAAGTTAATGGTAACAGAAGGTTCCGGTCTTTTGAGTTCCTAGAACATAATCCTTAATTGTTTTGACTGTTTAAACTAGTCTTCTATATGCCCATTTCTAAAGAATACGGAACGTCTAATTAATTTGAAACTAGGCCAGGCAGTTTCTTAAGTTCTAAGCATGCAAGGTAAAAGTTGATGCCATTATTGATCAAAAATAGATGCATTAGGTTGGTTAATAAGGAACGTACCCTTAACCGCATCTGGATCCTGGCATGCTTCACGAGTTTCGATTGTGGAAACCCTTCCTTGCTTGTTTCTTTCCAGTGCAATCTTTCCTAATGTGCCCTGCTTCACCACATTTGTAGCAGCCTGGTATTCTCTTATTCCTTCTATCTGGGTCCTTCGCCCAACAGGCGTCTTTGCTGTGCCCTTCTTTTCCACACTTTCCGCACTTAGGCCTCAGACATCAATCTTCATGGTGAAAATTGCATTCTCCGCACTTCGGCTTAGTCCCCGAGTATATTTTACCACCAGCCTTATTAGTGGCTCCATCAGTTTTCCTGTCATGCGGCGGTTTCACCTTCTTTCTTTTGTTTGCTTTAGAGCTTCCATAGCCGACTTGTGTGCCCACCTTTAGGTTCGAAGACTTCCTCTTCTTATTGCCTGATGACTCCACATGAGTTTCTTTCTTGTTATCCTCAGATTCCGAAAATTTTCCCGCACGTAGAGCTTCTTCAGTAAGCGTAATGCTTAAATCGATAGCCTCTGCGATAGTTGGAGGCCTTGCGGTAGTAACCAAGCTCCTGATCTGAGGTGCAAGTCCCCAAATGAATCGCTCAATTCTCTTGAATTCCGGTTTGACTAAGTAGGGGACGACTCTAGACAAGTCGTGAAATCGTTGGACGTATTCAGGAATCTTTGGTCCATCCGTCTTTAAGTTCCAGAACTCCACCTCAAGCTTCTGGATTTCAGCCCTAGAACAGTATTTCTTTTCCATCATTTCCTTGAGCTCGTCCCAGCTCAGCGCGTAAGAAGCATCTGCACCAAGGGTCTGAACCTGAAGGTTCCACCAGGAGAGTGCGCCATCCAAAAATAACCCTGAGATATAGGTAACGCTCTGTTGAGGTGAGCAGTTACTCATTCTTAGGATGGAGTCAGTCTTTTCTAACCAACGAACAAATGCAACGGTACCTCCTGTGCCATCAAAATTCAAGGGCTTGCAGTCCAGGAATTGTTTATAGGTGCAGCCAGTTGGAGGGTTATTTCCGGTAGTGTCACCGTTGTGTTTAGAGCGGAGGGCTTCATGTCGTGCAATTGCCTGTGAGATGCGTTCTCGCAGCTCGGCTTCCATCCTTGGTAACGTACTGGTGTTTGTGTCTCGCCTGGGCGGCATTGTTTTCTGTCAAATTGGTATGAAGTAGGTTAGACAACATTCCAATTGTCCATGGGGTACATAGCATCATAAGCCATCATGTAATCACCCAATTTCACATGTATATATAATCAATGTATAAGTGAGGAAACAGTTACTGAGCCTTCACATAGGCTTGCCCACTTGGCTTATTGTTTGTAATAGAATGAACTCGAGGCTACATCGCCTTGGTCATTCAAGTTTTGGTTATTTCCTGCTACATTGATGTGTATACTTTCCCTTTAGCTGGGGTTGTTCGTGTTGAGGTGGTAGAGAGTGTATCGTCACTGATTCTTTTTGAATGTTGTTCCACCTTTCTTGCTTAAATATCGTTTTCTCAAACGTATCGCATGCAGGTAGATGTGTCAGTCACGAAGTAGGCTAAGACAGGCTTCCTACTATCCAACGTGCTAAAGCACTGATCGATGTGTTGTTCTACCAGATGAAGGTGAGGACACCTACAGATTAATTTTGGGTGGTTTTCATTAGCTCGGCCCGCAGAGTCCACCAGGATTTCTGTGCACTACAAGTCGTTATTACGTGGGCCCCCATAATAATAAATTGTCTTGCACATTTACCCCAATTTTCTCTCGTCCAAGCAGATGATCAATCAAGGAGGGGACACTACTGTCCTTATACCTCTTGTCATGGAAAGGACCATTGCGGTGGTCCACGCGCTAACATTCGTTATCGTTACGCGCGTATAGGCACGATGATTAAATGGAATAGGAATAGAGAGCATTCCTAGTAGTTGGAGGGGCACCTTCGTGATGAATACTTCATCTTCCCTTTCTGGTCAAGTATGTCGTCAATCTTGCTTCACATAAGCCGTAGGGATCTCGACCCGTTGATTGAGAATTCGTTCAAGGTTGCCGCCTCTGCCTCGTCGTCACTATCGTAGTCAGGCACCTTCGCGATTGAGAGGGAAGAGCAGCCATTTCTTACGGAAGCAAGCTCAGAATCTTGTTTGATAATCACTTCCAGCCATGAGCTTTGCAAAAGGACGCGAGGTCGGTAGCTTCATCGTGCAAGTCACGTACAGTAATAGGAGTCGGAGTCGAAAGTATCTTATTCACGTCAATAATCATTCCGTACACTTATTTGTATGTATGTATATCAATAACAAATATGCCACTTAGTATAAACAAGCAATTTAATGTATCATATCACGTATAACTCTCGTTTTGGGGGGTCATTTTGTCTTTGGCAAGTCTAACTCGTGTAGACTATGCCTTGGTTGGCACCTTATTCTATGGGCATTCCTCACTAATGTCCTTGCCTTGTCTTTTCTTTGAAAAGTGTCTGACTCGTGGATCTTGGCGCTTTCGTGAATGCAATGAAAACCTTTGTTTAAAGGTTACTAAAACGCACACATACGATCACCAAATTTTTATATCTTTTCAGTTTTAATATATATTTGGTGATCATATAATATATATTTTTCCTCGGATAACATACTTATATCTTTTCAGTTTTAATATACAAAACTGGGTTGTTTTCGGACATTTTAATAAAATAGTTAACTCATTCCAAAAATTCCCAAATTTTTAGAATGACTTATATGATCCAAATATTATTGTGTAAAAATCTCGGGATCCAATTCATCACCAATATTTTATAAGAATTTATTTTCCGGACTGCAATCAGATTTGTCGCTTTCTGATTGCAGTTTACGAAATAACTCATTAAAAATTCATCGTGAGTCCGATTTACGAAATTCCAGTGGGAGAATTACAAATACATCAGTGGTCAACTATGGTATAAATTTTGTGATCAGAATCCACATAGAATAAAAGTTATGACAGAAAACAGGACGCACATTTTCAGCTGCAAAAATGCAGCTCTAGCTGCTGTTACGAAAAGACACTTTAAAAATAGTAAATGGAGTCCAAAAATTATGATTCCCGTACCATTAGAACTGTATTTCATAATACATGAATCTAGACTTTAGAAAATACATTTTTCGTTTTGTTAAGGTCCTATTACAGCCAGTTACAGTCGGCTGAAAATACAACTCAGCATGTTGTTTTTAGTTTAAAGGTTACTAAAACGCACACATACGATCACCATTTGTCCTAATAACGATTTATATCGTAACATATATTATTTACAGCAGATTAGTGTTTGTATTACTCAGATTTATCATGTTTTACACATATATCTTCTCTTTATCCACCTTTTAACACATCATGTTCAACATTTGTTCATGATCTTTAAAGTTTCTTAACTTTTATCATTCTTATCATCTATTAACCACCAAAGACAAGAACAAGATGAAGATTTAGAACACTTACTACTAGCACAAGGCCAGGGGAGTTTCAAAGCATAAAAGTGGTGGATAAAAGAAAATGAGAGTGGTCCTTCAACTTCCGAACGCACCAAGCTTCCTTATGTGCCTCCTTACACCCTTGTATAGCAATAGAATGGATGAAAAGTGGGTTGATGGTGGTGGTATGGTGATGGTTGTTGGCTGCCGATCAAGAGGGAGGAGGGGAGAGATGGGTGATGTTGAGTATGGAAGTGGATGAATGGATGGAAAGCCTTGTGGTTTATAGAAGGTCCTTCCAACATCTTTTTACCCACTAGACCTTGTGCCCCCTATAGTACTTACATATCATTTAAACAATTTAAAAAAATCATGGGGGTGGAGGACACCTCATAACCGTTTGGGGGAGGGGGGTTGGTTTAGTTAGGATGAAACTAGATAGTTAGTGATCTTGGTTGGAAACCAAGAGTTTAGTTGGTGTTTATGTGTGTGGTGTAATATACAGTGTGTTAGGGTATTCGGGGACCCTAACTAGCTCAGAACATAAAAACAATGTGTCTGACAATATTTTCATGTTCCGGGTAATGTCCGGTTGTTCGGTTATGTACCGGTTCGTTAAAGTGCTAAATTGCACCGTTTAGTGTCTTTCAAGTATTTTTTTCGTAACACTTTCAATTCCCGACACTTAGGGAAGTATTCTGGATAATAAATCATGATTTATGCATGATATTTATACGTTAAATGCTGTTTATAGCTGAATTTAAATAATTTATGCGCTTAAAGTGCGTTTCGGGTGCTTTTTAGTGCGTATTTTAGCTTTCGGAAGGTCTATATTAAAGCCCTTGTATGTACTCTTGGGTTTTAATGCATTCTTGACGTTGGACCTACACCTAGGCCCTATTTTATTGTCTAACTGCTTTCTGCAGTTCTGTTGACACGATGTGTCTTACTTGTGAGTTTACTAATTTATGACGCAACGCTCTCGATTATGCATAAAGCAATATTTTGTAGTATAAAACGTGCATGAATTCACTTGCATGGAATTCAAAGATTAATTTGTCTGGTAAACCAGATCATGCACAGTCATTAGAGCACATATTACTGTTTATCTAGTGTACGGAATGTACGGAAAAGTGACGGTTGTCACAACACCCCTCACAAAAACTCTCGGTGACAAGTATATTAGCACATTATGCTAAAACACTCAATGCAAATGTGTGATTGTGCGACAATAAGCTTGTATAAAAATCAAGTTTCCTCCTATCAAATATTTAGCATACTTATGAATCAAAAAGACTTACGGGTTGTAACGAGGATATTTTGAAAGGTTGAGAATAGTGGGAATGTGAAAGTAGCTTAATGATTCGACCCGGTTTTTATTTTTACTACTAAACAAGCAAACATCAACTATCTACACAACTTCATCAACTTTCCCATCTACTAACGCGACTACATCCTTCTCTTTGTATTTTTCTCATATTTCTCCTTTTTTTCATATAAGACATAAAAACTCAACAATATATACAAGAACATCAACAATCACAAACTAACTCCTAAACCGGGTCATCTCAATAGGTAAAGTTTTGTAGGAAGTAGGTTTGGTCGCAACCGAATGGTATAAGGCTCAAACATGGCTTTCTAAAGACCAAACCCCCACCCCTCACAATACCAAGCTCATATATGTAACGTATGAGGTCCAACCCCCAATTCCCACACTCTTACACATCTAGACGAGGCTGCCTAAAAGTCCCCTATCATTTTCACAAGCATGCTAACTCTAAGATTCAACAAGAATTAGTACACAAGTTCTATTAACACAAAACACACACCGCCACTCAAAACAAGGAAAGCATCTATAATAATCATATATGGCTCAAATTCTCACCAAGAATTGACTAGAAAGGGGTGTCGGTGTGTCAAGTGGAACAATATCAAGTGTTCAAATTTCGCCAATTTTCGCTTGGTTTCACAAATTTTTTAAAATTCTCAAAAATTTCCCCCCATCCCCACACTTGGGATACATTGTCCCAATGTATGGTTTTGAGGGGAAGATCGCTTTTAACCAAAAACATTAGCTTTCGCTAATACTCTCAAACCCTAAATTTCTTTTTGTATTTTTTTTATTTTTTTATGAAAATTAAAACACACCACCACTAGCACATCCCATAAATCACATCAACACCTAAACACCACCCGACCTCCCAACCATAAACATAAGACATGAAAAATATACACAAATATACAAAAGTGCGAAACACGACCTGATCAATAGTACTTTGGCTGTGGAGGTCCGAAAATGAAGTCATCATGTCATTCCATTCGCCAAACCCAAATGCTCCACTACTGCTGCTGCTGCCTTGATCACCCCCTTGACTCGCCTGCTGATGACCCATGGTGTGTGGATCCACCCATTGAGAATGGTGCAATGGTGGGTTGGGATACGACACATTACCATCATATGGCAGCAATGTGGTATAATCCACAATAGGTGGGTCCGCTTCAAGTGGTTGGCCCACATGCCACTGATCATGTAGACGTCTCTGACGGTCATCCAAGTAACGCTTGTTCACTTCTTCATGGTGGGCATACATATGAGCACGATTCCATTGCTCACTTCTATCATAACTCTGTTTAATAGCTCTCTCCATGCTAGCCCCCATATAAGTCTGCTGATCAAAAAGCATTTGATTGGGTTCGGACCAATCACCAAAAGTAGGCGGTCGCCTCTGCTCAATAATCTGCCCCATGTTCCTCGTGTGGGCCCAATAGGGGTCATAAGGCTGTTGTGCATAATCAAATACACTACCCATATACCCCGACTGTACTCCTGCTCCATGAACACCACTTGAGCCAGCGCCCCCCATCAGAACATCAACCGTGAATGTGTCCTCACGGTATTCATCATCTCCACTAACCTCCTCGTCACTCGTCTCGGGCTCATCAGTCTCCCCCGTTCTTAGTGGCCTCGCATCCACTTTCAAAACTCTCCACCGTCTCCCATCGGTCTTCAACTTATGGTACCTTTCTGACTCCTTGTACTCCCATCCTGGTCCCAAATTCTTTATATCAAATGGCTTAAACCTCTTGTACGAGACTTTGTCCTCGGCTCCAATCACCCCATATTTCTTCAACAATGTCGTAATCAATCGGCAATGGGGTACAATTTTTCTGTCACCACTATTCCGACTGAGCCAAATATTGTTTAACACTAAGAACCGGAAAGGAACCATGGGCGAACCGTGTATTAATATGTATAGAACCGGCACCTCCTGAAATCTAACCTCCATCTTATCACCCCGCCGCGGAATGACATTGTGTGTACACAACACCAATAATAACTTCGCCTCCATTCTCAAGTTCTTTCTCAACAATTTCCCGTGGGTAGTACCCGGAAGAAAGAGGTAATCGAGCATGTGTTGCCATTGGGGGTGTTTATCGGGCTCGTGGTAAAGATCTTTAAGGCTTGGGTAGATGTATTGATTAGACGATTTACTATCAAACTTTGCAATGCGGCGCAAGTAATCATATGACATTTCGACCTTCACCCCATTACACCATCCAATGAGCTTCATCTTACTTGGGGCCTTGAATGGAGGACATTCTAGCGTGGCCATCCATTCTTGAACTTGTTGGTCATACATCGTCTTGATCTCATTGTCATAACATTTAAGCTCCGCCTCCCAACCCAACTCTTTGAACTTAGCCGTTATCCCAAACGGCCTAAAATCCACTTCCCGAATATCTTTCTCACAAATAAAAGCTTATTTCCTTTGTTGCAATTTATTCATTTGTTCATGAAACAAGTCGGTACGCCACTCCTCGGGTTGATCAAGTAGAGAACCGGATGTCCAATCCGGTTTTGGACCCCTTGGAGGCGCATCTTCTTCCGAGTCCGGGTCACCAACCCGAACCAATCTCCTCTTTTTCGGTTGTGCTTCCCCTTGCGGTTGACTAAAGGAACTTGCTTCGCTTTCTCCTTTATTCTCACCATACCCTTGACCTTGTAGAGGATAAAAATAACAAGCACTTCCTTTTAAGCAAAAACCCACAAAAAAAACCCCCAAATTTTCGGCCCTAGGGTTCGAATTTTGACCAAGCAAATGTAATATTCTTCCAAATCTTTACCCACAATCAGAATGTTCATGAAATTTTAGTCAAAATCGACTCAAAAATCACTTGATTTGGTTGAGGGATGAAGGAGTTATGGAGGTTTGAAGGTGATGGAGACTAGGGTTCTTGAATGAGAAAGAGATGAAGAAGGGAAAATGTGTGCTTGGGGTATCGTGGGAATGGATGTGTGGATGGGGTTTACTGATTTTGTTTAATGAGTTTTATTATTAAATTCGTTTTTTTAAACTGCCGACATCGAAGTCCAAAGGCCACCTCCCCAATTCACTACGCGCCGTAGCCTACGGCGGTGTTCACTGGGCATTTTTCCCCGCCATAAGACAGTTGAGTTGGGCCGTTAGGACTTTTTTTTGTTTGATTGCCACCGTAAGTTACACCCCTGGCCGTAGCTTACGGCGGGCACTGGCAATGTGGGTTCGATCATTTTTTAACTTTCAACTTTTATGTTTTATTATTATTATTATTATTATTTTAGCTTTTCAAAATTTTATGATTTTTATGGTTTTTATAAATTTTTGAAAACATGAAAATTATAACCCTCCCCCCCCCCCCCCCGGTTAAAAACTCGTGTTGTCCTTAACACTATGTTAGAGCAATTCGCACGAATTTCCCCACACTTGTTTCGAACACAAGTTTTTAAACAGAAGCGGTATTTATTCAAAAACGAAACAAACTAAACTAAATATATACACAATCAAACCTGGGCCTCTTTCAAACTTCCTCATCATCAAGTGGGCGTAGAATGTAACCCACTTTGTTGAGCTCAAGATTGTTGATGTCGTTAACTTCCAAATACGGTTTAAGTCGATGCCCGTTCACCGTTTGTTGCTTATTGGTTTGCTCATCTTGAATGTCGACATCACCAAATCTCCCCACTCTCCGGATGACATAAGGACCCATCCATTTGCTCTTGAGTTTGCCCGCAAACATTTTCAACCTTGAATTATACAACCACACCTTTTGACCCACTTCAAAGTTCTTCTTTCTTAACTTTGCATCATGAACTTTCTTCACTTTGTCTTTATATGCGGATGCACATTCGTATGCTTCATCTCTAATCTCCTCAATTTCACTCAATTGCAGCTTCCTTACTCGACCCTCTTCGACATAATCCGCATTAACAGTTTTGATGGCCCAATGCACTCGATGTGCTAACTCCATTGGTAGATGGCACCCCTTCCCATACACCATCCGATATGGGGTGGTACCAATTGGAGTTTTGTAGGCCGTCCGATATGCCCACAATGCATCGTCAAGTTTACTTGACCAATCCTTTCTATCCGTTCGAACCGTCTTCATGAGGATCTCTTTAATTTGACGGTTGGACACTTCAACTTGTCCACTTGTTTGCAGATGGTACGGTGTAGCAACTCGGTGGTTCACATTGTATCTTTTCAGCAATTTCCCAAAATTAAAATTTTTAAAGTGTGAACCACCATCACTTATTATCACCCTTGGTACACCGAAACGAGCGAATATGTTTGATTGCACAAACTTGCACACAACGGAATGGTCATTGGTTCTTGTAGCGATAGCTTCTATCCACTTCGTAACATAATCCACCGCAACCAATATATACAAAAACCCATTTGAATTACGGAACGGACCCATGAAGTCTATTCCCCAAACATCAAATACCTCCACCACCAAGATTGGTTGTAAAGGCATTTCATCCCGCTTTGAAATGCTCCCCACTTTTTGACAATTTATACAATTTCTAGCAAACTCACAAGAATCCTTGAAAATTGTGGGCCAATAAAACCCACATGACAATACCGATAACCCGTTTTGTTCCCACTAAAATGCCCTCCACATGCCGATGAATGGGCATGGGTCAAAATCTCTAGTACTTCGGTCTCAGGAACACATCTTCTTATCACTTGATCGGGTCCAATTTTAAATAAATCTGGTTCATCCCAAATGTATTGCTTTACTTGGCTCAAAAATTGTTGTCTTCTCTTCTTCGTCCAATGATTCGGAATTGCACCCTTGGCCAAATAATTCACATAGTGAGCATACCAAGGTGCAACAAAAGTGGAGAAGGCCAACAATTGCTCATCGAGAAATCGTTCATTAATTTCGCTCGGGTCATCAACACCTTCTAATGGAATTCGGGACAAGTGATCCGCAACAACATTTTCACACCCTTTTTTGTCCCGAATTTCTAGATCGAACTCTTGTAACAAAAGCACCCATCGAATCAACCAAGGCTTTGCATCCTTCTTTTCCATCAAATATCGGACCGCGCTATGATCCGAATACACAATCACCTTGCTCCCCCAAATATAAGATCTAAACTTGTCCAAGGCATACACCACCGCTAATAATTCTTTCTAGGTTGTGGTGTAATTCAGTTGCGCCTCGGACAAAGTTTTACTTGCATAATAGATCACCACCGGCTTCTTATCAATTCTTTGACCCAAAACCGCTCCAATGGCCGTGTCGCTAGCATCACACATAATTTCAAACGGCTTCGACCAATCCGGTGGTTGCAAGATAGGAGCTTTCACCAACTGTTCCTTCAAAACATGAAACGCTTGCAAACATTCGTCAGTAAAATCAAATGGAACATCTTTTAATAATAAGTTACATAAAGGTTTTGTAATTACACTAAAACCTTTAATAAACCTTCTATAGAACCCCGCGTGTCCCAAAAATGATCTTACCCCCTTGACATTCTTTGGTTGGGGTAGATATGAAATTACCCGAATTTTTTATTTGTCTATCTCCATTCCCCGGTCCGATATCACATGACCCAACACAATACCCTCTTGAACCATAAAGTGACTTTTTACCCAACTTAGCACCAAGTTTGTCTTTACACACCTTTTTAAAACTTTTTCTAACTCATCAAGACAAGACTCAAAACTTGGGCCAAAGATAGAAAAATCATCAATAAACACTTCAAGAGATTCCCTGACCATGTCTGAAAATATACTCATCATACATCTTTGGAATGTGGCCGGGGCGTTACATAGTCCAAATGGCATTCGCCGAAAAGCAAATGTACCATATGGACATGTAAATGTGGTTTTGTGTTGGTCGTCCGGGTGAATAGTAATTTGGTTATATCCCGAATACCCATCCAAAAAACAATAGTATTTTTTACCTGAAAGTTTTTCAATTATTTGGTCAATGAAGGGTAACGGAAAATGGTCTTTAGAGGTAGCAGCGTTTAACTTTCTATAATCAATGCAAACTCGCCACCCAGTGACCGGGCAGGTGGCAATTTGCTCGCCTTGTTCATCCTTAATTACCTGGATACCGGCCTTTTTAAGCACTACCTGAGTCGGACTTACCCATGCACTATCCGAAATGGGATAGATGATCCCCGCATCCAACCACTTGATCACTTCTTTCTTTACTACCTCCCTCAAATTCGGGTTCAGCCTTCTTTGTGTTTCACGGGTTGGCTTTGCATCTTCACTTGTAATGATATTGTGCATGACAATGGATGGACTAATACCTTTTAAGTCGGCTATCGTCCATCCAATTGCCGCCTTATTGGCCTTCAAAACCCGAAACAATTCCTCCTCTTGAGCTACCCCCAAGTTAGAAGCAATGATCACCTGTAAGGTGTCATTCTCCCCCAAGAATGCATATTTCAAATGTTTTGGTTGCTCCTTCAACTCCACGTTTGGTGGACATTCCAACGAATGCTTTGTACCCGAATCGATTCCCACCGGTAAATTCTCCATTTGGTGGGTCAAAGGCGGTCTTCCTTCCTTCACCGCGAGAGCCTCTTGCTCTTTCTCTTCCACTTCCAATGCAAATACGTGAACCTGCAAAGAAACATCACATATACACGACTCCAAAATCTCTTCTTCGTACTCCTTCGGGTCATATTAATCTATAAAATCTGCTAGAAAACACTCATCACCACTAAAAGAATTAGCACCGTTAGTAAAAACATTTAACCTCATTTTTCTATTACCGAATGTTATGTCGACTGTACCATATCGACAATCAATCACGGCGTGAGCGGTGTTAAAAAATGACCGACCCAAAATAACATTTTGTTGTTGAATTGGGTCCGCGGATGACTAATCTAACACAAGAAAATCAACGGGATAATAAAATTCATCGACTTTTACTATAACATCCCGCACAATACCCCGAGGAAGTTTATGAGACAAGTCGGATAATACCACCGTTGTCTCAACCCGTTTCAATGCACCAAAATCATATTGGTCGTATAACCCCCCCCCCCCCCCTGGTAAAATACTTACTCCTGCCCCAAGATCTAGTAATGCCCTTGCAGTTTGAAAATTCCCAACTTGAATATTAATAAGAGGCGTTCCCGGATCTTGTAGCTTAGGAGGAAGATCTCCTTTCAAAACCGCGCTTACCCGCTCCGTCAAATCAACCAATTTAGGCACCTTTTGTTGCCTCTTTTGAGTACATAATTCTTTTAAAAATTTGGCGTAAGCGGGTACTTGTTTTATTGCTTCAAGTAAAGGAAGATTAATTTTAACCTGTTTGAAAACCTCCCACATTTCTTCCTTTTGAGGACCCCGTTTTGAAATAAAGTTTTTCTTACCCGGATCTAACAAAGCCAAGGGAAATGGTACTTGACTAGATCCCCCATCCTCATTTTTATTTCCTACCTCTTTATTATTTTCGGGTTTTTCCAAATTGGGTTTTTTAGAAGAAATATTAGATGTTTCATTTTCTTCCTCACTCTCTTGACCCGTTATATCCTCAAGCACCCCATCAACCAAATCCGGTGAAGGATTGGTTTTGTACTCTTTCCCACTTCTCAAAACACTTACATGATGAATATTAACATTATTACCTCTAGAAGAATTATGAGACGGGTTTACCTTAGTGTCACTTGGTAATTGACCTTTACCTTTTTTCAAGTCCGCCACTTCGATTGCGAGTTGACCCATTTGGGTGGTCAAAGTTTGAATTGCTTTATCACGGGCTTCATCCTTTTGCATGCGTGCATCATCCATTTGATATCTCTTTTGCATCTCCTCTTGCATGGTCTTTAACATCTCCATCATCTCATTTCCACCCGAAGACACCCCTTGCTCTTGACCTGTTTGATATTTCCTTTGGTACACTTGATTGTTCCCACCACGATATCCACTTTGATTATTGAAAGGTTGGCGCAAACCAAAGTTACCTTGACTTCCTTGAAAATTCAGGTTTGCTTGATTTGAGGGATTCTCGTATCGAAAGTTTGGGTGGTTTCTCAAACCGGGGTGGTAAGTGTTAGAATTCATGTTGTAATTTCTACCACCCCTTCCTTGCCCTTGCAAAGCATTCACCTCCTCATATTGCCCTTCACCTTCTTGGCAATTTTCAGTCGCATGCCCTATCTCATTACAAATTGCACAAACATCATAAATTTGATTAGAAGTTTGAACATTACCCTCGTCTACCGTGTGCACTTGAGTTCGGGTAATGGCCGGTCGTGCTCTCCTTGATGCTTGAGCTTTTCTTTTTGGTGTGATTGCCATTTGCTCCAAAAATTCCCAATCGTCATGCTCGTAGTTTGTACCAAAAGTACCATTTGTGATAGACATTAAATCGCGAGCATCTTCGGCACTTAACCCCTCATGGAAAGCATTCATCAATTCCCATAACTCTATCCCATGATGAGGGCAATTCTTGATCATCATGTTAAACCGTTCGAATGCCTCATGGAACATCTCACCTTGTTGTTGTTGAAAACTTCTCAACCCTTTCCTAGCATCATTTGTCTTTTGAGCAACATAAAATTCATCCAAAAAGATTTGTTGCATTTCCGCCCATGTATAGATTGATGCCGAAGGTAATGTGTAAAACCACTTTTTAGCCTTGTCGTCTAGGGAAAATTGGAATAGTACCAATTTGACATCATCGGCCGAAAATCCTTGACTTCCAAGAGTGTTGCAAATCAAATCATAAGCCTCCAAATGAAAATAAGGCTCCTCCGTTGCTAGACCCTTATACTTCGGCAAGCTTTGTAATGAATTGGTTCTCACTTCAAATGTCATCCCTTGATCATTGTGAGGAATAACTACCGGTGAAGGGTTATGAGTGATTACGGGCCTGAAATGTGCTTCTATACCTCTTGCATGTTCTCAAAGATGTCTTCTTGGTACACCCAACTGAACCCTTGGTCGAATAGGACCCATTGGTCTTTGCATAGGCCCTTGAGGTGCAAATGGTGGTTGAAATTGATGTAGTTGCATTGGTGGTTGTTGAATTGGCCTTTGAATTGATGTTGTACGTTTTGCGGATAAATTTGTTGTAACGGTTTAGGACATTGCAATTGTGGCCCTTGTGGCCTTGGCCGAATATGTTGTGGTATAATTTGTTGTTGAGGAATCCCACCAACACTTGGCGTTCTTTGAGTTTGACCTTGTACATAAGTAAACTCCCCTTGATCTCCATCACCCCCATATGGGTATCCTTCTTCCTCATAACCCTCAAACTCTTCATACCCTTCATCACATCCATCTCCTCCTATACCTGACGATTGCCCAAATGGAAAAGATGAATATTGAAAACCTGACTGGTTCGGTGGTCTAAATGTAGAAGTAGCATGAATGACAGTTAAACTTTGTGGTAATGTATAGGTGGAGGATGATTGTCCCGAAGCTGGGAAGAAATGGGAAAATGGTGGAATTATAGTAGAAGGGTTAAAGGTATGCGTAGGTTCAACTTGGGTGGTAATAGGTTGTGTAGTGTTGGTTGGTGTAACATCATGAGGTGGAGTACGGTCGGTAGTGGTGTTAGGCATGGTGGTATTTGGTGAAGGTTGTGTTGATGATGGTATGAAAGGTGGTATAAGCTCACCCGTAGTGGGTGGTGGCGGTGGATCCATGTATCTAACTGGTGTAATTGGTGTAGTAGGTGTTGTTGGTGAAACGCTGATTTTATTTTCTCTTAGCAAAATTCTGTTTCCTCTCAAATTCCGTTCAATTTCTGGATCAAATGCCAATGGTGATAGCTTGTGAGAGCTTTTAGTACGCATGCACCTGAAAATACCTGCACACTAACGCACCCAGTGTAAACCAGAAAAATAACAAACTAAAAGAGATCAAAAATAACACACGTTGCGCACTACTCCCCGGCAATGGCATCAAAATTTGACGTGATGTCGTGGTCACAATCAAATTTAATCAAATTACTACTAAATAGATTGTAACACCCGAAAATCTTAAAACACAAAATGTAACAACCCTTATGAATTATAGTCCAATAGGAAACCCTAATTAAGACACCCAAGTGATTCTGCACAAACCCTAAGATTTTCAGAATTTTCAGAATCAGGATTAGGGCCCCTAAAACTCAGGGGGGGGGGGGTAGTTCCTACTTGATGATTATCTTAGATAACTTGCGGACGAAGTAGAATTTTAAGAAAATGTTGACTCAGCTAGGCTAGTTCCACGCGTGGCAACCCTATAGTGTTTAGGTGTCCCTTACGCACCGTAAGGGAATAAGTGTTACGATGCGCAGGCTTGATTGAGTCCCATACGCATCGTAGGGGTTATAGTGCTACGATGCGTAGGGCTGACCAAAATTGGGCTATAAATAGCAGACATTGGCACTCGCTTTCTGGTGTTCAGTCGACGAAGAAATTCGCTCTAGGCACCTAGTTATCGTCTGATTATCACAATTAACACACACGAATCACTAATTAGTATAGCGGGGTGCTGCAGAACAGGGTAATTAACTCGATCGCTATTA
Source organism: Helianthus tuberosus (assembly GCA_030545235.1). NCBI lineage: Eukaryota > Viridiplantae > Streptophyta > Magnoliopsida > Asterales > Asteraceae > Helianthus > Helianthus tuberosus. The sequence continues at coordinate 73,294,830 of CM060444.1, forward strand.
CGATTCATTGTCCGATCGATCGATGTACTCAATGGATGTTTAAGTGCTGCCCACATTAGGGTGATGCTTTGTCGTTAATCGTGATTTCGACTGGATGTTGAGTGCTGTCCGAAAACGGACTATACTCTGTCCTTCGTTGTGAATCCGATGGATGTTTAAGCATAACGCTTTGTCATTCGTTGTGAGGGTTGATCTCGTGAGTTATCGTAAATGCGGTATTAAGTTAAATACCTAGTTTGTGTGTAAATTAGGTTAAGAGGATAATCAGTAGGCTAAACTCTGCCCGTATAAATCTACAAATTGAAAACAAGGTAGCATCACTTGGAAATTTTAAGGTACGGGTAGATTCCTTTCTTTTGATTTATTATTTCTGATTTTAAATTCCGTATTAAGATTTAAGGTATAAGTTATAAGTTCAGTACGGATAGATTCCTTTCTTTCGATTTACGTCGTTTGGACATTTCTGATTTTAAATTCCGTATTAAGATTTAAGTTATAAGTTATAAGTTCTGTACGGATAGATTCCTTTCTTTCGATTTACGTCGTTTAGACATTTCTGATTTTAAATTCCATATTAAGATTTAAGTTATAAGTTATAAGTTCTGTACGGATAGATTCCTTTCTTTCGATTTACGTCGTTTGGACATTTCTGATTTTAAATTCCGTATTAAGATTTAAGTTATAAGTTATAAGTTCTGTACGGATAGATTCCTTTCTTTCGATTTACGTCGTTTGGACATTTCTGATTTTAAATTCCGTATTAAGATTTAAGTTATAAGTTATAAGTTCTGTACGGATAGATTCCTTTCTTTCGATTTACGTCGTTTGGACATTTCTGATTTTAAATTCCGTATTAAGATTTAAGTTATAAGTTATAAGTTCTGTACGGATAGATTCCTTTCTTTTGATTTACGTCGTTTGACTATAAGATTCTTGATTTTAAATTCCGTATTAAGATTAAGTTATGAAATAAGTTATAAGTTCAGTACGGATAGAATCTTTTCTTTCGATTTACGTCGTTTTGATACAAGGATATCATTTCTGATTTTAAATTTCTGTATTAAGATTAAGTTATGAAATAAGTTATAAGTTCAGTACGGATAGAATTCCTTTCTTTTGATTTATGTCCGTTGGGTACGGATAGAATCCTTTCTTTTGATTTATGTAAATTGAATACAAGTTCCGTATTAAGATTAAGTTAGGAAATATGTGTTGGAAGTTACAAACGTTTTGAAAAGGTTTTGTTTTACATCAGTTATTTAGAAAATGGTTTATTTTATACGAGTTTCATTTCATACTCTAGTGGTTCCTTATTAACGAGTCAAGGTTTTATCTTGTTCGTTCAATAAACCACATTTTGGGGACGAAATTGTCAAGATAGGATTGATATCCATACCTTGGTGACTGGTTCCACTCTTTACTCATTAAATTCGTACACTCCTCACGTCTTTGATTATTGATTCATTTAATAGTCCGTTCGATTCCTATTCTAATCATTTAATTTAGTTTTCATGTCATGCGATAGTTTTCTGTTAAGTTGTACTCATTATCGCATGTTCCAATATATGTTCCATTTTGTTATGAAAATAAGTATTATAAGTTATGTGAATAAGACTCTTTGTACTCTGTTACCCTGAGTATCGCTTCTCGTGGAGTGTCCCACGAGCATGTTGTTGTGGCATCAACCTCATGTGCTCCACCCGTGACGGAGAGATCAGTTCACGGCGTCTCTTAAGTACAAGTGTGGTACATATATTAGGAGGCGTATGGATCGAATCCTAGAATTTAAGTTATAAGGAGATGGATAACGGGTATGCCAACTCGCCATTTCATGTGATAAGTATGCAGGAGTAGCTACCTGTGTATTGTCACGTTTTAAGTTTGCTCATGGGTACATCCGTAAGATATGATTATGAAATTATGTTACTTTTAAAATAAGCTTTTGTTTTCCTCTATCCGCACACTGGGCAAAACTTTCCAAAATTTTGCTCAAACGTACGTTTTTGTGTTTTCTTCTTTACGTCAGGTTATCAAGACAATCTGGGACGGGATATGGAAGAATGCTCGAGTGTTTGGAAAAGACAGTAGAAATAATTGTACTGGATTAGATATCCTTCATTAAGTTGTAAATCCTTGTAATACATTTAAGTATAAATGGAATTATGTTTTTGATCTGACTACTGTTATTGTGACACGTCAGCCCATTCCGGGCTGGGGTGTTACATCTATGGTATCAGAGCAAAGGCTCTTTCCTGTAGAAAACTTAAACATAAGTTAAGACCTGTGAGGTAATGGGTAGACATTGGGTTAGGATTTCGATGTCCAATCAGTCGTTACATCGGTTAGTAACTTTTCTTTTCACTTCATGATAGTCTTGAACATAAGTATTTCGTCATCTTCATTGTTTTTACTCTAGCTTTATTTCAAATATGATTATTGATCATAGTAGGCCGAGTTCAAGTATGATTATTAATATATATGTATGTAATAATTTCGAGGACGAAATTTTTTTTAAGAGGGGTAGATTTGTAACACCCGAAAATCTTAAAACACAAAATGTAACAACCCTTATGAATTATAGTCCAATAGGAAACCCTAATTAAGACACCCAAGTGATTCTGCACAAACCCTAAGATTTTCAGAATTTTCAGAATCAGGATTAGGGCCCCTAAAACTCAGGGGGGGTAGTTCCTACTTGATGATTATCTTAGATAACTTGCGGACGAAGTAGAATTTTAAGAAAATGTTGACTCAGCTAGACTAGTTCCACGCGTGGCAACCCTATAGTGTTTAGGTGTCCCTTACGCACCGTAAGGGAATAAGTGTTACGATGCGCAGGCTTGATTGAGTCCCATACGCATCGTAGGGGTTATAGTGCTACGATGCGTAGGGCTGACCAAAATTGGGCTATAAATAGCAGACATTGGCACTCGCTTTCTGGTGTTCAGTCGACGAAGAAATTCGCTCTAGGCACCTAGTTATCGTCTGATTATCACAATTAACACACACGAATCACTAATTAGTATAGCGGGGTGCTGCAGAACAGGGTAATTAACTCGATCGCTATTACGATTCATTGTCCGATCGATCGATGTACTCAATGGATGTTTAAGTGCTGCCCACATTAGGGTGATGCTTTGTCGTTAATCGTGATTTCGACTGGATGTTGAGTGCTGTCCGAAAACGGACTATACTCTGTCCTTCGTTGTGAATCCGATGGATGTTTAAGCATAGCGCTTTGTCATTCGTTGTGAGGGTTGATCTCGTGAGTTATCGTAAATGCGGTATTAAGTTAAATACCTAGTTTGTGTGCAAATTAGGTTAAGAGGATAATCAGTAGGCTAAACTCTGCCCGTATAAATCTACAAATTGAAAACAAGGTAGCATCACTTGGAAATTTTAAGGTACGGGTAGATTCCTTTCTTTCGATTTATTATTTCTGATTTTAAATTCCGTATTAAGATTTAAGGTATAAGTTATAAGTTCGGTACGGATAGATTCCTTTCTTTCGATTTACGTCGTTTGGACATTTCTGATTTTAAATTCCGTATTAAGATTTAAGTTATAAGTTATAAGTTCTGTATGGATAGATTCCTTTCTTTCTATTTACGTCGTTTGGACATTTCTGATTTTAAATTCCGTATTAAGATTTAAGTTATAAGTTCTGTACAGATAGATTCCTTTCTTTCGATTTACGTCGTTTGGACATTTCTGATTTTAAATTCCGTATTAAGATTTAAGTTATAAGTTATAAGTTCTGTACGGATAGATTCCTTTCTTTCGATTTACGTCGTTTGGACATTTCTGATTTTAAATTCCGTATTAAGATTTAAGTTATAAGTTATAAGTTCTGTACGGATAGATTCCTTTCTTTCGATTTACGTCGTTTGGACATTTCTGATTTTAAATTCCGTATTAAGATTTAAGTTATAAGTTATAAGTTCTGTACGGATAGATTCCTTTCTTTCGATTTACGTCGTTTGAATATAAGATTCTTGATTTTAAATTCCGTATTAAGATTAAGTTATGAAATAAGTTATAAGTTCAGTACGGATAGAATCTTTTCTTTCGATTTACGTCGTTTTGATACAAGGATATCATTTCTGATTTTAAATTTCCGTATTAAGATTAAGTTATGAAATAAGTTATAAGTTCAGTACAGATAGAATTCCTTTCTTTCGATTTATGTCCGTTGGGTACGGATAGAATCCTTTCTTTTGATTTATGTAAATTGAATACAAGTTCCGTATTAAGATTAAGTTAGGAAATATGTGTTGGAAGTTACAAACGTTTTGAAAAGGTTTTGTTTTACATCAGTTATTTAGAAAATGGCTTATTTTATACGAGTTTCATTTCATACTCTAGTGGTTCCTTATTAACGAGTCAAGGTTCTATCTTGTTCGTTCAATAAACCACATTTTGGGGACGAAATTGTCAAGATAGGATTGATATCCATACCTTGGTGACTGGTTCCACTCTTTACTCATTAAATTCGTACACTCCTCACGTCTTTGATTATTGATTCATTTGACAGTCCGTTCGATTCCTATTCTAATCATTTGATTTAGTTTTCATGTCATGCGATAGTTTTCTGTTAAGTTGTACCCATTATCGCATGTTCCAATATATGTTCCGTTTTGTTATGAAAATAAGTATTATAAGTTATGTGAATAAGACTCTTTGTACTCTGTTACCCTGAGTATCGCTTCTCGTGGAGTGTCCCACGAGCATGTTGTTGTGGCATCAACCTCATGTGCTCCACCCGTGACGGAGAGATCAGTTCACGGCGTCTCTTAAGTACAAGTGTGGTACATATATTAGGAGGCGTATGGATCGAATCCTAGAATTTAAGTTATAAGGAGATGGATAACGGGTATGCCAACTCGCCATTTCATGTGATAAGTATGCAGGAGTAGCTACCTGTGTATTGTCACGTTTTAAGTTTGCTCATGGGTACATCCGTAAGATATGATTATGAAATTATGTTACTTTTAAAATAAGCTTTTGTTTTCCTCTATCCGCACACTGGGCAAAACTTTCCAAAATTTTGCTCAGACGTACGTTTTTGTGTTTTCTTCTTTACGTCAGGTTATCAAGACAATCTGGGACGGGATATGGAAGAATGCTCGAGTGTTTGGAAAAGACAGTAGAAATAATTGTACTGGATTAGATATCCTTCATTAAGTTGTAAATCCTTGTAATACATTTAAGTATAAATGGAATTATGTTTTTTATCTGACTACTGTTATTGTGACACGTCAGCCCATTCCGGGCTGGGGTGTTACATAGATAGTGGCAAGTGGGTATCGAACACAGGGTGTTTGTGGAATATGTGTTATTTCAAGGTTTATCTAAGTTAACTAGGATTAAACTAATTTCAATAAAAATAAAGTTCAAGAGTTGGATTGATTGATTTGATTTTTAAAACTAAGATTACTATTCTAATTGCAAAAATAAAAGTGTTGGTTGTAAACAATTTAGAGACAAATGAACATCTTTAGTTTCCGGTTTGCTTTGACAATTATGCTATCATTCCACTAGAAAGAACTACATAGACATAGTTCATGTGTGATTACTTGTAGTGATGAAAGGGAACTAAGTACTCAGATTCCTAGAACGTGAGGTTGTTACCCGATGATCAATTAACCCTTACCCAAGCCTAATTATACCCATGATATCTTGATTGCCAACGGCACCAAGAACGTATGGTTTCAAACTAGTTTAATATAAGAATCAACGATTTACTAACAACTAATCACACACCATAACAAACAAAGCATAAAGATAAAGTTTGTTATTCTAGAAATAAGGAAATCAAAGCATAAAGTCTTGCAAACCTTCAACTAAAGACAATCATAACAAGTTTAGCCAGTCATGGCTTGAACAAACATCATAAACCAAGTCTTAATCTTCAAACAAGTTAAAAACATGAAACAACGATTCAATATTGTCTTCAAGCTCCAAGAACTAGCCAATTTGTATCTCCAAAAAGTGTGTAACTGAAATAGGAATGATTGCCACTAAACTGAAAATTAAATGCGAGAGTTACAAACTTGGTTCACTCAGCGCCGTAAGCTACGCCGCTTACCGTAGCTTACGGCGGGCACTGGGTTAAAGGATGGTCAACATGGCGCCGTAAGCTACGCCATGTACCGTAGCTTACGGTGATCATTATTTCTTTACGGCTAGGCTCAACTGCCTACGGCTGGCGCCGTATGTTCCTTTTTCCTCGTTTCTTCATCAAATCTTGATATCTTCAAATCTTGATTCCGCCAACTTTTCGCATCCATCTAAGCTTCCTAAAACCCACATCTTGAGCACTTTAACACCTGCAAATCCAAACATCTAGTAGTTACCAAGTTCAAGCAATTAACCGTGCAAAGCATGGGATTTTAATCCTTTTAAGGCACTTAAGGGTCGTCTTACGGACCACCCGTCAATCTACAATCAAACAATGAGCAAAAGAGTAAAGGGTGACACGAGATGTACGAGGAAAGCCCTTGATCAATCTAGATCGCCGGCACAAAAACTCGGGAGCTAACAATCGCAGCTGCCTTGTTCTTCTTATTACTTCAAATGTCAGGATACAGTGCAGGATATGATACGGATCAACTAAGTGTTACAATGCGATGCGAGTACAAGTGTAAGTGTGTGTGAAAAGATTGTATGTGTTCTATCTGATCTGATCATTCCTATATATAGCAAAGGAAATAACAAACTACCCTATAAAACCGGGATACGGCGAATATTCCCTTTTTGAACGTTGTAGACCACTTCTTCCGGCTTCAACGTCCCCTTTTCAACTGATTAGTCCGAGCCTTTAGGAGAACTGGTCCACTCGAATGTTTTAAGCCTGCCTTGTTAATCTGCACGTGAACTAATTAGTTATTATCAGGATACTGCATCAGGATGTTACCAATATCCTGATCCGGAATCCTGACCACAATAAAATTAACACAATCAGAATATTATTCAGGATATATGAGCAGAAAACCACCCATAACAATTATCCCCAAAATATATCTGTTGGAATCCTAGATTCAAACGGATATATTTTAAATCTTATCTCTTGAATCGAGGCAATTAAGTTGAAGTGACGGTTGAAGTGACAAGCTGCAACTTCCAACGCGGTATTTACTCAATACCCCTCTATATTCAGCCTATATTTACCCAAGTCATTTGGGTCATGATCATTTCATTCCAGGCTAACTTCAGGTACTTTCTTTCCCTTTCCTTTTTGTTTTTCTTTTATTTCTCTGTTAAAATCCTCCATGGCCTCACGAACAAGATCACGCACAACCGACTCAATCCCGTCCCTTGAAAGCCAAAATCTTCTCAAAGAACCCGAAAAAGAGGTTTGCTCCTTTAATAATGCCGACATTGCCGCTTTAAAAGATTCTGGTGCTTTCCCTGCGGGAGCGATTATCCGTCCGTTCGACCGAGAGGTCCGATCGGACGTAGCTTCAAATGAATGGGTGTGTTTTCTAGCTACCCATTTTCCTTGGGACTCCGATATCCTTTTCCAGCCTTTATCTCCCGTTTCTTCGAACTCACCAGCCTTAGTTACGCCCAGACCATGCCTATGGTTTGGCGAGTCTTAGTGGTGTTAGACCAAATCAAATCTCATCATATTCCTGATCTCTGCATTGAGGATCTCCCTGTTGCATGCCATCTTCGTTCTCACGGCAACAGCCGTTTTCTCCTTTTTTCAACTTCCATGAATCCCCTTATTCTTAAGACCACAAAGAATGAAGATCAGTGGCAGCGAAAGTTCTTCTTTGTAAAAAGGGATTCTATTGCTAAGGGTTTTGACCTGCCGGTTGTCACACCCCGACCACGTAAAACAACAAAACGTGGCGGAAACGTCGGGGAGTGTTGTAACAGAATTAATTATTTCACAACCATGGAAATCAAAGTTACATTTTATTTATCAAACAAGAGAGTTACATTGTCTTAAACAAGAAACAAAGAGTACATAACACAAATTAACTAGTTCTTGCTTCGTTTTAAGTCACTAATGCACAGGTCCGCCTAAGTGTGTCTCGATCATCCTATGCAAGCTCTTGATCCGATTTACTCTCAGGTATGAAGCATAAACTTCAACTTAGAGAGCCAAAATCAGATTCAAGTGTGAGTTTGCAAGGAAATGAAGGTGGGTATTTATAGGAATTCAAGAACCGTTAAGATCGTTCATCGAAAACTGAGCTTTGATCTGGACCTTACATGTGTGCCCATGGTTTTCTAAAACCATGGGAGCCCCTAATAATGGACTAGGTTCATTGAATACCAGCCCATGGTTTTGTAATACCATGGGTTAAAACCATCAACACTTCAAAATGGACTAGGTTCATTGAATCTGGTCAGAAATTTCAAAAATGGTCCCTGCACTTGTAAAACTTGATTTTTTTGCACTTTTAAGCCCCGTTAACCCCATTTCAAGGCTCTAAAATAAAGTTAAAGTATAGGGAACTCAAAACATGCTCTAAAATATCCCGGATGTCGGTTCGTTTGGCCGTACGATTGCGTTGTTCTGTTAATTACGACGGAAGTCGTAAAGGACGCAAAAACGATCCAAATTGCGTGACGAATGGATTTTTAACAAGCCAATCATTAAAACATAATATTTTAATGATTACATAAATTTTTGGATGTCTGGATGTATTCAGAAGGTAAGTTATGCGCGAAAATGCAAACTTATGCGCTTTTTGACGCTTTTAGTCCCTGAATGAGCATAAAGTTTATTTTAGCACACCGAACACCTCAAAGCTTATTTCTAAGCTATGTGAAGGGTATTTAGGGTGTGTTTAACTTATGGTCATGTTCCAGAATGTCTGTTCCAGTACGAAGCGTCATACTTTCGCAGTTTGTCAAATTTAGTCCCTGTAAGCGAATTAACTTGATTTTGCCATACCAAAGCCTTCAAAACTTATTCCTAAGTTATGTAAAGGTTATTTAAGGTATGTTAAGAATATGTTGATGTTTCGGAGTGTTTGTCTCATTAAATTGATTACGTTTACGCACCAGTTTGCGTATAACTCTCCAGAAAGCGATGTAAAGTTTGAAATTGGACAAAAGTCAAAACATGAAAAATGCCAAACATAAATGAACAAACATTGGGATTAAATAACTTTGTTTTATTGATAATTGAACTGTTTACAATGATTACAAACACAGGTGTCACACCGGTGAAATGGTTGACTTCTGGTAGTATTTAGGGTTTTAGGAATATCCCCAAATATATCTTGAAACTATATCCTAAATTGATATCTTCATTTCTTGTGAAGCAAACTACAAAGAGCTAGCCCCTCCGAGTGCAGAATCAGAGTTAAGGATCAAGGATATCTATCGACTTCCTGAGAGTGAGAGAACCTTTTCCCTCTCCCTCACAAGTTTGAATCAAAGATCAAGTTCCGAAATGTCTGGTAAGTATATTTATAAATATTAAACTAATTACAGTATATAAGTATTAAAAGTTAAGTATTTCTTCTCTTTGTGCAGCACCAGTCGTAAACCTAGAAGGCTTTGACCTAGAAGAGTTGGATAGCTACTCCGGTGCTGCTCAAGTCAAACAGGAGGTCAACCCCAAACCAGCAGTCACATCGAAGCCCACCAGTTCCAAAGATGCCGCTGTCCCCAAGCCTTCTACTGCTTCAAAGCTACGCGGCTCTAGTTCTCGTAAAAGGAAGGAGCCAGACTCCCCTGCTGCCTCGGACGTCTTCCTTGTGACATCTATGCCTCCACGGCCATCAAACAAATACCAAATCAATGAAATATTGTATTTCATACTTGGGACTTGTATAAATATGTGTACCATTTGCACATATCAATTCTCGTTCGATTTCAAGCTATAAATCGCTTTCTGGAAAGTTATACGCGAACTGATGCGTAAACGTAATCATTTTACTGCGACAAACACTCTGGAATAGTGACATAGGCTTAACATACCTTAAATAACCTTTACATAACTTATAAATAAGTTTTGGAAGGTTTGGCGTGCTGAAATCAAGTTTATTCGATCACAGGGACTAATTTCGACAAACTGTGAAAGTATGCCGATTCTTACTATGACGAACATTCCGGAACTTGATCATAAGTTAAATATGCCCTATATATCCTTTACATAGCTTAGAAATAGGCTTTGAGGTGTTTGGTGCGCAAAAATAAACTTTCTTGATCGATAGGGACTAAAAGCATAAAAAAGTGCATAAGTTGGCATTTTCGCGCATATTTTACGTTCTGAATATATCCGGACATCCAAAAATTTATGTAATCATTAAAATACTTTATTTTAGTGATTGGCATGATAAAATTTCATTCGTCATGTAATTTGGATCGTTTTTCGCGTCCGTTCGTGTTTCATCGTAATTAACCAAACAACGCGACCGTACGACCAAATGAAATGACATCTGAGATGTTTTTGAGCATATTCTAAGTTCCCTATACTTTAACTTCATTTTAGAGCATTGAAATGAGGTTAACGGGGCATAAACATGCCAAAAATCAAGTTTTGAGCATGCAGGGACCTGTTTCGCCAATTCTGGAAACTTAGAACTGAGCTCCCCCGCACCACGCGCCAAGACCAGGGACCCCTGGCACGCCACGTGACTGAGCAAGAAATCAGCAACTCAGTTTTCAGCAACCAGCTTGATTTTCAGGGTCTTTTGTGCAATTTTCTCAACACTTGGAGCTGGTTTTGGGTCCCCATTGTATTTTAATACCATGTTCACAAGTGTAGGGTCAAGATTACACCTTCCTAACACTTGTAATGATCCAATTGATCCTAACTTCCTATAAATAGCATGTTTCTTCATTTGGGTTCTTTGCTCATTTCATTCAAGATCAGCTCTAAGTTGGGGTTTTCACTTGTTGAAGCTCCTTACCTGAGTTTTCTTGATCTTGATCCTAGCTTGGACCCTTTGTAAGTCTCCTTTCATGCTTGTTTACGTTTTTAAGCGTGAAAGTCAAACAGTGTTTGACTTTCTGCTTTGACCAGTCAATGGTCAACACGAAGTTCGTTTGAACTTCGTAACGTGAGTGTAATCACGATGGTTATAGTCTCCTGTGACTATACCTACTGATTACCACGTTGATTAGGTGTAGTGACGAGTCATAGTTTCGGTTAAAATGCGCGTTTATGCATATTTTGCAACCAAACTATTTTTGGGTATCAAGACCCTTTGTTTTGATATTAAACTTGTTTTCAAACTTCGTTAAACAGGTTTAAACATGATTAGCTCGTCACTTTTAGAATAGTGCTTGTATAGGGTCGACAGATAAGCGGTCTAAACAACCGCTTAGACTTTCGAACTCGACCTGTTTGGTCGATCATTAGGATCCGACCAAACATGTTTTGTGACCATAGTTGTATAGGGAATAACCTTCCATGGTTATACCTTATGGTCACTTCGTTTAGTTAGTCGTATGATAGGTAATTTATATGCCTTATGAAAATGACCAAAATGCCCTTTTTACGCATAAATTCATTTTAAGCATATGTAACCTAAATTTTTATATCTAAACTGATTAGGTAACATTATTAGACATGTTAAGGTATATAATACTTTTCATAGGACTAGTTAGGCGGGCCAAACGCGTTTTACACGAACGACGCGTTAAAGTAGCATAAGCTACCTTAATGGGTCGTAAGCTCTTAGGTTAGGTTTCGATTTATTTTGTAGGCTTTAATAAACCATATCATATGAGTTCCAATACTCATTTGGTTTACGAAACCTCATCCTATCCGATCTTCCAATTTAGGTCCGGTTTATTTACATAGTTACTTATATTAGGTGCCGATTGATTTTCGTGATCCCTCTGGCTTTGCTTGGTTGTTATTCAAGACTTCTAAGCATTCTCAAGTGAGTACATAGTTCCCCTATTTTACTATTTTCGATTATTTTGGGGTGATTCATATGTGTTAAATGATTTCGATGTTTTACCGATGGTTTCGAAAATGATTAAAATGGTTTATATTAAATAAATAACGATTTCGATAATGTGGATAAACTTGTTGGTTGTAATTACATAATGAATAACATTCATTAGTTTTGGCCGAACCAACCAGTATTAGGTTATGGTACCATAGGATGTGACAAATCCCGTTATCAGACTGCACCCATGGTTATGTGTGGGTTAGGTGGGTAACGACTGAATCTGAGATTGTTAATTTACCCTTTGGTGGTTTATTAATGCGAGTTTCGAGTTAGTCGAGTCATGAAGGTTTGGATGTTATTAGCGAGACGACCAAAAGTAGTTTCACAATTAAAACGAGAATGATTTAAACGACTGAAGCGATTTTAACAAGTTAAACGATTTGGGTAAATGATTGGTTTTTTATTAGTGTTTAGATAACGGGACGGGTGTAATGTGAAGAAAACATGGTAGATACGCCGCTGGTACTTCTTATATATAAGTGTTTTCATCATCTTACATACCGTGGCGTTATTTAGTTCACTTGGGTAAATGATTTTGAAACGATGTCACACAATGATGTTTTCTGAATAACATAAACCATTCGAGTTTTATTAACGAGTTTTTACGAAATGTTTTACAATTTGATTTAATTAAATAAATGTTTTGGGTTAAGAATCATGGCTACGAGATTTTATAAATTATAACCAACTTGATTTGAGTTGGTTAATTATGTCGCGATACTATACTTTTCAAAACAAGGTTTTTAATTAGGTATTGCAACATGTAAACTAGCCATGAATCCGACACTCTCATAAACCTATGTGCTCGCCAGCATTTCTTTGCTGCCTTTGTTTTTACATATGTTTCAGGTGTTGTTGAATGATGTTGATTGCTAGGATGCATGCTCACATAGGACTTGACGAGGCCTTAGTGACTTAATAACAATGATAAACTATGTTTAACTTGTTTGTTTAAATTTCAAGACAATGTAAATGGTTAATCTTTAAATAAAACGAAACTTCAAATTACCGTGTGTTATGAAACAATGATTCTGTTACAACACTCCCCGACGATTCCGCCGCGATTTGTTGTTTTACGCGGTCGGGGTGTGACATTCCCTTTCGAGAATCATGGGTTTATAGAATCCAGCAAATTCATGACCGGCTTCCTCAATCAGGTTGGTATCCTCATTCTATATCCTGCACACATATACTGGATATATATACATATATATATATATATATACTTAAATATTGATACCTGTTCCTTTGATTGTAGGGTCTGGAGCAGCTAATGTTCCATTATGAGGATGCGTGTGGTTTGAACAAGATGCTAGAGAGCAAACTGAAGAAGGTAGAGGCCACTGTAGCAGACCAAGCAGCAATTGCACCCGCCAAGTCAGAACACTATGAACCAAGTACAAAGCATTGACCCAAAAGCACCAAGCAGCCCTAAAAAAGATCACCCACGAGGCTCAAGCCAAGTCCGATGCCGCCCAGGTCCAACACGAGCAGGATATGTGTAACACCACGTAAAAACGTGTCCAATTATGTAAAGACACGTGTCCTAAACTCTAAATATGTGAAATATTGAGTTTAAAGGACTAAAGATGACAAATGATAAAATTATGTATGCGAAGGGACTGAAAGTGTCAACATGCCAAACTTGTGCCTCTGAATGACCATGTATGGAAAATATATTCTTAAACGAGTAACTAATTTGATATAAGAAGCCGTTTATGAAAATTACCGAAAGCTTATAAATTACAGGGGTTAAATGTGTCAACATGTTAATTCTTACCTCTGAGTGACCTTTTAACAAACTCGGGGCTTCGAAATATTCAAATACACTCTCAAGAATAAATGATTTAAATTTCATGAGGTTTCGAAATCGTTATACATTGATTATGCAAATTCCCAAGAATTAGGGTTTAAAGTGTCAACGAGGCGAAACTTATGTTTTCGGTGATCAATTTGTGACAACCCTCATAATTTGCATGCATCCGTACAATTAATTAATACTGATTAGTGCTTAATGACTGTGCTTAACTACAACTAATGATATAAACTGCTTTATGATTTCCGTATCATACATACATGTGCATCACATTTCATGCTGTCACACTATTTATTACATACAAACTTTAGTGACATACATGATGCACAAAGCACAGTTAGCACAGTGAGCGGATAACTCATAAATATACTGACAGTGCCAGTACATAGACCGACAGTGTTTTGAGGCCCAGTATGAGCCAGAGACAAGGTACTACACTAGTATGGAGAGTAGGGAAGTAAGGACCATAAAACTGCGTCGCTAGGTGATAGTTTAAGTGCCGGAAAGTGCCTAAAACCCACTTAAAGTGCAGAATTTTGCATTTATTATCAAAATTCAGCATTTTAACATGCTAGTAACATGCAAAAGTATGGCAAAATGGTCTTGTATGCTTTCCTAAGTGCCGGGAATTAAGAGTGTCACAAAAATTTACATAAAGGACACTATACGGAATAACTTAGCACTTTAACGGAACGGTATCTAACCGAACAACCGGACATTACCCAGAAAACTAAAATATTGCTAGAAGCATTGTTTTACTTTTTCTGAGCTAGTATTGGTTCCCGAACACTTAAACATATTACATAATACATGAAACACTTAAACACAAGACACTTTTACCTTAACCTTCCACTAATTAACCTTTTACCATCAAAAATTACAATTTACCCCCCCCCCCCATATGCTAATTTACAGCCACTAGGTGTGACCCCATCCAAGATCCCCATAATCTTCCAAGATTACCTTAAATCTCCACTAGATATTTCTTGGATTTGATAAAATCTTGTCATGTACTACCTAGACACAAAACCCATTGGACAAGAGCTATTATATGGATTATAAGATGGACTAGAGCTTCATCATTTTCATCACCACACCACTCTTTGCTTCTCCTCCATTCTCGGCCGCAAGTAGCCCCACCACCATATTTCTGTCACCACCCATCCATTTCAAGGTTAACTCAAGGTGTATCAAGGTGAATTAGGAGGATCGGTGTTCACGGAACTTAAAGGACCTCTCTTGTGTGCTTTTATCCACTCATTTTTCACCATTGTTTCTTCCCTAGCTTGAAGCTAGTAGTAAGACTTCTTTGATCTTTGTTTACTTCATATTTATGGTGGTTAAAAGATATAACATGTTGAAGTAACAAGAACACTAAAGATCATAAACTTAAAGCTTAAACATAAAGATGATATATGATGAAATATGGTTGATATGATGATGTTTAGTGAATGTATGATGTTTGCTTGATTATTACTAGTAATATGATGATTGATCATCATATGGAACTTGTTACAGTATGATTAAAAACATGGTTTAAAAAGTTAGGAGGTGATTATGGGTTTACATGAAATAATCATCTTCTTGATCAAACATGAACTTGATAGTAAAATGATTTTTCTTGAAGAGTAATAAACCAAGTAAACTAGTAATCTTGTAATCCAAGACTTGTGAGTGATTTTTCTAAAGAAACCCAGTTTAAAAAGATGATTTTTGAAGGATCATGATTTTTATTAAACCTACACTATTTTAAGTGACAAAATAAGTGTAGAAATACTTTGGAAACAAGAAGATGTGGTAAATAAACATTTTTGTAAATTATGTTTACAAGTTGTAAACACCAAATCTTTTCAAGAATGAGATTTTAAAAGAAGTAAACACACATTGGAGGGTAACTAAACCCACTAAATACTTTACCAAGTTACTACACATTTTGTGAAGAATCAAGTTCATGTCATTATGTAAAATATATAATTTTTGCACTTGGTAAGTGTAATGTTGTTAGTGATTTGTTGTTGAGTGTTTGAATGATTTTTGAAAAGAAAATGATATGCTAAATAGCATGGACACCTCCATTTACAAAGGAAACTATGGCAAAATTTTACTAAAAATCCCAACACTTAGAAAATATTTTCTAGACAAGTGTTTACTAGTATATTTTAAACTATGCTTTTCAAATATAAACCTCGCCATAATTTTTGTTACAAAATACAAAGTGTCGGAGGTTGGTTTTCGTAAATAAAAGTGGATAAATATATATTTAGAATATATATTTTATACTAAGACATTTGCGTGAATTTTTGCCTACTTTGTGAACTAGTTATATTATTTTAGGGTAAAATAATATAACTTAACGAAATACCATGACATTTACAACTCCAAAATAATACCAAAAATCACAAGGAATGAAATATAAGTTACACACTTAATATTGTAAAGCCGAACGATAAAACGTAACTTATGAAATATTCCGGAAAATACTCTTTATAAATATATTTTTGGCAAGTATTATTTTGGAAACGAAAGGAGTGAAAATATGATTTTCATACATATTACCAAGTATGTCATATTTTCGACAAAGAGAAAATATATTATTTTTGGGGAATTAAAAATATATTTTCCTAAGTATATTTAGAAAATATATGATTTTTGGGAAAAATATATATTTTCTTGGAATACATTAATTTTTGACAAATAAGTTATATATAATTTCTAAGTGAGACTTGAAAATATATTGTTTTGGAAATATATATTGGGAATATATTGGTATATTTTTAATTGGAATAACACACGGAATACGACGCCAATACATGGCTAAAGACACACATACAAAAAATACGAATGAACATGTATGAGATACCCCCATCCTTGGGAAGGGAATACGAAGTTAAAATACTTGAGAAGTACTAATACAGAAATATTGTTTAACAATTATTCCAAAATGAAGTATAATTTAGAGTTAAAATAATTATTTTAACTAATAATTATAACTTGGAATAATATTGGGAACACAAGACACGTAACTCAAAAACCTTCATACTAAGCCAAGGGCACGGCCCGTTCGTCTAATAGACGTTAGTACACTGTAGGTAGTCGTGTTTGCTGAGGAGACTTGAGTTACACATACTGAAGACGCAATACTGTGAGTTCATGTCCCCTTTTTTTAACTGTTTTCAGTTTTACAACTTCGGGGGTGAAATACATGTTACATACTGATTACAAACGTTTTATACATGGTATGATTAGCTAAGGAATGTACTGCTAGATCACGTGAATGGGTAGGCTATTGTCTTAAGACCATTAATCCTTGTGTAAGGACCGAGGGGCATGAGTGATAGATCTATTGGGTGTTGCGAGCCCCACCCATGGGCCTGCGAGTTGGCTGCATGTGGTGACTATGTCGTTCTGCCGGAGGGGCCGGTACGAAATACGCATACAGGTTTGAGTGCTTCCTAGGCCATGTCACTTATTAATGTATTAGCTACACATTAATTGATCTGTTTTTCCTTATTTCTACATACCAGGGGCATACATACATATAGACATACTTTAAAGGCTTATTTATACACATACACATGAACTCGCTCAACTTTTGTTGATGTTGTTCAAACTACATGTATTTCAGGAAATTAAGTATGGATCTGGCGGGTGTTGGAGTTTCAAGTCATGTTAAGTATAAAGATGTCATCCATGGTCTTTAGGTTTGGTCAGTGTGTCTTTATCCTGGATGAGACACGTCTTCCAAACTTTGATTAAAACTAATATCTTCTGACGAGTCCTTAGCGAACTTTTACACAATTCATATGGTTTGTAAAACTTGAATTTGAAGTCTACATTTTAGACAATGTTGTTATGTTTTAAACTCATTTTATGGATGGCAAATCTTTGGTTTTATCATATAGTTGTTTGATATGCTTGAATGCAATGATAACAAGAAACTCACACCATAATCACGCTTCCGCAAAAGTCAGGGTGTGACAGCTTGGTATCAGAGCTTCGATCGTAGTGAACTAGGATTCTTTCTCGAGTCTAGACTACGATCATCAGGGCTCTCACAAAAACATTTTTTACATTGCATACACTAAACGTCCAGATCCAGGGAACAAACATTTTTACAAACAAAATGCACAAATACACATTTCAAAATTTATGTTTATAGATCGGTCTTAGAGACTGAGGGAGGATCAGTCTTAGAGACTGAGGGAGGATCAGTCTTAGAGACTGAGGGAGGATCAGTCTTAGAGACTGAGGGAGGTTCAGTCTTAGAGACTGAGGGAGGATCAGTCTTAGAGACTGAGGGAGGATCAGTCTTAGAGACTGAGGGAGGTTCAGTCTTAGAGACTGAGGGAGGATCAGTCTTAGAGACTGAGGGAGGATCAGTCTTAGGGACTGGGGAGATTTGGTCTTAGAGACCAGGGATTTAGTCTTACGAACTGGGGAGATTTGGTCTTAGAGACCAGGGATTTAGTCTTAGGGACTAGGGAAAGTTGGTCTTAGAGACCATGGATTTAGTCTTAGAGACTGGGGAGATTTGGTCTTAGAGACCAGGGAGTTAGTCTTAGAGACTGGGGAGATTTGGTCTTAGAGACCAGGGAGTTAGTCTAAGAGACTAGGGAGTTCAGTCTGAGAGGCTGGGAAGACTAGGACGAATATGTGGATACATGATTACATTATGAATTGTCTTTAATTGCAATACACAAAGCGTTAAAGATTACTGTGAATATGCATGCTATGACTATTATGTACCGGCACACACGTCACCTTCCTCAGGGAACGAACTGTAAGATGATGACGACCCTACGGCCACCGCCACAGATGATGAGACTATACCTGCACCGGAGATATTTACGTCAGACACTGAGAGTGACCCTGACATGCTGACCAAGGACGAGGACCACTTCCAACCGTTCGCGCTGCCAGACTTTGGTGATGAATTACCTTTGCTGATGGCTTCCTTGACGAGAATCTTCCTGTTATTCTTGTTTCGGTCCACGACCACCTTACCACTTGGACACTTCGGTGGAGAGCACCTCCTGGCTCCGATCCTCGACACCGTACCTCTCGTGGTTATTTCCCCCGAGGATCTGCCTCTTGACAAATTTTTTGATGACGACATTAATTTGCTTATTGATGATCCTCCTGTTGACACCCAGGATGATGGAAAGTTAGATGAGAACGTTGTTACTAAGTTTACGTGTTAAGATCCATGTTATCAAGCTATCCTCTGATTCTAGTATACACTCAATTTCAGACTCCTTTGAGTCTGCGACATTTACGGCTTTACAGACAGACAGGTTACAGCTTTCTACTACTGACTCAGACGACGACGTCGCTATGACTACTGTACCAACGCCTGCTCAAGACGCCACACCTTTACACGACCCGGAACCTGCCCCTGAGGCAGCTCCAGTTCCTTGTGGGCCAGCTTGATGTTGCAGTTACTGATCCTACGCCCTTGCTTAATCATGACCCTATTCCTTTTGGTTTAACAGACATTACGCCCCTTGTACCTGAACCCGTACCTGCACCTGTTGATCTTCCTTTCGGGACAATTGCCACTGCACCCGCACCCGCTAATGTTTCTCCTTTCCTCCTGTGGAGTCCGACGTCCATCGCACCAGTTTGCCTATTGCTTTCTTTCAAGACATACCCGCACCCCGGGAAGGAACTCCAGGTCAGCACCCGCATAATGACCTTTTTGCTACAGCAGCATTTTCCCCAACCTCACAGGCCGCACCGTTTGCTACATTCACCTTTAAACGCTGGACGAGCCATTCCGATGATTCCTAAAATACGCTATGCTGACATTAGACCCTTTCCATCCCTCACATTATGGAGGCTACACACGGAATGAGTGCTCCTATAACATCAGCTACAGTTTGAGGATATAAGTCGCAAGTTTTGGAGCTTGAGCTGACACCACAACCTCCACCCTGTTTATTGCCAGTATACTTTGATCCTCCACAATTGTCAAAGACTTCTTTTGCGCTCTCACCTGCTGCTATAACGCCTTTCCCAGGTTTTTGATGCTCATTTCTTTACTATCGAGCGGCAGATCAGTTAACTACTTCGATGTATATACAAGCTCGAGGAGGAGTTTACGCATGCTAGCAGTTTACTTTTCTTTCCTCCTCCACCTCAATCACCAGTGAAGTTGGTTTCTGGATTATGCGGATTGCATTACATTTGGGTAAAGACACTAATGATAAACCGGGATTGTGGAGAGTTTTGAAGACCACATCTGACTACGTAATTTTGATACACTAATATACTTAATGGACAAGGGTAGGGTGACCCTGTGTCCCTGTTGATATGATACATTTTGGAAGGCAATACAATTGTGGTTAGGGAATAATAAGAAGCCAATCATCACTAAACATGCGACAATACTTTGTGACCAATGACCAACGAGAGCTCAGTCGCTATGTCTTCGTCAAGCACGTTATTGATCTATATGTGTATGCTATAATTATAATGCTACGTGCTTGCTTGCTATGCTCTCATTAAACATAATTCCCAAATTACTTGGTTATGCTATGATTATGCTATTACTTGATTGGTTGGTATGATGACCTATTATGTGTATGTACATATGACCACTAAACAACTAAATGCACTTCCTAAACAAATAAGACTTGACCTAACCAATCTTCTTCTTAGAAGATGTCGACTCAAGGGAACACCGATACCAACAACCCTCTGCCTACGACAGAGGCGGAATTTCAAGAACGCATCTTACAGGTCATCGCACAGTACGAGGCCCTTCGCTCCGAGCGCAGCGGAGGTACCTCAGGAAATAACCCACCCAACGGCTGCACCTACAAGCAGTTCTTGGGCTGCCAGCCCCTGCATTTCGACGGCACTGGGGGTGCCGTAGCCTTCGTGCCCTGGGTTGAGAAGACGGATTTTATTTTACGTGTGAGCAAATGCGCCCCAGAGCATCAGGTTACGTACGTTTCCGGACTATTCCAAGATGGGGCTCTGTCATGGTGGAAACTCCAGGTTCAGACAATGGGCGAGGCTGCTGCGTATGCTTTGACATGGGATCAACTGAAAGAACTAATGCATAAGAAATACTGCTCGAGAGCAGAAAGCCAGAAGATGGAAACTGAGTTCTGGAACTTGAAGATGGAAGGACCAAAAATAGCTGAATACGTGGAGAAATTCCATGTTCTATCGCGTATTGTACCCTACATGGTAGAACCAGAATTTAAAAAGATTGAGCGTTTTATTTGGGGATTGGCACCCCAAATCATGAGCATGGTGACGACATCAAAGCCTGCAACGATCGCTGAGGCCATTGATCTAAGTGTGACCCTGACTGAAGAGGCAATCAGGTTGAACAAATTTTCAACCTCTGAGGAGAAGAAGGAGACTCATGTAGAGTCATCTGGAGACAACAAGAGAAAGTTCGCAAACTTCAAGCAGGGTACTCAGACGAATAGCAACAACAAGGCCAAAAAGGGAAAAGAGTACATGGATAAACTACCTCAATGCGATAAGTGTCGGCGACATCATACTGGGCGATGTAAAAATGTAAAGTGTGACAACTGTGGCAAAGTGGGGCACAGCAGGGAAACGTGTTGGCATGAGATAAAACGTGGAAAGAAAGGTAAGGGATGTTATAACAGCGGTGATATGGGGCACTTTAGGAAAGATTGCCCAAGGGAGATTAAACAAAATCGTGGGAAGAATGTCTAACACCGGAGCTAGGGAAGCACGCCAGAATCCAGACATGGCTAACGGTATGCCTCATAATAATCAATGTTATGCGTCTGTTCTATTTGATATTGTTGTCAAATTTTACCTTCAGAATATACTTGTTTTAATAGTAAGCAAGATAGATATCCAGTATTCGATAGAACTAGCTTAAGGGAAACTTTGATGTGATAATTGGGATGGACTGGCTATCAAGCAATCAAATGAAGATTGTTATCCGCATTCCGATGACGAACGGAGAAACGATCATAATTCATGGAGCAGGATACGCCCCTACAGATTATCAGTCATTGAAGATACGGAAGTTTTTCGCACAAAGGATGTGTTGTTTTCCGGGCTCATGTCGTGGACAAGGGAACCAAGGAACCTAAACTCAACGATATCCCTGTGATAAGGGAATACCCTGAAGTCTTCCCCGAATACTTACCAGAATTATTTCCTTAACGACAAGTCAAATTTTGCATCAATTTGATTCCGGGCCCCGCGCCTGCTGTTAATGCACCTTAACGACATACACCTCAGTTGTTGCAAGGATTGACAGTGTAGCTCCAGTAGCTGATAGAGAAGGAAGATAACAGACCAAGTTCCCAGTTTGGGTAACCCCAGTTTTACCCGTCAAGATGAAGGACGATAGCTTTCGTATAAACATCAGACTACCAGGTGCCGAACGAGCTAACCAACATAAGTCAGTGACTCTTGCTAAGGATTAACGAATTACTTGTTTAACTAACTGTGAGGATCCAACTACTATTTTCCGACTGATCAATGATTGAGTGCCGATAGCTACAAGTTCAGAAAGAAAGTATACCGGGGAAATTGTGGGACAATAACTTGTTTTAACTTACACAAGAATGGTGTTTCCTACACAATGCACAGAACGATTCTACACCGAATATGAAACTCTGAGAATCTAGGAAACATGTACTTAGGACCATCGGGGACCCAGGTCCAAATTCACAAAGGTTATTACTTAGGAACCACATCTGTTAACTCAAGTAGGCACCATTAGCCTGATATATATGCCGGTTCTATTGACCAAACAAAAAGTACTTGAATTTCTTTTACTTCTAGCGAGTAGATGTTTGCATCTCTACTCCCCCTTAATGGTAGTTGCATCGCGTTAATTTTCTTCGCTGAGAGCAAACACACATTTGCTTCGAATACTTGGTCATCTCTTCATTTTAGCAGATACTCATTGTTTCATTACCTGGGGACTTATATGTTACGCATGCACCATTTGCTACGCACGCGGTCTCATTTCAAACGCTTCATTTAAGTTCAAATATTATGACGCTAAATCTAATTACTGATTTGTGATTCGAATGACCTACATTATTGCAATTGTTGGCTCTTTTGCTATCAAGTCAACACACTTTCGGGAAGCTTCATTTATTTCAAGTTACATACATGGTTTATCTTTGTGACCATGCCGAGATTCCTTTGTTGATACATAAGTTTGTTGCCAAAACCAAGTTCAATTGCTCGAACTTGTCCATGTCACATATTCAATTTAAAACTCTATATGATGTATTGAGAGCATCATATTCGAATTTATTCTTGCAAAGATTCTCTTGTTTCAAGTCGTAGTAGGTTGTCTGGACTACGACTCCACTAAATCGTTGTTGGTTTTGACACCTTGCGATGATACCCTCACAAAAATTAAAGCTTGAGCTGATTTGGTTACGCCTTTGATACACGGATTTAGTTGCTTATTTATTGACTTGCTCTAAATCAATTTTGTTTATCACAGTTAAAGCAGTCAAAACACAGTTGCGTGTTAAGACAACGGTACCTATATTCATTTCATGATGCGGTGTACCCCCTAACAATACTTTCCTTGTTGACTGAATGCCTTGTGTTACTCATTACCTTTTCATCTCCGATCGGAAATAGTGGTTCTTTGATATTCCACTTTCAATTGAAAACTCTGTGACATTGTGTAAATCAAATCTTCAGATTGTTTCAGTGCACTTTCATTTGATTTCAAACACGGTGAAATTGTTCAGACACCACTATTATTGAATTATGTCATTACGACACCTTGTGGTGTCATTACAAACTTGTAGCTTGTGCTAATCACGGTCAACCATTTCACACAAAACTACACCCACTTTGGTTGGGCTTGTCATTTAAACATTCCGAATGCAACTACGAACTAAGACAAAAATACACCAGGTTCGCTTACATTTCATTCGGTGTATCTTCGAAATTCAAGAATGTCAACACACTAATCCTTACCATTTATTTATTCGAAAGTTGACAAATCATTTCCATATTCAAGTTGTTGATTTTGAGTTCTTATAGCGGATGCTATGGTTTGTGAAGACTCGTTTGCGGATTGTGACCAATTGTTTGAGGATTCTATTGGTCAAAACTCCTTGTTACTCCCTTGTTAACTAAGTTACACTAGACTATACATCTATACATCTCGTATCCTGTGACGTCAAAAGCTAGAACACACACCTTCTAACCTTTGAGTTATTGTTGTTGAAATACATCCTTGGATTCACCTGATGTGAATAAAATTTGATTCGGTTATGGTAGTTATCTACCTCAGTACTATTCATATACATACACGCATGATGTACCTATAAGGAGATAAGGTAGCACAAATTTCGAGGACGAAATTTTCTTAACAGGGGGAGAATGTGACAACCCTCATAATTTGCATGCATCCGTACAATTAATTAATACTGATTAGTGCTTAATGACTGTGCTTAACTACAACTGATGATATAAACTGCTTTATGATTTCCGTATCATACATACATGTGCATCACATTTCATGCTGTCACACTATTTATTACATACAAACTTTAGTGACATACATGATGCACAAAGCACAGTTAGCACAGTGAGCGGATAACTCAGAAATATACTGACAGTGCAAGTACATAGACAAACAGTGTTTTGAGGCCCAGTATGAGCCAGAGACAAGGTACTACATTAGTATGGAGTGTAGGGAAGTAAGGACCATAAAACTGCGTCACTAGGTGATAGTTTAAGTGCCGGAAAGTGCCTAAAACCCACTTAAAGTGCAGAATTCTGCATTTATTATCAAAATTCAGCATTTTAACATGCTAGTAACATGCAAAAGTATGGCAAAATGGTCCTGTATGCTTTCCTAAGTGCCGGGAATTAAGAGTGTCACAAAAAGTTACATAAAGGACACTATATGGAATAACTTAGCACTTTAACGGAACGGTATCTAACCGAACAACCGGACATTACCCAGAACACTAAAATATAGCTAGAAGCATTGTTTTACTTTTTCTGAGCTAGTATTGGTTCCCGAACACTTCAACATATTACATAATACATGAAACACTTAATCACAAGACACTTTTACCTTAACCTTCCACTAATTAACCTTTTACCATCAAAAATTACAATTTACCCCCCCCCCCCCCATATGCTAATTTACGGCCACTAGGTGTGACCCCACCCAAGATCCCTATAATCTTCCAAGATTACCTTAAATTTCCACTAGATATTTCTTGGATTTGATAAAATCTTGCCATGTACTACCTAGACACAAAACCCATTGGACAAGAGCTATTATATGGATTATAAGATGGACTAGAGCTTCATCATTTTCATCACCACACCACTCTTTGCTTCTCCTCCATTCTCGGCCGCAAGTTGCCCCACCACCACCACCATATTTCGGTCACCACCCATCCATTTCAAGGTTAACTCAAGGTGTATCAAGGTGAATTAGGAGGCTCGGTGTTCACGGAACTTGAAGGACCTCTCTTGTGTGCTTTTATCCACTCATTTTTCACCATTGTTTCTTCCCTAGCTTGAAGCTAGTAGTAAGACTTCTTTGATCTTTGTTTACTTCATATTTATGGTGGTTAAAAGATATAACATGTTGAAGTAACAAGAACACTAAAGATCATAAACTTAAAGCTTAAACATAAAGATGATATATGATGAAATATGGTTGATATGATGTTGTTTAGTGAATGTATGATGTTTGCTTGATGATTACTAGTGATGTGATGATTGATCATCATATGGAACTTGTTAGAGTATGATTAAAAACATGGTTTAACAAGTTAGGAGGTGATTATGGGTTTACATGAAATAATCATCTTCTTGATCAAACATGCACTTGAAAGTAAAATGATTTTTCTTGAAGAGTAATAAACCAAGTAAACTAGTAATCTTGTAATCCAAGACTTGTGAGTGATTTTTCCAAAGAACCCCAGTTTAAAAAGATGATTTTTGAAGGATCATGATTTTTATTAAACCTACACTATTTTAAGTGACAAAATAAGTGTAGAAATACTTTGGAAACAATAAGATGTGGTAAATAAACATTTTTGTAAATTATGTTTACAAGTTGTAAACACCAAATCTTTTCAAGAATGAGATTTTAAAAGAAGTAAACACACTTTGGAGGGTAACTAAACCCACTAAATACTTTACCAAGGTACTACACATTTTGTGAAGAATCAAGTTCATGTCATTATGTAAAATATATAATTTTTGCACTTGGTAAGTGTAATATTGTTAGTGATTTGTTGTTGAGTGTTTGAATGATTTTTGAAAAGAAAATGATATGCTAAATAGCATGGACACCTCCATTTACAAAGGAAACTATGGCGAAATTTTCTAAAAATCCCAACACTTAGAAAATATTTTCTAGACAAGTGTTTACTAGTATATTTTAAACTATGTTTTTCAAATATAAACCTCGTCATAATTTTTGTTACAAAATACAAAGTGTCGGAGGTTGGTTTTCGTAAATAAAAGTGGATAAATATATATTTAGAATATATATTTTATACTAAGACATTTGTGTGAATTTTTGCCTACTTTGTGAACTAGTTATATTATTTTAGGGTAAAATAATATAACTTAACGAAATACCATGACATTTACAACTCCAAAATAATACCAAAAATCACAAGGAGTGAAATATAAGTTACACACTTAATATTGTAAAGCCGAACGATAAAACGTAACTTATGAAATATTCCAGAAAATACTCTTATAAATATATTTTGGCAAGTATTATTTTGGAAACGAAAGGAGTGAAAATATGATTTTCATACATATTACCAAGTATGTCATATTTTCGACAAAGAGAATATATTATTTTTGGGGAATTAAAAATATATTTTCCAAAGTATATTTAGAAAATATAAAATTTTTGGGAAAAAATATATTTTCTTGGAATACATTAATTTTTGACAAATAAGTTATATATAATTTCTAAGTGAGACTTGAAAATATATTGTTTTGGAAATATATATTGGGAATATATTGGTATATTTTTAATTGGAATAATACACCGGAATACGACGCCAATACATGGCTAAAGACACACATACAAAAAATACGAATACACATGTATGAGATACCCCCATCCTTGGGAAGGGAATACGAAGTTAAAATACTTGAGAAGTACTAATACAGAAATATTGTTTAACAATTATTCCAAAATGAAGTTTAATTTAGAGTTAAAATAATTATTTTAACTAATAATTATAACTTGGAATAATATTGGGAACACAAGAAACGTAACTCAAAAACCTTCATACTAAGCCAAGGGCATGGCCCGTTAATCTAATAGACATTAGTACACTGTAGGTAGTCGTGTTTGCTGAGGAGACTTGAGTTACACATACTGAAGACGCAATACTATGAGTTCATGTCTCCCCCTTTTTTTAACTGTTTTCAGTTTTACAACTTCGGGGGTGAAATACATGTTACATACTGATTACAAACGTTTTATACATGGTATGATTAGCTAAGGAATGTACTGCTAGATCACGTGAATGGGTAGGCTATTGTCTTAAGACCATTAATCCTTGTGTAAGGACCGAGGGGCATGAGTGATAGATCTATTGGGTGTTGCGAGCCCCACCCATGGGCCTGCGAGTTGGCTGCATGTGGTGACTATGTCGTTCCGCCGGAGGGGCCGGTACGAAATACGCATACAGGTTTGAGTGCTTCCTAGGCCATGTCACTTATTAATGTATTAGCTACACATTAATTGATCTGTTTTTCCTTATTTCTACATACCAGGGGCATACATACATATAGACATACTTTAAAGGCTTATTTATACACATACACATGAACTCGCTCAACTTTTGTTGATGTTGTTCAAACTACATGTATTTCAGGAAATTAAGTATGGATCTGGCGGGTGTTGGAGTTTCAAGTCATGTTAAGTATAAAGATGTCATCCATGGTCTTTAGGTTTGGTCAGTGTGTCTTTATCCTGGATGAGACACGTCTTCCAAACTTTGATTAAAACTAATATCTTCTGACGAGTCCTTAGCGAACTTTTACACAATTCATATGGTTTGTAAAACTTGAATTTGAAGTCTACATTTTAGACAATGTTGTTATGTTTTAAACTCATTTTATGGATGGCAAATCTTTGGTTTTATCATATAGTTGTTTGATATGCTTGAATGCAATGATAACAAGAAACTCACACCATAATCACGCTTCCGCAAAAGTCAGGGTGTGACAGCTTGGTATCAGAGCTTCGATCGTAGTGAACTAGGATTCTTTCTCGAGTCTAGACTACGATCATCAGGGCTCTCACAAAAACATTTTTTACATTGCATACACTAAACGTCCAGATCCAGGGAACAAACATTTTTACAAACAAAATGCACAAATACACATTTCAAAATTTATGTTTATAGATCAGTCTTAGAGACTGAGGGAGGTTCAGTCTTAGAGACTGAGGGAGGATCAGTCTTAGAGACTGAGGGAGGTTCAGTCTTAGAGACTGAGGGAGGATCAGTCTTAGAGACTGAGGGAGGATCAGTCTTAGAGACTGAGGGAGGTTCAGTCTTAGAGACTGAGGGAGGATCAGTCTTAGAGACTGAGGGAGGATCAGTCTTAGAGACTGAGGGAGGTTCAGTCTTAGAGACTGAGGGAGGATCAGTCTTAGAGACTGAGGGAGGATCAGTCTTAGGGACTGGGGAGATTTGGTCTTAGAGACCAGGGATTTAGTCATAGGGACTGGGGAGATTTGGTCTTAGAGACCAGGGATTTAGTCTTAGGGACTGGGGAAAGTTGGTCTTAGAGACCAGGGATTTAGTCTTAGAGACTGGGGAGATTTGGTCTTAGAGACCAGGGAGTTAGTCTTAGAGACTGGGTTTGGTTAGTGTGTCTTAATCCAGGACGAGTCACGTCTTCCAAACTTTGATTACAACTAATATCTTTTGATGAGTCCTTAGCGAACTTTTACACAATTCATATGGTTTGTAAAACTTGAATTTGAAGTCTACGTTTTAGACAATGTTGTTATGTTTTAAACTCATTTTATGGATGACAAATATTTGGTTTTATCATATAGTTGTTTGATATGGTTGAATGCAATGATAACAAGAAAGTCACACCATAATCACGCTTCTGCAAAAGTTAGGGTGTGACACAATTAACGAAAACGGGCCTAACGGAGTTTGGTTATACTCCCTAGAGCATCTACAAACTAACTTAAGGGGCCATTTGTGTAAAAAATGAAAGATATATAAGTGTACAAAAGATCAGGGACTAAAAGTGCCACAATCGAAACTTGTTTAACTTGTGCCACACCTTGACACAGGTCGCTTGGCCCTTGATGAATCCTTACGTGGGCCGCGTGGCAGCTGCCAACGTCCAAAAAACTGGCAGCTGCATGTTCAGCCTGTTACACCGACTTTGAAGCCAAAATTTCGATTCCAGGAGCTATTTTTTGGTTTTAGAATACCACTAGGACACCTGGGGTGATCCTAGATGCCTCCAAAACACCTGCCTTGATCTCCTTGCATGCCATTTTGCAATATAAAGGCACCTAAGTTAATGTGGTCATTTGCTCATTCACTTGCAACAACCACATCACTATCATCTGGAGTCTCATGGCCTTAGAAGAGGATCAAGAAGTGTAGAAAAGATAGCTAGGACCTTATGTAAGTGTGTTAGCCCTTTCTTAGTTCAGTTTATTAGTCTAAAAACCGAAAAGTCAAAGATATCGTAAATTAGCTTTGACCTTCGGTTTAATCACTAATGGTCAAGCCACTGACCAAAATAAAAGTGGTTATGTGACCATATTAAGGTAGGTGATTAACCCTTAAAAGGGCACCTCCTAATTATTTCATTTGACTAGTTAATTGTCAGGTCAAAGTAATAAGTCAAAAAGTCAAACTGGACAGAATTTAAAATAATGATTTAAACTAATAAAACAGAGGTTATAAATTATATTTTAACATTCTAAAAACTTGGTAATTAGTATTAGAACATGTTTAAACATCTCTAACCCGACAATTATCAGTCTAAGGTCGGTTCATAACCGAAAGTCGCAAAAGCTTGACTTTTTCTTTGACTTTCAGCTCTGACCCGATTAAGCTTAATTCTCCTATGTTTTAAGCTTCCATTAGGACTACATTATACGGTAGTATAATCTCCTGGAGTTATATTATCTGGTCCTTAGTAAATGCCATGATCGTTACTATGCTTATAAATGCCATATTTGCCCTTTTGACATATAAATGAGATTTTTAGAAATGTGAGAGGACAAAAACCTTTGCTACTGATATATAAGCTTGTTCCGAATATTTGACATCAGTTCTTGGTCTCAAACTGAAGTTATGCTCGATATCGTAAATAGAAGCTTTTTATTAATTAAATTGCGATATCTTGCATAAGACATGTTTAAACTTGGATTTTGACCCAAAACTCATTACCTACTGTTAAGATATTATTTTTAAGGATTTTTAGGATTTTTGGTCAGATTATAATCGGATTATATCATAGAGTTCTTGTGTAATTCGGTAAATGATGGCAATACCCTTTTTATGCATAAAATGAGATTTACAAATGGTTTGAATGCCAAACCTTTTCCTACTGATTTCATACTTTAAATAAAATACTTTGGGCATTTAAAACTGATCAAAATCTTAGATTTCCACAAAACACTTTAATTATCGTCAATTAGCGATATTACGCTAATTAGGTGCATAGTATGGTCTTAAACCATATTTAACACCTAAGACTTGTTACCTACTGAACTTTCAAGTAAATTTTAATACAATTACAGTAAGTATAGTCATGAACTCGGACTTTCAAAAAATGTCCTGAAAAGCATATGTGAAATGACCAAAATACCCTTTCGGGGCATAGTTTGGCCATAAATGGTAAACCTCACACATATGTAATATCCTACTGATGTAATGTAATAAAATAAATATTTTTACTGATTACCAAAGACCAGAACCTCAGTTTGTTATAAAATCTCTTTTATAATCATTAAAATGACCAAAATGCCCTTGCGTGACTTAAATTGGTTTTATTTACTTTTCGGGAATATATGTTAACATCCTACTGATGTATTAACATATTTTGAGCATAATAACATTGGTGACCTGTATATAATTCATTTGGTTACCCGTTATGCATTTATGCGTTCGGATTGTTTTATGTGACTAGTTTATGTAAAATAGCCGAAATGGGTTTAACCTTATCATTATATCCCCAAATTCCAGAATGTGTTTAGTTTACCCATATTATACTAGTGTCCAAACTTGTCGGGTCTAAACCACAATCTATTCCGGTCTTCGCTTAGTCTAGCGTTTGGAACTGTAAAGTTTCTTTCTAGCTATCCGGTCTAAGTCTTTGACTTAACTAAAGACCCGTTAGCATCCTAATAGGTTATTAAACCTTCCATACAGATTGAGTAGCTTCAGTTGAAGTTATTATCATAAATCTTTAGGAATATACGGCTGAGTTACTTCTCACTTTTAGCTCAGGTAAATACTTTTAACTTATTTTTCGTTATACGGGCTTGGGATACGGTATTATAATAATACCGGTTGGTCGGGTATGAAATCATTTAATCGGATTGTGATTAATAAATTTACATAACCCGTTTTAATCTGTGTTGTTTGATAACATAAACATTGTGGGTTAATATGACCGTGTCCTGGATATCCTCGGCTCATTTCATTTGAAAATGGCCACGACCTATGCACGGGGTGTAGGCATAAACCTGACAGATGCAAATGCTAAAATACAAACCCACATGTTGGGGATAACTCCTTCGTGGGTTCTATAAGTGGTGAGTCGGTTAATCACGACCAGCTTCCAACCGGCCCCAATTGTATGACAAACATATAAATCTGTATACAAGATTATCTTAAATAATTGTCCCAAGTTATAAATGATTTGTGCCTTGTGCACTTAAATCAATTTTCATATATATTTTCAAATGAGTCAGTTAATTGTATTTACCAGTGTAAACTGACGTATTTTTCTAAAGACTGATTGACAGGTACCTCACGTAAATAGACTGGAGCTACTAGGTGTAATATAAGAGGATCTTGTAGTGTGTGTATTGAATGCTTGGCTCAACTCATTTAACATTTAGGGTTGACATCTCTATTTATAGAGAGTCTGGATCATGAATAAACATTTGTTTATTCATGTACTTGCTCTGCAAAAAGTAGCTTTTTGGCATATTCATTGAATCAGTAGATGTCAACTTGCTACTTTCCAAATTGTGTCAAGGCCTTATCTTTAAGACAAGTTGGTTCATCGGAAATTCTGATGATCAGAGTTTACCAGATTCTGATGATAAATACCACATTTTTAATCAGACTTATCATAATGGTCTTTTCTGATCGCCTTCTCTTTTTCTTGATCACTTTATGATATTTGTTGAAGATGTTTCTTTCTTTCTTCTTGTCCTGTTATCTTGTAGACACCTTTTTATTGATCTTCTTTGACTGTATCTTCAGCATATGATCATGTTGATCATCTTTTTCTTCAATACTTATCTAAAAGTTTCCTAACATCTACCCTTCCAGACAGGTCCGACTGCTCGTCTTCGGCAATCTCGCCCTCTTCCAAATCATCTCTGGTGGTATCCAAATCCGGCACCTCAAACACCAGCTGCCAAGATGATACCTCCTCCTGCACCCAAACATCAAACCCATGAACCTTCCAAATCACGTTAACCTTTTCATCGATCCACTTTCCAGGAGGAAGAAGGACGTAAGTAGTGCCTTCCGAGTTGTCTATCTCCTCATGAAAAAACCAACAGCCAGACGACTTTACCAAACAGACCTCCAACACGATCAAAATTTTTCCCTTCACGAAGGCAGAGAGGCAAGCCTATGATCCTGAGACAACCAAATCTGTACTAAGAGACCTCCTGCCCAGACCACACGTCAACCGATTCGAAGAAGCTCCCCCCCTATATTTCTCTGTATTCCTGCCTGATAGAGAGAGACTCCACATCGTCACTAAAGATAATCATAACTTGTAGCCCTCCAATATAAGAAATCACAGCATCTTTGAACCTTGGCATGGCAACCATCACTCTTGCCTTATGCAACGCTTGAATTGTCACACCCCTTTCTTAGGCGGAAGCACGAGGTGTGATCATGAAAGGTTTTCATTGCATACGATTGGTAAACATACTACATGCTCATAAAAATAACTTCAAACACCATTAACATTTCACAACGGAAAACATAGTTTAAGTGTTTACATCACGAGACAACATATTGTTTGAAAGTTTACAACTTTATTCAAAGAAAAAACATAAGCAACATCCATGAGCAAGAGTAAGACCGTGCGCACATCCACTTTAGTTACCTGAAATACATGTGAGTTTTGGAAAAACGTCAACATAATGTTGGTGTGAATTCATGCAGTTCTTGTATTGAACGTTTATATACTTTGTATGAAAAACATGGTATGTATCTTGTATAAATCAAGTATTCCTGTATAAATCAAGTATTCTTGTATAAATCAAGTATTCTTGTATAAATAAAGTATTCTCGTATAAATCACGTATTCTTGTATAAATCACGTATTCTTGTATAAATCAAGTATTCTTGTATAATTCACATATTTCTATATGTATCAAGTTGTTAATGGGTTGCAAGGCCATTAACATGTGACACGACATAGGAAGCAACCAAACCATAGGCATTTTTCTAGTTGTCGATTCACGACGGAGACACAAAAGCACTACTCGATACTAGTTTTCACCAAGAGTGTGGCTGCCCGAAAACCCATTAGATCTAACCTTTTGTTCTGCGGTCTAAGTATGTACACGATTAATGGTGCTTATGGTACCCTATTCGTGACACGATTTCTCGTATCATTCCTCTAAACGCATCATACTTGGTACTAGTTATCAACAAGAGTGCTTCTTGTTTTTGTATCCATTTATAAACATTGTAACATTTATAACATGTATTTCACCCCCGAAGTTATAAAACTGAAATTAGTTAAAGAAAAGGGGGAGCATGAACTCACAACTTTGCGTTCCTTGCGCCGTAAACTTCACCGGATTTGCTTATCTAGCGTCGTGACCTAAACGTGTTTTATTAACGTTAGTCACTAGACTTGTATCGCACAAGTACAAGTCACTATCTTTTATGTATTTGTTCTTGTGTTAAAAATAATTTATATTTTTAACTATGTATCTTACTTATATTATTTTCTCAAAAATAAATATAAGTATCTTGTATTTTTCACCCGAATTATGTATTTTGTCCAAAACTTCATTTCATGTTCATAACTTGTCCAAGTTATTTATTCTATCAAGTAATATATTTTCATAAATATATTTTCTTGTATGTGTCTAAGCATGTTGTATGTGTATTTTTGTATTTTTACTTCTTAGGAGTATTTAGCGTATTTCAAGTCCTAATACACTATTACACGTAATACATACTACATACACTTAGCACAAAATATGGTGATCAATAAATATATATATATTTTTCTCAAAAATATACATACGTAATACCAATTTTAATCTTGAAGAAATCATCATTTCTTAGCACAAAAATTAGGGAAACCTTGATAAGTATTCTTAGATACATTTTAGGGAATAAGTTTCTCAAAAACTTATATTTTTCTAAGTATCAAATTTTTTATAAAATTTATAAAAATTTTGACATAGTTTCCCCTAAAAATGGAGGTTTCCCATGTTTTCAAAACATGTGTTTATTTTCTTTTAAATCACCATCAAACTTCAACAACACATTCAACACCCACTAAGTGTTAAAATCAAGTAAATTTCACTACATCATGAACTTGAAGTTTTTGTAAAAATTTGTAGTATCTTACCATGTTATTTAGTAGGTTTAGATACCCTTAGAAACATGGTTATTTGTTTGTAAATCACATTATTAAGAGATTTGGTCCTTTACAACTTGTAATCACATTTTATAAAAATGTTTATTTGTAACATCTTCTTGTTTCTCTAGTATCTTTACACTTATTTTATCACCAAAAATAGTGTAAGTTTAAGTAAAAACCAAGATTTTCTAAAAATCATATTTTAAACTTGGTTTTCTTCGAAAGTCATTCATAAATCTTGGATTTATAAGTTTACTAGCTCATTTTGTATATTACTTTTCAAGAAATCATTTTGTTTTCAAGTTCATGTCTATG
Source organism: Helianthus tuberosus (assembly GCA_030545235.1). Classification (NCBI taxonomy): domain Eukaryota; kingdom Viridiplantae; phylum Streptophyta; class Magnoliopsida; order Asterales; family Asteraceae; genus Helianthus; species Helianthus tuberosus. The sequence goes on from CM060444.1 coordinate 73,329,723, forward strand.
TATAAGGATGATCTTCTTGTGTTAACATATAATCATCCTCTAACTTACTAGATCAAGTGTTCACTCACAATCTAGCAAGCTCCATGTAGTGATCATCATCAATATTTCTAGTAATCAACAAGCAAGCATCATATATATACTAAACAATACCATTTTAACAAGATTTCATCATATGAAAGCTTCATGTTCATGTTTCATGTGTATGTCTTTTAAAGCTCTAGTGATTCTCAACATAATATGTCTTTTAACCAAGCAAAAATGGAAGTAAACAAGGGTGTTCAAGAGTCTTACAACTAGCTTAAAGCTAGGGAAGAACAATGTTGAAGATTGCATGGATAAAAGCACATGGAAGAGGTCTTTGATGATCCGCAAGCTCCAAGCTTCGTTAGTGACCTTCTTACACCTCAAGACAACCTTGGAATGGGTAGATGATGATTGAAGGATGGTGGTGGTGGTGGGATTACTTGCGGCCGAGAGGTAGAAGGGAGTGGAGTGAGTGGTGTGGTGATGAGAATGAAAGGTGATCATGTGTTCTTATATCCATGTTAAGGTATTATCCAAAGTATATTATGTTTGCAAAGTACTAGACAAATCCTTACACATATCTTAGGGGATTCTTGGGAGATTTTGGAAGATTAGTGAAGATTTGAAGCAATCTTGAGTGGGAGCCACTACTTTGGGCCGTAGACAAGCAGGGGGGGTTAAATGTAACTTTCAAATGGTAAGTAGGTAATTAATTGGAGGTTAAGTGTTAAGTCTAGGGTTTAATGTATTTCTTGCATTATGTAGTATGTTTAAATGTTCGGGAGCCATAACTAGCTCAGAAAATGTAAGACAATGCTTCTAGAAATATTTTGGTGTTCCGGATAATGTCCGGTTGTTCGGTTAAATACTGGTTCGTTAAAGTGCTAAGTTGCACTATTTAGTGTCTTTCAAGTGCCCTTTTGAGATACTTTCAATTCCCGACACTTAGGAAAATATTCTGGATCAATTTGTCATATTTTTGTATGATAAAATCTCGTTATATTGCTGAATTTTGCAGAATTATATAAAATTCAGCTTTTAAAGTGTATTTCGGGTGCTTTTTAGTGCGTATTTTAGCTTCCGGAAAGTTTATATATAAACCCTTGTATGTACTCTTGGGTTTTAATGTATTCTTGTCATTGGACCTATACCTAGGCTCCAATTCTATCATCTAACTGCTTTCTACAGAATTGTTGACACAATTTGTCTTACCGGTGAGTTTACTAGTATTTCTGACGCAACGCTTGTTCATTAATACATAAAGTAATTCTTGTAGTATAAAATGTGCATGAATTCACTTGTATGGTATATAATTAGATAATGCTGACATTTAAGCACATAATTGTAGTCATTAAATAATAATTAAAGTGTACGGAAATTACCGGTTTGGTGCCAGTTGTCACAGTCTCCCCCCGTTAAAAGAATTTCGTCCCGAAATTCAGGCTGAGCTGACTCTTGCAGGAGTCTTCTTGAACAGGTGGGGATAATTTTCTTTGAATTGGTCTTCACGTTCCCACGTGTACTCGGGTCCGTGCTTAGAGTTCCAACGTACTTTGACAAGTTTCACACTGCTCCTTCTGGTCTTGTTGACTTTCCAGTCGGTAACCTCAACGGGTTGTTCTGTAAATTGGAGGGTGTCATCAATATGCACTTCATCCGCTGGGATGATCACGTTTTCTTATGTTGAACTCTTCTTGAGGTTGGATACATGGAACATATCATGTACTCCATTAAGTTCTTCCGGTAATTCCAACTTGTATGCCACGGTACCAATTCTTTCTAAGATCTTGAATGGTTTGATGTATCGTGGGTTCAGCTTTCCATGTTTTCCAAATCTTACTACGCCCTTCCAAGGTGAGACCTTCAACAAAACTTTGTCTCCCACCTCGAATTCTAATGGTTTCCGTCTTCTATCAGCGTAGCTCTTTTGTCGATCTCGAGCACCCTTAATGCGCTCTCGGATCTGCATAATCTTGTCGATTGTCTCTTGTACTAGTTCAGGACCAACCATACGTTTATCTCTAGCGTCTGCCCAACATAAGGGCGATCGGCACTTGCGGCCATATAGAGCTTCGAACGGTGCGGCTATTATTGTCACACCCCTTTCTGCGGCGGAAGCACGAGGTGTGATCGTGAAAGGTTTTCATTGCATACGATTGGTAAACATACTACATGCTCATAAAATAACTTCAAAATGCCAAACATTACATAACCGAAAACATGGTCTAAGTGTTTACATCACAAGACAGCATTTTGTCTGATAAGTTTACAACTTTATTCAAAGATAAACAAAAGCGACATCCAAGAGCATGAGTAAAACCGCGCGCACATCCACTAGTTACCTGAAATACATGTGAGTTTTGGAAAAACGTCAACATAATGTTGGTGTGAATTCATGCAGTATTTGTATTTCACGTTTGTATACTTTGTATGAAAAACATAGTTTGTATCTTGTATAAGTCAAGTCTTTTGTGTACACCAAGTACTCATGTATAAATCAAGTATTTCTGTATGTATCAAGTGTTAATGGGTTGCAAAGCCATTAACATGTGACACGACATAGGAAGTCACCAAACCATAGGCATTTTTCTGTAGTCGATTCACGATTGAGACACAAAAACACTACTCGGTTCTAGTTGTCACCAAGAGTGGGGCTGCCCTGAAACTCATTAGATCTAACATTTTGTTCTGTGGTCTTAGTATGTACACGATTAATGGTGCTTATGGTACCCTATTCGTGACACGACTTCTCGTATCATTCCTCAATTCTTGTATCCATCATACCATTTGTAAATATTGTCGTATTTGTACATGTATTTCACCCCCGAAGTTATAAAACTGAAAACAGTTAAAAGAAAAGGGGGAGCATGAACTCACAACTTTGCGTTCCTTGCGTCGTAAACTTCACCGGATTTGCTTAATTAACATCGTGACCTATACGTGTTTTCTTAACGTTAGTCACTAGACTTGTATCGTACAAGTACAAGTCACTGTCTTTTATGTATATGTTTTCTTGTGTTAAAAATAATTCATATTTTTAACTAAGTGTCTTACTTATATTATTTTCTCAAAAATAAATATAAGTTTCTTGTATTTTGCACTTTGCACCCGAGTTATGTATCTTGTATGTTGTACGTGTATTTTTGTTACAAAAATCATGGCGTGATTTATATTCGAAAAGCATAGTTTAGAACGCACTAGCAAACATTTGTCTAGAAAATATTTACTAAGTGTTAGGATTTTCAGAAAATTTCGCCATAGTCTCCTTTGTAAACGGAGGTGTCCATTCTAAGTAGCATATCATTTTCTTTAACATACAACACGTTAGATCATTCTCAAATAATCAACCCGACATTCTGACATGCAGGATACTACTTTTGTCGTTTCAGTTTTAATATATAAAACTGGTCTGTTTTCGGACATTTTAATAAAATAGTTAACCTTCTCCAAATTTTTACAAAATGTCTTATATGATCCAAATTTTATTGTGCAAAAATATCGGGGTCCAGTTCATCATCAATATTTTATAGAAAATCATTTACCGAACTGCGATCAGATTTGTTATTTTCTGACCGCAGCCTACGTAATAATTCGTTTAAAAATCATCATAAGTCCATTTTACGAAATTCTAGTTGGAGGGTCACACTGACATCAGTGATCATCTACGGTATAAATTTCAGGGGCTGGTTCTACTCAGGTTTCAAGTTATGATGAAAAATATAACACATATTTTCAGCAGAAAAATGCAGCTTGAGCTGCTGTTACGAAACGACCCTTTAAAAATAGTAAACGACTTTGAAAAATTACGATTCCAGTGCCATTTGATCTGTTTTTCGAAAATACAAAATTTAGGCTTCAGAAATTCTGTTTTCGATTTATTATGGTCGGTTTACAGCCCTTTCAAGTTGGCTGAAAATGCAAATCAGCATGTTTCTTTATAGTTAAATCGTTACTAAATCGTATCAACCAATGTCCGAACAACGGGTTTATCAAGACACCAACGATCAAGTAACATGTATGATTTAACCCAACCCTCATCCAACAAGATTTCATCTTCAAGTAAACTTTTATGTTCAAGTTTCTTGTAAAGTTTCATATTCATCATCTTAGTGTTCTTGTTCTTGTGCTTTAAACATGAACATCATACTACATATTTTAACTAAGAAACAAGATGAAGCAAGGTGTAATAAGACTTACTACTAGCACAAGGCTAGGGTAGAAATCTCTAGTGAAAATGATGAAGGAATGATGATGAAAATGCAAGAAACAAGGCTCCTTTGAATGCTCCTCAAGATGCAACCTCCATGGATCACCTTCAAAGCTTTGAATGGAACTTGAATATGATGAAGATGATGGAGTTAAGTGGTGGTGATGGTGGCGGTTTGGGGAGGCCGAGAGAGGGAGAGAGAGTGTGAGGGTGAGGTTGTGAAAAGATGGAGTATGGTTGTGATCTTTGGCCCCTTACTTAAATAGATCTTGTCATAATATTATGGCAAATGAATCAAGCAACAATCACTTCAAAATATGGGAAAATATTATGGAAGATATGTTGGTGATTGTGTGGGTCCACTTAGGGACCAAATTCGGTTGGGGGGGGGGGGTTGGTTGTAAGTATTTTGTAACTAAAGTGTAATAGTTAGTTAATTTCCAAGTATTACTTACATAGGGTATTTATTTGATATGTAGTGGGTGTTAGGGTGTTTGGGGATCACGACTAGCCAAGAAATAAATAAATAATGTGTTTGGCAAAAATTTAGTGTCCCAGGTAATGTCCGGTTATTCGGTTAGATACCGCTCCGTTAAAGCGTTTAATTATTCCGCAAAGTGTCCTTTTGTAACCCTTTTAATTCCCAACACTTAGGGAACTATTCTGGACACTAAAACGTAAATTCTGCATGACGTTTATATGTTTAAAAGCTGGTCATAGCTGAATTTAATAAAATTCTGTACTTAAAGTGTGTTTCGGGTGCTTTTTAGTGCGTATTTTCGCTTTCGGAGCGTCTGTATGTTAACCCTTGTATGTACTCTTGGGTTTTAATGCAGTCTTGTCGTTGGACCTACACTTAGGCCTCAGTTCTAATGTCTGACTACTTTCTGCAGAGTTGTTGACATATTGTGTTTTACCGGTGAGTTTACTAGTATTTTTGACGCAACGCTCTCGTTATTGCATAAAGCAATATTTTGTAGTATTAATCGTGCATGAATTCACTTGTATAGTATGTAATCAGACAATGTTGACGTTTAAGCACATAATTGTAGTCATTAAATAATAATTAAAGTGTACGGAAATTACCGGTTTGGTGCCAGTTGTCACAATTATACTTGTATGATAATTGTTATTGTAGGAAAACTCAACTAAGGGTAGATGAGTATCCCAGCTGCCGCCTAAGTCCATAACACATGCGCGAAGCATATCTTCCAGCGTGTGTATAGTCCGTTCGCTCTGGCCGTCTGTTTGTGGATGGAAGGCCGTGCTTAGGTCTAGCTGAGATCCGAAGGCTTCCTAAGAGGATTGCCAGATTCTTGAGACAAAGCGTCCATCTCTGTCTGAAATAATTAAGATCGGCACTCCATGACGTGCCACGATTTCCTTTAAGTATATCTCAGCAAGCTTTCCAGTGCTGTCTTTTTCTCGGATCGGTAGGAAGTGCGCAGACTTCGTTAACCGATCAACTATCACCCATATCATATCGTGCCCTCTTGGGGTCTTGGGTGATTTTGTTATGAAGTCCATCGAGATTTGCTCCCACTTCCACATGGGAATTTCTGGTTGTTGCAGTAGGCCGGACGGTTTCTGATATTCAGCCTTAACCTTAGCACAGGTTAGGCATTTCCCAACATAGATAGCAACATCGCTTTTGAGTCTCGGCCACCAATAGTATTCTTTCAAGTCTTGATACATCTTGTCCGATCCTGGATGGATCGAGTATCTCGATTTATGTGCTTCATCAAGGATGACTTCTCGATTACCGCCATAGAGCGGAACCCAAATACGCTTCTTGAAGTATAAGGCTCCCTCTTCATTTGGCATCATATATTTCAACATACCCCGGAGGTATTCAGCTTTACGGTTCTCCCCTCGCAGGGCTTCTTGTTGTGCATCACGAATGCATGCAGTGAGGTTCGTTCGAATAGTCATTTCTAATGCTCGAACCCTTAGGGTCTTAATCCTTTCTTTTCGGCTTAATGCGTCTGCTACAACGTTTTCCTTTCTAGGATGGTACTTAATTTCACAGTCATAATCGTTCAGTAACTCGACCCATCGTCGTTGTCGCATGTTTAATTCCTTCTGATCAAATATGTGTTGTAGGCTTTTGTGATCCGTGAAGATTGTACATCGAGTACCATATAAATAGTGTCGCGGATCTTCAAGGCGAATACCACCGCGCCGAGTTCCAAGTCGTTCATGGTATAGTTTCTTTCATGTACCTTCAATTGTCTTGAAGCGTAAGCGATGACTTTTTGGCGTTGCATGAGCACGCAACCCAATCCTTGTCGTGAAGCGTCGCAGTATACCACGAAGTCTTCTGTGCCTTCGGGTAAGGATAGTATTGGTGCATCGCATAGCTTATTTTTAAGTAGTTGGAAGGCTTCTTCCTGCTTGTCACCCCAGTCGTACTTCTTGTCTTTCTGTGTAAGGGTAGTTAGCGGCTGAGCTATCTTTGAGAAATTCTCAATAAAACGTCGGTAATAGCCCGCTAAGCCCAAAAATTGTCGAACTTCAGTTGGGGTTCTGGGGGCTTCCCAACTCTTTATTGCTTCAATCTTGGCTGGGTCGACATGAATGCCCTTCTCGTTCACAACGTGACCAAGAAATTGTACTTCGCGAATCCAGAATTCGCACTTTGAGAACTTCGCATAAAGTTTCTCCTTCTTCAGTAGTTCCAGAATGGTTCTGAGGTGTTGCTCGTGCTCTTCTTTTGTTCGCAAGTAAATCAGGATATCATCGATAAATACAATCACGAATTTATCGAGGTATGGTTTGCATACATGGTTCATTAGATCCATAAAGACCGCTGGTGCATTCGTCAGCCCGAATGGCATCACAAGAAACTCGTAATGCCCATAACGTGTTCTGAATGCAGTCTTTGGTACGCTTTCCTCTTGAATCCTTAACTGATGGTATCCAGATCGAAGATCGATCTTGGAATAGTAGCTTGATCCTTGCAATTGATCAAATAAGTCATCAATCCTCGGTAGTGGGTACCGATTCTTGATAGTGAGCTTGTTCAATTCTCTGTAATCGATGCACATCCGCAGAGTTCCATCCTTCTTCTTTACGAACAATACTGGAGCTCCCCAAGGCGAGAAGCTTGGCCTTATGAATCCTTTATCCAACAAATCCTGGAGTTGTGTAGATAATTCTTGCATTTCGGATGGTGCAAGCCGATAGGGTGCCTTGGCTACAGGAGCAGCTCCTGGAACCAAGTCTATACGGAATTCGACTTGTCGTTGCGGAGGTAGTCCTGGCAGACCTTCGGGAAAAACATCAGGGAATTCCTTCACCACAGGAATGTCTTCGAGTTTTGGCTCCACGGCCTTCTTATCTACAACGTGCGCCAGGAAAGCAACACATCCTTTCCTTAAGTACTTTTGTGCCTTCATACAACTGATGATTCGCAGAGGCGCGTCTTGTTTTTCTCCATGTACGATGAGAGTTTCATCATTTTCCAACGGGATGCGAATGATTTTCTCGTGACAAATAACTTCAGCCTTGTTCTTGGACAACCAGTCCATTCGGACCACTACATCGAAGCTACCCAATTGAATAGGTAAGAGGTCGATGCTAAATCTTCGTTCACCAAGTTCTAATGTTCAACCTCTAATAATTTCGCCTGATTCAACGAGTTTACCATTGGCTAGTTCTATGGAATAAGGAATTTCTAATCTACTAGATTTTATTCCAAGCATACATTTAAATTCCACAGACATGAAGCTATAGTCGGCACCAGTGTCAAATAATATGGATGCAAAGTGATTGTTTACGAGAAACGTACCGGTGACCACATTAGGGTCCTCGCATGCGTTCCTTGCTCCAATCACAAACGCTCGAGCTTGAGCATTGTTCCCCTTTGGGCAGTCTTTCATGAAATGATCCTTCCTTCCACAACTGAAGCATCCTTGGTTCTGCCCATTTCCGTTGCAATTCCTGTTACTAGCACCATTTCCATGCCCACCATTGTTTCTATTACCAGCACCGTTGCGGTTTCCGTTCCCGTTCCTATTTCCTTTTCCCCAACAATTCTCAGTATGGTGACCCAACTTTCCATACTTGCCGCATCTTGGAATGCGACAAACTCCTTCGTGATGACGCTTGCACTAATTGCATTTGGGCAGAGTGCCCATGTATCCCTTAGTTGGAGCGTCATTCATGGTTGCAAGAGTTTTCGCCTCCTGAGGCGGGTTGGAGTCTCGTTTCTTGTTGTTGAAACCCTTGTTGTTGTTGCAGGTTGCTTGGTTCAGATTCGAATGCTTTCTCTTCTTGTCACTAGACGACTCAGCATGCGTCTCGGTCTTTTCGGTTGGGTTCAGTGATAACTTCTTCATACGAACACAATCTTCAGTAAGGCTGACAGCCAGAGTTACAACCTCAGTGATTGTTTGAGGTTTGGCCAAAGTTACCATGTAGCATTCAACGCGCTTAAATTCAGGTGTCACCATATAAGGGATCACCCTCGACAGATCGTGGAACCTTCGAGTATAACCAATAATGTCAGCACCTTCCATGGTCAAGTGCCAGAACTCAGTCTCCAACCTTTGGAGTTTAGCACGAAAGCAATACTTCTCTCTCATACGTTCCTTTAGTTCATCCTAAGTCAGGCCATAAGCGACATCATCACCCAGGGTTTGGACTTGCAAGTTTCACCAAGTCAAAGCTTCATCAACAAATAACCCCGTAGCAAAAGTGACTTACTGATCTGTGGTACACTTGCTCATACGGATGGTGGCTTCAGTCTTCTCCGTCCAGCGTACAAACACCACTGCACCTCCAGTGCCGTCGTAGTTCAGCGGTTTGCAGTCGAGAAACTGCTTGAAGGTGCAGCCTGTAATTGATCCAACCAATTCACTCATGAGTAATCGAAGAAATAATGGAACAAAGACCGTTCATAAATTTCTCCATGTTTAGCAAATCGTCTTAAGGTTACCTTGAGTTGCGTTTCCTCCAGACGAATCTCCATGTCTGTTACGTCTAGCATTGCTCGGTCCTCCACTGTCTTCGGTGCGGTTCGCCTCGTACTGGGTGATAGCTGCGGAGATCCTTTCCTCCAGTAGGGCGTTCAGTTCCTCAGCAGTCCTTGGCAGTGGGGGAGGAGGAGGTTGATCAGAGTCTCAATTGTTCACAATTCTCCTAGGTGCCATGTTCTGACAGAACACAGCACAATAGGGTTAGACATTTGTTTGATATCGTCATGCAAGACAGTAGTAGTATATATATACAGGCATATACCACATAAGTGACATCAAATAATTATTACTCCAGCAGAGTACTTAATAGGCTGGAGGAGGGGTGTTCTCGTTTGACTTTTTCTTGTACTGAGGGAATCTATACGTGACAAGACTTGCTGTGGTTTCTGTGCACTGAGTTTCATAATTATGTATGCATCCATAATTATGTAACTCCTTGCACAGTCCGCACAGTTCGTTTCATCCTCGTATCTCTTCCTTCAGATAAGTCACTGTTTTCAGGCAAAGTCACGAATACCTGAGATATTACATTTCTAGTATATGTAAGTATCACACATAATCGCAAGTAATTCTTAATCACATATAAGTGCTACTCCAGTGCACCCTAAGTCTCGTAGTGTCTTTTCTTGACTCTTTGTAAATAGTTTCAGGTAGTGGATGTCGTGGAAAGTTTTATGCAATGAAAACCCTTTGAAAAATTGTTTTCGTGAAAGGATCCTAGAGATTGTAGACTAGACTCGAGAAGGAATCCTGGTTCACTACAATCGCAGCTCTGATACCAATCTGTCACACCCCTTTCTTAGGCGGAAGCACGAGGTGTGATCATGAAAAGTTTTCATTGCATACGATTGGTAAACATACTACATGTTCATAAAAATAACTTCAAACACCATTAATATTTCACAACGGAAAACATAGTTTAAGTGTTTACATCACGAGACAACATATTGTTTGAAAGTTTACAACTTTATTCAAAGATAAAACATAAGCAACATCCATGAGCAAGAGTAAGACCGTGCACACATCCACTTTAGTTACCTAAAATACATGTGAGTTTTGGAAAAACGTCAACATAATGTTGGTGTGAATTCATGCAGTTCTTGTATTGAACGTTTATATACTTTGTATGAAAAACATGGTATGTATCTTGTATAAATCAAGTATTCCTGTATAAATCAAGTATTCTTGTATAAATCAAGTATTCTTATATAAATCACGTATTCATGTATAAATCACGTATTCTTGTATAAACCAAGTATTCTTGTATAATTCACGTATTTCTGTATGTATCAAGTTGTTAATGGGTTGCAAGGCCATTAACATGTGACACGACATAGGAAGCAACCAAACCATAGGCATTTTTCTAGCTGTTGATTCACGACGGAGACACAAAAGCACTACTCGGTACTAGTTTTCACCAAGAGTGTGGCTGCCCGAAAACCCATTAGATCTAACATTTTGTTCTGCGGTCTAAGTATGTACATGATTAATGGTGCTTATGGTACCCTATTCGTGACATGATTTCTCGTATCATTCCTCAAAACGCATCATACTTGGTACTAGTTATCACCAAGAGTGCTTCTTATTTTTGTATCCATTTATAAACATTGTAACATTTATAACATGTATTTCACCCCCGAAGTTATAAAACTGAAAACAGTTAAAGAAAAGGGGGAGAATGAACTCACAACTTTGAGTTCCTTGCGTCGTAAACTTCACCGGATTTGCTTATCTAGCGTCGTGACCTAAACGTGTTTTATTAACGTTAGTCACTAGACTTGTATCGCACAAGTACAAGTCACTATCTTTTATGTATTTGTTCTTGTGTTAAAAATAATTTATATTTTTAACTATGTATCTTAGTTATATTATTTTCTCAAAAATAAATATAAGTATCTTGTATTTTTCACCCGAATTATGTATTTTGTCCAAAAATTCATTTCATGTTCATAACTTGTCCAAGTTATTTATTCTATCAAGTAATATATTTTCATAAATATATTTTCTTGTATTTGTCTAAGCATGTTGTATGTGTATTTTTGTATTTTTACTTCTTAGGAGTATTTAGCATATTTTCAAGTCCTAATACACTATTACACGTAATACATACTACATACACTTAGCACAAAATTTGGTGATCTTATATATATTTTTCTCAAAAATATACATACTTAATATCAATTTTAATCTTGAAGAAATCATCATTTCTTAGCACAAAAATTAGGGAAACCTTGATAAGTATTCTTAGATACATTTTTAGGAAATAAGTTTCTCAGTGTCAAAATTTATAAAAAATTTGGCATAGTTTCCCCTAAAAATGGAGGTTTCCCATGTTTTCAAAACATGTGTTTATTTTCTTTTAAATCACCATCAAACTTCAACAACACATTCAACACCCACTAAGTGTTAAAATCAAGTAAATTTCACTACATCATGAACTCGAAGTTTTTGTAAAAATTTGTAGTATCTTACCATTTTATTTAGTAGGTTTAGATACCCTTAAAAACATGGTTATTTGTTTGTAAATCACATTATTAAGAGATTTGGTCCTTTACAACTTGTAATCACAATTTACAAAAATGTTTATTTGTAACATCTTCTTGTTTCTCTAGTATCTTTACACTTATTTTATCACCAAAAATAGTGTAAGTTTAAGTAAAAACCAAGATTTTCTAAAAATCATATTTTAAACTTGGTTTTCTTTGAAAGTCATTCATAAATCTTGGATTTATAAGTTTACTAGCTCATTTTGTATATTACTTTTCAAGAAATCATTTTGTTTTCAAGTTCATGTCTATGTATAAGGATGATCTTCTTGTGTTAACATATAATCATCCTCTAACTTACTAGATCAAGTGTTCACTCACAATCTAGCAAGCTCCATGTAGTGATCATCATCAATATTTCTAGTAATCAACAAGCAAGCATCATATATATACTAAACAATACCATTTTAACAAGATTTCATCATATGAAAGCTTCATGTTCATGTTTCATGTGTATGTCTTTTAAAGCTCTAGTGATTCCCAACATAATATGTCTTTTAACCAAGCAAAAATGGAAGTAAACAAGGGTGTTCAAGAGTCTTACAACTAGCTTAAAGCTAGGGAAGAACAATGTTGAAGATTTAATGGATAAAAGCACACGGAAGAGGTCTTTGATGATCCGCAAACTCCAAGCTTCGTTAGTGACCTTCTTACACCTCAAAACAACCTTGGAATGGGTAGATGATGATTGAAGGATGGTGGTGGTGGTGGGATTACTTACGGCCGAGAGGTAGAAGGGAGTGGAGTGAGTGGTGTGGTGATGAGAATGAAAGGTGATCATGTGTTCTTATATCCATGTTAGGGTATTATCCAAAGTATATTATGTTTGTAAAGTACTAGACAAATCCTTACACATATCTTAGGGGATTCTTGGGAGATTTTGGAAGATTAGTGAAGATTTGAAGCAATCTTGAGTGGGGGTACTTTGGGCCGTAGACAAGCAAGGGGAGGGGTTAAATGTAACTTTCAAATGGTAAGTAGGTAATTAATTGGATGTTAAGTGTTAAGTCTAGTGTTGAATGTATTTCTTGCATTATGTAGTATGTTTAAGTGTTCGGGAGCCATAACTAGCTCAGAAAATGTAAGACAATGCTTCTAGCAATATTTTGGTGTTCCGGATAATGTCTGGTTGTTCGGTTAAATAATGGTTCTTTAAAGTGCTAAATTGCACTTTTTAGTGTCTTTCAAGTGCCCTTTTGTGATACTTTCAATTCCCGATGTCACACCCCGACCGCGTAAAACAACAAAGCGTGGCGGAAACATCGGGGCATGTTGCAACAGAATCATTGTTTCATAACCATGGATACAAAAAGTGTTTCGTTTTATTAAACATTGAATATTTACATCGTCTGGAAATCTAAATACACAATTTAAACATAGTCTATCATTGTTATTGAGTCACTAAGGCCTCGTCCAGTCCTATGTGAGCATGCATCCTATCAATCGATATCATTCAACAATACCTGAAACATATGTGAAAACGAGGTCAGCAAAGAAATGCTGGCGAATACATAGGTTTTGTAGGAGTGTCGAATCATGGCTAGTTTAGATGTTGCAATACTTTATTAAAATCCTTGTTTTGAAAAGAGTATAATATTGCAACTTAATTAACCAACTCAAATCAAGCGGGTTATAGTTTATAAAACCTCGTAGCCATGACTCTTAACCCAAAAACATTTGTTTTAGTAAAGCAAATTGTGAAACATCTCGAAATAAATCGTTAATGAAACTTGTTAATAAATCTCGTTAAAAACTCGTATGGTTTATATCATATCGAAAACCTCGTTTGTGTGACATCGTTTAAAAATCGTTTACCCAAATGAACTAAATAACGCCACGGTATGTAATATGTTGAAAACACCTATATATAAGAAGTACCAGCGGCGTATCTACCGTGCTTTCATCACATTACACCCGTCCCGTTATCTAAATACTTAACCAAAAACCAATCGTATATCGCTTTGAAGCTAATCGTTTAACCAAATCGTTTAACTTGTTAATACATCGCGTGAAAACCAATCGTTTACCCAAATCGTTAAAATTCGTTTTAGGTCGTGAAACTACTTATATGGTCGTCTCGCTAATAACATTCAAACCTTCGTGACTCATCCCTCGTCGCTTCTCGTTTTCGCATTAACAAACCCTTACCAAAGGGTAAATTAACAATTACAGATTCAGTCGCTACCCACCACCCCCACACATAACCACGGGTGCAGTAAGATAACGGGATTTGTCAGATCCTATGGTACCATAACCTAATACTGGTCGGCTTGATCATTGCTAATGAATGTCATTTGTTATGTAACCCAACCAACAAGTTCGTTCACATTATCGAAATCGTTATTAGTTTTGTATAAATCGTCATAATCGTTTTTGAAACCATCGTTATAACATCGAAAATCTTTTTGATACCATCGTTAAAACCTTGAAAACATTTAGCACATATGAGTCACCCCAAAACAATTGAATGCAGTAAAATAGGGGAATAATGTACTCGCCTGAGAATGCTTAGAGGTCTTGAACAAAAACCAAGCAAAGCTAGAGGGAGCACGGAATCAATCGGCAGTCTAAAACCATATAAATAAACCGGGCCTGAGTCGGAAGATCGGATAGAATGAGGGCTTGTAGACCAAATGAGTATGGGAACTCATGTAATATGGTTTAACAAAGCCTACATACTACTATGAAACCAAACCTAAGTGCTTTCGACCCATCGCGACCCATTAAGGTAGCTTATGCTACTTTAACGCGTCGTGCGCGCAAAGCGCGTTCGAGACGTCTAACTAGTCCTATGACAAGTATTATATGCCTATACATGTTTTATCATGTTGTATAATCAGTTACGTATAAAAGTTTAGGTTACATAAGCTAAATTACCAATTATACATGAAAAGGGTATTCTGGTAATTTACCTAAGGCATATAAACTACCTATCATACAACTACTCAAACGATGTGACCATAGGGTATAACCTCGGAAGGTTATTCCCTACCTACTATGGTCACCTAATGTGTTTGGTCGGATCCTAATGATCGACCAAATGGGTCGGGTTCGAAGGTATAAGCGATTTATTAGATCGCTTACCCTACGACCCTAGACAACGTGGTAATCAGTAGGCATAATCCCAAGGGACTATAACCAACGTGATTACACTCACGTTGCGAAGTTCAAACGAACTTCGCATTGACCATAAACTGGTCAACGCAGAAAGTCAAACAAAGTTTGACTTTCAGACTCGAAAAGACTCGAAAAGCAATAAAAGAACGAAAGAATACTTACGAAGGGTCCCCGAATGCTAATCTAGATCAAAATAGCTCAGGTATGAAACAAAGGTTTCAACTTAGAGCATTTGAGATCAGATTCTAGTGAGTTTAGAGGTTGGATGGCAAGGGGTATTTATAGTGAATGGTCCACCATTAGGATCGTTTGTCGAAATACGTGCCTTAATCTCATCCGTACATGTGTCGGAACCTTATGGTACCCAAAAAGGCCATTCGCCATAAGAGATCAACATGTGGCAAGGGATTAAGGAGTGGATAACAGCTGAAAACAGGCTGTTTAATACACTGCATCTGGTCTGCAGATCCCTTGCGCACCGTAACAAATATTTGTTGCGGTGCGCGAGGACCAATTTTGGCAGAATTATAGTTTTGGTCCCTGCAGCCCGTTTAAGCTATTTTTGACACGTTTAAGGCCCGTTAACCCCATTTCATAGCTCTAAAATGAAGTTAAAGTATAGGGAACTTAATATGTGCTCAAAAATATCTCGGATGTCGGTTCGTTTGGCCGTACGGTTACGTTGTTCGGTTAATTACGACGAAAGTCGTAACGAACGTAAAAACGGTCCAAATGACGCGACGAATGGATTTTTCTTATGCCAAACACTAGAATAAAATGTTTTAGTGCTTACATAAGTTTTTGGATGTCCGGATGTATTCAGAACGTAAGTTATGCGCAAAAGTGCAAACTTGTGCGCTTTTTTACACTTTTAGTCCCTGAATGACCCAAAAGTATATTTTAGCACACCGAACCCCTCAAAGCCTATTTCTAAGCTATGTAAAGGATATTTAAGGTGTGTTTAACTTATGGTCATGTTCCGTAATGTCTGTTACAGTTCAAATTGGCATACTTTCGCAGTTTGTCATATTTAGTCCCTGTAGACGAATTAACTTGATTTCGGCATACCAAACCTTCCAAAACTTATTTCTAAGTTATGTAAAGGTTATTTAAGGTATGTTAAGCCTATGTCACTATTCCGGAGTGTTTGTTGCATTAAACTGGTTATATTTACGCATCGGTGCGCATATAACCTTCCAGAAAGCGATTTAGAGTTTGGAATTGAACAAAAATTGATATGTGCAAATGATACACAGATTTTTACAAATCCCAAGTATGAAATATAATATTTCATTGGTTCGGTATTTGTTTGATGGCCGTGGAGGCACAGGTGTTACACCCGACACTCAGGAAAATATTCTGGATCAATTTGTCATATTTTTGTATGATACAATCTCGTTATATTGCTGAATTATATAAAATTCAGCTTTTAAAGTGTATTTCAGGTGCTTTTTAGTGCGTATTTTAGCTTCCGGAAAGTCTATATATAAACCCTTGTATGTACTCTTGGGTTTTAATGTATTCTTGTCATTGCACCTACACCTAGGCTCCAATTCTATTGTCTAACTGCTTTCTGCAGAATTGTTGACACAATTTGTCTTACCAGTGAGTTTACTAGTATTTCTGACGCAACGCTTGTTCATTAATACATAAAGTAATTCTTGTAGTATAAAACATGCATGAATTCACTTGTATGGTATGTAATTAGAAAATCCTGACATTTAAGCACATAATTGCAGTCATTAAATAATAATTAAAGTGTACGGAAATTACCGGTTTGGTGCCAGTTGTCACATGAATATCAGTCACCACCGCAATGACCGACCTATTAATGCTGTGTCTCTGAAACCAAGCTTCTTCGCCATCCAGCTCTACCATTTTCTGTGCTGCCATACCTGACCTGGATGGCTCAGCGTTCCTGAGACCAACCGTGGCCCTATACGACTTCCCATTCTTTACAAACGCATTCTTTAACGGGTCAACAACAGGCCTTGGCACGTGATCTGCTCCGATGTTTCCAAGATCCTCAAATCTCCGATGCCTCTTGTCGAACTATGCGAGGACCACACTCAGGTTGGTGTCTCAGAGTTTAACCTAATTCATTTGAGCTAGCACCTCTGGCACATGCACCACGTCTTCCATACACACGAAGCCAAAAATCTTCCCTAATACATCCTTCTTTCTTGGCATGAACACATCCGTGACTGCCTCACATGGATGGAACGCAATCCAGATCATCGTGTGAGGCACGTTATCAGGGATATTTGCCACTAGAAACGTCGTCTCCGGTAATCCATGTCACTAATGGTGTCTGGCGGTTTTAATGGGATAGAGTATTAACATTAACTTGTCAATCCAAATAATTAATTTTATTGTTATTACTAAATATTTTTAAAAACAAATTAAGTCTAATTATATCTATACATATCTTTCAACAAGGGGAAAAATATGGTTTAAAGTGAAGAAAACGTGAGGAAAAATATAAGATGATTTCCAAGGATGGATGAACCACAGATGTGTAGAGAAAAGTAACTCAACAAAGTTCTTTAGTATCTTTGTTTAGTTGTGTTGATATACCTTTTGGCCTGTTTAGTTTTATTTTTTTTCTTAGTTCATAGCGCAATTAAAAAATGAACTGAAAATTCTGGTTTTGTTATGGCTATGTCTTCAAACTGAATCGAACCACCCTGCACACACCCTTAAAATCACCGGTTGTGTTTCCTGCCACATAGTGCGAGTACCACTCTAGTATTTTTATAAACAAGTTAAATCTAATTATATATGTACATATCTTTCAACAAGGGGAGAGATATGGTACAAAGTAAAGGCAATGTGTGAATGATTGGAAGCCACCAAAGATTGACATGTGTCCAAGTGAGGACCAAGGGAAACGGGCAAATGCGCCATTAGGGAAAGGAAGTTGCACATGCTTCTCACATGACATGGACCTAGCACATGTGAATTCCCTAACATTATTAAACATTCGTAACGTTTTATACGTTATTTAAAAAACATATATACATAAAATCGAGCGTGATTTTATTTTTAAATGACCTAACAACTTAGACGTCCTTCATAAAAATTATTCTTTTCCAAAGCAATTAAAACAATACTCTAACATTAACATTTCTAATCCCCACGGTGTACGAAACTCCTTAGCTCCATGAATAATTGAAGTGAACACTCCTAACACACACAACCTTAACGTCCCAAAATTATGTTATGCATCGAATACGCCCCAAACATACAAAAGGTCATTGGTAACACACACAACCTTGTGAATTGATTTAACCCAATGGTTGTATTAGCTCCTCAAAAGCATTATTAAAAGTACAGAAACCGCAACTAACTTACAGTTTTCAATCGTATTTAATTGTTGAAAGCATTATACATGCATGACCTCTGATAAGCTGCCACCATTCACATAGGCCCGTCTAACTCGATGACCAACCACAGTGATTGATATTATCACTAAACCTTCCTAACCTCTGTCACTACGCCAAAATTGGGCTATGGCCACAGTTCGCAAAACTGGGATGCAACACATTCGACTAAATGTGTGGCTAAAGGTCATTTATAAGATTTTAAAACACTTTTAGCCACACATTATATCATTAATGTGGCATACCATTGTATAGAAATTAGTTATCTTTAGCCACACTTTTCAAAAATATGTGACATTTACTAGCCACAACTAGAAAAGAGTGTCCAAATGTGACCTACTGCCACAGTATTTGTTTGATTTTTTATATAAGTGACCAAAACACATCTTTTCGAAACCTTTAGCCACACTTTTAATAAAAGATGTGACAATTACTAGCCACAGTTAAAAGGTGTGACCAAATTTGGCCATTTAGTAAAATAAAAATAATAAATGTTAAGTATTTTATGGTTATAGTTAAACTATTCTGTGTGGCTGAAAGATTTTAATAGTGACTGAAAATAATAAACGTATGACTACTAGTTGTCTTATTTCACACTTAATTAGCCTCATGTGTCCAAAGGTTACCAGCTGTCATGGTATTGTTTTGAATTGTTTTTTCATGGGACATCTCTTTTAAACTTTTAGTTACGTTTTCTGGACATTTGTTTGGCCAAATGTAACCAACTGCCATGGTATGTTTTTATTTTATGTGTGGCTAAAAGTTTGAAATAGTCACGGTATAATGTTTTTATGTTGCTAAAGGTAATAAATGCACATGGTTAAACCATGCTCCGCCTATTGCCATGATCATTAAACCATTTCACATCATCGGTACATTAGGCTGGTAAGTTGAATGTCTGGATGTAAATTTCTAATGATGAAATTAGGGTTAGCATTGATGGCACAAAAAATAAAATCTAGTATAAATAACCCACATTTCTGGTCAGATCGAAATCAACCGGCCATTTCTCATTCTCGATCACAAATTGGTTGTTCTTCACCCCCTAAATAAAACCTAACTAAATTCAATCAAAAAAATACAATGGCCAAACGAATGCTTGTTTCTTGGTGGTATACCGAGAGGAAATTTTACTTGATGATGACCGACAGAAGCAAAATAATTTTCCACTCTGCCAAAAGTGTGCTAGTGAATTGTCAAGAACCGACCTTGTGGAGGTTGCACCAGATGAGAAGATCACAAGGAAGTGATGGTAAAGAAACCAACAAGCAGTTTATTGTTCTTAACAAACGGCATAGAAAAGTAATCAGGGTAATCTATACGGAATTTTTGTCAGAAAAATTCAAGGTGTTGGTGAGCTAGAGCAAGGGGCATGCTGAAGAACATGATCCAGATTTCATATGTTTTTCAAATGATCTTGGTTTTCTAAGGGTGTTGTCTAACCTTCCACTGATTAACCAACTTGAAGCTCCATTTGGAGTACATCTTGAGAAGCTTGTGAAGGCTCAGGTTGAACTGTGGTCACATGCTCCAGAAGATGTGATGGAAGAAGATGAAGATGATGATCTACCGAAGGGAAGCTTGGAGGTCGAATATGATGAAGAAACATATTTTAATGTTTCTTCATGTGTTTCTCCATGATAGTAGTAGTTATGGTGAAAATTGGGTTTTTTTGTACCTTGCTTGTTTATGGATCTTTTATATGTTTTTATGTGTTTTAAATATTTTGTTGGTTAATAGTGGTGGTTGTGGTTTGGTAGTTATAGTGGCGGTTGTGGTAGTGGCGGTGGTGGTTGTTTGACTGGTGGTGGTGGTTGTAAATGGATATTAATTTGATAATACAATATAGTATTTTTGTATTTCTCTGCCCATTTCTGTTGTTGTATTTTTTTTTTTTAATATTTCTCTTGTTCAAATATATATGTCCAACAAGTCATTAATTCATTATCCTGAACATGCATGTATATATTCGTAAAATCATTCTTCTTTTTTTTTTTTTCAATGTATATATTAATTATTAGAATTGCCATTTATAGTTTGGTAACCTTTTAATTTGGTATGTCTGTTTTAGATCTAATGGTTGATGTTTGTATCGGCTAAATAATGATGATTGATGTTTGTATCGGCTAAATAATGATCATATTCAATTGTATATTGTGTAATTGATGTGTGTATGGTGTTATGTTACTATTATATATTGCCATTTATAAACTGGTAATATTGTGCCATATCTAATTTTGATCTACTATCTTTTGGTATGTCAAATGGGTCATGTTTGGACAAATGAGTCAGCAGGACCACTTAGTATGGTCAAATGGGTCACTAGGTTTATTGGTTCTATGGGTGAAATGGTTGGTATGTAGCCTAAACTAGTTGTGAGGACCCGCGTTTTGCATCTGGCCCGTAAAAGCCACGTATCCACACACCCGACATGAAAAGCGAGTTTGCATTTGGGTAGCAACCAAATCAACTCATTCGCTTCGAATACGGATAACCAAATCGCACAATGCAAATCGTCTTTTTGCCCACCTAATAACCAAAATTGGAAAAACATAAGCGATTTTTCTGGCGCAAATCATCAAACTTTTCCTACATGTTTCAATTCGAAACAACTAATTGAGCCATTATTCTTCTATAAAACATATATGTTTGATTTTTAACTAGTTAAGTATGAAACAATTTTGGGCAAAATGTGTAAAACGTTGTTGGACCGTAAAGGATTTTTTAAGGTTTACATTTTATCTATGCATGAATGATATAGCAATTAGGTATATTAAAACTGTCATTTAGTGATATGTAAGTGTACACAAAAAGTCAAAAAGGACATATTATAAACTTTATGCATTGAATGGTGGCACCAAAAGCATAATGAGAGATACAAAATTGAATAGTGTTAGTGTGAGTTGAGTAAATTTTCCAAATTAATATAGGGATAATGGGTCTGCAAGTTTAATTACAGTAACATAATTTTTGCAGGTTTAATGCTATGCAAGTTTGCTTAACCAAGGGTTAATATGGTGAGAATTGATGGATGACACTATTAGTCTTGACAACTGTTTCTTTATTCTAGCAGTTTTCGGCTAAATGAGCTATTTAATGCTGGAAACTACTAGAACATCTAATGTTGGTTCATCAAAAATAGTAACTGATTAAGCAACAAGTTTAATACACATAAATACAAACACAAGGTAACAATGAAGTCATCACAAATTTTATTAATATAAAAAATCTATTAGTCTTTGATAGTTGTTTCTTTAGTCCACCAGTTTCTGGCTAAATGAACTATTTAATATTGGAAACTGCTGGAACATCAGTTAGGGGAGGTGATCCTATTCTTTCTCTAGTTCTCCCCTCTTGCTCGGAAACTGGTGGAAAATCTAATGCAGGTTCAGCTGTCATGCCGGTACTATATGTACCTTTTTCAACATCTTAACTAGACTAGAAGGCGTGAACCCTACCTGGCAGTCCATTTATAATGAAGCTCTTATCTTCAAAAATAAATTCATAAGCCCAATTTTCAAACACCGTGTCTTTTTTAGGTTATCAAGACATTCTCACTCAAGTATTGGGTTGTAGTAGAAGATAGATCTAGGATTAAACAGTTTTAATCCTACATAATCAGTCTTAGTTTTTCTTCCCTTCTTTGGAACAATCATGTCTAATTTGGATATTTCTTAGGATTTTTGGTCCATAGCTCAATAAGTCTTGTATAACTATCCAACAATTTTTGTTATGTCCATCTATTGGCCTGGTTTTTGCTTACTATGCTTGCAGCTACCACTTGTTTCCTTATAATAGCTCTCTTGGCTTCCGTTTCAGGATTGGGTTTTCTTTTGCCTCCACTCTGCCAACCAGGAGCAGTTAAAGGAACGTTGGGATCCGCCTTCAGAGCTTACACTCTGTCTACTTCATATCTAAGTTTACTTAGAGCCTAGTTGTCATAACTTTTGATTGAGTAGGGAGAATTTTTTAAGCCAATCAATACAGACAGCCTCCAAATCATGTGCCAGCAGAGGATCATCTACTAATGTGATCTTAGACTTCTCTAATAACACTTGCTGCATGCCGGTTTCATAGTGCTTGATTTCAAGCAATCTCCTTTCATATACTTGCAGGGCATCCCTCTTTGACATGTTTTTGGAGTTGATAACAAGTTCATCATCAGCAACCTTTTACATTTGTTTCACATTCTCTACTAAGTTAAGATTAGGCCAATCATTAGGTTAGACAATGAAGACACATCAATAGGTTTTTTCGGAGCAGGAGGTTTTGATACAACTGGTTTTTGAGTGGAATCAGCTAAAGCATTGGCATCTACTATTGTTGAAACAACTGGTATCTCACCAGTGGGTCTTTTTGGAGCTGATCTCAGCTTTTTTCGAGTGTGAGAGTTGTGGGCCACATACTTCTACCTTTTTGATATAGTCTTAATGACTTCAGGGTTTGGTCTTTTTTTCTCTAGTGGTTTTGGTTGGTGGTGATATAGTAGATGGTGAGGCCATGGGTGGAATAGGTGTAGAAGAGGGTTAAAATGGATTTTGGGGATTTGGTGTAGGGTTGGGTTTAGGTGTATGTTTTGAGGTAGGTAGAATTGCAGTAGGTGCGAGACGCAGTAGGTGTTGATTTTTCAGTTGTTGACCTAGGAGCAGTACTTGCACTTGATGCACTCTTTTCTATACTAGTAGTTTTTTTGGCCCATGCAGTTGCTCTCATTCGAACCAATACGGTGTTGTTCGAAAGAAGAGTGAGGGGAAGTATGCTTTTCTTGTACAAAAAGATCCTTTGTGAGGATTTCTAAGGAGTTCTAAGGAGTTTAGCTGGTTTGAGGTTCTGGGATCTGATGTGAAGAAGTAGCATCTTATGGATGAGTTTGTGTTTCAACAAGGTTCTCAGGGACCTCATCATAAGTAACCTTTTTCTTTGGCTTTATGGGTTGTGCTTTGGATTTGTACCTTATTGTAATTAGTTTCCTTATTTCTGCTGTGGGATCCTCAGTGATGGGTTCTCCCCTTTCGTCAGCAGGAGTAGTGGGCTCAACATCTTCTACATCTTTTAAAGTTTCTTTTTCTTTATTCAACTGAGTAAAAAAATTGAGCTTGCAAGGATTTAATGACAACCACATGTCCCCTGTTATAAATCTTGCTAGGCATTACTTTTTTAAGGTACTGCATAATCAATCTAGGGTACATTAGAAACTTTTTTTGTGAGTATGTGTTGGACACCATATCATTAAAAATGATTTCAAAGATTTGAAATGATTGCCCAGTCAGAATTAAATAAGCCAAATATTGAGTGTGCATTGGAACTTCTTTCTAATTCCCACTATTCCATGAAAGGCATTGCATAAGAGTGAAAATGGAATTTTAAGTTTGCAAAACATCGCTCTTATACAAAGTTTTTTGGCTTAATTACCAAAATAACCTCTCTCAATGAATTCGTTATGCATGACAACTTTTTCATATTGGTCAATCCCTTGTTCATCACCAAGCTTTAAGGTTCTGGTGAGTTAGGCGGGTGTAACTTCTACCGGTTTTGAACCAATATCTGATAAGATAGACTAAATTTACCTTTCCGGTCTTTCATTACCCTAAAATTTGTCCAAAAACCATTAAAGGTGATCATGAAAATTTGGGGATTTGCAGTACTGGCATGAATATAGGGTAAATTTTTTATCATAAAAATCGTCGCATGGTATTGCGGATGTTGTGGTGATTTGGTAAAATAAGGTAGCAGGTTGTGAGTAGGTCGAAGGTTTAGCTCTTCCAGGATCAATCGATTTAGTAAATGAGTAGTATGGATTTTTAAAAAGGGATTGGTCATGGGGTGACTTCTAGGGGATATTGGCATGTTCCTCATATAGAAGGATCAACAAAGGAACGAATTGCACAATTTGGGTTTGAAATATATAATGGGAGACTTGAGGCTAAGAAAAAAGAACAAAAGTTTTAGGCCTTGTCCAACTAGACGGCACAAACCAATGAAACACTTAATCAAGTTTTAGCTTATCTGGCTGCACAAGGCCTGCCAAATACCAAACTCCCAATCTTCGGCAAATAAAATGTCACAACCACAAGTAAGTGAGTTATTTTATTGACAAGTTAATTCATTAATATTTGCCCCTTTTGTCGTTACATTCTGTAGGTAAAATACCTAGACAATC
Organism: Helianthus tuberosus; assembly: GCA_030545235.1. NCBI lineage: Eukaryota > Viridiplantae > Streptophyta > Magnoliopsida > Asterales > Asteraceae > Helianthus > Helianthus tuberosus. The sequence goes on from CM060444.1 coordinate 73,354,139, forward strand.
ATGTTGGATCTAATCAAAGTACTAGTGCTACCAATCTAAAATGGTGCATAAGGAATTTGTAATTATTTTTTACATAATTTTCCATGTGATTGCTGATTTTCCATAACGTTTTTAATTGAATTTTAGGTCAATTCTGTAATAACAATCTTGGATTTCATGACAAAACTAATGCATCATGTAAACTAGTGTAAACAGAAGTGGTGCAGAAAAAAAAAAAAAAAAAAACTAACAGTGGTAAGTATTTGACAATTTCATTATTTTAATTTTTATATAATTTTCCATAACCTCCTTAATTGAATGTTTTTTTAGGTAAATATGAAAACAAGAAACAAGGATATGCCTTAGCCTCCACTTCCTGAAACATCTCATTTGGAACCACAAGAAGACATCCCACATGTATGTATTGCGTGGAATTTACACACATATATATTGACTTTGACTTTATCATGTTAATATGTCATACATTTTTGTAGACATCTATGTATGCTCTGCATTATTTAAACCAAAAATTACAAAATAATAAATGGCGTTACATAACCATTAGACACACAATCTCCACTTGGTTTTAGTTTGTGTGACGTACTGATAGCAAACATTATATGGAATATAAACAATGTGTGGCCAAGATTTTGATTAGTTGATTTGTGATAAACGACTAATGATCCAATTTACTATTTTTTCCGGTGGACTTGTAGCTCCACTGTCTGACCAACGACAAATGAAAACCGATCTGCCACGATATGTCATTAAATTCAAATTTTTTCTCAAATTTGAAACAAATCAAATTTTTGGTTTTTCATCGTATATTATAAACGATCTGGTCCCGTCACAACGCGCGGTTCCTAATTCTGTAATAATTCCTTATAAAAATAAAAATATTTAAAACGGTTGTTCTTGAATTAGGATTATCGTGTTGAAGAAGTTCACGGCAACAACAGGAGACAGGTGACCTAATTACCCCTGCACAAACCCTAACCCTTCGTCCCAACGTCAAACCCTTGACAAAAATCCTATCATTTCTTCACCCCCAATCCAAAAACTACAATGGAAGGTCCGATCAACGGCGGAATGTTGTACCACGAGGTACAAGAATCAAAACTATGCGCCGTTCATTGCGTGAACACGGTGTTGCAGGGCCCTTTCTTCTCCGAGTTCGATTTGGCCGCACTCGCTTCCGATCTTGACCGGAGAGAGCATCAGATGATGCTTGAAGGCTCCGTCGCTGCTGCCGGAGATGCTTTCTTGACGGAGGAATCGTTTAATGTGTCCATGGATGGTGATTTCAGTATCCAGGTCAGTTATATTCTAATTATTGTAATGGTTGGTTGTGATTTTGTATTTTTAGTTATTGGCTGGTGTTTGATGATTATTTTTTAATGCAGTTAGGGCATTTGTTTAGATTCAGTGTTATAAGACTTGCTTAGGCGCTTGTCGGTAATCGACTGGTGGGGTATAAATAGGGAAGGTCTTGGGTTCAAAAAGAAATTCGCCTTTCAAAAAAAATGGGATTAATCGGATTGAGATTTTATATGTAGTTTGCAGTTTTATCTGTATATACACACATTTTTAGAGGTACTTTTCCTTTAAGTAGAAATGTTTTAACTTCTTCGACCCATATGTTGAAGTAGATAGGATTAATTGTCAGAATTCACAAGCTTTGGGTGGAATTTACAGGCTTTGGCCAGCATTTGGCTGGAATCGCTAGACTGCCACTGGATTTTGGCCGTTTAGGACCGGATTTGACCACTGTTGATCGCCTAACGATTAATTGCCCGATTAGATGAAAATCAGTCGGTAAACCTCCGACTAGCGATTAATCGGAGGCTAGGCACGATTTTTACAACCATATTTAGATTTTAGGGGAACCTGGTTTTTGTTATGCTATGTAGGTTGTTAAGGTAGGAATAGAAGAGGCTTGTATTGGAATTAATTAAAGAGTGTTATTTTTGCAATGTGTATAAGTGGTAAGACATTAAGACCATTGTGGAAGGAGAATGTGCAGTGCGGCTTATGAGTTTTCTGCTGAAAGCATAGTTAAAAGTCATCGCCATTCGCCTCTTGCGCCTAGGCCCATTTTCCAGGCAAAGCGAGGCAATTGCGCCTTAAGTCAGGCAATTGCGCCTTAAGTCAGGCAATTGCGCTTTAATTCTCCAGGTGATGGTTTAGGCGCAATTTTCGGCGAGATTCCGAAATTCCAGAGAGTTTTCGGCCGAGTTATTTAAATCCGGCAAAATTCTAGCTAGATTTCTACTTTAATCTAACGAAAAGTACTTTTCTACACTAATACACTAATATTTTAGAACTTTTGGTACTAAATAGATGCTACTAAATGTTATATATAATAGCTTTACTTTATTTTATTTGAAGAATAGTACTAATTTTCTAATAAATAAAGAATTATATTTTTTTTTTCACTGTGCTCTTTTCTTTTATCAGGCCCTCTTTTTTTTTTTTTTTGCGCTTTGCGCCTATGCCCTAGGCGAGGCCTATGCGCCTTGAGTGCGCCTAGCGCCTTTAATAACTATGGCTGAAAGTATGGAATAAGCATTTTGTATCTCGACCAATAATAGTCATCGTCGCTTGATATACACATGAACTTCCTTTTTCTTGTTGAATGTATATATTGACAGTTCACGTTTCAAATTTAAACGGAATGTAATTTCCGCTTTCATGACATACATGTCCTTTAACCGTTTCTGGGTATTGGAATGTTTAAATTCCAAATCCAATTCCTTCCAATTCCTATGCAAATTCTAATTCCATTGCATTCCATGAAACGAACACTACCTAAGTGTATTGTGTAATAAAGCACTTAACACGAAGACGATATAAAGTCAGTCTTTAATCAAAATGCTGGACTGATTTTGAGCAGACCATAGTTATCAAAAGCGCTAGCTTTTGGCGCCTAGGCGGTTTATCTGACCGATGCGCATTCATTGCGCTCCTACTTCCTTGGTATTTATAGCGCAACAATAAATACTAAGTAATCTTTTTTTAATTCCTCATATTTTGCAGGATTTATAGGCATTATCACATAATCCAGATCTCCATGAAAGTACAATATAAATACAGCCTAACTAATCTCAGCTAAACAAGGAAAGGATAATTACAAAAGATACAAGAATATAACTATACTAAAATATACTAAATACAATATATTCTATACAGAATATATCGGCTAATAATATCCAGGTTATGAAGATTGATGAAAAACTTTTGGTTTTCATGTTTTACCATTTATTACTTTATGAACTTTCTGTTTTCAAGTATGAACATTTTGGTTTTGGAGTATTTTGGTATTTGAGAGGATTTTTGGTACTTTATGTTGGTATTGGAATATTTTTGTATTTGAAGAAAGTTTTATTTTTCATTACATATATATTAATTATTTTTATTTAAGTGCGCTTTTTTTTTTCTCGGGCCCACGCTTTTTTTTTTTTTGCGCCTTGAGTGCGCCTGGCGCCTTAAATAACTATGGAGCAGACGGGCATTTGGTATATAGTGAAATTTAAATTTTACGGTCAAGGATCCATGCTCTCATCATCTCTTCTTTTGTGTTATAAAATGGATGATAAGAGGAGTTAAGATGCTAGTTAGTTATGAGGGGCTTGTTTGACATTTTTACACAACTATGGAATTTTGTGCTTAAATTAATCGATGAACCAGGCACTATAGTAAATTACAGACGGTACCTTAGTAAGAGTCTGGAACCAAATATTTATTTCTCGGTGTCTTTTGAAACATAGAAGTTAAAATGGTTTTATGGATGATGGTGATACTTCTCAAATCTTATAGGGTTTTAAACGAAGATAATACTTTAGTATAAATCGTCTTTTAAAGGTCATTATCAATGCATGAAATAGGCAGAGGGAACATTAGAATTATGTGTGGGATGTTTCTTTTGGACGTTGAGTTGTTAGACAGGATTTTGTGGTAGATTGAAGGACTTTCAGACGTCGCTGACGATAAGAATAATAATTGCCAAAATACGAAGTATAATATAAAACCAAGAGAAGCCGAGGCAAATTTAAACAAGTCGCTAGAAATTGCCAACCAACAACTTGTTTTTAATATTATTGTTCATTCGTTTTACATTTGACCATCTTGTTTTGTGTACAAAATATTTTCTTAGTTCCAAAATCGTAGATAATTATTTAATTATGCTAGTGAAGACGTATTTATATGTAAAACCACATATATCATACATATTTGTGTGTGTATGTAGATATGTATGTGTCTGTGTATTAGACGTCTGCCCCTCATGCCTTAGCTAACACCTTTAATTGATTACGGGTAAATTCGACTGGAGATATCATCTACATATATTAATATTAATATTAATATTAATATCAATATCAACCCTTGAGTGAATCGTCTAATTACCGACTCTTTTCTAGTAGCATGTATAATAACAAACTTGACAACCTAGTCTTTCTAAATCTCTAGCAAAATTTCCAACCAATATATATATCAATATTAAGGATGTTACAGCTAAGAGGATGTTTTAACGGCGGGCTTTTATTGTCAAATCGTCAATTGGTTTGGGTCTTAATCTAATTCATTAACACTTAACAAAACAAAGTTATCTATCCATTTGGTCAATCTTTTTAGGTGTGTCAATATTAGGGTTGATATATGATTTGTTTGAGTCGGTTTGTATGTATATTAAAACCAAAACTTAATTTTATTTTTTTGTTTTTAGAACTTGTCAATATTCAAGTTTTAGAAAATCATTAAATGTAAATCAACATCAAATCTTTGCGTTACGTTTTGTTCTCGTGAAGCCATATCTTTTTAAAAGATGAATATGGTTGTTAATATGTAGCCGTATTTTTTTAATAGACAATTCGTCTACATTGTTAATATTATTCCTTGAGAACAAAATTGTATTACCTTACATTCTTATAAAGAAGTTCAAGAATTTTGCTTATATTGAAGACAAACTTTTTGAACCTTGATATGTTACCATAGCTGTTGAAGGCGCAATGCCGCAATGCACACTTAAGGCGCTTAAAACGAGGGCTTTTTTAGGCGAGGCTTATAGTATAAAAATACAACTTTTAGGGGTTTTAGACATGTTTTCGGCTTATTTAGGGGTAGTTTAGGTGTTTTAGGTTAATTGCAGGCTTGTTTAGGGTTGTTATTATTGTTTCAGACGTTTTTCAAAACCTATTTAAACGATTTTTGGCCGGAATTTCGTCGGAACTTGGTTTGAAATGCGTCCGAAGGCCTGAAAGTGGGGCTTTTGAAGCGAAACAAGAAGGCTGTGTTCAGCGGTTTTGAACCGAACCATGAACATTTTCCACATATTGAAGTTGCATTTCATAGTATGCCAGAAACTCACTTATATAAATGTGCTAACATTGCTCTTTTTAATTTCGCTACAAATTGCTATTCATATACAATGTGTTGCCTAGAGGGTTTGCTATATATCATATAACATTTTGCAGTTTCTTAACATATGTTATTGGAGCATAAATAATTAAATCTAACATACATCCAAAAATTAAATGTTTGCAGGTGTTACAAAAGGCATTAGAGGTGTGGGACCTACAGGTGATTCCACTCCACAGTCCGGTAGCCGAACCAGCGCAGGTGGACCCGGAACTTGAAAACGCTTTTATATGCCATTTGCAAGACCATTGGTTCTGCATCAGAAAAGTCAACGGGGAATGGTACAACTTTGACAGTTTATACGCAGCCCCCGAACATCTATCAAAGTTCTATCTTTCCGCATATCTCGACACGTTAAAAGGTTTCGGGTGGAGCATCTTTTTGGTCCGGGGTAACTTCCCAAAAGAGTGCCCGATGACATCTGGTGAAACTACTAATGGTTTTGGTCAGTGGCTGCTGCCCGAAGACGCTGAACGTATAATCAAGTCGTGTAATTCCGGGCAGCGGCAGCAACACCACCAACAGCAGCAGTTGCAGCCGCCTAGAACTCCGCCAATGGAAGAAGATGATGATCTAAATGCTGCCATTGCCGCTAGTTTGAGAGACACCGCTGGTGAAGCTGGGACTTCTGGGAATGATCATGATGATGATCTGGAGGCCGCGATAGCCGCTAGCTTGAAGGATTCTTCACCGGTGGTGGTAAACAAAGAAAATGACGCGGTAACTGCACCAGTGGCAGTAGCCACCTTGACTGATACTACACCGCCAGCGACTCCTGTTACTGGGGGTGAAGACATTGCATCGGAAAATGAAAGTAAGAAGACTGGCTTACAAGATAAGTGACTCGGTGAACATGCGAGCTACATGTACTTTGGTTTGTTGAAAAGAAACCCTCTGCTTTGTTGTAATGACTTGTCAATTTGTTTTACTTTTATTTCATGGATTTATAAACTGTGAACAATTTGGGTTAACAAAATAAGACAAATTTTATGGCAACCAAATTCTATAAAGTAAAGCAGTTATCATAGTTAATAGCTGAATAATTTTTTGGGTAAATTACTTTTTGAGTCCTTGTGTTTTATGGGTTTTAACTAGTTGAGTCCAAAAGCAAAAAGTTTAACGACCTGAGTCCCTATAAGCATTTTCTTTAACCATTTGAGTCCAAATTTCTAACACTGTTAGAATTATCCTGTTAACTTTTGTTAAATGACCAAATTACCCTTGTCCCCTCCAAAACCCTAACAAAACACCCAACTGCCTCCCATCCCCTTCACAATACATATCCTTTATATCCCAAACCCTAACCCCACTCTCACATCCCCCCACAACTGCCTCCCATCCCCTGTCCCCATCCAAAACCCTAACTGCCACCACCGCCGCCGCCCCACTGGCCACTGCCCTGTAGTTAAAACCCCTAAAATACCCAATTCCATCAAATCAAAATGGTTCGCAAATCATAAACATTAGGGCTTAACATGGTAACAAACGAATCTTATGCCCCGCATAAAACACTTTGTTCTTCTTCTTCCCAATCGAGTTAGGGTTTTGTCCCAATCGTAAACCCTAATTCAACCAGTACCGGAACCGGTTAACAATGGCGGACGCCGTTTGCAGAGTGTTACGTGACGAAGCACTGGAAGGTGAACACGCAACGTCTCTCACCATTAACGACTCTGTTGATTCACCGTTCGGTCCCACCGTCTTCAATTATGTTTTTACTCAGCTTTCGTCCTTCATTTCATCCGGAAAATCTCAGTCTCGGTAAGTTTCCGATTTTGTTTAAAACCGTATGAATTCAGCTTTTCAAGTGTTAATCGAATTCGACTAGTTATATAATATATTCATATCTAGAGGTTCATTCGGGAACAAGTGGAGAACCGTCTAATCCTGAATGTCTATTTATGGTTTAACTTTTAGGGATTTTGATGGTGTCGAAGGTGGGGTTTTGATGGTGATGTTGGTGTTGAAGGTGAGGCTTTGTTGGTTGTCCGAAGGTGCTCTGATGTGATGGTGGTGTATGGTTGGAGGTGAATACTGTACATTATTGTAAAGTCTTTTCCAAATGGAATATAAAAACAACGTGCATATTCTATGCTTCAATCTACTCTTGACATGATTGAATGATATCAATGTTTCATTGTAAAGTTCATAGGTTAACTTTGGTAGGCCGTCATGTCAAGTTGAAAGGCAATATTTGACCTCTCTATGTTGAAGGACCCAAAAGTTGATATAGTTGAAACTACTAAACCATAGTGTAAACTACCTATGTTACCAACTTATGATAATTTTTTAAAAGCGTTGGCAATGCCCTAAACGCTTACATTGATATTCTTTACCACGTAGACTTTAAAAAACAAGCATAATGTAACCAACTTCTGGTCAGTTGCACGCAATAAAACATTTATGCGTATAACTAGTAAATATCATTATCAAAGTTATTCTTTTTTCTGCTTGCTTGCCTTGCTATATTCTGTTTGGCCTTGGTTTTAGACTGGATCATGCTCGAAGACGAGTATCAAGTATTTTACAATCTTGATTAAGTCGGGTTAATTAGGGGCGGATCTAGCTTAAAAAAATGGAAAATTTTAGTGTAAACCGTGTATGATAAAAATAGTGAAAATTATTGAGAATTTAGCAACCCCTGAAAAAAATTTCTGGATCCGCCACTGGCTACACTTGAGCAAATATTAAAATACCCCTAGAGCCAAATATTTTTTTTACGCTACCGCTGAATTTTTCTTCTATATCTGCTACTAGGATTAATTCCAACCCGGTGGTTCAATCGGTTTGTACATTAACACAACCCATGAGGAGTCGAAGGACCATCTAATTATGATGCAAGGGACCTAAGCAATATGACAAAGGTGTTTTTCTAAAGATATCTTAATCAACATATCATATAAACTTTAAAAAGTACTAGTTCCGATATAATATAAAAAGAGAACGTGCATGACAAAAAGGTTATGTAATCTTAGTTTATAAGTATAAACTTTTTATAAACATTCATTTCATTAATAGGATTAATAAAAAATATATACTATTGTTTCTTATGAGTTAAATAAATTTAGAGTTAAATGCCTGGTTGGTCCTTGTGGTTTGCGAAAATTGCAGACTTGGTCCTAATGGTTCATTAATTACATAGTTGGTCCTTATAGTTGTAATTTTTGCACTCGGGTGGTCCTTATCACTAACCTTTGTTAGTTTTTCAGTTAAGTACATGTGAAATTATTATATTACCCATGAACAATTAAAAAAAATTAAAAAAAAGTATAAAGTAAATAGGGGCCCACTATTTATCTTCATCATCACCCCTGTCTCTTCACCATCGTCCATCACCACCTTCACAAATTAAACTCACCTCCTATAATATCCCAACCACCAATGGAAGCAACTCTGGCGATTGTTCCAAACTCCGGTGACGACCAACCACCTACAATAAATGTCGGTGGTGCTGAGGTTGGTGACGACGGTGGGTCAATCAGCGGTGAATCTACGGAGGTTGGTGACCGGAGTACCGACAGAAACCGGTGGCCGAAACAGAAAAACGAAACCACCACCACACCTCCTAATATATTCTCCCCAATCAGGTAAGATAAGTAGGAATTTCACATCTGAATCATATTCTGGGGTTAATTATCCAAAGAGCCCTTTGATTAGAGGCTGTTTTGGGTATTTTGCGGTTGACTGGGCATTAGAGTTTGATTTTTATGAACAGAGGAATTACTAATTAGCCTCTGTTTTTTATATTATTATTGTAAGTGTGATTCATTAAGGTGTTTTGGGTTAATCATTTTGGGGATATTTAGTTTGTTATTGAAAGAGTATTAGGGTTTCGATCTTATTGTCTCTCTCTTTCAGTGTTTCTGAACTGAGTACTCAGTTTTTGGTGTTCTGGTGAAGTTATTTGGGGATTTGAGTATTGATCATCTCCAATTTGATTAATATGTGTGAAATGTTGTTGTCTGACGAGTTTCTCCGGTGAAAGTGGCGGTGTGGTGGTGGGCTCGTTTTTCCAGCAGCAATGGCGGTGGTGAGTGGGAGTTCAGTGGTGGTGGAGGTAGTTGCAGGTTGTGGTGGGTTGTGAAGGTGGAGTAGGTGATGGTGTTAGAGTTTTTTTTAGAGAGAGAGAGGGGTTGAGGAAGATGAGTAGTGGGCCATCTTCTTCATATATTTTTTTATTGCTTTTAATTGTTCAAGGGTAATATAGTCTTTTTACACATAGTTAACTGAGAAATTTAACAGAGGTTAGGTCAGGGGACCAACCGAGTTCATTTTTAACAACTTTTAGGACCACACATGTAATTAGTAAACCACTAGGACCAAGTATGAAATTTTTGCAAACCACAGGGACCAACCAAGTATTTAACTCCTAAATTTATCATGGAAGGAATAAACGCGTAGAATTACATGATTAGCTTGACACCTACTTTCCTAGAAGTTGTAGCAAACCGCTCTTAACTTACTTTATTCTCTAAATCATTGCTATCACCCAAACCAACCCAACGACATTTGATATTAAGGCTACTCGGTATGGGGTTCGTCCCCGGTGCGTCTTGGTTCGGCGACGGGGTGAACACCGTGCCCCCCCCCCCCCCGTCGCGTCGTCCTCGTCGAGTTCTCGCCGTTTGCGACGGTGCAAAAGTGGTGGGGCCCAATCCAGAAAGTTACCGTTTAAAAAAAAAATTCCATTTTTTTCAAAAAACCAACGGTAATATTTAGAAAATATATAAATTTCCATTCCATTTTCACTTTCATTCACAAAATTAACCCCAAAATCTCATCCCTCTCTCACATAATTTTTATAAATCTTCTTCCACTTTTATAAACCTTACTCTATCATGGATCCCTTCAACAACCCGAGCGACCCGAACAAGCCGAACAATCCGTATAACCCGACGACTCCCATCAACCCGACCCAACCTATTGTTTTCTCGGGTCGGGGATATTATCCGACGCTAGAACCGAACCAATTCTCGCAATATTCATCAAATGCGTTTGCATCATTCCAACACTCGCCAAACCAATTCGCTCAATTCTCTCAAAACAAGCCCTTCAACAAATGATGATGCGGGGTGCTTATAATTTCCCACCGAACCCGACACCACCCATTCAACCCCAACCGATCCCGACGCAACTCTTTCAACAATCCGAACCCGACGACGATGTGGAGGTTGTTCCCGAAACCCAACCGCCTAAAGGAAAAGGAAAACGAAACAAAGGCAAGAAAGTGGTGGGTGATCAACCGTCCAAACCAAAGGGGACTAAGTGGACGCCAATCGAAGAAGAAGCCTTAGCCAAGGCTTACATTGGCACGTCTGACCACCCGATAAAAGGTTCGTATTTTTTTTAAGGTTTAATTTGTTTTTTTGTTTATTTTTATTTTTTTAAAGGTTTAACAGTTTGTTTTTTTTTTAAGTTTAATTTGTTTTTTTTTTTGTTTTTTATTTACTTAACAGTTGGTTTTTTTAATTGTTTAAAAGTTTGTTTTTTGTTTTTTGTTATTTACTTAACAGTTTGTTTTTTTAATTTGTTTTTTTTTTTATTTTGTTAACACTTTATATATTTTGTTTGTTTTTTATAGGTAATAACCAACCGGGTGACGGGTTTTGGGCAAAGGTTTTGGCTAAGTTTCTCGACTATATGGGCCAAGGCGCGTATCGAGATGTCGATTCGGTCTCATCAAAGTGGCGGAAAATGAACGCGCTCATCAATAGGTTTTGCGAGGAATATAATAAGTTATATACAAGTGACCGTCGTAGCGGCATGAGCGACGACGATGTGTTCAGAATGGCGTTGGACAAGTATAAGGCGAACAATGGTAATACCAATTTTGCTCACGTTCGCGCGTGGATGGTTGTAAAAGACGAACCAAAGTGGAAGCCGATTCCCAACGAGGTGGCGATGGCGAAACGCCAAAAAACATCGGAAACGAGTAGTTTTAGCGCCGGTGGATCGGACGCTAGGTGTAACTTAAACTTAAATGATGACGCCGACTTTGACGAAGAGGAGTACGCCGTACATGAACCGGAGCGTCCACCGGGCCGAGACAAATCAAAGAAGGAGCGGGCAAAGGGGAAAGAAAAGGAAAAGGTGGACTCGAACATGGTTGAGTTTATGGAACACTTAAAAATGTACAATGACGTCACGGCCCAAAAGACGAAGGCGAAGGACCGGGCCGCCGAAGAAAAAGCTCGTGTAGAGGAAGAAAAGTTACGCGAGAATGTGCGGTTGTCGAATGAGAAAATCCGAATTTCCGGTGAAAAAAATCGGCTCAAGGAATGGGAAATAATGATGATGAATGTCGAGGACGAACCCGAGCCGAAACGTTCGATGTTGAAAAAACTTCAAAACGACATCATGAAGAAGCATAATATTATTTAAGTCTATGTTTTTTTAAGTCTTTGTTTTTTTTTTTTTATTAAGTTTATGTTTTTTTTTATTAAGTTCATGTTTTTTTTATGTTTATGTAATGTGGTTTTAATATTAATGAAAATATTTTGTTACTTTATTTGTTAAATGTTAAAAAAAAGTTGAAGATTAAAAAAAATAAAAAAAACATAAAAGTGGTGGAGGATGATGACTAGGACCATCTTACCATGCCCTCTAGTTTTGGAGGATGGACCATCCTTGGGAGGATGATGACGTGGCGCCTACGTGGCGGATCATCCTCCAAGGATGGTCCATCACCATACCGAGTAGCCTAATATTACAACTCCAAACCCCAAAATTATAAGAAAACTGAGAAAATCATTATCGACCAATCTTTTTTATTTTCTTTTTCATTTTTTATAAATGACAATTATCTTTGTTAAAAAAATAATATGCAAGTCTCGAGCTACATATATATAAATTAGACAAAATGTAAAACAAAATTCGAGATATAAAACCATAAACCTAGGTGGACCATTGCAGGGGCGCCCGGAGGGGTGCGGAGTGGGCGACGGTTCAGGACCCAAACCCTCTGGGCCCAAAAATTTATTTATTTTTTAATAAAGTTACGCGGTAGAACTTAGAATATATAAGTACTGAATTGGAAAATAACAAGATGAGGCCCATGGTCTGGTGGTTTACATTTCACTTTATTACCAAAGTATGTCTTGGGTTCTAATCTTGATAGCTTTATTTTTAGTTGATTTTTTTATCTTTATATTTGTTACCTATGCATTAAATGTAAATGATATTAATTGACTGATTTTGTGTTACATTAAATCAAAATGGGAATCGTAATTATTTCTCAAATCTAGTTTAAAAATGCTTATTTATGTTAATTTCTTAAAATATTATTCAATCTACAATTAGTTTTGTGTGTTCTATTTTTTTTATTAAAAAGTCTTATCGTGTTTTCTTTCTACGTTTCGTTGTCTAAATGCGTGTGTGATGTGCTTTTTTTCTACGTTTCCACATAAAAAAGCAGCCCGCCGCAACATGCAGGTGATTCCACAAATTTTTAATTCATTTTCATATATTTTAGGGGCTCGTATTTTATCTTCGCACAGGGTCTGGTCAATATATTTTCGAAGATTTTCGGAGACGGCCCTGGACCATTGCTTCGTTCTTATCTAGTGGTGTGTCTACGTTGTGACCTTATGGTATCACAAAAATATGATACAGTTATGATACGTAATTTATGAGTTTGAGTCTAGTCTAAACGAGTTTGAATTGGTTATGAGGTGAACACGCAGGGGCGAACCCACATAGAGTGGGTCTAGGTCGCCGGACCCCAATGTTTTTTAAAAAATTAGCAGATTCGGTATATTAAATTGTAAAATGACCCCATAAATACAATTAGGTGGACACTATAGATTGAAAAGGAAAGTTGGTGTATTGGTAAATCCCTCTCTTTACCAACAAGCGGTCATGGGTTCAATCCTTGTATATCCCGTTTTTCCTGTTTTTTTTTTTTAAATCTAGTTCAAACCTCGCTTTGACCTGACCCAAACGAGGACCGATCCGAAAATTTTAACGTTTTGTTATAAAAATTTTGAACACCGAAAAAAATAGACCCTATTGGAAAAAAATCATGGGTCTGCCACTGTGAACACGTGAACATGATTTGTTAGACGGCCCGGTGTGGATGATCCTGCCGGGTTCCGAGACTGACCCGCTTAGTTTATAATTTTCAACAATGTGTTCCACACCATTTTTTATATATAGTTTTCAAAGGACGATGAATAGTAATTTTAAATTTAAAATAATATATAGCTTTTTAATATTTTTGTAACGCCCGACTATATATATCAAGATTTTGATAATAAAATACACATTTTAATACTAAAATGTGACTTTACAAAAAACTTGTCATACTAACTTTCCCATATGTTCACAACATTTCTAAAACATGTTTGTAAATGTTTACATACTTCACTTATAACAAAACAAATCAAGATTTGACGCGGAAGCTTCATTTAACGTGTGTTCGGTTCTTGCTCGTCGCTTGGTCTTCATCCGGTTATCCCTTGACATTCACCTATGACCAAAACCAACATAAAAGTTAGCTTTGGTAATGTTAGAATGGGTATAACAAGCTTCATGAGTGAAAACAACAAAAATTAAACAATTTCAGAATTTGGAGGGGGCGTGGCGCTACACCTAGGGGGGGGGGGGTCGCGCTACACCTAGCCCCCTTTTTGACAGCAAGTTGTTTTATTGTTGTTGCACTTTGCCCTGCTACGAAAATTCACCAATATTAACTTAGAACTTGCATAACTTTCAATACACTAGTCCGTTTTACGTAATTCTTTTTCCTACGCGTTCGTAATTTAATCCTCCGTCTCATGGAGTAAAAATCCGACATCTGAATTTACAAAATTTTAGATTTTAAGCTCTCGGCTTGAAATCCAATTAAGACACTTTTGACCCGTTCATGCTTTTACCAAACTAACTTGTTATTTTCCTTCAAAATAGCATGGTCATCATATTCTATCCGTTTACTAATCATCAAGATTCAACTTTACGGGTTCCTTAAGAAATTTTAACCCGTTTTGCATATATACTCGTTTTGACCCGTTACGAGTATTTTACATCTTTAGACTTAAATCATGCTTCTATTGGTTTACATCCTATCCCCATTTTTATACGAATTCCAAAGACTCAATTTAACCAAGACGTTTATTTCAAAACAACTTTTTAAAAGTTGTTTGCCCTATTTACCCCTCAAGGGCTTTTTGGTCAATTTTAGCCCTTCATTTATGCGACGAAGGACTTCCACTATTATTTGACCAAAATGTCGCTTTTAGCTATAATTCTAAGCATGCGTACCTGGCTCGGGTCATAAGATTGACCCGTTTGAATACCTTTCGCTATTAATTTCTAGTTAATAGCCATGTGAACCATGTGTTAATTCCTGTGATCACAAACTCAACAAGCGATCATCAAATATTATTGACAAATGGTGTTAACAACACCATTTGACCCGTTTAGTCGAAATGACTAATTATCATTTCGAGATTGTATTTAATTACCATTGCATCCCCTTTAACGTACCCCGGTTTACTTTTGAATTCATCTTACTTAAGAATCGTTCCCGTTTTGTTTGACCCGTTATGGCTCATGCCAAATGGTGTCCTTTCACATCCCTTTATATATTCATTAGTCCATGTCCGGATTACTATTTGACCATTTTTACCCTTTTTACCATAATTCATGGTTTCTTATCTTTCTCACTTTTTCTGACTCGCATTTAAATCGTGCCGGAACATCATGTTTCGTTTACTCAATACAATTTAGATTCAATACTCGAAATCAAGTATTTGGTAATAAAGTAAAAGGCGTAAGCTTCACTTACCTCGCATCTAAACCATGCTTCTCTTTTTCTTCTTAAATTCATTTGACCCGCTTCCTTCTCCAAGCTTCCACCTAGCTTGTTACGCGGCAAACTATCGTCAACATTTACAAGGCGGTTAAATTAGTCATTAAAAATCACGACTATTCCACCTCACTTATTTTCTATGTCGAAATTACTATTCGACTTCATCATTAGTTAACTTAGCTTATTAAAGTTAATTACTTTCAATCACATGGTTTATAAAATTAAGTCTAAATCAACATAATATGTAGAAACCTTATCACTTCATATTACGCGTAATTGCCATATAATTCAAATACGCGTTTTCACTCTAAATTTCAACACTTTAGTTCTCATTCAGGCATTTTAACAAACACCTAATGTGCATAATTTGTATTCTTCTTTTATCTAGTTCATGGTTATTGTTTTAACCATGTTTTAACATCAATTAACATGTTCATATCAATTTTCGTATCTACTACATCAGAATTTACTTACGAAAGTTCGAATTACACTAGAACAACTATCAAGTTCTAGTGTTTAACATGTTCATACAAAAACCCACTTATCACCTTCAATGGTGATCATGAATTCACAAGAATTAGACCTAATTTCATCATATACTTATCTAGGATTTACTCCTAGACACTACAATGTTCCTATCTCATCATATAACAAGCATGCAATCATCTAATTCCAATTCTCTAGGTTTGCTCAGAAATTCAACTAGAGATTTCTCATGAAATTTACATACCTCGTGACTCCTTTTTCAGTGGAGATCACTAATTCGTACTCGGATTTTGATTTAGACTTGATTTGGACCTTCAATTTGAGAGATTTGTGAGAGTTAGGGTTTGCTTCTTTTTCCCCTGTCCTCTGGTCGATCCATGCACACACACACACACTGAGTGTGTGTGTGTTGGGTTTTATTTTTAATTTTAATAAAACAAGTTTCCCTTCTTGGCCATATTAGTCCCTCTTGTTTCATTTATTATAAAAGAAGTTATATCTCATAGCTTTTCATTTAGTTACCCATTACTAACTAGGTTACTATTCCTAGTTAACTTGGTGGGTGTGGGGAATTATAACCCGTTTTATTTTTTTAAGTCCCGTTAACTCGGGCTTCTAATAAACCGTGTTTTCTCAAAGCGTTTATTCTTCTTTTTGATTAATATAGGATTAATTATTTAAATCTTAATATTCATCGTGTTAATTTTACCACTAACGGTATTTTACTCGTCTTTACTATTAACGGGGTTTGATTACCAAACCCGTTTTTGGGGTGTAACAATTTTATTATATTAATATTTTTTTTAATATTTACTTTTAACTTTTAACATATTTTAATTTTTTTCTATTTATTTTAGCTTTTAACGTATTTTTATTTTTTTCTTTTCTAAAACCATATTTCCTTTATCATTTATTTTGTTTTTAATAATAGTTTTTCTTTTTTTAAATGTATCTGTACTTTATCAATTAATTTGATATTTCTTTAATAACTTATTTCGTTATTTTTTTTTCTAAAAACTTAAGTACGTAGTTGAGCTTAATTTTAACCCTCGATTAGTATAAGTTTCATTAAAAACGAATTTATATTAAAAAATAAAGTATTTATTTGTTATCGTAAAATGATACGATGATAAACTGAACCGATTCTAACGGTTTGGCTTTCTAAATAACATACTACATTTTCAAATAACGTTTGTTTTACATTATCATTTGCTCCGTTTCGCAGCAACGTGTGATTGAAAAAAATCCTAGTAACAAATAATGGACAAGTAGTTTGGTTGACTGAAATTTAAGAGTAAAAAAAGCGAAATAGGTATATCATATTTACCCTTAAAAAAAAAGGTATATCATATTTTAATGCATGTATTTTTTTTCGTGAATTTGTAGTTTTACGATATTAATATGAAAAAATAAAATAAATGTTTATATGGTTAGGTAATGTTGGACACGATTTCAAGTTCATATATGGTTTTCGGAGTCAACCCATCAACCCGCAAATCAACTGGTTTACTACCCATATATAGTATATTAATGTTGTAAGGATGGGATTTTTTAATAGGATCAAATATTGATCACTATCATATGGTTGGTTGTTTGTTTACACTAAACTTAAGGTGGTTCGTTAAACAGGTCCTTTTAAGTAAATAACAATCACTAAAAAAGTTCCATCACTAAAATTTAGTGACCCTTTAACGTAAAACTTCATTTTAAAAGAAAAATGAGACAGACTTATGAAAAAGCTAAAAAAAAAAAACAATTATTTTAGAAAGACAACTAGTGATCCTAGTTAGCCCAATAGTTTGATTAAGAATGTTACATGGCACGAAAAGAGTACATTTACTGCATACGGACCTATATATCGTGTATTGCTCCTATAAGATGCCCCAATTGATATAAAGGATGACTTGCATGCTTTACATGTTTTAGACCAGTGTAGTGGTAACGGTGAATAATGCCCCCACCTTTGGACGTTTTCCGTCATGTGGCAGTACAATCAGCAAGGGACATTATTGGGCATTTTTCTAAAATGGGTGTAGCAGGGATGTGGGCATTATGTTAAAAGGGTGTAGAGAATTAAATAAAAATAAAAAAACCAACAAAAAAAACTATTGGCCAAAAAAAGGAAGATTAAATATGATTGGCCATTCAAAATTGCTCCAAGCGTGATTTGAAAAACGCCAAAACATCAAAATTGACCAAACACGCCCCGGGGGTGGTTCCCCAGCGTGTTTGGGCGTGATTGGGTAAAAAAAAACGCCCCTTGGGCAGCACTACGGATGGTCTTACATGTATCATTGTATCAAGTTCTAAAAGTTTGATCTTTTGAGAGGTGAAAGTTTTTCAAAATAACTTTTACTTGTATCTTTTACTAGTATTAGTAATTTTGTTTTATTCATTTGTTTAATGGGCACATTGGAATGCAACCAAATGAATGGGTACAAACATTCCCCATCTCTTGGTACATTTGTGTCTATTTGGAAAGGATACTTGGCACAAGTTTTTATCCATTTACATGGCATCCTTTTGTATTTATTTTTAATATTTATGAATTTTTTTAAAAAACTTGAAAGAAAATTAACAAAAAAAAAGTGAAACAGATAAAGAACAAGAACGAGGTAAGTCCTGATATGAATGATGCCAAATCAAAAGAATTGCATTTTGATCATGAACATAATGCTAGGGGTATGCTTCTTTTTCCCGTCTCTTCCATTATCCACTTTAGCGTCATGTAACTATACCTTTCACTTTATCATCCTCCCCCATTTAAGGGTTTACGGGGTGGTCTCGGCAACCCCATTCGGCAAGGTGTTTGCCGATCGGCAACACCGCTGCCAATGGTCTTTGCCGCGCGGGAAGTGTCCAATTCGGGGAGAGTATGCGGATGGGGGAAAGTTGACTTGACCGTTTGAAAGTTACCGTTGGACATGTTTTTTTGAACGTTGGCATTGTTTTGAACGGTAATATTAACGTTACTTTATAAAAAAAAACAATAAACACCCTTTATAAATATCATTCCATTCTATAAAATTCTCACCCAATTTAAAAAGTTCTCAAGCACATCATGGATAGACAAAACAAGAGCGATGACAAGAAAAAAGTATCGGGTTCGAGTGCGAGAGGGCGTGGCTCGCAAAGTAGACGAGGCGGATCAAGTGTGTACCAACCCAACTTCCCACCACAATTTTTTCCGCAAACGGGTTCTTACAACTCCCAACCCAACTATCCCCCACAATTTTTTTCATTGCCTCAAGGTCCCACGATGGTAGCACCGGGTGTATACGAGTATCCTATGGAAGCCCAAAACGCTTTTGACCCGTTTGCTTATCGGAGTCCACCGTCTCAATCTCCAAGAGATAATGTTGAACACGTGCTTCCCATATACGATGAAGACGAAGATGAAGAATTTGTACCCGATACTCAACACTTAGATGAAGATGAAGAAGTCGACAGAGGAAGATGTTCAAGGTGAAGGAGAAGCCGAACATGAAGGGAAAGGAAAAGGGAATAGGGCGATCCGCAAAGATGAACGAAGAAGCAAGAAGAGGCTTTAGCGATGGCGTACGTGCATTGTACTCTTAACAAGAAAAAAAGAAATGCACAAAAAGCGAAAAGTTTTTGGAAGAATGTTCACGCACACTACGATACAACCGTTGGAGGAAGCTCACAGACCATTCATCAAATCCGTTCGAGATGCCATGTAGTTTCTAAATTTTATGTAACTAGGTTTAAAAAAGTTCGTCGCGTTGCGGCGAATTTCTTTTGTTATTTAGTCTGTGTTTACATGTGTTTTGAAATCACTACGAGCGTGTTGCAAACGGAACTGCTGACAAGAATAAAAAGAAAATTTAGAAAAAAACACTAAAAGATAACCGAAAGAAAATCAACCAAAAAAGTTGTATGGTAACGATGTTGTTCATATGAAACACGTGGTCAGAGATGAGCAAATTGTTCTGTGTACCGGTACCAAATTTGTCGAACCGAAAGATCTTAAGTACCAATTCGGTACCGACTTTTGGCATTCCTGGTACCGGTTCACTACCGTTTTTCACCTTCATATACCGGTACCATAACCGGTATTTTCAGTATCAGTACCTATTCTGTATCGGTTGGCACCGATCTCATCCCTACCCGTGAAACTAAAAAAAGAAAAAAATAAAAGTTGAAGAAAATCAACAAAAAAAAGGTTGTACGATACCGTTGTTCGTACGGTAACCGTGACCAGAGATGAGCAAATGGTACCGAGTAGCAGCACTGAATTTCCCGAACCAAAAGATTTTCAATATCAATTCGGCACCAACTTTTGACGTTTTCTGTATTAGTGCCGGATTTTACCTTCATGTACTGATACCGAACAGGACCGTCCCGGTATTTTCGATACCAATACTGGTTCAATACCGGTTGACACCAAGTTTATTCCAACCCCTGATATGAAAAAAAAAGATTAAAGTTAAAAAGTAAATAAAAAAAACTATTATTATAATATTAAAATAATAAAAGTATTAAAAAAATGGGTTATTGGATTTTATCACCCGCAACTATCGGCCTTTGGCCGATGACACCCGCAACTAACACTTTGACACCCAGCACCCCCAACTTGTCTTTTTGTTTGCACTGGCACCACTCAGTTAAATCTCCACCAACTGGGTTTGTTTTTTATCCTACGTGGCACAAATTTGATGAGTTGGAGCTGATTATGTGGCGATGACGTGTCTTAAACTTTCATCTCCTTCACCAGACAACTACAAAATAAACCCTAATTTCTATCCAATGGCGAATTCTAAACAGGGGCGCCCATTCTCTCTCTCTTTACATCCTGCCATCTCTCTCTCTCACTTAATACCACCACCATCCACCTCCACCCACCCCACACCACCATCCTGCAACCCATAACAATCTGTAATCCATTCTTCACTTTTAGTTTTTACACAAACACCATTAGACCTTCTCAAACACTATCAATGTCCACCGAGTCAGAACAACAACTCACCTCGAATCTGAAATTAAGCACCGAGTCAGAACAACATCCACCGCATGAACAGCTCCATACACTGAACCCACACAGTCGAAACGGCATTCCCAATCGACTGCAACGGCCACCAAACCCACAGACGGTAGGGAGCTTCAGCCACCTCCGCTACTGGCGCCACCATCACCGATTCGTCTCGTTCGGTGATAAACAGATCCGAACTTTGAGGGTTTTTACAGAATTATAGGGCTTGAATTTTGAGGGTTTTTTTGTGTTTTTATTTTAAGAAATAGATCTAGATTCGATTTTGTGTTTTTGTTATTAGAAAAGGATTTTGATTTTGTGAATTTGAGGTAATCTAGTTCTAGGATTTCATTGAGAAATCGGGTGGTTTGTAGTGGTTGGGAGTGGTGCGGTGCAGGTGGGGCGGTGGTATAGAGAGGGGTGGTGGGTGGCAGTTTGTGGTGGCAGAGAAAGGGGATGTACATATACATACACATTGTTATATATTATCTTCATTATAACAATTAAAATATACACATAAGCCCCTAAATAATCCACCTCATCTTGCCACATAGGAAATGGAGTGCCATGTAGGATAAAAAACAAACCCAGTTAGTGGAGATTTAACTGAGTGGTGTCAGTGCAAACAAAAAGACAAGTTGGGGGTGCCGGGTGTCAAAGTGTTAGTTGCGGGTGTCATCGGCCAAAGGCCGATAGTTGCGGGTGATAAAATCCAATAACCCTAAAAAAATATATAAATTATAATATTAAAATCATTATTCATTTCATTTCCTTTATTAATATATAGTAATAGTAATAATATATAGTAATAATGTCTTTTTTTTAATTTAGTTAATGTTATTTTAGTTAGTTTATTTTAATATAATGTTTTTTTTAATATAATGTTTTCATTTATTAATTAGGTAGTTAAAAAAAGAAAAAAAAATTAGTTTGCCTAATCTCAATTTAGACATGCACCCTTTATGTTTTTTGGGTAATAAGCAAAAAGATAGGCAAATTACATGGTACAACATGATTGGGTGTGAGAAAACTTTGCCTAATCCCAAAAGACATGCACCCCTTACACCCTAAATTATTTATTTTTTATTTCTTTTATTTAAGCCATTTTATTTATAAATAATATTTTTATTCATTTAATTTGTTTACATAAAAATAACTAATAAGAAAATTTAACATTTCATACAATTTAAGAAAATTACAAATAAAAAAACAAAAAATTAATCTAAAAATACAAACTAAAAGCATAAAATAAATGTTGCCCATGGCTACGGCTCATCAACGAGATCGAGAACATCACCGGGATCGACACGAAAGTTATTCCAAATATGGTCGATTAAATCCGCACAAAGGTTCCTATGCACATAATCACTGTGTAATGCCCACGTATTTGATTCTTATTGTGCCTCATCAACCGACTCAACATTCTCATCAATGTCATTCAGATCGTATACGCATATCCCCCGGCCTTCGTCTTCGATAATAATGTTATGTAATATTGTACAAGCATACATAACGCATCTCAATCTTTTTGGTGTCCATGCACGTGCCGAGTTTTTTATTATATGCATGGTTGTAAAACAAGGTCTCCAAGGCCGAGTAGTCACTACAAGGTAGGTTGGATGCGACTTTCTATAACTCCACCTCAGTCAAACGTGGTCAACCTCAGTCAGAATCGGATCTAGTAGGTCAACCCGGGCCAAGTTTGACTTAAAAAATAATTTATAATTTCTATGCCTATCATATGAATATCATTTTCACGTATTTTGTTATAAATATTAGTAAATTTATGTTATTTGACATATATTTAATTTCCGAAAACTAATTCTTTATTATAATGTAACATGCCCGAGTACTCCCCGATTACTCTCCGCTTAGGCCGAGTACTCTCAACTTCCCAGTCGACCGACTAGGGAGTGCCTAGCGACTTTTGCAACCATGATTATATGTCATCGTGCCTTTAACACACCAAATAACCGTTCGACATCTTTTCTTGCCGCTTCTTGGCATTTCACATTTTTTTTCTTTTTTCATTAGAGGATCTCGTATACTTTAAACAATAGCCAAATAGTTTGGGTATATACCCTCAGCTAAATAATACCCGTCCTTATATGCCACTGCATTGAGCATGAACGAAGAATCAGGACCGATACCTCTTATGATGTTAAATCTCAGATCTTGATAGAACATTTAAATCGTTATTTGAATCGGCAACTCCATAAAAGGCACGCCAAATCCATAGATCTTGTGAATAGACGGCTTCTAGCATTATTGAGGGATTTCCTTGGTCACCTTACGTAAATTGATCTCGTCATGCATAAGGAAATTTCGCCATGGCCAGTGCATACAATCGATACAGCCTAGCATGCCAGGAAATCCATGTCTTTCTACATGGAATGAATACAACTTTTAGAAGTCCTTCTTTGTTGGTCTACACAAATACACATTGTTATATAGTTTCATGACACCTTTGGAAAATTCATACAAACACTCCCTTGATGTTCTAGCAGACATCCTTAATATTCATCCCATGAATCACTAGCAGTGTCGTACGCCATTTGACGAATTGCAGATGTGCACTTTTGTAAGGTAGTAAACCCCTTTTTTCATTCTGGCTTCATATCGTAATGCGAAAAACACGTCATAATTAGCCAAATCATTGCCAATAATTAAGAACAATCGGCGACTCATTGGAAACCGACGCCCAAATTGTTTGTCGATGTACACACAGTTTTCATCAAAATAGTCAGCCACCAAACGATCGTGCATGGTTGTAAAAATCCCGACTAGTCTCCGATTAGTCGCTGATTAATCACTAATCAGAGGTTCACCGATTAATGGGCGATTAATTGCTAGGTGGTCAATGACAGTCCTATTCTGGCTGACACGGGCCAAATTTCGATCAAACCTTATAAATTCTTTCCAATTACTTAAAAAATTTGTCAATGAGGGGTTAAAACATGTATACTTTAAAAAAACTACATATAAATATGTGTGTGTATATATATAACTAAAAACTATATATAAAAATCTCAATCCGATTAGTTCCGATTAATCCCTAGTTGGTACCCCACCGTACGACTAGCGCCTAGCGATTCTTACAACACTACGATCATGTACACCTTTAATAAAGTTTGAAAAATAAATTTAATAAATAGTAAGCAATCTTAAAAATAATTATTGGGATTATTACATATATCCCCCTATTTCAAACTCTAATTACATATTTACCCAACTTAATAAATTACACATTTCCCCTTCTTGTAGAAAAATGACACAAATACCCTCTCAAGCATAAAAACCCTACACCCTTTCATTCCCTCCTACTGCTGTGCTTTCTCACACACCAAATTTTGTCCTCGCTAAGCAAATTGTGCTTTAGGCATTGGAGACCGACCCATAATCCATTTATAAAAAAAACTCATGTGGAATGAATTTGTCTTAGATTCTTGAAATGGTGATTCATCGTATGAATTACCTACGAAACCGTGTGCTGTGTTAGTTCTTGAATTAAATAACAAATTAAAATACAAAAAAATGATCAAAGTGTTTGAAGTTGAGTGTAGTTTTATTTTGTAAGAAACTATACATATGTGTTTACTTGAGTTATCTTCCAAGTTTCAAATTGAAGGAGGCTTCAAGAACTTGTTTTGTACACTTGATTGTTGAAACAAATAAAAAAAATTGAAATAGATAACGAAGAGAAAAAAAAAAAAAAAAAGAAAACAACAGGCTTAAAGAAAACGAAAAAGAAAAATTACAGAAAAAGAAAAAAGTTGCTGGTTAAAAATAATAAATTTAATATTTTTAAAATTTAATAAAAAGGGTAAATTAGTCATTCCCTAATGTAATTTTCATAAATTGGGTATATTTGATATTTTTAGTTTTTAGGAAGGGGATATATGTAAATTAAATTTTGGCTTGGGTGTTGTTAGGATCTGAGTTTTGTAGATTGTGTTGTTTAATTAAAGTGAAGATGAAACAGAGATATGAAATGCAACGGAATATGGAAATAAACTTTGATAACACAATCAATGGAGAATAGTTTTAAGTAAACATGATTTCATTAAGTCGAATGATTGTATCTATTACAAGATTCAACTAATTGCATGCACACACTAAACTCCCTTCAGCCCGAGCTCTGTGATTTGTTCGTACTGAATGACTTGTGGTGAAAGAGCTTATGGAACAGTACAGAGTACTGTTCTATTTATAGTACAAGCAAACCACTGAGCATCTTTGGCTGACGTCACCTTGAAAGTGACATTTAACCTCCTAACAAACTATAAACACTGTTACATAGACACTGATTATAATTAAACTACTGATTCTTCTTTCCACTGTTGTAGTCTAAGCACTGATATTGAGCATCAGTGTTTTCTTCAAAGGTTGATCAGTCCTTGAATGGGCAGTGCCTTAGTCTTCAGCAGTACTTAGGAGATATCAGTAGATAGAGCTTCAGTTCTTTAATCTTCATCAGTGCTTGGCCTATCAGCGGTTGGGATGATCAGTGCTTGGAGTCTATCAGATGTTGAATAATCACTGTCAAGGGGAGAATCTTGTGCGAACAGTGCTTATGATGATCAGCAGTACTTTGAACCAATTTTGACTTTCCTTATCATCTGTTCTTCTAGGACCAACAATCTCCCCCTAGAACAGATGATGCCAAAACACTTCATTATTTCTGATCTTTATTGCCTCATTAACATTTCCCTAACTTGCCCTTTGAATTGAAGTTCAAAGTTGAGGGAATCTTCATCATCCTCATCCTTACACAGTTGAAGTTCTAACAAGTCTTGAAGGTCAGCTACACTCAGACCTAATGCATCTTCCCTTGTTATGTGTTCAACTTCTCCACTAGACTTGAGCAATGTCAATACGTGGGTCTTTTGATCAGACTTCCACTTTAGTATTTTTGAGTCTGGTGGGTTTCTTGGGAGAGTTTTTATTTGAGAGGAGTTTGGTAATGAAGGCCTGCTCATGAATCTCTTGGCTATTTCTTGTAGCTTTGCTGAGTCTGGATTTTCTACCAACATCTGCTTGATGGCCACTTTAATTATTTCGGATTCTTCTTGTGCCTCTTCTTCTTTATCCATCTGTTTTTGCCTCTTTCTTTGATAGACGACAATAGCAGATGGAACAGTGGGTTTAGCAGTTCTTTTAGTTGGTAGGGTCTGTTTGGTTGAAACCTCTGATGCTGGATAATTTGGCCTTTTAGGAATAGAGGGATATTTCTTTCTTCTTTCTTCCAACTTTTTGTATGTCTCTATCACTTTAATCTCTGTCCACCTTGTGATTTGATTCCTTGAGCCATAAGTTGCAGTTATAAGCTCTTCCTTCATTCTCTTCAATTTCAAAACCCTTTCAGGTACATTCTTTTTGTACTGGGACCAGACTGGTGGGGTTGGTTTTATTGTTGAGTCATCAAGCATCTTTTGTATTCTTGCAATTTCTTGCTTGAGCTCACTTATGGTCCAGTCTTTGAATTGATACATTTCTGCCTTGTATTTCTTGTTTTCCATGATGTGCTCAATGTAATCTTGCCTTAGACTTTCATCATCTCTTTCTGATAACTGCTGAAAAAGATCTTTTGAAAACTGTTCTAATGTTCTGACTTGGCTGAGCAGATATTGCAGATTTCTTTGTATTTCTTTATCAGATTATTCTTTTGTGTCTCTTTTTGAGATATCCTCTGCTTGTTTGGCTTTCAGTTGAAAATACTCATCAATGTTCTTTGGCAGAGGATAACCATGAAGAGATGGGAGGTTTCTCTTTTGAGGATCATCTTTAGAATATAAGGATTTAATCTCCTCTCTAACTGCTGGAATATCCAGAGGATATTTCACTCCCAAAGGAACCAAGGCAGTGGTTTGGTCAGGGGTTAGAATTAAAGCAGTTGAAGTAGGACCTTGCACAGTGGAAAGGATCAGAGGTTGTGAAGATATTGGAAGTGGAGAAGGTACAGTGTCATCTTCAAGTGTGACATTTGTTATCCTCCTTCTCTTGATTTTTGGTGTGGTTGGAGGTGTATTTTTGGATTGAGTGGTCGTTGGTAAAGTGATGAGAGCATTTGTTGTGACAACATCTATTGAAACCACTGATGTATCAACAGCTGTTGATATAACAGGTGTCTCAACATCTGTTGGCTTTGTGGTTTGAGGTGAGGTATTTTTTGGGATTTCAGAAGGTTGTTCAGTGGATTTGGAAGGTATGGAAGTGGGTTTGCTGACCTTTCTGGTAGTTCTTCTTCTTTTTGAAGTACCCTACTCTTTGTGACAACCCGAGTTTTCAAGGTCTCTATTCGATTGAACTTTATATATTCGTGTTGTTTATAGATTTGTAGTGTGCGTTATATGTGTGCATGTATTGAGATATGTTTGGTATGAGTAATATGATTAACATGTATTAATTATTGTATATGGATATATAGCCGAAAACACCCATGTTGAAAACACACACTTTAGTGTTTTCGTTCACTACTAATTAGCGAAAACAACAAGTGGCCCTTTGGCCCAGTAGCAATCAATTATATCTTTGCCTCAACCTTTGCGTGAACTGTTATTTTGGCAAAACCCTAATCACATCTCCTCTCTCTCTCTCTCGCTTTCCTTTGAAACTCGATGGCTGCCCTCCCCTTATTCGAAGTCAGATCCTCCGGGTTGGGTCGTTCTTTGTTTGGTTAGTGTTTCACATTTAAATTAACTTCAGTTTCATATGGATGTTCATAGTGCTCTGATTTCGCTATGCATGATAAGATCGGTTATATTATTGTATGTGAAACTTGATGATGATTTAGAGTCTAGGGTTGATATGATTGATATTGGATGATATGAATGTGATCTGGAATACGTGAGCATGTTAACTTGCTAATAGTGTTTGATGAGGCATTATGTAATCGATTTGTTACATGCATAAATGGAGTCTGTTGTTTCTAACATGAATTGCTTAGAATAGATCCGAGGAATGATAGGTCACTGATCATGTTAGTTTGATGCTTGAGGATTATGTTAATTGAGTGTTGTATGTTTGGGTGTTACTGTTTTGTAAATATGGCGATGATTTGATTGAATTATTTCGTGATGCTTGATGATGTAACTGTAAGTGATGATTAGGGTTATTGTATGGTGTAATTGTTCGATGATGACACCTTATCTCAACGAAAACAAACCAGACGAAAACACAAGCTGGACGAAAACACTTAAGTGTTTTCGTCATACTCCAAGTCGACGAAAACCCTTGGGATTTCGTCGCCCAAAGGGTTTTCGCCAGGTACGGGATTTCGTCCCTGAAAGGGGTCTTCGTCAAAAACCTCTGTCTGTTGTGATTTTGTCTAAGATTATGATACACTAACCTTGTTATGTTGAATCTGTTAACTCTGTTAAGTTGTTAACGCTGTTAAACATGTCAAATATGTAAAGTATGTTAACTGAGTTATGTTAACGCCGTTAAGTATGTTAACCTTGCTACGTATGTTAACTCTGCTAATTCTGATTAACGCTGTTAACACTGTTAAGCTTGCCATGACTGTTAATGAATAATCTTGTTAGTGTAGACTGGGAAATCTACTATGTGAAGTGTGAATTATGCGAACTCGATTAACTGTTTATGCGTTACGTGATGTTAACCATCCAGTACACTTAGTGACCTAGATTGCATGTGAAACTTTACCAACATGTACTGATTGTATATACGTACGTATTATAGGACTTGACTGATTACTTGCGAACACATAATTTAGCATACCGAGCAAACCAAGGTGAGTTCACACTCTTTCCAAGGTATGGGATTCGCAAGGGTTGGGAATGGGATTGAATAACTACTCGTACTATCATTACTATTAAACTACTTTTTACTGTCCTCGGATTGAAGGGCACGTACGTAAAACCTACGTACACTCATACTTATAACCATCCTCCGTGGGTAGGATGCCAAGATTACACACTGGACCAAACCTCTATCATTGAAGTCCCTCATTTATATCGACTTAATCGCCGAGGCCTATGGCGAGCGGATCATTAGTTAATAGCGCTATTAGGTTTAACAAACCTCACACCGTGCCAGTCGGACGGGCGTGTACTAATGGACTATGGGCAAAGGGTCAATGCTGATAGACATTGACTTAGGGCACCACTTACATTTTCGTAGTAGTCGATACGCACGGTCTAGTAACACATGGGAAGCCCCCACTAATCTTTGCAAACATGTCTGGGAGACCGCGATACGAATTAATACGATACATGGTTTACAACACGAACATACGATTTACGAAACGAATGTGATAACTAAACAACCAACTGTGAACTCGCTCAACTTTGTTGTTGACTCGTTGTTACATGCCTTGCAGGTCGTTAGGTACTCATGGAGCTTGCACAGGGAGGCGCGATCGTTGTGGGACATGGCAGTGTGTGCCATGCTGAAAACATTACTTTATTTCGTACTTAATACTTACATTGGGTTTTACAATTATGCTTCCGCTAAACACTTAACTATGCTTTGGTTTTGAACACCTTTCATATTGTTTGGTTGAATTATATTTACTACATACATTGTTCAATATGATTGGTGGCTGGATCCTGGTCATGTCACGCCTCCAAGCGGTGATACTCCGCGTTGTGGATTTTGGGGGTATGACAGATTGGTATCAGAGCCATTGGTTATAGTGAACTTGGTTTTAATATGGGAAAAAGTTTTTGTTAAAACCAGACTATAACCTGAACAGTGCTCAATGATCCACAACGACGCCTCGCTCCACGTGCAAGACTCGACATTCTAGGTGATAAGATTTATGCTTACATTGCCTACTTGCTAGTTACATAGAACTTTGCTCGTGGTATGCTTAGATAAACGTAACAACTATTGTTTGAAAACACTTGTGTGCTTACTCTCTTCTGTCATCGCACTTTCGCGAACCTTTCTCACTCATGTTTCCTTTGTTATGAAGATCATGAGTGGACGCGTTAACCTAACTCAAGCCCAGTTGGCGGCTTTGATCACTGAACAAGTTACTGCAGCACTCGCAGCTGCCCAGGCAGGAGGTCAGAACGTTCAGCCAACTGTATGCACATTCAAGACGTTCATGGACTGTCGTCCTAGTACTTTCAGTGGCACTGAAGGAGCCGTTGGACTCCTCCACTGGTTCGAGAAGCTCGAGTCAGTCTTCGAAATGTGTGAATGCCCTGAGGCTCGTAGGGTGAAGTACGCCACTGGTACTCTCGAAGGCACTGCGCTAACTTGGTGGAACGCGCAAGTTCAAATGCTGGGGCTGGCGGCTGCTAATGCCACCCCATGGAATGATTTTAAGGAACTGATCAAACGTAAATACTGTAGTTGTGATGACATCCACAAGCTGGAAGTAGAGTTCTTTAACCTGAAGATGACGGGGTCAGAGATAGAGGCGTATACGAAACGATCCAACGAATTAGCAGTGTTATGTCCAACTATGGTGGATCCTCCCATCAAGCGCATTGAGCTGTACCTCAAAGGCTTAGTACCAGAGATTCAAAGTCATGTGACTTCTGCCAACCTTGCTACCATCCAGGATGTTACTCGTCTTGCTCATCGTCTCACAGACCAGGCAGTGGAACAGAACAAGCTGCCTAAGCGTATTGGTGCTGCTACTACTGTTACTACTTCTGCTATTCCCAGTGACAACAAGAGAAAGTGGGATGGAACCTCCAGCAAGGGTTCAATTTCAGTTCAGTCCCAAGCACAACAGCGAAAGATTGATGACTATCAGAGCCCTGGTCAGCAATCTTCTGGTAGTCAAAGGTCGGGTGGATATCGAGGAAACCTCCCGAAGTGCAACACATGAAACAGACACCACAATGGTCAGTGCAACAAGGGTCATTGTCAGCGGTGTCTCAAGATGGGTCATGAAGCTAAGGATTGTAGGAGCTCACGACCTGTGAATCAGAACTATCAACAACAACCACCCGCTCCACAGAACCAGCAATAGCAACAACGAGGAAACAGGGGGTGCTTTCAGTGTGGTGCTGAAGGCCACTTAAAGCGGAACTGCCCTCAGTTAAACCAGAATCAGAACAACAACAACAATAATCAGGGCATTGGGAATAACAACGGGGGAAACAATGGAAACAATGGCGCCCGAGGTCAAGCGTTCGTGATTGGTCAGGGTGACGCAAGGAATGATCCTAACGTGGTGATGGGTAAGTTTCTTCTCGACGACTTTTATGTTACTGTTTTATTTGATTTGGGTGCCGATACCAGTTATGTGTCTCTAAAAGTTAGTCAAATACTAAAGAGCACACCAACACTTTTGAACACCAAGCATGTAGTAGAATTAGCAAATGGTAAAAGTCTAGAGGCCACACACATAGTTAAGGGTTGTAATCTCGTTCTAGGTGGTCAGACTTTCTCTATCGATCTCATTCCTATAGTTCTGGGTAGTTTCGACATCGTCATTGGGATGGATTGGTTATCTCAACAGCAAGCAGAGATCCTATGCAAAGAGAAGATTGTTCGTATTTCTCGTTCTAGCAAAGAACCTCTCGAAATTCAAGGCGACAAGAGTGGTGCTGTAGTGGGCATCATCTCCTTCCTTAAGGCCCAGAAGTGTTTGCGAAAGGGCCACACCGCTATCTTAGCACTTGTTACTGACGCATCAGCGAAAGAGAAGAAGATTGAGGATATTCCAGTTGTACGCGACTTTCCTCAAGTGTTTCCTGAAGAATTACCTGGGCTACCGCCTCATCGCCAGGTCGAATTTTAGATCGAGCTAGCTCCTGGAGCAGCACCCATAGCTCGAGCACCTTATCGCTTAGCTCCAACCGAATTGGAAGAACTGTCCAAGCAATTGCAAGAACTCTTGGATAAGGGTTTCATTCGTCCTAGCTCTTTGCCCTGGGGAGCTCCCGTGTTGTTTGTGAAGAGAAAGACGGTACCTTCCGTATGTGCATAGATTATCGCGAACTAAACAAGGTGACCGTAAAGAATCGCTATCCTCTTCCACGCATTGACGACTTGTTCGACCAGCTGCAAGGGTCGAGCTACTATTCAAAGATTGATCTGAGGTCAGGCTACCATCAACTGAGAGTCCGGGACGAGGACGTCTCGAAAACAGCATTCAGAACACGCTACGGCCATTACGAGTTTCTGGTCATGCCATTCGGGCTAACAAACGCGCCTGCAGTTTTCATGGATCTTATGAACAAAGTGTGCAAGCCTTACTTGGATAAGTTTGTGATCGTATTCATCGATGACATTCTGATCTACTCTAGGAGTCGGGAGGAACACGAGCAGCATTTACGACTCATTTTGGAACTCCTTCGAGCAGAACAGCTGTACGCCAAGTTTTCAAAATGCGACTTCTGGCTTCGTGAAGTCCACTTTCTAGGCCACGTGGTAAACAAGGATGGGATTCATGTTGATCCATCTAAGGTAGACTCGATTAAGAACTGGCCTGCACCGCGTACACCAACAGAAATCCGCCAATTTTTGGGTTTGGCGGGCTACTACAGAAGGTTCATCAAAGACTTCTCCAAGATTGCACAACCCCTCACTTCATTAACTCAGAAAGGCGTTATTTATCGTTGGGGAAATTCACAGGAATCAGCATTTCAGCACTTAAAGGATAGGCTCTGCAGCGCACCTATTCTCTCATTGCCCGAGGGCACAGACGATTTCGTGGTTTATTGTGACGCATCAATTCAGGGTCTTGGTTGTGTATTGATGCAACGGGATAAAGTCATTGCTTACGCCTCGTGTGTGACAACCCTCACCAAACCAGGTATCCGTACGACTTAATTAATAATTAATTACTGCTTAATTACTGTGCTTGTTTGAAATTACTGATGAACTGCTACTTGATTTCTGATACATGTATATACCTGCATCATACTTTACTTACCGTCACTACATTATTTACATGCTGAACCTTAGTGACAAACATGATGCACAAAAAGCACAGTAGCACTATAAACGGATAACCTATTGAACATGCTGATAAGCCAGCAACAGGCAGACACTGCCTCTAAGGCCTGTATGAGCCAGAAATATTTTGCTACACTAGTGGTGAGTGTAGGGATATAAGGGTTGTAGAACTGCGTCTCTAGGAATAAGTTACAATGACTGGATGTGCCTAAAACGTGCTCTAAGCACAAAAACTCAGCACTTTAATAAACAATCCAGCTTTTAGCTACTCAATAAAGTGCCAAAACATGAGGAAAATATTCCTGACACCTTGGGGAATGAGTTGAGTCACAAAAATAATAATAACGACACTTTAAAGCTTTGTCAAGCACTTTAACGGATCTCTATCCAACCGAACAACCGGACTATACCCGGAACACGAAAATACTGTCATTTTCATTGTTTATCTTTTTCTGAGCCAGTTAGGGCCCCTGAATACCCTAACACCCGTCATAACACACTACACACTAGTAACCGGGTTAACCTACACTTAACTTAACTTTTATCTAACTAATGGTTGGATTTGAACTAGGAGACCCCCCCCCCCCAACCGAATTCGGTCCCCTAGGGGACACCCTTGTACCTTTGATGATTATTTTAATCATCCATGCTTAATATCTAGCTAACACAAGGTCCATTGGTTAATGCTCATTTGATTTGTCTATAAGTTCATCACTTAACACACTAATCACTTCACATAACCTTCACCACAAACTTCACAA
Source organism: Helianthus tuberosus (assembly GCA_030545235.1). Classification (NCBI taxonomy): domain Eukaryota; kingdom Viridiplantae; phylum Streptophyta; class Magnoliopsida; order Asterales; family Asteraceae; genus Helianthus; species Helianthus tuberosus. Next base: position 73,387,464 of record CM060444.1, read on the forward strand.
CACTCCTCTCTCTCCCTCTCTTTGGTTCTCGGCCGAAGACACAAGCAACACCACCACCACCTTTCGATTTTGATCATCACTTTCCAAGCTCATACAAGTGTTAAGGATCGCGTATAAGGAACCTTGGTGCAATCGGAAGGCGAAGGACCTCACTAGATTGCTTTTATCCACGCATTTTTCGCTTAGATTCTTCCCTAGCCTCGAGCTAGTAGTAAGTTGCTTGAATCACCCTCTCGAACCATTTTAAAGTGGTTAATATGATATGTAACGGTTAAAACTCGAAATCTTACAAGATGACACACAAAAGTTTACTAAAAATACTAGAAATGTTGGTTAAAAGCTCATATGTTGTGTAAATCATGTAGTATTTGATTTGTGTGATTATTTGGACCCGATCTATGTTGTGGTAGCTCGGATCGTCATTTAACCCGGGTTGGTCACGATCATGGATCATGACATAAGGTTGTTTTGAAAGTAACAAGGGTTAAAGGATGAAACTCTACCACACACGAATCATGAACTTGTGTAAAAGCGATTTTACTTGTGAAATAGTGTTTAAAACTAGTAGATCTACGTATCTACAAGCGGTATTTTCAAAGAACCGAGTATCAAAGAAATCATATATACTAAAGACGGATCTTACACTAACAAGAATGATTTTTAGAACACACAAGTGTGTAAACACTTGTGTAACACAAAGTTTCGACAAAATAACTATTTTTGTAAAAGTTGACAAGAAGTTGTAAAGATGGAATTTCTTTCAAAACAAGACTTTTACGAAATCGTATTACTTTATATAAAGATCCACTAAAAGTAATGGGATTTACTTCATAATATTAGAAAACTACAAGTTCATGAGATTCTTGCAAATTACAAGTTTATTAACTAGTTTGATGGTTTGAATAATGCTTATGGTTGATTGAGGAAATTGTTGGTTTGATTTGTAAAAGAAAATGATACGCTTGAAAGCGTGGCCACCTCCAGTTACAGAGGAAACTCTGGCGAAATTTTTCCAAAAACCTAACACTTAGAAATATTTTCACTATAAGTGTTAGAAATACTTTTCGACATGTTTTCAAAATATAAGTTTCGCCACGACTATATTTACAAAACATCGGAGGTGAGATTTCTCACAAAATAAAACTTGGTAAATATATATTTAGTATATATTTCTCTTGACGACACTTGTGTACATGTTTATGATTATTTTGTGAACTACGTAAATATTATTTTTAGAGTAAAAATAATATTACTAAGTATTATTTTGGGAAAATTACATGTATTAAAATATAATATTTTTGGGAAGAATATTTATATTTTGGAATTAGAAATAAAATATATTAAGTGAGACTTAATAATATATTTCGAAATTATACAAATACACATGTATTAAATCCCCCATCCTTGGGAAGGAAAATAACTACCAAGTATATACAGAAAATAAACACGAAATAGTTGTCTAACTATTTCCCAAAAACTTAAACCATAAAGCTAAGGCACGGCCGTCCGTCTAATAGAATTAGTACGTGTAGGTCGTCATACAGCTGCTTGATCAGGAGACATACTTGGTAGAGACGCACCACTGTGAGTTCATGTCCCCCTTTTCTCTTAACTGTTTTCAGTTTTTAACTGCGGGGGTGAAATACATGTTACTATGATTACGAATACTTTATACACGGTATGGTTAGCGTAAGGAGGTTTACTACTTAGATCATGTGAGTGGGTAGGCAGAAACTGGAGGCCATTAATCCTCATTGTAGGACCAAGGGACGTAAGCGGTAGATCTATCTGGGTGTAGCGAGCCCAGCCCTAGGCCCAACCAGAACGGACCTCGGGGTGACTTTGTACCCAACGCTAAATCTGCTAGGTTTGAGTCTTCCTACTTGCACTTCACACATATCAATGGTCTTGCAAGCCATTGGTGATCTCTTTTCCTTATTTGCTACATACCAGGGATTTTTATACTTACAAGTGTTTTACATACTCACTTACACATGAACTCGCTCAACATTATTGTTGATTTTTCAACTTACATGTATTTCAGGGAATTAAAGATCTGGCGCGGTATGTTATGTTTTCCCGCTGCATATGGGTTCCGAGGTCATCCCAGTTTAGGAAATGTGACTTTTTCCTGGACGAGTCACAAATCTTAAACTGCGTTTTATTCATGTTGATGTTTATGTCTTTCAAAACAATGTTTTATGTTATGATGTTGTAAGTCCCTAAGACAATGTTATGTTACTTCAGTTTTAAAACTCAAATCTATGGATGATCTTGCATGGTTTTATTTCATATAGCTTTGTTATAGTTAAGCTATGGTATTAAGAAGTCACACCAAAATTAACCACGCTTCCGCAAAGCCAGGGTGTGACAGCTTGGTATCAGAGCTCTGATCATAGCGAACTAGGATTCTTTCTCGAGTCTAGACTATGATCACTAGGGCTCTCACGAAAACATTTTTACTGCATACCACTTAAGTCCAGATCCAAAACGTTTTTACAAACAAATGTTGAGCACATTTATTTATTATTTTTAGGCTCAGTCCGGAAAGGCTGAGGCTCGGTCTTGGAGGCCGAGGCTCGGTCTGGGAGATCGAGGTAGTTGGCTAGTGGGACTAGGAGAATTGGCTAGTGGGACTAGGAGAATTGGCTAGTGGGACTAGGAGAATCGGCTAGTGGGACTAGGAGAATCGGCTAGTGGGACTAGGAGAATTGGCTAGTGGGACTAGGAAGAGCAGTCTGAGAGGCTGGGAGGCTAGTGGGACTAGGAGTATTATTTGATTGCTTACTTGGTGACTTATGTGATTATTTGATTGTATGATTGACTTTTTGTGCATGTTTGTATTTATGTTACAGACACCATGGACACCTCTGGCACAGGTGACTCAGACACCACAGGACCTAGACCTATAGTATCAGATGACCTAGAGTCTTCAGAGCACGAGGTCCACACATCCGACGTTACTAGCACGGACGAGGATGACTTTCAGCCCTTCGCTTTACCTGATGGTGCTGATGAGCTCGCTGATGGCCTTTTGGCCGGGGACCTACCGTTAGTGGAGATCCCTGCTCCCATACCACTTGCTTCATATCCTGCTTACGATTTGCTTCTCGACGCCGACGTCGATCTGTTTGATGACGAGCCCTTAGAGGATGAGGTTCAGGGCGAGGCCCTTCTTGCTGCTGGAGATCTTTTGTTGATCGCAGATGCTCCCGCTGAGGAGTCACATGCTCACTCTCCGGTCCCAGACTCTTTCGAGTCTGTGGCCTCCGCACCTTCACACACTCAGAGTGCGCAGCACTTTTCTCATGGATCAGATCCCGACCAGGCATCCTCTGTTGCCCCTATTCCTAGTTTTGCTTTTGACCACGATGATTTGGAGGATTCCGATCCTGACTTTCCCCCAGGATTCGACCCAGATGAGGATTTAGAGTTTATACCCATGGATCAGCCTATGGAGGATCCAGTCGACCCAGTTGACCCAGTTGATCCCATCGACCCTGAGTTTGATTTTGAGATGGCCTTCGTTGATCCCGAGCAGCCACTAGACCCTGCTCCTGACCCAGTGCTTGAGCATGACCCTGGTCATGCTGGCATGCCTTTTGAGCCTATCATTGCTGACCTACCTATTGATAATCACCCAGTAGATGCTCCGTTGTTGGAGGGCGATCACGTTATTGCTGCTGATCATGTTGATCCCCCACTTATTGCTGATGCACCAGTTGACCCTCTTGTTGCACCTCACCTTGATCCTATGCCAGTTCAGTTTGATCGAGCACTTTTTGAGGCACAGATTGACCCACGAGACGAGCACGCCCAACATGGGTGGATTCCTGCAGATGATGAGATTCCACCTATTCCCCCTCAGATCACTGTTACCCGTCACATTGATACCTCCTTTTCATTTCCTCGGTTTACACCTCCAGCGCGACCTGGAGAAGGTTCTTCGGCTCACCCTTTTGGACATGTACCGGTATCTATCCCTACTATGCCACCATCTGCTACTTTTCCCCCTGTTTCTCCATTTCATGTGGCACCTTTTGATCCCACCAGTGAGCCGTTTCTCTGGGCGTCACCTTCTGTTGTGCCACCGACCGACCCCTACCATTCTTTCCATATGGGATATACTATTGAGGATGTTTTGATGTCTTTTGTCGCCCAGCACGAGGCACACACGCAGTGCATTCAAGAGCTTGAGAGAGCCCAGCCGCCGCCGTGTCAGTGCCAGGGTCAGACCCACTCTCCTTTGCAGCCCTCTCGACCTTTACCACCAGACTATGCTGCACGCCTTTTGGCACTTGAGCAGCAGGTTGCTTCTTGGTTGCGTACCCAGAGAGCCATGGAGGAGGACTGGCTCCAGTTGCGTCGTTTGTTCTACACTCACTTTCCCCCTCCTCCACCGCCATCCATGTAGAGCTCTTCAGTACCGTATGGGTAGACGCTGGTGAGAAGACGGCGATTGATTTTGACTGCACAGCATTTTTGGAGACTACATTTTGATTCTGACTTTTGTTGACATGTATTTGATGTATTGACACTGATTTGATATAGTTTTTGGACTAGGGTGATGTAGCCCTTAGTCGACTGATGTTGTATGACACTGTGATGTACTTGTACGCTTACTATGTGGTTTCAATATATGGCAATCGCGGTATTCTTATCATATTTGATGCTTGATTTGGTTACTTATATTCTATAACATGAGATGTTGTGTGATTAATGTTTGTGACATGGGATGTTGTGTGATTGATATGATTATAACATGAGATGTTATGTACTATTACTATCATTATATACGTACGCTATATTATGACCTGACTTACGTATTATAACATGGGATCTTTATTATGGCCTGACCGACATAAACCCATCTTTTAGAAGATGCCGCCGAGACGTCAAACGCCGTTGCCTACCAATGGGGTAGAACTCCAACAAGTCATCGCTGCTGCCATCGCGCAATACGCCGCCTCGCAGGGAGGACCCAGCGAAAGCAGCTCAAACAACAATGGCAACAACAATCCACCTCATGGTAATCCTAAGTCATTAAGACATACCATGACCTAATTGGATATCTATAGCAAAGATGCTAATGCCGTTCACATGTTACAATGTATGTGCAGGGTGCACCTACAAGCAGTTTCTAGACTGCAAACCGGTCAACTTTGATGGCACAGGAGGTGCTGTCGCTTTTGTTCGTTGGGCCGAGAAAACTGAATCTGTTCTCCGCATGAGCAAATGTGCACCAGACCAGCAAGTCACCTACATTTCTGGGCTATTTCTGGATGGAGCCCTATCTTGGTGGAATCTGCAAGTACAGACACTTGGTGAAGCTGCTGCCTACGCGCTAACCTGGACCGAACTGAAGGAACTTATGCGCAAAAAGTACTGCTCTCGCGCGGAAATCCAAAGATTGGAAACTGAGTTCTGGCATTTGAAGATGGAAGGTCCAAAGATCACAGAGTATGTTCAGAGGTTTCACGACCTGTCGCATGTGGTACCCTACATGGTCACTCCGGAGTTCAAGCGGATTGAACGTTTCATTTGGGGATTAGCTCCTCAAATCATAAGCATGGTGACCTCATCCAAGCCTGCGGCAATTACTGAGGCAATCGATTTGAGCGTGGCTCTCACTGAGGAGGCTATCCGCCTACACAAGTTTGATGAGATCAAGACGAAGAAGGAAGAGACTCACGTCGAGTCATCCGGAGGTAACAAACGAAAGTTCTCGAACTTTAAACAAGGCACCAGTGTGGTTGTTAAGAAAGGAGAGCCAAGCACACCAGCTCAGGTTACAGCTGGTAGTAAGAAAGGAAAGGGATATATGGGCACCCAACCCAAGTGCAACACCTGCCAACGTCACCATTCTGGCCGATGCGGGCCAAAAGTATGTGAAGCTTGTGGAAAGACTGGTCACTTGAAGGATTCTTGTTGGGCTAGTGCTGGCCGGGGAGGCCAAGGAGGATTTGGGAATAGAAATAATAATCGTGGTGGTATTGGGAATCGCCCACAGGGGAACAATGGAGGAAACGGGAATCGAGGCAACAATGCGAATCAAGCTGGTAATGCGAACCAAAACAACAACCAAGCTGGAAATGGAGGTGGAAACGGGCAAAGACTTGGATGCTTTAACTGTGGAGATATTGGGCATTTTAAAAGAAACTGCCCAGAGTTGAACCAAGCCCGTGGAAGAGTGTTCCACATCGAAGCAAGGGAAGCGCGCCAGGATCCCAATGTTGTCACTGGTACGTTCCCTGTAAACCAACGCTATGCATCCGTTTTATTTGATACTGGTGCCGATTATAGCTTCGTATCATTAGAGTTTAAGAATATGCTTGGTTTAGCCGCTAATAAGTTAGATATTCCCTACTCAATCGAATTGGCTAATGGGAAGTTAGTAGAAGCCAATGAAGTGATCAGAGGTTGTGTGATCGAATTGGGAGAGCGTGAGTTTGCTTTGGATCTACTACCAGTCCAGTTGGGAAGCTTCGACGTGGTGGTAGGAATGGATTGGTTATCAGGCAACAAGGCTGAGATAGTTTGTCACGAAAAGGTCGTTCTTATCCCAACCGAAGATGGCGATACAATTGTGGTTCACGGGGAGAAGCGTGATACGCTGTTAAGAATTATCAGCTGCCTGAAAGCGCGAAAGTGTTTGCAGAAAGGATGTGCTGCCTTCCTGGCACACATTGTAGACAGGAAAGCTGCAGAACCGAAGATCGAAGACATCCCTGTCGTGAGGGAATATCCAGAAGTCTTCCCAGAGGACTTACCTGGACTACCACCTCAGAGACAAGTAGAGTTCCGCATTGACTTGGTTCCAGGCGCCGCGCCTGTGGCTAAGGCACCTTATAGACTTGCTCCGTCTGAGATGCAGGAACAGTCGACACAACTTCAAGAGTTGTTAGACAAGGGGTTTATCCGACCAAGCTTCTCGCCTTGGGGAGCTCCAGTTTTGTTTGTCAAGAAGAAGGACGGTAGTTTTCGTATGTGCATCGACTACCGGGAGCTGAACAAGCTGACGATCAAGAATAGATACCCTCTGCCAAGGATTGATGATCTGTTTGACCAACTACAAGGCTCAAGCTTTTATTCAAAGATCGACCTTCGATCTGGATACCATCAGTTAAGGATACAAGAGGAAAGTATCCCGAAGACAGCTTTCAGAACTCGTTATGGACACTACGAGTTCCTAGTTATGCCGTTTGGTTTGACAAACGCACCTGCAGTCTTTATGGATTTGATGAATAGAGTTTGCAAGCCGTACTTGGACAAGTTCGTGATTGTGTTTATCGACGACATCTTGATTTATTCAAGAACAAAGGCTGAGCACGAACATCATTTAAGAGCTATTTTGGAGTTGCTGAAGAAGGAACAACTGTATGCCAAATTCTCTAAGTGCGAATTTTGGCTACGTGAAGTCCAATTTCTTGGACATGTGGTTAATGGAAATGGAATCCATGTTGATCCCACAAAGATCGAAGCGATCAAGAGTTGGGAAACACCTAAGATGCCAACCGAGATTCGACAATTCTTGGGTTTGGCTGGCTACTATCGAAGGCTCATTGAGGATTTTTCGAAGATCGCTCAACCATTGACGCTCCTCACGCAGAAAGATAAGAAGTTTGATTGGGGAATCAAACAGGAAGAAGCGTTCCAGATATTGAAGGATAAGCTCTGCAATGCGCCAATCTTAGCACTACCGGAAGGTACAGATGATTTTGTGGTATACTGTGATGCTTCGCGTCAAGGATTGGGTTGTGTGTTGATGCAACGCCAAAAGGTTATTGCTTACGCATCGCGTCAATTGAAAGTGCACGAAAAGAACTATACCACACATGATTTGGAACTTGGCGCAGTGGTATTTGCATTAAAGATCTGGAGACACTACCTTTATGGTACAAAGTGTACAATCTTTACAGATCACAAGAGCCTACAACACATATTCAACCAGAAGGAGCTGAATATGAGGCAAAGACGATGGGTTGAGTTGCTGAACGATTACGACTGCGAGATAAAGTATCATCCAGGGAAGGCGAATGTGGTCGCTGATGCCCTAAGTCGAAAAGAGAGGATCAAGCCCATAAGGGTTAGGGTTTAGAAATGATTATCCGAACCGATCTTTCCTTGCGCATTCGTGCCGCGCAGAAAGAAGCTCTCAAGGAAGGAAACCTTGAAGAAGAATATCTCCGTGGGATGGAGAAGCTACTGGTACCAAACGAGGAAGGAACGTTATGTTTTGAGAAAAGGATTTGGGTTCCTTTGTTTGGAGGTTTAAGGAAGGTTATTTTCGATGAAGCTCACAAGTCGCGGTACTCTATCCACCCTGGAGCGGATAAGATGTACCAGGATCTCAAGGATTATTATTGGTGGCCTAGGATGAAAGGCGATGTTGCTGTTTATGTGAGCAAATGTTTAACGTGCGCTAAGGTTAAAGCCGAATATCAGAAGCCTTCAGGACTTCTGCAACAACCTGAGATTCCCAAGTGGAAATGGGAACAAATCTCAATGGATTTTATTACGAAGTTGCCAAGAACGCCAAGAGGCCATGACACTATTTGGGTAATAGTGGATCGATTAACAAAGTCAGCACACTTCTTGCCTATCAGAGAGAAGGATAATACGAGCAAGCTGGCCGAAATATACATGAGAGAGATTGTCTCACGTCATGGAGTGCCTCTCTCAATCATCTCTGATAGAGACGGAAGGTTTGTGTCAAGGATATGGCAATCCTTCCAAGAAGCTTTTGGCTCACAATTAAATCTGAGCACTGCATTTCACCCGCAAACTGACGGTCAAAGCGAGCGAACGATACAGACTTTGGAAGACATGCTGAGAGCGTGTGTTATGGATTTGGGCGGTAGCTGGGACAAGCATTTGCCTTTGGTCGAATTTTCATACAACAACAGCTACCACACCAGTATTGGTGTCGCGCCATTCGAAGCTCTTTACGGACGCAAGTGTCGATCACCCCTATGTTGGGATGACGCAGGTGATAGACAGCTTGCTGGTCCCGAAATCGTCCAAGAGACGACAGACAAGATTGCGTAGATTCTAAAACGCATCGAAGCAGCTCGCCACAGACAGAAAGCCTATGCAGATCCAAACCGGAAACACTTGGAATTTCAAGTTGGAGAAATGGTTTTACTGAAAGTTTCACCCTGGAAGGGTGTGGCACGCTTCGGAAAGCGTGGAAAGGTAAATCCACGTTACATTGGCCCTTTCAGAATTCTGCAAAGGATTGGACTTGTAGCATACAAGTTGGATTTACCTGCTGAACTCCATTCAGTTCAGGATACATTTCATGTATCCAACCTGAAGAAAAGTCCAATGTCACACCCCGACCACGTAGAACATACAAAACGTGGCGGAAATGTCGGTGAGTGTTGTAACAGAATTAATTGTTTCAAATCCATGGCAATTGAAGTTTCGTTTTATTGATTAAAAGTGTTACAATGTCTTAACAAATAAGGAAATACAACATAATTAACTAGTCTTGCATCTTTTATTGTCACTAAGGCCCAAGTCTGCCTATGTGTATCTTGATCATCTTATGCAACAGCTCCTGAAAAACACATGTGAAAATAGGTACGTCAGCATAAAAATGCCTGTGAGATACATAGGTTTTGTGAAAATTAAGATTCATGACTTATGTTTAAGAAAATGTTTAGTCATGAACCTTGTAATTTGCTTTGTCTTTGTAAATCATTGGAAAAACAATAAGTTCAGATGATACGTATAAATAAGAGAATAATGCATGGTTAAATGAATAACCATGTAAAATGAGTTTGTATAAGTTAAGTTGTTTGTAAACCAATGTATTGGGAAAAGTATGTTATTTGTATAAAATGTTATATGTCATAAACTGAAATGATTCAAATAACGCTACGATATGTAATACCATACAAACACTTATATATAGGAAGTACCAGCGGCGTATCCACCATGCTTGTATCATATTTCACACGCCTCGTTACTTAATCACTTACTCAAACCAAACTACCAAAGTAAAATGGTCATGTCTAATGTAAATCATGTAATGTATAACCAATGTCATATGTGTTTATGTGTCAAATGTAAACCATGTAATATGTAACCAAAATGATATGTATGGCCAGTGAAAATGCATCAACTAAACCATATGCACAAGAACATAGTATTGAAGTAAAACTTAGTTTAAATCAAAGCTATGTCTTGTGGAAATGCATGCTATACTGATACGAACATCTATGGGGTATTGTTAAAATGTATACATCCAAGCCTTGAGACTGCGGCGATAAACCCTTAAACCACTTAAAGGTTTATCTAATTTATGTATATCGAATTCGGTCATTCCTTTCATCCCCTTTCCCTGGGATGTCCGGAACGGGAGTTGTCAATTCCTATGGTACCACTACCTACTAACGAACGGCGTAGCTAATGTTAATGAATGTATTGTTCCATTGTAAACAACCCAAATGTCATAACAAAATGTAAGCATGTGATGAAAACGATGTACTAAGTATGCACGCAATGGACATACATAGCATAAAATGTAAATGTAAAACAATGTACTAAGTATGCACGCAATGGACATACATAGCATAAAATGTAATGTAAAACGGTGAAATCATGTACTATAAATGTACTAACAAACATAGCAAGTATATGATGTGAAAACAGGAAAGCATGAAAGTAACAAGTAGGCACATGTGTTTCACCCCAAAACAGTTTGGAAAACAGTAAAAGAGAGGTCTATGTACTCACTTGAGATTGCTTAGTAGTCCTTGAGTAACAACCAAACAATGCTAGAGATCACGGATATCAAACGGCACCTAATATAGGTAACTATGTTAATAAACCGGACCTAAATCGGAAGATCGGATAGAATGAGGGTTCGTAAACCAAACGAGTGTGGAGACTCGTATAATATGGTTTAACAAAGCCTACATACTAAATGAAACCTTACATAAGTGCTTACGACCCATTACGACCCGTTTAGGTAGCTTATGCTACTTTAACGCGTCGTTCGCGTGAAACGCGTTCGGTCCGCTTAACTAGTCCTATGACAAGTGTTATATGCCTAAACATGTTACATAATCAGTTATGTGACAAAAGTTTAGGTTACATATGCTTAATTACCAATTATACATGAAAAGGGTATTCTGGTAATTTACCTAAGGCATATAAACTACCTATCATACAACTACTTAACGAAGCGACCACAAGGTATAACCTCGGAAGGTTATTCCCTATATACTATGGTCACCTAATGTATTTGGTCGGATCCTAATGATCGACCAAATGGGTCGGGTTCGAGGTATAAGCGATTTATTAGATCGCTTACCCTACGACCCTAGACAACGTGGTAATCAGTAGGCATAGTCCCAAGGGACTATAACCAACGTGATTACACTCACGTTGCGAAGTTCAAACGAACTTCGCATTGACCATAAGCTGGTCAACGCTGAAAGTCAAACAAAGTTTGACTTTCTGACTCGAAAAGCACTAAAAGAAAGAAAAGAACGAAAGAATACTTACGAAGGGTCCTCGAATGCTAATCTCGATCCAAGAATCTCAGGTATGAAACTATGGTTTCAACTTAGAGTTCCTAAGATCAAGATTCTAGTGATTTTAGCAATGGGGGTGGATGGGTATTTATAGGAATACCCGAACCGTTAAGATCGCTTGTCGAATATCGTGCCTTAATCGCATCCGTACAAGTGTCGGAAAGTTATGGTGGCTCATTTGCCACTCACCATAGGGTTTTGACAAGTGTCTTGGCCTTTGGAGTGTTTGAAATAGTTGTCAATACATCGAATCTGGTCCCGAAAATGCAAAACTGAAGTTTCTGTCCAGATAAGGCAGTCGCGTAGCGCGACGGTAAAGGCCCTATGCAGTCGCGCTACGCCACCATGCACCAGCTTCAGAAAAGTTTCAAAATTGACAGTTTTGGTCCCTGTGGTGTTTTAAGGCCTTTTTCGATGCGTTTGAACCCCGTTAACCTCATTTCAAGGCTCTAAAATGAAGTTAAAGTATAGGGGACTCAAAACATGCTCAAAAATATCTCGGATGTCGGTTCGTTTGGTCGTACGAACGCGATGTTCGCTTAATTACGACGGAATGGGCATAAGTGCGAAAAACGATCCAAAATGCGTGACGAATGGATTTTTCTTATGCCAAACACTAAAATAAAATATTATAGTGCTTACATAAATTTTTGGATGTCCGGATGTATTCAGAACGTAAGTTATGCGCGGAAATGCAAACTTGTGCACTTTTTGACACTTTTAGTCCCTGAATGACCCAAAAGTTTATTTTAGCACACCGAACCCCTCAAAGCCTATTTCTAAGCTATATAAAGGATATTTAAGGTGTGTTTAACTTATGGTCATGTTCCGGAATGTCTGTTACAGTTCAATTTGGCATACTTTCGCAGTTTGTCAAGTTTAGTCCCTGTAAGCGAATTAGCTTGTTTTTGTCATACCAAAGCCTTCAAACCTTATTTCTAAGTTATGTAAAGGTTATTTAAGGTATGTTAAGCCTATTTCACTATTCCGGAGGGTTTGTTGCATTAAACTGGTTATATTTATGCATCGGTGCGCGTATAACCTTCCAGAAAGCGATTTAGAGTTTGGAATTGAACAAAAATTGATATGTGCAAATGATACACATATTTTTACAAATCCCAAGTATGAAATATAATATTTCATTGGTTCGGTATTTGTTTGATGGCCGTGGAGGCACAGGTGTTACAGTCTCCCCTACTTTAGGAAATTTCGTCCCGAAATTTATTTAGAGGAAACTCGTGAGAGTTTAAAACATGAAATTGAAAAGATCGGAAAACATTGGTTAGGGTTCTGAACTTCTAGTAACTTTAATAACATCATGTTTGCAATGTAGGAGGGACACTTATATACAAGTATATGAAGCGTCATTGGTGCGTCCACCGTACCTCCATTACATCGTTCTCATTTTGTTATTGTTGTCGCTATCGGTTCTTACACATAATAAATCTTACTGGGTTTCTGTGCACTAAATTTCATAATTATGTACGCGTCTATAATTAGACAATTCCTTGCATAGTTCACTCAGTCTATTTTATAATGTGTAGGGGAAAACCAAATGAACAATCCTGTGATGAGTGTGACTAGACCGCCATAGAGTCCTTTTAATTAAATCAATAAATGATCTAAATAGACTATCAAGGAGTCTGTTCAGCTACATCACTAGATGTCGTTCTTTAACTAAATTGTGAATCAATCTTTTTGACTAGACCACTAAAGGGACTCTTATGAATCATGGAGTGGTACTATATAATCCAAGGGTCTTAACTATTACATAGAAGCCCATTAAGGATTTAAGGTAGCGCCTTTTGAATATCCTGCTACGAATCCATCATATGAAGATATGAAAGATTCTACGAGGATTTGGATAACGAATATCCAGAGTATACAAAAAAAAAACACAAAAAAAATGCATAAATGAAAACATAAGATGCATAAACACATAGCCACATAACCACAAAATTGTTTGTTAATTTGTCTTGTAAATTGCGTACATGCATTTAAAGCACACTAGGAATCCATTCCGTGGATTTCATTTGGTACTTTAAACGTTATCAAGAATCCAACTATAAAGATAGAAAGATTCAAAAAGAAAATTCGATTTCGATTATTAGGAACCGAAGTGTTCGAATTAAGGTACATAAGGAATCCAATTAAGGACTCTGATTTTGGATAATAATCATCCACAAGGATCTAAATGTGAAGATAAAAAGATCCCATGTGGATTTTTGAAGTTTGAAGATGTTTTGAAATCTTGCACTGGATGTGCTTAAGTCAAAACATGAAGTAAAAATGCTTATGAAGTTGTGATGCTAGATATGTCAAGGCGACATATGAAGCAGAATTTGAAGGTTAAGTCAATGTACGAGGAAAAATATTTTTGAAAACTGTGCATGGGGTTCTTTTAAGAAAAATGTGTTTAACGTTTTTGAAACCTTATATATAATACTTTTGAAATCGTAAAGTAGGTGTATTAGATAGATATATTTACAAAAAAAAATGTTTTAAAATCATGCGAGATAAATTTTGAAATCATGTATAAGGTTTTTGAAAGACATGAATGATGCTTTTCGAAATCATGCACTTGATAAGAAAATGTATTGTGTTAATATTGTCTTCAGACTATATAAAATATTTTGAAATTAGGAAGGTTGGTTTTGATAACATGGCCAATGTTTTTGAAATAACATAGACAATGCATCTAGAAAAATTGTTTTCAAACTATATGAAATATTTTGAAATTATGGAGATTGTTTTGAAATACTTGTACTGTGTATGTTGAAAAATCAAAACGTAATGGGTATGAGATTTGAAAATACCCTTAGTTATCTAACCAAGGATTTAAAGGCACAGATGTGCAGAAGCATGATTACTCATAATGTCACTTTATTTTCTGTACTTCGTATCTTAGAATGAAACGAGTACTTAAAATTTTTGAAGGAATCATGAGCGATCCTTTGAAAGAGAGAATCACTAGAGTAGTTTGTAAGGAACATAGTTTCTTGATGTAGGTATCATAGAGAATTTCCATACACTTATGTAACTACGCTTGTATATCAGAATTGCGAACAACAACTTTTATTTATAAACAAAACATATTGTTTCACAATACACTAAAACAAAAGAAACAAAGGCATAAGACAGCAACATCCTTTGTTCAGCCGAATGCTCATCCAAGGGTTGGATTTGCATTAGCAAGCTTTGGGCATTTGTTCCTGAAATGGCTCGTATCGCCACAGTTGTAGCAAGTACCACGCGGAAAACGAGCTTGAGTTGGGTTGACTTGGGGTTGATTTAGACCACCTTGGTTCGGGTTACATCGACAAACACTTGCCAGGTGACCAACTCGTCCACATGATACACACCGATGACACTGTAAGTGAGCTAGGTGATGCCCCTTACATTTGTTGCATAATGGTACCGTTCCCTTGTATTGTTTCTTAGCAGGTGATGTTGCCTTCTGGCTAGGCCCTGCTTGATTTGGTATAACTGTTGCGGGTTTCCTTGAAGCCTTACGCTTCCTTGATCTTGGTGCAGGCTTGACTTCTGCTTCCTTCAGTGGCTCTTGAGTGGCTTCATTGTCGAGACGGGAGACTTCATTGTTGAGACGAGCCATGGCAATGCCTAAATCCACAGTCTTCTGAATCACCTCGCCTATTTGCTGGACAAACCTGGCTGTTCGCTCGGGCATTTGACCAGTGCTGAGAGGAATAGACATTCTAGAAGAAAGTGAAAGACATAGGAAGAAACGAGTAAAAGGTTATTGGATAATCAATACCGAATGGTAACGAATGAAAATTTTGATCATTTGTTTGTTACCTAAGGCAAACAAATGAGATGGTGACAAATCAAAGTAAATGGGTCAAAAATAATGTATGGCGAAGACATGCTCGCCTATAAGTGAACACTCATCCCAAGAATTCCCAGGTAAGCACAACTGGTCTCGCGTCTGATGAGATGTATACGAAGTGCTTGCCTAGACAGAAAACCCAGAATACAGGCATTCACCCTTCCAGTTTGCACGTGTTCACATTATTTAAAACCCAAAACCTTGACGAGATTTTGAAAACTCAAAGGGGTTCAAAACCATATAATAGAGAGTTCAAAACCTTACAATAGAGGGTTCAAAACCTAGTAATCAATCATCCTAGAACAGATGATTAGTTTTCAAAGCGGTTTTGAATTTTATGTTCTTGTTGTGGTTGTCGCCTAAGGATAGGTGACAGTATTGTTTTATGACTAAACGCAAGTAAACTCGCGTTAGGGTCCTAGAAAGGTTAGACTAGGTCAAAGTATTACTAATAACCTAATTCCCTATAACCATGAGCTCTGATACCAACTTTTCTGTCACACCCCGACCACGTAGAACATACAAAACGTGGCGGAAATGTCGGTGAGTGTTGTAACAGAACTAATTGTTTCAAATCCATGGCAATTGAAGTTTCGTTTTATTGATTAAAAGTGTTACAATGTCTTAACAAATAAGGAAATACAACATAATTAACTAGTCTTGCATCTTTTATTGTCACTAAGGCCCAAGTCTGCCTATGTGTATCTTGATCATCTTATGCAACAGCTCCTGAAAAACACATGTGAAAATAGGTACGTCAGCATAAAAATGCCTGTGAGATACATAGGTTTTGTGAAAATTAAGATTCATGACTTATGTTTAAGAAAATGTTTAGTCATGAACCTTGTAATTTGCTTTGTCTTTGTAAATCATTGGAAAAACAATAAGTTCAGATGATACGTATAAATACGAGAATAATGCATGGTTAAATGAATAACCATGTAAAATGAGTTTGTATAAGTTAAGTTGTTTGTAAAACAATGTATTGGGAAAAGTATGTTATTTGTATAAAATGTTATATGTCATAAACTGAAATGATTCAAATAACGCTACGATATGTAATACCATACAAACACTTATATATAGGAAGTACCAGCGGCGTATCCACCATGCTTGTATCATATTTCACACGCCTCGTTACTTAATCACTTACTCAAACCAAACTACCAAAGTAAAATGCTCATGTCTAATGTAAATCATGTAATGTATAACCAATGTCATATGTGTTTATGTGTCAAATGTAAACCATGTAATATGTAACCAAAATGATATGTATGGCTAGTGAAAATGCATCAACTAAACCATATGCACAAGAACATAGTATTGAAGTAAAACTTAGTTTAAATCAAAGCTATGTCTTGTGGAAATGCATGCTATACTGATACGAACATCTATGCGGTATTGTTAAAATGCATACATCCAAGCCTTGAGACTGCAGCGATAAACCCTTAACCACTTAAAGGTTTATCTAATTTATGTATATCGAATTCGGTCATTCCTTTCATCCCCTTTCCCTGGGATGTCCGGAACGGGAGTTGTCAATTCCTATGGTACCACTACCTACTAACGAACGGCGTAGCTAATGTTAATGAATGTATTGTTCCATTGTAAACAACCCAAATGTCATAACAAAATGTAAGCATGTGATGAAAACGATGTACTAAGTATGCACGCAATGGACATACATAGCATAAAATGTAAATGTAAAACAATGTACTAAGTATGCACGCAATGGACATACATAGCATAAAATGTAATGTAAAACGGTGAAATCATGTACTATAAATGTACTAACAAACATAGCAAGTATATGATGTGAAAACAGGAAAGCATGAAAGTAACAAGTAGGCACATGTGTTTCACCCCAAAACAGTTTGGAAAACAGTAAAAGAGGGGTCTATGTACTCACTTGAGATTGCTTAGTAGTCCTTGAGTAACAACCAAACAATGCTAGAGATCACGGATATCAAACGGCACCTAATATAGGTAACTATGTTAATAAACCGGACCTAAATCGGAAGATCGGATAGAATGAGGGTTCGTAAACCAAACGAGTGTGGAGACTCGTATAATATGGTTTAACAAAGCCTACATACTAAATGAAACCTTACATAAGTGCTTACGACCCATTACGACCCGTTTAGGTAGCTTATGCTACTTTAACGCGTCGTTCGCGTGAAACGCGTTCGGTCCGCTTAACTAGTCCTATGACAAGTGTTATATGCCTAAACATGTTACATAATCAGTTATGTGACAAAAGTTTAGGTTACATATGCTTAATTACCAATTATACATGAAAAGGGTATTCTGGTAATTTACCTAAGGCATATAAACTACCTATCATACAACTACTTAACGAAGCGACCATAAGGTATAACCTCGGAAGGTTATTCCCTATATACTATGGTCACCTAATGTATTTGGTCGGATCCTAATGATCGACCAAATGGGTCGGGTTCGAGGTATAAGCGATTTATTAGATCGCTTACCCTACGACCCTAGACAACGTGGTAATCAGTAGGCATAGTCCCAAGGGACTATAACCAACGTGATTACACTCACGTTGCGAAGTTCAAACGAACTTCGCATTGACCATAAGCTGGTCAACGCTGAAAGTCAAACAAAGTTTGACTTTCTGACTCGAAAAGCACTAAAAGAAAGAAAAGAACGAAAGAATACTTACGAAGGGTCCTTGAATGCTAATCTCGATCCAAGAATCTCAGGTATGAAACAATGGTTTCAACTTAGAGTTCCTAAGATCAAGATTCTAGTGATTTTAGCAATGGGGGTGGATGGGTATTTATAGGAATACCCGAACCGTTAAGATCGCTTGTCGAATATCGTGCCTTAATCGCATCCGTACAAGTGTCGGAAAGTTATGGTGGCTCATTTGCCACTCACCATAGGGTTTTGACAAGTGTCTTGGCCTTTGGAGTGTTTGAAAGGCTGATAATAGTTGTCAATACATCGAATCTGGTCCCGAAAATGCAAAACTGAAGTTTCTGTCCAGATAAGGCAGTCGCGTAGCGCGACGGTAAAGGCCCTATGCAGTCGCGCTACGCCACCATGCACCAGCTTCAGAAAAGTTTCAAAATTGACAGTTTTGGTCCCTGTGGTGTTTTAAGGCCTTTTTCGATGCGTTTGAACCCCGTTAACCTCATTTCAAGGCTCTAAAATGAAGTTAAAGTATAGGGGACTCAAAACATGCTCAAAAATATCTCGGATGTCGGTTCGTTTGGTCGTACGAACGCGATGTTAGCTTAATTACGACGGAATGCGCATAAGTGCGAAAAACGATCCAAAATGCGTGACGAATGGATTTTTCTTATGCCAAACACTAAAATAAAATATTATAGTGCTTACATAAATTTTTGGATGTCCGGATGTATTCAGAACGTAAGTTATGCGCGGAAATGCAAACTTGTGCACTTTTTGACACTTTTAGTCCCTGAATGACCCAAAAGTTTATTTTAGCACACCGAACCCCTCAAAGCCTATTTCTAAGCTATATAAAGGATATTTAAGGTGTGTTTAACTTATGGTCATGTTCCGGAATGTCTGTTACAGTTCAATTTGGCATACTTTCGCAGTTTGTCAAGTTTAGTCCCTGTAAGCGAATTAGCTTGTTTTTGTCATACCAAAGCCTTCAAAACTTATTTCTAAGTTATGTAAAGGTTATTTAAGGTATGTTAAGCCTATGTCACTATTCCGGAGGGTTTGTTGCATTAAACTGGTTATATTTATGCATCGGTGCGCGTATAACCTTCCAGAAAGCGATTTAGAGTTTGGAATTGAACAAAAATTGATATGTGCAAATGATACACATATTTTTACAAATCCCAAGTATGAAATATAATATTTCATTGGTTCGGTATTTGTTTGATGGCCGTGGAGGCACAGGTGTTACATCCAACTCAAAATACCATTGCCATTCCCATCGACGAGATTCATGTTGACGACACGCTCCATTTCGTTGAAAAACCGGTTGAGGTTACGGATTGGAAGGTAAGCAAGACCCGCCGGAGCAGTGTCAAGCTCGTCAAAGTTCGTTGGAATGCCAGACATGGTCCTGAATACAACTGGGAGCGTGAGGACCGGATGAAGGAGAAATACCCCCACCTATTTCCTAAGAACCCTGCATCGACAAGCAGAACTTAAAATTTCGTGACGAAATTTTTCTAACGGGGGGAGAATGTGACAACCCTCACCAAACCAGGTATCCGTACGACTTAATTAATAATTAATTACTGCTTAATTACTGTGCTTGTTTGAAATTACTGATGAACTGCTACTTGATTTCTGATACATGTATATACCTGCATCATACTTTACTTACCGTCACTACATTATTTACATGCTGAACCTTAGTGACAAACATGATGCACAAAAAGCACAGTAGCACTATAAACGGATAACCTATTGAACATGCTGATAAGCCAGCAACAGGCAGACACTGCCTCTAAGGCCTGTATGAGCCAGAAATATTTTGCTACACTAGTGGTGAGTGTAGGGATATAAGGGTTGTAGAACTGCGTCTCTAGGAATAAGTTACAATGACTGGATGTGCCTAAAACGTGCTCTAAGCACAAAAACTCAGCACTTTAATAAACAATCCAGCTTTTAGCTACTCAATAAAGTGCCAAAAATGAGGAAAATATTCCTGACACCTTGGGGAATGAGTTGAGTCACAAAAATAATAATAACGACACTTTAAAGCTTTGTCAAGCACTTTAACGGATCTCTATCCAACCGAACAACCGGACTATACCCGGAACACGAAAATATTGTCATTTTCATTGTTTATCTTTTTCTGAGCCAGTTAGGGCCCCTGAATACCCTAACACCCGTCATAACACACTACACACTAGTAACCGGGTTAACCTACACTTAACTTAACTTTTATCTAACTAATGGTTGGATTTGAACTAGGAGACCCCCCCCCCCCAACCGAATTCGGTCCCCTAGGGGACACCCTTGTACCTTTGATGATTATTTTAATCATCCATGCTTAATATCTAGCTAACACAAGGTCCATTGGTTAATGCTCATTTGATTTGTCTATAAGTTCATCACTTAACACACTAATCACTTCACATAACCTTCACCACAAACTTCACAACACTCCTCTCTCTCCCTCTCTTTGGTTCTCGGCCGAAGACACAAGCAACACCACCACCACCTTTCGATTTTGATCATCACTTTCCAAGCTCATACAAGTGTTAAGGATCGCGTATAAGGAACCTTGGTGCAATCGGAAGGCGAAGGACCTCACTAGATTGCTTTTATCCACGCATTTTTCGCTTAGATTCTTCCCTAGCCTCGAGCTAGTAGTAAGTTGCTTGAATCACCCTCTCGAACCATTTTAAAGTGGTTAATATGATATGTAACGGTTAAAACTCGAAATCTTACAAGATGACACACAAAAGTTTACTAAAAATACTAGAAATGTTGGTTAAAAGCTCATATGTTGTGTAAATCATGTAGTATTTGATTTGTGTGATTATTTGGACCCGATCTATGTTGTGGTAGCTCGGATCGTCATTTAACCCGGGTTGGTCACGATCATGGATCATGACATAAGGTTGTTTTGAAAGTAACAAGGGTTAAAGGATGAAACTCTACCACACACGAATCATGAACTTGTGTAAAAGCGATTTTACTTGTGAAATAGTGTTTAAAACTAGTAGATCTACGTATCTACAAGCGGTATTTTCAAAGAACCGAGTATCAAAGAAATCATATATACTAAAGACGGATCTTACACTAACAAGAATGATTTTTAGAACACACAAGTGTGTAAACACTTGTGTAACACAAAGTTTCGACAAAATAACTATTTTTGTAAAAGTTGACAAGAAGTTGTAAAGATGGAATTTATTTCAAAACAAGACTTTTACGAAATCGTATTACTTTATATAAAGATCCACTAAAATTAATGGGATTTACTTCATAATATTAGAAAACTACAAGTTCATGAGATTCTTGCAAATTACAAGTTTATTAACTAGTTTGATGGTTTGAATAATGCTTATGGTTGATTGAGGAAATTGTTGGCTTGATTTGTAAAAGAAAATGATACGCTTGAAAGCGTGGCCACCTCCAGTTACAGAGGAAACTCTGGCGAAATTTTTCCAAAAACCTAACACTTAGAAATATTTTCACTATAAGTGTTAGAAATACTTTTCGACATGTTTTCAAAATATAAGTTTCACCACGACTATATTTACAAAACATCGGAGGTGGGATTTCTCACAAAATAAAACTTGGTAAATATATATTTAGTATATATTTCTCTTGACGACACTTGTGTACATGTTTATGATTATTTTGTGAACTACGTAAATATTATTTTTAGAGTAAAAATAATATTACTAAGTATTATTTTGGGAAAATTACATGTATTAAAATATAATATTTTTGGGAAGAATATTTATATTTTGGAATTAGAAATAAAATATATTAAGTGAGACTTAATAATATATTTCGAAATTATACAAATACACATGTATTAAATCCCCCATCCTTGGGAAGGAAAATAACTACCAAGTATATACAGAAAATAAACACGAAATAGTTGTCTAACTATTTCCCAAAAACTTAAACCATAAAGCTAAGGCACGGCCGTCCGTCTAATAGAATTAGTACGTGTAGGTCGTCATACAGCTGCTTGATTAGGAGACATACTTGGTAGAGACGCACCACTGTGAGTTCATGTCCCCCTTTTCTCTTAACTGTTTTCAGTTTTTAACTGCGGGGGTGAAATACATGTTACTATGATTACGAATACTTTATACACGGTATGGTTAGCGTAAGGAGGTTTACTACTTAGATCATGTGAGTGGGTAGGCAGAAACTGGAGGCCATTAATCCTCATTGTAGGACCAAGGGACGTAAGCGGTAGATCTATCTGGGTGTAGCGAGCCCAGCCCCAGGCCCAACCAGAACGGACCTCGGGGTGACTTTGTACCCAACACTAAATCTGCTAGGTTTGAGTCTTCCTACTTGCACTTCACACATATCAATGGTCTTGCAAGCCATTGGTGATCTCTTTTACTTATTTGCTACATACCAGGGATTTTTATACTTACAAGTGTTTTACATACTCACTTACACATGAACTCGCTCAACATTATTGTTGATTTTTCAACTTACATGTATTTCAGGGAATTAAAGATCTGGCGCGGTATGTTATGTTTTCCCGCTGCATATGGGTTCCGAGGTCATCCCAGTTTAGGAAATGTGACTTTTTCCTGGACGAGTCACAAATCTTAAACTGCGTTTTATTCATGTTGATGTTTATGTCTTTCAAAACAATGTTTTATGTTATGATGTTGTAAGTCCCTAAGACAATGTTATGTTACTTCAGTTTTAAAACTCAAATCTATGGATGATCTTGCATGGTTTTATTTCATATAGCTTTGTTATGGTTAAGCTATGGTATTAAGAAGTCACACCAAAATTAACCACGCTTCCGCAAAGCCAGGGTGTGACATCGTGCCAACTTAAAGTTCATGAAAGGAACTACACTACACACGATCTGGACCTGGGAGCTGTTATTTTCGCGCTCAAGATATGGAGACATTACCTGTACGGTACCAAGTGCACCATCTACACCGATCACAGGAGTCTCGAGCATATCTTCAAGCAAAAGGAGTTAAACATGCGACAACGTCGATGGGTCGAGCTACTGAATGATTACGAATGTGCCATCAAGTACCATCCGGGCAAGGCAAATGTTGTGGCCGACGCCCTCAGTCGAAAGGATACTACACCTAGACGCATACGTGCTTTACAACTCACTATCCAGTCTAGTCTTCCTGCACAGATACGAGATGCTCAGGTAGAAGCATTGAAACCAGAAAACGTTAGGGCTGAAGCTCTACACGGCTCAAGGCAATGGTTAGAACAAAAGGAAGACGGCGCCTATTACGTGACATGACGCATCTGGGTCCCACACTATGGAAACTTACGCGAGCTTGTGATGGATGAAGCGCATAAGTCTCGTTACTCAGTACATCCTGGTTCGGATAAGATGTACCACGATCTCAGAACTACGTATTGGTGGCCTAGCATGAAAGCTCACATAGCAACTTACGTTAGCAAATGTTTGACTTGTGCGAGAGTCAAGACTGAATATCAGAAACCATCGAGCCTACTTCAACAACCAGAAATACCACAATGGAAATGGGAGTAAATTTCCATGGATTTTGTTACTGGCCTGCCTAGATCTCAACGTGGAAATGATACTATTTGGGTGATCGTGGATCGACTCACAAAGTCTGCACACTTCTTGGCTATCAAGGAAACAGATAAGTTCTCCACTTTAGCAGACGTTTATTTAAAGGAAGTGGTTTCGAGGCACGGGGTGCCGACCTCTATTATCTCTGATCGTGATGCACGATTTACTTCAGAACTGTGGCAGGCAATGCACAAATCTTTTGGCTCACGATTAGACATGAGCACATCTTACCATCCGCAAACAGATGGGCAGTCTGAACGCACCATCCATACTCTAGAAGACATGCTTCGTGCATGTGTAATCGACTTCAGCAACGGCTGGGAAAAACATCTCCCGTTAGTGGAGTTTTCGTATAACAACAGTTACCACACCAGCATTCAAGCCGCTCCATTTGAGGCATTGTACGGGCGTAAATGCCGATCACCTCTTTGTTGGGCAGAGGTGGGTGATAGTCAGATCACAGGTCCAGAACTTGTAGTAGATGCAACAGAAAGAATTGCTCAGATACGACAACGCATGGCGGCAGCTCGCGACCGTCAGAAAGCCTACGTAAACAAGCGCCGGAAACCACTCGAGTTCCAAGTTGGGGATCAAGTGCTACTCAAAGTTTCACCCTGGAAGGGTGTGGTTCGTTTTGGCAAACGGGGCAAGCTCAATCCGCGATATGTCGGACCGTTCGAAATCATTGAGAAAATAGGCAGGGTGGCCTACAGACTAAACCTACCAACAGAACTCTGTGCAGTTCACAACGTTTTTCACGTGTCGAATCTGAAGAAGTGTCTGTGAGATGAGACCCTCATAGTTCCTTTGAAGGAGCTCACTATCGACGATCAGTTGCGATTCGTTGAGGAACCAGTTGAAATCAAAGACCGAGACGTTAAGGTCCTCAAGCACACCAGAATACCTCTTGTTCGAGTTCGTTGGAACTCCCGTTGTGGCCCAGAGTTTACCTGGGAACGAGAAGATCAAATGAAACTCAAGTATCCCCAATTATTCGGAAACAGTGCAACCACTACTGAGGCTGAAGCTACTACAGAATTTCGGGACGAAATTCCAAATCAACGGGGGGATGATGTGAGACCCCAGGAAAACCACGAAACAACACAACACAACTAGCTTCCTCAGTAACCACGTGCTAAATTTCGGGACGAAATTTCTTTCAAGTCGGGGATAATGTGACAACCCGAGTTTTCAAGGTCTCTATTCGATTGAACTTTATATATTCGTGTTGTTTATAGATTTGTAGTGTGCGTTATATGTGTGCATGTATTGAGATATGTTTGGTATGAGTAATATGATTAACATGTATTAATTATTGTATATGGATATATAGCCGAAAACACCCATGTTGAAAACACACACTTTAGTGTTTTCGTTCACTACTAATTAGCGAAAACAACAAGTGGGCCTTTGGCCCAGTAGCAATCAATTATATCTTTGCCTCAACCTTTGCGTGAACTGTTATTTTGGCAAAACCCTAATCACATCGCCTCTCTCTCTTGCTTTCCTTTGAAACTCGACGGCTGCCCTCCTCTTATTCGAAGTCAGATCCCCCGGGTTGGGTCGTTCTTTGTTCGGTTAGTGTTTCACATTTAAATTAACTTCAGTTTCATATGGATGTTCATAGTGCTCTGATTTCGTTATGCATGATAACATCGGTTATATTATTGTATGTGAAACTTGATGATGATTTAGAGTCTAGGGTTGATATGATTGATATTGGATGATATGAATGTGATCTGGAATACGTGAGCATGTTAACTTGCTAATAGTGTTTGATGAGGCATTATGTAATCGATTTGTTACATGCATAAATGGAGTCTGTTGTTTCTAACATGAATTGCTTAGAATAGATCTGAGGATTGATAGGTCACTAATCATGATAGTTTGATGCTTGAGGATTATGTTAATTGAGTGTTGTATGTTTGGGTGTTAATTGAGTGTTGTATGTTTGGGTGTTACTGTTTTGTAAATATGTTAATAGATCTGAGGATTGATAGGTCATACTCCAAGTCGACGAAAACCCTTGGGATTTCGTCGCCCAAAGGGTTTTCGCCAGGTAAGGGATTTCGTCCCTGAAAGGGGTCTTCATCAAAAACCTTTGTCTGTTGTGATTTTGTCTAAGATTATGATACAGTAACCTTGTTATGTTGAATCTGTTAACTCTGTTAAGTTGTTAACGCTGTTAAACATGTCAAATATGTAAAGTATTTTAACTGAGTTATGTTAACCCCATTAAGTATGTTAACCTTGGTACATATGTTAACTCTGCTAATTCTGATTAACGTTGTTAACACTGTTAAGCTTGCCATGACTGTTAATGAATAATCTTGTTAGTGTAGACTGGGAAATCTACTATGTGAAGCGTGAATTATGTGAACTTGATTAACTGTTTATGCGTTACGTGATGTTAACCATCCAGTACACTTTTCCCTTTGCTTTTTCTTCAGCAAACAGGTTGAGAGTCACATCAACCTTCTTTGAACCATCTGGTTTTGGAATCTCTACAACAAGTTTAGCTTTTGGATCAGGCTCTAGGTGTAAACCTTCATTTCCTTTCTTTCCTTTCTCCCCCTTTTTGGCATCATCAGTGTTTACATAGATAATTGTAGGAGGAGAAGTACCAGTGGTTTGGAGTAAATGAGCTTTGATGGCTTTAATATCAGCTTGAGTATCCTTATACCTTGCATCCATCACATTTCTGAACATTTGTAGCTGAATTTCATGCTGGTGATCAGCATATTGTCTTTGTTGATGAAGCACAGGTTGTAGGAGTTGCCATAGCTCATTTGTGGTGGGAGCAGATGATGAATCAGTGGATTGAGCCTTTGAGGATTGTAACAACTGTTGCAGCATATTTTTGATATCTGCCATAGATGTTTCAATTTTGTAGGTCCCGATTCTCGGAGGATCGATTAACGAAACCAAACCCTTGTTTATCACAAACACGGTCACGAGTGCGGAATCCCAGTGACGATGCCAAACCAAACACAGATATTGATGACAAACACAAACTAACCAATGAATCACAGTCAATTGATTAGATGAGAACAAGGTTCAAACAGATACACACAATGTTTGAAGTAAAACTCTCAGTGGGTATGCTCTCATAGTTTCTGTGTGAAACTATGTTGTGTTTATATAGGCAGCCCAGGCCCATAAGTCAACGAAACTTAAATGGGCTTGACGAAACTTCTCAGTCGACGAAACACTAAGTGTTTCGTCACTGTTCATGGCGAAACTAGGGTTGTGACCATAAGGGAGTTTCGTCATGTATATGCTCGACGAAACATGGAGTTTCGTCGAGGGCTGCAAAAGTTGTGTGCTGCAAACTGTGAAACATACACAAACATAACATAATTACCAATATGAAACATGCATTGTTCATTTACAATTACAAAACAGACGAGAAAACTTGTCGGACCATAGAAAGATAGGAGGATATCCAACTAAGGTCGACGATGAATACAAACTCGATAACTAAAAAGACCGTACAAATACATCGTTAAACTAGAACAAGTTACAGGCACAAAATAATGCACCAACAAACTCCCCCTTGTCTGTTACTTGGTCTTCGGTCTTCAATCTTCAGTGTTTCAGCGTCCAGGTGCTTCCAGCATGAATTCCTCGGTAAAAGCAGTAACAAGCGACGCGCTGAAATCGCAACGCTTGATGCGCATCCTTGCCATCATAGAATATATCATGCCGGAACAGCTTGCTGATGTCGTTTGCCGACATATTCACGATCCACATCGGATCTAGCATCCGAAAGTTTTCACGATCACCATTAAACACAATCACTGCTTCATGAGTATCCGAATCGTAACACCATAACCTCATATCATCAAGAAAGTTCTGTTTCATCGGCATTAAAGGGATCTTGTCCATGCCTTAGCGGGTTGATAAACAAGCTTGTATCGCGCCGTGTTGGTCAATGGATCCAAGGTGAACTTGATTTGTTGATAGATGGGGAACTGAGGCATATACAATTCGTCTTTCCAGCCTGTCCTTTTGTTAAACTTTATTTTGCGAGCGAACAATGTAGCTCCTTCGAAGTTCGAGCGATTAACGAGCTCAAGCTTCGTCAAAGCTGCAACGTCGTAAAATGGTAAGGACAAAATGCTCAGAAGCGAACTGAAATATTGAATACTAAATTCACGCTTGATGGAAACGCAATGGATTTCCTTCACGAACATCCAGCTCAGGATTTTCCCATGCGGCTTAACTTTCTCGAACTGTAAAAAATCAACCTGTGCTTCGGGAGGTGTAGGCCTTTCAACCTTTGACAAGAAACGTTTTCTCCATTCTTGGAATGAATCCGTCGGATTATCTGAAGACGTGCGATTCCTTAGTTGCTCATCAATGTCTTCTTGATTCTCTTTCATCCATTCTTCATCAAATGAATCAAACTACATTCCGTCAGCACGAACATAAGTTGATTTGTTGGTTTCACCTTCAAACACAATCTCTTCAATGTTTTCAACATTTTCAGTTTCTGGTTCAACCGGCATTTTATCAATTTTAGCATCATCAACTTCTTTCATCGCATTCAAAGCTAACAACTGCTCATGCGACAGATCAGAAACAATCTCTCCCTCTTCTAGAATTTCTCCAGTGATAGGATGAACAGCCCGCAAAGCAAGATCAGCTGTACTGGGAACAGAAGATGTACCAGGTAGAGAGCTTTCGATGTAAGAACTGCTTTCAAGCTGTTGTACTTCTTCAACGGTTCCACTAGAGGTTCCTTGAGCAGATCCAAGCTGCGAAGGTTTGAAGACAATCATTTGAGTAGAGGTAGTTGTAGGCGGTTGTTCTGATGTGGCAGACGGGTCGGGGTTCCCTGGATCCTCTGAATCATGATCCTTTTTCTGTAATACTTCCTGATGTTTACACCGATCGCCCCACAGAATATTGACCCGCTTTCTAAGAAACTCATAGCCTTCAGTTATTTTCTTGACCCCATCAACTATCGTGGTGTTTCGAGAATTATACCACTCTTTCATGAATTCATGCCTTTCTTTGAGAGCCTCTGCCAACTTCTGAAGTTTAGAGCTGCTTTATTTCATGCGGTTCATTTCTATACCACAAGTATTATCCGCTGCTCGCATCTGTTGCAACTGTCGATCTCTCACTTCGTCTGCAGCTTTCAAACTAGCATTTTCTGCCTTCAATTGCTCTATTTCAGCTTGCTGGCGAGTGATTTCTGCTTGTTGTCGCCCAACAGTGGAATTCAACGTGTTTACCTCCAACTGTTGTTTGATCATGTCAGCTCTTGTAGCTTTGATCACGTCCGTTTGTCGATTGATTTGACCTGCAGCAGCTTACAGTTGAGAGAATAGGAAGTCTACCTTTTCATCTGGTTGCATCTGCGAGAATATTGTCTGTCTGCGCTATGCGGCAGGCTGCGAGGTCGTTGCATGAATCGTTGATGCAATAGAATGAGCTGGAGCGTGAGGAGTCACTGTAGGAGTTTCAGGAGTTGAACTCACTACAGGAGCTGGTTCGGTAGACCTTGGAGGAGATAGAACCTTTTCAGAAGCTTCAACGGCCGTGAATCCAAGGTTTGGATCCATTTCCACTTCTTGTGTAGGTTCTTGTTGTGGAACGGATTATTGAACAGACGAGGAACCAATGTTCTTCTTTGCTTTCTTCTTTCGTCGAACAGCCGTTTGTTTCTTCTTCAAGCGTTCAGCTTCGGTATCCGAAGGAACGTATTCAGCGTCGTCATCCTCTCGCCTAATCCTCCTGATCCTTTTCACACCGCGTTCATCAAAGTAAACTTCGTACCCAGGCTCAGGTAGATTGTCATCTGATTCGGTATCCTCCTCGTCATTACCAGCTGATGTACCACCAGCTGCACCAGCACCAGATGCACCAACGGCACCGGCACCTGCATCAGCACCATCATCACCTTCGTCATCACCATCACTGTCACTGTCAGACGAATCTGAATCCTTTCGACCAAACTTTTCTACCATCTTTTTCTTTAACTCCGGCTCTTCATCATCAGATTGGCTATCATTGTGACGCCATTTATCATCTGCTGGAGCGATGTAGTCGGGTTTTCCAACAACACCGATTAACTTCCTAGGCGGCTCGCTTTCTGTGTATCTCTTGACTGCAAGCTCCTTGAATATTCTTAATGAATTCTCGATCATAGTTTCTATCTTCAGGATATCGTTGTCGGCTTTTGGAAGACCGGGATGCTGAAAGTTCATGATCATCTGTAGAAAACGAGGATACATCCAGAATTTGTTTCCTGTAGTTCTACCACCAGTTCTTGTCATGTTCTCCTTCATATTGGCAAAGATATACTTTGAGATGCTAAACGGGACCAATGCCCACCATGAGACCAACAAGATCATTGTTTGCCATATCATATCCTGCACGTCTGTTGCTGATACACTGAATAAGAACGTGCAAAAGGAACTTGTAACGCAACGGCAAATCTCCCTTGTTAATTTGAGTACTGAGGATGTCGCCAATACACTTCATCCGTAATAAACAACCACGAGTACACATGGTTGGAATAGAGGACGGAGCATTCGGATCATCTTGCAGCTCTAAAACAGTGTTCAAGATTTCCGGTGAGACAACCACGTTCAGATCATTCACTTGCCCTTGAATAACTTCAGTTCCATCAACTTACACAACGCTTACCGAATTCCAGAATGCTTTAACAAGCGATTTGTAAACTGGAGTTGAAAAGGTGACAACTTTATTTATCCGCGACTCTCTTATCCACCGCGTGATCTCCTTTAGTTCAGCGATCTTCCCTTCCAGATCAAGATAGGCTATCATATTGTGACGCTTCTCAGACATCACAAGTTCTTCCGGTTTGTTTTCTTTCTTAGTCGTGGGTTTGCGCTTCTTCTCTTTTGGTGCCATCTGTATTTGTAAACATCCACAATAAGTTAAAATGATATAAAATATGCATTAGATGTCTATGCAAGTTCAAATGTCAAATGGACATATATGATTCAAATATACATCTACTGTGAAATGGCATCCAAACAGAAAATATGCTAAGTATGGGACGACGAAACTTCATCACTGCAACGAAACTCTCTTCTTCACGGCGAAACTCCCTTGGTCAAACAAAGTCAGAGTTGACCGTTGACCAGTGGAGTTTCGTCGACAGTCTTTCGATGAAAGTTGTTCCAATTTAAAAGGGGTTTCGTCACTGGGGTTTCGTTGTCAATAGTTTGAAGAAACTTAGGTTTTGTCGTCCAGGGGGTTTCGTCACAAATTAGGGTTTCGTCACAGGTTAGGGTTTCGTCGATTTGGGGGTTTTCAAACCAAAGGGGTTTCGGCGACTGTTGTTTAATCGACAGTTGATTCAGGAAACATCAAACATTTTGACACTTTGTAAAAACCCAAACAAACCGAAACAACCTAGAATGTAAAACCGACACAGATTTTGACCGGAAACCACCCAAAACAGTTAAACATCAAACAATTTTCAATCCTCTGTTTTTGTTATATGAAACCCAAAACAAATCATCATTCAAAACAACATACAAACACTATGATTACATATTTTATTTACTACAAGCACAATAAACAATGTTATATTTGATGAAATCGAAAACTTAGAGGTGACCGAGGGTTTGTTAACAAGTTTCAAACAAAAGCACAAGGTTCCTAAGGTTCGAATCATTTGATCAAGCATTTGTATACCTTCAATTTGATGAAAAAGATTTGAGAAAATGAAGGGTTTTGAGATTTGAAGTCGGTGAAAAAGAGTATGGGTGTGGAGTGTTGGGGAAGATGAACAGGCAAGTGGGTTTGAAAAAGTGAGGACTTCTGACTACTGGGACCCCTTATATACTCATGACCCTGACGAAACTCTGACTTTGACGAAACTTAGTGTGGGCTCGACGAAACTCATGATTGGGCTTGGTTTGGGGTTGAACAGTGAGCCCATGACGAAAGTTAAAAGGCCCAGGTGAGTTTCGTCGTGACCTCGACGAAACATGGAGTTTCGTCATGAACCAAATGAATTTTGACCAATTTTGACCAAGTTTGACCAAGTTGAAAACAGTTGACCTGATCATGGACTTTCGTCGACATAAAGATGTTTCGTCGACCTTAGGGAGTTTCGTGAACACTTTTCCTAAAAATTTACCAAGTCTTTGAAATTTGCACACTGAACATATTTTGTTCATTTGAACAGTTTTCCATGTGATTGAGTTTACCGAATGCAAAGACATTTTATAAAGTAGGTTTCATGCTTTCGGCAGAAAACACCAAGCTACAACTTCGGCTAATTCAAAAATGAACGTTACAAATTACACTAAAACAGAATTTAAAGTGCGGTAAACTAACGAAAATCAATGAAAAAGCAATAAACACTGTACAAGAGCAATGTTTTGCGAGTTTCAAGGAAAAGGAATCATACCAGCTTACGGTCCTAGTCAACATGATTTTTGTTTCGGTTTAAAGCTCTAGATAAGCATACTACCTCGATTATCGGTATTGTTGTCCACGTAAGCTCAAACTGATCAGATGTAATCATAATTAGGAGATACGATTTACGGTAAGGATTATACTTACAAGTCGGTGTTCATCCACTCACGACACATTACCGTATCAAGGTATGCACGAGAGTTCATTTTACCGGTGAGTATACCGTTTATCATCTGTTTGACCGTATAAAAGAATGTGAGATACTCACTTATTTTTGATTGAAAACAAGCCCTATGTGATAGAATCACTTATTGAAGAGGAACTTGATTTTCATATGCATGAGGGCACAGGAGCAAGTACGTGAACAGGTCAGTACAACATACAGCAAAGAGACGAACTTGACTCCCGGATAAATGTGATATTTTATCACTTATTTTGATTGGACATGTGATTGTTGATTACTTATTGAGGTAGAATGCAATATGTACACGTATGTATAGCATCATGGAAGATCTAGACTTCGTCTCCGTTATTTTCCGGTAAAAGATACAACCATGATACCCAGATGATAAGACAGCATAAAGACCGAATATCTCAGAACCTCGGCAATCTCTCAAACGAAATTTCGGTACCAAGACCATATGCCAATGAATGGTTCCCACCTGACTTGAAGTCTGTTAGGTTTGTATCATCCTGCACATTTTAGTCTGATTGTGAGCCTACCGATACATCGTTAGTAGAGATACTTATTATTTCTCAATTTTTGTTTTTCATTTTGAACATGTTGACCGACCACACCAGTGAATTTCATCATCTTCCTTTATCCAAGAAACTCATTTTTGGTTTTCTAATTTTTTTTTGAATTTTCCAATTTTTTTTTGAATTTTTGAATTTT
Organism: Helianthus tuberosus; assembly: GCA_030545235.1. Lineage (NCBI taxonomy): Eukaryota > Viridiplantae > Streptophyta > Magnoliopsida > Asterales > Asteraceae > Helianthus > Helianthus tuberosus. The sequence goes on from CM060444.1 coordinate 73,420,400, forward strand.
TCAAACAAAAAGACAGAAAGTAAACACATTTTTTTTTTTGGATTTTTGATTTTTTAAATGTTTTTGTATTTTCTTGAATTTACTCCCCCTAAAATACTAAAATGTTACGAAATTGAAAATCTTTTTGTATTTTTAGAGTTTTTAAGAAAATATTTACAAAAACGATTAGCCAAAGAAGTTTTACTCGGGTATCACCTTAATGCCATTGACCAAAAGTAGATAATCAAAACGTGATTTATCAAAAGCTTTTGTGAACAGGTCGGCACGTTGGTGATCGGTGTGAACTTTAACAACATCGATTAATCTTTTGTCAAAACAATCACGTATGAAGTGATATTTAATTTCGATGTGTTTGGTCTTGGGATGCTGCACATTATTTCTAGTGATCTGTAAGGCATCATTGTTATCAACAAATATAGGAGTAGATAGGAATTCAAAACCGTAGTCGCGCATTTGTTGTTGTATCCAAAGAACTTGGGAGCAACAACTAGAGGCAGCAATGTATTCTGCTTCACACGTTGATGTAGTAACACAGGTTTGCTTCTTGCACTGCCACGTGACTAGGCGATATCCTAAGAACTGACATCCCGCTGTTGTTGACTTGCCGTCAATTTTGCATCCGCCAAATTCAGAATCACTGAACGTGATCAATTCGAAGTTATCATCCTTAGGGTACCAGAGACCGGTGTCCGAGCAACCCTTCAAATAGCGAAAAATCCTCTTAACCGCTGCCAGATGCGAGGCCTTCGGGTTGGCTTGATATCTTGCAAGCAGGCACGTCGGATACATGATGTCAGGCCTCGAGGCTGTGAGATACATGAGAGATCCGATCATAGCGCGATAGTATGAAGACCCTTCAGATCTGGAGTAATCCCGTGATTCTGCGGAAGTGGGGTACCAATGGGAGTTGCATCAGACATCTGGAACTGGCTCAAGATGTCACCAACATATTTAGTCTGATGGATGAATATCCCATACTCGCTTTGTTGAACTTGTAGGCCCAAGAAGAAATTTATTTCCCCCGTTGCGCTCATCTCGAATTTTTCTTGCATCACACGCTCGAATTGCCTGCACAAAGAATCATTAGTTGAACCAAATATTATATCATCAACGTATACCTGCGCCAACAGAAGATCTCCATCTTGTTCTTTGATAAAGAGAGTGCAATCAATAAGACCTCGCCGAAAACCATTCTCCAATAGATAGTTAGATAAGGTTGCATACCAAGCCCTAGGTGCCTGATGTAAACCATAAAGAGCTTTGTTGAGCAACCAAACCCGATCTGGATGAATAGGATCTTCAAAACCCGGAGGTTGTTCGACGTACACCTCTTCTTCAACCACACCATGTAAGAAAGCACTTTTGACGTCCATCTGGTAGACTTTGAATCCTTTAAATGAAGCATAAGCTAGAAAGATCCGAATAGCTTACAGACGTGCAACTGGTGCATAAACTTCATTGTAGTTAATGCCTTCAATCTGACGAAATCCCTGAACAACCAATCTCGCCTTGTTTCGAATGACTACTCCACGATCGTCCTTCTTGCATTTGAAAACCCAACGTGTGCCAATTTTCTTGTAGTTCTCCGGCCTTTCAACAAGCTTCCAAACACCTAGCTTTTGAAATTGCTGCAGTTCATCCTGCATGGCTTCAACCCAAGAATTATCCTTTAATGCTTCTTTCCAAGACTTCGGTTCTTCTTGTGAGACATAACACGCGAAGGACCAATCATTTTGAAGACCAGATTCTCTAATGGCTGAATACAAACCAGCATTCTGGTTGTTTCTCAGCTGATTACGCGTCTGCACACCGCGTTGGACATCTCCAATAATATTCTGCTGCGGATGAGTATTGTGAATTCTCGATTCAGGAACATCAGGAACACAAGTATTGATACCCAAATTGTTAAGATTAAGATCAACAACCAAATCCACACCAGGCATAGGCGTAGAAGTGGATGCATTCCCTTCAGCAGTATCTACAATCTGCTCATGAGGAGTTGTTTCAGAAGCACCTTGAACAGGAGCAACCGGAGCTGAAGTGCCTTCATTTGCATCATGGTATTCATCATATTCCGTTGACTCATTATAATCAGCAGCATCTTCAAATACCTCATTTTGTACCGTGTTGTTAACCGAATTAGAAGCTTGGGGGTTAACAATAATTTGTCTAACCAATGGCGAGCCAGCAGCGTTGTCACTATCAAACAACATTTGAGCAGCAGCAAATGCTTCTTCAAAGGTTGGCAGATTAAAGGAGTCAAATAGCCCATCATAATCGAACATCCAAGGATCACCCAGAGCTCTAACAGGATTTGTATACCTTTGAACCCTTACTTCACTCCATAGCTCAATCTTTTTGGTTGCCAGATTCCATACACGAAAATTCGGAGTAGCATATCCAAGGAAGAAACCCTCGATAGCTTTCACGCCAAACTTTCCATCGGGCTCAACCATAGTACATGGACCGCCAAAAGGTTCTAGGTAAGAAAGATCTGGTTTCCTTTTCTGTAGAAGTTCGAAACATGTCTTGCCATGCCTTTTAACTATAAGAACTCTGTTTAACGTGTAGCAAGTAGTCAACACAGCCTCCCCCCATAATTGAACAGGAAGCTCCGACTCTACCAACATCGTTCTTGCAGTTTCTATTATTGTCCGATTCTTCCTCTCAGCGACACCGTTTTGCTGTGGAGTGTAGCGAGAACTGTATTCATGAAGAATGCCCTTAGAAGTACAGAACTCATCCATTACACGGTTTTTTTAACTCAGTTCCATTATCGCTATGGATCCTTTTCACTTTCAACGTGTACAAATTTTCAAGCATAGTAAGAAGATCCTTGAGGATTCCAGGAGTTTCACTCTTGTGTGCCATAAAAGCTACCCAAGAAAATCTAGAATAATCATCAGTAATCACTAGACAATAAGCATCCCCAAAGGTTTTCTTATGTTTCATAGGTCCAAAGAGGTCCATATGAAGACGTTCGAGAGGCATGCTAACAGTGTTGATTTTCTTAAGCGGGTGAGACTTCTTCATTTGCTTCCCTTTCTGGCACGAAACACAGATATCTTGTAGATGAAAACTTCTCACAGGCACACCATTCACAAGGTTGTTTTTCACCAAATGATTCATTTTTCTTAAGTGAATGTGCCCCATTCGTCTGTGCCAACATATAGACTCCTTCTCTGTGGCTTTCGAGACAAAACATGTCACTTGTGCAGATGTTGTAATCGCTTGGCTCATATCAAGAATATAAAGATCATTAACTCTTGGAGCCGATAAGAGAATCCATTCTTTTGGAATTTTGAAACCAGGTTTCAGCACATAACAACCGGCATCATCAAAATGCACGGTGAACTTCTTGTCGCAGATCTGCGAAACACTCAGAAGATTGTGATCAATTTGACGAACGTAATTGATCTTATCGAAACATACAACACCATTGGAGATCATTCCCTCTCCATTGATGTATCCGCCTTTGTCTCCAGCAAATGCGACATAGCCTCCTCTAATATTTTTCACATCATACAGAAGCCGTAAGTCGCCTGTCATGTGCCTAGATGCTCCACTGTCAACAATCCAATGACTATTAACAGTTCCTCCTGGAACATCCTGCACATTTCATTCAACGATCAGTTGAGGATGGGGACCCAAGCCTTAGTGGTCTTGGGTCGTCCCTGAGCATCACGAAATGTGATCTCAATTTCCTGATGGTTTTCAAAAACAGCACCTCCCCCTGAACTTTCACCCGTTTTAGGTTTCCAAGTTTGTTTTTGTTTGCAAGTTTGATTCTTATGAAAAGATTTTGAAACTTCTGGTTTTAAAGATTGTGATGAACTTGGTTCCCTTTTAACATATTTGACTTCAGATTTTAAATCCTTTTCAACTGCCTTGACGTTTTGACGTTGTTGTTTTGTTTCTTGCACTTTAACAGTTCGTTTATCATGTTTTGGTGAAACAGGACGACGTTGAGGGTGAACCTTTTCAGGTGGTGCTTTCTCAACAAATTTCTCTTTGGGAGTATTAGTACAATTTTTAATGATGTGTCCAAACTCCCCACACTTAAAACATGTTCTCCTTTCAACAAACTTTGGAGAATCTGATCGACGAACAGATGTCGAACCTATAGAACCTGAGGTACTTGCTTTTTCATCACACCCGTTTGTATGTTGAGTGTAATTGTTTTGACTGTTACGTTTTAAAATTTTGACTTGTTGCACAAAATCGGTGTTTGATTTGTTTTCAAAAGTTTCAATTTTATCAGTACCCTTCAATGCTACGAATTTGACATTACTGCTTTTCTTCTGGTAACGAGCTCCTTTTGTTTCAAATTTTGATTGAGAAACGTTAGGCTTTTGAGCTCGCTTCTCTAGTTGTTTACCCTTAGAAGCAATAGGTTGTTGCTTTGTCGGTGATCGTTGATTTCCAAATTGTTTTCTAATTTCAGATTTTGGAATTGGATTACATTGAGTTACAACAACTCCTGGGATCGTCTTTCCCAAAAACTTGCCTAGGATAGTGGATGGAGCCGGAGAGTGATTGATTGTGCATTGTCGATATCGGTAGCCCTTATTTACCACATGATAGTGAGATTTGAGCCTTTACATGTTCATATTTATATGTTCACTACTTTCGTTTCATGTTTGTTTACCGACTTGTTGCATTACTTTAGAACTTGTGCGTTTTGATACAGTTTGAGACCTTCGGTTAGGATTTGGCATGGATATGATAGAGGCATTAGGATCACCTTTTGTTTAGCCTTGTGTTTTGACCCGTTTCACCACTACCCTTAGATACACCACTTTGAGCCTAACCATTCGTTTGTTACCCATTGTTGATGTGATAACCGGATCGTATTTTTTTTTGGGTAAAGATAACCGGATCGTATTTTTTTTTTGGGTAAAGATAACTGGATCGTATCCTTTTTTTTTTAGCCTAACTTCGCATTTCGTCTTTATCTTTCGTTTGATACATCTCTAGCGGGGGGTTAATCGAGGGAGTAGGATATTTAACCATTGTCACTGTTAAATAGCATTGCATGATTTTAGGGATTTGACACCTAGGTAGTCCTTTCTCGTCATATTTGACCTACACTTTTGCTTCCGAGTTCGTTTGCATATTTTGTTGCTAGTCTTGTTCTCCATTTTTCTTAATTAATTAGGTTATTAGTTAAACATCAAAAATCAACTTAAAATTGACTTTGTAAAACAACGGTTCATTATCTAAAGTTTGCATATAGTGTCCACGGATTGATATCCGGTCTTGCCATCTACACTACACTGCGACCGGTGCACTTGCTGATTGTGTGTGGTTTAGTTTACGATTCCCTTTTAAAACTTGTTCGAAATTTAATTTATACATTTTCACACATCAAGTTTTTGGCGCCGTTGCCAGGGACACTGCCACTTTAGAGAATGACCCGAGTCATCTATTTAGTTGTTTACTTGCTTTCGTAGATTTCCATTGCCTTTAGGTACCTTTTGCTTGCAATTTGTGCCTCTAGGGTTAGATTTGCTTTAGTACTTAGATTAGTAATCTTCTCATTGTATGCACCATACTCGTTCATAGGGGCCACCTTCGTTTGCTGCTTCGTCTGAGCCCGAGCGAGATTTCCACGAGCGCCTTCGCACTTTCCGAGCTAGTCAGGTACACATTTCATCTTCTGCTTTTACTATGGGTGACAACGAAGCCCCAGCTAGGAGAGTCGTCGCAGACTACGCCAGGCCGAACGCGGCCAATTCTCGTTCCAGCATTACCCGACCCACTATCGGAGTTAATCGCTGGCAGATTCCACCCCAGATCATCACGATGGTTATGAACACCATCCAATTCCATGGACTACCTTCTGAGGACCCCGAACGTCCATCTCTCGCGCTTTTCAGCTTTTTGCGACACATTTCAGGAGCAAGGTGTCACCGAGGACGCCTGCAAGCTACGTCTATTTCCATTCTCGCTTGCCGACCGTGCTCATGCTTGGTTGGAATCCCTTCCTGTGGGATCCATCACCACTTGGGCCGGGATGAAAGATAAGTTCTTAGGCAAGTACTTTCCCCCTGCCAAAACTGCTCGTCTGAGGAGCATGATTCAAGAGTTTCGCCAAAAGGAGGGAGAGTCTTTCTACGAGACATGGGAGCGATTCAAGGAGTTGTTACTCAAGTGTCCTCATCACGGATTCGAGGATTGGGCGTTAGTTGAGAAGTTCTATTATGGAGTGACGCCCGCTACGAGGAATATGCTGAACACCACTGCTGGTGGCAATCTGATGACCGTCAAAACACCAGAGGAGTGCACTGAGATATTCGAGGACATAGCGATGAGTAGTTATGAATTTCCTGATTCTAGAGATTCGTCCACTACGCAGAGAGGCGTGCATAAGATTGATGATACCACTAAGATGCAAGCGCAGATTGATGCCCTGATGAAAAAGGTGAGTGATATGGAGAGAAAGAAGGAACAGGTGTGCGAGATATGCACTGGGAGGCATGACACGACCGCGTGTCCTATTGCCCCTGCGGAGTCACCAGAGCAGGTAGAGTTTGTGGGTAATCGAAATCAGAACAATTTTGGGGATCATTACAATTTGAATTGGAAGAACCACCCGAACTTCAGCTGGAAGAACAGCAACCCACCGGGGTTTCAGCCGCGTCAGAGTTTGTTTCAGGACCCAGGAGCAGGAGCAAGTTCGGGTATGAATAACCCGACGATAGAGGAGATGCTGAGGCAGAACCAGGAGACGTTAGCTAAGCAGACGCAATTGCTTACCCAGTTCATCACTCGTGCAGATACGCGACATCAGGAGACACAGTCGAGGTTCATGGAGCACGAGACTTTCATGAAAAGTCAGAACACTGCACTGCAGAACCTGGATAGGACAGTAGGTTCGCTGGCCGATCAGCTGAACCAAAGACCTCAGGGCGGTCTCCCTAGTAGCACTGTTGGAAATCCGAACGCCACTACAAAGGCTGTTACTACGAGGAGTGGGCGAGGAGGTGTCGAGGTCGAGCCGGTAGTTGATGAGGAACCGGTCGACGAGGAGATTGAGATGGAGACCCCTGCTGGCAAAGTGCACCCTAGGCTGCGCCCAACAAGTACCGCACAATCCAGCGGGTCTTCAGGAGAAAAGAAGGAGGAGAAAAAGGAGCCGATGAGGGTGTATAAACCGACACCCCCTTACCCAGGTCGGTTAATAAAGGGTAAGGATGCAGAGCAGTACGGAAAGTTCCTCTAGATGTTGAAGAAGCTGCACGTGAATATTCCATTCGTAGAGGCCTGATCGAAAATGCCGAAGTACGCGAAGTTTCTCAAGGACTTGCTCATGAATAAGAAGAAGCTGGAGGACCTTTCTACTGTCACATTGAGCGAGGAGTGTTCTGCCATCTTGCAAAACAAGCTACCGAAGAAGGTTTCTGATCCTGGTAGCTTCACGATTCCGTGTCTGATCGGAAATCTCACCGTCAGCAATGCGCTAGCAGACCTAGGGGCTAGCATAAGTCTTATGCCGTATTCCATCTTTGCTAAGCTTAATCTAGGCGAGCCGTCTCCTATGCGCATGAGTCTTCAGTTGGCTGATCGATCAGTGAAGTTCCCGAGAGGGATTGTAGAGAATATGCTAATAAAGGTCGACAAATTCGTATTTCCAGTTGACTTCGTTATCCTTGACATGGACGAGGACTCTGAGGTCCCACTGATTTTAGGTCGTCCATTCCTTGCCACTGCACACGTACTCATTGACGTGCACGATGGCAAGTTGACTCTTCGAGTTGATGAGGATGAGGTCACATTCGACATTCAGCATTCCATGAGGCATACCCAGCAGCATGATGACACTCTATACTTTATCGATACTCTTATGTCACATGTGGGTAGCCTCCTCAGCGAGATTTGCGAGAGAGATGCGTCTGATACTCAGGTTGCGAGTGTGGATGATCAGGGGAATGGGGTCACTGAGTTGGATATTGAGCAGGACCCTCTGCCGCAGGCTACCGAGCCTTCCCCTAGATTTGAGGTGTTTGAGGTCATCAAAGAAGAAGAGAAAATGGCTGATAAGTTTGATAGCTGGCCCGTGAAGGAAGTAGATGTTGGATTCCCACTCACACCAACAAGAACACGGGAGAAGGCGCAAAGAAGCTTGGATCAACATGTTTTAAGGGTGCAGAGATGGTATAAAAAGAAGGAGGAACCACTTAAGTTTGCACAACACCATTCTCCTCATTACATGCCACAAATCAAGTTTGGTCCAGGTAAGTTTAAATATTGGTGGGTTGACCCGCTTGAGTTTTCTAGATTGTTTTTCAATTTCACAAATGATTTTTTATTGAAAACTGGAAAAAGGGTGGAATTGAACGGGTTAGACCGAGGTTGGATAAAGGAGAAACCTCCAGATTGAATTCAAGTGTGGGGAGGTTTTGTAAAGTTTTGTAATTTTATTTATTTGGTGTGTTCTCGGTAGTTTGTGATACGTGTTTATTTGTATCTTGAGTCGTTTATTTTGTACCATGAGTCTAAGTTAGTTTATGAGTCAATGTTTTTTTTTGTTGTCGAGTCGGTACTGCTTGGTTTTTGCTTGGTTTTTGCTTGTTTTTGTTTATGCAGGTTTGGATATGTACCACCCGTACTCAATCTCCATTCGGGTGATTTCGGAGCTGTACACCAATTTCAAGGAATTTACCAAGTGTACTAGTTAGAGTCAAAGCCGATCGCGAATGGAATGCTATACGATCGAGCTGGTTCGTGTACGAGTTCGGATTGAAGACACACGCAGCTGGCACCGATTTTTTATCCTAATCAGCTAAGTCCTTTCCAATTCGTTATCTTTTTATTTTGTTTATTATTTTAGGTTTTATTTCTTATTTATTTTTAGTTGTTTTTCATCCTACATTGGGGACAATGTAAATTTTAAGTGTGGGGATGGGAGACTACGTCTTTTAGGTAGATTTGAGTAAAAAAAATAAAAAATAAAAAATAAATAAAAAAATTGAAAAATCAAAAAATTGGAAAAAAAAAGTGAGTTTGTTGTGAGTCCCGGTCCTTTAGCGCGTATAAAACAAAAACCTTTTCAAAACGTCGGTTAAAAGCGGTTTAATTGTCGAATTTACGAGTCGAGAGCACATGTTTCTTTAAGTTGCGGGATAGTAGGTTGACTGAATCAGTTTTTGGGAGTAAAAGGTTTTGGGATGCCTAGGATAGTGGATGGAGCCAGAGAGTGATTGATTGTGCATTGTCGATATCGGTAGCCCTTATTTACCACATGATAGTGAGATTTGAGCCTTTACATGTTCATATTTATATGTTCACTACTTTCGTTTCATGTGTGTTTACCGACTTGTTGCATTACTTTAGAACTTGTGCGTTTTGATACAGTTTGAGACCTTCGGTTAGGATTTGGCATGGATATGATAGAGGCATTAGGATCACCTTTTGTTTAGCCTTATGTTTTGACCCGTTTCACCACTACCCTTAGATACACCACTTTGAACCTAACCATTCGTTTGTTACCCATTGTTGATGTGATAACCGGATCGTATTTTTTTTTGGGTAAAGATAACCGGATCGTATTGTGTGAAAATGAAAAAAAAGAAAAAAAAAGAAAGTATGAAAATATGAAAAAAGAAAAAAAAAGAGAAAAAGATGAAAAAATAGAATAAAGTTGTAGGTTGAAATGACCAATATGTTAGTGTTTGGTTCGTGCTTATCCGGTTTATTGTGTGATTATGTGTTTAGCCACTTATTCCACATAAAAAAAAAACCCTACCTTTAGCTATTACCTACCCAATAAAGCCCTCTTGATCCGTGTTAAATTTTAACAATTAGGTGGAGATCTGATTGACGTACAAGCTTATGATAGTATGTTTCATAGTTCGGTTTTGAGAGTTCACTCAAAATTACATAATATTAGCCGAGAGATGAGTGACATTGTGAGGAGTGTTGACAGTGCATAGTTGATTGCTTGAAGGTGAGAAAAACTTGATTAGGTAGGCTTGTTTTCATTTAAATATAATGATTCGTCAACCTTTTGAACGTTGTAAGTCTTGCGAAACCGCTGTGTTTGATGATTTCGTAGTTCGCGTTATAACTTGTTCGAGACTTGCGTTATTGTTAAGTGTTTAAGTTGGACATGTTGCTTGGGATTTTGCTTAGGGACAAGCAAAAGGTAAAGTGTGGGGATATTTGATGTGTGAAAAAATATACATATTTGCCCCGTGTAAAATGTATAACTATTGTATAGTTTTAGTTGTTTTTATTTAGTTTTTAGTGCTTTATTATATTATTTTGTGTTTTGCTAGTTCCTGGTACAATTGGAGCGAAAACGAGTAATAAAGAAATAACCAGGCAGTTGAGTGGAGTAGACCGCCAGGGACCGAAGGAAAATTACTGCTATTTTCTGTGAGTGGATCAATGCCACCATCTATATTTTATCAGTTAGTGGGCCATCAAAGAATTAAGAGGATGTCTAACCATGCATAATTCACGACAAACTGAATAGTGGAGGAAATTGTATTGTGTTGCTTTTGGGCTTTTGGAAATACAAAACTAGTGGATTAATAAAAAACCCTAAAAGTACATATATTGACATAAGGTGCACGTGAAAAAAAGGAATTCAATTCCTATTGCTTTCGAAAACCACAATTGGCGGTAGAAGGCAGCCATATAGTCTTCAATTGAAGGGACGGCAGACTGAGGACAGAAGGCAGCAAAGGGAGGCATTCACATTCGAAACCCTACGGCTGTGGACGATCAGAAGACGTTTTGGAGCATAATTGAAGCTGTTCAAGTGGTTCGAAAGTGTTCGGTTCAAGTTAGAAGCATATTCGGTTCGTAAAACTTTGGTTTTTCGTATTTAATTTGTTTTGAACCATGATTTCTTTCGTTTCCAGACTTTGTTCAGTTGTTTTATCGATTATTATGAGTAGCTAAACGTTATAAACTACCTAGGTTGTGATGAACTTGATGATTGTAATGCGATTTTGACATGATTATGGTTATTTGATGTGATTTACATAACTTTGCCTTGTGATTGATCTTGATATTGCATGTTGGTGTGTTTTGATTGATTATTGGTTGATGAATTCAGCGGTTTAGGCACATAGAAATATCCCCTAGACTTAGAGTTTAATTTGAATCGTTGATCTTAGGGTTTTCGGTTTGAATATTGAGTTGAGAAATTGACCAATTCGATTAATAATTAAAATCAATATACTAAAACTTGCATCCTCATCTTGTGACTCGAAAGACAATTAAGGTGAGCTAGGTTATTAGCTAATCATTGGTGGGTAGATTGGGTGACCGATAGCTCGGGCTCGTTTATTACATCGTGGTTAAGGTTTCCTAGGATTTCGATCTTCAAGGTTTGGTTTGCTTTGCGTTTTGAGAGTTTTGGGGGTAGCGTTACTTTCATTGCTTGATTCTCGTAGGATTTGGTATCGATAGGTCGAGTCGGTTTGTTCTAGCACGTCGCATTTCGTCTTTATCTTTCGTTTGATACATCTCTAGCGGGGGGTTAATCGAGGGAGTAGGATATTTAACCATTGTCACTGTCAGAGTAGCATAGCATGATTCTAGGGATTTGACACCTAGGTAGTCCTTTCTCATCATATTTGACCTACACTTTTGCTTCCGAGTTCGTTTGCATATTTTGTTGCTAGTCTTGTTCTCCATTTTTCTTAATTAATTAGGTTATTAGTTAAACATCAAAAATCAACTTAAAATTGACTTTGTATTCGACAACGGTTCATTATCTAAAGTTTGCATATAGTGTCCACGGATTGATATCCGGTCTTGCCATCTACACTACACTGCGACCGGTGCACTTGCCGATTGTGTGTGGTTTAGTTTGTGATTCCCTTTTAAAACTTGTTCAAAATTTAATTTATACATTTTCACACATCAATTCCGCTTTCAAATCTGCACACATATTACAAACACTAGGAGTAGGATGTTTAGAATTTACCTGACTTGTCGAGGTCGAGACATTTGCCATAAAGGCAGTCTGAAAAGAAAAAGATCTGTCTTCAGAAAAGAACTTCTCCATTTCCTTTGATGCTACAGCAGACTTCTTGATCAGAATAGATTTCTGACACTTTAACTCCTCAGCTTCATTCAATAAGTCTTCAACATCAGAATTTACTTCTTCCTTCACATCAGATTCAGAATTATAACCAACCGAATTTGAGCTTTCTTCATAAGAACTCCCGCTATAACCAGAACTATTATCACTTTCAGCTAACTCTTCTCTGTGAACGTGCTTGATGTGATTGATGATCTTTGTATAACATGCAGTTCCTCCTCTTTCTTGATCACCATCCCCAAATTGTACAGACCAATTACACCCTTCATCAGCTTGAACGACTAATGCTCTGGTGGTGTTTGAAGGTCCAGCCTTGGTTTGATTGGTGGGGTTGTTCACAGCTACCATCCTTCTTTCACGGTTCTCTTGATTTGTGTTGAAAGTACTTGTCTGATTACAGAAGGGATTTTGATTGCCTTGTTTGCTCGGTCGGGTGCACTCACGTTTGAAGTGACCCTTTTCGCCGCAATTAAAACATGTAACCGCATCCTTATCAAAACCGTACTTCGTATCCTTTTTGCTTTCCAAAGAAGTTCTTCCTGTTCGAGTCATATAATCTTTCGCCCTTCTAACAGCACTCGCAAATGCCCACTTTATATCCATCAACTCCATTTCATCACGGTCTATCTGTTGATAATCTTCATTTGTCAAATTAATGTTTCCAATTTGACCTGCGACCAATCCGCAGTAGGCACTGACCATTGTATTAATAAGTTCCATATGTTCCTTAGCCACTTCGATGCTTACTTTCGATAGATTTGAAGTTTCAACTCTGACTGTGTTGGGGTTTTGGGGTTTTGGGGTGGAGGGTTGTTACTATAACATGCTTATTGTTGCTGTTGTTGTGGTTGGGCTTGTGGTGGAGGCGGAATATAAGCATTTGGATCAAATTGAGGTTTAGTAGTGGAAACTTGAGGTGGAGGTAGGGGTTTAGGTAGCCAGGCACTTGCATCGAATTGAGGTTTTGAAAAAGCATGAGCTTGAGCAATAACATGCGCTGGCGGAATATAGGCACTTGGATCGAAAACTGGTGGAGGAGCTGACTGTGGAAAGGGAAACGAGCTTGTATTGGACACAAACGTCGTTTGCAGCTTAGGTTGCTGAACAGAACTGGAACTAGCTGCAGGATTAAAACCACTGAGGTACATGTCAGTATTTTGAGGAACTGGAATCCGTTTCGCTTTTCGGATCTCTTCATCATTCTTGTGTTCCAACTTCTGAATGAATTCATAGATACTGACAGTATCTAAAGTACCCGTATGCTTTAACAATTCAATGAAAGAACTCCACTTTGGAGGTAGAGCATCAGCAAACCTTGCAACCATTTTCTGTTGAGTTGCAGTAACACCATAAGAATACATTTCACTAATTAAATGATAAAAACGAGTTGTCATATAATTTAGTGTTTCGTTATCCATGAACTGAAATGATTCAAATTCCTTCTTTAACAAATCATGCCTTGTCTTTCTTGTAGCCGCATTCCCTTCTCCTCTTGCTACCAAGGCATCCCATAAGGCTTTCGTGCTAGTACAATAACCGAATTGATGATATATGTCTTTGTGGAGTGCTTGTGTGAGAATAGAAAACGCCTTCTTCTCAAGATCATATGCCTTTTTGTCGGCTTCTTGCATATTCATAAAGGTTGTGGCATTTGATCCTGCTTCTTCAAGAGCTGTGTTATATGGCGAAATGAAGCACGTCCATAACTCGGTGTTTTGTCCTAGAACATACGTGTGGAAACGACCTTTCCAAGTCGGATATTCGTTAATATGATTCAACTTTGGCGGGCGGTTGTTGCTACCCGTTTCACTCTCACTTATCAATAAATTTTGAATGCTTTGATTCTGGTTCGTCACGAATGCCCATTGGCTTACACTAATAGACTGTTGAGACATGACATTACTTAACCAAACGGCTGCGGAGGTCTGATCTTCACCTGGTCTTGGTTCCGTACTCCAATCCCATGGACTAGTACAACTCATGATTGATGTATGTAAGTGAATACCTGATCACACACTTGAAAACACACTGTTATGATAGATTTGCAAAGCCTCTGTGAAAAATTTACAAGTATCTCGACGAAACTCTTCCCACGAAACTCAAGAAGTTTCGTCGAAGTATCTTTGACGAAACTCTAGGGGTTTCGTCGAAGTTCCTTATGGCAAAACTCTATGGGTTTCGTCGCTTGGGACTTTCGTCGAGATAAGGTCTCAGTGAGTTGGTGAGATAGTTGGTGAGATTTTTCAAAGGCAAATCTTATCTTTTGTCTGACAAAGTAACCTACAACATACTCATCTTACCAACCAGCATGGTCACCAATATTTTAATCCATTTATCAATTTATCTTTTAATTTTAAAATCAACAATTATCTCAAGAACACTATGAAGGTTTGATGAACTTCTGATGAAGATATGAACTTTCCGGCCAGATTTTTCACCGGAGTATTTTCCGTAACACAAATTTGCACAAACTTTCAATTACAAACCCGGTTTTATCACTTGAACAAGAAATACAACAAAGGTTTTTGATAAAACTTTGGCAAATAACAAGATCTAACAGATTTTCAGAAGCTTTTTCCAGAAATATATGACTTTCAAGAACTAAAGTTTTCAGAAAATCACAAACAACAGTTTAAACACTTGATAAAATCCCAACTATGTTTGGTTTTAAACAAGGATAAGAGCCAATGCTCTGATACCACTTGTAGGCCCCGATTCTCGGAGGATCGATTAACGAAACCAAACCCTTGTTTATCACAAACACGGTCAAGAGTGCGGAATCCCCGTGACGATGCCAAACCAAACACAGATAATGATGACAAACACAAAGTAACCAATGAATCACAGTCAATTGATTAGATAAGAAAAAGGTTCAAACAGATACACACAATGTTTGAAGTAAAACTCTCAGTGGGTATGCTCTCATAGTTTCTGTGTGAAACTATGTTGTGTTTATATAGGCAGCCCAGGCTCATAAGTCGACGAAACTTAAATGGGCATGACGAAACTTCTCAGTTGACGAAACACTAAGTGTTTCGTCACTGTTCATGGTGAAACTAGGGTTGTGACCATAAGGGAGTCTCGTCATGTATATGCTCGACGAAACATGGAGTTTCGTCGAGGGCTGCAAAAGTTGTGTGCTGCAAACTGTGAAACAGTTTGCAGCAAACACATAAACACACAAACATAACATAATTACCAATATGCAACATGCATTGTTCATTTACCATTACAAAAAAGATGAGACAAACTTGTCGGACCATAGAAAGATAGGAGGATATTCAACTAAGGTCGACGGCGAATACAGACTCGATAACTAAAAAGACCGTACAAATACATCGTTAAACTAGAACAAGTTACAGACACAAAATAATGCACCAACAAATTTTGGTAACTCTCTCCGTCAATTCCTGGTATCTTAAACCATCACCCAAGTTAATGGGATCATCTGATTTCCCACCGGCAGTGGTTGTATCAGCAGATGGACCAGGAGAAGTCTCCAATGGTTCATCCACTGATGCCCCTTTTTCTTGGTACTAGGGACTTCCCTCTGCATTAGATATCTTAGTAAACACACCAGTGGGTAATTGAAACACACTAGTGGATACCTTGATAGCATCAGCAGTGGTTTCCTTCAAGGGAGGCTTACTTATTTAACTACTGTCCAGTTGTAAATCAGTGGATTCAATACCTGTAGTAGCTGCTCCACTTGAACTACTGACAGGAATTTCATGAAACTCCTGCAAGGTAACCTCCTCAACTGTTTGTGGGATAACCAATTGAGGTATTTCAGACACAACCAAAGTTGTGGTTGTACTCTCAGTAATGTGTTGGTGAGAGGGGCAGTTTTGTATCTGAAGCTCAATGACATCAAATAGAGGTTTTATTGATGGTGGTATTTGTGAAGAAGGGATAGGAGTTGAAAGAGAATTTGCCCCAGGAGCAGGGCTATTGAACATATCCTCAAGTGAGGATAATGTATCATAGAGTGGTGTCCCTGTGCTTACAACTTGTTCCTTTTGTGAGGAAGCAGGAGGAGTTGAGGTTTTGGGTGGAGATCTAACCAACTGTTGTGAGGAAGTAGCAACAGTGGTTGTTGGTGACTTTTGGTGGGCTTTTTGGTAATTTCCTTTTTGGTCTTTTTGGGTAGGGTTGGTGGGGGTTGCACAACAGTGGGTTGGCTACTGTGGTCACCAAGAGCAGTGGGCTCAATAGCAGAAACCTGAGGAGCAGATGTGCACTCATCCAAAGTTTGCTCAGGTTCCTCTGTTTGTGTTTTTAAAGCTTTTGACTCTGACAGCCTTGTAAAAGTTTCAGAAGAAAGGCTGTTTATTTGAAAAGAAGCACCTTGAACAAGCACTTGTGCATTGTCTTTTGGTACTTTTTGTTGTAAATAATAGGCTAAAAACCTTGGAAACAACAGAAATGGTTTCTTTTTATCTTTAATATTATTAACATTTTTAACCATATCATTGCAAAATCTCTTGGGAGTAATTAAAATCTTTTCCAGCCATAATAGCATAGCCAAGTATTGGATTTTCAATGGAATTTCATTGAAAGCTGTGGTTTTGTTTGAAACACAGATGAGCAGGGTATGGAATAAAAATTTCATAGGAGGTGGAAAATCTCCCTTTTGCAAAGTAGCTTTTGTCATCTGACCTTCATACCCTCTTTCGATCAAATCAGTTTGATACTCATCTTTATGGAAAGAAGTACTACCTGTATGATCATTCATCTCAAAGACTTCTGATATGGTTTGTGGTGTGATGGAAACAAGAATTTTGCCTAATTTTGAAGTAATAGCCCAGGGCTTTTTGTCTTGAACTTCAACTTTTGCATTCTTCCAGAAACCACGTAGGGTTTCTTGATAGATGGGGGTGTTGCAGGTTAACAAAGTTTAGTACTTTGAAGATGTGAGAGTATCAATTATTGAGTGGAAATCTTTGTTTTTGCTTGTTTTCTCAAGTGTACAAAGGTAGTTATGGGGGTTTTTGAGTGCGAGTGCCATGGTTATTTCGAAGAAATTTGCGAATGGAAGAAGATGAATGAGGAAGATGAAAACCTCTTTTGAAGGAATTTTGAATTCGATTCGGCAGTTAAACCTCTGATTGGATTTTTAATCAGGGTTTTATAGAAGGTGAAAAGTGAATGCTGACGTGGCAGCGGTTACAAAGATCTGACGGCTAAGAACTGTCCATGTGACAACCTCTGATGAATAATGGATGACAGTTGTTTAGGAAACCACTGATGAGCAATATCAGTGGTTTACAGTGGTGAAAATGAAAGCAGTGGCTGATTTTAACTATCAGTGGATAGTCATCAGTGATTGAAACACTGATGTTTCGACAACAGTGATTAACAATGAAAATGAAGGAACAAAGGTTGTCTTTCAGCAGTGGATAATTTTCAACAAATCAGATGTTTGAACTAAAACAGTGTTTATGACAGACTTTTAAGGATTAGTGAAAACTTTCATTTTTAACTATTTTAAGGATGGATTTTTGATTTTCTGAAAACATTTAAATGCTTTTTATTCATAGAGAAACCGGATTTTGCCTATTATTCCATGTTAAGCATGCCAATCCTAGAGATCAAGCTTTCAAAGGTGGATGTGTCTAATGCTTTTGTTAGCACATCTGCCAGCTGATCCTTAGTATGAACATGATGCAGAGAAATCAAACCTTTTTCATAGCAATCCCTCACAAAGTGATGTCTGATGTCAATGTCTTTGGTGGTTGAATGTGAAACTGGATTTTTGATGATATTTTCTGCTGCTTGACTGTCCAACATAAGAGGTGTCTTTAAAGCAGTGATACCAAAATCCAGCAGTTGATTTTGAAGCCATAACAGTTGGGCTGTGCAGCTGGCAGCAACAATATATTCTGCCTCAGTAGTGGATGTTGAAACAGCTGCTTGCTTTTTGCTTTGCCAAGATACTAAGCAATCACCTAGAAATTGGCACCCTCCTGATATGGACTTCCTTGTTGCATTGCATCCAGCAAAGTCACTATCTGAGAAACCTGAAAGCCTAACATTCCCATTAGCAGGGTACCAGATACCAAGTGTGGGAGCACTTTTTATATATCTGAGTATCCTTTTCACGGCTATGAGGTCAGACTTCCTAGGGGCTGATTGGGATCTTGCACAAATACATGTTGTAAACATGATGTCTAGCCTAGATGCAGTTAGGTACAATAAAGACCCAATCATGCTTCTATTTAAGGTTTGATCAACCAAATCATCCTTTTCATAAGTCATGACTAGCTTGGTGGTTGTCATGGGTGTACTACATGGTTTACAATCATTCATCTCAAATTTGTTTAATAGTTCTTTAGCATATTTGCTTTGATGAATGAAAGTACCATTTTGCAGTTGCTTTACTTGGAGACCAAGAAAGCACTGTTGTTCACCCATTGCACTCATCTCAAACTCAACTGTCATGAGTTTTCAGAACTCTTCACACATTTTGGTACATGTGCTTCCAAAAATGATGTCATCCACATAGATCTGGACAATCATCAGATCTTTCCCTCTCCATTTTAAAACAGTGTTTTGTCAATTTTGCCTCTTGTGAAGCCAATAGAGAGAAGAAAGGTGGAAAGAGTTTCATACCAGGCTCTAGGTGCTTGTTTCAAGCCATACAAAGCTTTATTTAGCTTGTAGACATGATTTAGATTAAATGGATCCTCAAAACCAGGAGGTTGACAAACATATACCTCTTCTTGAATCTTACCATAGAGGAATGCACATTTGATATCCATTTGAAACACCTTTATGTTGTGGTTGACAGCAAAGGCCAAGAACAGTTTGATAGCTTCCAATCTTGCTACAGAGGGCAAAAGTTTCATCATAGTCAATGTCCTCTTCCTGTCTGAAACCTTGAACCACAAGCCTTGCTTTATTTTTGACAACAATGCCCCTTTCATCAGTTTTATTTTTAAAGACCCACTTTGTGCCAATAGGACTTACACCCTTTGGTAGTGGTACAAGTTCCCATACTTATTATCTTTTGAACTGTTGGAGCTCTTCTTGCATAGCCTCTACCCAACTGTTGTCTTTTAGTGCCTCTTGGTACTTGACTGGTTGATGGAGTGATAGAAAGCCAGCAAAAAGACAGATGTTTTTGGATTGACTTCTGGTGAGAACCCCTTCACTGATGTTGCCAATGATTTGATCTGGTGGATGAGATTTCAAGAAGATTAAATCTCCTTTGTATGGAACAATGGCATTTAAGGGTGAGGGTTGCAGATGTGAATCATCTGAGCTAACAACTGTTGGTGACATTGATGATCCAACAGTGTCTTGAAATGGAGGTGGGGGGATAGGAGGAATTGGTGTGATAACCTGTTGGTTTTTATCCACTGTTTGTAGATTTTTATCAACAGTGTTTGTGGATGTGGAAGCAGAGGTTTGAGGACTACTTTGGTCAACAACTGTTGATGTAGCAGTGAGTGAGCTCTGACAGCTGTTTTGAACATCTGATGCTCTGGCAATGGATGTGAATTTCTGTTGTGGAATGAAAACTTCATATCCATTGTCTGATGGAGGAGGTTGAGATGGACCTGCACTGTTAGTCTTGACAGAAACATTTTCAAATGTAAATTTATCAAGATCAAATAACTCAGCAGGGTTTGCAGGGATTTTTAGTGAAGAAAGTTCATTGAACTTTACATTCAAGTCTCTTCACACACTTAGTCCTAGTGTTAAACACTTTGTAGGCCTTAGTAGTGGTTGAGTATCCCAAGTGATAACCACAATCTACTTTGGCTGCTAATTTTAAAATTGAGTCTTTTAAGTTTAAAATGAAGCATGGGCAACCAAATACTTTAAAGTATGAGATCAGTGGTTTGATTTTATACAGAATTTCATAGGCAGTCTTTTGATGCCTGGGGTTGATCAAAACTCTATTCTGGACAAAGCAGGCAGTATTTACAGCCTCTGCCCAGAAAGTTAATGGCAAACCTGAATTTGCAAGCATGGTTCTGGCAGCCTCAATCAGTGTCCTGTTCTTTCTTTCAACAACCCCATTTTGTTCTGGTGTTCTTGGAATGTTGTACTGCCTTACAATTCCTTTTGACACACAAAACTCATCCAACTCCCTATTTCTGAATTATGTGCCATTGTCACTCCTAAAGACTTTCACTGGTAAGTTAAATTGATTTTCAACCTGTTTGACAAAGTCTTGCAAAATGCCTACAGTCTCATCTTTAGAATGTAAGAAGTAAGTCCATGTAAACCTAGAAAAGTCATCTACAATTACCAAACAATATCTTTTCTTTTTAAGACTCATAACTTTTACTGGGCTAAACAGATCCATGTGCAGCATTTGCAAACACTTGGTTGTTTTGGACTCTTCAATGGACTTAAATGAGCTTTTATGTTGTTTTCCTTTTAAACAAGAAATACAATGCTCAGGACAGGTGAACAATTTTTGTGGAAGACCTCTTACAGGGCCTTGTTTTGACAAAGTGGTGATTGTCTTGAGATTTGTGTGCCCTAATCTTCTGTGCCATAGTTCTGTCTCTTTGTTAGAGGCAGCTGAGAACAAACAGACATCAGTCATAGGGCTCTCTTTTGACAGATCAACTACATAAACATTGCCACTTCTTTGAGCAACAAGTTGAGTTTTTCCAGTTTTTATTATTTCTTCAATCTTTTTAACCATTTCTGGTCCAACAATCCTACAACATTCCTTAGTAAAGAATGACCCATAACCTTTGTTACTCATTTGTGAGACACTAAGAAGGTTGAATTTTAGATTGTCAATCAGATTGACATTTTCAAACTTAACTTTTCCAGACTGAACTGTACCAGAACCCATAACCTTTCCTTTACTATTATTACCAAAAGATATATCACCCCCTCCATGAGTTTTGAATTCTTTGAGTAGGGCTCTCCATCCAGTCATGTGCCTGGAGCCTAAGCAGTCAATAGCGGTGCTATAGCGGTTAACGGACCTCAGGGTGTGTAGAGGTCCAAATAGCGGTGGCCAATAGCGGTTCCGCTATTAGCAACGCTAAATACCGCTATAGCGGTGGCCTATAGCGGTTATAGCAGTAACAGTGTTTGATTGTGCTAATTCTTAAATTAAATACTTCAAAGTTACTATTAGTATTTGATTTGCAACGGGTTTTTGATAATGGAATGATATTACTATGAATTTTGATATTACTATTAATATTTTCAAAGATATATATATATATATATATATATAAATACATAAATTATGCATGGTATAAAAATTACCGCTATATCACCGCTATACCACCGCTATAACCTATATATCATATAGCGGACCTTGACCACTATTCGATTTTGGACCGCTTTAACTGCATAACCTGGAGCCTCCACTATCTACATACCAAAGACTATCTAAGCATGCAGAAGCTCCCTGCACATCAAGTAAATAATTAGTTCAGGAGGGTCTCCAAAGCTAATAAGGCTTTGGATGGGGTCACAACAGTGCCTGAGCTAAGTTCAGGAACATGGACAGTGGTTAGCTCAGGGGTTTGAGCAGCTTTTGAAGTATTTGCCTCTAACCACTGTTGGGGACCATTTCCAATCAGTTGTTGATATCCAAAGGGATGCCTGTGCACTTTTGGTTTAGAAGGCTTTTTGTAAACCTCATAAACATGTGGGACCCTTTGGTATGGAGGCTGACCTTTTCCTCTTTGGAATTGGTTAGCAGGGGGTGCATCTGTCACTTGAACCTCTCTTTTAACAGAGTTTTGGTTTAGCTGTATTGTAACAACTGTTTGGATAGGCACATGTGATGGTTGTTTCTTGATTTGTGAATTTGATGAACTCATGAGTGTTTTTGAAGTGTGTTGGTCCCTTGTATAGGATCTGTTCGTCAGGAACTTAGATGAATCGACTTTGACTAATGTGCGGAATCCATTTGATCAAATCACAGATGTACGACAAAGTATTCAACGCTTAAACGCAGTCTGATCTTTCTATTCAACTGTTATGAAAGTACAAAAGCGCCTGTAGAAGTCAGACTTGACAGAGTTCTCTCTAGAGTCAAAAGTTCTAAATGACACACCCTGATGGGGTATTTATAGGCAACTCAGGAATGAGATAGATGCTGTCCGACCGAGTGGCAGTCTGCTCGGATGGCTATCCGGTCGGATGGCCATCCGACCGGATGACACTTGTCAGCCAACGAACATCGTCTTTCCAATACAAAACCATTCCCTGAGCTGTCATTCTACATTACATACATAATAACATACAAGTATACAAAACATACAAAATATGACTAAATGCTGACGGAAGCTACAGACGTATGAACTAACAGACTCCCCCTCGGATGTAGCTGTAGTTCCTACCAGCATAGTCTTCAATTCTTCCTGTTATGCCTTCGTTCTCGCGCTCTCTGTTTTCTCTTTTCTGATATTTCCTCTAACATTTTTCGCCTTGTATGCCTTCCTTCATCGATCCACCATTTTCTGTAAACCGGATCACCATCACGCTTCCGATCCCATTTGGGAATCTTGTTCTCCTCTTTCTCGATTGGCGTTTGATCCGTTGGTATTGACTTTCCCAATTTGCGCTTGCCCAGCTCAGCTGCTTTATCAGCAATTGCTTTAAACCTTTGTTCTCGCTTGTACCTTTTCAAGAATTTATCAATCTCAAGATCTCTCCATTTTGTCTTCCAATATCTTCCTGAGTTGATGTCTTGGGCAAAACACACATCCACAATTGTTTGATACTGCAACGCTTGTTCTTTGTCTTTCTTCTTATAAACAATCTTGTTGTAAAACAAGCAGTCGATATCCTTCTTCGAACAATTAACAAGCCACATTGGATCCAGAATACTGATTCTTCGTGACTTTCCTGTGAACTTGTCGTACAGTGATATTACTGCCTCAGCCGTTGTTTCATTGTACAACCACCCTTGGAATAGATCATGAAAATCTTGCTCAATAGCTCCGAGAGGCATATTCTTCAAACATCTCGGAGGCTTGATATCTAACGTTATATCTTTCTCTATGTTCTCCAACATTGTGACAATTTGCTTTGGTCTTTGAGGCTCCCAGTCAGGATATCCAACCTTGGCCTGCTGCTTTATGTAATCCCACAAATGTTGGTCATGTACTTTCACATCCAGACCATGATAAAATTGCTTTATATTCTTTGTCTTCACTAGCTCATCTACATCCCACCACGGGAGGGTTTTGATATCTGACAAAAACTCGAAGTACTGTACCCCCTGTTCCCGTCTGATGGCGTAGACCTGTAAATCTTCCAGATAACCCCACGATAAGATGTCACCCCATGAGATGTCTTTGTTGTGAGTAAAGAACTGAAGTGCCCTAAGAGTCTTCCTTTCTTTCGGCATTAATTTGAACCACTTTTTCCTTTCTTCAGCTAATCTTTCTCTTGGGACGGTTTCTGGAACACCTTCACTTGAAACTTTTTCCACAATCTTTCTCCTTATTTCATCTTTATTACGATCTTTGAATATTTCCGCAAAAGAAGGAAATGTCTCATCAACTCCAGAATAGTGAAAATCAGTTTCTTCATCGGATGAATCTGAAGCGTCTTCAACAATTACATCATCATAGTGATCAGCTTCATGAGCATACCTAGGCTCAAATACATCTTCAGATGATTGAGGTATCTCATCTTCAATATCGAACTTAAATTTTCCATCATTCAAACCCAGTTCTTCTAACATTTCTGCCCTTGATCTCTGAATCTGTATCTCTCCCTCATTTTGAGCACTCAGATAAATCAAAGTAGGGTTTGTAAGGAATACCTGATCAACGTGCTATTTTCCAGATGTGGAAGTTTCTTGCTGATCAAACTCTTCTTGTTCACTGATCTGATCATTCCGAAACTCTTCAATTTTCTGCTCAACATTAGGATTCTCAACCAGCAATCCCGATGCACCTTGATCATCATTCTTCTTGTCATCATTATCATCCTTTTTGTCAGACTTATCATCATCGTCATTTTCATCTTCATCTTCTTCATCATCACCAAGGTTTTCCAAATCAGAATCACTATCAACAATTTCTCCACGAGCTCTCTTTTCTTCTTTTCGCCTTTCTTCAATTTTGACTTGGCGAACAATCTCTTTTATGCTATAAGGAACTGTGGATGGTTCACCAACAAGAACAAACTGATGTGTCTTCCATTCCAACAACAACATTTCTTTTGCCTTCTTCTTTTTTTGAATGGCACTGACTCGGCGAATAACTTCATCAAGATCAAAGAATAAAGAAGACTCACCAACCAGCATGAAGTATTGATCTTGTTCATTGTTAACATCTTCAACATCTTGTTCTTGAACATTTTCAACATTTTGTTCTTGAACATCTTCAATATCTTGTTCTTGAACATTTTCAACATTTTGTTCTTGAACATCTTCAATATCTTGTTCTTGAACATTTTCAACATCAACCGTTTCCACATCAACTTGGCTTGAAGACCCACCAGCTTCTTGAATTTCTTCAATAACACTTTTGTTCTTTTGAGTAGCTTCTTCAGCCAGTCGTCTTTCTCGTTCAATTCTTCTTTCCTCAGCTCTTTTTACTTCAATCTCATTGAAGGCAGCATGAACATCCATCTTCAAATGACTTTCTATAACAGAGTATAACATGTGTACTTGTTCATCCTTCACCACTTTATCAACTTTCATTGCTTCCATTTCTAACTTCATCACCTTCATTTCATTCGATGAAGTTTCATTCATTTCACTTAGAAGCTGGTTCAGAGTCTGATTCACATCTTGTAGATTCTTTATCGTCTCTTCTTGATCTATCAAAACCATTCTAACTTGATCATGAGCTTTCATCAGCTGTTCAATCTGCCCTTTAAAAACATCACGTTCTACTTCAGCTTTAGCCTTAGCTTTTTCAAGATCAGCAACTTTCTTTACCAATACTTTTACGGCTTCATTGTTGAACACATCAAAGTCATCTCCAAAATTTAAATCTTCTAAAGGATCCCCTAAGGCAGGTGGAAGATTTCCACACAAATCATCGGTAGTTTTGGGGTGTGAAGACTCTGGAATCTCAATATTTTCTGGTATTGGTGTAAATTTAGAAGTAAAATCTCCACCTTCAGTCACTTTAACATAATCATCGTGACCAGCTTTCTTTTGAACTTCAACATCAACCACACTTTGTGCTTGAACCTCTGGAGCTTTTGGAGCTTCAACACTATGAACTTCAGGCTCCTTTTGAATTTCAACACTTTGAATCTTTTCTGCTTCAGCAACTTTTGACTTTTCAACATGCTTTTTACCTTTGCCGCCTTGATCCTTTTGTACTTTAGCATCACCTTTCTTTGCTCGAACTTTCCTTGGAATGACGCCAGTCTGAATAGCCTTTCTTTTTCTTTGTTTCTTCAGTTGATGGTGTATATGTAGAATCTTTTTCATCAGATCCTTTCTGTTTCTTTGTAGGCTTTTTCTTCAGTTGAGCTTTACCTCTGCCAAGTGTTGTTGAGTCGAGCTCTGACTCTGACTCAGTAGCCTCAGAATCATCTTCACTTGAAACATCTTGTGCAACACCCTCAGGCTCTGTAACTTTAATACCTTCAGCTTGAGCACTTGAGCTTTGTTCTTTCTGTGCAGCAACTTCCTCATTCTTTTTTAGATAGCTTTCAAGTGAATGTTTCAGCAAATCAGCTCCTTGTTGAACAACCTCAGATGGATCTAATACTGTTTCATCTACCAATCTTTGCTGTGGTTCTGCAGATGGCCCTGCAAAACAGACATTGACAAATGCATTAGAAACTTTTAACAAATTAAAGATCTAACTACCTTATGACTCCCCCTCTCACTGTACCCTTAATCACAATCTTAGGAACTGGTTCCTTTAGAATAGGAACTGCAGGGGATGTCTTGGGAGTTCTCTTTCTCTTCCCATCTCTCACAAACCACCATCTGGTTTTCTTCTCAACCAACTGACTCATATTCTCATCTTCATTATCAGAATCACTGTTTTGATGTCTCTAAGCATCGTTCTCTGGAGAAATATATGCCGGGTTGTTAATCCTGCAAATCATTCCTTTTGCTCCTGGATCAGGACCCTTAATAAGTCTGCTGATAGTTTCTGCTGTCATGTGCCTCAGACCTAAAATATCATCATTATTCTTCTCAAGATCCTTGAACTTATCATCAATCAACATCTGTACGAAACGAGGATACATAATGTACTTCTTGATTCCAGCTTTCTCATTCTCAACCATATAGTCAAATAGCACTTGTGAAACATTATACGGCCTATTCAAAATGAGGCAAGCAATAATGTTCATGATGTAGTCAGATGTTTCATCATACGCGCCCTTCCTGTGTGATAACGCATGAATAACACAATGTATCAAAAACTTGTAAGAATGACAGAACATAGTCTTTGCCATCTTTCCGTTTATGTGTCCTGTGAATCCCATCCTGCACCATAATCCTTTGGAAAGACGTTCCGAAATAATTGTGGGATCATTTTCAGAATCACCTAAATCTAACACACGTCTCACATCTCCAACATTTATCTTAATCTCCAAATCAACATTCTGTCCTTTTTCATCTCTCTTTGTTACTGCAGAGTAGATCGTCTTATCCTTCTCTTCATATCTTGCAGAGTTCCAAAATCGTATGACATGTGATTCGTAAACTATGGTTTTGTCAGTTAGAGCTTTAGCAATTCTGCTTTCTCTCAAGAATTTTGCAATATCTTCAACTACAGTTTTCTCTGTATACTGTGTTTCTAACATACAGTATATGTTATGTGTTTTCTCCCAGTCCTTTGCCATTGTAAAAGTTGTGCTAACCAACGATCCAACGATTTATGCAAAGAAGTATGAAGAAAACAAGATCAGAAAACAAAAGTGTGAGAGAGTAGGATAGCAGCTCGAGCGAGTAAACCTTTAACTGAAACATTGACCCTCTATATATAGTGTCATATGAGTAGGATGGCTGTCCGACCGGATTGTCACCCGGTCGGATTGCCACTCGAGCGAGGCACACATTTGACTTTCAAATCTTTGACATTTTGACCCTTTTGATGTTTTCTTAGATTTTATCAGTTTTTAGAAATCCACTTAAGTATCTAGGTCCAACTTAATGACCCTAGGCACTTAATTTGCCGACCAAGTCCAACTTAATGACCTTGGTTGACCCGAAACAAAGCATACTGACATTTATTTCAAACATTTTTCTGAAAATTACAAGATTCAACTTAATGATCTTGTTTTAACTTTTCATTTTATCAGGTTTAACATGATAATCTCCCAACTCATCTGCCCAACTCAGAAACTTCCTGCATCTGCCTCAAACTGCGAGTCTGAAGATCAGCTTTCCGCTTTGGATTGTCGATAAAACAAATCAGAAATGTAAAATCTTTTTGGATTTTAAAAAGTTTCTAGACTAGAAAGCTATGAAATCTTTTTGAGTTTTGAATGTTAAACAGAAATGAAATGCAGTAAATGTAAACTATTTACAAACATATTTTTGGTGAGCCTGTTAGGGAATCATATCAGCTGCCGACAAGCTACAAGTACCGTTAAGCTTTTATTTCATACTAAGAATTAAACAATTCGCTTAGATTGCCGATATACTGATCCACTTAAGTTCTCACACAAATTTCAATCTGTCCAGGATACGAATTTAGTGTTTTAAGATCTTAACTTATACACGTGTACCACCTCAGAATATACTCCCGTATCCAGACTACTATATTCAGTCTTACAGGTGAGTGCACACTAATGATATCTGTAAGGGGTTAAACGCGAGGCCATGAGAGCTCAGGCTATTGCTTCCGCAAAATCAGAGAGATGATGGCTCGGCTTTAGGTGGGTCCCCTTTGGGGATCTTCTTTTACAACAGCACATGATTAGCATTTTTCAATGTTTCATCATTTTTTTATGCTGAGGGGGGGCTTTAAGAATAAAGCAGTGCAGAGTATTATACGAGGACTAGGCTATTGCTCCCGCAAAATCAGAAGTCCAGGTATAATACCCCAGATATCATCACATACAAAGACCTAGTATGTCAGAAATAGAGCCTTTCAACCAGGATTTCAGGGGTTACCTATATATCCGACAGATGTTCCCCACGTAATAAGCAAGAAATGATTTAGGTTTATATCCCGAACAAACTTACTAAATGTATAAAAACCTATCGGCATATCATCAGCGAGACTGCTTAACACTTTTAAACTTTCCATTTCTTTAGCATACTGCAACTGTCTAGCTGATGTACTATCATTTTCCCTTTTTACACAAGCTCTTTTTCGGTTTTCTTTTGTTTTTGGATTTTGAAATATCTCATGTTTTTGGGTTTTTGAAAATTTTTTATTGTTTTTGTATTTTCTGAAAATATTACCTATCTCCCCCTAAATACCAAAACCAGTAAAAAATCGACAAACCATTGCAGATTACTTTTCAACATCATCTACAGTGGTACCTTCATCTACGCCAATGATCCCCTCCGCAACCGATAGTAACTTCATACCATTAAGTTTCAAATGATATTGAAAATGAGTTTTGTCAAATGCTTTGGTATGTAAGTCAGCTTTTTGTTCATCGGTGTGGATTTTTTCTATTCGTATCAACTTCTTCTCGAAACAATTTCGGATGAAGTGATGACGAATTTCAATGTGTTTCATTTTAGCGTGATGAACAGGATTTTTTGTTATGTTAATGGCTGCCTCATTATCAACAAAAATAGGGGAGTTAAGAAATTGCAAACCATAGTCGCACATCTATTGCTAGATCCACAGGATCTGGGAGCAGCAACTGCTAGCAGATACATATTCGGCTTCACATGTGGATAAAGCGACATAGGTCTGCTTCTTACATTGCCAGGTGACCAATCGTGGTCCGAAAAACTGGCATCCCACTGTTGTTGACTTAGCGTTAACTTTGCAGCATCCGAAATCAGAATCAGAATATCCCTAGAGTGTGAAATCGCCTTCTTTTGGATACCACAACCCCAATGATGGAGTTCCTGTCAGGTAGCATAATATCCTTTTCACAATTACCATATGCGAGGTTCTGGGGCTTGACTGAAACCGTGCTGCGAGGCAGGTTGGATACATGATATCGGGTCTTGAAGCTGTCAAATACATCAGCGATCCGCTCATGGAGCGATACAACGTTTCATCCACTTTATCTCCGGTGAGATCAGGGTTTATCCCATGGTTCGTCGCTAACGGGGTGGACATTGGTGACATTCCTGACATCCCGAATTTCTCCAGAACATCATGAACATACTTCGTCTGATGTATGAACGTTCCCTCGGGTAGTTGATCAACCTGAAGCCCCAAGAAGAACTTCATCTCACCCATTGATGACATTTCAAACTTCTGCTTCATAACTTTTTCAAAATCTTTGTAGAGTTGTTCATTTGTTGACCCAAAAATTATGTCATCCACGTAAATCTGGACTATCAAAAGATGGCCGTCGACTTCTTTTGTGAACAGAGTGGCGTCTGCCTTTCCTCGGATGAAGTTGTTAGCTAACAGATGTTGAGACAGGGTCTCGTACCAGGCTCTCGGGGCCTGATGTATGCCGTATAACGCCTTATCCAAGAGATAAACTTTATCTTTATGGATTGGGTCGGTGAAGCCCGGTGGCTGTCTGACATAAACCTCTTCTTTCACCTTGCCATAGAGAAATGCTGACTTCACATCTAACTGAAAAACTTTAAATCCTTTCCAAGATGCAAATGCTAGGAAGATTCTGATTGCTTCGAGTCTAGCAACCGGAGCATATACTTCAGTGAAATCTATTCCCTCATGTTGACTGAAACCTTGGACAACGAGTCGAGCTTTGTTGCGAATAATAACCCCTCGATCATCCCTCTTACACTTAAACACCCACTTGGTGTTAATCTTCCTATGACCATCAGGCAGATCCACCAGTTTCCAGACACCCAACTTCTCAAACTGACTTAGCTCCTCCTGCATAGCGTTAACCCAGGAATCTTCAGTTAGTGTTTCCTTGTACGTTCACGGCTCAATCTGCGATATGAAACAACTAAGTGAAAACTCTGTTTGTAAAGGAGCAACTGTAGAATAAAAACAAGTAAGGCCTTGGTCAATTTGTCGTCTGGTGAGGACGCCTGATTGCAACTCTCCAATGATTAACTCTTCTGGATGGTATGAAAGAGTTCTTGGCATCACCTCGCCTGGAACATCTACCTCACTTTCCAAATTCATAATGTTCTGGTTTGCGACTTGTTCACTGACTGGAATAGTTTGATCTTGAGACAGGATATGCTCCCCCTCAGACTCTGAATCACCACGATCGAATGTTGGCCTTTCATCAGAATCTGAATTATCATTGATTCCCGTCTGATTGATAGGAGCTTGTTCACTTTCTGAAGATGTTGGAGTTTGCATAACATCATCATTCTCTCCAGCATTGCTTGGACCTGCTTCATCGTCATTGGAAGTTTGATATTGACGTCTAGAAGACTCAGTTGGAAACCTTTCCTGTGATGATTCATATTCTCTTAGAATATCCAACTCGTCAAAGAACTCTGGTTCTTCCTCCATGTCAAATGAATCCCACAGAGTGTCATAATTGAAGCGCCATGAGTCACCGGGATTCTGAGGTGGCATGGTGTAACCTTGGCATTCAACATTATGTACTTCGATAATCCGCTTAAGGATTGGAACAAAGACTCGTTTCATTGGACTTGTGTAACCCACGAATATTCCTTCGATACTCTTTGGACCAAATTTTCCATAAGGTTCCAGAACTGTGCAGGGAGACCCAAATGGTTCCAAATACTTGAGGTTCGGTTTGCGGTTGTTTATCAGCTCGAAACTCGTCTTGTTGAATTTCTTCACTGTAAGAACCCGGTTGAGCGTATAGCAAGCGGCTGACACTGCTTCTGCCCAGAAATTGACAGGTAGTTTGGAATCAGCAAGCATCGTCCTAGCCGTTTCAATCAGCGTTCTATTTTTCCTTTCTGCTACTCCATTTTGCTGCGGAGTATAAGGCGCGCTGAATTCTTGCAGTATACCTCTTTCATCATAATACTCTTCCATCTTGTTATTCTTAAACTCTGTACCGTTATCACTTCTTAATCTTCTGATGCGGGTACAGTACAAGTTTTCAATCTTTCTGAAAAGTGTCATCAAACTTTCGAATGTCTCATCTTTTGTCTTCAGAAACGTTACCCACGAAAATCTCGAAAAGTCGTCTGTGACTACTAAACAGTAGAGATCACCAGTTATACTTTTGACATTCACAGGACCAAAAAGATCCATGTGAAGTCTCTCCAATGGCCTCGAGATTGTGTTTTCCTTCTTCCCAGGGTGAGATTTCTTTCGTTGTTTTCCTTTGACGCAACTAATACACTCCCCTTCAAGATGGAAACCCTTCAAATGAACACCAATTACTAAGTCGTTGTGCACCAGGTGGTTCATTTTTCGCAGGTGAATGTGGCCCATCTTTCGATGCCATAATTGGGACTCCTTCTCAGTGGCTATTGGCATGAAGCAGTGAGCCTGACCCGTGGTAGTAGTTGCTACACTCATGTCCAACACGTACAGATCGTCGACTCTTGGTGCTCTCATGATAACCCACTCTTCAGGAACAACAAATCATGGCTTCAATATCAAACATTCTTTGTCTGTGAAGTGCGTCGAATACATACGATCACATCTCTGAGAGATGCCCAGAAGATTGTTTTCCAGCTCGGCGATATAATTCACTCTTTCAAACGTGACAATACCATTCGATAAAGTTCCCTCACCAACTATACGACCACCTTGATTGCCTACAAATCCCACATATCCTCCATTAAACCCTCGAACATCATACAGTAGGGTTTTCTTCCCTGTCATATGCCGAGAAGCTCCACTATCCATTATCCAACGTGAGATAGATCTCGGAAGCTCCTGCACATTTTAAAATCATTTAGTGAGATTTTGAAGCAACCCAAGCCTCTTTCGACTCAGGTAGCTTGACATTTAGAATTGTGGTTTTGGTGTACAATGGCGGGAAATTTTTGTCATTCATCTTTAAACTTTCTTCAGTCCCAACCTCAACCTCTTTGTATAAGAAAGATTCGTCTTTTTGAGGTTGACCAGATGGTTGGTCTTTCTTCGGAACATACTTCTTCCCTGGTGGGGTAGAATTTTGTTTCTCAAGTTTCTCATAGTAATCCAAAGGAACATTCATCTTTACCGGTGTGGTAGAGGATGATTGTTTTTCAGACTCTGAAACCTTTGGTTTTGGAGAACTTGCTTTCTTTTCAACAGATTTTGGCTTCCATGCTTGTTGAGATGACGCAACCCGCTTATAAAATTTGTCATTTTTAGTTACCATCTTCTTTACGGGTTCGATTTTCTTAACTGATTTTTTTATAGATTCAGTTTCAACTTTGGCATTTTCCTTCTTTAAAATCTTTTTCTCAACAAACATTGGAGCTTTTCCCTTTACATCATCTTTTCTTTTCGGATTCTCGACAACCACAGACTTGGGCTTCGAGTTGGTGCACTTTCGTGCAATGTGTCCAACTTGATTGCATTTGAACCATGTTCGGGTGTCAACTACCCGACTTGTGCCTTCGGTCTGAGGTTGCAAGGCTTTCTTCTCAAAGAATTCTTCATTAGTTTTTGAAAAAATCTCAGATTCTTGCTCGGAGTGTGAACTCGAGCTTTTCACAAACACCTTTTTCTCAATAAATTTCTTGTTTTGAAAGTTCCTTCTTTGATTATTCTTACCACCTTGATAACCACCTGACCATTTGTTTTGGTTGTTGTTAGAAAAACATGGCGGTACAACAGGTTTTTTGTAGTAAGATTTATCTTTTACAAAGTTCAGTTGTCTTTCGGAACGTTTCAAACCTTCGATTTCACAAACATCAGTCTCAACCAGTTTAAAAACATTTTTCAATTTGTCAACATTCACATTCTCTAATGGAAACTTGAGATCCGAATACAACTTATCCGAACCCGACATCTTGTACATCACAAGAGTAGGTTTTTCACTTAAGTTGTTTTTGGAAGTTGATTTCGGAATGTAATTGTTCAAAAAGCATTCTTCGTCCTAAGTTGAGTCACTGTCAGATTTCAAAACATTTTCAACTACATTTTTAACAACTTCAGACTGAACACTATCTTCATCGGATGATGAAGTGAATGTGATGTCAATTGTTTCTGGAAGTTTAATTTCATTTGTTTCATCATTGTTAACCAACCCAGACTTTTTCTTTGAAAAACTATTCAACACTGGTGGTGGAACTTGATGATACCCAACCCCAGTTCCATCAGAATATATATCTTCGCCAGCTTTGTTCTACCCAATGAGTTTGGGAACTATATGTTGAAGAACAAAACTTGCGGAGTTGTAACTGTTGAGTTTCAGATTGATTCGTTCATTTTCAATCTTAGCTTCCTGAAACTGAAGCTTCAGATTAGCAATCTCATCCAACTGTTGGTTGATTTGCTTTTCTTTCGACTGAAGTACTCCTGACAGTTGAAAATTTTCTTTGGTTGTTTTATCGTTTCTTTCATCAGAATCTTTTATCGTTCTTTTTAGCTTCTCGTAATTTTCTGAAAGTCGACGGTTTTCATGAACTAGCTTTTCATTTTCTTTCCTGATTCGTTCTACGTCAATTTTATCTTTTTCAAGTTTATCAGTTAATTCTTTTATTCGATCATTTGAAGCTTTTACCAATTTGTCACGACTTAATATCTGATTTTCAACTTCTTTGACTCTTTCTGTCAGTTCTTCAGTCTTTTTACCACTGAGGTAAGCATGTGTGCTACAAACCTTGCAATCTTTCATGCAATTTTTGCAGTCACTTTCAATTTTGGCTTTATCAGTCTTACCTGACTCATTTGTTGAATCATTAGAACTGACCTTGCTCTTTGACTCAGTTCCAGACTTAGAATCTACCTTTAACTCTTTCGCTGCGAGCACCTTGTCTGCCATTTTCTTTAGATTTTCTACAGTCATTTCTTTGGTCGTGTCGATTATCCCATCATCGACCTTTTTCGACTGTAGCTCTTTTTCTTTCTCTTCAGCTTCTTTTGCCCACCACATTCTCTGTCTTGCTTCTTCCTCTTCTGCTATTTGCTCGATGAGAGTTTCAACACTGATTGATGATGGTTCAACAACTATGTTTCCATTTGGATCCAAATAGCATTCCCGAACAGCATCCCATCTTTTTGCGCTTTTTGCCTCTTTCCATGTTCGATAGATTTTATCTTTCATGCCTTGGGCTAACATCTTCCTCTTGACATATTTTACTTCTTCTGTTCGAGTATCTTTGAAAGGAACAATTTTTGTCATGAAGGCATAACCCACTGCATCTTCTTCCGGTAACAAGTCACTCCAATTAAATCCCTCATCATCATGGATAACGGCCAAGGCTCTTGACTTTTCTTTAGAAGAATCTTCAATCTGTTTCATTCTTGGCGGTTCTGCTTTGTTTTGATGATAAATGGCCTTTTTATAGTAATCTTCATGAAATGGATTGGCCGTTTGATCTGTTGCTGCATTCCGGCATTCTCGTTTAAAGTGCCCTTTTTGTTTGCACTTAAAACATGTAACCTTCGATTTATCAAAACCAAGCTTTGTTGAAGGCCCACCAATGGAGTGTCTACCTGTTATCTCCATGAACCTCTGAGCCCTTCTAACAGCACTCACCATACACCATCTAATATCAATCAACTCCATCTCTTCGGGGTCGATTTGATCATAGTCCTCTTTTATGAGGTTGGTGTTTCCAATTTTTCCAGCAACAAGACTCTCATAGGATTCCAAAACGGACGCCAGAAACACCATCTGCTGCTTTGCTGCTTCTTCGCTGAAGTTTTATACATTATTGAGGTTTACAGCAATATTGCATTGGAACGTGTTTTTCGGTACAGATTGTTGTTGTTGACCTGGAGCAGTTGAAAATGATCCTCCATGATATCCACTGCTTGGAGTAGAACTGTTGTTTTGACTTTCTTGATTTAGCATGTTTGAGTTTTCTGCTGAGAATGCAGTCTTCGGGGACACAGTTTTTGGAATCATTCTTCCTCGATAATATAAATCAACGTTCTGCTGATACTGAGTATTGTTGACTTTATTCATTTTCCTGATCTCCAGCTCATGGCTTTCCAACCTCTCGATTAGCAAATCAACTGTCAAATCTGTCGAACTTACTGTGTTCTTCAACATTAGCGCAAAATACTGCCAATCTTTCTCATCAGGCAGTGAATCAAACAACTTATCAACCAATTCTTCCTGTGTAAACATAATCCCATATCTTACTAGTTCTATCTTCAAGTGACCGAATCTTTCTATCATCTTTGACACAGACTCATTTTTCATACACCCAAACAGATCAAATTCCTTTTTCAGCAATTTTTTCTTGTTTTTAACAATTTCTGCACCACCCACACACTTCATCTTTAATTTCTCCCATAAATCTCTGGAATATTTGTAGTCAATTAATGATATAATATCATCCCTCACTGATTGATGTAATAAGGCGATGCATTTCTGTTCTGCAATGAAAGATTCTTGTGCAGTGTCAGTTAAATTTTCATAGTCAGTTCTTCCGATGTCAAAACCATTTCTCAAACTCTTCCAACTTTGATAGGCGAATGCCTTCAACCATTCCTCGAACCTACTCGCCCATCTATTGTATTCTTCTATGGCCATGAGCTTGGGCATTTTGTTGTATGTCCCACACGCATTATCCACGCTCAATGAATCGGCAATGGCTTTCTTTGGATTCGGGTTAGGAGTAGTGTCGTTTGTGTTGCTTGAAGTAGCATCTCCAGTGTTGCTGGTGTAAGCAAATATGTCACTGAAGGGATTGAGAAAATCGTCC
Source organism: Helianthus tuberosus (assembly GCA_030545235.1). Classification (NCBI taxonomy): domain Eukaryota; kingdom Viridiplantae; phylum Streptophyta; class Magnoliopsida; order Asterales; family Asteraceae; genus Helianthus; species Helianthus tuberosus. Next base: position 73,456,261 of record CM060444.1, read on the forward strand.
CCCATTTTAGTGTACCTGTAACAATTTAGAAACACTTAGACAGTTTTCACAAGTTTTAAAATATTTCAAACAAAAGCACCTGGATCGAATGGAGATTCGGTCGAGTCACAATCCGAACGAGTGACACAAGTAATCAACTGTACTGTTGTGAAAAGGCTATACGATCGGATGGTGATCCGATCGGGTGGTCGTTCGTTCGAGTGACACACTTAAACTTTGAAAAGTTTGACTTTCAACCTTTCACCGCTCGGATGGAAATCCAACTGGGTGACAGGTTAACTTTTGCAAATGAAAACTAGTACTTCCAAATCCAATCCGATCGGATTGCTGTCCGACCGGGTGGGATGATGAAGTAAGCTGATACACTTGAACAGTCAAAATTACACCACTCGGATGGTAATCCGAGCGAGTAACACTGATGATGTCAGCAAGCAACTAACAGGTACTGTCTAGTCCAATCCGTTCGGACAGCTGTCCGAGCGAGTGGATGACGTCAACTAACATGAATAGTTCAACATGGTTTTTGATGAATTTGATCTAGTTTTTGATTGAATCTGATTATGAAACTTGGTAGGATTATACTTTGATTGATTGCGAATCGATTTATATCAGTTTTATCAAATTTTAACCATAGATTCACATCCAATTTTATGTTTTCTGAGTTTTATGGTGACAAAGTGATAAACAATGTAAGAAATGAGTAGAAAGTGAGAAAATATGTCAAATTTCCGGTGAAATTTGACTCTGATCGGCAAGAATAGCTCGAATTTCGGTGAATTCGCTGTCGTAGATCTCGATTCAGCTCCCTGGAAGCTCTGATACCACTTGTTGGTCCCTTGTATAGGATCTGTTCGTCAGGAACTTAGATGAATCGACTTTGACTAATGTGCGGAATCCATTTGATCAAATCACAGATGTACGACAAAGTATTCAACGCTTAAACGCAGTCTGATCTTTCTATTCAACTGTTATGAAAGTACAAAAGCGCCTGTAGAAGTCAGGCTTGACAGAGTCAAAAGTTCTAAATGACATACCCTGATGGGGTATTTATAGGCAACTCAGGAATGAGATAGATGCTGTCCGACCGAGTGGCAGTCCGCTAGGATGGCTATCCGGTCCGATGGCCATCCGACCGGATGACACTTGTCAGCCGACGGACATCATCTTTCCAATACAAAACCATTCCCTGAGTTGTCATTCTATATTACATACATAATAACATACAAGTATACAAAACATACAAAATATGACTAAATGCTGACGGAAGCTACAGACGTATGAACTAACAAAGTGTACTCTTCCTTTTTGACCTCAAAGGTTTTGAGGTACACACACTCCTGAGTAAGATGGTTTTTTTTACCACAGATGGTGCAGCTTTTTGAAGGCACAATGGTACTTGTTTTGTTAATGTCATAGGCTTTTAAATGAAAACAATCTTTTGTTAAATGATTTTTCTTTTCACAAAAGTCACAAAACAAGTTTTTAACCTTTTCTCTCTTTTTCTTCTTTTCAGACTCCGTTGCAACAGAGTTTTGAACCACTGTTGGGATGTCCTTAAGATGAATTACCTTGGCTTTTGGTGCTTTTACACCATCCACTGTGGTGAAGTCCATGGGTTTAAAATTTTCAAGGAGGTCACACTCATCAGACCATATGGGTTTGAATTGGTATTTCTCAATTTCCTCAAAAGTTGAGGACCCCACTGGTCTTTCAAGAGTGATTTTGTTGCCACTTTTATCAGTTATTTTGATTTTTTGACTATCCTTGTTAGTGGGTATGATTTCAACAGAACCAGATTCATTTGCAGCAGTGTTTTCAACTTGGTCATTTTTCCTGAAACCTATGCCAAATTTTACATTGCTTTTAATCTGTTTCTCAAGCATGACTTCATAACCTTTGCAGGATTCCACCCATTTTTCACATGTGATTTGGGTGGATTTCAACTCCTTTTTACAGGTCTGATATTTTTCTATCATTTCCTGAAGTTGGTCCTTGGTTATGCTATGCTCATGTTTGAGCCTGTAAATTTCATTTTCCTTTTCTGACAATTTGATTTTCAATTCTTTTAAAGATTTTTCAAATTGTATCTCATCATTTAACATTTTATCTCTAAGGTTTTCATTCACCTCCTTAACATTTGCAAATTCTATGATGCATTTGTCTGAACATAGGTTTTTAAGAACCTGAGGTAATACCTTAGTTGCAGCCATCATGGCACAATCACAGACATGTTCACTTTCTTCTGGCTTCTTCTCTTCTTCTTCAACAGACTAGGGATCAGACAGTGGTTCCATCAGGGGTTCTGAATTTTCTTCCAACAGTTGTTCATTAACAACAGTAGTAACCACTGCTTTAGAAATTGTATCCACTATTTCTACACTGGATGCTCCTTCTTCAGTTTCCAGCCCTTCAGGAATGGACTCTAATGCTACAAAACAGAATTCATCACTAGAAACATCATTCTTAGCATATAGAGCAAAGTTTTCATCAGCTAAATCTTCAGGCAAACTACTCCAATCAACAAAGCCTTGGGTGAAGAAGCTTTGCTGATCTGTTTGAACAGAAGTTTGGGTAGCTTGTTGAGGTGCAACTTGTTGCACCTGAACTTGAGGAGCTGGGGCCTGGACATACTGTATCTGTGGAATAGGGGTTTGGACATAGTGCACTGGAACAGGTGTTGTAGGGTGTGCATAGTGAGCAGTGTTTACATGAGCAGCAGGGGTATATTGGGTATAATGCACAGTGTTTTGAGTTTGTTGAGGTTTAGAGCTAGGATGTGTGATGATTGGTCCATTATTTTGGCTCCTACATTCTCTAGCAAAATGACCTAACCTATTACACTTGTAGCATTTTATCTTTGATTTATCCATCCCAACTTTCAAGTTCCCATGTAACCCTGGAAATTTTCTACCTGTTCTCTTATACACTCAGTAGTGCAAGTTGGTGCAAAATATCCATCTCCTCCAGATTAGTTGGATCAAAGTGCTGGAGATCATTGAGTTCAAAGGACATATTATCATAATTCTGGTTTTCTCCATTTGCTGTAAAAACATAGTTGGATGAATAAGAATCAGAGTTGTTAAAAGCTCCACCAGTTGTTATGTCAATATAATGATCATAACCCTGATCCTTACTACCACCAGATTCTTCCTGACCCAAAAGAGCTGTGTTGCCGAAGGTATAATCATCAACAACCTTCCCAGACTCTTGTAGCTTCTTTTTCTGGTTCAACTCCCTCTCATAGGTAAGGAGTCGACCATGAAGCTGGATCAGACTAAGTTCTTTGAGCCCAACCGAATTTCTGGTTACAAAAGCAATTGTGTCCCATTTTTCAGGAAGTGACCTTAGAAACCTACTATTTAGAGTTGATTTAGCAAATTCAACATTAACAAGTTTCAGTTCACTTATGAGAAAACTAAAACGTTTAAACTGTTGTGTTAATGATTCACCCTTGATGTAACAAAAGGTTTCATACTGTTGATTCAAAACCCCCTATTGTTTTCAATTACTTCTTCAGTACCACCAAACTGTTCCTTAAATGCATCCCATAATTCCTTGGCACTGTTACAGTGTAACAGCCCAGCATAGATTTCATTGGGGAGTGCTGATGCTACTATGCTAAAGGCCTTTGCATCTAGTTCAATTTTTTGAAAATCCTGTTCAGAATAGTTTTCAATTTTCTTAGGTACAAAAGTTTTTAGATCCTCAGCACTCGGCACCATTGGAACATGTGGTCCAAAGGCAATGACTTCCAACATCCTGTATTTTGTTGAGCCAAAATGTGACCCATCCTACGCTGCCAGATGTTGTATTCGGATCCGACCAACATAGGTGGTTTAAAGAGTGTGCCAGTGTTATGAGTGTCATGTGATTGTGACGTCATTCTGGTTATTTTACAAGTACTGAATAATCAACTTTTGTACGTGATTATCCCTGACTCTGTTTTTCAACTAAATACGAACAATCGAAAGTATCAATGAAATCGAGCTGAACTTTTACGTCAATATGATTGTTAGATCAAATTTGACTGTCCAAAGCTCTGATACCAATTGTTAGGATCTGAGTTTTGTAGATTGTGTTGTTTAATTAAAGTGAAGATGAAACAGAGATATGAATTGCAGCGGAATATGGAAATAAACTTTGATAACACAATCAATGGAGAATAGTTTTAAGTAAACATGATTTCATTAAGTCGAATGATTGTATCTATTACAAGATTCAACTAATTGCATGCATACACTAGACTCCCCCTCATCCTGAGCTCTGTGATTTGTTCGTACTGAATGACTTGTGGTGAAAAAGCCTATGGAACAGTACAGAGTACTGTTCTATTTATAGTACAAGCAAACCACTGAGCATCTTTGGCTGACGTCACCATGAAAGTGACATTTAACCTCCTAACAAACTATAAACACCGTTACATACAAAACACTGTGACATACAAAACACTGTTACATAGACACTGATTATAATTAAACTACTGATTCTTCTTTCCACTGTTGTAGTCTGAGCACTGATGTTGAGCATCAGTGCTTTCTTCAAAGGTTGATCAGTCCTTGAATGTGCAGTGCCTTAGTCTTCAGCAGTACTTAGGAGATATCAGTAGATAGAGCTTCAGTTCTTTAATCTTCATCGGTGCTTGGCCTATCAGCGGTTGGGATGATCAGTGCTTGGAGTCTATCAGATGTTGAATAATCATTGTCAAGGGGATAATCTTGTGCGAACAGTGCTTATGATGATCAGCAGTGCTTTGAACCAATTTTGACTTTCCTTGTCATCTGCTCTTCTAGGACCAACATGTATATATGTAATTTATGAAGTTTATGGGGGGGGGGGGGGGATGTATGTAATTTCCCCAAAAATAATTATACTAATAACAATATTTATCTCTAAAAAATTGAATGTAACCAAATAATATACCTTCTCGATCTCTATTTAGCACAACACTCTTTGTTCTTGGTTTTGAAGTTCCTTCGTATCCTTCCATATATCTCCAAAATAATTTTTGTTGTCTCTATCATCACCCTAACGCAAAAGTTTATAGTGTTTTCCTCATATGATGATGAACTCATGGCTACTAACAAAAAGTTAACAAGATTAAATAAAAATTTGTAGAGATTTTTTTTTTTGTGTAATTTGATGAAGAGGAATGTATGAGGTTGGACAGGGTTGTTTTTTTTTTAAGGGTGACTTTCAATATGTACATGGACCATTGGTCACCGAGTCCCCGTCAAGGACGGTTACTCGTCAGCCCAGCTTTCGCAGACGCGATGTTCGATCGGGCCCCGGCTGCCGCTCTGACTGACCTTCGCTTGGAAACCATACTGCCCCCACACGAGAGACTCGCTGGGGTAACAGCTGGATGAAAACCGGGTTGCCCTCAGGACCGCACCATGCCTCAGTAGGAACGATCCATCATTGGGACGTCCTCCCCCCGTAACGCCGCAGCCGAGGATCGAACCGATGACCTCCAAGGAGGAACCGGCCCAACCCCACCACATGGGACCAACTGGGCTAGGGGTTCGGATTGGAGAGGGTTGTGAGTGTTAGATTTAAATGTATGGGTATATATAGGTTTAATTTTTTTTTAAATAGTAGATATTCAACTGGTCAAAATTTTCTCCATCGAGGGATCGGGGAATTTCGCCGAGTTCACTGAGGGGGGGGGGGGGGTTCACCAACACCATGCCATCTTCACCGAGCCCAACCCTTCCCCAAACCCCTTAGGCAACCATAGCCTAATGAGGATAATTTTAAAAGAGGAAGCAATTGAAGCTTTATCGTTATCTTACGAATAAAAAAATAGTAAGTGGAGCTTTGTAAGAAGATTCATATTGAGATGTAAAAAGTTGTTGATATGACTCCACACAGATTTAACAAAACGTTGTGTGCTTTCACACAAATTACAATAATGATTTGACGGGGTTTTTTTAACGGTTAATGATGAAGACAAATTGAGATGGGTTAAAAACAAATTGTTGATTTGACTTCACATACATATGTGATCTTTATTTATTTCTATAACATGTGCTAATTATAATTATTAACCATATATAGTTTTGTGCAATGATCTTCATTGATGGTGTTTTTTAATGGTTAAGGATGAAGAAAATTTGTGATGTGTTATAAACAAATTGTTGATTTGACTTCACATGTATGACCTTTATTTACTTCTATAACTATGTGCTAACATGTGATCTTTATTTTTTTTTCGAACCGGGAATGAATCCTCCAAATAGACTACTAGCGAAATTCACCACATTATAATACATTCCTCTCCGAACTGTAATATATAATGCCCCGCTTGCGGTCTGCTCATATAATGTAATATATGTGTGGGCGCTCGGGTGGGCAAAAGCAAAAGTGCACTAATTTTTAACGTTATTTTACTAATTTCGTGAAAATAACGTTAAAAGAGGGGATCGTTAATCAGGCATCATGTGGTGGCGTTGATAGCCGAAAGACAAGGGGGTACATGCACCAATTGGCGTTTGTCTCAATTGCTGAGTGTTATGTGCCTTATGTCCAAGGCTTGATGCAAAACCACAATCGAGCCGGGGGTCTCATTGGAAGCAGCCTCTCTATTCCTATGGGGTAGAGGTAAGGCTGTCTACATCCCACCCTCCTCAGACCCTACCTTAGCTTTGCTATAGGTGGGATATACTGAGTACGATGATGATGATGATGATAATACATTCCTCTCCGAACTGGGGAAAACCCTCACTTAGGTCATAGGGCTAAAGCCCGTGAACACTCGCTTGAATGCACGACAATGCGTTGAGGTAAAACTCGTTTAGTTCAAGGATCGAACTAGCGATTGCCGCCTACTCATCTAGTCTCCTATCATCACCCGGTGCCGCCGAAACTAATGAGGGGAAGTAGGAATCAAATATGTGTCTCTTGGAAACGCAAGTCTCTCCCTTACTACTCCACCACCAGCTTAGCTTATTGGCAACGTGTGTTCTTTATTAATGGTGTTTAATGGTTACGGGTGAAGAAATATTTGATGTGTTATATACAATATTTTTTTATTTTACTTTACAGATGTTATATTTATTTATTTCTATTACATGTGATAAATGGGATATCTGAAATGGATAAAAACAATAACATGATAGCAATCCACATGGCCCAACGGTGACAAAATTAAAAGGCTTGCAAAGAAGAGGTAAGAAGCAACAAAGGTGATTCTTTTATTAACAATTTGGAATATGTTGTACATGTATTTGGTTTTGAAAGAGGTCGTGTTATTTGCACACTTTGAAAAATTAAATCAACACCACCAATACGTACCGTATAGGCCTATACGATGCGTATTATGTTAAATTCAATTTCCAAGGTCAGTCAAAGGCTGATATTGTCTTCTCATGCGGACTAATACGCATCGTATAGGCCTATACGATGCGTATTAGTAATAGGTTGTCTATCAAACCTAACAGATAGGGTTCACATGCAAACCCTATACGGATCGTATAATCCTATATGATCCGTATTGGACTTTCAAAGTGTGCGGATAGGAAGGCCGATGTGCCAATATAATCTCCCTTTGAAATAGAGGAAGCAACTAAAGCTTCATTATCGTCTTAGGAGTAAAAATTGTACAAAAAATCATATTGATCGAGATGAAAAAGGTTGTTGATTTGACTCCACATTGATGTAAAAAAAAATATTGTGTATGCTTTCACACGATGACACAATAATGGCTTGATGGTGTTTCTTTAGTGGTTAATGAGTATGAATATTGTGATGGGTTATAAACAAATTGTTGATTTGACTCCACCTGTGTATTTTTTACATTTTATTTTAATTTGATGACTCCACCTGTGTATTTTTTACATTTTATTTTAATTTGAATAATATGTGCTTGTTGTAATTATCTTGTTGCGTCGGCTTTGTGTTATTGAATAAAATATCTCCGTTACCTTAAGAAAAAATGTGCTTGTTGTAATTAACCATATGCAATTATTTGCTAACATGTGATCTTTACTGATTGGGTTTTTAGTAGATAAGGATGAAGAAAAGTTATAAAGTTATATAAACATGTTGATTTGACTCCACATATGTGATTTTTATTTATTTCTACAACATATGCTAATTGCATTCAATGATGTAAAGTTACGAGCTAATGTAATCTTTATAGATGGTGTTTTTTAACACTTAGAGGTGCACAAAATAACCGGTTAATTAACCGTAACCGGTTATTAACCGAAACCGTAACCGGTTAATAACCGATTTAGGAATAACCGGTTAGTGGTTATTTTTAACCGTAGGTTAGTAACCGGTTATAAGTATTTAGTATAGTAACCGGTTATTAACCGGTTTTTTTAACCGATAACCGAAAAAATAACCGAAAAATTCAAAAAAAAGGCAAAAAAAACCGGTTAATAACCGAAAATAACCGGTTAATTAACCGAACAGGTTAAAGTAATTAACCGGACCAGTTAAAAAAATAACTGGTTAAAGTAATAACCGGTTAAAGCATTAACCGGTTAAATTCAAAAAGTCAAATTAACCGGTATAACCGGTTATTAAAATTAACCGGTTTGTGCACCACTTAAGGACGTAGAAAAATAGTGATGTGTTATAAAGAAATTGTTTATGTGATTTTTGTTTATTTCTTTAATATGTGGCAATTGGGATATTTGAAACAGATAAAGAACATGATGGTAATCTACATGGTAATGGTGACAGATTAAAAGAATTGCATTTTGATCATGTACCCTAATACTATTGATACTAGTCAATCTTCTTGTGTTCAGTTAAAAAGGACTAGAGTATACAAATAAGAGCGAAAGAAGCAACCATGGGGATTCTTTTATTGAAAACTTGGAATATGCTGTAGGTATAATTGGTTCCAAAAGTAGAGGGAGGAACAAAAGCTTAAATGTCTTTGGAATAAAGAATGGTAGAGGGTAGCTTTGTAAAAAGATTCATATTGAGATGAAAAAAAGTTGGTTTAAATTCACATTCATGTGACAAAATGTTAGGTATACTTTCACACAATGATGTTTTAATGTTGTTTTTAACCGTTAAGCATGGGGACAACTTAAATAGTGCGGAAGGGGGCGGCTGACCCCTATAACTTTTCGCTTATTAGTGGAGAGTATGTAGTTTTTGTATAGATATTTTTGGGTATATACGTTTTCGACCCCACCGGTTTTATAAAATTTTTTAGGTCCGATGACTTCTGCCCTCCGGTCGGAAATCTTAAGATTCGTCACTGCGGTTAAGGATGGATATAATCACAATGAGTTATAAATAAATAGTTGATTTGAGTCCATATATGTGATCGTTATTTAGTTCTGTAACATGTAATTAGCTATATATGTTTCCTTTTCTATTATGAAATATTATCGTGAAAAGTTAAATAGAATGCGTTTTATTTTATATAATTATCTATCACTAATTGCATTTCATTTGTATGTTTATTCCTATCTATCAAACATCATACATTCCAACATACTAACCAAACATGGCTTATTCCAATACTTTGTCTATATGTTTATTTCTTTATTTATTATATTCATTGAACTAAAGAGAGAATACAAAAACATCACTTTACTCTTTAATAATTCTCTTGGTTTTGCTTCTAATTCCGATCTTGGAATCTTGATTTTCACTTTCACCCTTCCTTTATTTTTCTTTTCCCAATATCCCCCTTCTTTTACTTTTCTCTCTTTCTCGTCTCACAAACTGTCACTCTCCAATCCATCCATCCATCCATCCATCAACTTGGGATCAAACAAAACCAAAAAGAACAACAAACATCTCATACTCCTCTTCTTTTTATCATTTGTCTCCATTACCAATCCCCCACCCTTTATCTTTCTTCCCATTTCCCAATGTAATTTCAAATCCCTCTCTTCATAGACCTATAGATGTAATAGTCTATATATACATATATAATATTATATATCCATTAATTATAAACAAAAAAGATATCATATATGCATAAGTTAAGTGTTGCTAGCATGGTATAGCCCAGTTGGTCTGAAGGTTTTCTCATAAGGGTTTTCGTTTAGAGAGTCCTAAGTTCGAAACCTGCAAAAGACTAAAATTTCTGCGTAAACTGGTGTGTTGAAGTTGTTCATAAAAAAAGTTTATAAGTTTTGTGTTGAACATGATTATATATTATATAAGTTAAAATGAAGACACATGATAAATGTAAAACTCTTAAATAACAACTTACAACTCAAAGGTGTCATATCTTATGCATCTATATCAAATAGAACAAGTTTTTATCATTTTCAAGACATAGATACTCTTCCTAAAAGTCTTCGTGTTTTGTTATCAATCTATACAAAAGAGGTAGGTTTTAATATCGTTGTGTGTAAACAATTACCAAAAAAGCAAACTCCCGCATGTTTCTTTATTCGTTAAACTTTATAATAATCAAACTATTTACATATTCCTTGTAATCATTTCCATGGAATATCCACCAAACTTTATTATTATTTATTTATATACAAATAAAAATATAGAGTTTGATAATAGATATAAACTTCAAGGTTATGGAATAAGTCTGGTAAAACAAGACAGAGTGCCACTAACTATTCTTGGCTTATATGAGAAGGTAGATTAAAGAAAACTAGATTATCAACCATGTAAGATAGTCCATTTGACGTGTTTGTGTTGATAGACAGAATATGAGGCCATACACAATCTATATATTTTTTGAAGAGGGAATTGCATATTTCCTCTTTATAAACATTCTTAGATTTATTAAAAAGAAACGACGCTAAAAACCGAGGTTACAATCACCAATCGAGGGTAAGAACCCCAAGAATACAGAATAGAATGGCTACATTAAAACTACCAGACATCAAACGAAACCATTTTGACCATTTTAGATTTTTCACTTATAGTAAAGTAATTGTCGTGTTACAGATTTATCTATTAGTAAAACGGGTTGGCACGTGAAAGCTTAACATGTTGTAAACGAGTTATAATCAAGTTATGACGAGGTCCTAATACAATTTAAATAGGTTCAGAGGTATCAAACTTGTAAAATTTAAATGCTATTTTTTTTTTATTCTAGTTTTAAATTAACGGATTACCCTTCAACAATATTGCAAGTCGCAACCTCTAAATAGCATGCCAACATAAATACGTTCTTTTTCTTAACAAGCTAGCTAATCAAATACTTGATTATTTCACGTCAAGTTCATATTATGTCACCAATTGAGACTTATAAAAATTTATTTTTTAGCAATTTTGATCAATTGCTTCTTGATTTCAAATTTGTTATCCTCCTCGTTGGATGTGTTGATTGAACCCGATCTAGAATATAAAAGCTTTTGGAATAATGATCATACATCATATATATTTATTCTTATTCAATAACATAATAAGTTGAAAATAATTGTTACACTTATACTTTCCAATAAAATTGTTAAAAACTCAAAACCTATAATCACATATGCATTTCAATCTCATAAAACATATTCAACAATATCATTAGCAAATTATCCCGTTAGCAATAGCACGATTGGTACCAAAATGAGTAGTTCCATACACCGGAAGTTCATCACACTCTTTCAAAATAGACAAGTGATCAAGTTCGAACAAATCCGAACTTACATCACTTCTGACATCATCATCATTATCACTATCATTACCATTATCATTATCGTCGAAATCACCATCTTCTTCATCATCATCAAACCTATTGTCACACATTGTTGTCACATGAACCTTCATAAAACCTTGTTCACCATAAATAAACTTCTCACCACATGGACGACAATCTTCATCAATTATCACACTCACCGGATAAAACCTTACCGTTCTTCTTATCCCATTATTAAGCTTCTCCCTTGATCTTGGAGAATTCTTGCTTAAACATGATCTTGTAAACGAAGAAGCCGATGAACATGTCGATTTCGATGTTCTTTCCATCTTCCCATCCTTTAAATCTTTTGGTTTCTTTATATGAACATTTGTTAATATAGAGTTGAGAAAAGTGGTCAGTCGACGTCCCGGTGATATCGGCTGCCGATGTTTCACCGGAAAAGGTTCGGTTTTGATCGGTTTCGGGCCGAAAGGACGAAAACAAGAAGGTTTTGGTGATTTAGAAAAAGCTACTGAATGATTAAAGAAAAAAGGGTCATTAATATTATCATTCACCGACGACTTCCGGTTAGAATATTCCGGCAATGAGGAAGCCCTACGGCGGTGAGTGAGGTTTTTCGCGTTTACTTTCATATCCATCCATTTCTGAACCAAAAACGCTCGCCGGAGAGTTGCGATTCCTTCGTCCTCCACCGCACTGCTACCTCTCGATCTGCCACCGGGTTTGTCTTCGCAGGATTCCATAGAACGGTAGATTTCATCAAGTAGGGTTGAAGAAAATGAAGGGTTTTCAGGGTTTTTTCTTGTTTTGGTTTCTCTGACTGGTTTATGACTCCATTGATACATTCTGCTGAATGAAGAATGATTGGATGGAGGTTGTTTAGAGAGAGAAAGGGAGGAGAGAGAGAGACGATGAACAGGGTGGAAGAGAGGGTTATATAAGGAGAGAGATTACGCGTGCATGGTGGCAGTGATCAGGAAATTCTTTAAAGATTACGATATGACAAAGAAAGCCACGAGGATTAATGATTTTCCTTCAAAGTTGATGGCGAATATATCATCATATAAAGTTATTTATTCTAGTGTGAAAAGATGATAATATAACTAATAAAGCTGCATGTTACAATATATCTAACAAAATATATCATGGTTTTAGATGGCTAATTCTATACGCAACCCCCCCTCCCCTATTACTTTCTACACCCCCCTTGTGAGAGGAAAACAGTCGGTCCCACGCAGGCCCCACCTGTAAGTATGTGAGAGGAGGGGGGGTGTAGAAAGTAATAGGGGGGGTGTGTATAGTAGCACCCTTTTAGATTTGTTGTTTTCGACTCGTTTTCTCGTAAACGAATCACTTTTGACAGAGACGGATACTCAAAAACTGATAGGATAGTCGTGGCGCTTTTTCTATAGGCTCTAACTATCTGCACACCCTGTTTGCCTATCTGCACACTTAGGGTTTACCTACGCTGCGTATAGGTCTATACGCAGCGTATAGGGATAGACCTATACCCAGCGTATATAAACCATGGATTTCAGAGCCTTATCAGCAATCATTGAACAGAAAACAAGGGTTTATATACGCTGCGTAGGGACCTATACGCAGCGTATATAAAGCTCAATTTTTGTATTTTTTTTATGTATTCCTTTTTTTATTTATAAAAAAAGAAAATTATTTAATTAAAAACAATATTATTGGTAAATAATACAAATATAAATTATAAAAATTAAAAATAATACAACTATTATGAATTATAAAAATTAAAAAAGAAAATTATTTATAAAAAAACAATATTATTGGTAAATAATACAAATATAAATTATAAAAATTAAAAATAATACAACTACTATTAATTATAAAAATTAAAAAAGAAAATTATTTATAAAAAACAACATTATTGGTAAATAATACAAATATAAATTATAAAAATTAAAAATAATATAACTATTATGAATTATAAAAATTAAAAAAGAAAATTATTTATAAAAAAAACAATATTATTGGTAAATAATACAAATATATTATACGATACGATGCAACACGATACGCTACTACACTATACGATACGATGCAACACGATACGCTACGATACGATATAACACCCGTATAGGTCTATAGGTGTATATATGTCCCGTATAGGCCTATAGGTGTGGTTGAGGTCCCGTGTAGGCCTATAGGCATATACATCACCTATACGAGACTTATACTATATACTATACTATACGATACGATGCAACACGATACGCTACTATACGATACGATATAACACCCGTATAGGTCTATAGGTGTATATATATCCCGTATAGGCCTATAGGTGTGGTTGAGGTCCCGTGTAGGCCTATAGGCATATACATCACCTATACGAGACTTATACTATACACTATACGATACGATGCAACACGATACGCTACTATACGATACGATATAACACCCGTATAGGTCTATAGGTGTATATATGTCCCGTATAGGCCTATAGGTGTGGTTGAGGTCCCGTGTAGGCCTATAGGCATATACATCACCTATACGAGACTTATACTATATACTATACGATACGATGCAACACGATACGCTACTATACGATACGATATAACACCCGTATAGGTCTATAGGTGTATATATGTCCCGTATAGGCCTATAGGTGTGGTTTAGGTCCCGTCTAGGCCTATAGTCGTATACAAGACCTACATGGAACCTATACAAGACCTACATGGAACCTATACGCTACTACACTATACAATACGATGCAACACGATTCGCTACTATACGATACGATATAACACCCGTATAGGTCTATAGGTGTATATATGTCTCGTATAGGCCTATAGGTGTGGTTTAAGTCCCGTGTAGGCCTATAGGCATATACAAGACCTACATGGAACCTATACGAGACTTATACTATACACTATACTATACGATACGATGCAACACGATACGCTACTATACGATACGATATAACACCCGTATAGGTCTATAGGTGTATATATGTCCCGTATAGGCCAATAGGTGTGGTTTAGGTCCCGTGTAGGCGTATAGGCATATACAAGACCTACATGGAACCTATACGAGACTTATACTATACACTATACGATACGATACGATACGATAATATACACTATACGATACGATACGATATAATACGATACGACACTATAGTATAGGTCACGTATAGGCCTATAGGCAGATACAAGACATATATGAGACTTATACGAGGTTTATACGAGACTTATACTATACGATACGATACTTAAAAATGATTTTTTTTAATTCACCCTTTATATACGCTGCGTATAGGCCTATACGCAACGTGTATAAAGGGTCAAAAAAGTATATTTTTACCACAAGTTTGTGGTTAAAAATAAAAATTACCCTTTATATACGCTGCATATAGTCCTATATGCAGCGTATATAAAGTGTCAAAAAGACAATTTTACCCTTGCATATGGCTGCGTATAGCCCCAAATGCAGGGGTAAAATGGTATTTCCCACTATACGCTGCATATAGACCCATACGCAGCGTATATAAAGGGTCAAAAGACATTTTTACCCTTGCATTTGGCTTCGTATAGCCCAAATGAAGGGCTAAATGGTCTTTTTGACCCTTTATATACGCTGCGTATAGACCTATACGTAGCGTATATGAAGGTTTTTTTTTATAAAGGTTATATCGAATCGTATAGGTGTAGTATAGGTCCCGTATAGGCCTATAGGCATATACATCACCTATACGAGACTTATACTATACACTATACGATACGATGCAACACGATACGCTACTACACGATACGATATAACACCCGTATAGGTCTATAGGTGTATATATGTCCCGTATAGGCCTATAGGTGTGGTTTAGGTCCCGTGTAGGCCTATAGGCGTATACAAGACCTACATGGAACCTATACGAGACTTATACTATACACTATACGATACGATATGATGCAACACGATACGCTGCTATACGATACGATATAACACACGTATAGGTCTATAGGTGTATATATGTCCCGTATAGGCCTATAGGTGTGATTTAGGTCCCGTATAGACCTATAGGTGTGGTTTAGGTCTGGTATAGGCCTATACGGGACCTAAACCACACCTATAGGCCTATATGGGGCCTAAACCACACCTATAGGCCTATACGGGATCTAAACCACACCTATAGGCCTATACGGGACATATAGTACGCTATACGATACGATATCACACTTATAGGCTTATACGAGGTCAATACGAGACCTATACCACACCTATACGATACGATATCACACTTATAGGCTTATACGAGGTCAATACGTGACCTATACTACACCTATATGATAGGATATCACACTTATTACCTTATACGAGGTCAATACGAGACCTAAACCACACCTATACGATACGATATCACACTTATAGGCTTATACGAGGTCCATACGGGACCTAAACCACGCCTATAGGCCTATACGGGTGTTATATCGTATCGTATCTTATCGTATAGTGTATAGTGTAAGTCTCGTATAGGTTCTCTGTAGGTCTTGTAATTCATAATATTTGTATTATTTTTTTATTTTTATAATTCATAATATTTGTATTATTTTTAATTTTTATAATTCATAATATTTGTATTATTTTTAATTTTTATAATTCATGATATTTGTATTATTTTTAATATTTATAATTTATATTTGTATTACCAATAATATTGTTTTTTATAAATAATTTTCTGTTTTTTATAAATAAACAAAGAAATACACAAAAAAAATACAAAAATTGTGCTTTATATACGCAGCGTATAGATCCATACGCAGCGTATGAGACAAAAATGACACAACTACCCTTGTATTTGGCTTCGTATAGCCTCAACACCAGGGTATAAAGGACATTTTCAGACCTTTATATACGCTGCGTATAGGTCTCTACGCAGCGTATATAAACCTTGTGAAAAACTGATGCTTCAAACCTACCAAAATGACCCCAAATTTTCAAATGGTTTATATACGCTGCTTAGAGACCTATACGCAGCGTATATAAACCTTGTTTTCGGTGCAATGATTGGTTATTAAGCACTGAGATCCATGGTTTATATACGCAGCGTATTGACCTATACGCTGCGTATATAAACCCTAGTTTTCCTAGGGTTTGGTGTGCCAATAGGCACATTAGTGTGCCAATAGGCACACCCTTTTCTATATTTCTCTAGTGATACATTAACAGTACATCATCTTTTTTTTTTCATTTTTTCTTAGTTTTCTTTAAATTTTTCTAAATTTTCTAAGGCTGTATGGTGTCGTCCAAGATTTCCTAACATTTCTCAAAAACTTAATTATTTCAGTTTAACTAGTTGATTTTCCGCCCACGCGTTGCGGCGGGGACCCAATGACTGCAAAACGCGTGTCAGCAACGGCAAGAAGATACCGAATATCAAAACATAAATAAAAATGACGTGGTAAGGATAGTCACTCCATCCTAAAAAACAATTTTAAATAACTTAATATATAATAATAGGACCTACACGTCCTACACGTTGGAAATTCGGTTGTTTTCAGTTCAATTATTACGGTGCTAACACGTTAAAATATGGATGAGCTCGGTACCGGTAACGGCACTGAAAGTACCGATCCGGAAAATCATCCAAATTAGGTATCGGCACCGAAAATGCTCGTTAGAATACGGTATGGTATTTGAAGGTAAAAATCAATAAATACAGGTATGGTGCTAGACCGGTGTCGTACCGAAAGTAACGATTTCGAAAACGCCAAAAGGTGGGTACCAAAATGGTACCGAAAATGATTTGGTATAGTAAATTTGGTATCGATACAATACCAGTTTGATTACAAGATTTGATACGATTTGCTCATCAATAATATAAATATCCAAGTTAATATTACATGCTACAATTCATTCATTACAGAAAAAGACAAAAAAGAAAGCAAAATAAGTTATGTATATAAAACCTCATTCAAACGAAATACAGTTTACTTACTATGTGTATGAAAAGTAATCTAAACGGTGCAATTACTTGCATTTTTACGTTGCTACAGGATTTGATGAGCTCGGTACAAACCGGTACCGAAAATACCGTTACCGAAATCCCCAAAAGTGGGTACCGGTACCGAATATACATGGTACGGTATGGTTCGGTACCGGTCGGTACTGGTACGACAACGGTATTTAAGGGTAAAAACCGGTGAATACCGGTGTCGAACCCGTAACGAAAATACATCCGGTTTGGTAAATTTGATATCGGTACCGGTACCCAATATCATTTGCTCATCCGTTAGTGATGTTACTATTCATTCAATTGTAATTCTAATATATAGCTAATTTAAACTTATATATTAACCACGTTTCATTAATTTTAAAAAATATAAAATATCATCTGATAATAATTACAAGGGTCAGGATATACTAGTAAATTTATTTGGGTAGGAGGGTGAAGATCAAATAGGAAGTTTATTTTGGCTAGAAGGATATGAAGTAATAGGATTATGACATGTGGCAAAATTTAAAATAAGGGCAAGGGTATTTTAGTCAATCGTATCCAATCTTCTTCCTTATTCTCCCCTAGTAACTTCAAAAGCCACAATTTTCAAAACCCAACATCTTTAACCTTTTCTTCACTTTCTATCTCAATAATCACTACATTATAGTGAGATTTTTGTCACCAGTACCCAATCAACGTGTTCTAACTTTTTTGAAGAAACGCAGTTTAATTTCATACAATATCTCATTTTTTCCCTATGATTTTGAAGCGAATCACTCGATTTGTTCGACTCGATCGCTGATAAGTCTTTCTAACATTCAAATTTCGCCAATCTGTAACACCCCGAAAACGGGTTTGGTAATTAAACCCCGTTAATACTAAAAGACGGGTAACGTACCGTTAGTAGTAAAAATAACCCGACAAATATTTGGATTTAAATAAGAAATCCTAATATTAAATAAAAACGAATCAAAGTTTTAAGGAATTAAGTTTATAAGAGCCTGAGTTAACGGGACTTAAAATAAAACGGGTTATGACTTCTCGAACCCAGTAAGCTATCTAGGAATAATTAACCTAGTTAATAAGAGGGAATGTTACTAGAAATAAGTAGGTTATGGCCTACTTAATAACTAACCAAACTAGAGGGACTTAAGTTGCAAACAAAGGGATTTGATTTATAAAAACTAAAAATCAAACACAACACACACTTAGTGTGTGTGTGTGTGCGTACGACCAGGGACAAGAGCAAGGAGCTCAAAACCCTAGTTCTACAAATTGGTCAAATTGAAGCTCGAATCAAGATCCAAATCAATGCATGAACGCGTAGAAACGATCACCAAGTCAAGGGGATCGTGAGGTATGTTGAATTTCTAACATTCTTGAAGTTGTGAAAATCGATTAACCTTGCATGATGTAATCTATGTATGAATCGTAGAGGCTATGGCCGAATTAATGAAGTGTCATTGCTTAGGAACAAACCCTAAGTAGAAATTTGAAGAAAAATTTGCTATGATTTGAATAATTTGATGGATTACTACACTTAGACAAGTGGGTTTGGATTATATAGTGAAAATGATGATACACACATGTTAAAATCATCATATTTAATAGTTGAAGCAAAATACTTGAACAATTTACAAGTTTGAGTATATGATCATAATTGCTATGAAATGGGTTTAGTTGATTTGATGAAATTAATGTTGTATTGCTATTTATAAACGCCATACTAACTCGTATGAATGAACTACTTGAACAAAATAGGGATTTTGTTAAGAGTTCATAATTGATTAGAAGTGAGTCTTGACACAAGAATTAAACTCATGATTCATGATTGAGTTTAAAGAGAAAAATAGCCAAAGAATCATAAGGTGTGAAAGTCATGATTTGGAATGACTAATCTAACAACCTTGTGAATAATGAATGATAGTTGGCGCTTAACAAGCTAGGTGAAGCTTGGGGAGAAAGCGGGTCGAACGAGTCAAGCATAAAGGAAAAGCGTATTCGGAATGCAAGGTAAGTATGGCTTACACTAGTCTTATATTTTAGAATATTCTCTTATCGTATTAGTTACGAATAAGATAAATACATAGTTGAGGTATGATGTTTCGACGGGTAGAGGTACGGAACAAGATAGTCGAGCATGACAAGAGACCATGTTGATGGTTTAAAAAGGAGTTAAATCGGTAATTCGATCATTTTATGACAAATGGAAAATGAACTTTTAAATAGTTACCTTATAGGGTAAACCAAAACAAACAATAAGGGTAAAACGGTAAATTGGTCACGCGTCGACCATAACTATTGGTTTTAAAAGACACTTATGAAGTAAGCCTTAATAGGCCGAAAAGTATTAAGAAATAGATTTATAAGTAAATTAACCGTACGGTGTAAACCGGTACAAGTTATGTAGACGAGATGATAATAAATCCATCTCGCAAAAGTAAATGGTCATATAGACCAAACGGGTCAAAAGGTGAAAATATCACCCTTTGACAATATCGGCTAATGTTTTGTCGAGTTGCATGATTACAGGAATAAATATCGATTGAATGTTGACATCGCTATTACTTAGCGGCTACTAAGGCAAGGTATAAAAACGGGTCAATATATTGATTCGAGCCAGGTATGTATAATTGGTCAAATCATCATTAGAACTTGAAGTTCAATGAGGGCTAAACAAGTTAAAATGGACATTGGGTATCTTTTAAGTAAACCGAATGATTTAAGTTATTGTCATTGTGTTTTAAAAACATGATGGCTAATTAAACAAGATCCTAGTTTAAAAAGTGGAATTTTGGTCAATTACGACATGAAAAGTCCTTTGTTGTAAAGAAAGGGTTTAAGATGACCAAAACGCCCTCGTAAGCAAAATCGAGTAAATGAACCTTAAGAGTTGTTTAAAAACAAGTTATATGATCAAGCAAATACTTTGAATAAGTATAAAGAATGAAAAGGGTAAATCTTGGGTCAAATGACTCAATATGGGTCTTTGCCGTAAAATGATAGTCCGAGGGATAAAACTCGGAATATATGTATCTCCACATTAAATCCACCACAAATATAGTTGTGGTGGAAGACTACTTGGTAAGAAATGTGGAAATATAAAGTTAGATACAAATGAAAGCGATTTTAGGCTCGAAAGTGCTTAAATACCCTTAACGGGTTAAAATAAGCATACGAGCGAAAACGGGTTTAAATTGGGTAATAAACCTGTGATTAGAACCTAATATGGTATATAACATTTATTTGAAGAAGTGTAGGTGATGTAGGAATCAAACAATTATGTTTGTTTGATAAAATGCATAAACGGGTAAAATTTGATAAAAAGGTAACGAGTCGAAGGCTTGAAAGTCTCAAAATGTATTTATGTTGGATGTTGGATTTTAACTCCATAAGATGGAGAATTAAATTACGGACGCGTAGGAAAAAGAATCGGGTAAAACGGATCAATAACGAAGAAGTTATGGCCGTTTCCGTGAAATCGGGTTGAGCTGGGAATGTACAGCAACAGTTGAAGGCAACAGTCTGTGAAAACAAGGGCTAGGCGTGACGCCTAGGCCCTTGGCGTCACGTGAAGCCCCTAACTCAGGAAAATTTTTAAATTTTGTCATTTTAACCCCTGTACTTGTTTGAACTTAATATTTGACTATCAAAACTAACTTTTAACTTGGTTTTGATCATAGGTGATCGCCAAGAGTGCCCGGATGAAGATCAAGCTCGATGAGGAACCGAACACGACAAAATACAAGCTTCCGCGCGGCGTTTCGTTGTACCTTTTAAACGACGAATTCATATACAATATGTTGTCAAACTTTTAAACTGTAAAAGTTTTAGTAAACCCGTATTTTCTAAGGATACTTCATCGTAATTACATGTTTATTTTCGTTATTTATACGAAAACCTTTAAAATAATAACAAGGGTGTTACACAATCGGTGAAGAAATCTGAAGAAATCGGCTACGATCTATGTAGGAAATTTTTGAATTGCATTTTTACGATCTGGGTTTTTGAATTGAGTCATTGCGTTTTACGATCTTGGCGGGGGTCCTGGGGCAACGCCCCTGGGAGCAGGGTCTAAGGGGTGGCAGCCCCTGGCGGGGTCCAATGGGAAGAGCCCCTGGCTAGGGTCGAGCTGCTTTAATAAAATGGCATCAGAAAATTTAATTTTCTTGACTTTGCCTCATTTTCGTAGATAGTTTGATCTCCTACTTCCTGGTTCAGAGAGAACACTTTCTTCTGTGTTTTTAGGCCATTGCGTTTTAGAAATAAGACATTTTTATGTGTTTTCTGGCTATTGCGTAACACATTTTAAAGTGTTTTTAGTCATTGTGTTTTAGGTAAAACACATTTTTATGTGTTTTTAGTCCATTGCGTTTTAAAGAGAACACTTTCTTTTGTGTTTTTAGACCATTGCGTTTTAGAAATAAGACATTTTTATGTGTTTTCTGGCCATTGCGTTTTAGAAAAAATACACTTTTAAGTGTTTTTTGGCCATTGCGTTTTAGAAATAAGACTTTTCTTTGTGTTTTTGGTGCATTGTATTTTAGGTAAAATACATTTTTATGTGTTTTCAGTCCATTGCGTTTTAGAAAGTACATTTTGTTTTGTGTTTTTAGGCCATTGTGTTTTAGAAAAAAAAGACATTTTTAAGTGTTTTCTGGCCATTGCGTTTTAGAAATAAGACATTTATTTGTGTTTTTTGTGCATTGCGTTTTAAGTAAAACACTTTTTTATGTATTTTCAATTCATTGCGTTTTAGAAAGTACACTTTCTTTTGTATTTTAGACTATTGCGTTTTATAAATAAGAAATTTCTTTGTGTTTTTGTTGCATTGCGTTTTAGAAAAAGTCATTTTTTTTCGTTTTTTTCCATTGCGTTTTACGCAACTAGGTTTTTTTCCATTGCGTTTTATGCAACAGGGTTTTCGAAAATATAGCAATAGTATACTCGTTTTAAAGATAAAAAACACTCGTTTTTTTGGTGCAATTTTTATAAAAAAAAAATAATGTCGTATGAAAATGTTATTAACGTTTAAGAATGGAGGAGAGAGAAACTATTGTCCTGGATTGACTAGAATGCCCTTACATAAGCCCACGCGCCTCTTTTTTTCTCTTCAATTTCACTCATTTAATCTTAGCCCTTGATTAAATCTATTCATAGTCAAGTTTACTTCCTAGCTTTCCTAACAAAAAAAACTTTCTATTATATCCTAACCCTTCAGTTTAATTTAAACTTGTATATTTACCACGTTTCAGTTAATTTAAAGAATATAAAATATCATCTGATAATAATAATTACAAATAGCATAAATAAAAATACATTAAGCTTAGAACAATAATAAAACAATAAGATTACGAATTAAAAAAAAAAACATACACACATATGTTAAAACAACAAAATCATTTCACTAAAAAAAACCTAAAATGGTAAGGTTCGTCCCGACGACTGGCCACTTCATGTTACTTTTGGAGAATCAACTCTAACATCTCACCTGAATGTGTTAAGTGGTTTTCTGTAATAAACATCAAGGCCTGTTGTTGTTGTTGTTGTTGTTTCAAATCGACTTGAGTGTGTACATCGGCTTACATGAGGAATCTTATCGTCTCAATATTTCTCTTTTCATTCCGCTTCAGATACATTAGCTACCTTGAAGGCGTCGAGTTGTTTGATCTTTGACAAAATCTCTTCGATGGACTCCGACAAGTGTCCCGATTTCTTTGTTTTATGAACCTTTCTTTCGATATCAGTATAAATGGGCGGAGTAAGTTCATCATCGTATGGAAATTAAGCTTTCGAAGACGTGATGTAGTGGCCTTCCTCATTTGTTCTTGATCTTTTCGATTGTAGTGAATCAGCACCCATTGGAGGAATATCAGCCTAACACGAGCTATATCGAACAACTTCCCACATTGATATATGTGGAAAGCCAGTTTTCCTGACTTGCTTTTGTAGTCCTCTATCGCCTCCCTCATTACTTGTTCCTCGCATTGCCACTTTGTCTTGCTAAACTGACTCGATTTGATACCAACGGGGTGGTGGTCTATTGGCAAAGGCAAAGACTTTAAACACCTTGGGAGGGGAAGGTCTTGGGTTCAAGTCCCATAGACGACAGGAATACAAGAAATTTGCCGTTAAAAAAAAGGTTATTGGATTTTAATAATCCTAAGTTTCACCTGTTGGCCGATAATAATCCCAACTTTAAAAATTCCCTCCAATAATCCCAACTTGTAAAAGTTTGGCCGCCATTGATCCTTTTCAAACATATAAGAAATTTGGTTTCCTCAATAAATTCAATTACACCTAGAGACTCCTTAACTGATTTAAGTGGACCTATGTTAGAAAGGGATCAATGGCATTATTAGAGTGAATTTTTAAAGTTGGGATTATTATCAGCGAACAGGTGAAACTTAGGATTATTAAAATCCAATATCAAAAAAAAAAAAAAAAAAAAAACCGACTCCATTTGATAAAAAGTGTTTCATTTCTTCAAAACATGATTTATATCCCTCCATTTCAAGTAAGTTTGATTGAGAGTTTGGTTGTTGTGACCAAGCTGTTGAGCAATATTTTCAGTAATCTATAAAAATGATTATGAACATACAAGTTTAATAATAATAATAATAATAATAATCTATACTATCTATACTATCTATACTATATATAATATACATATCCAAAGCACTTCTTAAGGTCATTGAAATTTCCTTAAAACACTCCTAAAGCATGATGTACAAGTCTTTTAAGCACCAGAAAACTTCACTTTCCACTTATACCCTTTCCCCTAAACTAAACACGCGCACACACAAAAAACTAGGGTTTCTCTCATCTCTCATTTGGTCCGCCGCTCATCCTCTCATCCTCTGCTCTCTGTCTATGGCGATTGCTGGCGACTTCATCAGGCCTCTCTCTCGGATCTCGCCAGATCTCTCACCAGATCTGTGAGGATTTCACCAGATCGATGAAGGTAACCTCCTTTTCTCTCTCTCTCTCTCTCTCTCTCAAATTCATCAACAACGCTGAACCGGACTTTATCTTTTTGTTAATGTTACATATCGTAAGAGCTTGTGAAGGTGTTGACTGAATTATGGATTGTTTTTGCCCTAAGTTTTCAAAGTTACGTTTCTGACACTATTTTTTGCGTTGTTTGAAGTTTTTCAGGTTTGAATCGATAGGGTTTTGATCGATTGGTAGATCCTTTGTGATAATCTATTTACCAAGGTTAGATTTCTAGCATTTTTTTTTCTGTTACGGTTGGTTTATTTTTAGTTTCAGCGTTATTTTTTGTGATTAGGTTATATTCATATTTGGTTTTATATGTTTGGCTTTATGCAGCCCAATATTGGTCCGCAAATTAATGCGTCAACAGTTGGGAAAGCTCTGGTTGTGGATATCTGTTGGAGCACTCCTTGGGTTTTTTATTATCTTCAACATATTCTTTATCGTAGCACTAACTTCCCTGAATCGTACGTATACGTTTGCATCACATTTTCTTCCTCGGTCTCTTGCTTTAGATTTGACTCTATGAATCTTTTCTTTCAGCCCCGGTGTGATGCTAAACCTGTGATCAGAGAGGAAAATGATATAAAGAATTCAAAAAATAACAGCTTACAGTAGGCTCAGCTGGTAATGGGTTGGGTCAGATTGTTTTTTGTAAGAAATTAGCAGTTTTATATATGAGTTATACTCATTCAGTAACAATATACTTTAAGGGATGGCCAATCACATGAGCTTTGGTGGACCTCCCGTGAAAACTGAGACAGCTGAAGAAGCTGATAAACTTATGAGAGTAGATGAAAAGGCATCTGAAGTTGGTAATTTAACTGATACACTTCACGTTACCTGTTTTTTATTACTTCGATGACAAGTTTGATTTTGTTATTTCAGAGGTAGAAGTTCTTTCAGCCCCTCCAAAGTTAGTTTACAGTAAATTAATCTTGCGGTGAGGAATTTGATTCTAGCTATAAAAGTTCGCTGACCTAATAGTAATGATTTTGTTTTTTTTTTTGTTTATCTAAATGCAGCTTCACTAGAAAGCTATTGGTGGCTGTAGCAGACAAGTGGGATAGTCATGTTCTGGTCATGGACAAAGTTGCTCCACAAAACTGGAAGGTTTAAACAACATGCTTGGTTATTATGTTATCTTTATAGCAAACTCGGTTTTTAGCAAAATCAGCTGATCAGTTGTAAAGTGGTTTAGTCAAATAGAAGAAACAAGTGACATAGTCGGTTTTGAGCAAGACCAGTTAATCTGTCTTTTAACTATGATATTTATCAGTTTTTTATGTGGGTTTTTGTTATTTCAATATAATTTAGAAGTTATTGATATACAGAATGGAGTCAGCTTACAGGACATGGGTCAGACAGAAGAAAGAAGGGGTTAAATCTGTTGATTTGGATGAACTTTGTAGGGAGCTTCAAACTGCTTTAGGCACATCAAAGTGGCAGGTTGGTTTATCTTAAAGATCAGCTAATCCGAATTAATTTGTGATTAATATATGTTTAAACCATAATTGTTAAATTCAGTTGGATGAGTTTCAAAGTTCCGTTAGACTGAGCTACAAAAACAGCGTCAACGACGTTAGAACAACCTGACACGAACAATTCGTTTCCGCAATATCATCCCAGATTTCCGCAGTCGAATCGACGTTAAAAGAATATTTCAGTGGGGGTTTTGCAACTGATTATACGCATAGAATATCTCTCAAGCTGCTGGGCATTGAGAACAGATGTGCAAATCCTATGCCCAATTCTCTACAGTCCAATTCGCAGTCCCCGCTCATCCCCACTTCCCCATACATCCTTTCTGGTCATCTGGCCCCCAGAAAGATCAATAAAGAAGGCAGCAGCATCTTTTCTTCCCTTACTTCTGCTGCCGATTCCGTCTTCTCCAACGTCGTCCGTGCTCCAGAAGATCCGATTCTCGGGGTAACTATTATTATATTGTCTACTTGATTTTTCATTGTTATGCTGTTTGTTCAGTTAGATATAGCTTTTGCGTTTTGGTTAAACAAACTCGTATGATATGATTCCATGTATGTTTTTATTTTAATTCTTAAACAAAATGTTTACACATTTAGTGTAAGCGTTTCTATTTCCTATATTTTGTGTTCGTTCGTCTCTATTGACCTATGTGGTTGCAACTACCGATACAATTGCATTGCATGACTTCACCAAAGGAGTAGCCTGCCCTCAAGTTATTGTATCATTTAAAACTAGAAACATGGATACTTGGGATTTACCAACCACGGTTCAATGGATTGCCATGGTGACACTTGCAGGCAGGGGCGCAGCTTTGTGGATGGGTGGGGGGGGGGGGGGGGATTTTTAGGTATGTACGTTTTCGACCCCCGGACTTTTCGCTCAGTAGTACCTGGTATGTAGTTTTTTTAGGTATTAACATTTTCGACCCCTGGTTTTATAATTTTTTTAGGTATATACGTTTTCGATGCCCGGTTGGAAATCCGCTTGCAGGACATCTTCTCATTGGGTAGTTTCAATTATGTATGTAACTTACGCTGTATGTATACCCACTTGGCACCAAGCAAAGATCTTGTTTTAGGTCTCATGTATTGTAAACTTAAATGTGTGGGAACTGAAAATGACAGATGCCATTGATATGGTGAAACCATTCCTGCATATACCTTATCATTCTTGCTAATGTATGATGATGACTGACATGCTGGTTACAATTGCATGTAACAAAGACCCGAGACCTGTCAAGCTCAATTTGGGTGTTGGTGCTTATCGCACGGAGGTTCGTTTATGGTCATTTTTTTCAACAGTTTTCAGCCATCTAGAAATTATAAGGAATGTTTCAATCTTGTTACTTATCCTAGGGTCTGTAGAAAGACTATGTTTTGAGTTGCAATTTATTTGACAGGAAGGAAAAACTCTCGTATTAAATGTTGTCAAACAAGCAGAGAAGCTTCTGGTTAATGACAGGTAATCTTTATTAATATAAAATCAATAAGAATGTAATATACTACGCGTGCAGATAAGGAAGGTTGTCACTTGTAAGTCTCGTGTCAAGGAGTATCTCCCTATTGTTGGATTGGTAGATTTTAACAAATTAAGTGCAAAACTTATACTCGGAGCTGACAGGTGTTGTCTCATGTAATTCTATTTGAGTAACTATAATATAATAACTTGTTTTGGTTGAGCAGTCCTGTTATCCTGGGAAACCTGGTAACTAGGTTCAGTGTTTGTCTGGTACTGGGTCATTGCGAGTTGGAGCTGAGTTTCTGGCCAGACACTATTACCAAGTAATTTCATATGCACTATACCTGGTCATTTCATCATTATTTTAATGCCAACATTTTCACTTGTGAAGCGTACTATATATATACCAAATCCATCATGGGGTAACCATGGGAAAATATTCACTCTTGCTGGTTTGACCATGAAAACATACGGCTACTATCTACGTAGCGCGGATACGGGTACGGGACTAGGGTACGGGGACGATACGGGCACGGGGAACGGCAAAATTCAAAAATACAAGATACGGGTACGGCAAAAAAAATAATATTAAAAAATAAAAATATATTAAATCAAGTCCCAAAAATAAAGATATATTAAACAAAGTCCAAAAATATATTAAACTCCAAAAACATTACATTAGCCATAGGTAATTAATTATCAATAATCAAAACGTTTTCAAATTCCGGTTCATCTAGCGAAAGATTGGCAACCTCCAAAAACCCAACATTTTCGATGAATGATGAATACTTGAATAGAGTTGATGATCAGACTTGTTGTACGTGAATGTTGAGAATAACATATATATTTATAAAAGGCCGACGTAGCATATATAATTATAAAAGGCCGTATTTTGAAGTTAAAAGGGTTAAAACCCTAAATATTTTAGGAAACGTCCCCGAGCCGGTCACCGGGATGGGTACTCGATGCAATATGCCATCCCTGTGCTTCATAGAAATCCATGTATGGTTTGTTCAGATTCATGTAAAGATTGTCACAACTTTCATACTGATCATGATTCATATGCATATATGCATATGCACATAAGCAATGCTCATGAAGATATTACTTCTATAGGTGATCACAAGGAGGGATTCTATATAGGTATTGAATTGCCTGAAGATGATCCTCAAGCTCAAAGGCCTTTTTACGGGACAAATTTATGGCCCGACTCAGGTATTAGTCAAATCTTGACAATGATTAGTAGGGTGTGGATGTGAATTTAGAAAGTGAAGATAATCTGCTGTAATAAAACGGATTCTAGAAATGCAGGTCTGACTCTATCTATTTTTTGAACTTGTGAAAAATCAGTTTACAACTTGTTTTGAGTGTTTGACAAATTCTGAGTATTTGCGGTAGTGGTCGATAAAATCAGTAAAGAGAAAAACACAATTTTGTTAAGAAAGGAGGGCACCATGTAAGGTGAGAGTAAAAGTCTCTCAAATTAACCTTCTGCTTTCGAACGGATGTCTAAGGTTCGAATCCAACTTCCTCTGGTTTCTACCATAGCCCTTGAAATCCACCTGTCAGCGCAAGCTGCATTTTACCAGGTCCCACTATTGGTGGAGTCGTCGTGAGCGTTTTTCGTTCAGAAGCACTTCTGTAACCTTGGGTGCTCTAACCATTATAAAAAACAATCTCGAATTGGGTTAGGAGAATGTGTAAATAGGTAATTTAATGATACTTGTTTTGTTATAGTTGGTATAAAACACCTATCCAGAATCAATCATTTAACCTTTGAATAATCAAATAATCAGAATTAGAATTTGCATATTCAAACATTATAAACTGATTATCAGGTAATCATTTTCAAAATGAATAATCCAAACGACCCTATAACTTTGTATTGTTTTCCTACAATATTCACGCTAATAATCATTTTCCCGTGTATTAATGACCTGGTGACAGATATCTTGCCTGTATCCATCAGGAGCAATTGTGCTTCTACATGCTTGTGCTCATAATCCCACTGGTGTTGATCCGACACTTGAGCAATGGGATGGAAAGCTTGGTGGAAGCTTCTCCTTTGGCAAAACAGGTCCCTGAAGTAGCAACGGCGTTTACAGTGGTCCGTTTTGCAAATAACATCTATGGTGGGATGCAGTTTGTAGACTGGGCTAGATGGAGTGGGGTGGGGTGCAGTAATTACTAATAACAGCCCCCAAGCATTTCTATTTCTTTTTAAATTTAGAATTTGGATCTTTGGCAATTGGCAGGCACTTACAGACTCAAATTTATTAGCCAGCCTCCTCTTTGGCAGGCTGCTGCTTTTTTCTTAGATCATAATAATCAGAAATCTTTTTATATATCGTCTTGTCGGTGTTTGTTCATGCCCTTGTAGTCTGGTGGCAATGGCATTGGTGATTGTCTCTTGTAAAAGTGTAGGTTCAAAATATGCAAGTGCAAGTTGATCAGGTTGTGCTTAGGAGTAAAAAATGTTGCTAAAAACTATCATATCGTCGGTATTTGCTTTATTGATACAACATTACAACCCAATAAATAAACTACAATAAAAAAACTATAAAGACTTTTGCGAATTCAAATTTTATATTCTCATTTCTCAAGGAGCCTATAAGAAGTGAAAAGAGGTATATCATTCAGTTTTAATGCTCATATCATTATACTCAGTAAATCCTACCAATAGCAAAGCTTACCTCTACATGTAGTAATAGAGAGATTGTTTTCAGTGAAACACTCGGCTCGACAGTAGTTAAATGTTCATATATCTATACTATATATATAATGCATATTCGAAGGGCAGATGAAATAAAAAAAAGCAAATATAGTAAAAACAGAGGGTGTAATTAGAGAAATAAAAGTAGAGGGACTAAACATGCATAGTAACAAAATTAAAGTAGAGAGGCTAAACATGTTTATTAAAAAAAGTTAAAGTTGAGTGGTTGTATAGTAAATATAGTAAAAAACAGAGCGTGTAGCTAGAGAATCAACTAAAAGACAAAACTCTTGGCTACTTTAGCTGAGCGTTGTGTTTTAGTAATTTATAATAATTTATATTGATTAAAAGATTCAATGGGTTTAATGAAACCTGATTCCTTGTACCGTTTCAAATGTATGATTTTTTTTAATTATTTAATTATTATCTGTAAAGCTCATGACGCACCAATGCTATGAATAAAAAAAAGCCAATAGAAATAGTAAGCAATATATCACAAGAGGATTGATAAACTAACAGAAAACGAGTACCGCGTCATGAATTGTAACCCCGCCGGTTTTGAAGTACCTTAACCGAAAATTTAGATTTTAGTTATGACCCAACTGAACTGAACCTTCGCATGCACACCCTTATAATTACTAACAAGTGTTGTGTTTTCCGTTGCATCGCGAATTTGGTTTTGGTTATGGCTCAAAACCGAACCGTCCCGTGTATAGCCCTAAACTCACCAACCTAAGTGATATGTTTCCCGCCGCATCGCGCGGGTAAACGACTAATAATAATAATAATAATAATAATAATAATAATAATAATAATAATAATAATAATAATAATAATAATAATAATAATAATAATAATAATAATAATACGTAAGAAAAATAAATTGTTGTAACTAATTCAAAAAGAAACAAATAAGTTGTAGAAAGAATTAATAAATTGTGGTAACTAATTAAAAAATAAACAAATAAGTTATAAAAATAAATAAATTGATAAACAACTAATTAGTAATAGACAACGAAGTTGTAAAAAAGTGTTAAAAGAAATATACCTTCTTCCAAAAGGCCACTTTGTTTACTTCAGTCGGTTGGTTCGGGTCTTTCGAACAATATATTCACGCTTTCGGGAAAGCGGCCTCTTCAATATGGGACTACTTTTAACCATTCGTTTTCCTTTTGCTTTCGTTTTTTTGACCGGTTCTTGAACCCAACCTCTTCCTCCTCCTCGTCCACATACTCTTCCTCAATTATTGCGTCTTGAGTTTCTTAATAATAGTTTTTATGAATAACACGATATCAAAACCAAACATTATCTTATAAAATTACTTAAGAAAGAACAGAAGTCTTTGAACAAGAACAAATAATAAAACAGAATAAAACTCTGTAATAAACGATTCCCAGACAGAGCAGATCATCAACAAGATGATCTGCACACAGCAATGATCAGAACAGGATTAGTAATTCTCGAACAAAACAAAGGGACAAAAACCCTTAACGTTCTAGAGAAAAGCTGGAGAGAAGATGTGAGGACTGAAAGATGTCTAATCATAACCAGGATCCCAATGCCCTCTTTATAAAAAGCAAAACCCTAAAAAACAGCTTAAGCTCCACGCATACAACAGCCTAAACAAATAGTGCCCAATAGCCGCAAAGGAGAATAAGCCCAATACTCGTAAAATAAACAAAACAACCCATTAGACAATAAACACATATTGAATTGAATGTATTTATATATTTTTTAACACCCCCCTCAATTCAATAATGAAAAACAGTCAAACATATGAATGAGATGACAAACCTTTCCATGAAGACCAATAAGCAACCCTTTTGTAAATATATCAGTAGCCTGATCCTCGGACTTAATACCCACAGTTTGAATAACGCCCTTAGAAATCTTCTCTCTTAAGAAGAAAAGGTCTACTTCAAAAAGTTTCGTACGTTCGTGAAACACAGGATTGGCTGCTATAGAAATAGCAGCCGTGCTATCACAAAAAAGCTGAATTGGAAGAGTAACATCAACCTTCAACTCCTTTAACAAGTTTGAAATCCAAATAAGTTCGCATATTGCAGCACACATTGACCAGTATTCTGCCTCAGCAGAAGACCTTGAAATAGTTGACTGCTTTTTACTATTCCATGACACAAGACTATTACCTAAAAACACATAAAAACCAGTAATAGACTTTCTAGACCCTAAACATTTAGCACAGTCTGAATCAGAAAAAAACTTTTATGTCCAAAGTGTCCCCTTTTTTAAACAAAATCCCCTTTCCAGGAGCACCTTTTAAATACCTTAAAAGTCTTAACGCAATTTTGAAATGAGCTTGAGTTGGCGAATGCATAAACTGACTATGATAATGCATAACATATGCAATATCTGGCCGAGTGTGAGAAAGATAAATCAACTTACCCACAAGATTTTGATAAACAGTTATATTGATTAATAGTTGATTATCTTTTTCACAAAGATGAGACAAAACATGATTTGCCTCGATAGGAAAACTAACTGTTTTACAACCAGTCATACCAAATTCAGCAAGTAAATCTAAGCAGTATGTCATTTGAGTTAAACACAAACCAGTTGTATTTCTTACAACTTCAATACCCAAAAAATATTGCAACTTTCCCAAATCTTTTATTAAAAACTTTGACTTAAGTAAAAGTTTGATTTCATCAACCTGTTTTTAACAACTACCAGTTATAATAATATCATCCATATAGTCAAGAAGAACAATAAAAGTAGAATATTATCTTTTTCACAAAGATGAGACAAAACATGATTTGCCTCGATAGGAAAACTAACCGTTTTACAACCAGTCATACCAAATTCAGCAAGTAAATATAAGCAGTATTTCATTTGAGTTAAACACAAACCAGTTGTATTTCTTACAACTTCAATACCCAAAAAATATTGCAACTTTCCCAAATCTTTTATTAAAAACTTTGACTTAAGTAAAAGTTTGATTTCATCAACCTGTTTTGAACAACTACCAGTTATAATAATATCATCCACATAGACAAGAAGAACAATAAAAGTAGAATCTTTTTCATAGAAGAACAACATGTTTTGAGTAAAAGTTTGATTTCATCAACCTGTTTTATTTAACACAGAAGCAAAACAAAAACTTTCAGGAGACAAATTAGCATAGTTTAATACTTTTTCTAGACCATATTTAACTTTCCCATCAACCACATAATCGTTCGGTTGGCCAGTCGTTCGGTTGGGCTGTCCGTTCGGACGGCACTCCGCCCTGGTCGTTCCGTTCGTCTTACACTTGGTTGTTTTGATTGTTTGTCGTGTTATCGAGGTGTGTTGATATCGTGCTAACCAACAGAGTTCCATCCTAAGCCCTAGTGACCCGACTGAACAGGAACCACCCCAATTCGGTCAGTCCACCGGTTTAAGATGATAGTTCTTGGTTAACCCAAAATCGATAGTCTCGTGGATAGGATGCGGATCTTGAACTAACACAACCACAAGATTGAGTAGTGAGTCGGCACAAGCTCCGATTCTACCGGTTTTGAGTGCATTGAGTGTAAAAGAGTTGAAAGAAAATTGGAAAAACTTCTCTCAATCCTTTTTCACCGTGAATATGTTTAGATCTATGAAAGATCTTCGTTTATTTATGTTGAAATCGGTTAGATCTAAGTTGTTCTTGGTGGATTGAGGCCAAAACATGAAGTTCTTTAAGAACACATGATGACGTCATCCTAGAACACCTTGAATCTTGATGATTTCACGGTTAAAAGTTAAGATTTAAAAGATAGAAAGGTGTAGGAGTGCGTGTAGGTTAAGGAAGTACAAGTTTTAGGATGAGATCTTACCGGAATCAAGAGAAATCGGAGAAAAGGTGAGGAGCACGAGCTGATCGGACAGAGAGTTTCCAAAAGTGGAAAGAATGAATGTGACAGGGGTATTTATAGAGTTACCCAAAGAGGAAAGGGTTGGCCGTTCGGCCAGGCAGTTCAATCGGACAGCCTGTCCGATTGGACGGCAGTCCGTACGGACAGCTGGTCGATCGGCTGGTTGCCTGATCGATCGCTCGCCTGCTTCGAGTGTTCGGTGCGACGATTTTTGATGTTTTCGATTGCGATTGCGAGCGTTGCGATGCGATAGATTTTCCTAGTCAAATTACTTTTAATCCCAACTACTCATATCTTGCACTGTCCCTTCTCCACTAATTAACATACCATTTCGATTGCGATTGAGTTCGATTGCGTTTGAGTTTCAATTGTGATTCGATTGATCACCACACATAACGTAAATAAACATGCACAAGTAACACATAAGGCACACACACACGTATAACAATAACCAAAATGCGTATTTCTGAGTTACGAGTGCGATTGTGATTCGAGGTTGATTAAATTAGATTTGAATAGCGTTTAGTTGACTTTATCGCATTGTTACTTCCTATATTGTACAGTCGTACGTCGATTAAATAACGATTATCATACGTCGATTATTGTAATTATTGACACTTACTCCACATAATATAACTAAAACGAAAATAGAATAGACTAACTACAAGTCAAAGAAGTCAAAACAGGGATTGAGCAAGGATAGACAGATCGTAATTAGCAATCTTGTTTTCCTTTGACTTCAATATTGACTTTGACTTTGACTTCGACTTCAGAAACACGGGGTGTTACATAAACGGTCAACCCGCCGGGTTCAACACGTACCCAACCCGTTTAGCTAAAGGGGTGCACCGTTTCAACCGGAAGCTGACCCGAACCCGATTAGGCTAAACTGAAACCACGAATTTCATGTTAGGTTCAAATTATACCCCTAGTTGACTCCACCATAGGGAAAAATTCATAAATAAAATGCATCTAAACACAATTTACCAAACTATAAACACAGGCAAACACCATGACAACATACTACCAGATGCAACATTACTCCTTTACTTGTAAGATTTGGAGTTGATGTCCCTCCTGTTGTTGTTCCTTTTGTGGTCTTCCCTTACATAGTGCAATTTTCATGTTAGGTTCAAATTATACTCCTAGTTGACTCCACCATAGGGAAACCTTCATAAATAAAATGCATCTAAACACAATTTACCAAACTATAAACACAGGCAAACACCATGACAACGTACCACCAGATGCAACATTACTCCTTTACTTGTAAGATCTGGAGTTGATGTCCCTCCTGTTGTTGTTCCTTTTGTGGTCTTCCCTCACATATTGCAATTTTCCACCCATTTTGTTTAGTAGTGCATTCTTTAAGTTAGTTTCTAATTAAATCAGTGGCAAATTTTGCATATAAGAAATACGAGTTATTAATGTCAACTAACTTATGTAGATTAAAGGTTGTGTTCATTAAATGCTTATTTTGATGATAAAACTATAAAAGCATAATCTTATTTACTATAATGTTTTTGGCAACTACTCATGTCAAAATGTTGTAAGCTAAGATGTTATTTGGTGGTGCGCTAATATATTATGACAAAAATTCAAGGACCAACACTAAATGGCGTTCCTCTGTTCTGCTTGCATCGATAGTACAACGTTGAGAGTCGTTTCTTTATTCCTTCCATCCAGTTTGTTGTGTAGAAAACAATCATTGCTAGAGATGCAAGCAAGTCATATCCACCAAAAAAAACAGTATTACTACTGATTACCATAACTTTTGGCTCCTGTTCTCTACTAACAAATGCACTTTTAATCTTCTTTTTCAAGCTGTTGATGTCACACGTAACCTGATATATGCAAGTAAACCCATACAAAATCGATATAAATTTCAACAAACCTAAATAAACCATAAAATTTAATAACACTTGTCTTGTGGGGACACGTGGCTTGATTATTCCCATATTGATGTTCTATCTTCATCCGCCTTTTGTTCTCTCTTCACTCGCCTCTTGACTCTGTTGATCGGTTCTGTTTGAACGTAAGGGAAAACATGAAAACATACCTATCACAGCAGACAGTGCAGTAGAGAATCCAGTGATGGAAGAAGCCATGGAGTTCGACATACTTGTTAGAGTGATCTGGTTCCTCCTTAGGGTGCTGACTAATGATGGTGATGATTAAACCGAATAGGAGATTCGGTATGGAGAAGAGGTCGATGATGTTATAATTATTAGGTTATGTCTAAGTGTGTAACTGTGTAACCCTTTAACCTCTACATAAGTCTCCTTATATAAGCACTCAGGAGGAAACCTAATTAGTTAATAAGGGTAATATGGTCCATCAACAATTACCAACTAATTATTTAATAGGTTATTATATATTTTGATCTATATTATGTAAATGATTATAATGGCTACTAGATTAAATATTAAACATAATATATTTAATCTTACATTCTCCCACTTAGCCGAGTAATCATTTACCATGAGTATTAGATAAGCCTGATCAGGAGTTAACACTCATTTTAGCCTTAAACAAGTACTATAGCAGAGAAATACAACCGTTGAATCATTATGCGACTCAGGACCCCCATTAGTCATACTATAACCTTAATTTAAAACCTAATCATTATGATCAAAATACGCATAAGCCCTTTGTTTGATTTGTAACTTTATTTGTCTATATGCCATTATACCGGTTGAACATATTCTAAGAGACATACAAAATCAAACTGAGGAAATTTCATTAATCATAAAACATAAGCTAGTACAATATGCTTAAATAAGGTCTTTACTAAATCCCATATTCTGAACATGTTCTTCGTAAACCTTAGGAGGGAGACCTTTAGTCATTGGATCTGCAAGCATATCTTTAGTACTAATATACTCGATACAAAGATTATTTTCCTCAACTCGTTCACGTACGAACAGATATTTTGTATAGAGATATAAACCAGCTCCAGTCGAACTGTTACCGTTCGAGAAACTAACGGCAGCTGAGTTATCACAATAAAGCTTCAATGGTCTAGAAATGGAATTAACGATTTTGAGTCCAGTGATCAGATTTATAAGCAACATTCCATGACAGGTTGCGTTATAAACAGCAATGTATTGTGCCATCATTGTGGAAGTTGTGGTCAACTGTTGTTTATGACTCTTCCATGAGATAGGGCCGCCTGCTAACACAAAGATATAGCCCGAAGTGGATTTCTTGTCATCTTTGCATTTGGCAAAGTCAGAATCAGAATAGCCCACCACTTCTAAATGATCACTTCTTCTATAAGTCAGTTTATAGTCTTTCGTCCCTTGTAGATATCGAAGTACCTTCTTAGCTGCTTTCCAGTGATCTAGGCCAGGATTTGTCTGATAACGGCCTAGCATTCCAGCAATATAAGTGATATCTGGGCGAGTACAGACTTGAGCATACATCAAGCTCCCGACTATTGACGCGTAAGGTATCTGGCTCATTTGCTCCTTCTCAACCTCTGTTGTCGGACACTGGAATGAACCGAAAACATCTCCCTTAACTACTAAGATCCCTTTGTGTCTATCTCGGTGAAATTCGATGCCAATGACGTAAGAAGCATCTCCGAGATCCTTCATGTCGAAGTTATGCGAGAGTAACCGCTTCGACTCATGCAACATGTCTAAACTATTACTTGCCAATAGAATATCATCTACGTAAAGGATAAGTATAGTAAAGTTGCTCCCACTCATTTTGAGGTAGGTGCATTGATCCACTTGATTCTTCATAAAACCTTGTTTCTTCATGACTTCATCAAACTTGAGGTACCACTGACGTGATGCTTGTTTTAACCCGTAAATGGATTTCTTCAACTTACAGACTAGATGCTCCTGACCTTCAGGTTTAAAGCCTTCAGGTTGTTTCATGTAAACATCTTCGTCTAAGTCTCCATTAAGGAAAACGGTTTTAACGTCCATCTGATGCAACTCTAAATCAAAATGAGCTACTAGGGCCATGACGATCCTTAATGAATCTTTACGAGAGACAGGTGAAAACGTCTCTTGATAATCAATTCC
The DNA here is from genome assembly GCA_030545235.1 of Helianthus tuberosus. NCBI lineage: Eukaryota > Viridiplantae > Streptophyta > Magnoliopsida > Asterales > Asteraceae > Helianthus > Helianthus tuberosus. Next base: position 73,494,344 of record CM060444.1, read on the forward strand.
CTCCTTTTGAGTGTAGCCCTTTGCAACCAATCTCGCTTTGTAGCGTTCAACGTTCCCATTCGGATCCAGTTTTGTTTTGAACACCCATTTACATCCTACTGGTTTGACACCATTGGGTAATTCTACCAAATCCCAAACGTCATTTTTCTTCATGGATTCAAGCTCATCAATCATTGCTTTATTCCATTCAGAAGACTGATCACTGCTAATGGCTTCATTGTAAGAGATAGGATCATTGAGCTTTCCGGGATCCATTTCAGTCAGGTAGGTAACATAATCATCCCAATTAGTAGGCCTTCTGGTCCTAGATGACCTCCTGAGTGGATTATCGGGTTCAGCGTTGTCTTGGTTTTGAGCGTTTGATGTGCCTTCGTCATGAGGTATAATGGGTTCTGATTGTAGAGGTGAATTTGGAGTTGGTGCAGTAGCTTCAGGTACAGTAGTTGCATTGGGTACAAGAGGAGTAATCGGAGTAATGGTAAGCGACGAGTCTCTCCCCCCCGCATCTTGTACTTCTTGCAATTCTTCGTAAGGGTTGGTACTGCTCCCACTGACCTTGAAATCCTCCAGGAACGCAGCATGCTTGGTTTCAACAATACAGGTGACATGAGAAGGACAATAGAAACGATAACCCTTTGAGTTATCAGGATACCCGATAAAGAAACAGGTAACTGTTTTAGGGTCAAGTTTCCTTAGGAAATGATTGTAAAGTTTTGCTTCAGCAATGCATCCCCATACTTTCATATATTTAAGACTCGGTTTCCTTCCTGTCCAAAGTTCATAAGGAGTTTTAGGGACAGACTTAGAAGGAACTCTATTGAGTATATGAACAGCTGCTTTTAACACTTCAGTCCAGAGGAATAATGGTAAATTAGTGTTGGCTAACATACTGCGCACCATGTTCATAAGGGTACGGTTTCTTCTTTCAGCGACACCGTTTTGCTGAGGTGTACCAGGCATGGTGTATTGGTTCACAATCCCCTGGCCCTTACAAAACTCATAAAATGGACCAGGAGCTTGACCCACATCGGTATGTCTTCCATAATATTCACCACCTCTATCTGATCTCACAACTTTAATCTGTCTATCTAATTGCTTTTCAACTTCAGCCTTATAATCTTTAAAAGTTCTAAGAGATTCAGACTTTTCCTTAATTAGATACAAGTACATGTAACGAGAATAATCATCAATAAAAGTGATAAATGAAGTATGTCCTGTTATGCCAGCGATTTGGTAGGGACCACTAATGTCAGTATGAATGAGTTCTAATAAATTAGAGCTCCTAGTGGTACCTTTCTTATTCGCTAATGTCATTTTACCTTTAAGACATTTGACACATGTTCCAAAATCAGAGAAATCGAGAGGAGGTAAGACTTCATCCTTTACAAGACGATTTAATCGTTCTTTTGAGATGTGGCCTAAACATTGATGCCACAACATGGACGAAGTCTCTAAGTCTCGTTTCTCTTTCATCTTTGTGAGTGATTCATTAATGTTATATGACAACAAAGATTTGGAAAAATTATCATCTAGTTCTAATCTATAGAGACCACCATCCAGAATACCAGTACCATAAAGAACAGAATCAAAGAGGATAGAGAGTTTGCGATGACCATGGGAAACAATAAAACCGTCCATGTCTAACTTTGGTCCTGATACAAGGTTCTGAGTTACCTCAGGAACATATAAGGTATCATAAAGTTTAATACATAAACTAGTTTTCATAAATAATTGTAATGTTCCAATGGCCTTCACTTCTAATTCTCGATCATCCCCAACCTTAAGCATTCTTTGGTTTCTTTCCAGCTTCCGGATTGTAAGGAATCCCTTTCTTAGCCAGCCACTCCTTAAAATTAGGGCATTCCTTCTGTATATGTCTTGTCTTTTTACAGAACTTGGAGTGGATTCTGCCTAAGGAGTTCTTAGAGCTGGAAGGTGCACTTGCATTAGGATTTGGCCTTTGGACTTTTGAAGCATCCTTCCTCTGATGATTGTTCTTCCTTTTCTTAGAGTTGGAGGTGGTGAAGTTAGCAACATCAGTAGTGCGATCCATCCTCATACGCTCTTCCTCCTGTACGCACATAGAGACCAACTCACTCATCGTCCATTTGTCCTTCTGAGTGTTGTAATTGATCTTGAATGCTTCAAAGGACGAAGGAAGCGGAGTAATGATGAAATGAACGAGAAAACCATCACTGATTTCCATTTCCAGCCCCTTCAGCTTATTGGCCATGTCATTTATCATCATGATGTGTTCGCGAATGCCGCTCCTCCCATCATACTTAGTTGTCACCAGCTTGAGAATAAGGGTACTAGCGTGTGCTTTAGATGTCCCCTTGAATTGTGCCTCCACAGAAGCCAAGTAGGTTTTAGCATCTTCAGAATCAGGAATCGCTCCTCTGATTGCATTGCTGATTGACTGCTTTATGAACATGAGAGACATGCGGTTACACCTAGTCCACTTTTCATGAGTCAACTGCTCAGCAGCAGTACTTTGAGTAGTAAGGTCCGCTGGCTTATTCTCTCTTAAGGCATAATCAAAATCCAGCACCTAAGAGTAAGCATGAGAGCATCCTTCCATGCAGCAAAATTATCACCAGTCAAAGGTGGAATCCCACAATTGGGTGCTGATAGTGGAAATAAGATGAGCAAGTTATGATACTAAGGAAGAAGTTCTAATGTGATCTAAGGGCACGTAATACTAAGGCAGGCATAAATAATGACCATTTTAATTATGAAGCTGTGATATTGTCTATTACTAACATCAAAATAATAGACTTAGTTAAAATTCTATTTAAATGAAGACAAATCAGCTTTGGCCAGAAGTGTAATCATTTAAGCATGTGTGCAAAATGATTGTAACAAATCAGCTTTGGGCAGAAATTGAGACAATCACCTTAGTTATGCACTTGTTAAGTATGCCATCTATGAAGGAATTAAATCAGCTTTGGCCAGATATTAAGACATTCATGTTTATGATGCACACTTAACATAGCTTTCGTAATACTTGAACGATAAGTAGATGTATCAAATCAGCTTTGGCCAGAAATGATACATCAAAAACTCATTTAAGTTAAGCTATTTTGGGTTTTGTAAAACATTATCTGGTTCTGATTAATTTACTAAGTATTTACAAAACCAATAATTTAATGGCAAACCACCTGTTAGCGTGGATCGAACTGCTTAATAAAGTGATGGGATTTCGGATAAGTCTTGGCACTTTATGAACACTCATGATTTCGGATGAATCATGTCTTGGAATCATCCGAGATGAATGATTTCGAATCATCTTGGACTGTCCGAGATGAGTGATTTCGAGTGATTTCGGATGTGTTCAAGACGTGTAAGTCGGATGATTTCGGACGTGTCCAAGACGAACGATTGCGGATGATTCCATGATGATAATGCTTAGTCTGAAATGATCCGTGATGGTCCGAAATGGAAGCTTAGTCCGAAATGATTAGTCTGAAATGATCCGTGATAGTCCGTAATGATCAGGCAGATGTTGATCCGTAATGGACGCTTAGTCCTAAATGAGGTCCGAAATGATCATCTGAAATGTGTTCCTCAAGCTGTCAAATCCTTAATTTTGGCAGTTAATAATTGATAAGGTTTAAGTCCGAAATTTCAGGGATTATGAGTGTGACAACCCTCACCAAACCAGGTATCCGTATGAATTAATTAATATTTAATTAATGCTTAATTACTGTGCTTGCTTACAGTTATGATAAACTGCTACTTGATTTCTGGTACGTACATATACATGCATCATACTTTATTGCTGTCACTCCATTATTTACACAGAACTATAGTGACAAACTTGATGCACAAAAGCACAGTAGCACAATGAACGGATAACCCAGTAAGCATGCTGACATAGCCAGCATCAGACAGGCACTGTCTCTGAGGCCATTATGAGCCGGGAATAGATTACTACACTGGTAGGGAGTGTAGGGAGGTGAGGATTGTAGAACTGCGTCACTAGGTGATATTTATAGTGACCGGATGTGCCTAAAACGTACTTTAAGTACAAAATCCTGCACTTTAATACAAAATTCAGCATTTAGCATAACTAGTAAGGTGCAAAAACATGGGAAAATAATACTAGACACTTTCCAAAGTGTCGGGAATTCATTGTGTCACTAAAAATAATATTAAAGCCACTTTAAATACTTATTTAGCACTTTAACGGATCAGTATCCAACCGAACAACCGGACTTTACCCGGAACATAAAAATATTGTCAGTGACACTGTTTTTCCTTTTCTGAGCCAGTTAGGGTCCCCGAATACCCTAACACCCGTTATATTTTATAACACACTAGTAACTAATTAATCACCTAACTAAGCAAAACTAGTTACCTAACTAAATGGTTAAGATCTAACCATATAAACCCCCCCCCCCCCAAAACGATCGTTTCCCCCAAGGGGACACATTCCATCAACTTTTGAATATTTTATTAGGCCATGTCTAATATCACAAAGACATTTTATACATGGGATATTAGTGGATGATGATTATAATAATACATAGAGGTTAACACATTCATTCACTTCACAAAGCACTACAACAAATTCCACTCTTTCTTTCCCTCTCTTTGTGTTCGGCCGTAAGCTCACCCAAACCCATCAACACTTTCCAATTTCCATCTTGCTAAACCACATACACTCAAGAGTGCTAGAGTTCATACAAGGAAGCTCGGTGCTTATGGAATCACAAGGACCTCTCTACATCGCTATTAACCACCTTGTTTTCGCCTAGATTCTTCCCTAGCCTTGTGCTAGTTGTAAGTGCTTCTAAACACTCTCTTGTTCTTATTTAAAGTGGTTAATAAGAGGTTTAACGGATAAAAATCGAGAACACCAAAGATCAAAACTAAAAGACTTGAAAGTATGATGAACTAGTTGGTTAAAAAGAAACTAGTGGTATAAATCATGATAAATCTGAAATAAACAAACCATAATCTGCTGTAACAGACTCATGATCTGATTTTAATCATATTAGAAAGGTTGGCGAACGTATGGGTGCGTTTTAGTAACATTTAACCTTCAAACAGCAAGTTGATCCGCACTTTCAGCCGATTTTAACTGGCTGTAACAGGTCCTTAACTAAACGAAAAATGTATTTTCTGAAGTCTAGATTTATATACTACGAAATACGGTTCTAATGGCACCGGAATCATAATTTTTAGACTTCGTTTACTATTTTTAAAGTGTCGTTTCGTAACAGCAGCTAGGGCTGCATTTTTACAGCAGAAAATGGGTGTTACATTTTTAGTCATAACTTGAAACCTGTGTAGAGTTAGATCATGAAATTTTTACTGTAGATGACCCCCGATGTATTTGTAATTATCCCACTGGAATTTCGTAAATCGGACTCTCGATGAATTTTAAATAAATTATTATGCGGACTGTGGTCAGAAATAGGTAAATCTGAATTCAGTCCGGAAAATCATTTTCTATAAAATATTGGTGATGATTTGGACCCCGATATTTTTACACAATAATTTGTGGTTCGTATAAGACATTCTATAAAAATTTGAGAATTTTTGGAATAAGATAACTATTTTATTAAAAAACTCGAAAACGGCCCAGTTTTGTATATTAAAACTGAAACGATATAAGTAGTGTTTTGCATGTCCGAATGACGGGTGGGTTAATTGAGAACTGATTGAATGATTTTACAAAAGAAAATGATACGCTAGTAAGCGTGGACCCCTCCGTTTACAGAGGAAACTCTGACGAAATTTTTCCAGAAAATATAACACTTAGAAATGTTTTTGGTGACAAGTGTTATAAATATATTTTTAACTTGTTTTCAAAATATAAATTTCGCCATGATTTTTATTACAAAATAACCAAGTGTCGGAGGTGGATTTTCGTAAATAAAACTTGTTAAATATATATTGAGAATATATATTTCGTAATAAGACGCTTGTGTGCTTACGTGATTATTTTGTGAACTAGAGATATATTATTTTTAGGGTAAAAATAATATTAGTTGTTATATCAAGAGAATACGACTCCAAAATAATACCAACGCGAACTCTAAAATGTAACGCGCGTATTTTCGGAAAATACTCTTAATGGTATATTTTGACAAAGTAATATTTTGGGAAATTGTATGAAGTAAAATATAATATTTTTGGGAAAATATGTATATTTTGGGATAAAAATATTTTGGACGTGTGATTAAAATATATTTTTCAAGTGAGACTTAAAAATATATTTTTTCGGAAATATAACGTATACGTTATTTTGGACAAATGAGTTGAATATATTTCTTCTAAGTGAGACTTACAATATATGTTTTTGGAATTATATATTGGGGATATATTAGCGTATATTTGGTTGGAACAATACACCGAAATACGACGCCATTACTTGGCATGTTATACAAATACAAATACGAAAATACATGTATTAAAAACCCCCATCCTTGGGAAGGAAATACGAATACGAATACTTGAGAAGTATTAATACAGAATCACTGCATAAACAATTATTCCAAAACTAAATACAATTTTTATTACTTGGAATATTACCAGAATCGTAACTCAAAAACATTCATACTAAGACAAGGCACTACCCGTTCGTCTAATAGACGTTAGACCGTTGTAGGTAGTCGTGTTTGCCGCAGAGACTTGGGTTACACATACTGAAGACGCAATACAGTGAGTTCATGCCCCCCCTTTTCTCTTAACTGTTTTCAGTTTTTACACTTCGGGGGTGAAATACATGTTACATTTACTACAAACGTTTTATACACGGTATGATTAGCTAAGGAATTTACTGCTAGATCACGTGAATGGATAGGCTATTATCGTAAGACCATTAATCCTTGCATAAGGACCGAGAGGCATGAGTGATAGATCTATCGGGTGTTGCGAGCCCCACACATGGGCCAGCGTGTGGCTACATGTGGTGACTATGTCGTTCCGCTGGAAGGACCGGTACGAAATCTGCGTTACAGGTTTGAGTGCTTCCTAGGCCATGTCACTTATTAATGTATTAGCTACACATTAATTGATCTCTTTTTCCTTATTGCTACATACCAAGAACATACATTTATACAGACATATTTTAACGATTTATACAGACTCACTTACACATGAACTCGCTCAACTTTATGTTGACTTTTCAAACTACATGTATTTCAGGAAACTAACGGATCTGGCACGGTATGCACGTATTTTCAAGCTGCGTTTGAATAAAGAAGTCATTCAGGGTTTAGAAGGTGTAACCCCTTCCTGGACGGGTTACATATCTCTAAGCCTAGTAATGTTTAAAGTCTTTTGCTAAGTCTTTATGAACTCAATTAAATCAAGTTAATGTTTGTAACTTATTTTGAGATTGTTGAAAATGGGGTTTTTTCTAAACTTTATTAATGGATGAATATCTCATGTTTTTATCATATAGCATTGTTATGATTGTTGCTATGGTATTAAGAAGTCACACCAAATAAACCCACGCTTCCGCAAAGCCAGGGTGTGACAGCTTGGTATCAGAGCCTTGATCATAGCGAACTAGGATTCCTTCTCGAGTCTAGACTATGATCACTAGGGCTCTCACGAAAATGTTTTCACAACATGTTTTCATTGCATACACAAAACGTCCACATCCAGGGAACAAACCTTTTTACAAACAAAAAGGCACAAATACACATTTCAAAATTTATAGTCCAGTCAGGGAGACTGGGGAAAAATTTTAGTCTGAGAGGCTGAAGGAGTAGTCTAGTGGGACTAGGAGGCTCAGTCTGAGAGGCTGAGGGAGTAGTCTAGTGGGACTAGGAGGCTCAGTCTGAGAGACTGAGAATTCAATCTGAGAGATTGGGAGATTTTAGTTTGAGAGACCAGGAAGTCAGTCTGAGAGATTGAGAATTCAGTCTGAGAGGCTGGGAGGATAGTCTGAGAGACTAGGAGGATCAGTCTGAGAGACTGGGAAGATAGTTTGAGAGACTAGGAGGATCAGTCTGAGAGGCTGGGAGGATAGTCTGAGAGACTAGGGAGTTCAGTTTGAGAAACTGGGAGGATAGTCTGGGGAAGACTAGGATGATTACTTGCTTACATTAATTACGACTTACATGCTTATTTGATTTAATGTTGATGTACGTGCATACGTGGTACTTATTCGCATACACTAATTGTTAGTAACTACTATGGATATACATGTTACGCACCGACACACATGTCACTCTAATTAGAGAACGAGTTATCAAACATTGATAACCCTACGACCACCGCCACAGTTAATGAGACTACATCTGCGCCAGAGATATTTACGGCAGACACTGAGAGTGATCCTGATATGCCGACCAGGGACGAGGACGACTTTCAACAGTCCGCGCTACCAGATTCTGGTAATACTTTACCCTTGCTGATGGCTTCTCTGACAAGAATCCTACGGTCACTATTGTTTCAATCCATGACCACTTCATCACTGGTCATCCCGATGGTGAGCACACTATGGCTCCAATTCTCGACAATGCGCCTCCTGTGGACATTCCTTCCGGAGATGGGCTAATCGACGAACGATTGATGATGACGTAGACATGATTACTGATGGTCCTTCTACTGACACCCATGATGATGGAAAATTAAATGAAAACATTGTTACTAATTGCACATTTTGAGATCCCTGTTATCAAGCTACCCTCTGACTCTAGTGCACACTCGATTTCAGACTCCTTTGAGGTTGTAACGTTTCACAGCCTTACAGATGGCCGGATTACATTTTTCTACCGGCACGGACGGCAGTGCCGTTATGACTGCTGCACTAACACCTGCTCGAGACACCACACCGTTACACGGCCCAGAGTCTGTTCTTGAGCTAGCTTCTACACCTTTTGGGTCAGCTCGATGTTGCGCCTGCTGAACCTACACCTTTACGTGATCACGATCCTGTTTCTTTTAGTCTGCCAGACATTGCACCCCTACTATCTAACTCAGTACCAGCACCTGACAATTTCCTTACTGGTTGAAATGTTTGTTTTTACACCCGCAACCGCTGACATTGCTCCTTTCCCCTATGGCAACCAACATCCATTGCGCTAGGGTGCCTATAGCTTCCTTTCAGAATATAACCACACCCCAGGGAGGTACTTCGGGTCAGCACCCGCATAACGATTCATCTGCTACAACAGCATTTTCCCAACTGCACAGGTCGCACCACTTGCTACATTCACCTCTACAACGCCGGACGAGTCATTTCGATGGTTCCTATAATACACTATATTTATTCTTAGACCCTTACCATCCCTCACATTATGGAGGCCACACGGGATGAGTACACCTGTCACATCAGCTACAGTTTGAGGATATGAGTCGCAGAATGTTGGAGCTTGAGCTGACACCACAATTGGCAACTTCGGATGCAAAACATTACATAACCAAAAACATGATTTAAGTGTCTACATCACAAGACAGCATTTTGCCATAAAATTTTATGATAGACACCACGTCCTCCACCCTGTCTATTGTCGGTATACTTTGATTCGCCACATACATCAAGGTTCCTTTTGCGCTCTTGACCGTTGCTATTACACCGTTCCCAGGATTCTGATACTCATTTCTTTACTATCGAGCGGCAGAGCAGATAATTACTCTGACGTATATACAAGCTCGAGGAGGGACTCACGCATGTTAGCAGTCACTTTTCTTTCCTCCTCCTCCTCAGTCACCAGTACAGTTGGTTTCTGGATTTATGCGGATTGCATTACACTTGGGTAAAGAAACTAATGATAAGCCGGGATTGCGGAGACTTTTGAAGACCGCTTCTGACTACGTAATTTTGATACACTAATATACGTGTTGGACAAGGGTAGGGTGACCCTGTGTCCCTTCTGATGTGATACGTTATGTAAGACACAGTGATTGTGGCCGGAGGATGACGAAAGCCCAATTATCCTTAAAACATGCGACAGTACTTATGACTAATAACTAATGAAAAGCTCAGTCGCTATGTTCCCACTAAGCACGCTGTTGATCAGCGTATTTGTGCTATAACTATAATACTACGTTCCTATTTACAAGTTGTGCAATAATTGTGATGATACGTGATTGAATGTTATAACGACTGTGTATATACATATATGTAATATACCTCTGAGGTCTTATTCGTTAAACAGAGACTTGTGTGCTCGTGTACTTAACAAGACCTGACCTAACCGACTTTCTTCTAGGAAGATGTCAACTCAAGGGAACACTAACACCAACAACCCTCTGCCGACGACAGAGGCGGAATTTCAAGAACGCCTCTTGCAGTTCATCGCACAGTACGAGGCCCTTCGCTCCGAGCGCAGTGGAAGTACCTCAGGAAATAACCCACCCAACGGCTGCACCTACAAGCAGTTCTTGGGCTGCCAGCCCCTACATTTCAATGGCACTGGGGGTGCCGTAGCCTTCGTACGCTGGGTTGAGAAGACGGACACCGTATTGCGTGCGAGCAAATGCGCCCCAGAGCACCAGGTCACGTACATTTCCGGACTGTTCCAAGATGGGGCTCTGTCTTGGTGGAAACTCCAGGTTCAGACGATGGGCGAGGCTGCTGCATATGCTTTATCATGGGACGAGCTGAAAGAGCTAATGCATAAAAAGTATTGTTCAAGAACAGAAAGCCAGAAGGTGGAAACTGAGTTCTGGAACTTGAAGATGGAAGGTCCAAAAATAGTTGAGTATGTGGAGAAGTTCCAAGTTCTGTCGCGTATCATTCCTTACATGGTAGATCCGGAGTTTAAAAGAATTGAGCGTTTCATTTGGGGATTGGCACCCCAAATCATGAGCATGGTAACGACATCAAAGCCTGCAACGATCGCTGAGGCCATCAATCTAAGTGTAGCCTTGACTGAAGAGGCAATCAGGATGAACAAATTTTCAACCTCTGAGGGGAAGAAGGAGACTCATGTAGAGTCATCTGGGGACAACAAGAGAAAGTTGGCAAATTTCAAACAGAGTACCCAGTCGAGTAGCAACAACAAGGCCAAAAAGAGAAAAGAGTACATGGGTAAGCTACCTAAATGCGACAGGTGCCGACGTCATCATACCGGGCGATGTAAAAATGGGAAGTGTGACAACTGTGGCAATGTGGGACACAACAGGGAAACGTGTTGGCGTGAGACGAAGCGTGGAAAGAAAGGAAAGGGGAAAGATAAGGGATGTTATACCTGCGGGGATATGAAGCACTATAGGAAAGATTGCCCAAGGGAGATTAAGCAAAATGATGGGAAAGATGTCTAACACCGGAGCCAGGGAAGCACGCCAGGAATCCAAGCATGGATATCGGTACGTCCCATACTACTCAATGTTATGCATCTATATTGCCAAATACTGTTGCAAATTTTACGATTCGCACCTCTAGAGTTCGAGAGTATAATTGGTTTAATCAGCGAGTAAGTAGATATAACAGTACCCATTAGACCTAGCTTAGGGGAAGCTAGTGGAAGCCAACGCAGTAACGGGAGTCGACGAGGTAAAACCGGAGAGCGTAAGTTTACGCTAGATCTGTTGGCAGTTGAGTTGGGAAGCTTCAACGTGGTAATGGGATGTATTAGTTGGCAAGCGGTAGAGCGGAGGTTGATATCCGCACCTCGAAGACGAATGAAGGAACGATTGTGACTCATGAAGCGGGATACGCCTCTGCAAATTACAAATCGCTTGAAGGCACAAAGGATGTTGCAAAAAGAATGTGTTGTTTTCTTGGCTCATGTCGGGGACAAGGGAGCCGAAGAACTAAAGCCCGAAGATACCCCCGTGATCAGAGGATATCCTGAAGTCTTCCTCGAAGACTTGCCGGAATCGTCTCCTCAACGATTAGTTGAATTTCGCATCGATTAAATTCCAGACGCGGCGTCTGCTGTTAATACACTTTAGCGACATACACCTTCGGAGATGCAAGGATTGCCAGTGTAACCTCAGAAGTGGATAGAGAAGGAAGATAACAGACCAAAACTTCTGTTTTGAATAACCTTAGTTCTGCTCGCCAAAAGAAAGGACGATGACTTTCAAATGACCGGGAGCCGAATGAGCAAGCCAACAAGAGCCAGCAACTCTTGCTAAGAACTGACGACTTACTTATTTGATTAACTGCAAGGATCCAACAAGTATTTCCTGACTGATCGATGGTCGAGTAGCTGTGATTTCGGGAGAAAGGATACCAGGAAGATTGTGGGACAATGACTTGTCCTTAGATGTACACAAAAATAGTGCTTCCTACACAATGCACAAACCAGTCTACACGGGATACGAAATCTGGAGGATTTAGAAAACATATATTTAGGACCTTTGGGAACCCAGGTCCAAACTCGTAAGGGTTTTATTTAGGAACCATATCTGTCAACTCAATCAACCATCATTAACCTGGCGCATACGCCAGTTCCGTTGACCAAATAGAAAGTACTTGGATTTCTTTTACTTCTGACGAGTAGATGGTTGCCTCTCTACTCCCCTTAATGGTAGTTGCATCACACAAATTTTCTTCGCTGAGAGCGAACACACATTTGTTTCGATACTTGGTCATTTCTTCATTTTAGCAAGCACTCCTTGTTTCAGTACTCGGAAACTTTCATGACACACATGCATCATTTGCTACGCATGTTGATTTGTTTCGAACAAACACTTCATTGAAATTTAAACATTACCTTGCTAAACCTAATTATTGATTCGTGATTCGAATGACCTACATTCATGGTTTATTTTATGACCATGCCAAGAATTTTTTTGTTGATACATACGTTTATTGTCGGGTTACGTTGAAACCGAGTTCAATTGCTTGAACTTATCCAGTTCACAGGTTTAACTTGAAACGCTATATGATGTATTGGGAGCATCATAATCAACTATTTTTGCAGAGATTCATTCATTTCGAGTCGTAGTAGATTTGGTTGGTCTACGACTCCACTAAAACTTTTGATTTGTTTCGATACCTTGCGGTGATATTTTCACAAAATTGAAGCTTGCGCTAATTGGGTTACTCACTTCGTACACGGATTCAATTCCCTATTTAGTTGTTAACAATCCATTTTGGATCTTCACGATCAAAGCGGTCTCAACACAATTGTGTGTTAAGGCAATGGTACATACATTCATTTCATAAGCACAATGTACCTCCTAACGATTCTTTCGTTGTCAATCAAATGCCTTGCGATACTTATTACTTTTCATCTTCGATTGGAAACAGCGGTTCTTTGATGTTCCGTATTTAATTGGAAGCTCTATAACATGGTATAAATCAAATCTTCAGATTGTCTCAGTACACTTTCATTTGATTTCAAACGCGGTGAACTTGTTCAGTCACGACTATTATTGGATAATGCAATTACGACACCTTGTGGTGTCATCATAAACTTGTAGCTTGTGCTAATCATGGTTAACCGTTTCACACGAGACCACACATACTTTTGTTTGATTTATCATTTAAACATTTCTGATGCAACTACGAATCAAGACAATGATACACCAGATTCGCTTGTATTCCATTCGGTGTATCTTCACCATTCAAAGTTGTCAACACACTAAACCTTACCAGACATTTATTCAGGAATTGACAGATCATTTTACTATTACGTTGAGTTGTTGCTTTTGAGTTCATATAGCGGGTGCTATGGTTTGTGAAAACTCGTTTGCATATTGCAACCGATCGATTAAAAATTTTATTAGTCAAAACTCCACTTTTGTGGAACCCCTGCTAGCAGGATTACACTAGACTATACGTCAAATGCGTCATGTACCTTTGACACCCAATGCTAGCAGCACACACCCTTCAACCCTAGGATTCGGGTTGTTATATATTCTTGGACTCACCTAATGTGAGTAATGTTTGTTTCGGTTTGATGATTATCTACTTCGATATTATTCATATACATACGTGTGTGCCTTAACCATAAGGAGTAGGGTAGTACAAATTTCGAGGACGAAATTTCTTTAACGGGGGGAGAATGTGACAACCCTCACCAAACCAGGTATCCGTACGAATTAATTAATATTTAATTAATGCTTAATTATTGTGCTTGCTTACAGTTATGATAAACTGCTACTTGATTTCTGGTACATACATATACATGCATCATACTTTATTGCTGTCACTCCATTATTTACACAGAACTATAGTGACAAACTTGATGCACAAAAGCACAGTAGCACAATGAACGGATAACCCAGTAAGCATGCTGACATAGCCAGCATCAGAAAGGCACTGTCTCTGAGGCCATTATGAGCCGGGAATAGATTACTACACTGGTAGGGAGTGTAGGGAGGTGAGGATTGTAGAACTGCGTCACTAGGTGATATTTATAGTGACCGGATGTGCCTAAAACGTACTTTAAGTACAAAATCCTGCACTTTAATACAAAATTAAGCATTTAGCATAACTAGTAAGGTGCAAAAACATGGGAAAATAATACTAGACACTTTCCAAAGTGTCGGGAATTCATTGTGTCACTAAAAATAATATTAAAGCCACTTTAAATACTTATTTAGCACTTTAACGGATCAGTATCCAACCGAACAACCGGACTTTACCCGGAACATAAAATATTGTCAGTGACACTGTTTTTCCTTTTCTGAGCCAGTTAGGGTCCCCGAATACCCTAACACCCGTTATATTTTATAACACACTAGTAACTAATTAATCACCTAACTAAGCAAAACTAGTTACCTAACTAAATGGTTAAGATCTAACCATATAAACCCCCCCCCCCCCAACGATCGTTTCCCCCAAGGGGACACATTCCATCAACTTTTGAATATTTTATTAGGCCATGTCTAATATCACAAAGACATTTTATACATGGGATATTAGTGGATGATGATTATAATAATACATAGAGGTTAACACATTCACTTCACAAAGCACTACAACAAATTCCACTCTTTCTTTCCCTCTCTTTGTGTTCGGCCGTAAGCTCACCCACACCCATCAACACTTTCCAATTTCCATCTTGCTAAACCACATAAACTCAAGAGTGTTAGAGTTCATACAAGGAGGCTCGGTGCTTACGGAATCGCAAGGACCTCTCTACATCGCAATTAACCACCTTGTTTTCGCCTAGATTCTTCCCTAGCCTTGTGCTAGTTGTAAGTGCTTCTAAACACTCTCTTGTTCGTATTTAAAGTGGTTAATAAGAGGTTTAACGGATAAAAATCGAGAACACCAAAGATCAAAACTAAAAGACTTGAAAGTATGATGAACTAGTTGGTTAAAAAGAAACTAGTGGTATAAATCATGATAAATCTGAAATAAACAAACCATAATCTGCTGTAACAGACTCATGATCTGATTTTAATCATATTAGAAAGGTTGGCGAACGTATGGGTGCGTTTTAGTAACATTTAACCTTCAAACAGCAAGCTGATCCGCACTTTCAACCGACTTTAACTGGCTGTAACAGGTCCTTAACTAAATGAAAAATGTATTTTCTGAAGTCTAGATATATGTACTACGAAATACGGTTCTAATGGCACTGGAATCATAATTTTTGGACTTCGTTTACTATTTTTAAAGTGTCGTTTCGTAACAGCACCTAGGGCTGCATTTTTACAACAGAAAATGGGTGTTACATTTTTAGTCATAACTTGAAACCTGTGTAGATTTAGATCATGAAATTTTTACTGTAGATGACCCCCGATGTATTTGTAATTATCCCACTGGAATTTCGTAATTCGGACTCTCGATGAATTTTAAATAAATTATTCCGCGGACTGTGGTCAGAAATAGGTAAATCTGAATTCAGTCCGGAAAATCATTTTCTATAAAATATTGGTGATGATTTGGACCCCGATATTTTTACACAATAATTTTTGGTTCGTATAAGACATTCTATAAAAATTTGGGAATTTTTGGAATAAGATAACTATTTTATTAAAAAACTCGAAAACGGCCCAGTTTTGTATATTAAAACTGAAACGATATAAGTAGTGTTTTGCATGTCCGAATGACGGGTGGGTTAATTGAGAACTGATTGAATGATTTTACAAAAGAAAATGATACGCTAGTAAGCGTGGACCCCTCCGTTTACAGAGGAAACTCTGGCGAAATTTTTCCAGAAAATATAAAACTTAGAAATGTTTTTGGTGACAAGTGTTATAAATATATTTTTAACTTGTTTTCAAAATATAAATTTCGCCATGATTTTTATTACAAAATAACCAAGTGTCGGAGGTGGATTTTCGTAAATAAAACTTGTTAAATATATATTGAGAATATATATATTTCGTAATAAGACGCTTGTGTGCTTACGTGATTATTTTGTGAACTAGAGATATATTATTTTTAGGGTAAAAATAATATTACTTGTTATATCATGAGAATACGACTCCAAAATAATACCAACGCGAACTCTAAAATGTAACGCGCGTATTTTCGGAAAATACTCTTAATGGTATATTTTGACAAAGTAATATTTTGGGAAATTGTATGAAGTAAAATATAATATTTTTGGGAAAATATGTATATTTTGGGATAAAAATATTTTGGACGTGTGATTAAAATATATTTTTCAAGTGAGACTTAAATATATATTTTTCGGAAATATAACGTATACGTTATTTTGGACAAATGAGTTGAATATATTTCTTCTAAGTGAGACTTACAATATATGTTTTTGGAATTATATATTGGGGATATATTAGCGTATATTTGGTTGGAACAATACACCGAAATACGACGCCATTACTTGGCATGTTATACAAATACAAATACGAAAATACATGTATTAAAAACCCCCATCCTTGGGAAGGAAATACGAATACGAATACTTGAGAAGTATTAATACAGAATCACTGCATAAACAATTATTCCAAAACTAAATACAATTATTATTACTTGGAATATTACCAGAATCGTAACTCAAAAACATTCATACTAAGACAAGGCACTACCCGTTCGTCTAATAGACGTTAGACCGTTGTAGGTAGTCGTGTTTGCCGCAGAGACTTGGGTTACACATACTGAAGACGCAATACAGTGAGTTCATGCCCCCCCTTTTCTCTTAACTGTTTTCAGTTTTTACACTTCGGGGGTGAAATACATGTTACATTTACTACAAACGTTTTATACACGGTATGATTAGCTAAGGAATTTACTGCTAGATCACGTGAATGGATAGGCTATTATCGTAAGACCATTAATCCTTGCATAAGGACCGAGAGGCATGAGTGATAGATCTATCGGGTGTTGCGAGCCCCACACATGGGCCAGCGTGTGGCTACATGTGGTGACTATGTCGTTTCGCCGGAAGGACTGGTACGAAATCCGCGTTACAGGTTTGAGTGCTTCCTAGGCCATGTCACTTATTAATGTATTAGCTACACATTAATTGATCTCTTTTTCCTTATTGCTACATACCAAGAACATACATTTATACAGACATATTTTAACGATTTATACAGACTCACTTACACATGAACTCGCTCAACTTTATGTTGACTTTTCAAACTACATGTATTTCAGGAAACTAACAGATCTGGCACGGTATGCACGTATTTTCAAGCTGCGTTTGAATAAAGAAGTCATTCACGGTTTAGAAGGTGTAACCCCTTCCTGGACGGGTTACATATCTCTAAGCCTAGTAATGTTTAAAGTCTTTTGCTAAGTCTTTATGAACTCAATTAAATCAAGTTAAGGTTTGTAACTTATTTTGAGATTGTTGAAAATGGGGTTTTTTCTAAACTTTATTAATGGATGAATATCTCATGTTTTTATCATATAGCATTGTTATGATTGTTGCTATGGTATTAAGAAGTCACACCAAATAAACCCACGCTTCCGCAAAGCCAGGGTGTGACAATGAGATTAAGTTTCCTGTTTAATTGCTAATTATATTTATCTGTTGATTTCGAAATTATATCCATTAATAAAATAACAGATTTTGAAAATTCTAATTAGATAAAAATAAATCAAACAGGAACAAGCACCCAAAAATACTAAATTCATTCCAAAACTAAGGCAATTTTTCGAATTTTCTCATGAATATGCGATGAACCCTAAAATAAAATATTCAAACATTCATCCGAAATCTGGAAATTTTTTACACATTTAAACATATTCTTGAACATTCCGATTTCGGAACAGTAACATAAGAATGAGCACATGATCCGAGATGGATCCGGAATGGTATCTGGGATGGTAGAAAACGAATTTTATTATGGTTTTCAATTCTGTTTTCCAGTTTTATTCCAGATTTACGGATATAAAACAGAACCGACTAATCAACATATGCTTTGATACCACATGTTGATCGGTTCTGTTTGAACGCAAGGGAAAACATGAAAACATACATGTCACAGCAGACAGTGCAGTAGAGAATCCAGTGATGGAAGAAGCCATGGAGTTCGACATACTTGTCAGAGTGATCTGGTTCCTCCTTAGGGTGCTGACTAATGATGGTGATGATTAAACCGAATAGGGGATTCGGTATGGAGAAGAGGTCGATGATGTTATAATTATTAGGTTATGTCTAAGTGTGTAACTGTGTAACCCTTTAACCTCTACATAAGTCTCCTTATATAAGCACCCAGGAGGAAACCTAATTAGTTAATAAGGGTAATATGGTCCATCAACAATTACCAACTAATTATTTAATAGGTTATTATATATTTTGATCTATATTATGTAAATGATTATAATGGCTACTAGATTAAATATTAAACATAATATATTTAATCTTACAGACTCTTGTCACACGTCTAAACGGATTTTAAAAAGCAAGTTGATAAACACCAACTCCTGGTACAGATTAAAAAAAAAAGGAAAAAAAGCAATCACAAATACCAGAATTTCATATACAATCCGAATCATGTGATGGTGACTCGGACGACGGATTGAAGGACAAACGATTAATCATCAATCTATCTTATGGAACAATGCAAAGAATCATTATATACAGGTCTTTTCAATGTCATGTTTCCAGAAACAAATCAAACTACAAATTCGTTGTGCCCAAAGTGATAACAATAATCCACAAATGACTCCATCTATGTTAGCTCAAATTCATCTTCTATTAATTAAAAATCAAATAGATGTGAATTGGAAAATATTACCTCAAGTTGTAGTTCAATCAACCTAGACAGTTTAAAGAAGCTTCAGTTTGAAGCGAAACTGGAATAATGAATTCAACTTCAGTTCTAATCGGCAAGGACTTGTTCACCGGTTTCTCAATCTTTATCGATTCAGTGAAGACGAAATATATTACGATAGTATCTGAAGAATCTGAAGATGAGTGGGTGGGTTTTGAGGAGCGAAGAAAGGGACGGGTAGAGGCAAACAATTCAAGGTTTTTTTTTATTGAAGGTGGATGGTTGTTGATAGGAAATGGAACATGTGAAATTGATTGCAGATTGAATTCAGGTTTAATTGATGGAAGAGATAGATGGCATGGATTCTATGGATGAAATCTCTAGATTGCCCTCAAAGTGTCTTAAAATTTTAGACAATATTCAAGTTTACCCCCTGTAAAATAGCTCGTTCTATCTTGTACATGATGCTTCAATATTTATACGCATGGTAAAATTACAATCTTGTACATTAGATTTGCTTTATATAATTATATAGATATAAAGTTCATATGACTGTTTCCCCTCTCGTGATGACTGTTGTCCTCTCACCAGTTTTTGATGAAAAACATATCCCCAAATCCGGGGGCGGTGTTCCCACCTGGGGTCGTGGGTCATCATTCCTTCCTTGGACTCAACTTCACTGACGCTCATGTGACGAATTATGTATTGGATAACAATTTAAAAATATCTGTTTTTTACATGTCACCACTTTACTATGATTAAGCATTTTAAATGTATTCTTAATACTATATTATGAAAATTAAAATTATTTAAATTATTACTATAAAACATATATGTTTTTTACATGTCACCACTTTACTATGATTAAGTATTTTAAATGTATTCTTAATACTATATTATGAAAATTTAAATTATTTAAATTATTATTAAAGTTCTTATTTGTATTCTTATCTTCATAACTTAGTAACCTAATCATTAGAGTTTAATATAAATATATGGTTTAAAAAGTTCGGTCATATAATACGTTTATCAAACCAAGATTCCTTGATTACATAATAAATATGGTTTGCGGCTGGTTAGACGATGGTCATGATGGCAGGGTCTGGGTGGTGAAGGCGGAGAAATGATGGCTGGCGCTAATACTTAGAAAAAACCACAAGAATATGAACCTTGTTGCTAGTTTTTTTTTTTTTGAAGAGCAAACGGGACTTTATTCCAAACCAAAACAAAATCGCTGATTCCCAGCCAGGAACTGAGAGCCACCGATCGAGAGTACAAAACAGAAAAAAGAAACAAGAAAAAAACAGTTACAGCATTAGTATCATACAATCAAGTTGAAATCCCACCATTGTTGTCTCGAAATTTCTCTGAATCTTGATATTTGTTTCACGTATTGGTATGACTCTTCCTTTATATCTTCCGTCATTTTTTGTATTACACTCTGTTTACCTTTAAAAATCTTTTCGTTTCTGACCTTCCATAGGCTCCAAAATGTTTGTAAAACAACTGCATGCATAATCTTTCTCATATTCCGATTCCTGTGTATATCATTTACCTCCTGTAGTAAGTGTTTTATGGATCCTTCGGTGCTGATTTATCGGCATCTAACCCAGTCAAGTATTGATTTCCACATATGCGATGCAAAACTGCAATGCAGCGGAACATGATCTGCTGATTCTTCCGCGTTCTCACATATTTTGCAGTTGTAATTCGGTAACGTTAGGCCCCTTTCTCTCAACGTTGTTGCCGACGGTATTTTGTTTTCCATAGCACGCCACACAAACATGTTACTTTTTCCAGACGCCCATTTATTCCAAACAAAGTCGTCAATTTGTGAGTTCTGATCTATCTGTTTTGCCAACGATTGTCTAACTGATTTCACCATAAAACTCAGATTGTCATCATCTTTCCAATACCATGTGTCGTTATCATCCGAAATTGGATGTTGTAACAGTTTCTCGTTTAGTTCCGTCATCTCTTGTTTTTCCGTTACAGCTTCCGGTGTTCTCGACCACTCCCAATCCCATATTCGGCCCCCATTATTTTCCTTATAGCATTCCTGTACACGTGCGCTTTTTTTCACAGCTAGCTGATACAGTTCTTTGTATCGATTCTTCAATGGTTCGTTACCCAGCCAAGTGTCTTCCTAAAATAGAGTTTTATCCCCGACACCTACTTTAGTTATCAAGCATAACGTTGTGTTGATGTTGTTTTTTGTAAACTCAGAATCAATTTCTCCTATATTTTTCCATACACCTGTAAATGTTTTGTTCACCGGCACTGATCTAATCTTCCTTGTCTTACCATGGATAGCTTTTACAACTCTTGCCCATATTTGACCCGGTTCCATTTTCAGGCGCCACCACCATTTTAGTAGTAATGCTAAGTTTAAATCCTTTATATTCCCGATTCCTAACCCTCCAAAATCTTTTGATGCAACTATTCTTTCCCATCTAACCCATCTGATTTTGTTATTCTTACTATTCCCACCCCAAATAAACTTTATTCTAATCCCTTCCAAAACCTTAACCACGGCTTTTGGGCATTTGTATAATAACATGTAGTAATTTGGTAGGCTCCCAAATACTGTCTTGACAAGTATTACCCTACCGACAAAGGATAGGTTTTTGTTTTCCAATTGGATAGCCTTTTGTTAAATGTATCAATCACATCTTTCCAATTAGCTATCCTATTCATGTTTGCTCCAACTTTTAGACCAAGATAAATGAACGGGAAGTTACTTGCCTTACACTTAAATACTGAAGCCATATTCTCCACTTCTAACTCTGATCGGCACACAGCAAATAGTTGACTCTTTCGTGGGTTAACTTTCAAGCCCGACACCAAATTGAAGATTCTAAGGATTCTTTTTAGATTCTTTATGTTTTCTTCTTCCCATTCACCGACAAAAATCGAATCGTCTGCGAATAGCATGTGAGTTATGTACGGCCCGTCACCCGGTAGTTTTACTCCTGAAAATAAGTTTGCATTTTTTGCCCTTTCCATCATTACATGCAAACCTTCCATTGCTACTATGAATAGGAAAGGTGATAACGGGTCGCCTTGTCGCAAACCCCTTTTGTATTGGAACTCCCCGGTTGGGGAACCATTGACGAGTATCGAACCCCTCCCTGCAAAGAGAATCCCCATAATCCAAATCCTCCACTTTGATGGAAAACCCATGTGTGTTAGAATGGATATCAAAAACTTCCAATTAAGTGTATCATACGCCTTTTCAATGTCAGCTTTGAACACGAAAATACTTTTCTTGGTCCTTTTTTTCCCACGCCACTATTTCATTTATAACCAAAGGTCCATCTACAATGTTTCTATTCGAAACAAAAGCAGATTGTACGTTTGAAACCACACTTTTAATTACCCCTTTAATTCTATTAGCAAGTATTTTTGAAATAATCTTATTCACCACACCTATTAACGATATAGGTCTAAATTCGGATAGAGTCATTGGGTCTCTTACCTTGGGGATTAATGCAATGAAAGACGCACTGCAAGTATGGTGGAACGATCCATGTGTGTGGAATTGCTTCAACATATCCATTATCACTTCTTTAAAATCCTCCCAATACGACTTAATGAGTTTGAAGGTTATACCGTCCGGGCCAGGAGCTTTGGAACTGCCACAATCCCACACAGCTGTGCGGACTTCTTCATATGAAAACGGAAGCACTAAACCCTCCGCTTGAGCTTGACTCAATTTAAGAAAGCCCTCCGGGCATATATGTAAGGACCTTAAAAAATATCCCAAAAGGACCCATAAGTAAAAACTCGGACCCCTGAAACCCTACTGTGCATGAAAAATCAAGAAAAAGTGAAATCTGGTCTTCAGGCGGGCCGCGTAAAAGTTGAGCTAGGGGTTACGCGGGCCGCGTCAACCTTAAGTTGACCATATAAGCGTTACAGTCCACGTGGCATCCACCTAGCAACCCTACTCGTGACCCAGCAAACCTACACGTAGACTAGGTGGTCACGCGGGCCACGTAAGGATCGGTTGGAGGTTCACGCGGGCCGCGACAGACTCATTTTTCACCTATAAATAGATTCAATCAGGAGCAGTTCAATGGTGTCGAAACCAAATCTCAAAAATGAAGAAACACTGCTCAAAATCGAAAATTAATATAGCGAGGCGCTGCTACGATACAGGGTATTAACTCGATCGCTGCTACGATTCAATGTCTGATCGATTGAAACTATCCGATGGATGTTTAAGTGCTGCCCACATTAGGGCCATACTTTGTCATTAGTCGTGAATTCGACGGATGTTTAAGTATAGCACTTTGTCATTCGTTGTGAGGGTTTTAATCTCGTGAGTTATCGTAAATGCTGTATTAGTTACTAACCTAAGTCCGAGATACGTAGGACCATTCCCAGTAATCCAACGTATAGGACCAGTTGCCTATCGCTTACAACTACCAGAGGAGCTAGCTGGGGTACATGATGTATTTCATGTATCCAACCTCAAGAAATGTCTATCTTACGAATCACTGGTAGTACCTCTTCAAGATGTAGAGGTAAATGAAAAGTTAAAATTTGCTGAGAAGCCACTGCAAATAGAAGACAGAAAGATTAAGTTTCTCAAGCACAAAAGATTGGTACTTGTCAAAGTCAAATGGGATTCAAAGAGAGGACCCGAGTACACTTGGGAGCTGGAATCGGAGATGAAACGAAAGTATCCTCACTTGTTTCAATAAATCTCGAGGACGAGATTTTAAATAAGGTGGGGAGGATGTAAGGACCTTCAAAAATATCCCAAAACGACCCATAAGTAAAAACTCGGACCCCTGAAACCCTACTGTGCATGAAAAATCAAGAAAAAGTGAAATATGGTCTTCAGGCGGGCCGCGTAAAAGTTGAGCTAGGGGTTACGTGGGCTGCGTCAACCTTAAGTTGACCAGATAAGCGTTACAGTCCACCTGGCAACCCTACTCGTGACCCAGCAAACCTACACGTAGACTAGGTGGTCACGCGGGCCGCGTAAGGATCGGCTGGAGGTTCACGCGGGCCGCGACAGACTCATTTTTCACCTATAAATAGATTCGATCAGGAGCAGTTCAATGGTGTCGAAACCAAATCTCAAAAACGAAGAAACACTGCTCAAAATCGAAAATTAATATAGCGAGGCGCTGCTACGATACAGGGTATTAACTCGATCGCTGCTACGATTCAATGTCCAATCAATTGAAACTATCCGATGGATGTTTAAGTGCTACCCACATTAGGGCCATACTTTGTCATTAGTCGTGAATTCGACGGATGTTTAAGTATAGCACTTTGTCATTCGTTGTGAGGGTTTTAATCTCGTGAGTTATCATAAATGTTGTATTAGTTACTAACCTAGTTCGTGTGCATTGTTATTTAAATTAGGTTACAAGGCTAATCAGTAGGCTAAACTCTGCCCGTATAAATCTACAATGTGAGTCATTCTCTTTTATCAAAAGTATTTTTACAATACTCCATTATTTTCAAAAGTTATAATTACAGGGATGAAGTCATGGTTATCTTGAATCACTGGCTAGTGGGGTATTGTGCACATTACTAATTTCTCACGGTTAGGCTAATAAATCCTAACAGTGATAATCATCACTACTTGGGGAAAAAGACCCAATAGTGGTATGACCATCGTCACCAGGTGACACGGCGCCAGATAAAAATAAGATAGAAGCCATTGTAATCGCTCTTATGCTGTAATTTATAACTATGTGTCATTTTATCAAATTGAGTGACTCGCCAGTATTTCCCCGCTGATAAAATATTTTTAAAACATGTTTCAGGCGACCTGCTGTAAATCAAGGAAAACGTGCTACGGAGCACTAACAAGCTAGAAGAGGTGGCTCAGATAAAATAAATAAACATGTTTCATAAATCAGGGAATTTCCTAGTAAAATTCATCTATTGTAAATTATGGGGTTTATCCCGAATTATGAAATAAAATAATCGGGCATTTTCAAGTTTAAAAGATCCTGTTAAATCTTCCGCTGTCGCATGTAATTAATAAATACCACGGGTTCCTGTCCCGCGGCTCCTGACCGGGTCAAACCGGGGCTGGGGCTGTGACAAGATACGAGGTCTCGATCTTACTGGTTCGTTAAACTTATCCTTGAAAGCTTTGTGGAAGTGACCTTTTATCGCAACTGGATCCGAAACCCATTGTCCTTCAACCCAAAGCCCACTAACCTTATTTTTTGCTATGTGATTATTAACTATTGCGTGAAAATAGCTTGTATTTTCATCTCCCAAACCTACCCATTTCACTCTCGCAGTTTGTTGTAAGTCTAAAAGTCGTGCTTTATGCCATTCTCTTATAGTCGCCTTACATTCTTGCCATGCACCTATCTCGTCCTCCGTGAGGTCCCTGTTTTCGGCCAAGTCATCCAATGTAATCAATTTATTGTGTGCCTCTGTGAACTCTTTCTCGTCTTCTTCTTTTTTATTTTTTCGCAATATCTTTAATTCTTCTCTGATCATTTTTAGTTTAAATGCCAATACCTCGTCTTTGAAAGTAGAATCACATACCTTTGTCATACCCCTCTTGACTGCCTCCTCAAAACCTGTCATCTCAAACCAACTATTAAACATTCTGAACAGTGATGGACCGAAGTTATTTTTAACCGTGGTGAGGATGAGTGGGCTGTGATCAGATATCTCCCTGTTTAGAGCCAGAAGTGTTGTATTTGGCCATTTAGCCATAAACTCGTCACACACCAAAACTCGATCAATCTTGCTGAGGTTCTTTCCATCCCCGGACATAAACGTAAACCTTTTTCCCCAATGTTATATTCTTGAAACCTGCCGCTACTTATGAAATTGTTAAAACTCATTGCCCCGTTTGCATCAAAAACAGATTTGTATCGATCTCCCTGTACCCGTACCTCGTTAAAGTCACCAAGTAATATCCACTGTCCATCAATGTCGTTTCTAACTTCAAGTAACTCATCCCACATGCGCCTTCTATTTGCTAAGATCGTAGACCCGTAAACGTTTACTGTAACTATCTCTTCCTCACAGCCTATAACTTGACCTTTTGTAAGCAAAAAATTCTGTTTTTTTTATTTCGAGATTCTTCTTAAACATACCTGAGTTCCACATTGATAGTAGACCCCCCGATCTTCCTTCTGCGTCCACTTTTGAATACTCAAACTCTGAGTTGGTCCAAAACCTTTTAATGATGTTTGCTGACAAATCTCGAAACTGTGTTTCCTGTATTGCAAGAAAAAATAAATTATATCTTGTAATTATTTCCCTGATTTTCACCCCCTTTCCTACGCCCCCTGCTCCTTTTATATTCAGGGACCCGTAATTCATTGTTGACCGACTTCCACCTGATCTTCGGTCACTGCATCCCTGACCATTCCTTCTTTCTGTGATAAATCGATTCCCAATTTTTGCCTAACTTTTATCGTTTCACCGACTTCCTTATGCGCCTCATTCACATCAAGATTAAGCTCCAAGTTCTGTGTTTCTGGGACGTATTCTTCTGCATTATCCTCTGGTTCTTGGTCTTTGACCCAATCAGATTCATATCCGCCATCTACCCCGGTCCCGGCTTGATCAAAACTATTGATGTCTTCTTCCGAAATTCTTATTTTTGCCCTACTCCTCCTTTTACTGAATTTATCCTTCTTACCTACCGCTCTCTTTTTTGTACGGATTCTCGATTCATCTGACAGGTCTAGGTTTAGATCAGGAATCTTCCTTTTAGCTATGGTGTGGTTGGGCTTTAAACACCCCAAACGATTTTCCACAATGTTATTCCTTTTCCTTTTCTTTTGGGTTTTCCTGTTCAGCCCACTACCGTTATCTCGCATAAGCCTACCAAGTCCAGCAATAGTTGGATCTTGGGTTTTATCACATTCTGGGTCCACTGGATTCGTATGTGACTTTTGACCTTCATAGTTATCAGCTTTTGACCTATCACTTCCCACGTCTACCTCTTTTTCCTTATCATTCTCCTTATTAATTACATCTTCTCTCCCTTCATTAAATTTTAGTTGTTCCCAATCTTCGTTCACATAGTTCAAAGAAACCTCCCCATCAGTTGGCTTTCCTTCCTCATCCACGTTCATTGGAGTTTCCTTATCCGGCGAAGGTATCTCCTTTTCCGGCGGCCGTTGGTCTTCACCTATTTCCGAGTTCCGTTGATCATTCTCCGGTGTCTCTGGATTCGTGTTGTCTGAATTATTTTGTCCCTCAGCGTTATCTTTTGGCGGTGAAGCCGGTTGTATTGGTACTGAAGCATCTTCCATATTTGGTCGGAGGTCCGGTGACCAATACTGAAATTCTTCCAACACCCATACGTTGTAAGACATATATTTCCATCTTATGGTAATCTTTTCATTAATCGCTGCTCCATGATTTACGAGAACTCCAACCGCATCATAGTTGAAGTTAACGTCATTTTCATCTGCATCAGAAGGTTTGATAACTTTCCCAAACCTTTCCCCAACACAGTTGAATACCCCATCAATCCACAATTGAAGTGGAACGCCTCTGATTCTAAGCCATGCTATTCTCTGATATGGTATATCCTCTCCGTTCCATCTTTTAATATCACTGAACCAATCCTTCCAAACCTCTTCTTTGCTAGCTAGCATTTCCTCCATACTTGATTCTGAATCAAATATTATTAAGATACGTAGTCCCCCCATGTGCCTTACTTGATCGTCTCTTAGACCTACCTGTTTCCTCATTGTTCCAACCCTCTTTAGGAATTCAACCTTCTGAAATTCTCCCAGCACCGCTTTTCCTCTCCATTTGGCATACAGGCTTGACTCGTTGCGAAAGTTAAAGTATTTTCATTTCCTTGCTGTGTTCTTACTCCTTTTGCCACATCAGCCCATGACATCCCTTGTTTGACATATGACCGATTATATTCCTTTGGTCTTTCGTTACCAGGCTGTTCATACCTTTCCAGCTTTTTTACCCATATCTTGTTTTGTTTGTAATCAGTCTTTTTCACAACTTTTACAAACCGTGCTACATTTGCCTTTATCTTCCACCCAAGAAAAGCTCATTTGATTAAGAGCTTTTATCATCTTATCTACATCCTTCACTTTTACAAACCTGAGGAAACCAAAACGTTGCCCTTTCTTATCAAGCTTCCTGGCTATGTATGCATCTACGATGTGCCCATAATTCTTGCATTCCATCCATAACTCCCCGTCGGAGATATGCGGGTGGATATTCGATACGTAGAACGTGGTTGCTTTCTCCTTTACCTGGCCAATGTTGATGTTCCCACCTTCAGGATACCCATCAGCTATATCTCTGATTTCCCCTTCTTCTCTTTCCTCATCCATGGCGAATCTGTGGGTGGCGGGATCGATGACAGTTCAGCGACAAAGAAACCCAATCCCTTCGGCGAATGGAAGAGGCAAACAATCGGTTTAGAATGAAAGGTAAGATCATAAAAGCGATAGTATGCAGTTACGACAACCTCGCACGCTAAAACAATGATTCCTACTTCGTCGAGCCTCCGGCGATGGTTCGCTTTTGCTCCGGTGACTGTTCACTTTCTCAATAACCAAATCCCTTCGGCGAATGGAAGAGGCAAACAATCGGTTTAGAATGAAAGGTAAGAATGTAAAAGCGATAGTATGCAGTTACGACAACCTTGCACGCTAAAACAATGCTTCCTACTTCGTCGAGCCTCCGGCGATGGTTCGCTTTTTGTTGCTAGTTACTATACTTTAAAGTTAAACTAAAGTGACATGTAATTTACAAAAAAAGAAAAAAAAAAAAGAAAGAAAAAAAAACTGTTACATGGTTATTTCAGTGTTATCCTATTACGGAAATTTCCTAATAGTAAGAAAATATTAAAACGTTATTGTTACTACAATAAAAAAACAATGTAGACAATTTTGATAAACAATATTAAAACTTTGATTATTATTTTATATAGTACAAACTTGAAAATGTAAAATACCAAAAATTTAACTACAATAGTTTTGTATTTTGTTTGACAGAAAACGGTTATTTGTTTATTACAAAATACTCATCCACTCAGTATATTTAAATTTTATGTCTGAAATACAGAGATTCTTTGTTAATAATTGATTTGGTAGACGTTAAATTAAATTGCAGAGTATTCAACAACTATATAATTGGTCATGCAAATTATTGTCCTTACAATATATTTATTCTTGTTCTACCAAAATTTCTCTTTATATAAAATCGCCTTAAATAATAATGTCGGATAAAGAATTTTTTTTTTATTTTGATTTATTAAGCCACTAATAAAATTATATATATATTTTTTGAATAATGAATGTTACATTAATAGCTATACACTTAAATTAACCAAATTAATCATAATCTATTTCGTGTCAGAATTTGAACCCTAATCTTCTCCCTAAGAGATAAAAGTCTCTACCACCCGACTACATAATAGAATTGCATAAAAAAATAAAGAAACTAATAAAAACTTTATATATTAGTTACAGACAATTATGATTCTATCTTGTGTCATCATATGTAACACCCAACAATATAATGTAATATTTATGTTAGAAGTATATAAAGAGAATATTTTATTTAATCAAATAGTGATTTTAAATGTATTTGCACTATTTTGAAGTGTTATACGGTATATCAGTAATTTCCAAAACAAGTGAAATTTGGGAATTTAGTGCCAAAGTGACATATAAGCAAGTTAAGGGACTATTTAGTCAATCCATGAACTGAAATTTCTTTAAAAAATAGCGTAAAAAAGATTTGCATTAAATAAAAATATAAGTACAACTGTACAGAAAAAAAAGAAGCAAAATACTAGAGAAGGAAAAGAGAGAAATACATTTCTTGAATAAAATTAAAATTTGGAGAAACTCGAGTTCGAGTAGTAGTTTAAACAATTTCTAGGGGTGATTTAAGGCTTCTAAAAGTATCAAAACACTTTGGTAAGTGTTCATATTGAAATTCTGGTAGAAATAAGTTTTAAAACCAAGTATTCGACAACTAATAGGTAGTGGCTTGGTTAAGGGAACCGACTGGAGCTTTAGCATAGACCATAAGGCATCAAGAGAGTCTCCAAGGAGGCCTCACTAAGCCAAAGTGAACACAACTCAATCCAACTCTTTCCTTTTTTTGGCCTACGACAAATGGTGGATTTATGTTATGCCAAAGCTTATCATTTGTATGTGTTTAGAAACTGTTAAAAGGGTATATATATAGGACCAGTTTAATAATACAAATGATGTTATAATATGTTACTTATACTTATGTTTGTTTGTAACTAGTTGGATGCCCTGCCCACGTTGCGGGGCGCTAAGCCAATATTTCTTAGTTTAATAAAATGTACGCATGTATTTTAGTTACTTGTGCATACTACTCATAACACGATCTCAAAAAAATTATATCGACTCAACCAATTAAACCAAAACACTGCCATAGTTTTGCTAAAAAAAAAGATGGCAAGCCTGAGCTGGGGGCAAAATAGTAAATTGTCATAAACAATAAGC
The DNA here is from genome assembly GCA_030545235.1 of Helianthus tuberosus. Taxonomy (NCBI): domain Eukaryota; kingdom Viridiplantae; phylum Streptophyta; class Magnoliopsida; order Asterales; family Asteraceae; genus Helianthus; species Helianthus tuberosus. The sequence goes on from CM060444.1 coordinate 73,524,820, forward strand.
GAGTGTCAGACACCTGCTTGACAAAAAAGTTTGATTGAGTAAACCAAGTAAAATAAAAACTACTGTAGTTTTGAAAAAAAAATTAAAACGATGGCAAGACTCCAGATTTTAACCGAGGGCAAAATCATAAGTTTTTAAAACATGGCAAACTCATAATTTTAAACTGAGGGCAAATTCGTAATTTTTTGCTGGGGGCAAAACCAAAATTTTGTTTTGAACTGGGGGAAAATCATAGTTTTGAGCTAAGGGCGAAATCGTAATTTTTAGCTGCGGACAAAAGCATAAATTTATTTTAAACTGAGGGCAAAAACGTAATTTTGAACTGAGGGTGAAATCGTAATTTTTGAAAGGGTCAATTATAATTATAATTATAGTATACTAACATTATTAAATTAAATTAAAATTAAAAATGAAAAAAAAAATAGGGCAGCCGCCCTTTTCCGCCAGTGGGTGGCAGAACTATTGCCCTCAGCTTAAATGTATATGTAAGTAAACTAGAGTTATGCACCGCCCGCGTTGCGGGACGCTAAACCAAATATTTCATAGTTTAATGACATATACGCCTTTATGTCGGTTAGGTATACATGTTACTTATAACACGATGTAAAAAAAGATAGATCAAGTTAACCAATTAAAGAAAAACAGTATCATAGTTATGAAAAAAAAATAACTAAAACGATAGCAAGCGTGTAATTTAGGGTTGGGGCAAAAGAATAATTTGTCAGGACCAATTAGCGAGTGCTAGGCAGCTGTTTCGCACGAATAAAAACAAAATTGACTCAACCAAGTAAAATAAAACACTACCATGGTTTTGCCTAAAAAAAAACGACGGTAAGATTGCAATTTTTAGCTGAGGTCAAATCATAATTTTATAATGGAGGTAAAATAATATTTTTAACTGAGGGCAAAACCAATTTTTTTATTTTGAATTGAGGCAAAATCGTAATTTTTTAACTGCGGGTGAAATCGTAATTTTTAGTATTTTGAACTGGGGCCAAATCGTAATTTTAAACCGGGAACCAAATCGTAATTTGGCAGGACTCTAACTGGGGGCAAAACCATAATTTTATTTGAACTTGGGGCAAAAGCATATTTTTTAACTGAGGACAAAAGCGTAAATTTAAGCAGGGGCAAAACCAAAAATTTTAATTTAAACCGGGGACAAAATCATAATTTTAAACTTAGCATAAAATTGTAATTTGGCCGGACCTATAAATAACTATTATATGAAAAAAAAAAAAAAAAACCAAAGTGGCTGCCACTTTTGGCCAACCACATAAGACAACTATTCCCGCTAACCAAAGTTTTATTTTGAACAGGGGGCGAACTCGTAATTTTAAACTGAGAACCAAATCGTAATTTGGCAGGACTCTAGCTTGGGCAAAAAGCATAATTTTATTTTGAATTGTGGCAAAAACGTATTGTTTTTTACTGAGGGGAAAAACATAAATTTAGGCAAGGGCAAAAGACAAATTTTATTTTGAACAGGGGGCATAATCGTAATTTTAAACGTAGGATACAATTGTAATTTGACAAGACATATAAATTACTATCACTATTATATTAAAAAAAAAAAAAGGGTAAGGGTGGCCGCCACTTTTGGCCAACCACCATTTTCAACTATTCCCGCCGACATGTGGTTTTGTAGTATTGAGGTAATGAGGTAATTGACGTAATGAGGTAAATGTTCATGGTGCACACCAATAGGACTGGAATGGATAATGGCTAAAGGGCTTGGATGGCTAAAGGATTGGACTTGGGCTTAGAGATTTGGGCTAGATGCTAGTAGCTGGGTACCAGTCAATGCAATTGGAGAAGGCCCAGTGACGAATCTGGGTCCATTTTTTGGTGTCAGAATTTTTCACAACCAATTATTAAAATTTTCTGGTCGGTCATCGTAGTCGGGTCGGGGCTAGGAAATAATGTAGAAGCATTAGTGGACATGCAACACTACATTAGTAAGGCTGGAGGGTGTGGGAGGAGCTTTATCAACGCCACGTCATGCAGGGGCTTTAAGGCCTCTCCCCTTAACTTGAAGGGTGTGGGATAAAGCCCCTTCAAGCTATAGCGCCCCCATTTAACCAATCCTTCATCTCAATCAAACGAAAACTTGCGCTACCATGTTGAAGCCACAACAATGGCGCCCCCTCCGTAAATGTCTGGGTATGGGTGGTGGCGCCCCACCGGCGCCATAGATGGTGACATGGCGGAGGTAGCGCCCCCATACCCTCCGGCCTAAGAACCATTTTGAAGCATCAAATTATCAAATAGTGGTGATTAATAAGTTGCTTGGAACCAACAACACAATTACTTCAAATAACTTCAAAATTTTCTTTTAGTTTTTTTTATTATTTTTTTTATGAATGCCACCGTATATTGGAAGTGTTATTTGGTAATCAAATGTGAAATAAAATCATTCAGAGGCATTCAGTTGAAGCAAATTAGAGGATTCAATTTATCAAATTAAAGAAGCAAATTAGAAGATAAATGGGTGGGTGGCTGTGTTGTTTTAAAACACTTGTTTAATTTGAATGGAAAAAATAAACTAAAAAACAAGACATCTAAGACTTAAACATGGGATCCATATGTTGATAAACAAGGGGATTAACCACCATATCATCTTTGCTTTTAATACTATGGGGACCAACTAATTATTTTTATGGGGTCCTTGAAAAATTTAACATACCGGTTGTACTATTTTTTTTAAACATTGGGATCTGTGGACCCGACCCACACCATGTGGGTCCGCCCCTGAGAAGGTCTGGTGGTTATACAAATATAACACAACCTTCGAGTTATACAATTCAAGTCGGTTATGCAAGTGGTGAACCGAGTTTCCTATAAAAGCTGAGATCCGGGTTTTAATCATTAACTCACAACTATTGTCCTTACACACACATTTGCTAGTCTCTCTCTGTAGGAAGTCTTTTATTTTTAAAGATACAAGTGGTTTTGGGAAGGAAACAAAGATGGAGTTTTCTCAGTTGCTAATTTTAGGGCGCAAATTATGAAGAAACGTAATGAGGATTCAGTTAGAATGGTGTTTAGATGGAAGAAGTGGATTATTTCAAAGATCAACTAAGCTTTTATGGGTAAAATTCCGTCTAAAGTGGGGTTAATTCATAGTGGTGTCTAGATTGTAGTTCCTTTATGTAGTAGTTATGGGCCGGATCAGGAGGACCTGGATCGCATATTATTTTCGTGTCTTTCGGTTAAGGCAATTTGGTGGAATATATGGGCTTGGTTGAAGTTGCCTAGACCAAGTCCGTCAGTTATTGAAGTTGATGCTATACAGAAGATTATAAACTTAAAAGGTTTTAATGAGTGGAAACGAAGTAGTAGTTGATGCTAATGAGTGGAAAAGATTGATCCAAGCAGTGTTATTTTTTAAGATTTGGAAAATTTGGAAATGTAGAAATGGTAAGATATTTGAAGACTTAATGGGAGACGATCCCGAAGACCGTCCGTAATGGGGCGTGATTTATAAAAAAAAAAATTCAATGAAAACGCCCAAAAACGCCGAGAACCCATTACACCCGGGCGTGTTTCGGCGTGATTTTGGGCAAAAATGGTTTTGGCGATCTTTCAAACACGCTCCGATGGTTGTTGACTGGCCAATCAAGAACTAGTTAACGGCTGCTTTGTTTTTTTTTTTTTTTTAAACCTTTTACCTATGATTGGAAGGGGCGTTATTGGGCATTATTCCCACTACGCCACTTTTGCAATAACCCCCAATAATGCCCCCATGCTGACTGGACTGCCATGTGGCGCAAAACGCCCAAGGGTGGGGGCATTATTGCTCAAACCACTACACATGGTCTAAGATGGTTGTAGGCATTGAAGAGGATTCGTTTTTGTGGATAAATAATAGATCCAAGCTCGGGGAGCTAAATAGGAGAAGATGGTGTGATTTTAACATAAGAAATGTAGTATCTTAATGTTTTCTTTCATTGTTTCCTTGTATGTTTGGGACTTCTAGCGTCTAGATGGCCCGGTTTATTGGCAATAAAATTTTATAGTTGGTTGTTAATAAAATGGTCTTATTTTAATGCAACTGACTGCCCACTACTACTGCTATGTTGAAAGACTTGGTCACTCATGAGAAATTCTCAGTCTTCACTGCAACTTATCGATGGATTGATTGGGTTTGGGTCAGGCTCAGTCCACAAACCTGGTTGACATCTTGACCTCTCATCGGGGCCGCTCTGAAGTGGGCTTAACAACATCCTGTTGGGCTGTAACATCTTTCTTTTAATTTTTTTTATTCGCTTTTCTTAACAGTTAACATAATCAATTTTTCAAACATTTTTCAACCAGACTTTCCAAAATCAAATAAAGCGTGGCATCTTTGGGGTGGGATAAGGCTTTAGGACCAATAGATCTTGGGTTCGACTCCCACAAGGGGGTTTTTCCATATTTATTAGGTTTACTCCTGAATTGGAGTATAGGCTTTATAGCCTAGTGGAGATGGATATGATCGGATGGTTCCGTTGGTGGCATGAATATACTCCAGGGTCCGTAATGATCCGAATTTGTTGTTCAAAAAAAAAAAACAGTTAAATACATTGCCTTCAAACCATATAATAAATGTTTACTGTAAATACTCTGATTCTAAACAGTTAATTGCTTTTATGTTCAAGTACATATAACTGAACCCGGCATTCTTGAGTTAGACTTGTGTAACACATTAACTTGTCATATTATATTAACAAAAATGGTGTACATCACCGTTGGGCGTATCCCACCGATAATTTGTCATATATATTCGTGACCGAAGAAACACTGATTCAACGTTAATTTCATCTTAGGTGCTGTTTGTTTTTTCTGTGGGAAAAGGTCTGTAGTCTGCGGACCACATCTGCAGGCATCTGCAGGAGAAGAGGTGGACCAAATGTCTGCAGTCTGCAAGGAGAAGAGGGTTTGTTTTTATTTCCTTCTACAAAACCACTTTTCCCACACAATCTCTGCCTCAACTCTCTCTCTCTACAATCTGCAGACCACCACCGCCGCACCACCACCACCGCACCACCTCCGCCTTCACACCACCGCCATCATCTCCGATCTGGGTTCAACCACCACCACCACCGATCTCCGCCATCTCACCAGCTTGTTTGGTTCGATTTGGGGGTTTTCTGGGTTCAACCACCACCACCGATCTCCGCCATCTCACCAGCTTGTTTGGTTCGATTTGGGGGTTTTCGTCGTTCAACCACCACCACCGATCTCCGATCTGGGTTCGATTTGGGGGTTTTCGTCGTTCAACCACCACCACCGGTCTCCAATCTCTTTCTCTCTCTCTCTCTCTCTCTCTACGGTATCTCTCTCACTCTGGGTTCGATTTGGGGGTTTTGGGAGCCGCACCGGGGCAGGGAAGAAGGTGGAGGTGGTGGCGGAGACGTGGTGGCGGAGATGGTGGAGGTGGTGGCGGAAACGTGGTGGTTTCGATTTGGGGGTTTTGGGTGGTGGAGGTGGTGGCGGAGACGTGGTGGCGGAGACGTGGTGGTGGAGGTGGTGGCGGAGATGGTGGCGGAGATGTGTGGTGGTGGAGGTGATGCAGGTCTGTGGGCAGGAGAAGAGGTGAGAAGAGGTCCGCAGACTTAAGGCCATGTCTGCGTGGGGAAGTGGTGAGGCAGACGTTTTTGGTCTGCAGATCTTCCAGAAAACAAACAAGCTGCAGACTTCAAACATCTGCGCGCGTCTGCGCGGCGCAGACATAAGTGGCCAGAAGTGCTTCTGGCCAAAAAACAAACACCACCTTAGTGTCGAATTGGTGATTCTTCAGGTACATTAAGTAATAATCAGTGATATGGTTTACTGGCTGGGAACTTATGAACTTTTTATGTTGTATGATATATAATTGCTTATACATTTACTAGTATTTGATTTCCGTAAACGTGACACGACAATAAAGTGAATCATATTCAATTAATCACAAAAGCTTGAATCGTATATATATCCAAAAGAGCAACAACATTCGAGTTCTGAGTTGATAAGACATTGGAAATATCATGTGAGTAGAATATTGTACTTCTGAATCCAAATAAACTTACAGCACAACGTTTTTCAGCATCTTTTCAATGTCATCCTTCGACAGCTTTCCACTCTCAGCAATTATTATACTTTTCTTATTACCCGTAGATACCAATTCAGCAGAAACATTGAGAATACCATTGACGTCTATGGTAAAGCAAACCTTCACCTTTTGTTCACCTGCAGGGGCTGGAGGAACACCCTTAAGATGAAAATGATCAAGGAAGATGTTGTCCCTAGTTTTCCTGCTCTCACCCTGATACACCTGGATTGTGAAACCTATTTGGTTGTCCACCATTGTTACATAAACATCCTCCTTCGTGGTGGGTATTGGTGTGTTCCTTGGGATTAAAATATCCATATCATCTACATTGGTCTCGATGCCAAGCGAGAGAGGGGTTACATCTAAAAGTATCAAATCCTTCACAGTTTTATTGCCATTGTCAGTTAACTTTGCAGCCAACACTGCTGCACCATGCGCGACAGCTTCATCTGCATTAATGCTCTTGCAAAGTGGTTTCCAGTCGAATAATTCCCTCAGCATTAGCTGTATTTTGGGGATCCGAGTCGACCCGCCAACAAGAACAATATCATCAATGTCTTGCTTTTGCATATCCCCATCTCTCAAACATTTCTCAACATGCTCAATGCATTTAGTAAAAAAACCAGCATTTAGCTCCTCAAATTTTGCGCGGGTGAACTTAGTTGAAAAATCGATTCCGTCGTATAACGAATCAATTTCAATAGATGTTTGAGCTGTAGATGAAAGATCCCTCTTTGCTTTTTCACATGCAACTTTTAATCTCCCCACTGCCCTTACATTTTTACTGATATCCTTGTTTTGTCTCTTCTTGAATTCTTCTACACAATGATTAACCATAGCCTTGTCAAAATCCTCTCCACCCAAATGCGTGTCACCGCCCACGGCTTTAACACTTATGTTTCCATCCTTGGTAATAGTCAGAAGCGACACATCAAATGTCCCCCCACCCAAATCAAAGATGAAGACATTTTTCTGCGGTGGGTGGTTTCTGTCAGCAAGTTTGTCTAAACCATAGGTGATTGCAGCTGCTGTGGGCTCATTAATCAATTGCAAGATATTGAGGCCAGACAGTGTCCCAGCGTCCTTTGTGGCCTGTCGTTGCTTGTCATTGAAATACGCAGGGACCGTAATCACTGCATGTGTAACTGGTGTTCCGAGGAATTCTTCAGCAGCCTTTTTCAAGTTCTTCAAAATCATGGAAGATATTTCTTCCGGTGAAAATTCCCTTTCTGTGCCCATATGTTCAAGCACAATCATTGGCTTTTCTAGAGACCGTTCAATTACCTTAAAAGGCCAGGATTGTATATCCTCCTGCAATCTTTTGTCACTAAATTTGCTTCCCATTAAACGCTTAACATCTGAATGTTAGCAAAAAGTTCATTACTCATCAGGTTGTATATCAAATAAACAGGAAATCTAGTATGATAAATATCCAAGTTCATAATGAAATCAACATACCGAAAACTGTGTTATTCGGATTCCTGGTGATTTGGTTTTTGGCACCCTCACCAACTAAAACTTCTATGTCGTCGCAAGCCACGCATGAGGGGGTAATGTTGTTACCCTGTTCATTAGGGATGATCTCGACGCGGTTGTGCTGATCAAACCAGGTGGCAACACATGAATAAGTTGTTCCCAGATCAATGCCGATTGCAGTTGTTTTAACACTTGTTGACATATTGGAAAAAGGTGGCTGTAAAAGAAGATCAATGGGAAATAGGTGTAGTCAATGCTGATAAATGATATAGGAATTGAAATGGGAAGGAAGGAAGGAGCATAGGAAACACTATTTACATCGATCTATAAATATTTGAAGTTGCTGAAACCATATAATCTGAGTTGCATATACAAATATAATAAATAAATAATAGTAATATAGGTATAACGACGATTAGTTTATTAATATTTGAACGTGTTTGAAAAAATGATAAGCTAACTTGTATATATTTATCTAGTTGATGCATAGTTATTAGTTTGTTAATATTCAAACGTTGTTGAAAAAATGACAAGCCAACTTGCATTTATTTATCTAGTTGATGCATAGTTTATTAGGCTAGAGGGTATGGGGTTCGTCCCCACCCCCGTCGAGCTCCGGCGCACCATGCCGCCCCCTCCCGTCCCGTACTCACCGTCTTGTGCTGGACGTTGGCGACGCTCCTAATATGGTGGGCCCCCTTCAAATAACAAGCAGAATCAACCTAGATCTGTAGCACAACATCTACAACACTTCAACAAACACTTGCAAAAATCACTAAACCCTAGACAACAATTTTATCAAATTTGGGTGAAATTAACAGATTTCAACAATTGAAGTTAAGGGATTATATAAAGATACCTGCTTTTGTTGGATTTTGAGCATAAAGATGAGTTGGTGAAGTGTAAAACAGGAGATCTGAGTTCAAGATTGAGATTTGAGGGGTCGATTGTTATCATAAAGAGGGCTGTGGGGGTTATGATTCTGATCGGACTGTGTTCTTTCAAAAGTTGACCTTGATATTCTATGAAACAATATCCGACAACATAAATAAAAATGGAACCAATTGAAAAAATAAAAATGATGATTATAATAGGGGAAATGGACTGTATCACCCTCAACTATACAAAATTGGCCAATATCACGCTCAACTTTCAAGTTGGCTCACACCACCCCCTACTCGACAAGTTGGTGTCACTGTCACCCCTTGGTTAAAAAAATACTAACTGAGTTAGTATTTTAAGCCTATGTGGCAATCAGATGCTGACTTGGAAGCATACGTGGACAATTGCAGGATATATCATCTGTTTACCATCAATTTAACCATTTAACCCTAATTCCCAATCAAAGTCATCTTCTCCCCATCAATTGCAGACGAAGATCAATTGTAGGATTCAGTCATCGCCGTTCTTGCCCTAATTCCTCCTCCCCATAGCCGTTCTTCCCCTAATTGCCCATTGAAACATTCAGTCAACATGTCGTCGTCTTCTACCTCTGCTCTAATTCGAAAACCTAAAGTCTTCAAGGTCGATTTGGATGGAAATGTGTACTGTCATCACGACATTGTTGCTGTTCTTCGTGTAGCTGGTCTTAAAAGTGAAAGACATGGTGAAGAATTTTACGGCTGTTATCACTGGCCTGTAAGTTGAATTTGCTTATCAATTTGGTGTTATTTAGATATTCCATTGCAATTTCCTTATAGTTGTTGTGTTTTGCAGAGAGGGGATTGCAAATTCTTCCTCTGGAAATAAGATGTTGATAAGATGTTCGTTGAACGTTCATACGGCACCTCAACTCAAGTGACGTTTAAAGACATGAAGATAAAGAACCTTCAATTACACAATATGTTGTTAATAGAAGAGAACAAGAACTTGAAAGCAATGAGATTTGACACAAAGACGAAGTCGAAGAAACCATACGTGCTAACCTTTGTAATTGCAATTGCCATATTGTTGTATTTGTGGAATTAGTATTTATAGATAATGAACTGTTGTGGTATTTAGTGTTTGTAACCATTTGTGCCCACTTGTTATGAAATGAAGTGTTTTGTTACTTTGACTCAATTGGACATCTAAGTTAATGTACATGTTGACCATACTTGCAAGTGATTCAAACTGCATATGCAGCCAATGTTTGAACCAAAATTGACAAACTGTGTAAAGCAAAAGTGGCCAAAGTTTGACTAAACTACAGTCAAACTGTAAGTAGGTGCAGAATTGCCTAAAGTTTGACCAAACAATAGTCAAACTGTAACTAGGTGCATAAATGGCCAAAGTTTGAACCAAAGTGCAACTGCACTTGCAAGTGACTCAAACTGCATAACTAGGTGCAAAATTGGCCAAAGTTTGACCAATTTGCAGTCAAACTATCACTAGGTGCAGTTTTGGACCAAAATGCAAGTGCACTTGCAGAAACAACAGACCAAAGTGCAGAAACAGCAGAATCACCAAACCAACACCAAATCAAACAGCAGAATCACCAAAGCAAAACATACCAAACAGAAAGCATGGTCATCAATTTTTTGAGTCAACCTATTAAAGTGTACACAATGACCATAATGGAATATGTACACCAATGTGTGACTCAATCAACCACAAAAGTCAAACAACACAGAAAAAGTCAAACAACACTGAAAAGTCAAACAACACTGAAAAGTCATACATTGACTACTTAACTGGTCCCACATTACTAGAAGGTGTTTTTAGACAAAATATTAGAGTCATACATAACATTGCCTACTTAAATAAGTCATACATAACACTGCCACAAATACAAAAGATCACATATAACTTCAGCCTTGATTGGTCTTTCTCTTTCCCTTTTGACTTGACTTGTTGGTTCCCTTTTGAGTAGATTTCTGAGTTGCCTCTTGAGTGGACTGCTGGGTTGCCTCTTGAGTGGACTGCTGGGTTGCCTCTTGAGTGAACTGCTTTGTTGCCTTCTTAGTTGACTTCTTCTACCTCTTTGGAGCAGAACCACCTGATACACAAACTTTAAGCCATGTAATTAACTAAAGAATAAACTTAAACTTAATAACATTTACCTTCAGTTGTTTTCCCCTTCTCAGTGCACTTTCTTTTGTTGTGACCTGTAGCCCCACAGTTACTACATTTCATTATAACCCCATGCTTTGTGAGTTTCCCAGGCCTTTTTGGATCTTCATGAGGATCCCTCTTCCTATTCTTCTTGGGCCTACCAGGAGCAGATTTGATTGGTGGTGGATCCATTGGCTGATTGATCTTGGTCCAATACCTTTCACTAGGCAATGGAGGTATTGAGAACTCATAAGCCTTCATGTATGTATCTTTGTGATAACACACATCAACATAGTCTTCAGCATGCTTATGTAAAAAACCAGCAACAGCACATACATGTTTACAAGGATACCCCCTTAAATCCCATTTTCTACATGTGCAGGTTCTCTTTTCTAGATCCACAGAAACATCATCAAAATCCCTTACTTGAAAAACTTGATATGATGAGGGATACACCTCACATCTATAAGAAGCAGCTTTTGAAAAATCAAGTTTGTCCTGGATTTTAGGGCATATGATGACATCTCTGGCAGCCATTTCTGTCCTTTTTGTCACTAACCTACTCATGACCTGAATCCTTATATCCTCTAACATATGAATTATGTGTTTTGACCTTGCATTAATGATAAAACCATTAAAGGTTTCTGCCATGTTGTTTACTATTACATTACACTTGGTGTGGGTGTTCAAATAACACCTGTTAAACCACTTGGGATTCTGCTTCAGTAAGGCCTCTACAGCATCAGGATTGATTGCTTTCATGTCTTCAATTGCTTGTAGATAGTCACTCTCAGAGTAAGCCCTAGCTGATTTCCAAAACAACTCTTTCAGCTCCTCATCTTTGAATGATTTGTGCCAATTGGCATAGATGTGCCTTGCACAGTTTCTATGCTCTGCATATGGCCACATCATTGAAACAACATTTAACAGACCCTGCCAAAGCATTTAAACATAAGTAATGAATAACTAAACAACTGATTTAGGAAGACAAAATTGAGTAACAACCTTTTGCTGGTCAGAAATCAATGTCCATGAAAGCCCAGCATCATTTACTTCCAAACATAGCAGTAGCTCATGCATGAACCATTCCCAACTGTCATTGTTTTCTCCTTCAACAACTGCCCAAGCCACAGGATACATCTGGTCATTAGCATCCCTCCCAACAGCAGTTAACAACATTCCTCCAAGGAAGGTCTTTAGAAAACACCCATCTAAGCACAACACCTTTCTGTATCCAGCTAGAAACCCTTTTTTAAGACCATCAAAACATACAAACAGTCTGAAGAATGCTTCACATGTGGCCTCTGGATCTTGATTAATGAAACCTGGTGGAGCAGTTTCCAACTTGTACTTTTGTCTGACAGCATTTATGATTTCCTTAGCAGACCAGTGTGGTTTGGCCTTAAATAAGGGTAGGAACTCATCACCTATAAACTTAGCAGTTAGTTGCCTGTTCTTTATCATGTTTCTTTGGCAATTGTGATGTTTTTTCACACTTTTAATCATGTAACACTCTTTCCCTGTGTGCATTGAACAAAATAGATAGAAAGGACACCCTGCTACACACTTGACTACTACACGACCTTCTTGTTTGCTATCACTCTTTGCTATGAAAAGATTCCTGCCATTAGACACAGCATATCTTCTAACTGCCTCCTTAAAGGAATCCCTTGAAGCAAACCTTGTCCCAACTTTCCAAACAAACTTCTTCCAGTTAGTTTGTGCACTTACACTAGGAGCAGTTTCCCTAAACTTTTTACCTCGAACATCATCTTCTTCACTATCACCTGGTGTGGCAATATCTCCATCTGATTCTTCATAACTACTGTATCCCTCTACATGTGCACAACCTGCATCATTAGATTCATGCAAATTACCTTCTTTTTCATTATGTTTCATACACTCTTCAAGTATCTTCTTTGTGGCTGCTTCTTCATCCTTGGTGGCTTGTTTAATTGCATCTTGTGATTGTTTCCATTCAAAATCTTCTCTGTCTGAATCTAAGCCAACCAATTCTTCCAAAACCTCATCCTCATCAGAATAACAATCCTCATCATCATCACAACTGGACTCTTCATTGTAATCAATGTCTTCACTGTCTTCACTGTCCTGTTCTAAATCAGCTTCTTTATCACTATCTTGACCAATGACTTCTTCCTGTACAACCTCTTTTACTGATTCTTTCACAACCTCTTTAAGATTTGTTTCCTTATCTATATCAAATGCCCATGAAGCCTCGTGTACTGGTTCTTCAACAACCTGTTTAACAATTGGTTCTACACCTGATGTACTTCCAGATCTAGGGACTTCAGGAGTTGTAACACATTTACCAGATGCCCTACCCACTTTCACGTGTACTACTTTTTTTCTGGGCTTGGGTACTAGTTTTTTGGGTTGGGCTTGTCGTTTAATGGGCTGGGAACTAGACTTAGGTTTAATGGGCTGTGTACTGGACTGGCAACTGGACTGGGTCTGTGGTTTACTGGGCTGGGAATAGTGGTGGGTCTTATGTTCAGCCATAATTGGCCTATGTTGAACAAAGACTTCAATGAACGGTTCACCCCAAGTTTTAGCCTTCATTGCAAGTTCCAACACATCTTTATCATCACGAAACAGTTTAAAATCACCATTATCCGCATCCATCCCATACATATAAAAATCCCTACTTTCATACTCGTTGGTTTCAAGTGCATAATCAACTAGTTCAAAGTATGCGATATGATCAAAATCCATTTGGATTAACTTAGAATAACCATCAATATACTGAGGTTGATCAAAAGAGAAATCAAGACAACCACCATACCAAAGCATAACATCTATACGCTCCATAACTTAAATCACTGTGTAAAATCACAATGCAATCAACCCTAACATAAACCTTACCTCTTGGGAGTCTGAATTTTGCCTGCAATCGTCGATGATCAAGGAACTAGGGTTTGATCGCCAACATCGAAGTGAACTGGGTTTTTGATGAAATGTAACTGATTAGAGAGGGAAATGGGTTATATATCAAGTTCCTGTCCATGTATGCTTCCAAGTCAGCATCTGATTGCCACATAGGCTTAAAATACTAACCCAGTTAGTATTTTTTTAACCAAGGGGTGACAGTGACACCAACTTGTCGAGTAGGGGGTGGTGTGAGCCAACTTGAAAGTTGAGCGTGATATTGGCCAATTTTGCATAGTTGAGGGTGATACAGTCCATTTCCCCATTATAATAAGATAAAAAGGGTGAAATGGGTGCACCCTCATGAGATAGGGTAAACTTTTCACTCATCCAATGATGAGGTGTCATGTCAATTCCCCACACTTACACTTCTCTTACCCAAAAAACATAAGACTGGAAGGTATGGGGGCCGGCTTAGGCCCGGCCTGGTCCGGCGTCGGACCCCCACACCGCCCCCCATAGGGCCGGCTCGTCCCATCCGTCTCCCACAAGCCGTTCTCGACGGGGCTCAATTTATCTCTCCTCTCACACACACAGCTATACATACATACATATATATATATATATAAAGGAGTTCATCCCCACACCTCTAGGTCCATCCCCTTAAAGCCCCGCTTACGTGACGGTGACGTGACGGCTCATCCCTTTGAGGATGAGGCTCTCCATACCCTCCAGTCTAAGTGATGGTCACCACTCATGCCATGGGTAAACTAATTTTTTCTTTTTGTTTTGAACTACTTAATTAGTAAATGAAACATATTTTAACAAAATAAAAGTACATTAAATTAAAAAAAAAAAACATTACATTAAATTAAACTAACTAAAATTACATTAACTAAATTAAAAATAAAAATATTACATAAAATTAAACTTACTAAAAAAATAAAACCAAACAAAATTAGAAACAACATTGCCAATTATATTTTTTTGCGATCTCGCGTTTTCGGGCTAGTGTGATTTCCAACATCTCTAGTGGAACATTGTCGTGTGGCCTGTTAAACGTCTCCAGATCCTTATCAACCCTAATCGATCTCAACGTCCCTCGATGTTCATCCGCCAACACCATAAATTATTCCTCTCATTTCTTTATAATTCCCACCAGCTCTTGTTTCATAAATTTATATTCTTAGAGCTTGTCGGACATACCAATTAACCTTTCGCTCGACATTATGGGTCCTTTATCTTTTTTTTCTCTTTCTTTTTTTCCCTTCTTGGAAAGGGGTCTACGTTTATTTATCTACAGTGCAAAGAGTTCGTCTACCAAGCAATTGTTTTCTCACAAACTTTACAAACATCTCTATAACTCCTTACCTTTCTATATCATTTACCACTTTTTTAGAAAATTAAATTATATAAATTATAGTATTGTTAAAACAACAAAAATTATTCTTAAAATATATGTAAATTCTTGTTTGGGTAAATTACAATTTGCATCCTTTATTTTTGTATCGGATTGCAATAGATGCTCTTTAACTTCATAATTATACTCACAATGCTTTATTTGTAAAACACATTACAAATTTAAACGTTAAGTGAGATCACGTGGACCCAACATGAGGGCATTTATGTCTTTTCGCATTTTCTTTCTTTCCTTATGAAACCCCTCTTTCACAATCACAACTCTCTCTCTCTCTCTCTCTCTCTCTCTCTATCCCTATCTCTATCTCAGTTCTCTTACACTGTCTCTCTTCAAAACATCAAATCCCTTCATCTCTCACACCTCTCCCTTCTGGCCACCCACCACCACCACCACAACTCTGGCACCACCACCATTATATCGGCACACAACCACAACCATCCACCCATACCTTTTCACCGTATTAACCACCTACGACTACACTAACCACTTCCACCTCATACCACCACCACTATATACCACCTTACACCACAGCAAAACACCACCACCTATAGTAACCCTCGGTCACATTTCAACCCCATTGTTTTAAAGAGTAAAAGAGGAGAGATATGTGATGTTGTTAATCACGTGATTAGGGTTTGTGTGTATTGGAGAGAAAGTGAGAGGGAAGAGCAGGATAATGTCTCGGTGAAGTTTTGAATCTAGGGTTTGTGTGTATTGGTTGGCGGCTAAAATTTTAAAATTAGAGTTTTGGTTTGGGTGTGTTGGTTCATGATGTGCGTGCGGTGTGTATATATATTTAAGTATATTTTAACCCCTTTTTACACGTTAGCCAAGTTTTAAATTTATAAAACACGATATTTTACTAACACCAAACACACATATGGGCAAGTGCACCCATCGTGAGCGTAGTATAGTGTTGACAAGATAACGAGGTCGTCCAAGGACACAAGGGCTTTTAGTACCAGTTTATCCTCAATGTCTAATCAAATCAAAAAGTTAGAAAAATGTTTTAAAACTAAAAAAAAATAAAAACTAACTAAAATGCTGAAAAATAAAATAAAAATAAAAACAGATAGACAACATGAATCACTTGGCTCCGACTCGTGTTTAGTGTAACCTTTGATTATTTCCGCACTTTTGCACTTTTTAAGAGATTATCTTAGTTATTGTAGTAGGCCCCTCCTTTGAAGGTGACGTTACCCTCAACCCAGTAGTTTGAGTCAGCAAGGATACAATCCTAAAGGGTCAGATTATTGAAAGATAATTAATTAAGTTATTAATGCATATTATGGTAGGCCCCTCTTTTGAAGGTGACGTTACCCTCGGCTAAGTAGTCTGAGTCAGCAGGGATACAGTCCTAAGTAGCCGGATTAAAGTATTAATAGTAGCATACATATGAGGGGATCAAAGAGTTTGGACCCCCGCCATCCAATACCGGTGGGTATTGAAGAAGGTCCTACTAAATTTGACCCAGGTCCTTGCAGGATCTATACACTGAACAAGACAAGACTCTTACCAAACAGTTCCCTTAACCCCCGACCAGGTAGCCAACATATCTGGATATAGACCGTGGAGATATGAATGGTGAAAATCTTTTATTTTATATAGACAGTAAAATAATGCCAAGACACCACGGATAAACGATAAGGAAGAATCACCTTCAACATAAGAAACTAGTTATTAAAGTCATTAATACATAACCAAATAAAAAGTGCGAAAAGATTAAAAATAAAAAGTATTACACTAGACACTTGTCTTCACCAAGTGATGTAAGAGACTTAGGCAAACATGGCCTTCGATTGTCAAGAACTCTTACGATCAATCTTGGATCCCGAGTCGACTCACACACTCTATGATGGACAATGGATTAGTTGACCACGCCCCCGTGTCCACCTTCCTTCTCTTTCTTCATTAATTGCAGTTTGTCTGCATTAGTTGACCACGCCCCCGTGTCCGCTGGGCACGCCCCCGTGTGCAGAAGCGTATCTGTACTATCAAGATTTCCTCAGATTATGCGAATCTTAGAGTTGACCACGGCCCCGTGTCCGCTGGGCACGCCCCCGTGGTGGGTGATAGAAGCTTCTACAGCTTTGTCTTTTCTGCAATCACTTGGGCATGCCCCCGTGCTCACTGAGCACGGGGTGTGTTCAGCCATCTGTCTTCTTGATTTTGCTTGGGAAGATGTTGTCGGGGGGTCGGGCATGCCACGTTTGTTCCTTTTCTTGTATTTATGTTAGATTTAGCTGCCTTTTTGCGTCTTTTGTTAATTTGAGCTCATTTAATCCTGAAAATACAAAAGGAAGACAAAAACACACTTTTTCCAACATTAGTACTAAAAAAGGGTTAGTTTTATGCCACAATTGATGTAATTTATATGTTGCATTTTGCACACATCAAATACCCCCACACTTGAATATTTGCTTGTCCTCAAGCAAAACTCTTTATTTTGTGGCTTTACACTCCCAAATGGAATGGGTAGAAGAGAAGGTTTTTGGGCTTGTCATAGAGTGTCGGGATTTCCAAGATTCTTTATTTAGTTTTATTTTTATTTATTTACAATCCTATTCGTCATGATTTATTGAAAACATTACATAAGATAAATTACTTATTAGGGCATAGCATGCCTTTTTTAAAATTCCACTTATATACAAGTTCACATACCTCACGGGGGATCACTCTGCACTCGGCCGAAGATGTATTTTAGTGGATCACTCGAGAGTGGCATGGAACTTACTCCTACCATAGGTTTGCCAAGCAATCAATCCTCCTCCTTTTTAACTATACACCTTTGTAAATATCAAGAGGACTTTTGGGTGAAGGGTTAGCCTTGGGTTAAAGGTAGGTGGTTGGGTTAGTGGTTAGTAAAAGGGCGAAAGGCGTAAAAAGCGTCGGTTTTCGTAAGATTTTTTATTTTTGAAATTTTTATTTTGATGAAGCCTTTATTCAAACAAAGTTATTTTTGATAAACTTGTTTGTTTATTTCTCTTTTGCTTTATCATCATCATCATTTTTTTTTAATGTCATAGGAAAAACCGAGCTTGTTACTAAAACAAAAGGATTAAAAATAAAAAGGTTTTGGTGGGTAAAAGGGTGTTTGTTTTCGGGTTAAGAAATGAAAAGGTTTAGGCTCAAAGGGGTTAACTAGGGGGATTTTGGGTAGGTGGTAAAAAAATTAATAAATAAATAATGGTGTAGAAATAAAAAGGGTTAGTCCTAATGCCTCCATCATTTACTTACTCGGGTTTAAGTTGGTAAGGACCGGAAATGTATCGTCGTGGCAAGTTCTAGAGTTGTAAGAACCAAGCGGCTATTCACACAAGAAACGAAAAATGAGTATTTAGTTTAAAGATATGTATTTGTATGCTCAATAAAGGCTCAAAACTCACTTTTTGTGGGAATGAGTTTTTATGTGATCAAGTATATATAATCAAATTTTAACTAGGTTTGTCATGCCGTTTCATAACTTTCTTATGTTGGTTCTTTTTATCACGACGCTATCGGTTGTAAATTTGTAAAAATATAACCTTTTTAGAACTTGAAATTCCCAAATTAAACCTAGACAAGTAAAGAAAATGAAAAATTTTTGAAAAAAAATTTGGGGTGATTAGCGGTTCCAATAGAGTTTTGTGTAAGGCTTGTATTTAGGACTTGCAAGATTCAAGGTTTTAGCATCCCCCCCCACACTTAAATTACACATTGTCCTCAATGTGTCCCAAAAATAAGTTTTTAGGTTGATTGAATGTGTAAAAAAGCAAAATTTTATGTTACTGGGCGTCTGGACACGGCCCCGTGGTGTCCGGGCACGGCCCCGTGTTTAGATCGCCAGTAACAAAAGTTTGTAAAAAGAAACAGAAGCCTGGACACGGGGGGCGTGTTCAGTGAGCACGCCCCGTGTCCAGTTACCTGAACTGGGCATTTCCTGCAGATTGCGCAGCACGGGGCCGTGTTGGGCGTTCACGGCCCGTGCTGAACTTGCTGTAATGAAGAAAATTTTGTCGGATGGCCCTGTTTTCGTGCATGGGGTGCTGGTTCAAGTTTCCCTTGTTATCCTTCACCATCCCGAGTGTGTTTTATCCATTTCAACATCATCCAAACACCAAATTAATTAAAACCATCATTTATTAGAACATAGAGAGAATTACATAATAATCCTAAAAAGTTAAAATTCTAGATAAATAGGTCAAAGAGAACAAGAAATCTAAATCAAGAAGTTCTAGCCTAAAATTTATTCTACTAGCAAAATTTCCAAAGAGATAATTCTCTTGGTTGGATGTGGCATGAAGAACTTCTTTCTCCAGTCATGGGTTCCTCACACGTCGGCGAGCCACTCCTCTATCTCCCTTGGGAGAAGAAAGGCGGGCTCATTGGCATCGGTTTGAGGAGGTGCAATTTCCACCAGGACTTCTTGTAGATCTTCAAGAGCAGGTTCCGCTGGAATGTCGTCCCATCCGGTAGGATTGTTGACTCCAAGTGCTAGGTTCCAATCCTCTTGAGGGAGGATTGGTTCCATGGGAGGTGTCACAAGAATGTTCAACCTCTGGTGCAAGAGGTTGATTTCTTGAAAACTGTTTTCCAGCCTCACCGTAAGATAATTTATACGGTCTATTAGGACCTCCTCTACCGACGTCATCTCATCAAGAGCCTCACGTAATGCCATTACGTAGCGTACGAGAGTTGCTTCAATTGATGGCCTTCTTTCCCTTCGACTGTTTCTGGAGTGCGCAGAAGAGGTTCCACTGTTTTGACTAGACATTCTACGAAAACAAACCAAAAATAGTTCATTTTAATGAAACAGTAACTTCGGACATGGCCCCGTGCTCAGTGAGCACGGCCCCGTGTTCACCTTTCTGTAGATTTTTGGAACAAGGAGTCTTGGAGTTTCAAATTATTTTTCTAACTTATGAAGCATTTTTGAGCAAAAATAACTTAAAACAATGTTATACAACTTATTTTTAACAAGTTTCCTTGAACAAAAACCCAACAAACATCACAATAAAGCTTGGAATCATGGTGATCTCAAGCTTCAATGGAGGTGTTGAAGCAAGAAAGATGAAGAAGAAGGAAATGGATAAAAGAGGAAAGGACAAGATGGTTGTTAGAACCTTCTTTTAGAAAATACCTAGGATGGTAGGTGAGAAGATCCTCTCAAATCTCTGTCCCTGGATGGTCCAAATGTGCAGGATTCTTGGCTGCATTTATAGAAAACGACAGCACGCTGCACACGGCCCTGTGTCGGCTGGACACGGCCCCGTGTGCAGGCAAGATCCTGACACATTTTGTCCGTATTCTGACAAAAAGTCAGAAAGGAATATTTTGGGGACGCCCCGTGTCGAAAAGGCTGTTTATGAAGTTTCGTCTATTTTTAAGGAATTCATCCAGATCGGGCGGTTCCTTACTGGATGGAACAACCCCAAAGTGCCTAAGATACCTTAATTGCTCTAGATTAAGACGAGAACGGAAGAGGTTGTCGGTGAGGGTGATTCCTATGCTAAATGTAGGTGGACGAGTCCAACCCTTTCCCGGGCTCTCGTTAAAGAAGGTGTATGCCAAATCGCTCAGGTCTATGTATGCACCGAACGAAGTCGATGAAGAGTCCTTCATGGCACAATCGACACAGGGACGACTATCGCTCAAGTCCTCGCTAGAGTTAGAGGTATCATCGGGAACAACGAAGTTGTTTTTATTTGAATGCGATCCCAACAATTCTTCTTGGTTATCGTCTTGAGATAAATTATTGAAATCTATCCTAAGCTCTTTTAACCAATTAAGAATTAGGTTTTCCAATTGAAATAGTTCATCAAGAAGCATTTCTCCTAGAAGATCTGGTTGAGAGCATTCGAGGGAGAGATAAGGATTATTTTTACTTTCGCCCCTCTTAAGGCTACAGGAAAACAATGGGTCTATATAGTGGGGCTTATAATTTATAAAATAACATTCTAATTCTTTATGGGAACCACCACATATTTGACACCACGTACCATAAGAGTGCCGAAAGTAAAAAATATCAGTATCACTCATGTTTGTGTCAGAAGTTACCAACCATCGGGATCTTACGGTTCTGTTTTCAGTAGCTGAAACTTGGGCACGGGGCGTGTTGAGTGGGCACGGCCCCGTGTTCAGCTTACAGTCTGACTTAAAACAGGATTGCCAGTTCCAAGGATTGGGCATGGGGCGTGTTCAGCGGGCACGGCCCGTGCTGAGTTCTGCAGAAGCTGAAAAACTAAGAAAATCCTAAAAAAAAAACAGAAAAAAATTAGAAAAAACGATTAGGCCGTTGATTCCTAACTTTCTTAAAATCCTTGTGTCCCCGGCAACGGCGCCAAAAACTTGATGTGCGTGCGGTGTGTATATATATTTAAGTATATTTTAACCCCTTTTTACATGTTAGCCAAGTTTTAAATTTATAAAACATGATATTTTACTAACATCAAACACACATATGGGCAAGTGCACCCATCGTGAGCGTAGTATAGTGTTGGCAAGATACCGAGGACGTCCAAGGACACAAGAGCTTTTAGTACCGGTTTATCCTCAACGTCTAATCAAATTAAAAAGATAGAAAAAGGTTTTAAAACAAAAAAAAAAAACTAACTAAAATGCTGAAAAATAAAATAAAAATAAAAACAGATAGACAAGATGAATCACTTGGCTCCGATTCGTGTTTAGTGTAACCTTTGATTATTTCCGCACTTTTGCACTTTTTAAGAGATTATCTTAGTTATTGTAGTAGGCCCCTCTTTTGAAGGTGACGTTACCCTCAACCCCAGTAGTTTGAGTCAGCAAGGATACAATCCTAAAGGGTCGGATTATTGAAAGATAATTAATTAAGTTATTAATGCATATTATGGTAGGCCCCTCTTTTGAAGGTGACGTTACCCTCGGCTAAGTAGTCTGAGTCAGCAGGGATACAGTCCTAAGTAGCCGGATTAAAGTATTAATAGTAGCTTACATATGAGGGGATCAAAGAGTTTGGACCCCCGCCATCCAATACCGGTGGGTATTGAAGGAGGTCCTACTAAATTTGACCCAGGTTCTTGCAGGATCTATACACTGAACAAGGCAAGACTCTTACCAAACCGTTCCCTTAACCCCCGACCAGGTAGCCAACATATCTGGATATAGACCGTGGAGATATGAATGGTGATGTTGGTCCCTTTGCACAGGATCTAATCGTAAGGAACAAGATGAATCGACTTTGTCTAATGTGCGGAATCCATTATGACAAATCTCAGATAATCAACACAGAATTCAACGATTAAACACGGTCTGTTCTTTCTATTAAACGTTCTGAAAGTACAAAGTTCCAGTAGAAGACAGACACTAGTCAGGTTCTTGCTCTCATCAAAAGTCCCAAAAGTAATACCCGGACGAGGTATTTATAGGCAACTCAGGAAGTGAAGAGTGTTGTCCGATCGGATGGCAATCCGATCGGATGACATCCTGTCCGAACGGATAACATGCTATCCGATCGGATGACTGCTATCCGATCGAATGACAATCCGATCGGATGACATCAGTCAACACTTTACAGTTATGTTCCGTTTCCTGAGTTGTCATTCGATCTACACACATACATTACATAATTGTTTACAAAGACACAAATATACAAAACATGACTACATGCTGACGGAAGCTACAGACGTCATGTACTAACAGACTCCCCCTCGGATGTAGCTGTAGTTCCTTCCAGCATAGTCTCTTAATTCTTCCTGTTGCGTCTTCGTTCACGAGCTCTCTGCCTTCTCTTTTCTGCCTTTTCTTCTAACATTCTACGTCTCTTATGCCTTCCTTCAGTTAACCACCAGTTTCTATACACTGGATCACCATCACACTTCCGATCCCATTTAGGTATTTTGTTTTCTTCTGATTCAATAGGCGTTTGATCTGTTGGTGGCACAATCCCCATCTTACGTTTTCCCACCTCAGCAGCTCTTTCAGCAATCTTTTTAGATCTTTATTCACGCTTTATACTTTTTAGAAACTCATCAATCTCCAGATCTCTCCATTTTGTCTTCTAGTATCTTCCAGAATTGATGTCTTGCGCAAAACAAACATCTACAATTGTTTGGTATTGCTGTGCTTGAGCTTTATCTCTCTTTTCGTAAACAATCTTGTTGTAGAACAAGCAATCGATATCCTTCTTTGAACCGTTAACAAGCCACATAGGATCCAGAATACTTATTCTTCGAGACTTTCCAGTGGACTTGTCAAATAGAGAGATAACTGCCTCAGCTGTCGTTTTGTTGTACAACCAGCCTTGAAATAAATTAGGGAAGTCTTGCTCAATGGCTCTGAGAGGCATATTCTTCAGACATCTAGGCGGCTTCACATCCAGAGTTATATCTTTTTTACCATTCTCTAGATATGTGACAGTTTGTTTTGGATATTGAGGCTTCCAATCAGGATAACCATTCTTTGCTTGCAGTTTGATGTAGTTCCACAAATCTTGATCATGTTCTCTTACTTCTGGACCATAGTAGAACTGTTTGATATTCTTTGTTTTCACCAACTCATCCACTTCCCACCACGGTAAAGAACTGATATCTGACAGAAATTCAAAGTACTGAACTCCTTCTTCCCATCTGATAGCATAAACTTTAAGATCTTCAAGATAGCCCCATGATAAAATATCTCCCCATGAAAGATTCTTGTCATGTGTGAAATACTGAAGAGCTCTAAGAGTTTTTCTTTCTTTGGGCATATTCTTAAACCACCTTTTTCGTTCTTCAGCAAGAATTTCTTTGGGAATTGTTTTTGGAATACCTTCGGTAGCAACTTTTTCAACAATTTTCCTTCTGATTTCATCTTCATTTCTATCTTTGAACATTTCAGCAAATAATGGAAATGTTTCATCAATTCCAGCATAATGAAAATCAGTATCTTCATCAGATGAATCTGAAGCATCTTCAACAATGACTTCATCATAATGATCAGCTTCATGAGCATATCTTGGCTCAAAATCTTTCTCTGGAGACTGAGGAATATCATCCTCAATATCAAACTTGAACTTTCCATCTTCCAAACCCAACTCTTCTAACATTTCAGCTCTAGTTCTCCGAACCTCAATCTCACCTTCATATTTCTCATGTAGGTAGATAACAGTAGGGTTTGTTAGAAATACCTGGTCTGCATTTTGTTTTCCAGATGATGAGCCTTCATGTTGAGTATCATCTTCCTGTTCGTTGATTTCATCATTCAGCAACTCTTCAATCCTTTCTTGAACATTCGGATTATTGATTAATAAGCCAGAAGACCCTTGATCATCATCATCTTTCTTATCATTTTTCTGAACAGACTTGTCTTCATCATCATTTTCATCTTCATTTTCTTCATCATCACCAAGAATTTCAAGATCAGAATCACTAGCTTCTTCTCCACGTGCTTTCTTTGCTTCTTTTCGCCTTCTATTAATTTTCATTCTGCGAATAATTTCTTTTATGTTGTAAGGCACTGTAGAAGCTTCACCAACAAGAACGAATTGTTGTGTCTTCCATTCTAGCAACAACATCTCTTTGGCCTTTCTCTTCTTTTGAATAGCAGCAACTCTTCGAATAACTTCATCAGTATCAATGAATACAGAAGACTCACCAACCAACATATAGTTTTGATTCTGTTCAACATCAGCATTTTGTTCTAGAATATCTTCAACAACTTGCTCTTCAACTTGTTCTTGAATATTATCCACATCAACCATTTCAATGTCAACTTGACTAGAAGATCCACCAGCTTCCTGAATATCTTCAACAACATTTTTATTCTTTTGAATGGCTTCTTCAGCTAGTCGTCTTTCTCTTTCCATTCTTCTTTCCTCGACTCTTTTCACTTCAATCTCTTGGAATGTAGCATGAACATCCATCTTCAGATGACTTTCCACAACCGCATATAACATGCTGAGTTGATTATCTTTCATTACTTTATCAGCTTTCATCGCTTCCATTTCCAACTTCATTGCTTTCATTTCATTTGATGTAGCTTCACTCATTTCACTGAGAAGCTGATTAAGTGTCTGATTTACGTCTTGAAGATTCTTTATCTTCACATTTAATGAAGAGATTTCTGTTGTTAGAACTTCAACCACTTTAGAATTATTATCGCCATCATCCTTCACTTTCTTCATGGCCTCTTCATGATTGATTAATACCATTCTGATTTGATCATGAGCTTTCATTAACTTATTTACTTCTTTCTCTTTCTTCATTAATTACAATTTGTATGCATTAGCTCCACACGCCCCCGTGTTCGCTAGGCACGGTTGATGTGTGCAAAATGCAACATATAAACTACATCAAATGTGGCATAAAACTAACCCTTTTTTAGTACTAATGTTGGAAAAAGTGTGTTTTTGTCTTCCTTTTGTATTTTCAGGGTTAAAAGAGCTTAAATGGACAAAAGAAGCAAAAATGCAGCTAAATCTAACAATAATACAAGAAAAGGAATAAACGTGGCATGCCTGACCCCCAGACAGCATCTTCCCAAGCAAAAACAAGAGAACAGATGGCTAAACACGCCCCGTGCTCAATGAGCACGGGGGCGTGCCCAAGTGTCTGCAGAAAAGACAAAGTTATAGAAGCTTCTATCACCCACCACGGGGGCGTGCCCAGCGGACACGGGGCCGTGGTCAACGCTAAGATTCGCAGAATCTAGGAAAATCTTGATAGTACAGATACGCTTCTGCACACGGGGTCGTGCCCGGCGGACACGGGGGCGTGGTCAACTAATGCAGACAAACTGCATTTAATGAAGAAAGAGAAGATGGGTGGACACGGGGCCGTGCCCAATGGACACGGGGCCGTGTCCGGGCTTCTGTGCAGGCTATAAATAGGGGTGCTTGGCTCACTTGCAAACCATCCCTTGGCAAACCACCTCTCTCACACTACACCCACCCACTATCACCATCACAACCCACATCCACCACCATCATCCATCATCCATCATAGAGTATGTGTAGTAGTCTCGGGATCCAAGATTGATCGTATGAGTTCTTGACAATCAAAGGCCATGTTTGCCTAAGTCTCTTACATCACTTGGTGAAGACAAGTGTTTAGTGTAATACTTTTTATTTTTAATCTTTTCGCACTTTTTATTTGATTATGTATTAATGACTTTAATAACTAGTTTCTTATGTTGAAGGTGAATCTTCCTTATCATTTGTCCGTGGTGTCTTGGCGTTATTTTACTGTCTATATAAAATAAAAGATTTACACCATTCAAATCTCCACGGTCTATATAGAGATATGTTGGCTACCTGGTCGGGGGTTAAGGGAATGGTTTGGTAAGAGTCTTGCCTTGTTCAGTGTATAGATCCTGCAAGGACCTGGGTCAAGTTTAGTAGGACCTCCTTCAATACCCACTGGTATTGGATGGCGGGGGTCCGATCCTTGACCCACTCATATGTAAACTACTATTAAAACTTTAACCCGGCTATTTAGGATTGTATCCCTGCTGACTCAAACGACTTAGCCGAGGGTAACGTCACCTTCAAAAGAGGGGCCTACCACATTACGCATTAATAACTTAATTAATTATCTTTCAATAATCCAACCCTTTAGGATTGTATCCTTGCTGACTCAAACTACTGGGTTGAGGGTAACGTCACCTTCAAAAGAATACTACTATAACTAAGATAATCTCTTAAAAAGTGCAAAAGTGCAGAAATAATCAAAGGTTACACTAAAGGCGAGTCGGATCCAAGTGATTCATCTTGTCTATCTGTTTTATTTTTCAGCATTTTTAGTTTTTATTTTCTAGTTTAAAACCTTTTTTTCTAAAATTTTGATTTGATTAGACGTTGAGGATAAACCGGTACTAAAAGCTCTTGTGTCCTTGGACGACCTCGGTATCTTACCAATACTATACTACGGTCACGGTGGGTGCACTTGCCCATATGTGTGTTTGGTGTTAGTAAAATATCATGTTTTATAAATTTAAAACTTGAGTAAAGTGTTAAAAAGGGCTAAAAATATACATAAAAATATATAACACCGCACGCACATCAAGTTTTTGGCGCCGTTGCCGGGGACACAAGGATTTTAAGAAAGTTAGGAATCAACGGCCTAATCGTTTTTTCTAATTTTTCTTTTTTTTTTGGGATTTTTTTATAAATTTTCAGTTTCTGCAGAGCTCAGCACGGGCCGTGCCTGGTCGGACACGGGCCGTGCCCAGCATTGTCACTGGCAGTTTTTATTTTCCGAGTTACAGAGAGTTGAGCACGAGGCCGTGTCGGTGCAACACGGGGCCGTGTCGAGCTCCCCAGTAACAGGGATCCGGAAAACAACTACTGTGTCTCCAACCACGGGCCGTGTTCAGCCGAGCACGGGGCCGTGGTGAAACTTCTGACCAACTTTCTTTTTTGGTTTTTATTGCAGGACTTGGAATCCAGGCGCCACATCTGAACTTTCTACGTAGTGTATGAGCTCCAGTTCTAGTAGAGACATAAAAGAACCTCTAGACGAACCCGAACGCTTTCTAAGTAAAAGACTTAAAGCTAAAAACCAAGAGAAATTTTCGGGGGACCCACTTCCAATGGCGGATCAACGTACCCACTTGGATTACCTACGACCCACCGTAGGTAATCTCGGCGCCGCTATCAATGCACCGAATGTCAAGGCCAACAACTTCGAACTTCGGCCGCATTTGATACAAATGCTCCAAAACTCCGCAACCTTCCATGGGCTTGCGGACGAAGATCCCCATTTACATATCACTAACTTCTTGGAGATTTGTGATACTTTTCGGATCAATGGAGCATCAAATGACGCCATCCGCCTTCGAATGTTTCCATTTTCACTAAAAAACCGAGCTAAGGCTTGGCTTAATACCCTCTCAGTTGGCTCGGTAAACACCTGGGATGAACTAACCCAAAAGTTTCTATATAAGTATTTCCCTCCTGCTAAAACGGCTAAATTAATGACTGAAATTAACACATATTCACAAGAGGACGGGGAATCCTTCTATGAAACTTGGGAAAGGTTCAAGGAGCTACTAAGAAAGTGTCCTCATCATGGTCTTGCAGTATGGCAACAAGTATCCACTTTCTATAATGGGTTGTTGCCACACACAAGACAAACACTCGACTCTAGCTCCGGGGGACTTTTAGGTAATCACTGCCCGAATGAAATTTATAATCAAATTGAGGAAATTGCTAAAACCAATTTTCAATAGCACACTCCCCGGGGCACAAAATCTATTACCCCGGGCGCCCATAAGGTTGATGAGAGCACTTCCTTGCAAGCCCAAATCGAAGCCCTTTCTTCAAAAATAAAAAAGTTAGAAATGGCAAAAACGGCTTCGGTTATGGCTTGCGAAGGGTGTGGTGGGCCACATGAAAATTGGAGTTTGAAAGAAATGGATAATCAAACAGAATCGGTAAACTACATTGATAATAGACCTAGGTCGTCGGGTCCCCCAACGGGTACCTACAACCAAGGATGGCGTAACCACCCTAACCTTGGTTGGAGAGAACCCGGTAATAGTAGTAACCAACAAAATCTAAACCAACGAACAAACTTTCAACAACCAAGAAACGAGTCACAAAATTTCTCTCAACAACAAGGGGGACAAGAAAGGCTTGAAGATACCGTATCTCGCCACATCTCCGACACCGAAAAGAAAAACTCGGATCGATTTCAACAACTGGAATTGAATTTTAGAAATCAACAAGCTAGTATTCAAAAAATTGAAAAACAAATAAATCAACTAGCTCAAAATATCTCCGAGAGACCACAAGGCACGTTACCAAGCAATACCGAACCCAACCCAAAGGCGCAAGTACATCTCATTACATTGAGAAACCGTACCGTGGGTCCCGAGGAGGCTCCATTACCGCTAGCTGAAAAGAGCCAATCTAGCCAAACCACAACTCCACCAACGCCCCAACAAGAGACGGCTCCTACACCAAATCAAGAGCCCCCCAAGAATCCTCCGGTTCCGTACCCCGGTCGCTTAATTCGCTAAAAGACCGATGAGCAATTCACAAAATTCGCAAATTTACTAAAACAATTGCATGTTAATATTCCATTTGTTGAAGTCCTAACCCAAATGCGTAAATATTCAAAATTAATGAGGGACTTCCTCACTCACAAAAGGAAAATTGAATCATTGCAATTAGTTAATTTAAGTGAAGAATGCTCCGCCTTGCTACTCAACAAACTCCCACAAAAGAAGATCGATCCCGGAAGCTTCACCATCCCTTGTTCGATTGGGGAATCACCCATACGCAATGCACTAGCCTATCATGGGGCTAGCATCAACCTCATGCCCGCATCAATGTTCGACCGACTCGGCCAAGGGAAAACAAGCCCTACAAAAATGAGCATACAACTCGCCGATAGGTCCGTTAAATATCCACAAGGTGTCACCAAAAATCTATTGGTTAAAGTCAGAGAATTTGTCTTCCTGGCCGACGTTGTCATACTAGATATGGAGGAAGATACCGAAGTACCACTCATCTTAGGGAGGCCATTCCTAGCTACGGCCCACGCAGTGGTAGACATGAATGGTGGAACACTAACATTGAGGGTTGGGGACAAGGAAATGAAGTTCGGAGTTGGTAAGAAAGTAGAAGACGATGACCCGGTCGATTACATGAAGGTCATAGACTCAAGTTTGGATGATGCTCTCCGACGGTGCAACATGGGATGCAAAACATCTCACTTGGGTAACATATGACTGGCTTTGGGTCTAGCCAAGGACCCTTATAAACGTGGCGCACCACGGAGGCATTCCGCGGAACTATCCTTAGTTTAGTTTAGATTAATTTTTTAATGTTTTCTAGTTTAGTTTTAATTTTCAGGAATAAAACACACTCGGGGTGGTGAAGGATACCAAGGGAAACTTGAACCAACGCCCCATGCACAAAAAACAGAGCCTTCCGCAAAATTTTCTTCATTACAGCAAGTTCGGCACGGGCCGTGTCCCGCCAACACGGCCCCGTGCTGAACCGTCTGCAGAAAATCGCCCAGTTCAGGTAACTGGACACAGGGCGTGTTCACTGAACACGCCCCCGTGCCCAGGCCTCTGTTACTTTTTAATGATTTCTGTTACTGGCAACCTGAACACGGGGCCGTGCCCGGACACCACGGGCCCGTGTCCAGATGCCCAGTAACATAAAAATTTGTTTTTAACACACCTTTTACACATTCAATCAACCTAAAAACTTATTTTTGGGACACATTGAGGACATTGTGTAATTTAAGTGGGGGGGGGGGGGGGATGCTAAAACCTTGAATTTTGCAAGTCCTAATTAGAAGCCTTACACAAAACTCTATTGGAACCGCTAAACACCCCAAATTTTTCAAAAACTTTTTTATTTTATTTTATTTATTTTTTTACTTGTCTTGGTTTAATTTGAGAATTACAAGTTCTAAAAAGGTTATATTTTTACAAATTTACAACCGATAGCTTCGTGATAAAAAGAACCAACATAAGAAAATTATGAAACGGCATGACAAATCTAGTTAAAATTTGATTATATATACTTGATCACATAAAAATCCATTCCCACAAAAAATGAGTTTTGAGGCTTTATTGAGCATATAAATATACATCTTTAAACTAAATGTTCATTTTTCGTTTCTTGTGTGAATAGCCGGTTGGTTCTTACGACTCTAGAACTTGCCACGACGATACATTCCCGGTCCTTACCAACTTAAACCCAAGTAAGTAAATGATGGAGGCATTAGGACTAACCCTTTTTATTTCAACACCATTATTTTTTTTACCACCTACCCAAAATCCCCCTAGTTAACCCCCTTTGAGCCTAAACATTTTCATTTCTTAACCCAAAACAAACACCCTTTTTACCCACCAAAACCCTTTTTCATTTTAAACCCTTTATTTTAGTAACAAAGCTCGGTTTTCTTGTGACTTCCTTATAAAAAAAAAATCATAGAGAAGAAAAGAAAAATGAAGTTAGCAATAAACAAACAAAGCTCATCAAAAGAAAGCTTGTTTGAATAATGCTTCATTGGAACAAAAAGTCACAAAAACAAAATGTTTTATGAAAACCGACACTTTTTACGTCTTTCGCCCTTTTCTACTAACCACTAACCCAACCACCTACCTTTAACCCAAGCCTAACCCTTCCCCCAAAAGTCCTCTTGATATTTACAAAGGTTTATAGTTAAAAAAGGAGGAGGATTGATTGCTTGGCAAGCTTATGGTAGGAGTAAGTTCCATGCCGCTCTCGAGTGCTTCACAAAAGTACACCTTCGGCCGAGTGTTGAGTGATCCCCCGTGAGGTATGTGAACTTGTATATAAATGGAATTTTAAAGAGGCATGTTATGCCCTAATAAGTAATTTATCTTATGTAATGATCTAAATAAATCATGACGAATAGGATTGTAAATAAAATAAAAATAAAACCTAATAAAGAATCTTGGAATCCCAACACTCTATGACAACCCCAAAAACCTTCTCTTCTACCCATTCCATTTGGGAGTGTTAGCTACATTGTAAAGAGTTTTGCTTGAGGACAAGCAAAAATTCAAGTGTGGGGGTATTTGATGTGTGCAAAATGCAACATATAAATTACATCAAATGTGACATAAAACTAACCCTTTTTTAGTACTAATGTTAGAAAAAGTGTGTTTTTGTCTTCCTTTTGTATTTTCAGGGTTAAAAGAGCTTAAATGGACAAAAGAAGCAAAAATGCAGCTAAATCTAACAATAATACAAGAAAAGGAATAAACGTGGCATGCCCGACCCCCCCCCCCCCGACAACATCTTCCCAAGCAAAAACAAGATAACAGAAGGCTGAACACGCCCCGTGCTCAATGAGCACGGGGGCGTGCCCAAGTGTCTACAGAAAAAGACAAAGTTGTAGAAGCTTCTATCACCCACCACGGGGGCGTGCCCAGCAGACACGGAGCCGTGGTCAACGCTAAGATTCACAGAATCTAGGCAAATCTTGATAGTACAGATACGCTTCTGCACACGGGGTCGTGCCCAGCGGACACGGGGGAGTGGTCAACTAATGCAGACAAACTGCATTTAATGAAGAAAGAGAAGATGGGTGGACACGGGGCCGTGTCCGGGCTTCTGTGCAGGCTATAAATAGGGGTGCTTGGCTCACTTGCAAACCATCCCTTGGCAAACCACCTCTCTCACACTACACCCACCCACCACCACCACCACCATCACCACCCACATCCACCACCATCATCCATCATAGAGTGTGTGTAGTAGTCTAGGGATCCAAGATTGATCGTAAGAGTTCTTGACAATCAAAGGCCATGTTTGCCTAAGTCTCTTACATCACTTGGTGAAGACAAGTGTTTAGTGTAATACTTTTTATTTTTAATCTTTTCGCACTTTTTATTTGGTTATGTATTAATGACTTTAATAACTAGTTTCTTATGTTGAAGGTGAATCTTCCTTATCATTTGTCCGTGGTGTCTTGGCGTTATTTTACTGTCTATATAAAATAAAAGATTTACACCATTCATATCTCCACGGTCTATATGGAGATATGTTGGCTACCTGGTCGGGGGTTAAGGGAATGGTTTGGTAAGAGTCTTGCCTTGTTTAGTGTATAGATCCTTCAAGGACTTGGGTCAAGTTTAGTAGGACCTCCTTCAATACCCACTGGTATTGGATGGCAGGGGTCCGAACTCCTTGACCCCCTTATATGTAAACTACTATTAAAACTTTAACCCGTCTATTTAGGATTGTATCCCTGCTGACTTAAACTACTTAGCCGAGGGTAACGTCACCTTCAAAAGAGGGGCCTACCACATTACACATTAATAACTTAATTAATTATCTTTCAATAATCCAACACTTTAGGATTGTATCCTTGCTGACTCAAACTACTGGGTTGAGGGTAACGTCACCTTCAAAAGAGGGGCCTACTACTATAACTAAGTTAATCTCTTAAAAAGTGCAAAAGTACGAAAATAATCAAAGGTTATACTAAAGGCGAGTCGGATCCAAGTGATTCATCTTGTCTATCTGTTTTATTTTTATTTTTATTTTTCAGCATTTTTAGTTTTTATTTTCTAGTTTAAAACCTTTTTCTAAAATTTTGATTTGATTAGACGTTGAGGATAAACCGGTACTAAAAGCTCTTGTGTCCTTGGACGACCTCGGTATCTTACCAACACTATACTACGCTCACGATGGGTGCACTTGCCCATATGTGTGTTTGGTGTTAGTAAAATATCGTGTTTTATAAATTTAAAACTTGAGTAAAGTGTTAAAAAGGGCTAAAAATATACATAAAAATATATAACACCGCACGCACATCAACGTCCCCGTGTGCAGAAGCGTATCTGTACTATCAAGATTTGCTGGATTATGTGAATCTTAGCGTTGACCACGGCCCGTGTTGAGCTGGGCACGCCCCCATGCTAGGAATAGAAGCTTCCAAGGCTTTGTCTTTTCTGCAGACTTCTGGCCACGCCCCGGTGTCCGCTGGGCACGGGGCCGTGGTCAGCCTTCTGTTTCTTTGTTTTTGTTTTTGTTTGGGAAGATGCTGTCGAGGGGTCGGGCCTGCCATGTTTATTCATTTTCTTTGTATTTATGTTAGATTTGGCTGCATATTTGTTCCTTTTGTTCAATTAAGCTCATTTGGTCCTGAAAATACCAAAGGAAGATAAAAGCACACTTTTTCCAACATTAATACTAAAAAAGGGTTAGTTTTGTGCCACATTTGATGTAATTTATATGTTGCATTTTACACACATCAAATACTCCCACACTTGAATCTTTACTTGTCCTTAAGCAAAATTCTTTATAATGTGGCTTACACGCCCAAATGGAATGGGTAGAAGAGAAGTTTTAGGCTTGTCTTGAGTGTCGGGAATCCAAGATCTTTATTGGGTTTTATTTTTATGCTATTTACAATCCTATTCGTTATGATTTATTTAGAATGTTTCATAAGAGAAATTACTTATTTGGGCATAACATGCCTCTTTAACATTCCGTTTATATACAAGTTCACGTAGCTCACGGGAGATCACTCAACACTCGGCCGAAGATGTATTTTTGTGAAACACTCGGGACCGGCATGGAACTTACTTCTACCATAAGCTTGCCAAGCAATTAATCCTCCTCTTTTTTAACTATAAACCTTTGTAAATATCAAGAGGACTTGGGGAAGGGTTAGGCTTGGGTTAAAGGTAGGTGGTTTTGGGTTAGTGGTTAGAAAAAAGGGCTAAAAGCGTAAAAAACATCGGTCGTCGTAAAACTTTTTGTTTTTGTGACTTTTATTCAAACTAAATACTTTCAAACAAAGTTTATTTGAGGAAATTGTTTGTTTATTGCTAGACTTCAATTTTTTATTTTTTTTAGGAACGTCACAAGAAAACCGAGCTTTTTACTAAAACAAAAGGTTTTAAAAGAAAAAGGATTTGGTGGGTGAAGGGTGTTTGTTTTGTGGGTTTAGAAATGAAAAAGTTTAGGCTCAAAGGGGTTAACTAGGGGGATTTTTGGGTAGGTTGAAAGAAAAAGAAAAATAATGGTGTTGAAAGAAAAATGGGTTAGTCCTAATGCCTCCATCATTTACTTAGTTGGGTTTAAGTTGGTAAGGACCGGGAATGTATCGTCATGGCAAGTTCTAGAGTCGTAAGAACCAAGCGGCTATTCACACAAGAAATGAAAAATGAGCATTTAGTTTAGAGATGTATGCTTGTATGCTCAATAAAGGCTCAAAACTCACTTTTTGTGGGAATGGATTTATAATGTGATCAAGTATATATAATCAAATTTTAACTAGATTTGTCATGCCGTTTCATAATTTTCTTATGTTGGTTCTTTTTATCACGACACTATCGATTGTAAATTTGTAAAAATATAACCTTTTTAGAACTTGTTATTCCCAAATTAAACCAAGATAATTATAAAAAAACGAAAAGTTTTTGAAAAAATTTGGGGTGATTAGCGGTTCCAATAGAGTTTTGTGTCAGGCTTGTTGTTAGGACTTGCAAAATTCAAGGTTTAGCATCCCCCCCCCCCCCCACTTAAATTACACATTGTCCACAATGTGTCTTAAATTTAAGTTTTTAGGTTGATTGAATGTGTAAAGAGGTGTTTAAAGCAAGGTTTTGGTGTTACTGGGCATCTGGACATGGCCCCGTGGTCAGACTGCCAGTAACGAATACTTACAGAAGGTGGACACGGGGGCGGGCCTGGTGAACAAGACCCACATTAGGCAGTTTTTAAACAAACGGCAGGTTCTGGGCGATGGACACGGGGGCGTGCTGGCTGGGCACGGCCTCGTGTTGACAATCTGTAATGTTTGAAAACAGGTTTTTGCCTCCGGTTCTGGTTTCCAGGCTTATGTAGCACTAATACTTAGTGCTTCCAAGCCTCCTAGGTACCTGTTTTACTTAGAAATACCACACCATACAAAATAACAAACATCCTACCTTACCATAAGTTCAACCATCCACAACACAAACTAAAAAAAAGAAAAATGCAGGAAAGTAAAAGAGTTACGGAAAGTAAATTGTTCAACAATGGCTCGCAGGCCATGAAATTGTTTGTAAGAGCAAAGGGGTTAACCTGTTAAGACCTTTAACCATGTCACATCGCCTTCAACGCCTCCATCTCAATCCTTATCATCGTCCTCGTCGTCTCCTCCTTGGCCCGTCATGTACTCCCGGATGTTGCTGATGCCATCCTGTATATCAGAGATGTTCCTCTTTATAACTCCGATCCGGGTGTACGTGTTGCTTGCCATATTGTAGGTGTTTCGGGTGCACAAAGGTTTTCCTGCAAGAGATCATGTAAACTTTGAAAGTTAGGAAAACCACCTCCTTGAGAGGAGGATTGGCCCGGATCACCATGATGATGATATTGGTACTGTGGAGGAGGACGGATTTGTGGAGCGTGAAGGACGAGAGCTTCCTGAGGGTTCCACACATGCCCCTGAACCGTTTGAAAACGAATAGTTCCGTCACCCGCTTCATTTATAATCCCCATCGAGCGGAATATGACGAGATCCACCTTCCCCGACCATGGGCCCTTACGGAAGGACCTTGGCATCCCTTGCACGAAGTTTTTGAAAAGGCGGTAAACCCACCTTCCAAAGAAGATAGGGGTCGGGGATTGGCTAGCTGGTTCAGGTGTATGTTGCCTAGGAGCAGGTATAGAACATCGAGGGCCACATGGTTGTGAATGCAGTGTAGGACCAACAGATCATGCAAGCTTACAACACCAGTACTATCGTGCCTTTGGCAGAGGGAGTTGCTAAGGACCCTATGAATGTAGCGGTATAGAGGGTCCCGCAACTGTGTGCTCTTGGTCTGGCTTGGGTTGTAGTGTCCCTCCTCAATTTGAGCCCATGCTGCTTGACGTTGGTCTAGTGGGAGTTCACGGAGACCACCTGTGTTCTCCTCATCTCCAGCATCCTCTTCAGCATATAACCCAATTATTGCCCCAAATTGTGCAAACGATATTGAGAGCATATTCCCAGCACAACGAAATTCCACTCCCTCATTATCAAATGGCTCCGCTCTTCCCTTAAAGACAAACGTGCTATAGAACTCCATGTTATACTCGTGAACCGAGTGGAGCCTAGTGCAAAGAGCTGCCCTCAATGGACCAGTGACTAGGTTGTTAAAGCGGTCAATTTGTCCTACCGCTTCTAAGGTGTCGAGGCAGACTTGTCGAGGGTTCTCTTCGGGCCTTGTCTTGAGAACTTCAAACCGGGCTTGAGCAGCCCACTCATTCTGGTTGAATCTTGTAAACTTCTTGGCCATCTGAAAGAAAACACAAAACAATTAGCACGAAACATTAAATTTTTAAAGAAAACTGAAATCAGCGAGCTGAACACGGCCCCGTGTTCACTGGACACGCCCCATGTTCACCGGAATTTAGCTGGACAAGCCCCCGTGCTCGCTGAGCATGATCCCGTGCTCAGGTGTCTGTTTCCTAAAAACTTAATTTTTCCACCCGGTTCCGAAAACTTGAAAATTTTTGGTCTAGTAGGGGTGGTTTTCCCCTAAAATGAAACCCCAAGTGCCGTTTTTCTCAAAACAAACCGTTTACCCCTTCAATTTCATCTTTTTCGGTTCAAAAACAAGGGTTTGAGGTTTTTGTGTGAAATCGGGCAAATCTATTAACAATTCAAGTTGATTTACTTCCTATAACATGTAACTAAACTACTACTAACAGATCTAAGAAAAAATTTGAGGTTTGATTCTGTTCAAGTTGAAGAACCCTAGATTTTTCCCAAATTTTTGATGTTAAACTACATGCAAGTGATTAATCTAACTAACTATGATGATAGAATCAAACCTTGACGTTGTTGGAAGTCAGAAGAATGTGTAAATCTGCAGAAATTTCCGGTGGAACCAGAGAGTTCTTGGGGAAACGGGGCGTGTTGAAGTGAAGAATTGAAGGAAAAAGGGGTTTTATCCCCGACAGTTGCGCGAACACGGCTCCGTGTCCAGCTGGACACAGCCCCGTGGGCGGGCAATTTTTTTTTTTAAGTGCATGTGTGAGTGACCCGTTTTCCAAAACTTATTTTTAGAAATCTTACCGATTTAGAAGCTTTTCCGATGTTCGTTACTTACAAGATATGATGTTGATGTTCAAACCTTCATTTATTCGTCGACCGCTTGTAGCGAGATCTCCTCGTCTTCATCCTCAATGAATCCTTGATAAAGCTTAAGCCGTTGGCCATTGACTTTGAATGGAATTCCATTCCGAGATTTAATTTCAATTGCACCGTGTGGAAAAAATATGGGTGATAGAAAAAGGTCCCGTCCATCTAGACTTTAATTTACCAGGAAATAATTGAAGTCGTGAATTAAACAATAGAACTTGATCTCCTACCCGAAATTCATTAGGTTTAATGTGTTTATCATGCAAAATTTTCATTCTTTCCTTATAAATTTCGGAGTTAGAGTATGCGTGATTCCTTAATTCGTCTAATTCATTTAATTGACAAAATCGATTTTTACCGGCAATTTCTATGTCTAAGTTTATGTTTTTAATTGCCCAGTAGGCTTTGTGTGCTATCTCTACCGACAAATGACAACTTTTTCCATAGACAAGCTTATATGGGGTGGTACATGTTGTTGTTTTATATGCAGTTCGAAAAGCCCATAAAGCATCATCTAATTTATCAGCCCATTCCTTTTTATTTAACCCTACAGTTTTTTCAAGTATTCTTTTTAAACCTCGATTAGTCACTTCGGCTTGTCCGTTTGTTTGAGGGTGATATGCTGTTGAGACCCGGTGATAGACCCCATACCTTGTCAAAAAAATTTCAAGTTGATGGTTACAAAAATGGGTACCTCTATCACTTATTAATTTCTTTTGGAGTTCCAAAACGAGAGAATAATCGTTTCAGGAATCTTACCACAACTCTTCCATCATTTGTTGGAAGAGCTTCAGCCTCGACCCATTTAGACAAGTAATATACTGCCACAAGTATATATTTGTTTCCTTTTGACGGTGGGAAAGGTCCCATAAAGTCGAGTCCCCACACATAAAAAATTTCACAAACAAGAATGCCATTTTGTGGCATTTCATTTTTAGAAGAAATATTACCTGCTCGTTGGCAAGCATCACATGTCTTGATAAGACTTTGGGCGTCTTTGTAAATGGTTGGCCAATAAAATCCTGAATCAAATACCTTTCGTGCGGTACTAGTGGCACCATGATGTCCTCCGTATGGACCTTCATGACAATGGCGGGGAATTCTTCTTGCTTCACCCGCATTGGCGGATGAGTTGGTCGGCACACATTTTGAAAAGATAAGGATCTTCCCAAAAATAATGCTTTACATCGGCAAAGAATTTTTTTCTTTAATGATGTGGCCATCCTTTCGCGACTATTCCGCTAGCTAAGTAGTTAGCATAGTCGGCGTACCATGGCTCTTCTCGGTATTCCACCATTTCTAGGGACTCCGTCGGAAATTTTTCATTGATTAGCTCGTCCCTAGTTGCCTCCTGTTGGTGCATACATCTGTCGTCTTCGTCTTATATCGAGTCTCGGTTTCGTTGCGGATCTGAACAAGCGTGACATCATATATGTGACATCACAAGTGACATCACATATATGACATCACAAGTTTACATAATTACAACATGCATACAAAAGGACAAAAACATAATGTAGATATATGTTGACCGTTTGAATGTGTTGTTAGTTTGAACTTGTAACCGTTTGAAGGTGAGGTCCGTTTGAAGCGTGACCGTTTGAAGGGTGGCATGTCACCTTCAAACGGACAGCTCTAGCCTATATATACCCTTCAAACGTTCATCATTTGTAACTTTCAAAAACTTTCCGGCTTGTGCAACGAAGTGCTGCCGAAGTGTTGTCAGGTTGTAGAACGTCTTATAATCAATCATACAACAGTTTAATGAGTAAATCTAGCTGAATTGCACTCTACACGTCTGTTTCCGCCTTTCGTGTTGAGATAAACTCTTCTGAACGACTCGTTCGGGTCAGAAAACGATCCTACAAGTGGTATCAGAGCTCAGGAGGAAGAGTTCATACCAATTCAGCCGCTAATTCTGATTTTCTACACCTTCTTTCAAAATTGAACAGGTTTTCACGGTTAAAATTGGATCAATTTTTCACAGAATGTGTAAAAGTGCATTTTAACAAACCCTTGAAAGTTTCAGTTTAAAATTCGAAGTAAAACTGGTAAAAATGGCTTGAAAACTGGTGTCCGTTTGAACGAATTTGCACCCTACCGTTTGAAACTGGATTGACCGTTTGAAATTTGCACCTTACCGTTTGAAACTGGACTGACCGTTTGAAATTTACACCTTACCGTTTGAAACTGGACTGACCGTTTGAAATCTGCACCTGACCGTTTGAAACTGCCACCTTCCGTTTGAAATTGGGCATGTCCGTTTGAAACATTGTGTCTATCCCATTTGAAAGTGTGTTCATCGAATATTGTGTAACATTTTATGAGGTGTCAGTAGTTGGAAAAGAAATCATGTTTGTGTCAGCTTGTATGTGATTCTCGAAAATTGTTCACACGTTTTGTCGGGTTGCATGTGGAAGTTGGTAAAGATGTGTAAGTTGGTCACATGAGGGTTTTAATCAAAGTTTGCATGTGATTTTGGGTTGTTAACAATCAAAATATTTTATCAGACTTTAATCGGCTAAGTGGATTTGTGTCAGCCCATGTGATTGTGTTTATTATTCAAAGTTCTCGGCCCAAGATCCATAAAGTGATTGAGGTCCAATCAGAATTATCGGCACAATTAAAAAGAAGTTTGTGTTTCCAATGTGTCAGCCATTATTCACCTAACATCATTGGATTTTAAATAGCATTGCATGTGTATTGAGAGGTTCAATAAAGTGATGTTGATAAAAGTGTTTGTCAGCCATGTGAAGCCCAACATTCATAGGTCCAATGAAATCTGATTTGAGAGTTAATGTTGTCGGATCTTATTAAAGAATACATATTCATTAAATTTATGTGATACCGAGAAGGTTTTTTGAGTAAAGAATCGGCCCAATCAACAGTTAAAGCAAAAGTCTCGGCCCAAATCATTTCGGATAGCATATATTTGAAGCCCAATCAATATATGATCAAGTCTTAATGTGCGGCCCAACAGAAGTGAATTGAATTTTTTTCAAGTCATCGGTCAAATTTGTGAAAGCCCATTTGAATCCATTTCATTCCGATCAAGTCCATTCATTCAGTGTCTTCACTCGAACAACATTGAAACAAGTCCACAAATCTTCGACACGAGTCCTAGATCGATCCAATCGTTACACATTTTTATGTACTCTGTCTGTTTAAACTGATTGTTTGTTTTGTTTGTCAGGTATTATTTTACAAGGTGATTCAGGTGATACACGAGGAGAACCAGTTCGCATCAAATCAGTTCGCTTCAAACAGAGATCTTGCTTAAAAGTATATTCTTGTGATTTAGATTGAAAGAGATGACTATTGCTAATGCTTATGATGAAAAATGGGCTGCAAAATACAGAAAAGTCAGGGAAGCTGAAGAGGAAAAATGGAGAAAAATTGAAGAAGAAGAAGAAGAAAGGTTAAAAGCTGAAGCTGAAGCCGAGAAAAAGAAAAGAGCTGAGTTTTTCCAAACGAGAAGAACAGTCAAAGATGTTCCTGAATTTGAAATCAAAGTTGATACTGAAGCAGTCAAAGTTCCTGAAAAGTGTTTGAATTGTGATTCTTTGATCATGCAAAACAACGAGCTGTTACACAACATAAAAAGATTGAAAGAATCTTATGATACTTTGAACAGAGAGATTAACAAGTACACTGATTCGAACAGTGAACAAGCAGTTGCATTGAATACACTCAAAGGAGCTTACATGAGACAACTTGATCACGTCAACTATCACACAGAGAAGTGTGCTGAACTGGAATTGAAGTTGGCAACACAAAAGATTGAAACTGAAAGAGTCAACAATTTATTGAAAAGTTACTCATGTTCTACTTTTGTTGTTGACAGGATTTACCCGATCGTTGAAAGAATGAAAACTTTTGAGGAAGAGAAGACTTTGGAAGAAAAGAAGTCTGAGACAAAAGAAGATGATGAAGTGAAAATTTCTGGTGAGAAACCAAGTGTTGTTTATAACAAATGTCCACCCCCGGTCGAAAATGGATATTTGTCTCGAAATCCAAATTCTGAAAGAGTCAATCAGGCAACTAACTTACAGTGGGAGTCTGTGTCGTCGGATAATTTGCCAGAAAATATTGATGTTACGTTCACATCGTCTGACACTGATCATGAGTCCGAGTTGATTAAACGTGTGGTCGATCAGGTGTTTGATAAAGATGACATAGAGGAGTCAAAACCGGAGTCCAAATCGGAGTCAAAGTCTGGGTCCAACAAGTCAAAGTCAACAATCAAAAGGGACAAACGGGTTTATGAAAAGGAATTTTTGCTATCAAAATCTAATTTGAATGACGAACCAGTCAAAGTAGCATATACTTTGAAAGATTCTGACAAATTATATTCTGATGATATTTTTCCAATAAGAGGTGTTAAACCAGACATGATCAAAAAGGTTTTCAAACTAACAGAAATTAATATTTCTGAAATAAAAGATTTAAATCTTACTGATAAACCTAAAAAATACACCTCAAGAGTGCAACAAAGATTAAACAAGAAAAAGGGTTACAGTTCTGGTTCTGGTATTCATAAAAAACCAAACCATAACTGTAATTTCAAAAAGAAAGGATTAGGATTTAATCAACCGAAAAATTATAAAAATGAAAAAGTTTTTAAACCAAAAACTGTGTTTGTTTCAGGAAAATCTTTAGAAGATGAGAAAAAGCAAGCATTCAGAAAGCAGACAAATCAAGAATTCCTTGCAAAGAAGCAAGAGGAAATGAAGAAGAGTATTGCTCAGAAGAGTACAGAGACGAGAACCTGTTTTCAGTGCAAAACTGCTGGTCATATTGCTAGAAATTTTCCGAAAACTTTCAAACCAAAACAAGAAGTCTCTGGTAAAATGAAAGAAAAAGTTGTTGAGAAAACTGAACTAACAACCAAAAAATTTACAAGCTTTGAAAATTCAACCTTTGAGATTGGTGAATGTTCAAAGAATGTGGTAAAAAGAAAAGAAAATCTGAAAAATCAAAAATGGGTTGTTAAGGGTTCAGGTGATGAATCTGATTCCACAAAATCAGAGGAGCCACGTGTTGAAAAAAGAAAAATTGAGAAATCAGTTCCAAAAGTGGATGATGTGAATTTTTCACCTTTGCGAGCTGAAAATTTTAAGAAGAAAGTTGGAAAAGTTGAAATTTCAAATCAATTTTATTCTGACAAGAAGAAATTTGATGTTGATAAGGCTTTTAACAAAAATGTGAAACATATTTTTGGAAAAATGGTCGATGGTAAGGTCAAAGGAGTTAAAGAATTCTATGCTTCCAAAATGAATGTTTACAAGACTGTTGAAAGTAAAGATGAAGAAGAGGTTGTTACACCCAAGGAAGGTCAGGCTTGGGTGGATATATTTTTCAAAAAGTAAAAACCTGACTTGCCGGAGCTCCCAAGTTGGTAATCGTGGAGCATGAATCGGCATCTTTCATTGTGTATGAAAATTGTTTTTGTATAAGTGTGAATTGCCGGAACTCCCAGGTTGGTAAGTGTGGAGTAGGAATCGGCACCTTGAGAATTTAACCAACAGATGATGTTTGGTTGAAAATGCTTGATTTGATTGATCTTACAAGTGGTAAATCAGGGACATTAAGTTGTATCTGATTTCCTACAAGTGGTTGGTAGACAATATGATGAGTTTATCCCCTAACCTACAAATGGTTAAAATCAATCAACAAAACTAATTTTCCGAAAAAACCATTTGATTAAAACAAACTTAAGTGTTTTGAAATCTAAATGGGAAAATAGTTTGTTGTGAGGGGGAGTTCTGATTGTTTATGCCAAGTGGATGGCGAATTGAGGCAATTCGATATCAGTTGTCACTTTATTGTACAGTTTGGTTTCAATGTTTCTTTAGATGTATTTGTATTTTAGGGGGAGTATATTTTTCAGAAAATCCAAAAACATTAGAAAATTTGAAAAAGCCAAAAACATGATAAAATGAAAAATGAGTTTTTGTTGCATAAAAGAGGAAATGATAGTACATCAGTGGACTGTCACAACACGCTAAAGAAATGGAAAGTTA
The DNA here is from genome assembly GCA_030545235.1 of Helianthus tuberosus. Classification (NCBI taxonomy): domain Eukaryota; kingdom Viridiplantae; phylum Streptophyta; class Magnoliopsida; order Asterales; family Asteraceae; genus Helianthus; species Helianthus tuberosus. The sequence goes on from CM060444.1 coordinate 73,568,281, forward strand.
AAATGTGATAAACTGTCTCACTAAAGATGTGACGGTAGGCTCAGCTAGATTAGTAGATTTGCGATAACGATACAAACATAAATGAAAAAGCCTAGTTCTAAGTGGGAAACATGGTCGAAAGCATAGTACTTAGTTTTGTCCTTCTTGATTGTGTGCCTACTCGGTAATCGCTGATTGTCGAAAGACATAAAACTGGTTAAGTTTGTGAACTTTCACAACTTTGCTAAAAAGTCGCTGTGATTGTGCATTTTATTTTGCAAAGATTTAAACTTGTTTTATTTCTTTATTTTGTTTAAGCATTGGACATCCTCTGCGTATACGTGAGTATCGACCTGGATGTTATTGCCTAAACGTTCTACTTTATTTTCTTTGGTGTTTCGTTTAAGCTTTGGATCACCTCCGCGTATACGTGAGTATCGAACTGGTGGTTAAAGCCTAAACAATTTCAACTTGTTTTATTTTTCTTATTTTGTTTAAACATTGGACTTTCTCTGCGTATACGGAAGTATCGACCTGATTGTTAATGTTTAAACATTCTGCTTTGTTTTCGCACAAATCACAGTTGATAAAAGTTTAAAGGCATTGCTTGAGATAGTGTATTACATGATGAGGGGATATGCTGAGATCGTGGGGTCCATAAGAATTTAGTGCAAATTAATATACCTTATCGTATCGGTAAGCATTTCGAAAGTTTTTAGATTGAGTTTAAGTGGACAACAATATCGTCAATCAATGTGAATCGTTTAGAGCTTAAAATGAAATCAAGCTTAACGGTGTTAGTGATTTGTCTCAAAAACTGATATGATCCTCTTGCACAAACTCACAAAAATATTGTCTGTAAATATTTCTTTATTGCATTTCATTATAGTCAAAAATCCAAAAAGATTTTAGTGTGTTTTAGCATAAATTTTGAAAAAATCCAAAAAGATTTTCGACAATTGATTTTGGAGAGCTAATTTTCAAAATTCCGAGTGCTAAACATGATGAACAAATGGTTTGGGTGAAAGTATTTTAGGATTGTTGAAATGAAATGAGAAAAGGTTTTGCAATAAAAACGTTATTCCTGCAAGTGGTAAATTAGATTTGAAAATTTTATCCACAAATGGTTATCAGAAAATTTATTTTTGGGAAGAGTTTATGCAGGTTGGCCAGGTTTCAATCCAGAGCAGGATGAAAGCTAGGTGTTGAAAGTGAATTCCAGACTACGATTCCGAGCCTAGTGAAAGGGGGAGTCTGAAGACATCGAGAGGGAGTCTGAAGATAGTAGAGCCAGATTCAGATCCTGAAGATTACGAGAAAGAGTAAGAGATCAATTGAGGATGCTTACAATGGAGAATTTTGAAGAAAGTGAACAGACTGATAAAGACTGAAGATGCGAAGACTCGACACTTAAGACTCGTCAACATCTGAGGGGGAGTCTGTTGGTGCATACATCTGTCGTCTTCGTCTTATATCGAGTCTCGGTTTCGTTGCGGATCTGAACAAGCGTGACATCATATATGTGACATCACATATATGACATCACAAGTTTACATAATTACAACATGCATACAAAAGGACAAAAACAGAATGTAGATATATGTTGACCGTTTGAATGTGTTGTTAGTTTGAACTTGTAACCGTTTGAAGGTGAGGTCCGTTTGAAGCGTGACCGTTTGAAGGGTGGCATGTCACCTTCAAACGGACAACTCTAGCCTATATATACCCTTCAAACGTTCATCATTTGTAACTTTTAAAAACTTTCCGGCTTGTGCAACGAAGTGCTGCCGAAGTGTTGTCAGGTTGTAAAACGTCTTATAATCAATCATACAACAGTTTAATGAGTAAATCTAGCTGAATTGCACTCTACACGTCTGTTTCTGCCTTTCGTGTTGAGATAAACTCTTCTGAACGACTCGTTCGGGTCAGAAAACGATCCTACACCTCCAAAGCTGGATCTTCCAGGCGGGAAATATGATCTGCAGCGGTGTTTTCTGCTCCTCTTTTGTCTTTTATTTCAATGTCGAATTCTTGGAGGAGTAGAATCCATCTGATTAAACGTGGTTTAGCATCCTGTTTCTTAAAGAGATATCGAATGGCTGCATGGTCTGTATAAACTATCGTTTTAGAAAGAACAAGATAAGAACGAAATTTATCAAAGGCAAATACTACAGCTAGCAATTCTTTTTCAGTTGTTGTGTAATTTTCTTGTGCATCGTTAAGTGTTTTACTAGCGTAATATATTGGGTGAAAATGCTTATCTTTTCTTTGTCCCAAGATGGCTCCAACTGCAAAGTCACTTGCATCACACATGATTTCGAAAGGTAATTTCCAATCAGGTGCTATCATGATAGGTGCATTGACTAACATTTCTTTTAGTGTGAGAAATGCTTGGTTGCAATCCTTGTCAAAGATGAAAGGAGCATCTTTTTCAAGTAATTTTGTTAGAGGCCTTGAGATTTTTGAAAAGTCTTTGATAAATCGTCTATAATATCCGGCATGTCCTAGGAAACTTCTGATGGCTCGAACGGAGGATGGGGGTGGTAATCGAGAAATAGTGTCTATTTTTGCTCGATCAACCTCCATTCCTTCGCTTGAGATTTTGTGACCGAGTACTATTCCCTCCGTTACCATGAAATGGCATTTTTCCCAATTAAGGGCGAGGTTAGTTTCCTCACATCGGGATAGCATTCGTTCAAGGTTATCGAGGCATTGGTCATATGAATCTCCAAAGATAGAAAAGTCATCCATGAAGACTTCCATAGTCTTTTCTATCATATCATGGAAGATGGCCACCATGCAACGTTGAAAAGTTACGAGGGCATTACATAGACCAAAAGGCATGCGTCAATAAGCAAAAGTTCCATAGGGACATGTGAATGTTGTCTTTTCTTGGTCTTCGGGTGCTATCGAAATTTGAAAGTAACCTGAAAAACCATCTAAGAAACAATAAAATTTATGACCGGATAATCTTTCTAACATTTGATCAATAAAAGGTAAAGGAAAGTGATCTTTCCTTGTTGCCTCATTTAATCGACGATAATCTATACAAACTCTCCATCCTGTGACGATTCTTGTTGGTATTAATTCGTTTTTTCTCGTTAGTGATCACCGTCATACCTCCTTTCTTAGGAACTACTTGAACGGGACTTGCCCAAGGACTATCGGAGATTGGGTAAATGAGTCTGGCGTCAAGTAATTTGATGACTTCATTTTTAACCACTTCTTGGACGTTTGGATTTACTCTACGTTGTGGTTGTATTACTGATTTATAGTCATCATTCACTAAAATTTTGTGCGTGCACATGGAAGGACTTATTCCCTTAATATCTACAAGCTTCCAAGCGATCGCGTTTTTGTTTTTTTTTTCAAAAGTGAGATTAGTTTATCTTTTTCTGCACTAGTTAATTTTGACGAAATAATTACAGGGTAACTTACCATCTTTGTCGAGAAAAGCATATTCCAAACCTTTTGGAAGCTCTTTGAGCTCAAGTGGTGGGTCTTTAGGAGACTCCTTATTTGGTTGCTCATTTTGATCAAGAACCAAAAAGGTTTGTTCTATGGCAACCTCTTCTTCAACAAAGTGGTCGATTTCTTCTCTTGTATCGGGTGGCTCATCTTCATCTTCAATTAGGGGGTCATTATTGCCGAATGGATATTTCATTTGTAGGATCGTGTAACAAACCCGAATCGTGTAACGAACCCGAATGAGTCTATCAGAGGAGTTTTACTTCGTTTCAGGTGCGGAAAACAAGAAACAAAGGTAGACACAGCTTGTTCTTCACTTTAATACTCTTTCTGATTGATTTTACAGCTATTACATCCACAGGATAAACCGGCAGCACTTCGGTACAATATCCTGATTCCCCACCAAATGAAATGATCACTAGCCTATTTATAGAGATTCTGATTCCCCATGAAAGTGCAATGTTCATTTCGTGGGAAATCAACATTTCGTGGGAAATCAACTCTAAAACTCTATTTTCCTGAACTACGTGACTCGATCTAACATATCTAGTGTAAGACTCGATCCAAGACGAAGTCGACAGATGTATGCACTAACATCATTGAACGCTCAAGATCGAAACTTCTTTTGAATGCCCCTAATTGAATGGATAGATTGTTTTTCTTCTGAGTTTTCAAAGCTTCATATGTTTTTACAAAAGGTCGTCCCAATACTAACGGAGCGTCATCAAGGATGACGAAGTCGGTTGGGATTACCATTTGATTTGCTTGCACTAATATATCCTCAACTATTCCCATTGATTTTATTGTTTTCCGATTAGATAGAAAAATGGGTATTTGAAGTGGAGAAAAATCACCAATACTTAATTTTTCAAAAATGTAATTTGGCATTATATTAACACAAAGATCTTTATTAATTGTAATATTACTAATAAAGGAGTTTTGAAAGAAACATGGAACCGGTGTAATGTTAATTTCAAATGGATCATCTTTTATTAGCGTAGTTTGTTCATTTGTTAACTTAATGCTTACTATTTCGTCAATTTTAGTGTTAGTGTTTAACTCTTTTAAAAACTTAGCATGAGTGGGTACTAAACTATGACTTTTGAAAGAAGGTGACAAGAGATTAATTTCTTGAAAATTACACTCTTCTTGAATTTTTACGTATCGGACTCACCTTTTTTATTGTTTACCTCATGTGTCGGTTTTTCACTTACTTGTTCTTCCATTTTTACATTTTCAACTATCTCTTCTTTATTACAAGTTAATTCTTCCCTTGCGCGGGACTCCTTTTCCCTTACGCGGGATTCTTTTATGCAGCGCTCGATAGTTTTAATGTATTCTATTATCTTATCGGTTATGTGGGTGATAGAATTAGGATCTTGATCTTCAATGCTTGAATCCGGAAGTTCAATCCTTGGTTCCTCATAATACTCATATGAAGTAGATGGTTCATACCATTGTTCCTCATTATAAGTATATGATGGACAAGGGTCGTAACTTGGTTCTTCATAGTACTCATACGAGGCGGGTTGTTCATGCCATGGCTCCTCATAGTAAGCATATGAAGGTGGAGGCTCATATCTTGGTTCCTCAAAGTATGAGTATGAAGGCTCATACCATGGTTCATCAAAATATGAGTATGAGGGAGAAGGTTCATACCTTGGCTCTTCATAGGATGTGTAGGAAGTTGATGGCTAGTACATAGGCTCCTCATAGTATGTGTACGAAGGGGATGGTTCAAAGAGATCATAATATTGTACCGAATGAGGGTTGCCACAAATAGTACAATACGCTTCTCAATAATCATCCTCCTCATAGTGGTAGTTGTAACCTCCTGAGTATTGATCCATAAGAATCACTCAGCAGATCACAACGGAGTCTAGGGACCAAAAAAACAAAAATAAAAACGGAAACAGAGGCTGGACACGGCCCCGTGTTCAGTTAGCACGGCCCCGTGTTCAGGTTCTGTATCTGGGCGTTTTTTAAAAATGTGACTGGTTTTGTGCAGCACGGGGGCATGTTCAGCGAACACGGCCCCGTGTTCAGACTCTGTATCTGGGAGTTTTGTAAAAAAATGCAGCACGGCCCCATGTTCAGTCTACTGTAATGCAAAAACTAACTAAAATGAAAAAGATATGCGCGCGGTTTTGAAAAGGTTTTGAAAAACTAATTAGACCATCGATTTTAAGCTTTCTTAAAATCATTGTGTCCCCGGCAACGGCTCCAAAAACTTGATGTGCGTTAGGTGTGATATATTTTTATTAATATTTTAAGCCCTTTTTAACACTTTAGTCAAGTTTTAAATTTATAAAACACGATATTCTACTAACACTAAACACACATATGGGCAAGTGCACCCATCGTGAGCGTAGTAAAGCATTGGTAAGATACCGAGGTCGTCCAAGGACACACGAGCTTTTAGTACCGGTTTATCCTCAACGTCTAATCAAATCAAATCAAAAGTTTAGAAAAGGTTTTAAACATGAAAATAAAAACTAAAAATGCTGAAAATACAAATAAAATAAAAACAGATAGACAAGATGAATCACTTGGATCCAACTCGCTTTTAATGTATCCTTTGATGATTTTCGCACTTTCGGACTTTTTAAGAGATTATCTTAGTTATAGTAGTAGGCCTCTCTCTTGAAGGTGACGTTACCCTCAACCTAGTAGTTTGAGTCAGCAAGGATACAATCCTAAAGGGTCGGAATATTGAAAGATAATTAATTAAGTTATTAATGCGTAATGTGGTAGGCCCTCCTTTTGAAGGCGACGTTACCCTCGGCTAAGTGGTTTGAGTCAGCAAGGATACAATCCCAAGTAGCCGGGTTAATGTATTAATAGTAGTTTACATATGAGGGGATCAAGCCATTCGCACCCCCGCCATCCAATACCAGTGGCTATTGAAGGATGTCCTAGTAAGCTTGACCCAGGTCCTTGCAGGATCTATACAGTGAACAAGGCAAGAACTTACCAAACCATTCCCTTAACCCCCGACTAGGTAGCCAACATATCTCTATATAGACCGTAGAGATATGAATGGTGTAAATCTTTTATTTTATATAGACAGTAAAATAACGTCAAGACACCAGGGACAAATGATAAGGAAGTTTCACATTCAACATAAGAAACAAGTTATTAAAGTCATTGATACAAAATCAAATAAAAAGTGCGAAAAGATTAAAAATCAAAAGTATTACATTAAATAATTTTCTTCACCAAGTGATGTAAGAGACTTAGGCAAACATGGCCTTTGATTGTCAAGAACTCTTACTATCAATCTTGGATCCCGAGACTACTACACACACTCTAAGATGGATGATGGATGATGGATGATGGTGGTGGATGTGGGTGTTGTGATGGTGGTGGAGTGTGGGTGAAGTGGGAGAGATGTGGTTTTCCAAGGGATGCCTTTGAAGTGAACCAAGCACCCCTATTTATAGCCTGCACAGAAGCCCGGACACGGCCCCGTGTCCATTGGCCACGGCCCCGTGTCCATCCTCTTTCTCTTTCTTCATTAATTACAATTTGTCTGCATTAGCTCCACACGCCCCCGTGTTCGCTGGGCACGACCCCGTGTGTAGAAGCGTATCTTTACTATCAAGATTTGCTGGATTCTGCGAATCTTAGCGTTGACCACGGCCCGTGTTGAGCTGGGCACGCCCCCATGCTGGGAATAGAAGCTTCTAAGGCTTTGTCTTTTCTGCAGACTTCTGGCCACGCCCCCGTGTCCGCTGGGCACTGGGCCATGGTCAGCCTTCTGTTTCTTTGTTTTTGCTTGGGAAGATGCTGTCGAGGGGCCGAGCATGCCACGTTTATTCCTTTTCTTTGTATTTAAGTTAGATTTGGCTGCATATTTGTTCCTTTTGTTCAATTAAGCTCATTTGGTCCTGAAAATACAAAAGGAAGACAAAAGCACACTTTTTCCAACATTAGTACTAAAAATGTCACACCCCCAAAATCCACAAGCGGAGTATCACCGCAGGAGGTGTGACATACCAGGATCTAGCCACCAATCACATTGAACTTATAAAGATAAAATAAAACTTTCATTTATTTAATATAAGTGTTACAATACAAGAGTTATTATCCAGCGGAAGCATATTACAATTTGTTATGAGTTTCATAAAACAGGTGTATAAAAACCATCAGGCTTGTCTTGTGATTCCTTGTAACTTGACCCATGACCACTCCAGCATCCCAAACAGCAAGTTCCAACAACATGTACCTAAAGACCTGCAAGGCATGTAACAACGAGTCAACAACAAAGTTGAGCGAGTTCACAGTTGCTTGTCCGTTTTATAGTTGTTCCAAAAACCACGAGTTATTTCAAAACCATAAGTTATCCAGTTCATTGTTTCCCAAACCATAACCAGTGGGGGCTACCCCATGTTGTAAACCACTTATAGGTTGTCATCCTTCCCAACCGAGGACGGAGGTACGTACTCTACCCAACCGAGAATACGCAGGTTAAAACTGGTCGTCCTTCCCAACCGAGGACGAATGTACGTACTCTACCCAACCGAGAATACGCAGGTTAAATGTAGTCGTCCTTCCCAACCGAGGACGGAGGTACGTACTCTACCCAACCGAGAATACGCAGGTTAAATGTAGTCGTCCTTCCCAACCGAGGACGGAGATAAATATTATGTTAGAGGTGAATATGTAGGTTTCGTTTTAGCTTCTTAACCCATTCCCAACCCACCGGGAATCCCATGCCTTATAAAAGTGTGAACTCACCTTGGTTTGCTCGGCATGACTAGTTAGCTAACGGTCAGGTTTGGTCAATCACGTCCTATTATGATCACCATTTAGTTCATTATTGGTTTTAAATAAAGCACAAAGTTCCTACACGCATCTATCACATAATACGCACCCACTTTAACAGTTCACGCCCATATAACATCCCATCTATAACCATTCTAAAGCAAGCATACGATATTGCACACAACACTTTCATTGACACATAATACCTTATATCATCCTCAGATAACATACCCGATATTTAGACACGCAAACTACTACTTATGTTGTTTCAGCTTTAATATCCAAATCTGGGCTGTTTTCGGGCATTTTAATAAAATAGTTAACTTATTCCAAAAATTCCCAAATTTTTACAGAATGTTTTAAACGATTCAAATATTATAGTGCCAAAATATCGGGATCCAATTCATCACCAATTATTTTATAAAATTCATTTACCGGGCTTCAATCAGATTCGTCACTTTCTGACTGCTGTCCACGGAAAAATTCATCTAAAATTCATCGTAAGTCCGAGTGATGAAATTCCAGTTGGAGAATTACAACGACATCAGTGGCCATCTACAGTACAAATTTCATGACATAATTTTACAAATATTTCAAGTTATGACGGAAAACATAACACACATTTTCTGCAGTAAAAACGCCGCTTTTGCTGCTATACAAAACGGACCTTTAAAAATAGAAAACGACCTCAAAAAAATATGATTCCAGTGCCATTTGATTCGTTTTTCGAAAACATATAATTTAGACTTCATAAAATTAATTTTTCGATTTATAACTGTCCGTTTACAGCCAACTGAAGTTGGCTGAATTCGTTGGACAGATTTCCTATTTTCGTTTCCCAATCCCGCAAACAATAACTAGCGAACCCGAGACATAAAAACATTAATCACAGCAGGTTTTTATCACAATTTAGACCATGTAGCAACTACTTTGTCATCAACCATCAAGTTAAACCCATAAACATCACCCGAGCGACATACCCGAACCCGTAGTCGACCTAAACCTCCTATACACGAGATCCTTAGCAACTATTACCACAAGTATCATCAATTTGTCAAGAACATCAAGTAACGCCAGAAGTGCGGCCATGATAACACGTTTAACAAGATTATACTAAAAAAACAAGTTACCGAGTGTAAGAGATGATGAGGATCGCTAGGGTTTGATGACCAAAAGCTTGAGTCTTGATTCCTTGTGTTTCCTTGATTCGTAAGCAGATGTGGAGAGGCAGAAATTGTGGGATCGCAAGTGTAGGGATTTAGGGTTGAGGAGTTATGAACATCATGTTGTTTAAATAATATGGGAGGATGTGGTTTAAGGTAAAGTGGGCAGAATTAAAAAAGTCTTAGGCTGGAACTTTGGGCTAGGCAAAATACCCATATTAGCCAAAAACATATAAAGGGTTGTGAGGGTGTTGGGCCCCAAAACAAAGAACTCAACAAAAAGATTGGGTAGCAACGATTTGCTGTGAATAATTATTCAAATGTATTATATATATGTTTATATCATCAACTAATATCAATGAAATATGTTTGCTGTTGATTTTTTTTTTTTTTTTTTGTATACACAATCAACAAATAGCAATATCCATGCTAAGGTTTGGGCCTCAAAAGTTTTGAGCTACGCGAATGAGTTGGGTCGACAAGCGAGATAGGTGTTTTGGTTCGAACGGTTTGAGTCGGTTCAAAACGATATGGATTTGGTTTCGACTACACGTTTACACACTATAATTTAGACAAATATATAATTAATTTGTAAGGCTGAAACGAATGTTTTTTTTATTACCTCGAGGTTACGAGTTGTCACATCATCCCCAAGTAGAAAGAAATTTTGTCCCGAAATTTAGTACACAGTCACTGGAGAAGCTAGTTGTGTTGAGCGTTTTCCTGGGGTATCACATCCTCCCCCCGTTGGTTTGGAATTTCGTCCCGAAATTCCTAAGTAGCTTCTGTATTGGACTCACCTTTCACAACAACTGAGGGTATATGTGTTTTATCTAGTTCTCCCGTTCCCAGGCGAACATCTGGGCCATGACGGGAGTTCCAACGAGCTCGAACAAGGGGTATCCTGGTACGTTTGAGGGTCTTGATCTCCCGGTCCATAATTTCCACCGGTTCCTCGACGAAACGTAACTGGTCATCGATAGTGAGTTCCTTGAAAAGAACAATGAGGGTCTCATCTGACAGACACTTCTTCAGATTTGACACGTGGAATACGTTGTGAACTCCACTGAGTTCTTCGGGTAGGTTCAGTTTGTAGGCCACCTTGCCTATTTTCTCTATGATTTCGAAAGGTCCTACATATCGTGGGTTGAGTTTGTCTCGTTTACCAAAACGAACTACACCTTTCCAGGGTGAGACCTTAAGTAGCACTCGATCCCCAACCTGGAACTCGAGTGGTTTCCTTCGCTTATCAGCGTAGCTTTTCTGACGGTCACGAGCCGCCGCCATTCGTTGTCGTATCTGAGTAATCTTCTCTGTTGTGTCTACGACGAGTTCTGGGCCAGTGATCTGGTAGTCGCCAATCTCTGCCCAACAAAGAGGTGATCGGCACTTACGTCCATACAATGCCTCAAACAGAGCAGCATGGATACTGGTGTGGTAACTGTTGTCATACGAAAATTCCACCAAAGGTAGATGCCGCTCCCGGCCGTTACCAAAGTCGATTACACATGCTCGAAGCATGTCTTCAAGGGGTTTGGATGATGCGTTCTGTCTGCCCATCCGTCCGTGGATGATATGCTGTGCTCATGACTAGACGTGAGCCAAAGGATTTGTGTATTGCTTGCCACAAATCAGATGCAAGTCGTGGGTCGCGATCAGAGATAATGGAGGTTGGCACCTCGTGCCTAGCAACCACTTCTTTCAGGTAGATGACTGTGAGTGTAGAAGACTTATCCGTTTCCTTGGTGGCTAGAAAGTGTGCTGGTTACGTGAGACAATCAACGATCATCCAGGTGATATTGTTTCCGTTTCGAGTTGTAAGTAGACTAACGACCAAATTGTGACACCCGTTCTTATAAATCAAGGTTTAACGTATATTTTGGGAAAATAATCATGTAATTAATGATTAGATATACATCGGAAATACGGGTTTCTTAAAAATTTTACAAATTATAATTTATTCTACATAACGTGATCGAAATTCGTTGTTTAAGATTTACAACGTGGCAAAGTGCGGAAGCGTGTATATTTATCGTGTTCGGTTCTTCGTTGAGCTTGATCGTCTTTCGGCATCCAAAATGTACCTACATTTCATAAACATGAAATGCTTTAGTCATACGGAGATTAAAATGTGTCTAAACGAGTCCGGGAAGCGAAACTTGATAAAAAAAATACAATTTTGATCAAGGCCCACCGTAAATTACGGTGGGTACCGTAATTTACGGTATCCCCTGAAACATTATTCTTCCACCGTAAATCAGAAACAAACCACCGTAACATTTTTAATCCCCACCGTAATTTACGGTACCACCGTAAATTACGGTGGACTCTGCATCAGCTTCTTCCATTTTGCCGTTTTTGACACGAAATCTTTCGTATCTTTCAAACCGCTTATCCGTTTGACCTACCGTTTCTTCCTACATGATTGTAATTTAATTCTCCATCATATGGAGTTAAAACCCGACTTCCGGAATAACAAATCTATAGAGTTGTAAGCTTTCGGCTTAAACTAGAATTTACCCATTTGGACCCATTAATGTATTTATCAAACAAACTTATTTGTTTGGTCCCAAATTCTCGTGAATCTCCTAATTTCTATATCGTCTATCATATTTGGCTCAAACCACGGGTTTCCTGCGCATTTTAAACCCGCTTATACTCAAGTACTTAATTTGACCCGTTAAGGTCATTTAAGCAACTTTTACGCATAACTCACACCCATTTCTTTCTAGCATTTTATTTCCACATTAGTTATCAAGTGACCTTCCATCACATCTATATTTGTGATGGTTTTAATGTGACGATCTATCTAATCCGAGTTTTACCCTTCGCATTATCAATTTACGGCAAAGACTCATATAGAGTCTTTTGACCAAGGATTTACATCTTACGCTATTAGACTTATTCTAAGTATTAACTTGATTATAAAACTCATTTTCAAGCAACTTCTAAGAGTTGTTTGCTTAATTGTGCTTACAAGGGCGTTTTGGTCATTTTTAACCCTTCTTTTACAACGAAGGGCTTGCTTAAGCCATGTACGCCCAAAATCTCGTTTTTAACCGAATCTTATTTTCAAGACACTCTGTCTATAATTTAAATCCTTCGGTTTACCTTTTAAGGTAACCGAATGTTTCTTTTTACTTTGCCTAAATCTCATCGATCTCCGAGTCCTAAATGAGGAGTTGATCTATTATACATACCTGGCCCACGGTCAACTTATTAACCCGGTTTAATACCTTGCTTTATATTCGCTAATTTAGAACGATACGAATATCCATTGGATATCTATTCCTGTAAGCATATAACTCGACAAAAGAATCATTAGTCAATATTGTCAAAAGGTGATGTCTACACCTTTTGACCCGTTTGGCCAAAATGGTCGTTTATCTATGCGAGATGATATTTATTATCATCCCATCTACATGACTCGTTCCGTTTAACATCGTACGGTCATTTTACTTATAAACCGTTTATTGCTTTCGACATAATATGACCAAATTATCGATTTACTTCTTTTTAACCATTATTATGGTTTCTTTCATCTTTGATTTTCTTGTTCCGTTCGACTACACGACGGAACATCATATTTCAATTGTTTAGATATCTCATTCATAACTTATATGATAAGAAAATATTCCACAATGTAAGACTAGTGTAAGCTATACTTACCTTGCATCCGAATTACGTTTTTCCTTCATACTTGCTTCGTTTGACCCGCTTCCTTTCCAAGCCTCCACCTAGCTTGTCAAGCGTCAAACTATCATCATAATTCGTAAGACGGTTATATTAGTCATCATTAATTATGACTATTCCATCTTACCTATTTTCTATCACAATTACCATTCGATCTTATTAATGGTCGGTTTGACTATTTAAAAGTCAAATCATCAATTAACACATATGATTGCACTATCAAGTTCACAAGACTCAATTAGGCACATTATCAACACTTAGTTCTCATTTAGGCATTTTAACAAACACCTAATGTGCATAATTCTACATATTTACTAACTAGTTCCTAACTAGTTATTTTTACCAAGATTAACATCAAAATTCAAACTTTCATGTCTAGTGTTCATGAACTACACTTAGTACTAGTATCATAACATCAATATTCATCAATTTAACACTCTAATTCAAGTGTTCATCTTCTTGTCATAAAACCCACTTAGCACACATATGGGTAATCATCAAATTTCTATTTTTCAACACTAGTTTATCAAATTATTAACTAGGGTTGTTCCTAAACATGGATTTCATCACAATAACGCTCATAGATTCAACATGTCACACCCCCAAAAATCCACCCGCGGAGTACTACCGCTTGGAGGCGTGACTGACCAGGATCCAGCCACCAATCATATTGAACATGCGAGTTAAAAGATATAAAGTTTAACCAATACAATTGGTGTCCAAACAAACACATAGTTAAGTTGCAAGCGGAAGCATAAGTCTTAAAACAAAACATAAGTTTAATTGTTTCATAGTTTAACATGGCACACAGTCGTCCATGTCCCACAACGATCCTCCTCCATGCAAGCTCCAGCTTAAGAACCTAAGGACCTGCAAAGCATGTAGTAACGAGTCAACAACAAGTTGAGTGAGTTCACGGTTGGGTGTTCGTTTTAAGTTGTTTCGAAAATAGTTTCCTTTAGCTGGCATCCTGCCGTGGGGGTTACCCCATAGTTAAAAACGTGACTTGTTTATTCTCGGTTACTCTGGCAATCCTGCCGTGGGGGCTACCCCGTGTTAGTTATCTGGCATTTCGGCCGTGGGGGCTACCCCATGTATACACTAGACTCGTTACCATATCGACTGCTGACTGTAGTCATGTTTAAGTGCCCTGAAACTGTCAATGTCTATCATCATTGACGTGCCCCAGATCCATTAGTTCACGCCCGTCCTCTGCGGCACGGTGTGAGGTTTGTCAGACCTAAATAGCGCTATCTAACTAATGACCCGCTCGCCATTGGCCCGGCGATTAAGTCGATATAAAAATGAGGGACTTCGTGATAGAGTTTTGGTCTAGTACGAGTTATCTGTCCGTGAGGACGAGGAATTACATTCCTGAACCTTTGCTGTCCTACCCAAGGAGGACGAGGAACCCAGTTCCTTAACCCCAATTCCCGACCCCTGGGAATCCCATGCTTTGTAGAGGGTGTGAACTCACCTTGGTTTGCTCGGTAGAAAACACAGAAAAGTCAAACAAGCAACGTTGAGGCTACTCACGTCCTATCATAGTTGTATCATACAATCAGGTTCGTATTTAAGTAGTGCACGTATATTCTACACGTATGCTAGCACGTTGCATGCAGTTCATCGACATTCACATTCAACAGTAATACATCAGGTCTGTACACTAGGCCCAAGAGTCCGGCCCAATCAAATAAGCCCATAATTAAACAAGTCCAACAGTGTGTACCCGCATATGATCCCGAGTCGCAACTAGGCGTTTGCGACTCGCAACCGGAGTCGCAACCATGGTTTCGGCCCATGCTGTTTTGGTTACGAGTCGCAACCGGACTCGCAACCGTGGTTTCGGGTCACAAAGTTGGTGTGCTGATCCGGTGTGGTTTCGAGTCGCAACCAGGTGTTTGCGACTCGCAACCGGTGTCGCAACTGGGCGGTTTCGACTCATCATGCATGGTTTCGAGTCGCAACCAATGGTTTCGGTTGGACAACTACTGATTCGGAACAGTGTACTATTCTGATTTCATGTAACAGTTTGTACTATCCAACCAAATTCCTTAAACATGTTCCTTGTCTAGCAATTTACTAAAAATGGATCAAACAAATCAGGATTCAAATATTCAACCATGTTCTTATGATATTCAACCATGTTCTTCATACATTCATCCTGTTCATCATCATTCAAATGTTCAAGTAACTCATCTTCATTCATATGAACCTAAGTCTAACAAGAATCATGAACAACTTATCAACAATCACCCTAGTTGGCAAACTTTCGGTTCTTAACACAAGAATACACAATCCGATTTATATGAACATCAACAACTAGTGCTTTAGACTACATTTAAACACAAAACATCATGAGTTCATTAAGCCACATATCCGAAATCAAGCATATGCATCCTAGATGAACAACAACAATCTTAACAAGTAAACATGGTATCAAATCATCATCATCAACCGAAAATCATACATCATTATCAACTCAAAACACCATACACATCCGGTTCACAAATATCATCACACATACACTACACTAGTTAAGTTCTATCATTCATACCATTATTAAACAACAATAAACATCATAATTTCACTAACAAACATCATAAACACTAACCGGTTGTGAGGTGGTGAAAGATGAAGCTTTGTTTGGTGTGAATAAGCAAAACCCGAGAATCCCTTTGGTGGTCGGTTGGTTGAATCCGAGATGAAGGAGGAGAAGTATGATGTTGAAGCTTAGGGTTTAGTGGTTTGTAGAGAGTGTAGAGGAGTATGTGTGGATTGTCCAAGAATGGCAAGGTTAGCATTACTAATGGTTATATACTTGTCCACAAGGTGCACCCTAATGGGCTTCGAAATGGGCTAGATGTGTATGTGTGGCCCAACCGGCCCATGAGTGGCGTGATGTTTACTCGAGACCACATGGTCTCGAGTCGGGTCCTAGTTGTTTCGGTTCCTAGACATACTCGCATACATACGATCACAACATACACATAACATGACACATGATCATATAAGTTCACATAAATCATTCATTAATTCATCAAATCAGTTAGTCACTAATCGTTCAAGCATACAACGAAAGGTTCTGAATTTCGAGTTGTCACATCATCCCCAAGTTGAAAGAAATTTCGTCCCGAAATTTGATAGGCACTCACTGAGGAAGCTAGTTAAGTTGTATGGTTTTCCCGGTTTTCCTGGGGTGTCACATCCACCCCCCGTTGATCTGGAATTTCGTCCCGAAATTCCGTAGCTTCGGCCTCAGTAGTGGGTGTACTGTTTGCGAACAGTTGGGGATACTTTTGTTTCATCTGATCTTCGCGCTCCCAGGTGAACTCTGGGCCGCGACGTGAGTTCCAACGAACTCGAACGAGAGGTATCCTAGTGCTCTTGAGGACCTTAACATCCCGGTCCGTGATCTCGACTGGTTCCTCGACGAATCGTAACTGCTCGTCGATCGTGAGTTCCTTCAAAGGAACTACGTGGGTCTCATCTGACGGACACTTCTTCAGATTCGACACGTGAAAAACGTTGTGAACTGCACCGAGTTCCGCTGGTAAGTTTAGTCTGTAGGCCACCCTGCCTATTTTCTCAATGACCTCGAAAGGTCCAACGTATCGTGGGTTAAGTTTACCGCGTTTACCAAAGCGAACCACACCCCTCCAGGGTGAAACTTTGAGTAGTACCCGCTCCCCAACCTGGAGCTCAAGTGGTTTCCTGCCCATGTCGGCGTAAACTTTCTGACGTTCGCGAGCGGCCGTCATGCGTTTTCGTATCTGAGCGATTTGCTCGGTTGTATCTACCACATATTCTGGACCAGTGATCTGACTTTCTCCCACCTCTGCCCAGCAAAGAGGAGACCGGCATTTACGTCCGTACAATGCCTCAAACGGAGCAGCTCCAATGCTGGTGTGGTAGCTGTTATTGTACGAGAATTCCACAAGTGGCAGATGCTTTTCCCAGTGGTTGCCAAAGTCGATTACACATGCACGAAGCATGTCTTCTAAGGTTTGAATAGTGCGCTCGGACTGCCCGTCCGTCTGAGGATGGTACGCTGTGCTCATGTCCAGTCGTGAGCCGAAGGATTTGTGCATTGCTTGCCACAGCTCAGAAGTAAAACGTGCATCTCGATCTGAGATAATGGAGGTGGGCACCCCGTGCCTCGAAACAACTTCCTTGAGGTATATTTCTGCAAGAGTGGAGAACTTATCCGTTTCCTTGATGGCTAGGAAGTGTGCAGATTTTGTGAGTCGATCCACGATCACCCAAATAGTATCGTTCCCGCGCTGGGATCTAGGTAGGCCAGTAACAAAATCCATGGAAATTTGCTCCCATTTCCATTGAGGTATCTCTGGTTGTTGGAGCAGGCCTGATGGTTTCTGGTATTCCGACTTGACCCTTGCACAAGTCAAGCACTTGCTGACGTAGGTCGCTATGTGGGCCTTCATGCTAGGCCACCAGTACGTAGTTTTGATGTCGTGGTACATTTTATCCGATCCAGGATGTACCGAGTAGCGAGACTTGTGTGCTTCATCCATCACAAGCTCTCGTAGGTTGCCATAGAGTGGGACCCAAACGCGTCCCGTTACGTAGTAAGCACCGTCTTCCTTCTGTTCTAATCGTTGCCTTGATCCGCGTAGGGCTTCAGCCCTGACGTTTTCTGGTTTCAGTGCTTCTATCTGGGCTGCTCGTATCTGGGAGGGAAGACTAGAATGGATCGTGAGTTGTAAAGCTCGTACGCGCTTAGGCGTAGTGTCCTTCCGACTGAGGGCGTCAGCCACAACATTGGCTTTGCCCGAGTGATATCTGATCGCGCACTCGTAGTCACTTAACAACTCGACCCATCGTCGTTGCCGCATATTCAGTTCCTTCTGCTTGAAGATGTGCTCGAGGCTCCTGTGGTCGGTGTAGATGGCGCACTTGGTACCATACAGGTAATGCCGCCATAACTTAAGTGCAAAAACAACAGCTCCCAGCTCGAGGTCGTGCGTCGTGTAGTTCTTTTCATGAACCTTGAGTTGGCGTGAGGCGTAGGCTATAACTTTATCTCGTTGCATCAACACGCAACCAAGACCTTGAATTGATGCGTCGCAATAAACCACAAAGTCGTCTGTGCCTTCCGGCAAGGAAAGGATAGGTGCGCTACAAAGTCTATCCTTTAGGTGCTGAAATGCCAACTCCTGTGCGTTTCCCCAGCGATAAACAACGCCCTTCTGCGTTAGCGAGGTGAGAGGCTGTGCAATCTTAGAAAAATCCTTTATGAATCTCCGGTAGTATCCCGCCAAACCCAAGAATTGGCGAATTTCCTTTGGTGTACGAGGCGCAGGCCAGTTCTTTATCGAGTCTACCTTGGATGGATCAACATGAATCCCATCCTTGTTTACCACGTGGCCTAGGAAATGGGCTTCTCGAAGCCAGAAGTCGCATTTCGAGAACTTTGCATAAAGCTGTTCTGTTCGAAGGAGTTCCAGAATAAGTCGCAGATGTTGCTCGTGTTCCTCCCGACTCTTGGAATAGATCAGGATGTCGTCGATGAAGACTATAACGAACTTGTCCAGGTAAGGCTTGCACACTCGATTCATCAAGTCCATGAAAACCGCAGGTGCATTTGTCATCCCAAAAGGCATGACCAAAAACTCATAGTGCCCGTATCGGGTTCTAAAAGCTGTCTTGGAGACGTCCTCTTCCCGGACTCTCAGTTGGTGATAACCCGATCTCAAATCAATCTTCGAATAGTAGCTCGATCCTTGCAGCTGGTCGAATAAGTCGTCGATACGCGGTAGCGGATAACGGTTCTTCACCGTCACCTTGTTGAGTTCCCGGTAGTCGATGCACATCCTAAAAGTACCGTCTTTCTTCTTCACAAATAGCACTGGAGCTCCCCAGGGCGATGAGCTAGGACGAATAAAACCCTTATCCAGGAGCTCTTGTAGTTGCGTGGAGAGTTCTTTCAACTCTGATGGAGCCAATCGATAAGGTGCACGAGCTATGGGCGCAGCTCCAGGAGCTAGTTCAATCTGAAACTCGACTTGGCGATGAGCCGGGAGACCAGGTAATTCCTCTGGAAATACCTCTGGATAATCGCGTACAACTGGGAAATCTTCTATCTTCTTCTCTTTCTCCGTGGTGTCAGTAATAAGAGCCAAAATAGCAGTGTGGCCCTTTCGCAAGTACTTTTGGGCCTTAAGGAGAGAAATGACGTTCTCAACAGCACTCCTCTTGTCGCCATGAATCATAAGAGGTTCACCATCGGGACCTGGAATACGGACAACCTTCTCGTTGCAAAGAATCTCTGCTCTGTGTTGGGATAACCAATCCATCCCAATGACAACGTCGAAACTACCCAAGACAATAGGAATGAGGTCGATAGAGAAGGTCTGGTCAGCGAGAATGAGTTTACAACCCTTGACTACGTGTGTGGCTTCTAAACTCTTACCATTTGCTAGCTCTACGGTGTGCTTGATGTTCAAAGGTGTTGGAATACGCTTAAGCATTCGACTAACTTCTAGTGACATGTAGCTAGTATCGGCACCCGAATCAAATAAAACTGAAACGTAAAAGTCGTCGAGAAGGAACTTACCCGCCACAACATTGGGGTCGTTCCTTGCTTCACCTTGGCCGATCACAAACATTCGCCCCCTGGCGCCATTGTTGTTGTTGTTCCCATTGTTACCATTCCCCTGATTGTTGTTATTGTTGTTGTTGTTGTTCTGGTTCCTGTTCAGTTGGGGACAATCTCTCTTGAAGTGTCCCTCAGCTCCACACTGAAAGCACCCTTTGTTATCACCCTGTTGCTGTTGCTGGCGCTGGTTCTGTTGAGCTTGCTGGCGATTCTGGTTGGCGGGGTATAAGCTCCTGCAATCCTTTGCAGCGTGACCAGGCTTGTTGCACCGATGACAGTTGCCCCTGGTGCATGGCCCGCTGTGGTGCAGGCTGCAGCGATTGCATTTGGGATGATTTCCTTTGTATCCACCACCGGACGATTGCTGATTAGGGCTCTTGTAGTCCTCAGTCTTTCTCTGCTGAGACTGGGACTGAACAGAAGTTGAACCCTTACTTGAAGTTCCATCCCATTTCCGTTTGTTGTCACTAGAGGTACCAGTAGTAGTTGCAGCGCCAATGCGTTTTGGTAACTTGTTCTGCTCCACCGCTTGATCCGTGAGACGGTGAGCCAACTGAACGGCTTGCTGGTAGGTAGCGAGGTTCGCTGAAGTCACATGACTTTGGATTTCTGGCACTAAGCCCTGAAGAAACAGTTCGATGCGTTTGATGGGAGGATCCACCATAGTAGGGCACAGAATTGCCAGTTCGTTCGACCTTTTCACGTAAGCCTCAATTTCGGACCCAGTCATCTTGAGGTTGAAGAACTCCACCTCGAGTTTGTGAATCTCATCACGACTGCAGTATTCTTCTTTGATCATTTCCTTGAAAGTTTCCCATGGGGTGGCGTTGGCAGCAACCAACCCTAGCATTTGAACTTGAGCGTTCCACCATGTGAGGGCTAAACCCTCGAGAGTACCAGTAGCGTACTTCACCCTGCGCGCCTCAGGGCATTCACACATTTCGAACACAGATTCTAGTTTCTCAAACCAATGTAGGAGACCTACTGCTCCTTCAGTGCCGCTAAAAGTAGTTGGTCGGCAGTCCATGAAAGTCTTAAAAGTGCACACGGGTGGCTGAACATGCTGACCTATCGTAGGTGAAAGAAAAGACAGAGTTTAACACAAAGGTTGGTTCACGAGAGTAGGATCCTAAAGATCCTAGAATGAGTTCGGACTGCAGGATATACCTCCTGCGTGTGCAGCTGCAAGTGCTGCGGCAACTCGTTCGTTGATCAAAGCCGTCAACTGGGCTTGTGTCATGTTAACGCGTCCAGACATGATCTTCATACCAAGAAGAACGTGAGTGAGAGGGGTTCGCGAAAGTATGATGTCAGAAGTGAGTAGGTGCACACGTGTTCAAGCAACAGTAGTTACACTAACCAAGCATACCATAAGCAATGTACTATGTAACTAACAAGTAGGCAATGTATACACAGATCATATCACCTAGAATGTCGAGCCTTGCATGTGGAGTGAAGCATCGTTGTGGACCGTTGAGCACTGTACAGGTTATAATCTGTCACACCCCCAAAAATCCACCCGCGGAGTACTACCGCTTGGAGGCGTGACTGACCAGGATCCAGCCACCAATCATATTGAACATGCGAGTTAAAAGATATAAAGTTTAACCAATACAATTGGTGTCCAAACAAACACATAGTTAAGTTGCAAGCGGAAGCATAAGTCTTAAAACAAAACATAAGTTTAATTGTTTCATAGTTTAACATGGCACACAGTCGTCCATGTCCCACAACGATCCTCCTCCATGCAAGCTCCAGCTTAAGAACCTAAGGACCTGCAAAGCATGTAGTAACGAGTCAACAACAAGTTGAGTGAGTTCACGGTTGGGTGTTCGTTTTAAGTTGTTTCGAAAATAGTTTCCTTTAGCTGGCATCCTGCCGTGGGGGTTACCCCATAGTTAAAAACGTGACTTGTTTATTCTCGGTTACTCTGGCAATCCTGCCGTGGGGGCTACCCCGTGTTAGTTATCTGGCATTTCGGCCGTGGGGGCTACCCCATGTATACACTAGACTCGTTACCATATCGACTGCTGACTGTAGTCATGTTTAAGTGCCCTGAAACTGTCAATGTCTATCATCATTGACGTGCCCCAGATCCATTAGTTCACGCCCGTCCTCTGCGGCACGGTGTGAGGTTTGTCAGACCTAAATAGCGCTATCTAACTAATGACCCGCTCGCCATTGGCCCGGCGATTAAGTCGATATAAAAATGAGGGACTTCGTGATAGAGTTTTGGTCTAGTACGAGTTATCTGTCCGTGAGGACGAGGAATTACATTCCTGAACCTTTGCTGTCCTACCCAAGGAGGACGAGGAACCCAGTTCCTTAACCCCAATTCCCGACCCCTGGGAATCCCATGCTTTGTAGAGGGTGTGAACTCACCTTGGTTTGCTCGGTAGAAAACACAGAAAAGTCAAACAAGCAACGTTGAGGCTACTCACGTCCTATCATAGTTGTATCATACAATCAGGTTCGTATTTAAGTAGTGCACGTATATTCTACACGTATGCTAGCACGTTGCATGCAGTTCATCGACATTCACATTCAACAGTAATACATCAGGTCTGTACACTAGGCCCAAGAGTCCGGCCCAATCAAATAAGCCCATAATTAAACAAGTCCAACAGTGTGTACCCGCATATGATCCCGAGTCGCAACTAGGCGTTTGCGACTCGCAACCGGAGTCGCAACCATGGTTTCGGCCCATGCTGTTTTGGTTACGAGTCGCAACCGGACTCGCAACCGTGGTTTCGGGTCACAAAGTTGGTGTGCTGATCCGGTGTGGTTTCGAGTCGCAACCAGGTGTTTGCGACTCGCAACCGGTGTCGCAACTGGGCGGTTTCGACTCATCATGCATGGTTTCGAGTCGCAACCAATGGTTTCGGTTGGACAACTACTGATTCGGAACAGTGTACTATTCTGATTTCATGTAACAGTTTGTACTATCCAACCAAATTCCTTAAACATGTTCCTTGTCTAGCAATTTACTAAAAATGGATCAAACAAATCAGGATTCAAATATTCAACCATGTTCTTATGATATTCAACCATGTTCTTCATACATTCATCCTGTTCATCATCATTCAAATGTTCAAGTAACTCATCTTCATTCATATGAACCTAAGTCTAACAAGAATCATGAACAACTTATCAACAATCACCCTAGTTGGCAAACTTTCGGTTCTTAACACAAGAATACACAATCCGATTTATATGAACATCAACAACTAGTGCTTTAGACTACATTTAAACACAAAACATCATGAGTTCATTAAGCCACATATCCGAAATCAAGCATATGCATCCTAGATGAACAACAACAATCTTAACAAGTAAACATGGTATCAAATCATCATCATCAACCGAAAATCATACATCATTATCAACTCAAAACACCATACACATCCGGTTCACAAATATCATCACACATACACTACACTAGTTAAGTTCTATCATTCATACCATTATTAAACAACAATAAACATCATAATTTCACTAACAAACATCATAAACACTAACCGGTTGTGAGGTGGTGAAAGATGAAGCTTTGTTTGGTGTGAATAAGCAAAACCCGAGAATCCCTTTGGTGGTCGGTTGGTTGAATCCGAGATGAAGGAGGAGAAGTATGATGTTGAAGCTTAGGGTTTAGTGGTTTGTAGAGAGTGTAGAGGAGTATGTGTGGATTGTCCAAGAATGGCAAGGTTAGCATTACTAATGGTTATATACTTGTCCACAAGGTGCACCCTAATGGGCTTCGAAATGGGCTAGATGTGTATGTGTGGCCCAACCGGCCCATGAGTGGCGTGATGTTTACTCGAGACCACATGGTCTCGAGTCGGGTCCTAGTTGTTTCGGTTCCTAGACATACTCGCATACATACGATCACAACATACACATAACATGACACATGATCATATAAGTTCACATAAATCATTCATTAATTCATCAAATCAGTTAGTCACTAATCGTTCAAGCATACAACGAAAGGTTCTGAATTTCGAGTTGTCACACAACATTCATTTCAGAATTTTGATTATGATTGTTCATCATAATTTCAAAGTATCACTAAATCATAGGATTCAACATACCTTGTGATCCCCACAACTTGGTGATCATTAATATGTGTTCATGCATCCGATTTGGGCCAGATTTGACCTTCAATTTGATGGATTTGTTGAAGTTAGGGTTTGAGCTCCCTAAAGCTCTTCCTGGTCGATCCTCACACACGCACACACACTCTTGTGTGTGTGTTTGTGTTTTATTTTTAAGTTTATAATTCATTTTCAAGTTACCCGGCTTTGGTCCCTCATGTTTGGTTAGTTATTAATTAGGTTACAACCTAGATTAGTTTCAATAATATTCCCACTTATTAACTAGGTTTTACATTTCTAGTTAACTTAGCGGGTTCGGGAATATTTATGACTAAGTTTATTTTAGGTCCCGTTAACTCGGGCCTTTTATCCATTTTGTTTCCTTAAAAGCTTTTATTCACCTTTTAGTTAATATTAGGATTATTTATTTAAAAACCTAATATTTACCGGGTTAATTTTTACCACTAACGGTATTTTACCCGTCGTCACTATTAACGTGGCTTGATTACTAAACCCGTTTTTGGGGTGTTACACAAATCCATGCCAGTCTGTTCTCATTTCCATGTGGGTATTGCTGGTTGTTGATACTTCACCTTGACTTTCCCACAAGTCAATCCATCATTCACATACCTAACTAGGTGGGCCTTCATGTCCGATCACCAGTACAAGGTTTATAAATCCAAATGTCTCCCATCAAAACCCAGACGTCTAGAATATCAAGGCTGGTGCTTTGCTCAACATAAATTTCCTACAGTTGCCGTATAATGAGACCCACATTCGTTCTATGAGGTAACGAGTATCGTCCGACCTGTCAAAGGTTGCTTCTCCATGCCCCGCATGGGTTCAACTTGAAAATCCTCTTCCTTCAGTTCTCCAGTTTGAACAGAGCGAGTCTGATCAGGTAAGTTAGAGTCGGTAGTGAGCTGCAAAGCTCGTGCACGTTCAAGTTTCATAGTTGTAATCATCCTAAAGTTTCCTCCAGCGATGCCATTAACTGATTTAGCTCTGTAGAAGTCAAGGTACACGGGAGGTCCTTGTGATCGGTCTAAATAACACATCTGGTACCGTCCAAGTAATGCCTCCATCTAACATCCCAAGGCCACGGTTTTCACCGCCAGTTGTGTGTCGCATAGTTCCTCTTTGTAACTCCATCACGTAAGTCATCACTCTCTCGTGTTGCGTCAGTGTGTAACCGGGACTCTGATTCGGACCATCATGGTATACCACTAAATCACCCGCACCCTCGGGTAAAGACGATGCTCAGTGCATTACAGAGTTGGGATTCCCACTTCGTTGGTTACATGATCAAAATGCATCTCTCGAATCTAGATGTGACATTTAACAAGACTTCGCACCTAATGGCTCCTCCCACAGAAGCGCTGAAATAGGATACATATGCCACCCATGGTGTTCCTTTCTCCTGGTCCTGATTCAGAACGTCATCAACAAATACGGTCGATTCATGTGATCCCTGAAGCTGCTGGTGTGTTGATCAACTCAATGATCATGGTGTAAAAAGTTGAAATGGCTGTATCGCATTCGACATGCTGTTCTAAGAGCATTCTCCTCTTGGACTTCCATCTGATGATAGTTTGTTCGCTATCCAATCCTCGAATGGAAGCTTGTTCCTCCCAAGTGGTCGACCGGTGACCAATACATGGTCGAAACAGGCGGTTCCTAACTGTCACCTTGTTACGTTCTTGATAATCGGTACACATACGAAAAGGGCTTATCTTCACTGGTATAACTGGGGCTCCCCAAAGCGAAAAACTAGATCCGATAAACTCATGTCCAATAGTTCCTGAAGTTGATTAGGCAGTTCCTGCAACCTTCCTGGTGTAAGACAATATGGAATACTAGAAACAAGGGCTGCTTCTGACATGATACCGATCTGACATTCCACCTGATGATGTGAAGGTAAACCTGATAGTTCTTCTGTAGCACTTAGGGAGAAATCACGAACAATTGGTGGATCCTCCTTTCCTTTGCCTTGACCTCCGTAACGAATGCTATCATGGCGGGGTAATCCTTCTGTGCACACTTCAGGCCTTCACTGTTTAATTGATGTTAACCTCTGCACCACTCGGATGCTTTATGACAGACGAAAACTTTCCCCTCACAGGGTATAACTGCGCGATGTCTGGTTAACCAACCCATACTGACTACTACATTAGCACCATCGTGGGTAGTAGAAGGAAGATCGACGTCAAAAACTTGTCCCACACGGTTGAATTTGCATCCCTACAAACATATGATGCTTCAATTGACTTGCTATCAGCCTTTCGAGAAGCATCAGGGTTAAACAGGACAAAGACGAAGCGATTAGCTACCCGTACAAGCTTCCAAGTTGCCACCATCCTGGCGTCGCCCACGTCAACCCTAAATGTCCTTCCATGAGCATCGTTTCCAGTGTTGTTGTTTTCATTACAAGGATTTCAAGTACTGTCGTTGTTCCTTTGGTCGTTGTCTTCTTAACTTAACCACGGCCAATCCATGTTGTAGGCACCTTTATTTCCATACTGTAGGCTAGGGTTATGAATACCTTGTTGTCGCTGTGACTGTTGCTCCCAATGTCGTTGCTCGAAACGAAGCCCTACGATTCTTCACCATCAAGGTCCATCTTTTCACATTCTGAGCCACGTCCTAAAGTGCTACTCACTGTGCTGGTAGTTACACATTCCACGTTATAGTTGATTGCCATTGCTTATGTCCTGATTGATTCGTAAGAGTTGACTCCCATAAGTCGCTGACAAGGGTTAAGGATTCGATTGAAGCCAATTCGCTGGTGCTCGTTGCCGATAATCAGGGTCGTTAAAGTACTGAGATCGGTAAAGTACTACGCTCATCCTCCTGTCCATTGATGTTTTAAGTTGCTTGAGTAATACACGATATGTTACGAGAGTGTTACAGAAGTGATCGCACTTCGGGGTCTATGGCGTCAATACGTTAAGTTTCCAGCAAACGAAGAAAGGTGAGAAAGATATAGACCAATCATTGTCGTTGCAAAATCCAACTCGGGGAGGTTCGTACAAGCACCTAACATTCTACACAGTTCGCTAGGCGTTTAGATGGGTGTTCAGGTAATACCCGATAGCATCGAGATTCGAAAGGATCCAGAGAGGAATGAAAAATTCACGTTCGAGTAGGGGACAATCACTGCTATGACCCCTATAGGTTTGTTATGTTTCACATTGATCAAATAACGGAATGGAACCCCTTTTTCACTTGTTAAGCCTCACTGGGACTCGCATGCACCCCACATTATTATTATGTGTGCACCCACAATAATATTGTGATTTGCATGCTCATCTCAGCTCCTCTTAACTCATGTCAAATGGTTCCTCAAACTCGAGTAGCAACCAAAGAGCATCACGAAACGTAAGTCATGAATGTTTAGGGAAATACAACCCTATCAGTTACATAACACATGCAAGTAATACAAGAATTCATACTGTTGTGCTAAAAGTGCAATCACATGCAATATCATATGTAAGTGTTCACTAGTTATGTAGTACGATGAGTATATAAGAGACGAACCTTGCAATCTGGAGCTGAGTGTCATGGTCGTATTCACGTTTTCAGAACTGTTCGGTTATAGTCTGGTTTTACAAAAATGTTTTTCCCCTTTTTAAAACCAAGTTCACTATAACCAATGGCTCTGATACCAATCTGTCACACCCCCAAAATCCACAAGCGGAGTATCACCGCAGGAGGTGTGACGTACCAGGATCTAGCCACCAATCACATTGAACTTATAAAGATAAAATAAAACTTTCATTTATTTAATATAAGTGTTACAATACAAGAGTTATTATCCAGCGGAAGCATATTACAATTTGTTATGAGTTTCATAAAACAGGTGTATAAAAACCATCAGGCTTGTCTTGTGATTCCTTGTAACTTGACCCATGACCACTCCAGCATCCCAGACAACAAGTTCCAACAACATGTACCTAAAGGCCTGCAAGGCATGTAACAACGAGTCAACAACAAAGTTGAGCGAGTTCACAGTTGCTTGTCCGTTTTATAGTTGTTCCAAAAACCACGAGTTATTTCAAAACCATAAGTTATCCAGTTCATTGTTTCCCAAACCATAACCAGTGGGGGCTACCCCATGTTGTAAACCACTTATAGGTTGTCGTCCTTCCCAACCGAGGACGGAGGTACGTACTCTACCCACCGGGAATCCCATGCCTTATAAAAGTGTGAACTCACCTTGGTTTGCTCGGCATGACTAGTTAGCTAACGGTCAGGTTTGGTCAATCACGTCCTATTATGATCACCATTTAGTTCATTATTGGTTTTAAATAAAGCACAAAGTTCCTACACACATCTATCACATAATACGCACCCACTTTAACAGTTCACGCCCATATAACATCCCATCTATAACCATTCTAAAGCAAGCATACGATATTGCACACAACACTTTCATTGACACATAACACCTTATATCATCCTCAGATAACATACCCGACATTTAGACACGCAAACTACTACTTATGTTGTTTCAGCTTTAACATCCAAATCTGGGCTGTTTTCGGACATTTTAATAAAATAGTTAACTTATTCCAAAAATTCCCAAATTTTTACAGAATGTTTTAAACGATCCAAAAATTATAGTGCCAAAATATCGGGATCCAATTCATCACCAATTATTTTATAAAATTCATTTACCGGGCTTCAATCAGATTCGTCACTTTCTGACTGCAGTCCACAGAAAAATTCATATAAAATTCATCGTAAGTCCGATTGATGAAATTCCAGTTGGAGAATTACAATGACATCAGTGGCCATCTACAGTACAAATTTCGTGACCTATTTCTACACAGATGTCAAGTTATGATGGAAAAGATAACACACATTTTCTGCAATAAAAATGCATCTTTTGCTGCTGTACAAAACAGACCTTTAAAAATAGCAAACGACCTCAAAAAAATATGATTCCAGTACCATTTGATTTGTTTTTCGAAAACATATAATTTAGACTTCAGAAAATTAATTTTTTGATTTATAACGGTCCGTTTACTGCCAACTGAAGTTGGCTGAATTCGTTGGACAGATTTCCTGTTTTCGTTTCCCAATCCCGCAAACAATAACTAGCGAACCCGAGACATAAAAACATTAATCACAATAGGTTTTTATCACAATTTAGACCATGTAGCAACTACTTTGTCATCAACCATCAAGTTAAACCCATAAACATCACCCGAGCGACATACCCGAACCCGTAGTCGACCTAAACCTCCTATACACGAGATCCTTAGCAACTATTACCACAAGTATCATCAATTTGTCAAGAACATCAAGTAACGCCAGAAGAGCAGCCATGATAACACGTTTAACAAGATTATACTAAAAAAAACAAGTTACCGAGTGTAAGAGATGATGAGGATCGCTAGGGGTTGATGACCAAAAGCTTGAGTCTTGATTCCTTGTGTTTCCTTGATTCGTAAGCAGATGTGGAGAGGCAGAAATTGTGGGATCGCAAGTGTAGGGATTTAGGGTTGAGGAGTTATGAACATCATGTTGTTTAAATAATATGGGAGGATGGTTTAAGGTAAAGTGGGCAGAATTAAAAACGTCTTAGGCTGGAACTTTGGGCTAGGAAAAATACCCATATTAGCCAAAAACATATAAAGGGTTGTGAGGGTGTTGGGCCGCAAAACAAAGAACTCAACAAAAAGATTGGGTAGCAACGATTTGCTGTAAATAATTATTCAAATGTATTATATATATGTTTATATCATCAACTAATATCAATGAAATATGTTTGCTGTTGATTTTTTTTTTTTTTTGTATACACAATCAACAAATAGCAATATCCATGCTAAGGTTTGGGCCTCAAAAGTTTTGAGCTACGCGAATGAGTTGGGTCAACAAGCGAGATAGGTGTTTTGGTTCTAACGGTTTGAGTCGGTTCAAAACGATATGGATTTGGTTTCGACTACACGTTTACACACTATAATTTAGACAAATATATAATTAATTTGTAAGGCCGAAACGAATGTTTTTTTTATTACCTCGAGGTTACGGGTTGTCACAAAAAAAGGGTTAGTTTTATGCCTCTTTTGATGTAATTTATATGTTGGATTTTACACACATCATGTATGTATGCAGTACTGTTGTATACAGGTGTACGTACTATTGTACACCGGTGTAAAGATTATAGTACAGCGTGTACATACTATTATACACATGTGTAAAGCGTCTGTACAGAGTTTAGAATTCATTGGGTGTACACATATGTATTGGAGCAGGTTTTGTGATATCTCAGAATTTTGTGTGTATTATGTGTAGGTTGTGCGGCGAGTTTGAAGAAACCTTAGATTACTTGTCACTTCCTGTTACGTTGCAGTCGCGGTCTAGGGAAAGTTAGTGCTTGGTGTAGAATTCCTCAAGTATTCGCCTTCACCTTCAAAGACTTGCTTAACATTCACAAGAACTTGGGATTGCTCGGCAACAAGTGTAGTTAGTAATGTTGCATCTAAGGAGCCCTTGGTATTTATAGTCATAAACCTGCATCGAAACAGCAAAAAGAACCAAAGACTAAAAATTAAATTGCTTTGAAGGTCTTGAAGTCATTGGTGCCAGAAGTTGTTGTTTCTCTTATGCTTTGAATACTAGTTGATCTAGAACAAGGATGTAAACTTGTATTGGCAGTGAAGTAGTTGTAAACAGAAACATATTGACTTTTTTTTAAGTTTATTCTAAATATATATTTATTGATTGAATGATGGAATAGAAACAAGGATGTTGCATGATATTTTACTCTTTTAATTAGCATACATTATAATGTGTTTGATTTTGTTCTAAAACAGAAAAAAAAAATAAAAAATAGATAAAATACAGGTGCATGGCTTAAAATACACAAGTGTATATACGTGAGTATAAATTAGTTTTATTAAGCATCCTCCATGATCACGTCCTTATTTGATAAAAAAAAAAAAAGAAACAAATTAGCAGTATGAATTTTGAAATTATTAGTTGAAGATACGATAGAATCTTGGATATAATTAAATGAAATCTCCTAATTTTACTAAAAAAAGACATTTAACTGACGATCATAAATAGAAAATGAATTTAAAAAAATAAATAAATGTAGAATTACAATCCTAACCTTTTCATCAAGTAATAAAATGAATGGTTGAGATTGGTTCACTCGGTTCACAAACAAGGATGTTGTTCACTCATGAACCTTATCCTATATATATAGGGGAGAGTTTAATGAGAACGCTAAATATCGCGAGAACCGTGAGAACAAATGAAAAAACCGCGAGAACTTGGTCAAAAACGAATCAAATTCAAAAAAAATTTCTACGCTTATCATTATTATTCGAATACAATCTTAGAAAGTTAACTTACACGTTTAAATTTACATGAATTTGTAAATAAAGAAAATTTACACATGCGTAAGTTTGCCATTTACATATGTGTAAATCTGTTATATTTACACATGTGTAAAAAAATCTAAAAAGAGTGATTTTGAAAGGAGAAATGAATTATTTGATGTTGTAAATTCTTTTTTTGATGTTGTATCTTAATTACAATGAGGTTTGTTTTAAAAAAATTGGTTTTGATTGGTTTTTCATTCGTTCTCACGGTTCTCGCAATATTTAGCGTTCTCAAGATAACCATCCCCTATATATATATATATATATATATATAGGGGAAGGTTCAAATGAAAACCACTAGTTATTGTGAAAAAACTCGAAAACTAATTAAAAATGCCAAAAAAACATACCAATATTTTTTTGCAACCAATTTTCGCAACTTTATGTATATAAAAAAAATTAATTTTTTTGTTGTAGTGCACATGTGTAATACTACACATGTGTACTACAAAAAAAAAAAAATTTTTGAAAAATGTTTTTTTATATAAAAAACCTGCGATTTTTATAAAAAATTGAAAAAAAAAATTGTGTGTTTTTTAGCCTTTTTTTAGTTAGTTTTTGAGTTTTCACAATAAAAGTGGTTTTCATTTAAACCTTCCCCTAGATATATATATATATATATATATAGGGGAAGGTTCAAATGAGAACGCTAAATATCGCGAGAACCGTGAGAACGAATCAAAAAACCGCGACAACTTTGTCAAAAACAATTCAAATTCAAAATTTGTTGTTACCCTTATCATTATTATTCGAATACAATATTATAAATTTCATTTATACCTTTAAATTTACGTAAATTCGTAAATAAAGAAAATTTACACATGTGTAAGTTTGCCATTTACACATGCGTAAAAATTCTAATAAAAGTGATTTTGAGAGTAGAAATGAATTATTTGATGTTGTAAATTAATTTTTTATGTCGTATTTTAATTACAATGAGATTTGTATTAAAAAAATTGGTTTTGATTGGTTTTTTTATTCGTTTTCACGGTTCTCACAATATTTAGCGTTCTCAAGATAACATACCCTCCCCTATATATATATAGGGGAAGGTTCAAATGAAAACCAGTAGTTATGGCGAAAACTAACTAAAAAAGCCTAAAAAACATGCCAATTTTTTTTTGCATACCAATTTTCGCCTTTTAAATTATATAAAAAAACTTTTTTTCAAAAAAAAAAAATTTTGTAGTGTACATGTGTAATAGTACACATGTGTATGTGTACTAGACATGTGATTTATTACAAATGTGCACTAAAAAAGAATTTTTTTTGAAAAAAAAAATTTATACAAAAAACTAGCGATTTTAATAAAAAAATTGAAAAAAAATGTCTGTTTTTTAGGCTTTTTTAGTTAGTTTTCGAGTTTTCGCGATAAAAGTGGTTTTCATTTGAACCATCCCCTATATATATATATATATATATATATATATAGGGTAGGGTTCATGCGAGAACCGCGAGAACCAATGTAAACAGAACAAAATAAACCTACTACACCACCCAAAACCTAAAAAAAACCTACCCCCCACCCCCCACCCAAGCAAAATACTAAAAACTAAACCATAAAGCTACCCCCCCCCCCCCCCCCAAAAAAAACAAAAAACAAAAAAAAATCTAAAAACACAAAAAAAATACTATTTTTTATAAAAAAAATTGCTAGTTTAATCTCCAAAAAATGATAAAAAAAATTATTGACGAAAAGTAGCGATTTAAAAAAATAAAAAAAAATTGTGTGTTTTTTATATTTTTTTGGTATTTTTGGTTGTGTTCACATTGGTTCTCGCGGTTCTTGCAATAAAGGGTGATTTGGGGCTTTTGATTTAGGATTTGTGTTTTCACGAAATTGGATGAAGATTACTAATTGTTATATATATATATACTAGGTTATCACCCGGGAGCTTCCCGGGTTGTAATATTTAATTGACGTAAACAACTAATGTAAATTTTTATTTCTTATGTACGATGTGTGGGAAAATAATATATTTATAGATTAAAAAAAATACTAACTATTCAAAGTTTAATATTACATTTTTTTAATATTGTTATGTTACGAAAGAAAACGACATAATTCATAAATCTATGTCAAATACATATATATAAAGAAATACATAAAAAGAACTGCAACCGCATCACACACACATATATATATAGGTTATTGACCAATATACCACATGCAATGACGCAGCATAGTGGGGGCTGGAGGGGGCGGCCGACCCCCCGAACTTTTCGCCTCGGTAGTGGAGAGTATGTAGTTTTCGTATAGATTTTTTTTGGTATATACGTTTTTGACCCCCCCGGTTTTATAGAAATTTTTTGGTATATACGTTTTCGACCCCCCGATCGGAAATCTCAAGCTTCGCCACTGACCACATGGGTTGAATCACCATTCCAATGTCGATTAAAAAGCGTTCATATTGTGGTTTAACTTTCGGGGCCTTTCATTGTTAGATATATATGTAATATTACCCATTTAACTTATTAAAAGTAGAGAACAACCCGAAAAAAGACAATCAAAATACAATGGGTCAATCTACCACCTCTACATGTATCTATTACTACCCCATTCACTCGTGTGTTTCAACCTACCCTTGAAACTTAGTTTATTCATGTGAACTTTGACAATATGTATGATGTAAACTTAGTATTATGATGTTTTGCAAGTTGATAACATAAACACTAAAAAAAAGCATAATGTTTTATAGGTGCATCAAGTCAACTAACAACACAACAATATGGCATCGTCAATTTCTCAGCATTCGTTAGCAAACATAACAATAGTAACATTCTTGCACATGTGTGGTAAACTCATAGTCCTAAAATGACATCTATTATTAAGTTACAAGATTTACTCTTTTTTTGCCCCACTTGATCTTTTGAACTAAAGTTCCAATCTTTACATATATTAATGTTCATTAATAGCGAATATATTCCATTTTGGTGTAATAAAGGAGAACATATTAATCCACCCATGTGACCTTTGTATTCTATTAACAAGTAAACTTTCATTATGTTCTACATGGTGATGCCCTGATTTGGTTTTGTTATTCTTCTATTCAATCAAAACAGAAAGTATCAAAGTACTACATGGTTGTTGACGATACACATTTGTTGCACTTTTTGCTGACTAATGCTTGTAGGTAATACTTGTTAA